>OU696488.1:8537500-9837500 GCA_916048165.1 Spilarctia lutea
CACATCGATGTCAAGCTTCATTAATATTCTGATCATCGCAAGGCGTGAAAAAAATGAATAATCGACATAAAACGTTCTCTTGACTGTGTTGTTTCCTTGTTCAGAAATATGAAACGGCGCAGTAGAGAGGTAATTTGTCGTTAACGATCGCTCCTACCCCACTCGATCTACGGAGTGCCCCGTATTCCGATTAATCGTTTAATTGCATTATAACGAGACAAAGCCTTTCCATCTAGATTGACGAGCGTGTGACACGTATTCTCGCAATTTTTTTTTATATGAAGGGTCATTCACTCATTGGTACACAAACCTATACGTATAGCTTGCAAGGTATTATGGTTAATGGATAAATCGTGTCCTGTTTTTGAGGAGAATCACATTGGGTATAAAGCAGAACCCCATTATAAAGCTTAAATATGGATAGAAATATGAATGGAATATAAAGTCAGGAAGCTAGAAGAGAAACAAAAGTTTACTTATTTTGATCGAATACAAAACGACGTATATAAAAATTACGAAATTCAATTTAGGCAATAGAAACCGGCAAAATTAGAAACCAGCTAAGCGCGTAATATTCTTAATCTAAGTTATTGATACATATAAGTAGTTAAAGTACAGGTCAAATCTATGCAATGAAAATCTGGTGAGAGTCGTGTTAAATCTTTAAATGGAGGCAGCACAGGAACACACCGTGGGAGAGTTATGCTTCGGCATGAATGGGTCGGCTCGACCGGAGTGATACCACGGCCTCACAGAAAACCGGTGTGAAATAGCATTTGCGCTTTGTTTCACCGAGTGAATGAGGATACCAGAGGCCCATACCCCATCCCCTTTCAAAGGTCGGCAACGCACTTGTGACGCCTTTGGTGTTGCGGGTGTCCATGGGCGGCGGTAATCGCTTACCATCAGGTGATACGTCTGCTCGTTTGCCCACTATTCAATAAAAAAAAAGGCTTAGGGGAGGCTTAAGCCCAGTAGTAAGCATTTTTCGGCTAAAATGGTGATGATGTTGAATGACAACAATAAGATATGCAATGAGCTTGGTACAACACGTGGTAATAAATTGCGTGAAGTAAAAATAGAAATGCGCAACATAGGGGTACAGTAATCGTTATCTTTTATCGTTTTCGGTGTATTGGAATTAAACCGGCTAAAACAACACTGTTGGGGAAATATAAGGGAACCAGAAATAACTATTATTACGACATCCGGACTCTCCTTTAATAAATGTTATTTGCCGCAAAGCTTATTATATTGGTTTATGATTAAAATATCTAGGCAAATTGACACACTTTTTTGTGTTAAAATAGGAACATAAACGACGAAATCACAGTTATAATATATTTATTAATGGAGCCGTATTTTTGACCTACAATTTTATATTTTATAAAAAATTTTGATTGAATAAAAATTATGTGAAATAACTTTTTGCTTTAATAATACCTAAAATACTTTTGAGGAAAATTAATCAAAATATAATTCAACTCAAATTTCTTTTAATCTTTCCTTATTACAAACTTAGACAACTGCTTAATCATGAAAAAAGAAAGATTAAAGGGAAATTCGATTCATGTTGTACACACGTCTGATGTAGCTCAACGGACTGTGAAACGAATTTCGGCATTCCTCCCACGTTACATTAAACGGACTCTTACATATGAATTTCAACAGTTCTCATTTTATTACTAACAACATAACTCTCTAAGCTTTTATAAACTTGTACCAAAACGGCAGAAAATTAATTCGCTCTTTAGATACAATACGAGCGTTTTCTAATTAAAATTTCCATTAAGACATCGTTTTCGCCTCCTAAATAATATTTCTTACGTTTGGTGCCTAGTTTGTAGTGTGTGAAATAAACTATTCGTGCGTACTTTCTCTCCTTACATATATAACTGGTAAAATAATACTTACATTTATTCCATTGGAACGTTAAATGTTGTGAGTGATAAATCAGCATTAAAAATCCAAGACTATTTTCGGATATATGTAATATATTTTCGGAAATATATAACAAATTTTCGGAAATACATAATACGAAGTAGGGCCTGTCTCATTCGACGAACAAACGTGTCAAGACGTATTACTGCTGAATAAAGACAGGAAATCAGTGGGGTCCTTTAGCTGATTCGACAGCGCGTCTATTTGGAGCCCCCGTTCGCGTGAAATCTTGTTAACTTAAAAAGAATTTGAGAAAACCTTGGTCAATTTACTTAGAAGAAGATCCGTAAACTGTTTTGAACGAGATGTATTATTATTTCTTTTTTTTGGAATCCAATGCACATTTTCAAAATGTTCCATGTTAATTGTCTTTTAAAACCTTAATAGTACAATACATGTGAGGAGGAAGAGAAAAATATCCTTTTATATAAAATAGGTATCTTTTGGGAAGTAAAAAAAATATTTTATTCATACTAAGTTACCCGGGGAATAATTTTCTCATCTAGCAGTAGGTTGTCTATGTCCCAAGCGTACACTACTGAAGTCCATATGCTGTTATTAGCATAGACTTAGCATGGTAGCTACTTTATTCTTTTTACAAAGTAAAAACACATTTTAATCAACAGTTTTATAGCAGTTTATTAAAATTGCTAGCTTTATGTGTATCTCATTTTCATTTTAGTTCACTATAATGTATTTGAAGGTTTTTTCGTAGTCAGTGCAAACAATGTTTATTAATCAAGTTAATATCATGATTTTAAGTGATATTTTTTCTTGGATAAAAGTAAAGCAGGTAGTTCAACCACTAACATGATATGAAGTTATGTTTTGTATAAATTGATAATATTGCGTTGCAACAAAAAAAATGTCTTTTGACGTCATTGAAGTCAATATTATGCAGTAGACTTTGAAACCTATTAACACACACAAAAATTCATGGAGTTGCAGCAGTCCCATCCTCCTTCATCCGTTTGTATTTCTTTAGTAAAATGTAATCGTAGAATTAAAATATTCACTTTATCAACAAACACTGTTACCTGGGCAGTGTAATATAAAGAAATATAATTGTAATTTGTTCATTGAGCATGCAAACGAGACCTTCTTCAACGATGTTAACTATCTCTCTCTTCACACACACACAGTGATACAGTAAAGCCATTTTGTCCCAATTTCAAATATGTTTCAAATGTCATTCCTTTGGTGTTGCAGCGGTGCGTTTGAATGACCACATACATTAAACGATATACCCGTTTACTACACACAAAAGCTACCCGTACATTCTTTCAAAAGCACTTCCCTTTTCTCCGGTCATAAACTACATGCTTCAGTAAAATACTGGCAACTTTCTATACCTGCACATAGGGATACCGAGTGTAAGTCATTATTGTGAAAAATTGGCACTCTATGGGCCCGCGATCGGGTGGTTTATGCCTCTACGTGACGTCTAGATATAAGTACAGCCTTTATTTATTTCCCTTTCAGATTATAAACAAGAAACTATCGGAATTTATGGCGCACATTCGGATAGATTTGTTGTTACTACCTTTTATATTATGCTGTTGTTTGTGCATTTAAAATGACGAATAAAGGTGAGAGTGGTGGTCGCCATACTTACTGCGAATGCCGACAATGCAACAACGTAGCATGTTGACCCACACTATAGCGGTGTGGTGACGCTTTTTTTATGGAATAGGCGGCAAACGAGCAGGCGTATCGTATATATAGATGTAAGTGATTACCACCGCCCATGGACAACCGCAACACCGGAGGCGTCACAAGTTCGTTGCCGGCCTTTGGGGAATGGGGGACCCATACCGATTGGGATATGGGCCTCCGATATCCTTACTCACTCGTTAAAATACAGTGCAACCGCAGTTTCACATCGGTTTTCTATGAGGCCGTGGTATCACTCCGGTCGAGCCGGCCCATGCATGTCAAAGCGTGGTGCTTCCACGGTAATGCTGCCAATAATGATTTATATATATGAGTAGCGCAGGAAACCCAAGAAAGATTTGTGAATGTGAAGTTAATACAATTTATTAAGGAAAAATTAATTAATGCAATAATTATATGTTCAATCCAAGTATTAACACATTTATATAATTCTTAACTAATATTGGAAATGCGAATGCATTTTGTTTCTTTGTTTGTTACGGTTTTGCACCCTGACTACTAAAGCGATCGTTATAAACGTCTGTCACCATAATAAAAACCCTATTGCCTTATCAGCAAGACATAGACCTAGCTAATATATTTACATTTCACGTTACGCGTCCTGTAATATAAAATATTACTTAAGGTTCAAAAGAATTTGGTACTGGAAGTTTGTTAAAAAGTTTTTCTGTTAATTTCTTTTCGGTTACCGAGTCATATTATCTGTTTCTAGAAAACATCTATAGAAGAATAAATTAAATCTATATGTAATTATTTTATTTGCATTAAAAGAATATTGTCACTGTCAAGCAATTCATCCATCAGTTTTACATTTAAATTGCATTTTACCGAAATATTTATTAATACATTTATGGAATGAAAAACCATTATAACTATATTTTAATCCATCCTAAGATTGCCTGGAAGCGATTGCTTTCGGCAATATGGCCGCCCTTTGTAGATTACATTATATTTATATGTCATCTTATAATATGTAAAAAGGTGTACAAATAAAGAGTTTTCTATCTATCTATCTAACTGTATGACACTTAGAGGGTTCTAGAGGTGACAGTTCCGCGATGGAGCAACCTGTAAGCCGTAGGTGTCGATCCGCCACGAATATCCGACAGTAGAATGCTCCATTTTTTCCTATTCTGTACCAGCTCAAACCAATCGGACAATTTCATATCTCTGGCAACATCATTTTTCCAACGGTACTGAGTCATCCTACCTGCCACACTAGATTTTTAATATTTTTACGATTATTACGGCACATAATGAACGGTCATATAGTCTTTCGGCCATCATTAACGGCCGGTTTCAATAAACTATCTCCACTTTTGACTAGATATAGGTTGTTGCAGACAGTCTTATTTTAATTTAAAAAAATATTTATTTTACATAATACTCACCAAACAGCGCCAATACCAATACAGGAATCATCTTCCATGAATCTGAAATTGGAAAACAATACTATTAGAAATAAAGTTGTAATATGGTTTGCAACGGATCGCATCTCGCGCGCTGATTGGTTGAACAGCATATGTCCCGCGCCATCATGTTTGTTTGTTAATTCGTTTCTTGCCGAAAGTATTTTTGTGATTGTAAACAGATTTCACGTTGAAAATACATAAAATTGTAGTGGCAGTAAAATTAATTTGTGATCAATTAAAGAATTTCTAACCTAATGTAACCTAACTGTATGGCCTTAGAACGGCATACTAAAGACCGACCAATCAGGGACAGTTGACAATATGACGCGCGACAGACTGTGATTTAACAGTTATACTTCCAAAAATTATAATCAATTTAAAAATAGTAAGTTAAATTGTAAGCAGTATGTCACAGTTGACAATCTTTCGACATTTTACAATCTCGCTAAGTAGATTATAATCTAACAGATGTTGCAATCTTACGGTGACATATATAATGTTGAAACTGCGCTAATTATTTGCCACTATCTTTTGTCCGCGGCTCCGCGTGTACGTTGGTTATCGCGATAAAGAGTAGACTATGTCCTTCCTCAAGAATTAATGTCTCTACATGCCAAATTTCATTGGAAGGCAGAGTTACTTTCGAATTAATAATGTACAGTATGTATCAAGCACTTATCTTTGTGTATTTATGTAAATTACTGACCTAAACATAGAGTTTGTAAATGAAAATTCAATTGATAGTACGAAAATATCACGATTATGTCGGTACGAGGCAGCCCAGTCACAATTACAGCTAATATTATTTTCTTCACCAAACATTTCAATATTTTTCTCCACAGATCCCCATTTGTTAAGCATTTAAGCGGATTATTCGGTAATGGGGAAAGTTCCTTTCAAATACTAACACTAATGGAAAGGTAGCAAACATTCCTTAAATATTTATATTTTATATAAATATACATACCTCTGCAGAGTGCGAGTCAGTTCAAATCTAATTCTAGCTATGATAGCTGCTAGGCTCGTCTCCACCTATATGAACCACTGTTCATAGATCGTATAGAAAAGACCAGTTCATGATTTTTTCCCATAAATTGCGCTTTGTTAAATATTTAAGCGGATTATACAGTAATGGGGAAAGTTCCTTCCTATGCATATCTATACCATGCATACCTATGCAGAGCGTGAGCCAGCCCCAAACGAATTCTGCCTATGATAACTGCTATGGTATGTTGTGTGTATCTATATAAATTATTACTAATTTTTGGTTAATTTATTATTCTTAATCTTGTTGATTTCTCAATGAGAAATTTATTATTAATTCGTGATTTTTTTGTTGAGAAGTCAATATAAATTTTTAGTTTTGTGCATCTATCTTGTTTCGCTCTGCATCGCCCTAAGGTCGACTAGTAGAAAATGCCTACGGCATTAAGTCCACCTTTGTCACCGATAACGTGCATAAAGTCGTCTCCACCTATATGAATCACCTATTCAAGGTGTGTATAGGAAAGACTATTCCTCTATTTTTCTCCATACATACCGCTTTATTATGTATTTAAGCGGATTATTCAATAATGGCGAAAGTTTCTTCTAAATAATGAGAATATTGATAGAAATTTAGTAAACATTTTTTTTTTCCATGCAAATCTTACTTACGGCTGAATGTATTTCTAAATCTGGAATTATTCACATGAATGAATACAAGTGATACTTGAGTAATGGTTCACGTCATTAAGAGAACTGAATGGTTTCCAATTACTTACAACAAAATCTTTTAATAGGAAAATAAACTCAAGTGTTCTCCGTTTTTAATTGAAATGAGTATTTCGTAATAAAGAATACTTGTTGAGGAACTACACGAACGTTCTCGGAAAACTTGTTTTGTATTTTATTGAATTAAATCTAATGAAATATCCTTACCATGAGGATATTTTATTAGATTTATAAGGTATTTTTGATTAATTATTTTTTCTCGGGAGAAATGCAACACCAGAGGCGTCACAAGTGCGTTGTCGGCCTTTGAGGGATGGGGTGATGGATGAGGGAGGGGTTGGGGTGTGCAAGCACTATTTTACACCGGTTTCCTGTGAGGCCGTGGTATCACTCCGGTCGAGCCGGGCCATTTATGCTGAAGCGTGGCTCTCTCACGGTAATCAAGGTATAAGGCGCTCAGCTAGTAAATTATTTTCTACTAGCTGAGCGCCTCGCGGTGCCACCCGCGGTACGACAATAACCGCGGTCAACGCCGCGAGGCGAAGCTAGTATCTTTATAAATTATAGCCTATGTGTTATACTGATGTATATATAAGCTATATTATTGTAAAGTTTCATCAAAGTCCATTCAGTAGTTTTTGCGTGAAAGAGCAACAAACACACTCACTTACATACTCACAAATTTTCGGGTTTGTAATATTAGTAGGATTAAAGTAATAAAATTTTATAACATTTTTAATTAAATAATTTTGTTGATAATAGGCTCACGATCTATGTATATTAAAACACGTCGACATCGATGATGACAGTTTCACAAAAAGCTAAATTAAATTAAACACAACCTTCTATTAAAAATACACTTATTCAGACATTAGAAGTTTTTTACGAGTAATACTCGTAGCCACATTTTGGAAATACTACCTAGCAATACAATAAAACTAATCAACTTATTATTTGATATAAATTCATTCTTATTCCTTCTTATTTTATTTTCCTAGTATTTCAATTTGATCAACTAACATACTTTTATAGTTATATTAAATCACTTTCATGTTTCTCCACAACCCCAATGAAGTTTGTTCATAAGTTAACCTTGACACGAAAGTTTTGACAAATAAGTTTAATGACACTTTGGTTCTTTTTTATGTCTTTTTCGTGGAGTACTTCATATGTATGAGAATAGACAGTATCAGTGATATACTTAATTGCAGAATATTTAGTCGTAGCTAGTTTGACAGCCCAAACCTCGGTCAATTTTTTTTCTAAATAAATGTTGCTCTTGCACTAAGAAAATTCCTTTGTCACATGGGACTTCACAAACATATGTGAAATAGACACAAAGAACAGTCAGAACAACAGTTTGTGGATCACACAAAGTTTTATTCCATGTGGGGTTTGAACCCATAACACTTAGCACAATAGAAAACGCGAGGGGACTTAACCCATACATTCACATTATCATTAAATGTACTAAATAATTAGCATGAAAAATTCTTCTATAGACAACACTTCTTTAAAACTTGATGTTATATCAAGTTTTAAAGAAATCAGACTTTAAATTTAAGAATATTCTAGAATATGAAAAAACCGGTCAAATACATTTTGAATCAATTCAATTGCTATTAACATGTAGGTACTACTCACTCACATTCATATACAAATTTTGATCAAGATTGGATTGACGCTTGCAGAGAATTCAAAATGCGTTACTACAAATATTGATAAAACCAAATTTAACCTTAAATAATTAAAGGTTTAAATGCAGCTGTTAAAACAAAACTTAAAATGAAACATTTATTAAACTAAGTTGAATTATTTTGCCATCTATCATGAAGAATACTTTAAAATCAAAATAGCTATTACCGCTTCTTCATCTGCACAACAATGTTAATTGATAATATCATAACGTAACAAATCAAATCATCACACATTAACAGTCTTTAAAAGTCCACTGCTGGACATGGGTCGCCCCTTTCAATGTGGTTTTGGCTTACTATACCTCGATGGCCGGATTGATGTAGGGATGATGATATTGTCATGTATAATTTTTATCTTTAGTCGCCTATTATGACACCCATGGGATAAATAGGTGTGGTGACACACTGCATTCGTCACCATCCTAAAAGAAACAATCCAAACCTATAATAAAAATGCGAAAGAAACCTGTCTGTCCTGTTTCACGGCCAAACAGCTGCACCGATTTCAATGAAATTTGGCATGGAGATACTTTGATTTTTGAGGAAGGCCATAGACTACTCTTTACTGCGAGAACCGATAAACACGCGGACGGAACCGCGCACCAAATCTCTAGTTTATAATAAATAAAAATATTTCGATCATCTATTTGTCCCAAATTGAGCTTGTATTATGGGTACTACACAACTGATATAAATACTTATACACTTCTTTTTGTAAATGCATACATAATATACATACAAAACACTCAAATGCCGAAACAAATATTTTCAGTCCGACCCAGGAATCGAACCCGAGACATCAAGCACGGCAGTCGCATGTGCTACCACAGCGCCACGAAAGCATTTGATTTAAACTAAACTTAGTTGCAGATTAGTTAGTGACAACTTAGTTTGAATAACACTGCATGTTTTAAAGAGTGTTTTTTGGTAAAGAGTTTTATAACTGTAGCTTAAAAACGTCGCTTGAAGAGGAACATTACATTTATTTGCGGCGAAGTCTAATTTAACTGTCACGGTTTGTGCTGGAACAAAACAAATGGCCACAATGTTTCGCACCGTTTAATATTTGCTTCGGCACGACTGATTGTTCCTCTAAAGGTTGACGCCTGACAGTTATTTTAACCAAGTGATAAATTTTCGAGAATTTATCAAAAGGTTGACTGGAAGGCGGACATGAAGTCCGTCGATGATAAGTTTGTACAACTTAGTGCATAAAGTTTGTAAATAAACAATAAAATTTAAACCTTGACATAAGTCTTCTTGTATTAAATTTCTTGTACCTTATATGGTTTGAATAAAAAAAAAAAAAAGAAGTCTCTAGGTCTATTTTTTTAGTTTGATTTCAATCATTATCAATTCTAATTATTATTAATGGCAATGTAAATTTGAACGCTTTCACGCGAAAACTACATAACCGATCATCATGAAACTTTGTACACATATTAATGGAAATATTAGATGTAACATACGGATACGTATTTTTATTATATACGAGTGAAACCGCAGACAAAATAAAGTTCGTTATAATTTAAGTTTAATCCAAAGTGTTTTTTTCTTCCAAATAAATGTTCATGTTATATATTAAGTATATCAAATTAAACCATCGCGAACTAGACTCGATGGATGTAACAACTTTTCCTCGAGGACTGAATCTATTCGTGATAAGCAAGTGTAACACAGAACACATTTCCTATAGTAATTTATAGTACCATTTCATAGTAAATATATTTTTAGTGGTCAAATTAACTTATAATAACTAAAAATTTACATCGAAAACTAGTTTTCAATATTATAGCCAAGTTATTTATGAAACGAACGACATTGATCAAAATAAATTCCCAAAAAAAACATCACGAATGTATTTACAACACTAATCAAAATTGTGTCTATTAATTTTAAATTTGTACAAAAAAATTTCTTAACTTTATAAACACTTACCAACTTCATCAAACTCCCGCCCAACCGTCCACGAAAAGTATAAAAAACTTAAGTCATAACACAAAAACACTGTGTTCCAAACAAATAAGTCATAAAAATACTTTGAACATAATTAAATCATTGTTTTGCATTGTTTATGAAGAAATTTTCAACTCGCGCCAAAACGAGAGAAGTGTCTCGCGGAAGCGGAGATCAATTTGGTCCCAGGCGCGTTCGGCGGCTGCGAGACTCGCGTGAGACTGAGCCGAGCGCTGCCAGCCGCCCGCACTCTTCCATCTATTTTATATAAACGCCTTTATATACCGATTTATATATTTACCCGCACTCATACATATTTAACTTTTTTCCCATTTCACGTCGTTTATTCCCCGTATGTAAGGCTCGCGGGCAGTGTAGGTGCGATGCGCGTGTGTGTGCTCCGTAGCCGAACGAAACGAACGAGCGTTCCTATTTACGTGTTTTTAGAAAGGGTAAAGCTTTTATACCTTTCCTTTCTACTATTTCGTTCTGTAGTTGAGCGAAATACTCTGAATGCCAACCCACGAAATATTTTGCTCCGATTTATGGATTTCATTTTTGTGAGTTATACTTTTCGGTTAGAATGTTTTATCAATTTCTATTTTCGAAATTCTACACGTTGGCTATGGGAGGAGGCCATGCGTTGTAATGATTACCATTAGTATTCATATCGAAAGTGTACCTGAACATTTTGGGAGACGTAGTGGGCTATTTACTTAAGCACGAACTCAAAATCGAGGTATTACTATTATTAATTTCAAAGTTAATTCCACTCCTTAAACCTATTTACCAACTAGCTTTGCCCATGCTCCGTTTGCGTGTATGTCAGTAATTGTCTTAAAAGTATGTACATATGTGCTTCGTCACAGAAT
The DNA here is from genome assembly GCA_916048165.1 of Spilarctia lutea. Taxonomy (NCBI): domain Eukaryota; kingdom Metazoa; phylum Arthropoda; class Insecta; order Lepidoptera; family Erebidae; genus Spilarctia; species Spilarctia lutea. The sequence continues at coordinate 8,548,766 of OU696488.1, forward strand.
CTAAAGATCACTATGCCAAATTTCATAGAAATCGGTGCAGTAGTTTAGCCGTGAAAGCATGACAGACAGATATACAGAGTTACTTTCGCATTTTTAATATTAGTATGGATTACCAATGATAAAAGTTAAAATGTAGATAAAAATAGTGACACAGAAGTAAAACATGTTAAAAGTATAAATATCTATTGGGTCGCAATATTCAATCAATTTTCAATATCACCTATCAAACTGAAATCTAAATAACAAATGAAATAACGAACGCTTCGATTAAATGAACAGCCTCAGTTAACTATTGATATTGAAATATTTTCGTTTCTGTTATATACTATTTCATTGTATATTAAAACAAATAAATTCAATAGGTCTCAATCGCTCTCTCCCTCTTCTTCGACAAAAACGCTGCACATCTTCATGACGCTAATATTATTATTACTGCGTTTCATCCGTAAAAATTTTACCCTCATGCGCCTAAAGAAGTTTCACTTCAATTATATATATTTTCTTTAATGGAATCGGGTGCAAAAGAGCAGACATATCGCCTGATAGTAAGCGATTAACGCTGCCCATGGACACCCGCAACACCAGAGGCGTTACAAGTGCGTTGCCGACCTTTGGGGGATGAGGAAAGGGATGAGGAAGGGGATGTGGGAAAGGGTTGAGTTAGGGCTTCCGGTATCCTCACTCAATCGGTGAAACACAGAACAGGCGCTGTTTTAAACTGGTTTTCTTTGAGGCCGCGGTATCACTCCGGTCGAGCCGGCCCGTACATGCTAAAGCGTGGCTCTCCCACGGTATATACGAATATATTGGAAATAAACACGGTGGTTCGATTTAAATAGCCTCAATTTGCTTGCAAATCCTATCGAGCTAATATTATTAACATTACTTAAATCATGTATGTTATGATCGATATTTAAATGTGAGAAAGATTTAAACGTAGTCTTACATATTCTTTAAAGTTGATAGAGAATAGACGTCAGACGACAGACAATTAGATGGACTACTTCATTCTATCAGCTTGTCATTTTTGAAGACTTCACAGCTCTTATCTCAATTGGCTCAAGAATCTCAAGACTATATTAAGATGTTTTCTGACAGAGACTCTTCAAGAATATTACGTCTTAAAAGTAAAAAGAAAAATAATTTAAACCTTTGAAAGGAAATGGCAATCCTCTGAATGTTCATATTTTATGAGGAGTCCACCAATAGCGAAGAATTTACGCATAGTATTTTAGAATCGTGCGTTGGAGTTCTCTTTATTTAGTGGTAAATAAAGAAATTCAGATTTCAATATCTGAAATCAGAAAGAGGAGTACACAATGCATGCTTATTTTACCAAATCAGTCAAATTCCCTTCACAACCACATACTGTGTCCAATGAGTATAGGATCTGGGGGACACCATAGTCTGTACAAATTTACTACAGTTAACGATTAATGCGTATGTGTTAGTTGGTTGTAGCCCACAGGGCGCACAGTGGGCTGCACGCCGCCGTTGGCCAAAACGCATCAATCACTCGTTATTACTCGATCCAGCTTCACTGTCTAGCATAGTTGCACAATCATTTTGTGTGCGGGTTTTAAAAAATCTAAACATACTTCTAATGTTCTCTTTATTTGTAATTCTATGATGAATAAAGCATCATTTTAATTATTTATTTTTCACTTATTAAAAGCATATGTTCACTCTAATAGTTCTCTAAAAGAAAACTTTAATTTGGGTTAAGTTAGCTTTTGAACTAATGTTCTATTTTCGTTAATTTTATACAATCCATACTACCACACTTTATATTATAGATTCGAAGTTACTCTGTCTGTTTGTCTACTTGTCTGTCTGTTAAGCGTTCACGCGTAAATCACTGCACCGATTTCTATTTAATTCGGCATGGAAATACATAATTTGTCAGGAAAACCACTCTTTATAGCAATAACCAACATACACGCGGGCAAAGAAATTAATTAAATCAAATACTAAATTGTACTAAAACTAGTAAAAAACTGTTATAAATCCTTTGAAAAGGAAAATTCCTTTGAAAACTTTAAGGGTGGAAAATAATCTTCTAGGTAAACACGAAAAAGTAAACCATATTAAAAAAAATAATTTGAAAGTAACTCTGTCTCTCTACTACACTTTCACGGATAAACCGCTTCACTGATTTCAATTAAATTTAGGATGCAGATACTTCGATTCTCGAGATAGGACATAGGTACACTGTCGCGATAATCGACATACACTTGCAGAAGAAAAAGCTAGTTAAATGTAAAAAGAACATGATATTAGTTAATTGTTATATTTAGACTAGAAGATAATTAAACACTTAGTCTGAATATAACAAATTTTAGTTTTTTTTTATTGTTTGCAATACACGTACATTCACAGACACAGTGATAAAAACTGCACCACGAAGACCTCGCAGAGTATATCTGGGTGGCAGTGAGTCGCCAAAAACTATGTAACTTAATTACTTTTCAATTCCATCCAATTAATAGACTTAATCCATGCAACACAATGTTATTTAGCTTCGGCAGATAGTGGTTTTTTAATTTATATTGGAACGCATGTTTCGCTTTCTTTACATACAAGGATTGGTTGATCTTCACACATATTCATATATGATATATCTACATATCTATATATATGTCTGAAGAGATTGTTTTTGAATATATTCCATTCCAACGTACACCGATGATGAATTTGGAAGACATTTTAGTACAAAGATATAAAAATGTGTAGCGGGAAAAGGAAAATCGCAAATATGAAGAGTATAATACATTGTTATCATTTATGGGGTATGTCCTCTACATAAGTGCTTATAAAACAACGATATTGTAGGTATATTACAGTTTGCACACTGCAGTCCCTTTCGAGCAAAAAATTGTTGAATATTTTAATTGCTTATAGAGAAAACTACTGATAATGAACAATCTCCTGATATTAATGTAAAAAGTTTATCTAATGACCATCACTACTGTATGAATGATAAGTATGGCTACAGTAACAAATTTGCAATTGAGGTTTTAGAATTGCTAATCTACACTAATATTATAAAGAGGAAAGGTTTGTATTTTTGTATGTAACGAATAAACTCAAAAAGTACTGGACCGATTTTAAAAATTCTTTCACCATTCGAAAGCTACATTATCCACGAGTAACATAGGCTATATTTTATTTTGGAAAAAATAGGGTTCTGTAAGATATTTGCGTTTTTCAAGAAACAAGGTGTAAAAATCAACCAGAAAAGTTACTTATTTTACGATTTACAATAATATAGCTTATACATCAGAATAACACGTAGGCTATAATTTATAAAGATACTAGCTTCGCCTCGCGACGTTGCCTGTGATTATTGTCGTACCGCGGGTAGCACCGCGGGGTTCAGCTAGTAGTGAATAAAGATTTAAGATTTTCGCTAGTTAATGTTACAGATTTTCTAAATTATAACCCGTAGTATTTTTACTACTTTTTTTTATTATATTATATATTATTTAATCTAACTTATAAACTAACACATCTGTTTCTCCGGTTTAGAGACCAGCGTGTCCTGTGACACATAGGCATCTTCCAGCTGTTTCCATTCTATTCTGTCTCTAGCTTTTCTTGACCAGGTAGCGACTCCAACTTTCCTTATGTCATCCATCCATCTTTTTGCCTGCCTGCCTCTTTTTCTTTTACCGTCGCAGGGTTTTCACTTCGTTATAATCTTAGTCCATTTGGCTTTGCTGTCTATTGTCATATGTCCTGTCCATCTCCATTTCAACTGTCTCACTTTGTTTATTATATCTTCCACCTTGGTTATGGACCGTATTTCTTCTGATCTTATATGATATTTTTCGTAACACCTATCATGCTCTTTTTCATACTCCTCTGACACGTTCTCAGTTTTTAAAGATGCTTTTGGTTAAGTGCCCAAGTTTGGCATCCATATGTCAGACATGGTAAGACACACGAGTTGAACACTTTTATCTTTGCTGCCATGGGAAACTGTCCTCTTTAAATATCTCCTTAAGTGACCAACATCTATTCCATGCATTAGTTACTCTTCTTTCGATTTCTATGTTCGTTTGGTCTTGGAATGCAATTAGTTGTCCTAGATATGTATAGGTTCTTACATATTCGATATTTTCATATTCAGAATACACTAACACGAATTTTTACTACTAGTAGTGATCAAAGCCATTTTTTTAAATATACAGCACCTTAATTTGATTGCCACTAATAAACACTTCTAGCCCCAAAAAATTCAAAATTCTTCTATTCGCACTGAAGGTAAAAAAAATCATACATTCGTATATGATTAATAACACACCTTTCTATTATAATTTACAGAACTTACGTTATATTCAGAGCGGGCAATATTATACAGATAGGGAAATATTCATACGAACGGAGGTGCGCCAAGAGCACTTGAACGAAATTCACGCTTCCTCAATTTTCTAAGCACATCCCGAAACCATTCAACATAAATTAAGTTCGGAATAATTCTGAGAATTTGATACGTGCAATTTATAAAGAAGCAGAAACGTGTATACGACAGGTTAACTTTTACAAAAGTTATGTACACGTACTCAGAAATCTATACTTATACCTGACAGTTCAAAATAGTATGTTTGAAACAATGATAACGTCTATTATCTTACTTGTCTAACTTATTCAACTTAAACTCTTTATGCAAGGAGAGCTAAAAAATACGGACTGTCACAATCCTGAAATGGAAAATTTTACACAAATTTAAAACAATCCATCTGTACAGCGTAGAATAGTAGAACAGAAACTACCTTTCTAAAAGTACCCTATGTTTAGCAGTGGAATACTAAGGCCTGTTTTTCATTATTATTTAATAGGAGCAAACGAGCAGACGAATCGCCTGATGGTAAGCGACAGTAACACCAAAGGAGTCACAAATGCGATACCGGCCTTTGGGGGATGGGGGGAGGGGTTGGAGGAGGGGTTGGAGTATGGGCCTCCGGTATCCGCACTCACTCGGTGAAATACAGCGCAGGCGCTGTTTGACACTGGTTTTCTGTGAGGCCGTGGTATCACTCCGGTCGAGCCGGCCCATGTATGCCGAAGCGTGGTTCTCCCACTTATAAATGTTGCTGATAATAACCATTATTTAACTAAGTTAGGAACACAAAAGTCTCGTATAACAAGCATCAATTCACACTAACAAATGGTTTCATTAACTAGATAACACAACGCATAGAAAACCTTTAAGACCGACTACATGATCCAATTTGCAGAGCGCTAAGTAACTTAGTGAGAGTAATTTTGTATTGTTTGAACGCGGAGTCAGGCGGAGAATGGTCGAACATCGTTCGAATATATTACGAATATCACAAGAGATGCTTTCAGCTAAGTGGTAACCAAGTTAGCATATTGCAAAGTCAAGCAATCCTAGTCAGACAAGTCTATTGAGGAATTGCCTTCCTTAACATATTGATCATATCTCATGACTTTGGTTGCCATAGAAACATCTGCCACTAGCCTTATGGCTAGTAAGAGCCCTTAAAAGTCTAACAACACTTTCTATGTGGGACTTCGATATCGTCTCGTACTTAGGGTAATAGAGGTCAGATAGCAGCCACTCCATGTAAAATAATCATAGTTCAATTGTGTAATAGTAGATAAAAAAAACCGGCCAAGTGCGAGTTAAACTCGCGCACCGAGGGTTCCGTACCTCCTTTGGGTGTATTATGTGATGCAACTAAAATTTTATGGTTTTTGCAATTTTTCCTTTATAATATATGTGCTATAAGACTGTGTATGTGCTTCGTACCAAATATCAAGATTCTGAGTTCACGGGAAGTACCCTGTAGGTTTTGATTCCCTTACGAATGATGAAATTTGCAGCTTAAAAGGCTGTATATTTTAATTGCGTTGGCTCTAAAAGACATTAGACTTGATTTCAATTTCATTGAAGGGTGAACATGACAGACAGACGGACAACAAAGTAATAATATAAGGGCTCCGTTTTTTGCTTTTGAAATACGGAACCCTTAAAACCAATCCTACTCAGTTTAAGAAAAGGCTAGTACCCTACTAATAAAATGATGGCCTTCGTCGCTCAGACTAAAAATCTTTCTACAAATATCAATATCATCTAGTGTTTATACCTAAAAGTCTTTAAAATTTATGACGCCAGTTAACATCGAGAGCACAAAGCAATATCACAATGTTTAATCCCACGGAGATGTCGGAGCGGGCGTGTCGCGGTTTTGGCAACCGAGCCTAGCAAAGAAACACGCAAGGAATCATTCTTATTGCGGTCTCACAAAGCCTTTTCCTCTACTGCTCGTTATTTATAACTGAGAAATATGCCAGCCGACTAATTTTATAGGGTTATAAATGGCCTACTTCGAATTGACTGCCGCTGTTTTGGTTTCAAAGTAACATTGTACCAGTTTAATTTAATTGTTGTCAATAAATACTGCAGACAGCAATACCTAATAAATGTACTCGTATATTCTAAACCTTTATTAAGATTTGCTTGTCATAAGATTTATTACTTGACTTATCGAGGTATTTATGGTTTCCTAAAATAAAAAGCTTGTATCTTTTCCCTATTAAGTTTACCAGAATACGGCTGAACTTCGTTCTTAACCGACTTCAAAAAAGAAGGAGGTTATCAATTCAACTCTATTTTTTTATGTTTGTTACCTCATAACTTACGACTGGGTGAAACGATTTTGATATCTTTTTTTTAAAGCTGGTGCTTCCCGATTGGTTCCATTTTTGTACTGTATTTCGTGACTTTATTGGTCAAATACAATTGATGTATTCAATTTAGCAAATTTCAGTTTATCTTTAATTTTTAATAGACATAAGTATAATTGCCAGTATTTTCTTTTAAAGGTTTTTGTGTAATTTTGTTAAAAGGTGCCATCTTATTTTGAAGTTGAATTTAATTTATACCTTTTTTCTATAATCATCGCTACTTACATTTACACAAAACTATACCGTTTAAAACTTGATTTGTTTTAAACACCCATCAATATACGTTTATTGTTTGATCAAGTAAAATAAATTAAGAATTATCATTTATATTATTGTTAAAATAAAATATCATCTTTCATAAAACGTTTACAAAAAAAGGTATGTCTTTAGACCTAATAAAACGAAAGTGGAAACAACCTCATGAACTCGCTAGAAAAAAAAATATGGACCCAAAATCTGCTAACCTCGCTCACATCAGCAAAGAGTACCCCTTACCTGTCCATTACCGAAAAAAATCAGTCTTCTATTTATTTAAGTTGCAAAATATCATTACTGAAGGATGGCCTCTTTCCACCGACTGATTTTATTCGGGGAGCACTTTAGGTCAAATTGAAACCATTAGGTGAAAACGTGTTAGTTCAGAAGGATAAGTAAAGCCTGATCGACTGATAGCTTTTGAAGCATCTACTGAAAACACGTTCGTTTGTTTTTTTTTTTTTAGATAATATTGTGATGGATTTTCTTTGCTTCAAGACGTAAAGTGGGTCTTAGATCATACCTTCAAAAGCGTGGCCTACAATGAATTTTTAAAAAACCTACTATTTCAGTATACATATTTGAGTATCGAGTAAGACAGGTTATCAAGTTAATAAATCAGTTACCAACACAGTTATATGAAGAAATTAATGCTTTGTTTGATGTCACGTTCTACTTTAAATTGCCTGTCAGGCACGCTGTTTCAAAGGAAACCAATTTACAATGCCTTATATTTTCAAACTGTTATTACGTAAGAATAATTTACAAGAGTTTTACAACTCATGAAAATGGAGCGTACAATTTCAAGTTCACTCATCCGTAGCTCGTAGCTGCGTAGTCATTGTATCGTAACCGCGTAGCACAGTCTCGTAGAGAATACACGCGCTACGGAAAATACAACATAAGTTTGAAAACATGATTATATTAAACGACATTCATTTAAATACATTTTGTTATTGCCTTTAAGTGGTAGAAACAATTTAGCGCCAGAGAAAAACGCTTGTTTGTAGCTAAAGTACAAGTTAAAGAAATTTACATAATAAAATCGTGGAAAATAAGATTTCGCACAACAAACTTCTGAGCAGTGTTTGAACTCTTAGGTAACAAATCAAGGGAAAAGTTGCTTCCTTTATCATTTTTTAACATAATTTATGTTCAACAAATACATTTCGATAAGTTTTTTTTTATTGAAAACACTTTACAAAATAAATTCTTTTCTTTCTTCTTTAAAAAAAAATTAACCCTCAAACGTTTAACATCAGACCAAAAATACTCGTAAGATGAAGAGGAAAATACAAGGTCAGACAGAAGACTTATCTAGTACATTTACAAATAGAAAGATGATCCTGTAATATATTAAAACTGCATTTTATAACTAAAAGATCACAAAACAGTATTTTTTTCTACTTCTTTGTCACTATAAATTTAAATATTTATCTAATTAGTTACATGTTACTTTTCAATATTTGATTTGGTGCATCAGACCGCACAAGCGATAAAATAAAAATTATTGGTACTTTATCCTGTTACTAAGAAGAGCTCAACTTGGCTAAAATCCTCTTTTTTATGGAATTCAACACCAGGGGCGTCTGGTGTTGCGGGTGTCTATGGGCAGCGATAATCGCTTACTATGAGACGATACATCTGCTCGTTTGCCCCCTATATAATAAAAAAGGCGCTGTTTTACACCGGGTTTCTGTGAGGGCATGGTATCATTTCGGTCGAGCCAGCCCATTCATGCCGAAGTGTGGCTCTCCCACCTTAAAGCAAAGAGCAATTGGCTTACACTGAAACTCGCTAAAACTGGCAATCTTTAAGCCAGATTTTTTTTAGATAAACTGATTAAATAAATGAGTACAATAAGAGTGGGCACTTCTAGATAAACTAGCACCGTCTGATAACGATTATCAGCTACATACAAACAATAAATAAAGTAATAAATTTCTCTTTCAAATCCTCAAGCCATAAAACAGGTCATAACTTATAAACGATATTAATTCTATAACGTGAAACGAAGCTCATAAAATCGTTTATTAGGTAAAGTAGCTTATCATAGATTTTCATATGTTTGGAATAGAAATAAAATAAGATTTACAGCTGACCCTGTGCGGTTTTGTGGGTAGATATTTATTAGACTAGCAAACAAGACCGGGAACTAAAGTTTATCGCCACTGTAAAAACTGGAGAAAAAGGAACGTGTTTTATAGGCACAAATAGTTCGCTCACAAGTTAGGAACTGCCTAGGAATTATATATCAACGTTGAGAATTACAAAGAGTACGTAACGAAGGATAAATATGTATGAAGTGAGGATGCAGAAATCCACATTTGTGGAAAGATACTGAATATGTGATTTTTTTATTTATGTAGCGTTACTTTTTTATTGTGTATCTAGTTAAGATCCGTTCATTTTGTTAGAATTAAAAAGAAAAAGATAGATATGATTTTCCTCATTCATTAACACAACGCCTCTTAGAAATCGGTCAAATGATATAAAATTTATACTAATATATAAAACTGGAGAGCTAGTTTGCTTGAATGCGCTAATCTCATATACTATAGGTCTGATTTGAAAAATTCTATCAGTGTTAGATAGCCCATTCATTGAGGAAGGCTATAAGTTGTATATCATCACGCTAAGACCAATAAGAGTGGAGCTCCATTGAAGAATATTTCCAAAACGGAGGAAAATTATCACGCTACAGGCAATAGGAGATGCAAACGAGGTTGCGTGGGTGAGCTAGTACATAATACATATCTTACATAAAACACCCAGACGAAACCAAAAGTTAAATGTGCATTTACACAAATATTTGAATTGAGCTAGAATCGAAGGTACGACCTTTGGCGTCAAGATATACGTTGGTGAAACATGAAATGTTCTTTCATTTTTCGATTCCCTTCAATTTACTAGTCAGTAGGCTCCAATAAAATCTAAATATATAATCTAATTGTTATACTTTGCGCAGGATCAGTCGAGTGACAGGTGTATTAAGATTTGCTAGCAGCATAACATGCTAGCTTAGAATAGCAGCAGCATAATAGTCCTAATACAAACCTAAGTTCTTTGCACTATGTTATATGAATTTACCTATACCTACAAATGTTGAACAACTCAACAACGTTACGGCAGAGATGATACCTCAAACGTATGCGTAGTTCTAAGCACACCTCATTTCGAATGTTAGCTGCCCACATTACCTTCCCACCCCTGCTGTATGAGAATCATATCCTCTATTGTCCAATTTACATATTTTCAGCATGCACTTTCGTGTCTAAAATATACATTATATGTATTCAGTACCAGTACCAGTACAGACCACTACGGTCTTACATTTTTGATACGTAAATAAATTAATTCTAAAAAATTCATGTTTAAACCATCGGGGAATAATATTCGGTAAATTTGAGATCAACATATATACATGAGAATTATATTTTCATTATTTGTTACATTATTTAGCCCTTAGGGTATTATACAGCAATGTTTAAATTCAAAGTCTGTTTCTTTATTTCAAATAATTGGTGCCCAATTATTCACAATAGCCCTTGGCCATTTTGTTTAATTTGAACAGTATATTAGATGAACACATGCAAAGACACCGCAACGACAGGTTGCTTTATCGGCGTAAATTTAATTAAATAAATAAATGGAAATTTACGTAATACTGTGTCAATAAATAATCGCCCATTTCCAAATGGTTAAGCCTTGTGAGCCAATAAGTATCATAGGAATAAATAAATATCTTAAGGAATTACAAATGTACATAATCAAAAATTGAGCCCTCAATACATTAAATCGTTTGAAATGTAATGAAATAATTATAAGGATAATGGGAGAAATATTGGAGAACATTTCTATTATTCTCAAATAAACAGTGAGACAGGGACAAACTTCTTAGCACTCCATGGATTCACCGTGCGGGTGCCGGGTCCATCGTGTGGCAGAGGGAGAAACTCAAAGCAGTTCCCAGGACTTACGACCTAGGTGTAGGTTTAAGGAGGCCCCCTTTAAGATACGCATCAACGGTCACCTTCACTGCTCGAGTTTCCCGCCCTACCTAGCCAAATTTGGTAGGAACCTGTTAGTGCAGCCTTGGATACTCGTTCTAAAATAGAACTTACTGCAGATCTCGACAGGCCAAGGTCTTTCAAAAGGTTATAGAGAGATTTAGCTGGTATACCTCTCGCTCCCACTTCTACCGCGTATAAATTAACCACATAGCCATTTTTGTTAAGTTCAGTTGTTAGATCGTAATATTTATTTAATTTTATTCTATGGTCTTTAGGAATATTAGTTTCCCACGGAACAGTAAGCTCTACTAATATTATGTGTTTAATTTGTCTAGAGAAAAGGAATATGTCCGGTCTGGATGACGAAACACCAACATCCTCTGGGATTTTATAGTGCTTATCATACGTATCCACCAAAATAGTCCAGTCAGGTGCAGTACCTAGGATTGAGAAAGGCTTGCTTTTAGATTTGGTAGTTGAGCCATCCTTTATAAAGTTAATTTCTCGTTTATTTGTAGTCAATCCTTTTTGGGCTCTAGCTACTGAAAGACTTACTGCTTCACGTATGATTTCTAGTACTCTATCATGTCGGCGTGAGTAATAACCCCTATCAAGCAGCACCCTGCAACCTACCAGTAAGTGCCTAGCAGTACCTACTGCCTCACCACACGTATAGCAAGATTTTTCAGATGCTTTCCCCCATCTCACTAGGTTACTTTGGTCTGGGAGGGTCATTTGGAAGGCATTCAGATAGAATTTTAATAGGGCAGGAGACCAATCATATAGCAAGGTGCGCCATTTCAGGGCTAACGGGATGCAGAACTCACCTATAGTTAACCACTCACTTTGCATTTCTAGATTCATTGCATGCACTTTATATTTATCATTTTCATCTTGTTGTATAAAGGATTTTATTATTTCTCGGTCTCCCTTCCTCTTTGCGAAACCCAGCCCGACTTTATTAAACTGTGCACCAGCCATAAATTGTTTATGGAATTGAAGTCTTGACTCAAGCTCTGTAACATATTTATCTTTTGGGAGTGATGAGACTATTTCATCCTGGGATTGTCCCAAGACATGCATTTTGGTCACTCTGAGGTGTTTATAGAGTTCAGATGGCTTCTTTAATTTCATCCCAAAACTGTTTTGATCCCTAAATAGAGTTGAGGGGTCAGCTGAGTGTGCAATTCCGAATAATAATAAATATATGTAATGATCGACAAATGAAACAATTTTAAACGAAAGAATGAAAGCCACACACAAAAAGCAGTTAATTTCCGAGCAATACACCCTGAATATTGCTTTTCCGGTACGGCTCTAAGCTTGTTGACACAGACTATACACAACGGCCGAAAGGCAATTACTTGATGAATCCAGTCATAACATGACTGAGTAACAAATGTCAACGACATTAAAAAGTAAATGATCTCCCTATATAGGTAGGTACGTGTATTTTACGTATGTTGAGCGAGGTGACGTTCAACCTTTAAAGGGTCAGGATTAAACAGTAATGAAGTGAATAATCCAAATGAAGCGACGCGGAAAATTATACGAAATTTCATTTGTAGCAAAAATGTTGGAACGGAACGAACCGATGATCGCCTTTGTAATTAGTCTACGCATTCCAGTAAATGTTTGAGTTTTTCTATTGTACTGATATTAAATGTGGGATAAAATTTCGCAATTACGTCTGTGCGGCATTGTATATTTTGAGTAGAAGCTTGAATCAATATGGATGATGAAAGCACTTGTACTGAATGAAGTTTTGAGTTTAATACCTGCGATAGTTTCAGTGTAATGCAAATTATTTGTGAGCTAAGTTTAAAGACTTGCTGTATGTTGTGAATATATTGATTAATTGATGAGAAATTAGACACAAAATTGACGCAAGAAACAAACAAACACACCGGCATTTCTTTTTTTTTTACACACAAAGATTGTATCGCCTCTGGCATTTTGTTTAGAAGAGTAGGGATTAAGTACTCTTCTACTCTTTCACCGTACATGTTATTAGTTTTCGGCAGTAGGTATTTGTTTTTCGTACTATAATTACTTAATTTTGATTTTAATGACTATCTGTGCCTCGGTGGCTCAGTGGTCGCTACCTATGCGACTGCTGTGCTTGACGTCTTTCGCAAATATTTGTTTCGAAGTTTAGGTGTTTTCTATCTAGAATATGTATAATAATAAATATTTATTTCTTTATTGGCTTTGCCGTAGTCGAAAATAAAGAATATAATTAATATATAATTAAATAAATATTTTCAGACATCTAAGACACAACGCCATCTAGTCCCAAACTAAGCAGAGCTTTTATTATGGGTAGTAGACAAATGATATAAATACATACATACTTTTTTATAAATACATAGAAAAACACCCAAACTCCGAGACAAATATTTGTAGATCATACAAACATTTGATCTGACCCGTTTCTAAGGTGAAGATAGATTGATAGAAAACTTTTTAATTGTACACTATAATATAACATAATAACAACAAGTCTAATAGCTTTTACTATTAGGTCAAAAATTATTCACTTTTACGAGATCTGAACATATCGAATTTATTAAGTTTGAATCCCTAACGAAATTCAAATCTCAGCTAACAGGCAACATAACTTCATAACATTCAGTCACAGCAAGCGAAATATAATCACATTATTTGGCATAACACGATATTTGTTGATACTTAAACCGATTCCGTTTTGAACTGAAAGCAACTCGGCAACTTGCATGACTTGCACTAACATTTCCAATTTGCTAACTCTTGCTTGTTTCATGTTAGCAACTTTGTGTACAGTTCAAAAAAAAATGCTTTTGATTTTATACCTCTTGAACATTTCGTAAATATGTTCTAGATTTCACACAAAATTTCACATAAGAATTGAGCATTACTAAGGTTCTACAAATGTAGTTTAAAACATGTTGGTAGATGTTAAAACATTAACTAACCTAAAAAAATTACATCATTTAAAATTATCTAAAACTGTCTACTTTCTTGTCAAATATGTACAAAAATTTAATAATTCTAAGTAATACTAGTTACGCTGATGCAAAAACAGCAAATAAATTAAGTTAAATCTTTTATTTAAATAAAATAAATAGAAAACATTGCTAGAAAAGTTTGTGGTATTTAAAAAAACATCCTTTTTTTTAAGTTTACATTCATGCTACATAATTGTTACAATTATCTGTCAAATATACTTCGAACACTCATTAATCGTTATTTCTAAAAACTTATTTTTTAAAACATTGTTAAAGAGGTTACAGGCCAGCAAAAAGTTAAAAATAAATACACGCCGGTCTTGTTAATATTTCAGCGCGTTGTCGTGAGTGAACGTGTCCCGCCAGTGCACAAACATGTCCATTAGTTGCAAGTTGAGCTCATTTTCCGCAGTTTCCTGCTGTGTGTACTCTGTTCGAGACTTGGAAACAAAAATTTTCAATGTGCTCTCACTGATCTCGTATACTGCTAATTTACTATCCCCACAACATAAAGATCTACTTCGTTACACATATTAAGTTAAGTTTGAAGTACGAAAATGACAATTTTCAATTTTTTTTTTCAACCAATGAAAAAGGTAATAAAATCAAAATTTCAGGCTTGCTTAACTGTGTGATAGAATGTGCTTAAATCTTATTTTAAATATGAAAATTCGAAAAATCTAGTACTAGATTACTTTACTTTTTACCATCCTTATTAATTAATGAACTTCTTTTGTACCATAGTATATAGTATATTGGTTTCAGAATATAATATCATGATTGAACTTTTTTCATAAAAATAGTCTTCACTCGATTTCTTCTGCTTTGACATAACAGCTGACTTTTTAACGAATAATTTTAGCAATCAGTGCATCATTGGATAAAGGAGTACAAGAGAGTATTTATTAATTATTTTTATTGCGTTTCAATTGAATGTTGCATTTCCAAACAAAATATTGCAGAAACTTTTAAGCGAAACTGCCGACCACCCTAATTTCTACACTCTAGAAAGTCCCAACTCTACCATGTTATCTTACTGCTATTAAACTATTTGCAAACTTATAGTGTCTTAAGTTTTCAAATAAAAAAGCAACATTATTAAAACATATTACAGTAGATTTACAAACAAAAATCATTATTAAAAGGTGATAAGTTGTTGACAAGCGATAAGAAACATAGGCTATAAAAACGTTTACCACTCTCATCCACTAGCTATAAAAGTAATATCTGCCGCCCTACCATAGTGGCAATAGCCAAAACCATTAAGATCGTATAGCTTCTAAATAAATATAATATATACTATTGCTTTCGCTTTGACTTAAACGTACTTCAACATATTAAATGTGTTCCGGGAAATTGATTCCTGCGATAGATTAGTAATGAAGTGTTTCTGGTAAAATGTTATTGTAACGGAGCAAAACTCGTACATTTCTCAGTACAGGTAGATGTAATATGCAAGCATAATCAAATACGCTGCTCAAAAGCATTCAATGGTTATTGTGTATTGATGAGGACAAAGTACTGTATTCAACATAATCCAATGAAAAACCAAGGACTAATACAAAAAAAAAACAAGCTTTTATTACTTGTTAATAAAAAATAACTATAAAACTTTTCATTTAATACCCAATATGGGTATCGGGTGCGTTGTTCAGAAATATGTACGCCGCCATTTTGTTACGGCGGCCATTTTCGATTAATAATAATACCAATCATACATAATTGCAATATCATCAGAACTAAAAGTATATTTCAAATTTCAGCTCCATCGGCAATCGGGAAGTGGATTAAATTTAACTTGCAAGATTACATACAAACATCGGGACAGGTGAAACTAAATAAAAGCTTGTAAGAAACAGCAGACCCTTTTTATGTGATCGTGGTGGATTCCCTACTTATCTAATAATATAAGCCAACTATAATAAAAATTTAAAAACAAATACAGCTTCACCACAAAAGAGGCAGAATACAGCTAATGAAATTCTTTAAAGGGTATAATGTTAACTTGGAGTTTAAAATAACAAAGTTTAAGCACAGAAACGGAGTAAAATAAAACAGGTTCAAGTGTAATATATGAATGCTTTTTTCAAACTCTATTTTGTCAGTTATGTAACCTATCCATTTTTAGAATTCAGTAAAGTAAATAAAACCTATTCATACACTCATCTCTTATCTTTCACATTTAATATTAAAATACCACAGCAGTATGTAACATATAATAGGACTTACGTTATATAATATTATAAGTAACATCATTAGATAAAACAGAGGGTGTGTAGCAGAATACAAAACAGGGAGAGTCGGACAGCTCTCAGTAAATAAACAAGCGCTTGGTCCCAAAGACGGTAGAGTGCGCCTCGAAATTCTTACTTCGTTCTAACATTACTAGAAACATACTATCCTTTGGGGGTTGAATTCTATCCAGACTTTTCTAGACAATTTATAAATGGAATGTGGTGGTGCAGATGCACTTTATGGTGAATTATATCAGTTATTTCATCTGTTTCGACGCTATTGTAAATAACCATACTAATATTATAAATTCTAAAGTTACTCCATATGTCTGTCTGTTACGCTTTTACAATAAACAAGTGAATAATAACAATAAAAGATTTATTGTAAGATTAGTGTAAGCCCTGAAACTAACGTCAGTTGTGTACTGTACTACAAAATAAATGTTCCTTCTTTTAGTGAATCTAATCATTTTTTTTCTTATTAGTGTGTTGGATATATAATTTTGGAATGTTTATACTAACTTCACTGATGTTTATATCTAAAACGTGTCAGAACTCCGGGTAGCGTACAGCTTAAAGTTGTCCCGACATTACCAACGGTTCCACTTGATTAGTACACGTACTTGGACGGTGGATTATATGCTTTACCTATTTGGATTTTTATAATTATAAAATCCTAAACCACTACTCTGGATATTCTACGTAATTAGTTTGTATTTCAATCTTTAAAATTAATCTCGTTTTTTCTTGTTTATTAAATTGATTTTGTTGATATAACACAGCTGTTTATTCATAGGTATTAATATAAAGCAATCTAGTTCAATTATAAAATTTGATCCAAATCTCTAAATTTGATTTTTAAATCTTATTTAGTAATGGTTGGGTTTAAGAAATATTGGAACTACAAAAGTTACAGATATTATTAGAAAATATATATTACTCAGTGAGAATAATACTAAATGTTAAATACTTTACCAAACTAAGATACATTTTCAAATCTAATCAGTACTATAAATCGATTGCAATCACATTAAAATCCTTTTTACTCTTAATGCTATTCAAACACAGACTGCACATGAGACGCTTTGCAGAATATAATTAAAAACTGTGTATTGGTACAATCCAGATTGAACTTTATGCCATTACAATGAAAGTCGATTATTTGAAATATCTCTTTTATCGCTTACTTATATTACTGTCATTTACATTGTAGTCTAAATATTAAAACGTAAAGCCAAAAGTTTGACCCCTTTTTAAGCAAATTATGCGGAGGGAGGAGAAATTTGGTGCAGTTAAGATTTATATTGAGGAGAAGAGTTCCAGAGATTTACTTTCAAGGATGTACCTGATTCCCCGGCTTCTAGTACCCGAGACGGTGTGCGGTTTTTAGTCGGTTCAAGTCCGACATAGGCACCAGTCGGAGGCGTCCGGGGCAAGTCCTGCACTTTTTTTTTAACCTTAAATAGTGAAACAATATAAAACTAAATTAAATTGAATTTTGACCACTAGGTGACACAGTATATACAAAACAGACAATTTATATCAAAGGTAGCCTACCTACCTAGGCTAGTTACAATTTTCTAAACAGAGGCTGAACACAGCCGAGTCATTAACCTAACTGCCTCTCGGATGTAAACGAGACAAGCCAGCATTATAATCTGCCCGGAATCTCTCCGACTGTTTGCGGTACAAGCGTTATTTAAATTGAACATTAAACACGTTGTATCCAAGTTTTCTACGACCGTTTAACATTTAATTATTTCGCCGCAGTTACCTGGTGTATTACATTTAGTTTAATGTGGAAAGTTATATTTCTTATTAGCTAACTGCAGTCGGGACTAATAGCCGCTATAATTAAAACCTGTGTAGCTACACACCTTTAAATAAGTAAAATGCATCTATATTTTACTGACTTTTTTTGGAAAAGGTTAGCTCTGCCAGACCAATGTTTCATATAATATTAATGTAAGCCTAAAAATTTATTCACAAATAAATGTACATAACTTATCAGATATAATAAAAATGTGTCTATTTATGTATGTAAGTTTTTACCCATGTGTATTGTTTAGAAAGCGGTATATGTCTGAAAAACAAACGTGGGTAATACAGTAACTTTATCAGTATTTAATCAAACTATCAAGTCTTCCGTGGGAGAGCCACGCTTCGGCATGAATGGGCATGCTCCACCGGAGTTATACCACGACCTCGCAGAAAACCGATTTGAAATAGCGCTTGTGCTGTGTTTTACCGAGTGAGTGAGGATACCGGAGACCCATAAACAAACCCCTCCCTCCATCCCCCTCCCCATCCCCCAAAGGCCGGCAATGCACTTGTGATGCCTCTAGTGTTGTACGGGTGTCCATGGGCGGCGGTAATCGCTTACAATCAGGCGATTCGTCTGCTCGTTTGCCCGCCAATTCCATATATATATATAGTCGTATATGTTCATAAAAACACTACTAAAACTGTTTAGGCATTTAGCCATATATATTTTTGAAGTTTTGTAGCTGTGATATTAACTCTATCTGAAATACTTCATTGACACTCATCACTTGTGACTTTTGAATCCTATATCTCCTTTTCATCTGTCTAGTACATATCTTCTAAACAGTACATTGAGAGATTGAGATATAATTGTTCGCGCTGACCTCAAAAAGCTTTATCGCTGATCAGATATTGGTTCACTGGTTCAGCTGTAAATAAACCACTCAAATTTCTGCAGAGTTTACAATTTGAGATTACAATTTGGTACAAGCTACTGTTTGTGCCAAAGGTTCATCTGATAAAATTGTACGCGACAGCTGAAAACACGTTTTTACCAAGTTATTTATTTTATTTCAACATTGGAATGTTTTTATTTTGTTTTAAACAGTCAATTCTTGCTTTAGGTTGCGTTTCATCAACTCTCAACTGAAATTCAAAACTTTGTGTACTAGAAAGTGTGTTAGATTAAAAATCTTGTCACATATCAATGCGTTGTTTGTTGACTTTTGTAAGGTCCCCTTTTCGTGTATTATACTCATTATATTGACTGCCTCTGTGGTAGCGTATGCGACTGCTGTTCTTGAGGTCTCGGGTTCGATTCCCGGGACGGATCAAATGTTTGCAATGTTTGTATGATCTACAGATATTTATTTCGGAGTTTGGGTGTTTTTTATGTTTAACATGTACGTATTCCAAAAAAAACAAGATTTATAAATATTTATATTTGTTGTCTAGTACCCATAACACAAGCTCTGCTTAGCTTGGGACTAGATGGCGTTGTGTTATTACATATTAATTTATATCATTTATATATTTGTGAATTTCGCTCAATGTATTTTTATATGAACGAAGTGTTAAGCCCTTTCATCCAAAAGCAAAAAATGTGACGGGATAGGCTTTATATAGCACTACGTTTTTCATATTTTCCTAGAATGTACTTATCCCTTGATGGTGTTTCTATGAACCCCATATTTGTTTAGAGTGCGGAACGACATACGAGTCTCGGAAAGAATAGTCTTTCTATTATACACTGTACTGTATATCTACTCGTACTAACACTTGAATGTACCCTTACTCTCAAAATGTACTGTATATCAAATTCTTAGGAATTCTGGCAAAATTTATAAAGAACTCGATCCTTGAACTCATTAGAGATATTTTTAACCTCTATTCTAGTTAGAAATAAATAAATATTAAATGATGTGACAAAATAATAATAAAGAATTTTTTTTGGTAACCAGGGTGAAACCTTTCAGCTTTTAATTTATTTGATGACCTAAGTATTAAATATTATAGTTACTAAAAGTAGCTTTCTTTTATATTTCTTGTGTAATCGAAATATCTTTAGAGTTTGCAATTGTTTAAACTACTTCAAGCTCCAATGAAAATAAACCTAAAATTTAACTAATATATTATTAAATAGTACATAGGTATTAAATGTGATTAACAAATAACCTTATTTAAATATTGTTGAGGTAGTGACTTATCGTCATAGTGACTATTAACAATTTACATTTCAAATAAATTGTCCATTAATATTTATACCTTGCATTATAAAGGATATTTACTAAATATACACTATTTAACTTTACAAGAAAAGTGCAATGTTCGAAATACGGTGGGCCACCTGACTCATAATTCTACGTTACATCGCACCTTTTGTTCTACGCTTCAAATTCAGTTTTTGTTCACCGAACAATGATGTTGTTGAAAACATAGTTGAGGTTTTGTTCGCGAATATTGTACAGAGTGTACCGCAAAGTCTTTAATTACGAAATGTAGGTATCGTAAACTTTTATGTTCAAGTTTTTTTGTACAGCTCATTACTAAAGGTTTTTATTGTTAATCCCCGACGCAAACTGTAGAAATGCTATAAATTTTACATGTACATTTTAAGAGTATCTGTAGAATTGTTGCTCCGGAATGGATAGGTCAAATTAGATCTAATTTTTCTTGGAAAAATACATAATGGTGTCGAGGTTAAGTTTTAAGTTGTACTTGTTATTTACTGTAAAGTGCTTGTTTACAAATGAAATATTAAATTTGATGAGACATGTATTTGTAAACCGTTTATAGTAATTTTCCGAACAATAATTACTTATTTGATGAATACTAATGAAATGTGTCAGTTCCAACAACTTCCACTTCACAGAAATAAATATATTGTCACAGAATTAAGTTTCAATATATTTGTTTCTCAAAAGGTTGTTTGTATTTTATGTAATTAATATTCATGTCCTATTATATCTTCATAAAAGAAAACCACTTAAATGATTGAAGGAAATAGAGATGTTTCTGATACCGTTGATGAAAACCGTTAATAATTTACTAAAATATTAGAGCTTCAGTCCTTCAAACGAGATTTCGGTTTCGAATCCCACCCGGTTCTGTGTCGTAAACCAACAAAATTAAGACGAAGCAATTAACTAAAGGTAAAATTCTTTTAAAGCTATAGGAAGTATTGCTATTTAGAAGTAGCAGCTTTAAATGGTTTTCTGAAGTCTGCATTTGATTTTTATTTACTTTCATTTGGACGGTACACATTTGAAGATTTTGTAGAATGACATAAGGAGGTCCAATATCAAGCCAACAGTTGCTATGAGTGAAATAGTTATTTTTTTGTTTCTATTTTTGTTGACCTACAAGAAAATCCCTTTAGATCTTCGGTCCCTTAGGGACGCAGGGAGCCAAGAGTATGTGTATCTTAACACCACAGCGACGATCCGGCCTCAGGTACCCTACTTTTAGTATCTAAAACGGTCTTAAAACTTAGCGACTCTGTTTTACTAATGTTATACTTAAAGAGAACTAACTACTTGTAAGTAATTAGCATCTACTTATTTACGAAACTATTCAAATTTATTCGTGAAAGTAAATTTGAAATTCACGCCAATGTAACAAAGAAGGTAGGGTAGGTGAGAAATAAGGTCACAAGAACACACATGTAGCTGCATTCACTAATGAATTACTTACATCAAATTTCGTTGTAAATCTAAAATAACCTTTAATTATCTATCAATGTCATAAAACGCTACGTCATTCACAAATATTCTACCAAAGTCAAGTTTGTAACACATGTTGTACAGATACAATTTATTTTTCGTGTTACTAAAAGCCTGTCAGCCGATCACAATGAATTCTATTTTAAACCACCCTTCGTTAATTTTTAGTATACCTACGAGGGTTTGGTAGAGTTATTGAGTTATAAATAATTCTTTATAATAAGTACTTTGTGAATCCCTATAAATAGACACCTAAATTTAAAAATGAAACGTTCACAATATGGGTAGGTTGATATATATTTATGTATTTTTTTATTATTATATAAGGGTCAAACGAGCAGACGTATCGCCTGATGATAAGCGATTACCACCGCCCATGGACACCCGATTGTGGGTATTGACCAGAGGCGTCACAAGTGCGTTGACGGCCTTTTAGGAAGGAGTTCTACTCATCTATATACTATATATATACTATCTTATAGCATAAGGTCTTGTTTTTGTGAGGAGAAATAAATAAAGATATTGTTATTATTTGTTTATGAGGTCAATGGGTTTAATGAAACCAAAGAATTGCAATGAAATATACTAATGTAAGTAAGTCTCAAAACAGCCGACCATTAATGTACACAGGTTTTGTAATATTTTGGGACAATCTGTAAATAGTTGATGTTGAAAGTTTAGACAGACAATACTAGAATATTAAAGATCATTTGAACGTCGACGAGTAGACGAAGACACAGAGAGTGTAGGCAGAAACTAATAATAGCCTCGAAGTGGTGCACGAAATTAGATTTCACTATCTGCAATAAAAGGTTAATACTTCTCTGTGTTGTTCATTAATTGACAATTTTTGATATTCATTTTTGCTACAACAGACGTTGGCAAACAGTAATAGCAAAATATTTCGAGACCAAATTTTATTTTTGATCGTCTTTTAAACTGATGTTATCCTTGAACACTCGTGTACTTATTGGTGTTAAAACATTAATATTTTACTTCTAAAATATTTACTACATTCAATATGAAAGTTATACAAGTACAGAGTGAGTCAAATCTAAGATTGATGGGAAGGCAAAAGTGAGCAAGCGAACTCAATAGAAACTTCGAACAATTACCAGATTTTAAAGGAAATATTAGTAAATTAGCGCTTAATTAAACCAAGGTATTTTTTTTAAATCCACAAAGATTCATCATCAATCGACACTATACGTACGCTTTAGAACTAAATTTAGATAACAATACGATTTAGAATATGGATATACATGCATATAAAGTTCGTACAAATACAATATATTTGTATATAAAATATGCTATAAACATAAACATGAAAGGATATAGAATTCGTGACCCGTGTACAGTAAAATCTGACCGCTACACGAAATAGGTCGTAAAAAATTCTTTCTAAGAGCCTTTACAATTCTAAAGGAAAATGAAGCAAATGTCAAGGGGAATATCCTGAGACAGAAATGTAATCAGTAATTAATTATTTTCAGTCAAAACAACTTGAGGTTTACAAAATATTTTTATTTTCGATTTGGAGTTCGGTAAAATATTACATTACACAATTTATAAAATGCATGAAATTAAAATAAACAACACTTAAATTGATTGATTTGAAAACAAAAATACAGGAACTGAATACAAGCACAAAGTAATTTATAAATACCTGATATATTTTATTTTATTATATTTCCATACTACAACATTATAAATTCGAAAGTACTCCAAGTATGTTTGTTTGTCTGTTAAGCTTTCACGACTAAACAGCTGCACGGATTTCAATGATTTATAGCATGGCATGCATTGACTTATGGGGAAGGACACAAGCTAATCTTTATCGCAATAACCGTCGTACACGGGGGCGAAGCTGTGAGTAAAAGCTAAACGCTAGAAAATAAATTAGTTTGAATTTAGTCCAATTTCGAATATATTTTGTCCTGACCTTAAATTAACGTAAAAGTAAACAGCTTTTTCTATCTTAAATAATACTTATTAGAAGTTTTTTATTGGGATTGAATGGTGATAAAAAAATACTAATTTTAACAAAAACTGAAATCTCTATAAATAATTAAATTGTATAACACTAGATTATGAGAGAGTTCTTTATAATATTCTTCAATTTGTAGTGCAACAAATAATAATACGAACTGTTGAACACCATATACGCAGACTTCTTTCATTACCTCTGCACCAAAAATCCCTACAAAAACATTGAAATAAGACCTATTTTTTATGTAATCGGGGGAAAATGAGTAGACGTAACACCTGATGGTAAGCGATTACCGCCGCCCATGGACACCCGCAATACCAGAGGCGTTGCGGCCTTTGGGGGTGGGAGGAGGGGTTAGGGCGTGTTCCTCCGTTATCCTCACTCATTCGGTGAAACCCAGTGCAAGTGCTATTTCACAACGGTTTTCTATGAGGCCGTGGTATCTCTCCGAGCCATCCATTTATGTCGAAACTCCCGCAGTATATATATAAATTCAAAGGTATAGAGCTATGCTGGCTTCCGCACGAAAGGGCTGGCTCGACCGGGGCAGTACTATCGTCGCGCAGAAGACCAACCTAAAATTACATCTTTCGTGTTGTTGAGTTTGTTGGTGAGGGCTAGACCGAATGCCCAATGACACAGAAGCATCACTAGGCCGCCATGGTGTGGGCCACTATTGCATTCGCAATGAGTATAGTGACCATCACTTTTGGATTCTGCTTATGCTTTCTACCAGGCAGAGTGGCCATTTAGCCTTCCTATATATAAAAAAAATTAAGCTATAAAAATAACCTTGAAAATTCTTAACTGCTTAAATTAATTATATTAAGATTACAGTAAATACTCAAATTATTACGAAAACTTGAGAGAACAAATAAAAGAAAGCTCGCTATTAAAATGTCTGTCAGCGGTATTAATTTGCAGACCCCAATTAAGCGGTCTCGCGATGAAAGTTATATGTTTAGTTTTAAGTTCTGTTTAAGTAACCTGGAGGTAAAAATATAAATAACAATTTAACATAGGGCACTAGCTTAAGGGCATAAATATGCATCTTAGGTTTTTTCGATTTAATAAAGTATTTAACTGAGGTCATACAGAATGTAAAAAAATGAACTTTGATTACACATAGGTTCCAACGAATTTTTTTTAAACCAACTTTTTTTAAAATCTTAATTTAATTTGGGCTTAAGATCTAGTAAGGATATGCCAACCCCATCGTACCTTGGTACATAGTTTGGACTACTCGTTATGTTTTGTATTAAGCCCACATCGAATGAATTTATTTTCAGTTCTTTAAGTAAAATCCCACGTAATTTTTTTTTAAAACAACATTTTCTAAAGATCTAAGTTTGTACTGGTGTTTGAGCTGAATCATATTATTAATTACTAGATTTGCCCACGGTTCCATCAGCATCTATTTCGTTTATAAATAGTATCCTATGGCCTCAGCGTAACTTAGAG
This sequence comes from Spilarctia lutea, assembly GCA_916048165.1. Lineage (NCBI taxonomy): Eukaryota > Metazoa > Arthropoda > Insecta > Lepidoptera > Erebidae > Spilarctia > Spilarctia lutea. The sequence goes on from OU696488.1 coordinate 8,573,906, forward strand.
AGACAGAGTTAACTTATAGTATAGTAACGACTGCACGGTTGGCCGAGTGGTTTCAGCGGTCGCCATGCCGCTTGCTACTGCGCCATGTTCATGTTCAGGTTCAAATCCCACGCGGTACAACACTTCGTGTGATCCACGAATTGTTGTCCCGAGTCTGGATGTTCTTTGTGTCCGTTTCATGTATGTTTGTGAAGTCCCCCACGACACAAGATGTTTATTCCTAAAGTAGGAGATGTCTATTTAAAAAAAAAAAAAGTATTGTAGCGGTCACGGATTCGATAACATTTTATCTATAATTATATTATTATATATTTTGACATTGCGTCGTCACGCTTCACCATCTAAAATGTGCAACAGACAAAGTTGTCAATCGCCTAAATTTATGCGTGCTACCTGACTCACTCTCTCCTTAATATTAGTATAAATACAGGTGTTGTTTTGTATAATAGGTCTTTACCTATGAAATTGCGTTTCTTCAGTACTGGTCATTTCAAATAAAAAAAAGTTTGTAATGGCTCTGTATTCTAAATTCAAATTAATTTTGTTTTAAAACCATGACATTCTATTTACAAACTCAGTCTTTTGTTTTTTGATTAGCGTTGTATTTTCATTACATTTGAACATTTTTCGTCATAATGGATACTTTAAAAAATCGTGTAATTATGGAATATGAGTTCCGTCGTGGCACCAACGCGACACAAACGGCACGTAACATCAAAAACGTTTACGGAGAGAACTGTACACACGAACGCACAACCCTTTATTGGTTTTCCCGGATCCGTTCTGGAAATTTGGACTTGAAAAGTGAAGTTCGTGGTCGTCCGGAGACTTTGGTTAACAATAATGAATTAAAGGCGATTGTGGGAGCTGACGAAACTCAATCTACAGCTGAGCTAGCAGCAGCTTTTAATGTAAGCATCAAAACAATATTGATCCATTTGCGACAAATTGGCAAGGTAAAAAAGCTTGATAGATAGGTGCCCCACGACCTTAACGATCGCCAGCGCAACGTACGCGTCGAGACCTGCCTTTCGCTGCTCAACAGGCAAAGAAATGAAGGAATTTTGAAACGAATAGTTACGTGCGACGAAAAATGGATTTTGTTCGACAATCGAAAGCGCTCAGCAAGTTGATTAGACCCTGGTTCAGCACCAAAGCAATGCCCTAAACCAAAAATGACCCCTAAAAAGGTGATGGTCACTGTTTGGTGGTCTAGTGCGGGTGTGATTCACCACAGCTTTTTACAAAACGGCATGAGCATTAATGCAGATGTGTACTGTGAAGAACTGGAGAGAATGATGGAGAAGCTTGCACATCTGCAACCAGCTTTGGTCAATCGGTCGTCCCCACTGCTCCTTCACGACAACGCGCGACCCAATACTGCGCAACAGACAGTCTCCAAGCTGCAAGAGCTGGGGTTGGAAGCTCTCCCTCATCCGCCATACTCACCAGACCTTGCACCTACCGACTATTACTTTTTCCAAAATTTAGACAACTTTTTAGTGGGTAAAAAATTCAATTCCCGAGAGGCAGTACAAAATGCCTTTGAAGAGTTTGTTGCCTCCCGTCCAGCTGATTTTTACAAGAAGGGCATCAATAAACTGCCAATGCGTTGGCAAAGATGCGTCGATTGCATGGGTGATTACTTCGAATAACAGAAATATAAAAGTTTGAAAAAATAAGTACTTTCACTTATTGCATACAAAACGGCAATTTCATAGGTAAAGACCTAATATAATTCAGTCATAAGTCATAAGCATTCAATCATCCGTCATCTTTCGAATACAATCCTTTTACATTAATCCCGCTGTTTTACTCAGTATATTCTTACGGTCGTCTACATTTATAACTGGTTGGTTTTCACATTGGTGACGCTCACAACATAAGTTAGCGGTTTTGGTTCCATGATCTTGACCGCTACAGTATTAATATGAAATAGTATGGATCATTGTTGAACTTCCTGCTGCACGTATATAAATAGCATTCATCAACAAACAAATTTAGTTTCAAATATCATGTGTGAACGTTCTAATGAAATATAATCTTTAAACAGTTAAAAATACTATCGAATTAGTGGCATCCGCACTAAATACGAGTACATCTCCTTTGCAAAGCATCAGTTAAAGAAATATCCAGAAATATTCATGCACAAACTTCCCCTCTCCTTCACAAGTTGAGTATTTTATAATACCGCATTCTCCTAGTTTTAATTAAACTCCACTTACATCCAGTGTAATTATTATAAAATTTCCTTTTTCTCAGCAGTTCCTTGAATTACTAAAGGATTTGTGAAAACATGTTTTTGCATTAAAATATTGCTCTGAATGTATTTCTATTAAAGTTCGCCCAGGCGTGGATACCATAAGCATTTGAAATTCTTACGAGGATGGTTGCAGCTTAGCAATTAACGGAATAGTTATTTTACGGAGGGTGAAAAAAAGTAAGTCGAAGCTGAAGCACAAGCTTTAGCTTCGACTTAAAAACATTCAGTCGCCGTCATTAGTAATGTAAAAGACAATGGTGACAATTCTGTCGATTCAAAACTCACTTTTAGTAATTTTTAGTTTAGTTTATAGCACTTTCAAACACCAGAACTAGAAACAGTATCTATAGTAGTTATATATCCATGCCGCGTTGGACTTTACATATATTTATAAAACGGACAGATAGAACACGCAGTTTCAAAATAACAATTTGCGAATTATACATAGTGGCGATCGACCCCATAATACTAACAATGGCTAGAGGTTGTTTCACAACCTCTAGCCATTGTTTTAGCGTTTTATCTAGATGCAAGGTACCTCTGACAACATATTAGTATGTATATATAAAGCTTAATATAGTTGGTTATTAATGCTAGTTAAATAAACATTATAATCAAAATCACATTAAAATAAAGTGTTAAATAAAGTTTTGACTGCACTTCATTTTTTTTTTTTTTTATTCTTTTTTGTTTTGGAACTTTTACGCACAGCGTATGTCAGTTCCATCGTATCCTGAACCAGTTACTACATACTTATCGTCTAAAAACAATCGACATGAATCTGAACAGAGCCTTCGCATCATCGCTATTTGGTTCCGATAGGATTCTGTGAAACATTCCTACGTCGGCCCCATTCAAATTCAAGTCGGCCACTAAACTCTTTCTACTAGACTCATATCTGACACACTCCATCAACAAATGGTGTAAGTCTTCAACAACTCCACATTCCCCACAATCAGGCGAAACGGTTTTCTTCATCATATAACAAAATTTACAACAATTAGTTGTCTGCTTAACCTACTGTTCATGCACCAGGGCACATGAAGAGGCTGACACTGTATGGTTTTATACCATATCCCTTTTTCTAATGACCGCTTATCAAAGTACTCCTGCCAGTCACTATAGCATTTATTTTTAAACATCGGTAAATATTCATAGTAATCTAGTTTTAAATTATAATCTTTTCCGTTCACAGCGGCATATTTTGCTAATGTATCAGCCTTTTCATTGCCCTGTAATCCAATATGCGACGGAACCCATTGCAATCGCAGTTCAACCCCTTTTAAGCTTAGTTCAATAATTTTAGACAGGATAGCATAAGCTATCGCTGCACCTCTGAAACCAGAGGCGCATCGAGCCATATGCTGTAAAGAGCTCTTGCTGTCGGTACAAACTACAACACGTTCTATACTACTGTTATTGACCACATAAGTTAATGCCTCTAAGATTGCAATGAGTTCCAAAGTCATAATGGATGTAGATTGACATATTTTAAAACAATTATCGTTATTATTACTACTCTTATTAGATACATAGTACGCTGCCCCAAGTCCTTCTACACTCTTCGATCCATCTGTATATATAAAATTCCAATCACTATACTTTGTACATAACTCTTTAATAACTTCATACTTTAGTGAATTAGTCTCATATGACTTTTTACAATGCTTAACCGATTCTAAATCTACTTCTAATATTTCGTCTAGATTAATATTAGTTATCCACGTTTCCAATGTATACATCAATAAAGGATAAGATGAAGAAATTTGCAAGTCACTAATTTCATTAAATACTGATACTAATAAAGGAATTTTTTTATTTCTCCAAAAACTATTTTGTCGAAGAGTGTAAAGGTCTTCTAACATTTGTATGACAATATTATTTTCTATTGATTTTGATTTTAAACAGAACTTATAAGCTAAATATTTTCTTCGTAAGTCCAGTGGAACCACACCAAGCTCACTCTCCATGACGTGAATAGGAGAAGTTTTAATAAATCCACCTACAATTCTTAAAGCCTGATTTTGGATTTTATTTAATTTATCTAAATGGCACTTTGCACTAGTATCATACAGATAGCAACTATAATCTATTCGACTTCTGATCAATGAAATGTATATATGTCTCAGATGTTTAGGATGTAAACCCCAGGAAGCATCAGCCAATACCCTAAGTAAATTAAGACTCCTTTGCACTTTTTCTACCGTTATGGTGATGTGTTTACTCCATCTCAGAGATCTATCTAACCACACTCCTAAATATTTGTAGTTATCTACTACTTCTAAATTATCCTTATCTAATTTTAGTTCTATTTGCAGATTTTTAAAACCTCTACTAAAAATACACACTTTAGATTTAGTAGCCGACAATTCTAGACCTAGTTCACCTAAAGTGTCAGAAAATGTATGTAAAGCCGCTTGAAATTCATTTTGGCTTTCCCTTAAATTCCTCGACGAAGAGTATAACACGAAATCATCTGCATATTGGCACATTGTTACATTCTTAATTTCTCGACAACATTTAATTGTGACTATATTGAAAAGTATAGGAGAAACTGGATCCCCCTGTGCTAAACCACAATTTGTGTATCTTATGAAATATTTAGTTTGATCCATTTCATCTTTCATTATAAGGTGTCGTTCACTTAAAAAGTTGTACAAGTACAGACATAATTTTCTTCCAATCCCGATATCATCCAAAGTTTTCATCAAAACATCCACTACTACATTATTATAGGCATTAGTGATGTCTAAAAAGCAGGCAACAGTGGGTATTTTACTCGAGAATCCTAAATAGATTTGACTAGCCAATTTAACTAAACAGTCCTGACACGACTGACCTCTTCTAAACCCAGAAGTAAAAGGATACAATATCTTATTTTTCTCAATATACCATTCAAGCCTTTTTGTTATCATAGAATGAAAAATTTTGCAAATACATGAAATTAATGAAATAGGTCGCAATTGAATATTATTAACAGTTGAATTTTTAGGAATTGGTACCACTAATATATCACGCCACTGTGTAGGGACAATGCCCGTATTAAATATGTAATTATATAGACTTAATAAATATAGTTTGCTTAAGGGAGATAAATGATATATAAGTGAATATGTTATACCGTCATTACCGGGGGCTGTATCCTTTCGTTTAAAACAACGACACATTTCCTGCAAAGTAAAGTCAGCCTCGAGTAAATTATTTTCAGATTTAAAATCAAGGGGCTTTGGGCGTACGTAATCTGGAGCTAAATTAGAAAGTAGATGTGTTTATTGATCATTTGAAACCTGTTGCCTGGCCGAACTGACTCCCTTAACCCATCCCATACGCTTCCACATTTCGGAGTTTGTCGTTCTTGAATCGATGCTGCTACAGTAATTTTGCCAATCTTTAGATCTTGCCTGATAAATAGCAATCTTGGCAGCTTTTGTCTTTTGTTCAAGTATTGTTAAATTACTTGGTATAGGATTTCGCCTGAAATTTCGCAAGGCCAACCTGCGCTGTGCAACTAACTTCGAAAGATATGGATTCCAATAAGGTTTAGGGCGAAATCCCTTTTTTGGTTTATCACAATTTCTAATAAATGGTATGTTTTCATCCGCCGCTTTATTTACCTGGTTAATAAAATTATCATACAACGACTGCACACTGACAACATCTAAAAATCGAAACAGATGCCGTTCCAACGATTTACCATACTCTGACCATTTTGCTAATTTGTAATTTCGCTTTTTATTAATGACATCCGAATTAAATTGGTTACCTAATTCATAGGACATCTTAATAAACAAATGATCACTGCCCAGATTTTCATTCATAACTTCCCATTTTAACAAGATAGACAAGTCAGTTGAAACAAAGGTCACATCAGGTGAAGTCTTCTGGACTACATTATCTACTAAACTTAATCTTGTAGTACTTCCATCATTAAGAGGCATAAATCCAGCATCCAAAGACGCATCGTAAATTTGGCTTCCTCTTACATCGGTCTTAGAAGACCAAATTGTATGATGGCCATTAAAGTCACCTGCGATTATACATTTACTTGAAAATAGTGAAAATATTTGTTCCCAATCAGTAAGACTTGTACGCACAGACGAAGGACAATATAACAACAGTATATTCCCAATTTCATTGCAGTTTAATAGCTTAATTGCAACAATTTCTATGCCAGAATTTCGTATAGACAAGATATGTTGTTGTACTTTAATAGATTTACAAATAATAACAGCGACACCACCATACCCATCTAACCTATCCTTTCTAAAAATATTATAACCACTTACGTTTAACTGAGATTCAGGTTCTAACCAGGTTTCGGATATTAAAGCAATATGTATTTTTTCCTGTGCCAACAGCAATTCAAACTCAACACGTTTAGGTCGTAAGCTTCGTGCATTCCACTGTAAAATACGTAACTCAAACATTTTTGTAACACCATTAGCCATTGTTAAACATAGATATAAATGTAGTACATATGTCATCTCCTCTCAAAAATGTAATAAATAACTGTGTACAAATTTCCTTAACAAGTTTACCTAATAGTTGTAGTTTAGTATGCCAATTCGTATTATCAGTAATTATATCTTTGATTTTTAGTATAACTCTGGTAATATCTAAATTAAAGTTAGGACCTTGATTATCATTTGAGCTCTTTTCTGACTCGGAACAACATTTTTCTCTATCTCTATTTTGACTATTTGACATTTTTCTTATTTCTAAGGGATGTTCTTTTTGCTTCATATGCTGACTTATGTTTTTCTGTAAATGTGTATCCTTTAACAAAATAGTGTCACCACCGCTACTGTTGTGAACAATTGCTTCGGTCACAAGCACATCTCTGTAAGTTTTCTCAGTGGTCTGTGAAGTATGTGTGGTAGATTGTTGTGTCTCTAATACATCTTGAGTTTTGCTATTATTCTCTTGTATACTTCTATTGTTTATATATAATTCCAGTGCTTTTCGATAAGTGCAATTCTGTCTGGTCATTATATTTCTAATTTCTTTTTCTTTTAAAAATACAGGGCACTTCTTATACATTGCCATATGTGGCCCTTTACAGTTGACACATACGTATTTATTTGTGTCACAATTTGCATGATAATTACTGCATTTAGGACATACAATCTTTTTGATTGGACATGATCTGGATAAATGTCCAAATTTCCAGCAACCAGAACACTGGGAAACTGGAAAGGTGTAAGGCTCCACCTTAAACCTGCAACCGTATCCATACACATACGGTGGTAAAGAGGAACCCTTAAAGCAAATTCTGATTGTCTCTGAATTTACCCACTCGCCATTACCAGCCAATCTTTTAAGCCTTCTTACTGATATTACATCAAAGTCACATGTAATATTTTCAATTATTTCTTTCTCTTCAGCTTCCAAATCTATTTGTCTAAGTATTCCATAACACAAGTTCGCCTCATCCGTTCTCTGTAATCTGTATCCTAGGTTAATAAATTGTTCGCAATTCAATAGCTCCAAAGCACTTTCTTTTTTATCAAAAAAGATAAGGACCCTAAAAGCACTTTTATATATCATTTTTACTATGTCTTTAATATTATATGTTCTTAGTAGTTTCGCCATCCCAAACTGTTTTGGTAAAATATCTTTTCCTGTCACACATATACATAGTTCACTTTCATCCCGATCTTTTACTAAATTGCCACTTATGAAATCTTTTCTATTGGTTCGCTTGTGTTTTCTAATGACTTTGACCAATCCATCCTCTTCTACTATTTCCTCATCATCTTGCCGTCCCCTTTTCTCCACAAATCGTTGTTCATTCTCTTTATTTCTCACCCTCTCATTTAAAATCAAATTAGGTTGTTGCTCACTCTCAAATAATGGTTCCTGCTCCATGTCGCTGGCACTTAAGTCATCAAGGTTCACACTATGATGTATGTCATCCATTTATGAATAACATAAAATAATAAAGTAACATAATTTTAATGTGGGTAGAACAATAAAATGACGCGATATTATTTTGCGATGCGGCTATACGTGTATGATCGACTCGAATGCTCGCGCGCAACTGTGCACTTCATTATAGTCGATAAACTTTAAATTCTCAACTTCTTGAATTAGTTATATGAAGATTGCAGGGTGTGCCTAGTTGTTTAAGCGGTCGCCTCGCCACATTCTATTGCGCCGAGTGTTGATAGTTCAAATCCCACAGGCGACATTATTTTGTGTGATCCACAAATTGTTGTTCTGAGTATATTTGTTCTTTGTGTCCGTTTCATGTATGTTTGTAAAGTCCCCCACGACACAAGGTATATTTTTTTCTTACGGACTTTGTATTTTTCTAAAAGAAACAGGTATGCTGATAAGCGTAGCATGGTATAGTATCCCAAACCCTGCTTTTCAAGAATAGGCTTATATTCAGCAGTGGCTTATTAAACGCTGTTGATGTGATGAGCAATAATGAGCACACTAAAGTACGTACGTATAAACCTTCACCACATACACATTCCGACTAATAGCTTCAAATACACCGCAAACACATACCTTACACACATACACCCACACCCATACACAAGCATATCTAATTAAACAAACTTTTTGTGTCCACCATTACATTGTAACAATTGTTTTTCTTGTCTTTGGAAGGTAACTGACTCTCAACACACAGCTAATGCTACGAGTATTAGAAGTATCTTGTTAGGGCTACACAGAGTTATGTAATCCTTTTAACTAACATACTTTTTTTTTATAGAAACAAAGTAAGCAGCTCCGTAAAATGGTTTGCTATTGTTTGTCCTAGTGCAAAAGCCTAGTATAGGCTCATACAGTTTCACTTTGCGGATTACAATTATGTATTGTGATGAATGCAATGTGAGTCCCGCACGTGACTGTACAAGACAATCGTACAACGTGAACACTCTTGCTGATAAATGGCACGTGCTCCATGCGCCATTGTGAGCAGTAGCTCCAGTTGTCAGATATTCCTGTTTGTTAGCGACATTTTCAGGAACTGAAACTCTTCCTGATTTATGCTCGATCGCATGGCGAAGTTTCCACTCGTTAAGCTAGATTTCATATAAGCTTTAATTCAAACATTTCTCGTTTATTTATAGAAATATTTGTAATAAAAAACGACTATTCGTAGCATAAATTGCATGTATTTTTGCACACAATCCCGAGTTTCCCTAGATGCTATTGTGAAATCACGAAAATTAATGATAATTCGTATTATACACTCTTAAGATAGAAAATTGTATTGTTACACCAACTTTTACGTCGGGCTCCGCCTACGTGTTCGTCAGTTATCTATGAATATGTAGATATATCAAAGCATCAAAGAAGTATCTCTATGCCAAATTTCATTAAAATCAGTGCAGTGGTTGGGTCGTGACAGCAGGACAAACAGACAGACACAGAGATTATTTTCGCATTTATAATATAAGTACTCGTATATATTAATAAATTAATGTATTTTTACTACAGTGTATATATGGGAGGTCATTTTTATGCTTTAAGGTAGAAAGATAAGTAACTTAAATTTTACTTTAAAATCTTAATTAGTATTGTACTAGAAGCGATAGTACTGCAGTAATAATATGAATACATGTGCTATATTGCACACCTAATGATGACAGATTACTTGCCTTAGCTCCCAACTGTTAACGTAAAGATTGAAGTAAAGGGGCTACTACGTACCTTAGAGTAATATTAGTTACAGAAAATTCAGCCTAAACACTCTCATTAACTATCGGTATTCGTATAAAAATCATTTTTGTGATTCCTGGCAAAAGTAAGAGCTTTTTAGGTGAATATATTATTATATTCTTTTAAAAAGTTCATATTCCTGGTGGCATCTTCGTTTCTGTTGACTTCAACGTCTACACAAAAGTAGCATTATCTTGAACGCCCGGTCAGATACGGATTTAAAAAAGTATTTTGTATATAACTTTCTAAATTAGAACCTAGACAATATTTTTTGACAACAACACTGGCAGCATATGGTCGTTGAAGTTTGAAGCTTTTAAAAATAATTAAGTATAAAGTTATTTTGTACTAATTGCATTGGTACATGGTCAATAAAAACAACAATGTTCAAGCTTTTACGAAAGTTAATGCATATGTGTACTGTGTAGGTTTGCTCTTCATACTTAAGTAGTAGATAAGTTATAGATGATTACAGAGGAAAGATAGCCTAGTACTGAATAAAAGCGTTTAAATTTTATTTAAATTTAGAATGTGAAATAGTAATACTGATGTGTGTGTATTACGTATGTATATACTAGTACCGTATCAATACAGAAAGGCCATGTTTTATGGAATCTATGGCCTTAATAATAAAGACTATTTTAAAATATTGTTGTTGTCTACATAATGCCTTTGATATAATTTCCGCAAACTTTAAAACAAAACCGTTAACACGATTTTTAAACAATACAAAAGTTTTGCTTTGTGTTATAGTGACCACCGGTTGGTTGATTAAACAGGCTTACGTCGATCTCAGTGGCTTAGAAATTACGTACATGTTTATTAAGCTCTATTCCGATGCAATAGGGCTGAATATACCGTGATTAAAACAATCGATTTAGACTGATGGAACAGTTTGATGTCGGCACGACTCCTGCTTTCTGACAGCTTTGTAATCCTAGTTCGAAGAGTGACGTAATGATAGTTTTCAAATGCAGGAAATGTTCTGAGAGTATATTCGACGCAAACTGAGTTTATATCAAGTACTTGCTGTATTACTGAATTGTATTACTCAGCCTATCATCAACAACCCATAACGTCCCACTGCTAGGTTCAGGTCTCCTCTCAGGAGAGGGTTAAGGCCATACGTCTCCACACCGGCCAAGTGCAGGTTGGAGACTGACAAGACAACGTTGTGGCTACGTAATCTTGCCGTAAGATGTTTTTAAGCAGCCCAAAGGCCTCCAACTTAGCTTCACCCCTATTATTCTATGATAACAACCGGGACCGACTGCTTAACGTGACCTCCGAACCATGGAGACGCTCATGGTAATATGGCATCAGCGGTCACCCATCCTGGTACTGACCACGCCGTCGTTGCTTACCCTCGGTAATTGTTTCTAATCACTGAGTGCAACTGGGCTATGAGCGCTTCAACACTCAGCCTATACAACACTCTATATGATTGATTTTCACTTGGCTTCCTGTTGACACTAATTTGTAGACTCGTGTTCCATCTTAGTCGTGAGGAACGTCCGATTTTGTTCGACAGATTTACTATTAATGAGTTACATTTTGTTTTGATAATTTCTGTAAGAAACAGAATGTTTAAATACAATTGGGTTTGTGATAATAATCAGTAAACATAACTATTCAGTCGCCGTCAATTAGTCATTTAAAAGACAATGGTGATAATCCTGTCGTCGATTCATGGAACAAAACTCACTTTTGGTGATTTTTAGTTTGGTTATAGAACTTTTAAACACCAGAACTAGAAACAGTATCTACAGTAGTTATATAATAATAATATAATAATAAATAATAATTAACTGACTAATACTAATTTTATTATAATCAACATAAATAAAAATATCAATAAAAAACGAATCGCTTAACGCGTCTTACTGAGACGTTCTCGGACGACATATGTTTCACTTTATCCCATTTGTTTGTTTGTTCGTGTGCTTGTCGACAAAAGCTCCTATTTCATCTAAAGTACACGGAGCACCTTGAAAGTACATATGTTGTTTATCAGTTGTTGTGATACCTGTTAGTTTATCATAAAAATAAAAACTTTAATGTCTTAACATAGTTCACAACGAAACTTGAGCAGCGAATAACTAACTCCATAACTGGCTGTAAAATAAATTAATTAAAACTTTTGCTCCAAAGCTTTTAACAGAATTTATCAGAATTTTCCAAGGCATTCTTGCCTTACAAAATTGCATTTAAACACCGATACAGTTCTCCAATTACAAAAAGCGAGCAGGTTGGATGTTACTGGCAGTCGGAAGGCGCGCTGGTGGCGGAAATTACTTAGCCACTAGACTCCCTTCATTTTGCACTGATGTCAGTCTGTCGGTACGAAGCAATTTGTTACTATTCTAATTACTCTATTAAATTTGGTTTCGGTTACATTTTTGGTGCTTAACACCAAGACAAGCAATGTATTAATATAAGAAACAGAAGAATATAAAGCGTCTACAAGAATTTTATTAAAATAAGTGTAATATTATTCTTGCAAATAAATAGACAGGCATTTAAAATTAAGAATAAGGTCTACAATAATAGCTCGCCTAAAGCCTTAGAAATGTAAAGTTAAAGGAAAACTTTCTTATTTTCCCCAGGAATCCGTATACCTGAAAAGCAACAGTAACAAATAGCAGTTATCTCGAAACAGGCGAAAGAAACATCTATAATTTGTTCCCGCAACTTTAACACTGTAATATCTGAAACAGAAACAAACGTAAGTGCTGAATAAAGTAAGTTATACATACCTTCTTATATATCGATTTACAATTCTTGTTTTATTGCTATAACTTGCACATTTCAATTTGCCCGAAGAGCAACAGTTTTATTAAATCTTGCAATAACACACTCGTTGTATGCACTTTAAAGTGGTGGTTATATAGGAGTTGAGATAAAAGGACTTGTATACTTAGTAGTAGTATTTTTTTCATTTCTGTGTTCAACGAACATGCGTTACATTCTAACGGAGCCGCAGCTTTGATATTCATAATTCTATTATTTCATTATATACGAGTATAATTGACCTTCTTGGTAACATGCACTTATACTGTCAATAAATGATGAGTTTTAAAATAAACTAGATGACCAGGTAATACTTACATATCACTTTAAGGAGTGTTTATTCAAATATTATTATCTAAAATATAAATGACTGGACCGATTTTTATGAAATTTTGTGTGCATATAGAGTAGGTCTGATAATCGGCCAACAATTATTTTTTATACCGTATATTTTTTATGGTAGAACAACGTTTGCCGGGCCAGCTAGTTTTGTTATATATTATCGATTCCATTTTTGTACCTATAGTTAATTTGTTCTTCAAGTCTATGGGCTCCGAGTTTATCGTACCGTTGGAAATTTTATAGGGACAAAACTCTTCGTTTCCAATACTTTTTTTTTTCATTCTTAACTTTTAAACTTGCCCTGGATTTTCACAGATATTTTAAGACTAACATTAAACAAACCGATACAACGGTTCAGTAGTTTTAAAGAGCCTAACAAATAGCAATGAATTTTATTAACTTAGATGACATTTCAGGTTTAACTTTAATTTATAAATAGAGCGGCATATATTGGCAAGAAACTACTAACATTTATTTAAATAGCTACCATTCAAGTCTGAAGATGTTAGATAACATTGTTAATTATTTTCCACTGTTGCCGCACATTTAAATAAAATGTTGCAAAAAGTAGTATTAAGGAGAGCGTAAAGTAAGATAAATACGGGAAATGTTACTTTGTCAACGCCCTAATTTTATCTTTGTGATAACTGCTCAGTAAAAAAATTGGTAGGTTTTAAAAAAACGTACAAAAGACGAACAAATTGTATGAAATAAAGAAATAATACTACGTATTATATTTTATAGAATATTATTTGTTTCATGATAGTAAATACTTTTCTTTACTTTTTTCTCCTTAATTTTAATTTGTGTGATTGCAACTTCAATTTACTTTGCTACTACAACTTTGGCGAGAAGACAACAGAAGAAAAGGGCGCAAAGATTGGTTCTCATGACAGTTTCTGAAACGCACGTAGGTATATATGTAATTATGTATGTTTGAGAAACTATCATGAGAATTAAGTGAACAAAGTAGAATAAGCCTTGGTAACGTACATATAGAATGCACTAGTCTTACCACAAGTGTATATTTCATAATTGATTTGTATTGTTCTAAATTGTGGAAACAAATATTCTTTACAACCGATATTCTTAAAAATGTCAAAAAGTTTTTTAAGTAACTAATAGACAGGGCCCGCAATATAGCCTTTTTTCATTCAGATTTTATAAATTATCTATTGTAATATTGGCCTAAAAGTTAGTTTGCAAACTGGCATAATTGAAAGACGTTATTTACTGAATAGAGTCTAAGAATAAAAGTATGTAGGTATGTAGAGTATAGTCTGAAAAAGATGTACATAGGTGTGTCTCCATTATTTGTTTGCATTTCCTGGGACGAAGGACTTCGATCGACAGCTTATAACGTTACTTACGTGACTTCGAGAAATGAGTTTTTAAATGGATTCCGAACGCGTGCGACATCAACTCGGGTTGGCTCGAAAGTTGCAGTGTTAGATCTATTATTATGTAAACACATGTTCTTTTGTTGCTTGTTTATAAGACAGTCTACATAGTTCAGTTTCAAAATGGTTATTTCGTCAATGTACTACTACATTTTGTATACAAATTACTTTTGTTGAAAACTTAGTAAGTGTAATTTAGAATAAATCATACTTACTTTTTGATGTAGCAGTACCCTGTGTAACATAGCCTACATTTCTGGTTCTACAAATTTTAATAAACAATAATAACTCGATACAATACACACAGCTGTCTAATTCCAAATTAGGCAGCTGTGTGTTTTGTATCAAGTTCACAGAATCTGTGCTACAGTAACCAGATTGCGAAAAAAAACATTAAAAAAAAGGTGTGTGTGCGATTCACACACGATTGAAGTAAAACTTCGGTAAATCGACAAAAGAATGAGACCGACGTTGGCTCTCTCACTCTGGCTCACTAATTACAGGCTACTTTTTGTATTTGTGTCTCTTACCTGTCGTTTTTTCCGTTGCATCCGGTTTGAAATCAAAACGATTCTAAAGAAGTTTCACTTCCAAAAATACAAAAAATCTTATATACTTCTAAATACATATATATTATAGATGAAATACACCCACACATAGAAATAATGATTTGAATCAGACCAGTGAGACCACAAAGTTAGTGTATTAGTAACAAATTCCTTATGATTGAAGTAGTATCATCAGAGTCAATTGCACAATTTATATTATGCCTTAAACTGATCTTATCCAATGTATTTAAATAGGGCAGTCGAATCTTCAAGTAGTGACTTTCAGTAGTCATTACTAGAAGACTGAATGGAAACTACAGAAAAACTGTTTTAGAGCTGCATCTTTTCAATATGGCGGTGTGAACAATAAAAATACGAGATAACAAAGTGAAAATTCGAAAAGGGCACGTCGAAATTCGTAATATCTTCAATTTTCAAAACTCTGATATTCAATACAACATTGACAACTATTACTTAAGATATTTTGACCACTTTAAATGTATACAACAATTTGAGTACCATGTCTATCTAAAATTTAATTGATGTTTTTCACATAATTTAGAGCACCCCGAGAGCACAAATGATTATGATGCTGACTGTACCATTACGAACTCTTCATGTCTGTCAAATGTGTGAGGTACACCGTTTCAAATATTATCTTTGTAGAGAGGGAGGCGTATAAATTCAACCCTTCCCTGTCGTCAAAATGATAAAACTGTCGAATATCCTCGTCGCGTTAATCCCCGTCAAACGCCAAAAGATCATAAAGAAAATTTGCATAAAATTTAGTCCATTTGAAGAGAATTCGCGGCCGGCGTTGGATTTTTTATGCGCTCACATTAGGGGACATTACGCGATACCGACCTCCCACGCCCACGTTTACAGAAATAATATTTTTCAAGCTGTTGGGTTGCTTTTTATTTTGGGTTTCGCTGGCAAATGAGTTTCTAAGCGTATATAAATCTTTCACTACCCTAGGTCGGTTAGCGGCAACTTCCATTATTTTCATTTTGCATAAAGCGGTGTACCGCGTGGGGTTAGCAAGCGGCCCGGACCGGCTCGTTGTCACAAACCTGTATAATGCTAGTTAAATGATAGTTAACCTCGTTTAAATATGGAATAGTTTGCCCGAGCGCTACCAAGCGCTTAATCTGGGCCAGTTGCGGTTGCGGCTAGCAATGTATAAAAGTTGGATTGATTGATATAAATGAATTAAAAACTTTGGTCATGTATTTACCATTGAAAAGTCTATCGTATGCAAACAGCGGCATAAAATTCACTAGAAGGCTGAATATTAATACATGTTCATCTGATTTAAACCACGTTTTTTTAACAACAGAGATCTTGATGTTAGCATTGTTCCACTTATCTCTTGTGGATTTTAAGCAGAACGATGGTAATTTATGCAAGTTTTTATTTCTGATCCGTGTGCGTCCTTAAAAGCGCTTAAAAGACAAAGTTTTCCCACTCTATGCTTTTGTATAACTACTATAATATAGAAATAAGTTGTAGAGTGGTCATTATTGTTTCATTTATTTACTAGGCCATCAACGACTCGTACACTATTATTATTATTATAAAAATACGGTTCTTAAAACTAAAATCTCGTTACTTACAGGTAGGAGCAGCTAGAACCAATAAATCGCAATAACAATCAAGAATTTTAGTTCAAGTAATAATTTGTATGTCTATTGAATAACACAGATTAACCCATAAACCGCGTTTATAGTGTATTAATTTATTTGACATTGTGACATCCATACTCTTTGGGAACACTTAGTTTTTTAATATTCCATTTTAATAATTTCGTTCTTACTAAAGTGTTCGTTCCTTATTAAGATTCGTAGCACTTCTTGTTTTCATTCGTAAATAAATTATTCAATTTATTTTACTGAACCTACGGTACGGAACGATTCTAAGAAAAATATATTTTCTTTCGCTGAAAATACTTTCATACACATTATTAGTTTATTCGCGTGGCTTCTCATGGGAATAGGATTTCGCGGTAATTATCTTTAGGTCGATACATAGCCTATGATACTCACAAATAATGTGGTTTTTTGTTGGTTAAAGAATTTTGAAATTCGATTCAGTAGTTTCAGCGATTACCCCTACCATCTCACAAGCTTTATCTGTTTAAAATATTAGTATACCAGACCACTCAGAAAGTATTGCGAAAAAAAGCTTTTTTTTTAGTGACTGTCCAGTTATAAGCTATTAAAAAAATAATGATTATTTATAAGTAAAAATAGTTACGTTCCAATTTCAAAATTTCCCTCCACATTTTTTACGAATTAATTCAAATAATGTGTCAAGACAATAGGCGAATTACGTATCAGGAGATTGAACACATACTTCAGATTAGATCGGGAAGCTATCACGAGATTCTACACGTGTATCTTCGCGTGAGGAGTATAGTTTTATGCTGGGTGCCGCAAAACCTCACCGATGCTCAGGGCCCGGGTGCAATGGTACCGTGAAATGATAAACAAATTAGACGCAGGCTAGTCTCTGTGTGTTTACGACATCATTACAGGTGATATTGTGACATCAGTCCTTGATTTATCAATAGGTACAATTCAGTAACGAAGCGCCAGTAAACTGGTGTTTCAAAACGAATCAACGCCTACCAAAGTGAAGCGATCTAGAAGGGGGGCGGATTTTGATTGCGAGCTTTTTCAAACGCCGAATGGTTACTAATAGTTTGGAATATACTACCAAATGCTTGGCAGAAGTTTTCGCTATTGTGAACAACAAGCGACCAAACACAGGAATCCGTGGGCTACTGCTTCACCACGAAACCGCATCCGCGAACACTGCCCTCAAAATGAGGCACTTCTTGGATAGCACGCCCGTGTGACTTCTTTTTATTCCCGAAAATACAAAATCAGCTCAAAGGGATTTAATTTTCGTTGCCGAAAGATGCGCTGCCAGCGTTCGAGCAGGCTGTAAGCGAGGTGTCTGCGGCGGACTGGTATAAGTATTTCGAAAACTGGTTCAGACGCATGAAACTTTGTATAGAGGCTAATGGAGAGTATTTTGAAAAGATTTAATAAAAAAGATTTACCTAAAGGACACTTTTTTATATTCGCAAATATTTTTGAGTATCCCACGTAGATGATGATTGCGCAGAATTATCTCAAGGTTAAAATTATAATAACAACTTGACATTACTGCAGATGGCCGATTAATCGATTATGCGACTAAATAAGATAGACTTGACTACCTTGGTGGTGCCACCGTGGTACGTGGTAAGTGGTAGCGTGTGCGACTGCTGTACTTGGGTTAAATTCCCGAGTCAACCAAACCAAATGTTTATATGACCAACGATATGTTTATATTAATATGGCAACGCACTTGTTACGTCTCTGGTGTTGCGGGTGTCCATGGGCGCTGGTAATCGCTTACCATTAGGCGATACGCCTGCCCGTTTGCATTTGTTGTGTATAATAAAAAATAAAAAAACTACAAATATTTGTTTATGAGTTTGGTTATTTTCTATATATAATATGTATGTATTTACAAAAATAATATAATAATTATATATATTATTTATATCAGTTGTCTAGTACCCATAACACAAGCTCTGCTTAACTAGGGACTAGACTTTTTCGGACGTCTAACACACAATGTGTTAGACGTCCGGAAAAAATAAATATATATATAGAATCCGTACTATGACGAATAGACTAGCATCAGCCAAAGCGTCAGTCAACGTCGTTATAAAATAGAGTGACCTAAGCGAATGGTTTTCGTTATAATTAATTACACAATGTAGACTCACAGGTCTTATTCAATACAGACCCTTTGTAATCTCCGTATATTGATAATGGAATATAAATTTGTGTTACCTGTCGATCAAATTACACAGTAATTTGCAGTATTATCGTTCTTTCAGATTTGTTTGAATCCATGCGATTTTGGACCTTACGGTACTGTAATGTTACAAGAAAAACCTTTAAGTATTCGTACAAGAATTATACTTTACGTTGTAAACCTTCCTGATAATTAATATTTACAGATTACATATTTTATTGTCTTGTATTAAAAAGGCAAACATTTATTTATTTATGGTTTGCTTACAGTTATAAGACTATTACTTTCTTTAAGTTACATCTATATTTATATATGTTTGACAAATTGTTTTGGACGCAAGATAATTACTGTTATCCTGTTAGATCCTCAGTTCATATTTTTAATGTGCCTAATCATCGCTCAACAGCGTTTAGAGGTAGCTTTAAGTACGCGGCCACAAAATGTTAGAATGACTTGCCTCCACCTATGCGAAAATTTAAAACATTTAGACATATTTATAAGCCTTTCATTAAATCAACAGATGTAATCCTAATTTAAAATAGTATTTAAATCGTGATGGATAGACATTGTAAACGACGGCACCTCATTATCAGCGATACTCTGTAATTATCCCATAACAATTATTAAAAACATTCGTATGGTATAGTAAATTTGTTTCGAAACGCAAATCTCCATTTTGGTTCTACTGTTATAGAGACACATATCACCATCAAGGTGTTGCTAAAAATCAGCACTGTATCGTAAATGATGCAGCAATAGTCTGAGCAGCATCTGTTTTTAATGTACACTGCAACGCAACTCTGCATCAAGTATTTTGTATTGTATCTCTAATATGTGTAGTAAATTATTACCCACTGTTATGTTTCTTTTCTTTTCTTTTTTGTTTTTAAAAAGACAACTCCCACATTAGGAATAAACATCCTGTGTCGTGGGGGACTTTACAAACATACATGAAACGGACACAAAGAACATCCAGACTCGGGACAACAATTCGTGGATCACACAAAGTGTTGTAGGTACCGCGTGGGATTTGAACCCACGACACTTGGCGCAGTAGCAAGCGGCATGGCGACCGCTGACACCACTCGGCCAACCATGCAGTTTAATACTTGACTGTACTTTAAGTTAATGTTTCTAGACTATATTAATAACATTTCATTTAATAATAATCTGTTGTGTCGCAATTTCGTCAAAAAAAAACTTTTTCTTTCTTTCTTACTATTTATTCAATCGTAAAAATCCACGATTATTAGTTGAATAATGACTAATAATCTATTAATATATCCTAAAGTAGTAGAGTCAATACCAACTCCTCCCTCTGGACCGCGTTTCAAAATCTCTGGCACTGGGTAGAGATGTATCTTCGCTGTACTTCTTCTACCGCATTTACTATGGGGAGTACTCTGAGAAATTGTTCAGATTGATCCCTGCCACCTTTATCCGCCATCGTTTTACGCGACCGAAGTTTCATCCCCATCATTTAGATGGTTGGCAGTCCACATGAAACTTTTTCCAGAAACTTTCTGCGTCATATAATAAAACTGTGGATTAAACTGTCTCCTGCAGTATTCCCGGACCAATAAGACCTTCAAACCTTCAAGAAAAGAGCGTATTAAAAGGCCGGCAACCCTCTTGTGACGCCTCTGGTGTCCATGGGCGGCGGTAATCGCTTACCATTAGGCTATACGTCTGCTTGTTGACCCCGATTCCATAAAAAAAGACAAACTTGAAGTAGTATACCCACCCTGGTTTCAGCACGAACGGGCCGGCTCGACCCTGACGATACTACTCACTAACAGAAAACCAACCCAAAATGACAGCATTTGTGCTGCCATGTTTTGTTGGTGAGTGCGAGACCGAAATTATTAAAATTAAAAATTAAAAAAAAAAAAATTAAAAAGGTTTTTATTATTTCTCATACATTGTCATATACTACATAAAATGAGGCCAACCCCAGTAAGTTATTGGAAATACTTGTATCGGGATTGTCTCGCTTCTTCCCGTAATTTAAAACTACACAATGATGAGACCATAATTGTAACAGAAAAAGAATTCTCACGAGCACATAATTGAGTAATGTCCACCAAGTAGAAAGCATTATTACAACAAAATACTTCCAACAAATAGTGAATACAAATAATAAAGAAAACAATGATACAGCTTTGTTTATTTCGGAACACTTAGTATGTGTGTGTGCGTGTGTGTGTGTGTGTGTGTGTGTGTGTGTGTGTGTGTGTGTGTGTGTGTGTGTGTGTGTGTGTGTGTGTGTGTGTGTGTGTGTATGCGTGTGTGTATGTGTGTGTGTGTGTGTGTGTGTGTGTGTGTGTGTGTGTGTGTGTGTGTGTGGCCATGCGAATGTGTATGTATATGTTCAATTGTGTGATTGGTATGTTAACTGATTCTTACTAATATGAGTTCAGTCTCCTCATACGTTAGTGCTTTAAGCCATTCAGTTATGGTTGTTTTACAGTCATAGAGTAATCTGGGATATATGGTAAGTTTCGAGTTTAACTTATTATAAACATATGCTGATTGTGTTACATATTGGCGTCTGGCAAAAACAGAATGAACTCTCGCGGCATGAGCTACAATATCTTTACGCCGTTTATCGAGAATAGAAGGATTGTAAGCTAATGTTTTGTGCAGATTGAGGGTTATATTCAGGACGTATAATTTTCTGACACTTAAGAGATTGCTATCCTTGTACAGTTTTTCTGTAGAATATCTGTAAGGTTTAAAGTACATAACCTTAATGAGTGACCTCTGTGCTCTTTCTAAGTCTAAAAATTTGTTTTTAGTAGCCCCTCCCCATACTGGTATACAGTAAGTTATTACAGACTGTGCCAGAACAGTATAGATTTTGTTAAGCACTTGCGCTTGCATTACATGACGCAGTGTCTTGAAAATCCAAATAAGTTTCCTAACTCTGGATATAATGACTTCTATATGAGAATGCCAAGAGAGCCGCTGATCAACAGTTACCCCTAGGTATTTAGTGGTCTTCTGCATTATTGACCGAAGGTCAATAATGCAGAAGCATCTCAACAGGCCACCATGGTTCTTGCTTTCGAAAGTCAAGTCACATTGGCAATGTCATATAAAAAATGTATTGACAAAAAAATACTGAAAAATTTTTTAAGAAAATGTTTTATGTTAACGACTTAATTCTGATTCTTGAAATGCAAATGCCCTTGGGCGGCGGTAACCCTTTGCCGTGAGATAGCCGATCATCACATGAAAAAGAAAAGTAAATATTAGTTATTTATGCAACTGTTGTATAATCAGCGGTATTAAAACACGAATGTGGGTTTGATCTGGTGAATAGTATCAGAGTAAATAGTGTTTTAATACTCGATGATATAAATCCTCTAAAAAAAGTTCTAAAATCGTAGAGTGGTCTGCAATCCTAATATCGAACAAAAATGGCGGGATACGATGTGAATTCGAATAAATGTTATTTTTTTAAACACGGCGCTGTGATTGTGATAGGCGCGTTCCTGACAATGTTCTTTTTTTTAAAAAGAAATTGAATTATGAAATGTGGTACAACATTATAACACTCGTTTCGATGATATTGTGGTTATTATGACACAGAATGTTTTAATGTTGGCAATAAGCTAGCAGTTTCAGAAACTTTTATAGAAGATTTATAGCATGGGTGTAGATAAAAAATAACGATCTTACAATAAAACTACCATTTAGAAGAGTATAAATATAACAAATTAGATACAGAAATTACTATTACACCTATCTACATACACAATTTTTTTAAGATTAATTATTATTACTCCTTGTGTGTGTTTAAATAATAAATAATAAAAGTGTGTTATTACACATTACGTTTAATTTTTTACCACCATGATAAGCTAATAACTTGATCGATACGGAAGCTCATTTGTGACAATTTACTGTTGAGTTTTTTTGATAAGCTTAATTTCTTATACTTTAAACTTATATAACGCGCAAGCAAAACACGATTTCCCAATCAAAAGCTAATCAAAGGTGTACGATCTTGGAAATACACTTTTAATTTGACATGACTTTAGGAACGGAAAAAGTGCAGTAGTTCAGTACAAGACCTATTTCTAATGTTTATAATCCCTTAAATATTTTTTAAATATGCAAACATTGCCTATACATAAACACCGACCAAGATTCTACATATTTATATTTATTTTATACAAGTAGGTAGGCAGTGGAAAATTTCAGCGAGTTTCAAATCCGTATGTTATTCCCAATATCCGGCGGCGAGGCCGGGTATATCCTTGTGCGGATACATGGTGTACTCATAAAATATACTGAAAACGACTTTAAGGTATATAACACACCTAGTTTATGTTGAGATTGAACTTATACAGAGTGTATAATAAAAATTGTGGGTCCATTGGTTTACGTTTGTGTTATACAAGATGTAGTTTTGACTAAGGTATCGCAACAACTTTTGTTTTTTTTTTTTGGAGTTTTCGGAGAAAATTCTTACGAAATGAACGTTTTAAACTTCTAAGCGTCAGGTTTCGTTCAAGCCCAGCACGAAAAGTTATTTCGAGTTTTTGAATATTTTATGATTGCTCCTTTAACTTTTTTTTCATAACTTTCGTAAGATCATCAGGAACTATCTAATTAACTCCAATTTTTGTTCAGTTCAGTGTTTTCAAAGGGTCAAAATGTTTATTACTTTACATTAAAATGTATGCTTTTGAAGTGTAAGTAAACATAACTGACGAGCAGCACCGTGTGTAATATTATACGAACCATTCGGAGCTACTTTTGACCCCCTCATAACTCAAAAACTATCTCACTTAGATATGTCAGATTTGGCTCAAATATTTAGACTTGCAAGATACATATGTCCACTAAATTTAATAAACACATCCAGAAATCCTCATGTTCATCACTGACTCATCTATAGATCAAAATTCTAACCCAATTCCAGATGACCTAGAAAGTTCAAATTTGATAACCAGATGGGATAGGATACAAATCATATTATAGCCTTCACTAGTTCTAAAACTGTAAGTTCTTATTTTTATCCAAGAACTGTTTGAAATAGTGAATCATAATAAATGAAATTCATGAAAGCGTCCAAGCCAACACCACCTGTCGATACCAGGAGTATTAAGATGCTAGTGCCTCTTTCTTGGGTCACATCCATGCTTTCTCGTTTCCCGTTTACGAGGTTTTTACAAACCGACTTTATCATTATCTAGAGATGTTGCTTACAACTTCGCTTTTTTTAAATAAAGGACATTCGATTTAGACAGCTAGAGAATAGCACCTTTTTTAAGTTCCCTTAAAACGAAACTTGACAAGTTGTACCAAAATCATCACGACGATTTATTAATTAGATAAAACGTAGAATTTAATACACACCCTAAAATAAGGAGTACATACATATATGTCTTACGGTCAGCTTTACCAGATCCTGATAAACTTTCAGACAGTTATCTGTTAACAGATAAAGATGGCTAAGATGTATATGGTTATCTGACATATTTGTCTCTAGCTGAGACTTGTTAAACCGATATCTGTAGTTATCTGATAGATAACTTCAAAATATTCTATTCGGGACTGTATCAGTAAGTTTTCAAACTAGCCCATAGAATTGATTACATTTTCTATTTTCAGAAGTGTGTGAATTTCCAATATACTAAATCAACAATCAACTAATCTACACCAGATATAGTTTTTTAAATTTTTTATTTAGTTTAGTGTAGAGAGGCTTATGTCTAATTGTGGACTCGTGAAGACTGCTGATGTGATGATGGTGATTAGTTAATTAATTATTCTTCTAAAAGCCTATAGTTATAACTGAAGCAAATAGCACACGTTCAAATATTTCCAGTTTGGATTTGAATGCCAGTTGTTAGCCGACTGCGGTCTCGTTTCAAAAGCGTGTGGTACGTCTGACGTAACGAGATGACCCAAACCACATTTCATTTGCCACCAAACATCAAATTCTACTAACTACAATTAAATTATACATTTATCCGAAAAGATTGACTACTATGATATTATCTACTGAGCAAGAGATAAAATTTTATGTTCGTGAATAATTCTCGTATGGCAAAATAAATTTATTTATGTAAATATCGACCTTTTTGATTATTACTTTATGTCCTGAATAAATAAAATGTTTATCTACTGCTGATATAGAGTACAATCGCACAGCTTTTTGTTATTTCTTTTTCTTGAAGTGGATTGAAGATTATCGAAAACGATGAGTCGAACGATAAAAAATATTTATCGCATTTAGCTTTTCGTTTACAGCCAGCAACTTTTTAGTACATGTCAGTTTTATGTTAGAAGGGAGTTTATAATATTGATCCCAGATGATAATTAAGTGTCTCTTAACTTATCTGATAATGGAATCACGAGGTGGGCAGTAAAGCTCTTCAGTGAGCACTTAGTGATTAAAGTTTCAAAATATTCACCATTGAATTTAGTTAAATAAAAGTAGGATTAATGAAAGTCGACAAATCCTGCGGACTTCATTGGTGAGGTAGTTTCCATTTCACGATTTACCTATAAACAAATAAAGATGACAATTAATTTAGTTATTGAAACTTCAATGAAGTGATACGACAATTATGTTATTGTATTTTTGCATATTTTATACATTTTTTTTTAATTGTAGGCCAAACAAAATAGTTGTGATGAAACTCATAAGCGCATTGGATTTGATGGGGTGAGTATACTCGCTAATGTGGTACAACCTTTATGTACGAAACGTCTCTACAAGACAACTTACTTAGTAGGGCTTCAATATGACGAAAGCTTTCTACTAATTAATGTTAATCCCCGAAAAGGGATTAGATACATATTAGATTGGTCGTGCAACCTCACAGGAACTCATTGAGTATTCACATATTGGCATACGATCAAAATTTTATTACATTGATTACGGAATAATTAGCAGACTATAATTTATCCTGGTATTGCGGGTGTCCATGGGCGGCGGTAATCGCTTACCCTCAGGCGAAACGTCTGCTCATTTGCTCCATATTCTATAAAAAAAAACCATGAAGATCTGCAATTCAAAACACAGATGCGTTGAATGCCCTTTTAAAGTTCCATGGATTACGAGAGAGAAGGTTCATCCATTCTCTGATAATAACATTTACATTCAAAAGAAAAGGGACTACAGAAGTCTTTACCACACAGTTTCTTAAATAATGCGTGATTTTAGGTGAGACCTTAGTAAATGTTAACATTTTACTTATTTTTTTTACTTTTGTGATCTTAATATTTGATCCATTTTACTATCACATATCAAGTCTATTCTAAAATATCATTGTTTATTGTGCGCCCGCCAGACAGGTCCGAAAATTGCCGAGAAATATTAAAGTTGGTAAAGAATAAGGTGTCGCATAAACCGTGTCTGTACCCTCTCAGGGGAAATGAAATTGCAAAAGATGTCCCCGGGATGAAGAGAACGTATCTCCGACACCGCCTACTTATACTGTGGTATTGGATAATATAATACCGTTGTTCATTTGTAATAAAATTCTTTTCTCTTCTCTTTGCTGTGAAGAAATTGATCTCATAAATGATTTATACAAAGCTAGCTATTCCCCGTGGGTTCACTCATGTTATTGTTTCTTATTTTGTATTTCTGAAGTTTGAAACTAAGCTTATTTGGTACTAGAACGTTTAGTTTAGATAGAATAGTGTATAAATTTTTAAATTCATTGTGGGCCAGCCTTTCTACAGAAAAATAAGCCCACATGGTGAAAAATAAATAAATAATAAATGTTTCGGACATCTAACACACTACGCCATCTAGTCTCAAGCTAAGCAGAGCTTGTGTTATGAGTACTAGACAACTGATATAAATACTTATATACTTTTTTTTGTAAATACATACATATTATACATAGAAAACCACTCAGAAACAAATATTTGTAGATCATACAAACATTTGGTCCGACCCGGGAATCGAATCCGAGACCTCATGCTTAGCAGTCGCATACGCTACCACTACGCCACCGAGGCAGTTAAAATTACCTCCTAACATAAATAGAATGTGCAGAGGTAGGCAGGCACATACTTGAGTAGATGTATGTTGCATGTTGTTTATTATTATTTTATTTATTTATTTATAAACTTTATTGCACACCACTACAGTAAATATTTGTACAGAGATACATAAACGGACATCGACATCAGGTATCACAATAGGCGGTCTTATCACTCACGGCGATCTCCTCCAGACAACCTTTGTACGGATATTATGAAATTATCCCTTGGGTAGTCAGCGGTGTACTTCAATAAATCTAAGTTATAATACACATAAAGTTACCTACATATATACCTATTTACACTAATATATATCACATATACTACATACATACTAACATATATAAATACATACACAAATATTACCATAATTAACACACCTTAAAAACCATGACGTACCACACATTTACCAAAGTATTCCTGTACTGGAATGCTTTACATGGTCAAGTAATAAATAGTGACATTTTTCTTAAAGGTATGCAGAGATTTAGATTTTTTTATTGTCTCAGGTAGGTTATTCCACAATCTAACGGCTTTAAATAAAGAAAGCGGAATATCTCTCGCATAAAATCCTATACGGTTAGAGCGAGTGCTTTGGGATAAATAAAGGTGTTTTAATTAGTAAACAAATAACGGACTTTCATGTTCAAGAAAGTTCATCAATTATTTTATCCCCTTTGAGGGAAATTTATAAAAAAATTGTAGAGATAGAGATTAGCGCGTTCAGACAAACTCTTCAGCTTTATAATATTAGTATAGATTACATACATCTATTTTAACTAAATAGTATTTAGTCTACTTAAATCACTAGATTCCAAATTACATTTACATTACCTGTATACATTAAGAGAATAACAAGTAAGAAACAACGACACGAGGGAACGAGAGATATATAAACAAGAAAGTAAAAATTCTGTCTTAACTAATGATTTCTTTGCAACTAGAAAAAGGTTAAAAACTATTGTGGGGGACGAGTCCCTCCAACACAAAGGGAGGATCTTCTGGCCAGACGAGGTGATCATGCTTGGCGGGCTACTGCCCAACAGTTGATGTTGTATATATGATAATCGACACGAGAACTTTTACTGCGCGATTCAGGATTGGTAGTTTATTCGGGTTGTTCGTTGCTGCTTAGTCCAGTGTGTCTGCGGTAGATGGCGCTATAGTATGTCGCTGTTGCACTGTATGTGGAAGTCGCCACACTATAACCCTACTACGTCAAAAGTTTTGATAAAATTTATTTTGTTTAAGAATACGGCTACCCTATTTAAAAAGAACTATGAAATAGAAATAAATACTAGCCGCGTCGGTGTTACCCACACTTATTATTACCTTGATCATCCCACTTGAACAGTACAATTTCGGGAAAAACACTATCCTATATGCATATCCAGACTATACTAATCTATCTCTGTGCCAAACGCATAGACCTTCACAAACTTCAAATTGTGTTACTTAAAACACAGCAAAAAAACATTTATAATTACTTAATTTGAGTCAATAAATGTCATTATTATGCATATAGATATGATCAGTCGTTTTGGCGTATGACACATCTATATAAAGTTTAGCTTCTATGATAGTAGCTAGTAACATATATTATTATATTTGTGGAGGAACGGGTATCATGTCACTCCAACACAAAGGGAGGATCCTCCGGCCAGACGAGGTGATCATGCTTGACGGGCTACTGCCTAACAGTTGATGTTGGGATGTTGTACATATGATAATCGGCGCGAGAACTTCTATTGCGCGATTCAGAATTGGTAGTTACTCCATGTAGTGCGTTACTTTGTAGTTCAGTGTATTTTCGGTAGTTGGCGCTGTAGCAGGTTACCGTTGTGTTGTATGTGGAAGTCGCCACATCTTATATCTCCAATCCCATCAAAAATAAATTATTTCAGTTTGCTGGACAGACAACAAACTCTTACTAAAGAGCGTTTAACATCTGATTTATGTGAACTTGGTTCATGATTGTAAACTTCGAATATCATTGTTATACATGTCAGCTGCAATTTATACTTTATTTTTGTGGATCTAGTGTTGAGTAAATAAAAGTATATTCTTTATCAGAGCTCAAGGTTACACCGAGAGTATTTTTTCACGTGATCCCTGTAGTGATCTATCGCGTCGGCTCACGTACTGAATTTATTGGCCTCTCTAATAAAACAGAACACATTTTCTGCATTCTAGCGTAACGTGTCTCGTTCGAAGCTCCCCACCTCGCCTGGGTTCCACCCCGCCCGTAATCACGGATGGCTTAAGGTGTTTACTTTGAGACACAATCATGACTCTTCCAATCACTTATTTCACGTTGACTATCTCGTTGCTGGCTTTAGGATAATGAAATTCACTGGTTTACGTTAATAGAACTTAACAAACATACTCAACTTGACTTAACTTTATTTAACTTTAATTAACCCTTAACTATCCAGAATGCTTTTGTGACGTAACTGACCAGAAGTGTCCAACAGACTCATTTTATAAATGTAAGGTGTGATGAAAGAAAAGAAAGATATTTTGAATGAAAAAGACAGTATAATGTATTCAGTAATGTATATTTACACCTATTTACTTACAGATATTACAAATACCTTTTTTTCAGAATGTTCAGAGCAGACATTGCGAATGCATTTATCACAATACTGTTTAGAAGCCCTTGATAATTTCGAAGGGCAAATATAACAACGCTTCTTCCTTTTCGCAGCAGGTTCAGATGATTGAGTAGCTTCCTGATTTGACCCTGCCACGTCTTGCATGGCTGCTTACTTGCTGGTAACTTGTTAGTCCTTTCGTGCTTCGTCTCCGCATATGAGGTGTTAACTCGGTTGCGATTTCACGTAAAAATAGTTTTCAAAGTGTATTTTTTTTACGTGAGTTCCAATCAGGATGTATATTTTTCCATATAATAAGCGATGCAATGCTAACAACATCTATAATATTTTGAAGAAATGCAATTGGCCACCTATTTGTTTTACGCCGAACTGTATACTCATGAACCATCTGGTCCAGCATATCGACACCTCCCTTGGTGGAGTTGTAGTACAAGTTTATTTCAGATTTGTTGTTTTTGTTCACATCTTCTTCCTTTCCATGATGCATCGTAGACAAAAAAATTACAGCACGATTCTTTTTTGGTACATAAGAGACCAATGTCATATTTTTATAAAATCCAAATACATAAGACTCAATATCGCTGGTTTTCTTGGGTTTAAAATTAGGAGGTATACACGTCTTGTTTTTTCTCAATGTTCCAACTATTGTAAGACAATTTTGTGCCAAAGATTTTGCGACATCAATACTCATGAAATAATTATCAAAAGTAACATTTCTGTTACTTCGGAAGTATGGTTCACATAACTGGTTGACTACATTGTACGCTAAATTTTCCGCCCTGTTTTGTCCTTCTTTTCCGAGATATGGTATACCAAATAGGGGGTAACTAGTTTTGCTGTCACAGATCCACCAAATTTTCATACCATACTTATCAGGTTTGCTGGGTAGGTACTGTTTGAATGATACGCGTCCTCGAAAAGCTACAAGCTGCTCGTCAATAGTGAGATTTTCTCCAGGCAAATAAAACTTTTTCAAGTTTTGATTTACGTATTCCCATAATTCTCTAATAGGTGCAAGTTTATCTTTTGACTTTCTCAGGAAGCTAGTATTTTTATCATCGAATCTTAAGAATCGTAATAAAGAAGCAAATCTATTTTTTCCCATTGTAGCTCGATATATTGGATTGCCAAAGATAGGGTCCCAGTATTCTCTAAAATCCACACCGCCCTGTTTATTGACGCCTATAGTCAATAAAAGACCTAGAAATGCTTGCATTTCGATTTTGTCTATTGATTTCAATCGATTTTGTAAAACTCTAAGCCCTTCAGTATTGGTATATTTTACTATTATTTCTAATACTTTATCGTCGAAAAAAAAGGTTGAAACTGTCTCTCGGATCTATTATAGCTTGCCCTGGAGGAAGAATCACCTTATGAATACCACCGCGAATTATGTTGTGTAGAGGCGTTCGGCTTTGCCTGTCAGGTTCTGATTTCCAAGTTGTTCCATCTTTTCCTTTATAATTGTCAATTGAGACGTATTCTTGTAATGGTACATCATCACTCTCACTCCATAATTGTTCATCATCGTTTTTCACTGATACGTGATACGATTACAAAGACTACGATTATAACACAAACAAAGGTCTAGCAGCCGCTATTGCCCTCCCGATACCATAAGATTATAAGTAAATGTAAATAAAAACAATCTACCTTCACACTCGAATCAAACAAAATGTTATTGTGTCTGTTGGACACTTCTGGATTGATGAAGTACTATTTTCGTTTATTAACCAAAAATAATAAATTATTCATGTTACAAATATTTTCATTGCACTTTTAGATTCGTAAAACATTGGCGATAAATTAGATAAAAGGCCGATTCATAAAAATAAATACTTTAGTTTCTATGAAAACATAAACGCAAAATTGTGTCCGCAAGACACTTGTGGGTTGTTAAGGGTTAAAAAGGTACGTATGAGGTAGTACAGAGCAAAAAGAAACTGTTTTTCTCTATACTTTACATCTGTAGAAATATTAGCCAGTTAAGTATTAATAAATAAAAATGAAAGAATATTGCAAGAGGTTTGTAGTTGTGTATTTCATTATTAATTATAAGTGTCCATTGTTATCTTATTTTCATGAAATTCAATAGTTAGGAGTAAAAGACACCCTCGAAAAGTGTAATCCTCCTTCTGGCGCAGTCGGGTAATTATAATTGTAAACATACAATTAAATGTAATCATTATACGTAAAAACGTAATCTACACTAATATTATAAAGAGGAAAACTTTGTTTGTATGTTTGTTTGTAATGAATAGGCTCAAAAACTACTGGACCGATTTTAAAAATTCTTTCACCATTCGAAAGCTACATTATCCAAGAGTAACATAGGCTATATTTTATTTTGGAAAAAAATAGGGTTCCGTAAGATATTTGGGTTTTTCGGACACAAGGTGTAAAAATCAACCAGAAAAGTTACTTATTTTGCGAAAATTTTCATGCTACGGGCTATATAAGACGCAAACGAGGTTGCGTGGGTCAGCTAGTACTTAATAATAACGAAACGTAATGTTTTAAAAAATCTGGCAATCTGTCGCACTTTGCGTGTCAGAATACCCGCTGTGTTGGGTTACGTGGTAGATTATTTACCTATTTTGAGTGAGGATACTGGGGGCCCATACCCCAACTCATCCCTTTCCCCATCCCCCAAAGGCCGGTAACGCACTTGTGCCCCCTCTGGTGTTGCTGGTGTCCATGGGCGGCGGTAGTCGTTTTGCATCTGGTGATCGTCGTCTCGTTTGCCCCCTGTCAGCCAAACTACTAGATCGATTTTAACGTACGAAGTGTCAATACAACACGACGACCTAAGCAATATAAATTTTATTAAAACTTTTTACGTAGTCGGCTTATAGTTTTATAAACTTTTACTTGTGAACAATTAATAACATAATTTTGTACGACATTTTCCAAGTGACGACATATTATAAATTGCACAGGTAATATTCTAAAGATACAGTAAGGTTGTTCTAATACTTTTCCGTTTCACATTTTTATTACAATTTAATCCGACGTTAACAGGTCACTGCATCGAAGAATAATTGCTTCAATCCCTTATTCTTCTTATAACATAAATTTTACAATACACACTATAGAATTGAAAATAACAGGCACCTCTTATATTTGTGTACTTTTGAATTTGTGTTTTAGCAAATTTGTACAAAAAACATATTTGTAGCAGTCGACAGAGCAACATGGTAGGATTTAGCTATATGCAGCCGTTCCCCTCTGTCAAAGCATAAGCCCAAATTGGCCTACGCAGTACACAGTTATGACGCAGAATGTACTTATGTGTGCATGAAATTCTGAATGTTTTGTTTTAATTATTACGTGTGAGTTTCGTAGTAATAACGATTGTTTTTATATTTGAAGTGAATATTTTATTTGGGATTACTGGTAGTACATCATTTCATTTTCACATTTCATTACATTTCAAAGTTAACAATATAGGAGAATTTTATTTCAAAAATCAAGCTCTTTTTGAAGCTTTCATCTTTATAAGTATTAATACTAGCTGACCCACGCAACCTCGTTTGCGTCTTATATTGCCCGTAGCGTGAAAATTTTCCCCCGTCTTTGAAACATTCTTTATTGGTGGTCCACTCCTTATAGTAGTAGCGATGATATATAGCCTATAGGCTTCCTCGATAAATGGACTATCCAACACCGAAACAATTTTTCATATCGAACCAGCGATTCCTGAGATTTGCGCGTTTAAACAAACAAACAAACTCTTCAGCTTTATTATTAGTATAGATTATAAAGAGATAAAGTTTGTGAGGTTGTATGGAATACTTTCTGTATCAAATTAACCGATTTAAAATATTATTTTACAAATAATAAGCCACATTATTTGTCAGTATCATATCATGTGAGTATGTATATTATACCAAAACATTATTACCGTAATATCTGACATACACTGCTGAAACGCGGGCAAAAGTTCTTAGACTTAATACAAAATAATTTGTCACAGTATATAAATATAATAATAATATTTACTACTACTTTATTTACTATGTACTACAAATTACTTTCCTCGACCTCAATAGAAGCAGTTTATATGATTTATCGTCCTCGATAGCCTGTTGTACAAAATGTACGAGAAATGTTGTTAAGTTAATGTGTTGATGATAAGTTAAGGTTTTCGATCCATTAGGATGCTCTTAAAGTAGAAAATATGAAATTACATCAATATTTTCATAAGCTACATAATTATTGTCTCTTACCCCCATCCGGTCATTTCGGATAAGGATAAAGCCAGGGAATGAATAAGAGGTGTTAAAGTAGAAAATATGAAATTACATCAATATTTTCAAAAGCTACATAATTATTGTCTCTCGCCCCCATCCGGTCATTTCGGATAAGGATAAAGCCAGGGAATGAGTAAGAGGTGTTAAAGTAGAAAATATGAAATAACATCAATATTTTCAAAAGCTACATAATTATTGTCTCTTCGGTGAGACAGATAAGAGTTTTTGAAGTAAAAAGATTCCACGAAAATACCTATTTATATCAAAACTGTAGCATGAAGCTTCTGATACATAATTAATTTCGATAAGTCATTCTACTTACTAATTTTCGGATTCGCTCCAGGGAATCTCATTCAAATTAACTGGATTGTCTGCCTGTCAATTACGAATATTTGTAGATCTGATACCTACTTAACCTACTAAAGTTATGAATATACATTTACACACATGAATACACGTATGCACATATGAATATGTATACAATTTTTTTTTTTTTTTTTGAAGTGAAACTTCTTTATCGGGGTTGTCAAAAAATTTAGTGTAACATTTTTTCGTTACGCGTAACATTTATCCGTTACGTTACGTGTAACATTTATCCGTTACGTTACGCGTCAAATTTATAAAATAAAACAAAAAACATTTTCAAACACAAACAGGACCAAATTAATACTACAATGAAATATCACATTACAAACAATATTATTTTATTTAGTCCACAATGTAAATAACTACACACATCACATTCCACAAACTTACTTCATTCACACATTTTTCTATGTATAATATGTATGTATTTACAAAAAAAAAAGTATATAAGTATTTATATCAGTTGTCTAGTACCCATAACACAAGCTCTGCTTAGCTTGGGACTAGATGGCGTTGTGTGTTAGATGTCCGGAATATTTATTTATTTATTTATTTATTTTTACACCACAGATCGCGAAATATTTACTCAGGTCTCGCTCCTTAACTTTTATTGCACTTGAAATAAGAATTGTCACGAATATTGCTGGTTTATAAGTCTTTTGTCGTTATACCTTACGTCGACATATGATATTTATTTTTTGAAAAATAACGTCATAAAGAAGTTTCACTTCTTACGAGTGTACGCTAGTACACGCAATTTTTTTTTTTATTGAATAGTGGGCAAACGAGCAGACGTATCATCTGATGGTAAGCGATTACCGCCGCCCATGGACACCCGCAACACCAAAGGCGTCACAAGTGCGTTGCCGACCTTTGGGGTATGGGAAAGGGGATGGGGGGAGGGGTTGGGTTATAGGCCTCCGGTATCCTCACTCACTCGGTGAAACACAGCGCAAACGCTATTTCACACCGGTTTTCTGTCAGGCCGTGGTATCACTCCGGTCCAGCCGACCCATTCATATAAAATATAAATAAATAAAATCTTTAATAATATAATATTTCAGATTGAAAAAATTATAAAAAAAAACTGTCTGCGCTAATGCTGTAACAGTCATTTATGCGCATGTAGTGTACGAAGTTTGAAATAATATAACAATACTGAGATATATGTGGGATGTGGCTCGAAGCAAAATAAAGTTGGCAAATCAACACTTATTAATTTTATTCATAGAGTAAACATCGTAACGTATTGTTCTCACACTCGTATCTTTCACTCTGACTTTGACAGCTACACTTTGACATATGAAACAAGAAAGGTGAATTTTACTTTTTTAACAAAACAATAATATAAAATAAAACTAAACCACACGGCCATCCTGTTCACTCATCTGTCCCAGATGAACCTTCATCTTCTGGTGCAATCCACGGCTTCATCAAATCCGCGGAAGACGAAGTATTTATGGGTCCTTCTCCGTTACCCACCTTCTTGACGGTGTATCTATCATTGCGTTTTTTAGCGGTCACTTCATACGGTCCAAGAAACTTTGCAAATAATTTTGAACCTTGGGAGAACTGCGTCTTTTTGATTGCTACAAGATCACCAACGTCGTAGATATTCGCTTCTTTTCTTTTTCTATTATAATTTTTTGTGTTTTCCTCTTGTATCTTTTTAATCGATTCTCTGGCTCTCTAAGTTCTTGTCTCTTTTCATTAAATATTTGAATTTCTTCTTCCTCTATCAGCCTTAGTAATTCTTTATCTCTATCTCTAATTTTAACTCCAAACAACAATTCAAATGGGGTCATTCCGATACTTCTTTGGTAGGTTCCATTTATACATCGTTGTACGTTAGATATTCGGCGGAACCACTTCGTAGGATCATCAGCGCTGAGTTTTGCTAATACGGCGATGATAATTTGATGGATACGTTCAACCTGGCCATTTCCTCTGGGTTGTCCAGTTGTAATCGTGTAGTGTATGATATTCTCATCTTTACAATATTGTTGGAAGTCGTTTGCCGTGAATGACGCGTTACGGTCCGTTATTATTCTCTCTGGTGCACCAAAAGTTTGCTGCTGTAATCTCAGTTTATTAAGTGTCTCTTCTGTCGTCGAAGTCTTGACAGGGTATATCCAGGTAAATTTTGTATAAGCGTCGACAACCGTTAAAATGTACTTATAATTCTTATGTGTCGATGTAAGTGGTCCCAAATGATCGATATGATATGTTGATAGCGGCACATCTCCTTTATCTATGGGATGAAGTAAACCCTCCTTTTTTCCCTTCTTGTTAGATATAAGGATACATTCAACACAGTTACTAATAACTTTTCTAATTTTTTCTTGTAAATTATCTATGTAATAGTCTCTACTAATTAATTCTTCAGTCTTTGCAACTCCAAAATGACCTCTTTCATGATTCCCCCTTATTATTTCAAATTGCATCTTCTTTGGTACAACTATCACTCTACTACCATTTTTCTCTTTGTATAGTATGTCTTTATACAAAATATAGTCTTTATAGGTTTCCTTTTCTAAAACCTTCTTTAGTACTTTTATGTGTTCATCTTCATCTTGGGATTTCTTAATGCGAGCTGTTGTTTCTCCGATCACTAAGCAAATTGGATATCGGCTTAATGCATCAGCATGTTTCATTCTAGATCCTGGTCTGTGTTCGATCTCATAATCGTATTCCTCAAGTAACAGGGCCCAGCGAGCCACTCTTGGAGGTAAGTCTTTTTTTTGTAACGTCATCGTTAACGCAGAACAATCGGTAACTATTTTAAAGTGTATTCCCTGCAAATAAATCCTAAATTTCTTGATGGCTTCTACAATAGCTAGTACTTCTAAATGGTAACTATGATAATTTCTTTGAGCCGGGGTAGTTTTTTTACTCATATAGTGTATAGGGTGTAGTCTTTCATCATTGGCACATCTTTGTAGGAGAACTGCCCCATATCCATCAATACTAGCGTCTGTGTGTAACTCTGTTTGCGAATCTGGATTGTAAATTTTTAGCACAGGCGAACTACACAAAATATTTTTTAGTTCTTGAAAGGCTTTTTGACAATTTTTATCGAAATTAAATGGAATATTCTTCTTCAATAGGTCCGTCATCGGTTTTGCTATCAGTGAATAGTCTTTAATAAATTTCCTGAAATAGCCGGTAAGTCCCAAGAATGACTGAACAGCTTTCACGTTTTCAGGCAGTTTAAATTTCGCTACAGCATAGATTTTATCCTTGGAAGGCCTTACTTCATTGCCTCGTATGATATAACCAAGGTATTCGATTTCTTTCTTAAAGAAATGACATTTTTTCCAGTTAAACTCCAAACCAAATTCTTCTGCTCTTTTCAAAACTTTCTCTAACTTCATCATTCCTTCTATCTCTGTTTTCGCCGGTAGAATCAGATCATCCAGATAAGCTGCTACTGTCCCGTCTGTAATAAGATCGCTAAAGACATCGTTAACGAACCTTTGAAATACAGAAGGTGCTGTACATAGGCCGAAAGGCATTTTGAAAAATTCGTACTGGCCTTGAGGCGTAACAAAAGCTGTATACTTCTGACTGTTTTGATGAACATTCACATGAAAAAATCCGTTACGTAAATCAAGCGATGTGAATACTTTGGCTTCTTTCAACTTATCTATCTGGTCTTCTATGATTGGTAGTGGAAACCTTTCTCTTATGATCTTCTTATTCAATTTTCTATAGTCCACGCATAAACGACGTGAACCATCTTTCTTATGAGCCAATACAATAGGACAAGCGAAATCAGATTCACTAGGCTTAATTATTCCCTTGGCCAACCATTCTGTTATTTGTTCATTCACAATCTTTATCTCAAATGGTGATAAACGTCTCGGGCTTTGAAAAACAGGGTTTTCATCAGTCAATAAAATTCTCAATTCCACATTGCTAGTCTTCTTTTTCTTCCTGGGGTCATACTCTTTGCACATCTTATAAACTTCTTCAGCATACTTAGTTTCTTCTATGTCGTATTCAGGGTTAACGTCACTTTCTTCAACTAAAAGAGTGAGATGCATAATCTTTTCCACAAAAACACCATCGGGGTTAAACTGTATTTTAAAGTCTTCAAGTATGGGATTACCAATTAGCATCGAGACAGGTAAGTCGTGGTCTGCTACAAGATGAAACTTCATTTCTGTGTAGTACTGATCAATTTGTACCTTAGCTGTAAATGTTCCTTCAGTATTAAGCTTATTGTTCGCTATACCTGCTAGGCATGTTGATTTTACTTCGTAGTCTTTTACACTGTCTTGAATTTTCTCAAATTCTGATTTTGTAATAATATTGACGTCACTACCGGTATCTATTAAAGTTTTAAATTCTATTCCGTTAATCTTTATCTTCTTGTAAGGGGTCTTCTCTTGTTGATTCATTGTCTGCATGTTGAATTTTTCTCTTATGTTTTGGATATTCAGCGTCTTCTTCTGTTGACTGGTAGTACATTCATTAGATTTGTGTCCATAGTTGTTACATTTAAAACATTTTAGTCCCTTTGGGCAAGATGATGATTGGTGTCCTAATTCTCCACAGTTGAAACACCTCCTCACATAGGATAACTTACGAGATGAGTGGTGGGTAGCTGATTGGTGAACAGGCCTGTTCGTTATTTTCTTTCTGAATTCACTGTAAATGTCCAACTTTTTTCGAAAATCCTTTATATCTGAGGCTCCATATAAAATAGTTTTGTTAGTCTCTAAATCGCGGATTCCATCTATTACATATTCCATTAATGCGGCATCTTCAACCTTACCATGCAGCGCCAATTCTTTCATAGCTAGAAAATACTGTTGATAATTTTCGTCACTTGTCATTTTACGCGCTGCAAGCTTCTTGTGTATTATGGCACTATTAATTTTCGGACCAAATTCTTCTTTGAGGGCTGCCTTTAAACTTGCATAGTCTTGTACACGTCCCAAAGCCCTTAGGAAAAGTCTGGCAGTCCCATCTAATAATCGTTTCGCGTAGATCAATTTCTCGATCTTAGTCCACTTCATAAGCTGAGCAGTATCTTCAAATTCATCAATAAACGTCTGAATAGGGTAGGTGTCATCTCCAGTAAAAACAGTCATTGATTTTTCCAAATCCTTGAAAGAAATCTGCACTAAAACATCTTCGTCTTCACTT
Organism: Spilarctia lutea; assembly: GCA_916048165.1. Classification (NCBI taxonomy): domain Eukaryota; kingdom Metazoa; phylum Arthropoda; class Insecta; order Lepidoptera; family Erebidae; genus Spilarctia; species Spilarctia lutea. Next base: position 8,613,146 of record OU696488.1, read on the forward strand.
CCTTTTTCGTCCTTCTTCGGCGGCATTGTGGCGGTTTATCTTCTTTGCTTAGTCTTTATTTAATTAAATCAATTAATTTAGTCTTTAGTCTTCATAAAAAATAATAATTTTAAGTCTTCTTAAAAACTTCCATTTTGGTAGATTTTTTCTTATGCTGGCAACATTTTTTTCCAAGCGTCCTTGAGGTATGCACTGGTTATCAAGATGGCGTCATAAGCAAATACGAACCAGCACTTATTATTCTGATGAATCTTCGTTAGTCTTCGTTGATTCACTTCAAATATTGCTTCACATCCCGGACGAGCCCCCAAAAAGTTGTGGGATGTGGCTCGAAGCAAAATAAAGTTGGCAAATCAACACTTATTAATTTTATTCATAGAGTAAACATCGTAACGTATTGTTCTCACACTCGTATCTTTCACTCTGACTTTGACAGCTACACTTTGACATATGAAACAAGAAAGGTGAATTTTACTTTTTTAACAAAACAATAATATAAAATAAAACTAAACCACATATATATATATTATGTTTAAAAGAAACAAATAGAGATATGACAAAGAATTAAAAGGTTTCTGAAAATCTGTATCTTTGTTGACAATGAAATGTTTTCAAGTATTTTACAGATGGTAAGGTAACAAAAAGAAATAAAGAAAATAGAATTTAAAATACAGCACTATTTTGTCTGTGCCTATCGAGACAAATGAGTCTCAAATCAATTTTCGTTGACATCGTGAAATCTCTTCATCAATACATATACATAAAATTGGAGTAACTGTTTGTAACATTAAAATAACCGCTTTATACACGGTACATATACCATATGCCTGTCTGTCTGTGTATCCGTTCGTTTGTTCTATCTGGCTCATCTCTGGAACGGCTGACCCATTTTTGACTTTCACTTATAGGTCGCTGATGATATAAAGAGTAACTTAGGCTACTTTTTTAGACTACCTTCACCCCGCGGCTTTGCCCACGGTACGACAATAACCGCGGGTAACGCCGCGGGGTTCGGCTAGTAACTAATATAACCCATATACCGTAATAACCAAAGAAATTAATTGAAATACTGACAAAAATTATTGTGACCTATTTAGGCTACTTTTGAAGTTCACGCCACCGTTGCCAAGCTTATATTAAAATGTATTAAGATATATATAAAATGTATAAGTGTTATTGTTTTTTTTTATTTATTATATAGCGGGGAAACGAGTAGACGTATCGCCTGATGTTAAGCGATTACCGCCGCCCATGGACACCCGCAACACCAGAGGCGTTACAAGTGCGTTGCCGGTCTTTTAGGAAGGAGTACGCTATTTTCTTGAAGGTTTTAAGGTCGTATTGGTCCGGGAACACCGCAAGCGACAGCTCATTCCACAGTATTGTATATTAAAATGTACGTATTAATATTACGACTTGAATCCGACCATTTTGTTTTATAAAAACTGGATTATGACTTCATTCAAGTCACATTCCACTTTTTAATTTAACTTTACGATAACAAACATCTTTCAAAATTAATATAAATGCAAAACAATCATTATCTCAAAAAATATATTTGTGGTAGGAAAATTCTAAAGGGAAGTTTTGTTCGAAAGCAGAGAATATTTTGTTGCAATCACGTTAATGGTTTTCTCCTTATCATTCCGTCTCTGTCACCCACGTCTGAAACGTTGAATTATTCAGATAAGAAAGGAGTACCGAGTAATGTAATGGAAATGTCCCGAAGTTTTCCCAAAAATGTAATAAAGCCTGATTTTTTAGGTATGCCGCTGTTAAATATTTGTGATATACGGTCTGTGGTGGATGTGGACAACCAACAGATACGGCCACTTGGCATTTACCCAAATAGCATTCAGTATTTATAAAAACTATCAGCTATTACTGAGGTTTGTTTTTGTTTCTTTTACATATCCTTTTTAATAAAAAATATGCATAATACAATAAAATGTATAGTCTCTAAAAACTTAAATAAATCTATACTAATAATAAAGCTGAAGAGTTTAGTTTGTTTGAACGCGCTTATCTCTTGAACCGCTGGTCGGATTTGAAGAATTCTTTTAGTGTTGGATAGTCCATTTATCGAGGAAGGCTATATATTGTCACGCTACTACTTAGGAGCGGAGCCCCAATGAAGAATGTTTCAAAAACGGGGGAAAATTTCGTTATTGTTAGGACAAGGTTTGTATACAAGAAAATTAAAAGATAGGCATAAATACTAAAACAAGTTATTGGTAACAATTCAAGAAAAAAAAACGGCGTTATGAAATTCGGCTGGTCAGCTAGTTTAAAATAAAATACATGAGTATAAAACAATATTGCATCTCATCCGACAGACGCCCACTGCTGGATGTAGATCTTTCTCAAGGTTCTCAATAACAACTGGTTCTGGGCTACTCTTGTATGCATGTAGGTGGCCTACCCAAGCTCTGTCTTCCAGTACGCGGTCCAGAACTTTTTGAACCCATCGGCCATCCTGTCCGCGAGCAATGTAGTCCCGTCCACTGCTACTTAAGTTTCTTAATTCCCTGTGCAATGACACTGACTTAAGTTCTTCTTTTTGTTTCCTCATTCCTGATTCGATCACGCAAAAATATCCAAGCATTGCTACCATAAACACTATTTGATGTGTCGCAATTGGACCTACTTATGCAACAAGGAACCAATCCACACATATGCCAAAATCGAGATAAGAACCCTATCTATAAGAAGACAAGGATAATTGTTCTATATTGTATGTGGATTGGTTCCTTGTTGTATAAGTAGGTCCAATTACAAAAATGAAATAACAATAAAAACAAATAATATTGAATGAAAGTTCTACATTAATTTCTCAAGACATACATTCTTCATTATTTGATAACGATTAAACCCTTATTTTAGTATGGGTCTTAACCCGGTTATAAAAATTTTTTTGAAAACAAAAGTTGTTTTAAAAGTTATACGTTTCAAGTTTAAATATTCAGATTAATTAAAATTACTATAATTATCGTTCCAAGTTAGGAAATTCCTATCTAAAATCCTTTTTTAAAAGAATCTGTAAAAAGAAAGATCAACTAGTCAAGAGTAGACTTTTGGTTCATTCATATCACGAGATTGGACGAATATATGTATATAAAATGCCATAAGATGTGTGTATAAAATGATTTTTGAAAATTTTGCCGGAGAAATCCATAGCAATATTTTAACAGGTCGTTTGATTTGAGATGACAGAGTTAATGCATCAAGCAATTACTGTTTCTTTAGCTAACCTTAAATAAATAATGTATTTTAGGACAAACCCATGGTTCTTCGAAAGTAACACAAGTATAAGACTAGACTATTCCATAAAATGGCCATGAGAAAACTTCTTTGTTCGATTCGTTGTTCAATCAATCAAACTTTTTTCAGAATATCAGCACAAAAATTTCTTTCATTACGCACGGATTCGGAACGCATAACGATATTATAAAAGTCGATTTGAACTATATTAAAATTACACAGTAACAATATAAACGAAATTTACAAGAAAACTTGAGACGATATTTAAGCGCGTTCCAAATAAATTTACATTAACTTTTAAACCTGCGCATTATGCTTGAGAATAATTTAAAGATTATATTAACCATTAATTGATATGATATTGAATGTTATATGAAATGAATGGAATCACATTACTTTTCCATTCCGGTATTGCTTTATGTTGATAAGTTCAACAAAGAAGGCGGTGAAATACGAATAAATTTATTCAGCGTCGCAAAATTGAAATCTCAGGTGGTCGAGTTGCCCGCTTGGTAGAGCATCCATTTTTTTCAGAACTTCCTATCCCCCTCGTGTCTATACTTTACCGAACGCAAAGGGGTATTTTTAAAAGAAGCTAAGTTTCTTATAGTATTGGTCAGGTATCGGCTCGGATTTGTATTCTGCAGACAACCTTCCACCTTGCCTGTGATCTAGCGTGATTTTGTAAAAACCTTGTATCTGATAAAATGGTTTTACTAAAATGTTAAGCTTACGCTTAAAGTAATATTTAAACCTATTGTGCAATATTTCAAGTTTAATCATTCTTTAACTTAAAAGATGTCAAACAAAAGAAATAAGTTCGGATATTAAAATATGTGTAAATTTAAATTAAGGTGACCCCGTCTCGAATGAGATAGATCTGTTTCGTAGTTATCATATCATACAAAATCACACAAATACATAATGCGTAAGAGTTAGTATAAAAAAAAACTTTACTTTGTTTCGATTGATTCTTTCAAATAATTCACATGTTTAGATAAAATATATATTTATCCGTGATGAATCTCAAGAATCGTTTAGTTTTGGTGTAAAAGTAAAATTTGGTATTATAATAGGGTTATAATATTCTAGCTGACCCTCGCAACCTCGTTTACGTATACTATTGCCCGTAGCGTAATAATTTTCCCACGTTTTTTAAACATTCTTCATTGGTGCTCCGCTCCTATTAGTATTAGCGTGATGATATGTAGCCTATACCCTTCCTCAATAAATGGACTATCCAATACTGTAAGAATTTTTTATATTAGTATGGATTTAACAAATGGGGATTGAAGTTCTCATTAACAGTCCACTGCTGGACTTAAGGTTATACTGAGGGGTTATACATATATAATATATGAATGTACCAGTTAATACGCAAAGTCTGAATCTCAAAACCAAATATTTGCTTACTGTATTAAGTAAATGTATTAACTTAAATTGCTATTGACTTTTAAGAATCCAAAATTCTTTTACACATGATCAAACAACCGCGTCGGTGTCAGACACAGGCAGAAAATACGTAACATCATATTTAACTATGAGTATTATGTTTCACATCGCCTTTAAAAACGTGAAACTGTATATTGAAATTCCATTTGCCATCAAACATATAACATCTATATAATTTACGAGCCGTCTGTGTCCGTAAGGTACCTAGTATCTAAATATACAGGTATCTAGGCAATAAAAGTAGCGATGGAACCACGAGGAATCCTGTTGGAAACGAGCACAAATATGATTTGTGAGCGTGTGTAAGTATAGGTCTCGACGAAGCATTAGATTTTCATACATATGTTGTCGCCGAGATTTACGAAATGAACGATTCTGATACCAAACGACAGAGGGTCTAATTCGATTTTGCGTTACATACTCGCGAGGAATTTTGACGAGATAGAAGCCTCATATCTTTTTTAATATAAATAAGTAAAAGTAGCTCCTAATTTTTATCAGAAAAGATTGGAATTTCGTGCTAAGAACCTTATGTTTATTAATATATATATATATCTTGGGTATATCTATCCCCTACGTAAGCCCTACGGCTAGTAGGGTCGAAAGAGTGGTCGGGAGAGACAAACGTTCAGTCACCGTAGGGCTTGTTTGCTATTTTAATATTATAGATATGAAGGCAGTTCCACAACCAATCGGCAATATTTTATTGTACCTTCTGCTTTCGTAGAGTTTCCTTCGCCGTATTTTCGTAGCATGTCTAACGTAATTTACAGCAATATCGAAATAGAAAATACATTGCATTTCTTTGAAAACTGTTTTATTTATAGAATACGACAATGATAGCAACGTTTAGGTACTTAACGGTTCTTGTCGGTCACGATAAATAAGTTCATTTATTTAAATTACAATTTAGAATAAATCTAAAGACTGTGTGGAGGAAAGGGTATCATGTTCCACCAACACAAAGGGAGGATCCTCCGACCAGGCGAGGTGATCATGCCTGGAGGGCGACTGCCCAACAATTGATGTTGGGATGTTGTATATATGATAATCGGCGCGAGAACTATTTATTGCGCGATTCAGGATTTGTAGTTACTCCGTGTAGTGCGTTACTTCGTAGTTCAATGTATCTTCGGTAGATGGCGCTGTAGCAGGTTATTGTTGTGTTATATGTGGAAGTCGCCACATCACTCCCCTCCAAGACCGGAGTTCGATAAATTTATGAGTCAGCGTTCTGTGCTCTGTTGCGGAGCTTGCCAGTGCCAGGAGTGAGTAGTTCCAGTGAGTCGGAACTGAGTGCCGCAAGTTCCAGTGAGTCGGAACTGAATGCCGCTAGTCCTAGTGAGTCGGGGCTGAAGTCCGCTGATCCCAGTGAGCCGGGATCGCATGCGGTGCGCGGTGCTGCGGCGAGGGTCCCCAGTGAGTCGGGGCGGTTGCTGCGTAGTGGCTGGCTGCTGCGTAGACGGGAGAGAGATGCTCTGCTTACATAGACCGTAGGTGCAGTGTGCTGTGCCTAGACGCTGTAGAGGTCGTAGGGGTAACCAGGCTGGAGCGGTCGCGTCCTGCGTGTGGTGTATCCCTGTTGAGGCCAAGGGTTGCTGGATGGCTTGAGACTTGCTGTGCGAGTGAATACGATGGTGTTGCTGATCTGCTTCCTTGAAGGCTGCTTCCAATCACGTCGGGGTCACCACGGTGAGGGAACGGGTATCATGTTCCACCAACACAAAGGGAGGATCCTCCGACCAGGCGACGTGATCATGCCTGGCGGGCTACTGCCCAACAATTGATGTTGGGATGTTGTATATATGATAATCGGCGCGAGAACTATTTATTGCGAGATTCAGGATTTGTAGTTACTCCGTGTAGTGCGTTACTTCGTAGTTCAGTGTATCGGTAGATGGCGCTGTAGTAGGTTACTGTTGTGTTATATGTGGAAGTCGCCACAGCTATATACCTATGAAGGTAGTTTATACCTATAAAGTAAAAACATTAAACACCTATTAAAAATACTGGTTGATCCTAATTTTGACTTAACTACTCGTAACTTACTTAACTTGGTAAAGATAGTCTGATGAAACAAGGCGGCACACGATGAAACTTTTTAAATCAAGAATTATTCACTTTTTACTTTTTAAATTTGTATCTTACGCAGGGCAATATTGAACAGTAAAAATTTATGAACTGAGAAATGATAGGACGGCTGGATCAGTGGTTGGTGATCTTAATCTTTTGGAAATCTGAAATGGAACTCACCATTTTTTCATGTGTGATTTATTATGTGATCAGCATTATTACTGCTTCTTTATTTATGTATACATTATTTATAATATACACCTTTTAATGACCTACTGACGATAACGCCACCTACCGAGTCCAATGTTTGTAAAAGATCCAAGAACTCGTTGAAATGTACACTCGAAATTTTATCCGAATCAGTTATAACGTTTATAAGGAGTTAGGTGACAAACACACGTCCAGATGAATTATGTGTATATTAAGATGTATACTTGTGACAATGATATGGTTAACATGTACATAGTATAGTATATATATATATATATATATATATATATTTAAGAGATCTGGTTACGATAGTACAATTTTGGCTCTAACTCCAATATTCTCTACAATAAAGTAACACCAGTACACCCAATCCTTCTTCTTCTTCTTTGTCCTAGCCAGTGCCCATTATTTGAGGTTCTCCTCGTTCTGCGGCGCCAGGGCAATCTATCCTGGGTTGTCGAAACGTTTGTTTGGGCAAGCTCTAAGTCCTTCGCCAACGTGGACCACCAGGTGGCTAGTGGGCGTCCTCTGCCTTGCCTAAAATTTGGTAGCGCCAGGGCTTGTTTCACAACATGGCCTTCAGGGCGTCTCATGACATGACCGAACTATCGTAGGCGGCTTTCGCTGAGTTTTTCTGCTATGGGCGCGATCTTGAAACTTCCTCTGATATGCTCGTTTCGCACTTTATCGAGTCGAGTTACACCTGCTGCCCATCTTAGCATCTTCATCTCGTTTACGTGCATTTTCTGTTCGTGGACTATTAATAGCCCAGCACTCGGCACCGTATGTCATGGCTGGTCTGACTGCGGTTTTGTAGATCTTACCTTTGGTTTTAATAGGCATTCTTGTGTCACATAAAAGTAATACACCCAATAAAACATTTAAATGGTAGTCAACAGACGGCATTTTTCATTAGAATTTTCACCAACGCAAAAACTCACATGGCTGGACAAATCCAATTTACAAGTCGCATAACTCTCCGAGCCGTTCGAAAGGAAGAAAATTCGAGGAAACAAAAATACAAGCGGAATTTAAAATCCTCGAAAGTCCTTCACATCCATTTATGTATAGCTATACACAGTGTAGCCTGCAGTTCAGCCATTAATTCTATCTATAAAGGTGTAAGTCCGTTGCAGAAACCACTTGAGTCGGTCGACCATCACAATTTTTGCAAGAGCACCCATTACATTTAATTAAATCCTCACCGTTTTAATTTGACTTGGTAACGCGATGAAATTACTGCCGCGTTTCAAACAGCCTCAAAATGGGTAAAAAGATGAATTAATGGCTTACGAATTGTTTTAATAGTGTTCTTGTGCTTACATCTCCATTGCTGCGGATGTTTGAATTATGAAATAAAGACATGAAAATGTGTTATTGTGGATTTCATTTATCTTAACTGTATTTCTGGACTCAATTAAACCAGTAAGTGTACAAATAGGATTTTATTTTATGCTTATAATTTGTTTTAAATTGTACCTACTATTATATTTAATGATGGTAAATTAATCGTGTTTAAGTTGGATGAATACCTGTTAATATTATAATAATACACAGAAATACAAAGGTTTACAAGTATGAGGACTAGTTTCAACCCTAGCTGATAAACTTCTTCTAACGTTTTGGATAGTCTAATGTCAACTTATCTGTAAAATAACTACAAATTTCTAGATATTTCAGAAATATATTAGATTTATCAGCTACTTAATCTGTTAAATGGTGTTATAAAGCAGATAATGTTGTCAAGAGCTGGTGAAACTGTCTTTCAAATATTTTAAAGCTTTTGTAGAATCAAATACAAATTAATTGTTTTATTTCTTGCTTTTTGTTTAGGTAAATTTATATCATACTAGCTTTCGCTCGTGGCTTCGCTCTCCCACATTTAATAAAAAGTATCCTATGTTACTTCTAATACCGCCAAGAATGTGTACAAAGTTTCATGATGATCGGTTAAGTAGTTTTCCCGTCCAAGCGTAACAAACAAACTTACTTTCACCTCTATAATATAGTATCATAAGCCACTTACTTAAAAAGTAATAATTAATTATTGGACCATGAAAAATAAAACCGAAAACTCTTTTCTATGGAGAGTTTTATGTCCAGCAATGTACTATTACGAGCTGATGATGAATCACTAAAAAACTACCGACAAATTACTTCCCTATAATTGATTTACGAAACTATAAAAAACGATTTGTCGTTTTCCGTACAAAAATTGCGAAAATAAATTAAATGTGTGTACACGGCAGCTGTCAGCGAGTTTAAATGACTTGATAGGAAAAAGATAGTTGACATTTTTGTAGCCCTATCCGGTCTATTACTACATACATTCATACTCAGGTTTATATTCGCAAAGACATGACAAAGGCATCCGTGGAAGAGCCACGCTCGGCATGAATTGGCTGGCTCGACCGGAGTGATACCACGGCCTCACAGAAAGCCGGTGTGAAATAGCGCTTGTGCTGTGTTTCACCGAGTGAGGAGGATACCGGCAGCCAATACCCCAACCTTTTCCCCCATCCCTTGCCATATCCCCCAAAGGCCGACAACGCAGTTGTGACGCCTCTGGTATTGCGGGTGTCCATGGGCGGCGGTAATCGCTTACCATCAGGCGACACGTCTGCTCGTTTGCACCCTATTCTATAAAAAAAACCATGAAGATTTACAATTGAAAACACAGCTGCGTTGAATGCCCTTTTAAAGTCCCATGGACTACGAGAGAGAAGGTTCATCCATTCTCTGATAATTACATTTACACTCAAAAGGCGGCCTAGTGAGATGCATCCATCCCCCTCCCCAAAGGCCGGCAACGCACTTGTGACGTCTTTGGTGTTGCGATACGTCTGCTCGTTTGCCCCCTTTTCCATAAAAAACATAAATTTTAAACGTTCACATTTTTCCAACTATAATTTTATTCTATTACCGTCAAGGCCTAAGGCTCTATAAGTAGTTGACATAGACTCGAAGAAAAACCTTAACAACCATTACTTAAAAAAGTCTTAATAGATTTTTCGTTTGTTATAATTTATAAGATATCAATTTGTTTGTGACTATTTTACATTTTATTTATTATCCAAACAGATACTTATAATTAATAACTACAATTTACCATCTTTGCTTTCTGATTAGACTTTTTTGCAAATATAATATTATGGCACACATAATTTTATTTTTCTACTTTCATTAGCGTTACAGTATTGCCAATGTTTCGATGCACGATGTGTGTGATGTGTGTGAATTTGAAAGCACGTTACACGTCGACGCTGCGTTTCCGTAATTAAGCCCATGGGTGGTAGGCTCGACCGACGCAGCACCCTGATATAATATGATCATAGTTTATAATTACAAAATATGTCCGTACATTAAAGTACGTCCATGTTAAATATGTGGAGTATATTTTAAAATTCAATTACCGAAAATTTAGTCGCTTTATATTCAAATCGAACATTTTCAGTATCCATACTTCCATAATAATATAGTAAATTCAAAATACTTGACCAATTTTTATGGAATAGGGGGCAACACCAGCGGTGTCACAAATGCATTGCCGGCGTTTGGGGGCCGGTTGATTGGAGGAGGTGGATTAGAGGAAAGGGGTTAGTGGATGGGCTTTTGGTATCCTCACTTACTCGGTGAAATACAGCGCAAGCGCTGTTTCACACCGCTTTTCTGTGAGGCCGTGGTATCAACTTAAACAGACGGGAAATCCTCTGGAGGATCAAAATGGAAGAGAAATAGAAATAGATCTCCTAGGTAATCTAGTGTAAACGAAAATTCCAAACAAATCCTCCAGGGGATCCTAATGGACGGAGTCATCGACATGTGTGTCATCACAGAACAATTGGGCATGATTCAGCTTGACAATCTTGGTACATAAAAAACACACCTACAAATATCGGTTACAAACAAGTAATGAATTATATTAATAAAAAAATCCGACTGCGTAGAATTTTTTTATTGTTTTTTTTTAGTTTTGGCATATCCAGTGTCGCTCCCAGGACTAAGACGAATCTATTGACACCACTCACATAAAAATAGGTAAAAAAACTTTTTAAGTTAAACAGTTTTATGTTAAAAAATGTACTAAAAACCAAAAAAATGAAAAAATAGATACAGTCGTGGGAATTATAAACATATGCATAGACTAGACTAAAATAAAACCGTGGGGTTAACATGGAATGTATAACTATTGGAATTTCCATCAGCAAGAAAACAGTAATTAATTTCCTCACCGTCTGCGGGCCAACTGCCTAACGACGAATTAAACGATTCTTCTATCGCACATTAAGTCGATAATTTGTAGACAATTGACGTGCCCCACGGTTTTATTTTAGTCTAGTCTATGCATATGTTTATAATTCCCACGACTGTATCTATTTTTTTAGTTTTTTGGTTTTTAGTACATTTTTTAACATAAAACCGTTTAACTTAAAAAGTTTTTTTACCTATTTTTATTTTCTAGTTTTTAGTTTTTAGTGCTTCATTCTTTCAATTTTTTATAGTATATTGTATTCTGCTTGTTGAGCCCTTTCATTTGATACCCATATTGATGGGATTGATAAAACCTACGTTATCCGCCATTTTGTAGCGGCCGCCATCTTGGATTTAATTTTTTTATAGTATATTGTATTCTGCTTGTTGAGCCCTTTTATTTGATACCCATATTGATGGGATTGTTAAAACCTACGTTATCCGCCATTTTGTAGCGGCCGCCATCTTGGATTTCAATTTTTTATAGTATATTGTATTCTGCTTGTTGAGCCCTTTCATTTGATACCCATATTGATGGGATTAATGAAACATAAATTATCCGCCATTTTGTAGCGGCGGCCATCTTGAATTTATAATGATAATGAATAAACATAATTGTATTGTCACCAAAATCCAAAGTGTATACAAAATTTCAGATTAATCGGTTGACAGGAAGAGGGTGAAATTTTAATTACTAAATTTGATTTTTTGAAGGAAGAATAAAGAATAAAGAAAAAAACAAACGGGGTGAGCTAATTAAAACCGTTTAAAAAATACGGCAAGCCGTTTAGGCTCTAGGGCGTGCCAAAGAAATGTACATACATACATACATACACTCGAAAAACATAACCCTTCTTCTTTCGCAATCGGGTAATAAATAAAAAAAATAAGATAGAGGTGAAGCTAATCAAAGCGTTTTAAAATTGTCAAAACCTTGCCCTTACTGACTGACTGATTAATGCGGACAAACGCAATTTTAGAATTTAAAAATTTTAAATTATGTATATTGGAACCTATCCTGGAATTATTTTACTTGAAAACAAATTTGGAGTAGAACTATCAAAAGGTGCTCGTAAATCCGACTATTGAAAGGTATGCAGACGCTGTAAATTTTAAAATACCATGGAAAATACAGCTACAAAGTTTTCGCATACGTTGAACTTTTTATCCCGGTATAAAAACGCAGTGTGTATGGTATACGCTACACAGCTTGCTATCTATCCACTAGTCAGTTCAGAAGAATAATTTTAGGGAGTATATTTTTTGCTGTGGCCAGTGGCCGGTCGACGCTCGAGTTTTATTGCACACTATTCCGGCGAATAAACGCGCGGGGGGTTTAATGGACCGGGGTCGAGGCGGCGGACTGATTCCCCCCAAGCGCCCAACACCGCGGCTGTCCAGTGTATTGGCTGCGAATATTGAATATTTTTGCTGTATACGAAGCTAGGCAATTCGCGTGTACGGCCACTAATCAGTGGTCTGTGATATACGACTGCTGATTACCGCAAACTTTATATACTTGGCTCGTGTTTATTTTACAGGCATTATGATTTTTAGAATATTTTTATAGTTTGAAAATACTCGTAATTTCCGTAATATTATATTAATAGTTAATAAGCAATTATGGTATGTAGGTTCTATCCATTTCTTTGGCACGGCCTACAGCCAAAACCACTGGACCGATTTTGACATATAAGGGTGTCGCTGAATTCATTAGAATTTCGCATGCCATTAAGGATCACTAAAAACTATTTAGTTTGACTGATTTAAAGATATATACTGTGGAGGAAAGGGTGCCATGTTCCTCCGACACAGAGGAAGGATCCTCCGACTAGGCTAGGTGATAATGCCTGTGCGGGCCACTGATATTTATTTAATTCAAGACAACGATATTTTATATAAAAAATTCTACACCACTCTAATGACTGATAGAGAACGCCTTGAGCATTAAAGTTATATAAAAAGTTTATAATAAACAAACAAATATTGTTACCAATAGGTCTTTACCTATGAAATTGCGTTTCTTCAGTACTGGTCATTTCAAATAAAAAAAAGTTTGTAATGGCTCTGTATTCTAAATTCAAATTAATTTTGTTTTAAAACCATGACATTCTATTTACAAACTCAGTCTTTTGTTTTTTGATTAGCGTTGTATTTTCATTACATTTGAACATTTTTCGTCATAATGGATACTTTAAAAATTCGTGTAATTATGGAATATGAGTTCCGTCGTGGCACCAACGCGACACAAACGGCACGTAACGTCAAAAACGTTTACGGAGAGAACTGTACAAACGAACGCACAACCCTTTATTGGTTTTCCCGGTTCCGTTCTGGAAATTTTGACTTGAAAAATGAAGCTCGTGGTCGTCCGGAGACTTTGGTTAACAATAATGAATTAAAGGCGATTGTGGAAGCTGACGAAACTCAATCTACAGCTGAGCTAGCAGCAGCTTTTAATGTAAGCATCAAAACAATATTGATCCATTCGCGACAAATTGGCAAGGTAAAAAAGCTTGATAGATGGGTGCCCCACGACCTTAACGATCGCCAGCGCAACGTACGCGTCGAGACCTGCCTTTCGCTGCTCAACAGGCAAAGAAATGAAGGAATTTTGAAACGAATAGTTACGTGCGGCGAAAAATGGATTCTGTTCGACAATCGAAAGCGCTCAGCAAGTTGGTTAGACCCTGGTTCAGCACCAAAGCAATGCCCTAAACCAAAAATGACCCCTAAAAAGGTGATGGTCACTGTTTGGTGGTCTAGTGCGGGTGTGATTCACCACAGCTTTTTACAAAACGGCATGAGCATTAATGCAAATGTGTACTGTGAAGAACTGGAGAGAATGATGGAGAAGCTTGCACATCTGCAACCAGCTTTGGTCAATCGGTCGTCCCCACTGCTCCTTCACGACAACGCGCGACCCCATACTGCGCAACAGACAGTCTCCAAGCTGCAAGAGCTGGGGTTGGAAGCTCTCCCTCATCCGCCATACTCACCAGACCTTGCACCTACCGACTATTACTTTTTCCAAAATTTAGACAACTTTTTAGTGGGTAAAAAATTCAAATTCCGAGAGGCAGTACAAAATGCCTTTGAAAAGTTTGTTGCCTCCCGTCCAGCTGATTTTTACAAGAAGGGCATCAATGAACTGCCAATGCGTTGGCAAAGATGCGTCGATTGCATGGGTGATTACTTCGAATAACAGAAATAAAAAAGTTTGAAAAAATAAGTACTTTCACTTATTGCATACAAAACGGCAATTTCATAGGTAAAGACCTAATATTTATGAAATATATGTTAAAGTTAAAGTCAATTCAGAGGTTAATATTTATTTCGAGTTTAATGTTTAATGCCAGGCTAAAAAACATTGACTGTCATGTCGTTCTATGTTTTTTTATCGTGTCTGTTTACTCCAAGTTAGTCCGAGACGAACTTTTCTCAAATACGATGTGGATGCCACTCATGCCACATGCCACAAGTAAGTGGAAGGCGGCTGTAACAAACCCATATGGTGGTTTTATAATGTTTGTAACTATGATCTGCAAATATTTGATTCGGAATTTAGGTGTTTCCTATGTATAATATGTATGTATTGTATTTACAAAAAAAAGTATCTATGTATTTAAATCAGTTGTCTAGTACACATATATAATACAAGCTCTGCTTAGTTTGGGACTAGATGGCGTTGTGTTAAATGTCCGAAAATATTTATTTATTAGCTGACCCTCGCAACCTCGTTTACGTCTACTATTGCCCGTAGCGTAATAATCTTCACCCGTTTTTGAAACATTCTTCATTGGTGCTCCGCTCCTATTAGTATTAGCGTGATGATATGTAGCCTATACCCTTCCTCAATATATGGACTATCCAACACTGTAAGAATTTTTCAAAGCGGAACAGGTGTTCCTGAGATTAGCTCGTTGAAACAAACAAACAAACTCTTCAGCTTTATAATATTAGTATAGATTTAACAAATGGGAATTGAAGTACTCATTAACAATCCACTGCTGCACTTAAGGTTATACTGAGGGGTTATACATAGTTTTTTTTTTGTTTTTTATAAAAAGACAACTCCCACATTAGGAATAAACATCCTGTGTCGTGGGGAACTTTACAAACATACATGAAACGGACACAAAGAACATCCAGACTCGGGACAACAATTCGTGGATCACACAAAGTGTTGTACGTACCGCGTGGGATTTGAACCCACGACACTTGGCGCAGTAGCAAGCGGCATGGCGACCGCTGACACCACTCGGCCAACCGTGCAGTATATAATATGTGAATGTACCAGTTAAGACGCAAAGACTCGATCTCAAAACCAAATATTTGCTTACTGTATTAGGCTCTACAGTGTTATTTAGGTCGGATAATATATAAAAATAAGCAAACAATTCAACATTTCCAATACGTGTACATGACAGGGTTTTAGCGATCTTTTCTCAAGCAACCCTTAGAGGATGAGTCGGCGGGTTTCGGTTTAAGTAAACATCGAAACGTTTTGGAGTTGTTCGTCCAAAAAAACCCCTACATTTTGCTTTTAATAAGAACGGTTTCACCATTGTTCCTTCAGTGCTACAAGATAAATGTAAAAATGATTGTTGTGGTTTTTAGAACACTACACTGGGTTTACTATGATATAGGGAAACAGCAACAGAGAATTAAACGAGCCTAATACAAGTTTCAGAAGCTGTGTCTTAAAAGTTTAAAACTCGATACGCAATAAAAGAAAAAAAAATATGCTTTTGACTACGCCACTTACCTACCGACTAGGTAAGGAACACAAAGTGAAATTTTCACAATTGAATTTTCACAATAGAATTGAAAAGAATTTCCACAATCTTTAATAAGCAATGGAAGATTAAATTTACAAATAAATTTTATACGAATTCCATTTAGTATCAACCTTTCGTACATTCAACAGCCAATCACTTAATAAATATGGAGTATGGTATATCCTACGAAGCCTTTCGCTGAAAATTGCTGCCGTTATAATTGAATGAAGGCCATAATTAATTTATTCGTAAAGCTAATTGGCCGTTGCAATCAATTTCCCATAGCAGAACATCCAATTAAACCATAACTCGCGATATCAATCATTCGAATAATAATATTAAAATGGCGGGTTTAAATCAAACATTTTCAGAATGTAATTCTGTCCTCATATAATGTATGCGATATTAACGGCCATACCATGGAATGCCTCAGAAGTATTATCGTCAATAGAAGCATTATCTGCTCTAAAGCCTCTAAATTTACATTGTTTTATTTTATGATTATGAGAATGTACAGATCACCTGAAGCCACCTGAAGCCTCTGTGGCGCAGTGGTAGCGTATGCGACTGCTGTTCTTGAGGTCTCGGGTTCGATTCCTGGGTCGGACCAAATGTTTGTATGATCTACAAATATTTGTTTCGGAGTTTGGGTGTTTTCTATGTATAATATGTATGTATTTACAAAAAAAAAGTATATATGTATTTATATCAGTTGTCTAGTACCCATAACACAAGCTCTGCTTAGCTTGGGACTAGATGGCGTTGTGTGTAAGATGTCCGAAATATTTATTATTTATTTATTTATTTATAATGTACTTCTAGCCGATTTCAACCACGGCGGTCAGTTTTAACGGAGACCAGCAAACTACACAGGTAATATTATAGTGTACGCACTCATTTCTCTCCGTTAATTCACTCTCATAATCTGATAGGACGGCTATCAGACACGACTAAGTGCAGGACCGACGGTGTTACGTGCTGTCCGAGGCACGAGACCCCGACTTCCATACGCATACGTTAACCGCTAGACTAACGAGGCAGTTTTATCATATACAAAGTAAACCAACAGACAGATCACCTGAAGCCAAGTAGACATTCTACAAATGAAAACGTTAACAGAAAACCAATAAATGTATAAGAATGACGTCTTTTAACGCTAAGGCACGTGTTCAAAACAAATCATCATCATCATATCAGCCGCAAGAAGTCCACTGCTGAACGTAGGCCTCCCCCAATGATCTCCACATTGACCGGTCAAAACAAATATTAGCCAATAATACAAGAAAATAGAGCCGTTAGCGATTACAGAAAGAGAATCGATGCGAAATACTTGAATCTTGACTGCCTCGGTGGCGCAGTGGTTGCGTATGCGACTACTGTGCTTGTGGTCTCGGGTTCGATTCCCGAGTTGGATCAAATGTTTTTATGATCTGCAAATATTTTTTTTGGAGTTCGGGTGTTATCTATGTATAATATGAATGTATTAACAAAAATAAGAAAAGTATGTTTGTATTTATACCAGTCGTCTAGTACACATAATATTAGCTATGCTTAGTTTGGACTAGATAGCGTGTGTGTTGGAAAAAAAACTTGTAACAAGGGGGCAAGTACGTGCCACTTACGGCACGTACTTGCCCCCATCTGCAACTCAGAGCACCAGCAACTTAAAAGAATTAGAAGTAGTCTTATACCAGTTTTGTTTCATATCTCTCATATACATATACCATTTCGTAAGTAAAACGTGTTGAGCTAACGATCTGGCAGCAGTAAGCCATCCATTCTATAAAGGCTTGCCGTACGCTCAAGCTATTGTAAGCACATTTGCTCACTTCCCAAGCGGCGGAAAAGTTTTGCAATCTTTTAGGAAAAGAATTTTAAAACTAACACCACTTTACTCGCATGCTCACTCACTTTATGGTATTTGTTTCAAATGGAATTTATTTATCAGATATGTGTGTTAAAGAAGACTTCGGAGTGGTACGATTTGCAGTATAAAATGAATAGTTAGTGAAATAATACCTCATTTATTTTCAGTCCATTTTCCTCTTCTCATTTCCGTCACTTATCTATGAGGAGTTATATTTCATGTGTTACTTATATAGCTTATAAACCTACATTACATAACACATAATACCAAAACTCTTTTTCTGTGCTGTGCTACCCGCGGTACGACAATAACCGCGGGCGACAAGCTAGTATCTTTATAAATTGTAGCCTATGTGTTATTCTGATGTATAAGCTATATTATTGTAAAGTTTCATCAAAATCCATTCAGTAGTTTTTGCGTGAAATAGCAACAAACATACATGGACTTATGTACATCTGCTGACTGGCCCTGAGCATTCATAACCAGATAACTATTACGCGGTGTCAAAATAATGTAAGGTAGGGGCACAGAGATTATTATACAATCAATAGTAATAATTATATAACAACGGGATCACATACAAGCTGTATCATACCTTTTCACTAGCCGTAAACACAAGCTTTATTATATTTTACAGATGACGTAGGTTTCAAACGGTATCCTCCCGCTATACTTCGTACAAAAGATTTATTTTTCAGATAACCAATAAGTCATCGCTCTCGTTCATGTCGTGGAACCGTCACAATTAGAATTCGATGGATGTAAAAAAGTACAAGCCCTCTGCACCACAATTTTTCAAAAGTATGCAGAAGCTAAAAGCATTTTGAGTGTAGATAGAAGCTCTAAAGTAAAAAAAAATTTTTTATCTCTAAGCGTTAAAGTAGCACGAACAAACATACTAGGGTTTTAATCGCACACTAACGTCATCATCATTGTCTTAGCGTTTATCCCGGTTGCTGCCATTCTGGAGCCCGGGGTCTGCTCTCCTGCTTTTTCTTCTCCACTTTGCCCGGTCTTCGGCATCCTTTGTAGTGAGACCATTATCACGCATGTCACCCCTTACGATGTCAAGCCAGCACTTCTTGGGTCTACCCCTTCTACCGGGACCCGGCGGAGGCGGCATAGCCAGACATTTGTTGCCCACGTAGGAAGACGGTTTCCGCAAAATGGCCGAACCAGCGCAGGCGACTCTCCTGCAGTTTTGCTGCGATGTCACGGACATGCAGGCCGCCGCGAATGCGAGAGTTTCTCACACGATCTCTTCACGTGACTCCACACATCCACCGCAGCATATTCATCACCGTGACGCGCAGCTTTTGCTGATCGCACACTAACGTAAGCACTTGAAAATGTCAATGCTCATGATTTAATGAAAAGTGTAACTAATGTAAACTTTATAAATTAGTTTGTTTGATTGTTTTTTTTTTAATGTAGCGTAGTAATAGTATGTATGCATTTGTTATAGTGGAACTGAAAACAATAAAGGACAAAAACGAAGCTGCGGGCAAATATAGTACAGTCATATTTTGAATACATAAACCCTGACTTTTACATAGGCACTTTACAGATTACACATAATATTTTCACAGTATTTTTATATTATTTTAACGCTATGACCGTATGTGCGTCGCACGCGTACGGCCATAAAGTTTGATCCAATATCAGTCGACGTTGCTAAAATAAAACAACATTTCCCGTCCGACAAGGAAAAATAGCTACTTACACCTACGTAATATTTACACATCTATGTATGCATTAGCAAATTTTTTTAACTTACACGGTACAATGTTTTTCTAAAGCTATCGAAAAACACAAATGGTCATGTTTTTGTTATAAAACTCTTCGATGGTAGCGATTCCTATGAAGCATAAAATGAAAGGTATGTTTGTTTATTTGCTTAAACGTGTAAATCTTTCTGCGTAACCTTGGTAAAATCATACCACATATCCATGTAAGTATGTATCTATTAGCTGCACCTGCATGCAACCGCGTAAAGTAAAAAAAAACATAACGATCATATAAATGGTCTTGTACTGACGTCATACTAGTTCATGGCTCACCGACTACTGTTCCATTTTCGTTATTTCTCGTATTCAATGTTCCAGAATGTTCACCGGCTTTCAGTTCACGATTTTGCTTTCAATGCACGATATCCTGTAGTTTTATGCAACGTTTTTACTACAGAATACGCTACGAAGCATTTTTCTGACAGAAATATTTCGCAATACCTGTCATAGGTAGCTATTTTGTGTTTTCGAAATAGTTTTATGAGTATATGTATTATCCAAATTATGTTGCAGCTATTTGAATGAAATTTTATTTCAGAATTGTGGATATGTGGCGTATGAAAAAGAAATTATCAACTACTCAATAATAACATGTCCTAATCCTTCGTCATCAACACATAACTCGTTCCTGTTGCCCAAAGTATATATTTAGTCAAAAATTATGTTGCAGTTAATGAAGATTGCTAATGAAGGTCGGAAATCGACTACCATTTTTTATGTTAGTCATGTTGAGAGTTTACAAGCCTGCTCTCGTAGAGATCTGATATAATTGTTGCGAAAGTATGGACACAGTACTTGTTTATCAAATTAAATTTCTTAGCAAAGTTTTATATTTTATTAAAATTTAAAATTCAAACTAATCTTACTAAAAATAATAATTAATTAGAATCGCTCTACAATTAGTAAAGATACCTTCTTTGAACAACAACACAGGAAAATAAAACCATCGGCGCATCAGTAAGATCTTCCTTTTTTGAAGTTTGTCAGAAAACTCAAAAATAGAACAAATTCTGAAACTTTCAGTAGCGCAAAAATTGCGAACCTTTTTTGCTAAAACCGGTAGGTACATTTATCATACCCATGTAAAACATTATGCAAGTCAACAAGGAGAATATTTCAAACAGCGGGTGCATACACCGCAGTTTTAATATCAGGTGTGGATATAAAGGCCGGACGCGTTCATTGTCGGTGCCTCATCCAAAAGAACTTTACATTCATTTTCACCCACACACCAGCGCCAAAATAACCTTTAAATTATTTTCTACTTGTTTTCTGACGATTATTTAAATGTTTTGGCAAGTCTTCTCTTACGATAAATCGATAGTCAATTTATAAGGATATAAGGTTGAATATTAAAATATTGATACAAAAAAGAAGGATTCAACTTCCTAATCAATGTCTTTTTAATATAGTTACACAAACTGTTTGTGCATAAGCATGTATGTATAGTTCGTGTTTTGCGGACAATCGTATCCTTAGGTACTTAAATTACCTAATGATAATTAGTTTTACAATAGCTTTATTAACTTCATTGTCAATTATCAAAATTGATACCTACCCAGTTTCCTATGATGTTTAATACGAAAAATAACTTAAAATTACTACATTTTTAGTGAATCTATTACCTATGTGTTTCTACTAAACTAAAAGACTACTCAAAAAAAGTTATATCAACTGCGTATTGACCTTAAAAATCTTCGTCTAAATCAGCCATTTATAGGTGGCAATGCTGTAAAAATGTAGATACCGGGCTGGTCGTACCGGCTTTTTGAATAGTAATCAGCGTGAATGGAAAAAGAAAATTTAAACCTACCTACAAAGTCTGTGGCCTTTGTGTTTGCGCAAAGAGAACTTATGCATCGTAGAAAGGATTCATCCTGAAATAAGTTCAGTGCGCCATTTGCGAAGCTAATTTATATTATTCCTTTTTATCGAATCTGTACGCTTCAAGATTGTAAATGTAAAATATTTTCTAGGAATAGGTATATTTGTTTATCATTACAGATAATTATTGTCCAGCCAGATTTAAGAGTAGATTTGCTTATTTAAGGTCAAAATATACCCCAACCCCTCCCTCATTCCCCCTCCCCATCCCGGTCGGCAACGCACTTGTGACGCCTCTGGTGTTGCGGGTGTCCATGGGCGGCGGTAATCGCTTACCATCAGGCGATACGCTTGCTCGTTTGCCACCTATTACATAAAAAAAAATAATAATAAATAGCCGCATCTAATAAGATCTCTATCGTTTCATACTTACCCATTAAGTGCACCTACCTCATCTTTTCTCTGCATCGCCCAATATAAATCGACTGGCAAGAAATGCCTTTAGCAATAAGTATGCAAATCCATTTAATTGTTCATAAAGTTATAAAACAAATAGAATGAGTAAGTTCTCTTGGAGATTTACCAATTATAAGCGGGACCATATTTGTCGCCATCATAACTCCCTGAGATTTTCATGGAACATTCTTAATCCAAATGAGAAGTGAGTATAGGTACAACAAGGTGTTATCTATTCATTCTATAGAGGGTAGAGATAAGGAGTATCATCTGTGTACATGAAAAGTGTCCGTTGAAATGCATTAAATTAGGGTGGCGCCACATTAGCATCAGAGTAAACTTTTTAAAATCAATACGCACACTTTTTCATAAAATTGAATGATAAAAAATCAATAAACGTACTATTCACAGTTCAGAAAATAAAATATATTTACTACATTATTTTGTAATACGCAGTAGTGACAATAATGTTAAATTTTTTACCTCGGCGTACTTCAATTCGTTCACAATTGCTACATTCATACCATAACCTGTGTCTACACCAGCGCCATTCTGGAAGGTTTTTGAACTGTTATTTACAGCTTATGCTGGACACTTTTTTCAATTTTCTTCCATATAAGATAACACTCCTTGTCTCTACCCTCCATAATTCATTCTTAAACCTTCAACATGTACGTATAAAGTATAAAATACAAACAAGTGCAGACCAACAACAACATCCGCATGTATAAACTTTACTTAAACAATTTACTATTGATATGAGCCTTATATAGCTCGTCTCTTCCCATGCTCTGCACATTGGAATCGATTGGTTCTTATTTACACTTATAACTTTCAGCTTGTAATGGGACACGATGGTGATTTGGAGTTTCGATACAAACATTCTGCTCTCAATATTTAAATGGGTTCTTTTCAATATAAGTTTTGTATAATATTTATATATATATATATATACGTTACCGGCAATCTGTACAATCCGGTATCCTATACAATACCTAGGCAATGTATATAATACCTAAAACGTGTAGGTAATGATGTGTGAAATATAATTTATTTTATACTTTGCCTAGGTATTCTATACAATGCCTAAAGCGCAGGCGGTAATGTGCTATCTACGGAAACAGGTC
Source organism: Spilarctia lutea (assembly GCA_916048165.1). NCBI lineage: Eukaryota > Metazoa > Arthropoda > Insecta > Lepidoptera > Erebidae > Spilarctia > Spilarctia lutea. The sequence goes on from OU696488.1 coordinate 8,636,235, forward strand.
AAAAGCAATTCACCCAATTTAAAAAAAATAGAAAAAAATATATTGAACAATAACACAGGGTATCTGGAGTGGTCACTGTTCTAATGTAACTTAAACCTAGATGATTCTGAATAAAGTTGATTTTAAGCAAACAGAACACGTTTCCTTTGCTCGTCATTTTATAAATATGTAAGTAGATACATAAAATTAATTAATACAGACCAATATTTAATATTTTTACACATCGTCTGTGGATCAGTAGGTGTTCTACACAATAAAGGAATTGTAAAGAATATTTCATACAATGCCTGGACGCTCCAGGTATATACATTATTTAATATAAACCGTGGTTTTGTAAACATGATGAATACAGTTTTTTTAATATAAAACCAATTTTGTATCTATATACACTATATTATGTATATTTAAGCAAGAACTTCTGCCGACAAACTGTGTTACAGTTTGGCAGTCTTGAGCATGTAGAATGTGTATATGATTTTAAATAAAAAATAAAAAAAAGGTATTGTATAGAGTACCTGAATTAGACAGATTGCGGGTAACATATATATTCAAAAGCTATTACCGCTTTGGTCCAGCGTTTAGCGTATGCAACTGATGATAAAAAGGTTTCGGGTATTGATACCGTAGTAAAACCCATTGAACTAATAGCTGATCCCAAAAAATCGTAGATATAAAAAAAATAGGAAGATTTATTAAAAGCAACGTATTATTTGAGTAATAATCTGTGTTGATCTATACTAATAATACAATATAAATTGTTTAAAGCATTACTCAATGCACTTTATGAAGTCTGTTGCCAGCCTTTCTACCTCCATTCAAGACATTATTTAAATTTTTATATTTTTCAATGTAAAAATTAGCAATTCTTCTAACTGCACAATAACACAAACTAAATTAATAGTCGTCAAAAAAAACCAATGAGGAGTTCTAATAACAAAATACATGTTAAGATAAACAAACAAATAAGACGTAATGCGGTCGAAATGCTGTCGGTTTTTTCGCGAGCCGAGGAAAGAAAGCGTTTAATAATGAGACCGCCCATAAACGAGACCGTTTCTTTTTATTTTGCTTCTCGGCCTTTGTCTCGAGTTTTGCATTTAACATGACCCTGCCTACGTAGATGTACAATTGATAGTTATATTGCGGAACTGTTTTGGTGCAGGCAATTTGAAATTTCTTCTTTATCTGACGCAGAGTTGGCATCATTTAACGTTTACGGTTTAAATGTCATGTCTTTTCACGGTGGTTTGGCTCTATATAGCATTTCAAAGATAAGATGTACTTCATTTTGGCATAGACATTTTGGGTTCCGTTTCATAAGAGGTGAATTCAAAACGGTTGGGTCAAAGAGATCTTAAAGCTACTTATTGCCTACTTACTACCAGGAACTATGTTTATTTCAAGTAAAAAAGCTTTCCTGAACCCCTTAAAATCCTATTTAACTAGTTTTTACTAAGTAAATCGTAAATTTGTCCGTTTGTTATACAAGGTTCTTTGTGATATAGTAAATAAGTAGATGGGTATATAGACAATAGAGAAAAATAAAATATGGAAGGATATATTAAGGAAGATAGCGTTCTTTATTATTGTAAAGCTAAGCGTGTACATAGGCACTAAAAGTTGCCTAAAAATATAATATCGTTGAAAACATTACATAATTTTTAAGTTTAATTTTTTTTAAATATTTCTTTGGCCAACATTTTTTTTTTAAACTCTAGCACTTATTATCATGTCAATTTTATCATCATTACCTATTAACTAGCTGAACCCCACGGTGCTGCCCGCGGTATGACAAAAACCGCGGGCAACGCCGTCGAAGCTAGTATCTTTATAAATTGTAGCCTATGTGTTATTCTGATGTATAAGCTACATTATTGTAAAGTTTTATCAAAATCCATTCAGCAGTTTTTGCGTGAAAGAACAACAAACATACTCACTTACATTCAAACTTTCGCGTTTATAATATTAGTAGGATATAATCATAATCCAGCAGTGGAATATTAAAGGCAATGGAAATCATTCGGCATTTCTAAAACTCCTACGATCAACTCCTAATGACGAACAGTTAGTTCGTCATTAGGGGTCATTACTTACACCATCACTCTGTCAAGGGACTTTCTTTACTGTTGTCACGTGTTAGGATTAGAATAATTTAAAAAAATAAGCGTTAGGTTCGCTAATGATTTTAACAATGTATACTTTAGTACATTTTTACTGTTAACATATTTATAAAGTATTCAAAACGAAAACAATAATTACCTACAGCTTTTCAAATTAAATTGATCGTAATTGTCAACTATAAAAATTAAAATATTATGCAAAAACTTAATATTTTATACTCCAATCTTTGCGTCACGTATCAGCGGCGTAGGGCGCAATGAATTTGAATGTCGTAATATGAATAATATTGTTTAATTAATTTCGACATTTTAGCGTTCAGCTCCTTTTGGTATGTGTTCAACTAATTTTGAACTTTTAAGTTGATCATTCAATTCTGGCGCTAAACTTAGTAAGGTTTATATATAATTTTTGTAATATTAAAATGGTCAGCTACTTTCGAGGCTGACTGTACCTACAAAATTGTAGATTATTTTCACATTTTACCAGCTTTTGCTCGCGGCTCTGCCCGCTTGTACGTCGGTTATCGTGGTAAATCGTAGCCTGTGCAATGTCTTAAGAATCAAAGTATTTCCATGGCAAATTTCATTAAAATTGGTGCAGCCGTATAGCCGTAAAAGTCTAACAAAGAGACCTAATTACTTTCGCATCTATACTAATATTTAACATTGGCAATGCATTGACCCCTTCGCCCTCGCAACCCCACTCCACTCTCTCTCGTAGTAAGCATTTAATGACGCTAAATTTAATACCTTTTAAACTATTTTTCCAAATTACTTAGTGCAAAAGACAAAGTTTATCTAAGTACATTCAATACTTAAAGTGACAAATGTATCAATTTTGATAAGAGTTCGATAAATATTCTAAAAAGTGCATTGTTAAAAAATATCCAAGTTAATTGTATTTATGGTTCACTATTTTGGTCATAGTGACTTCCGCATAAAAGCAGCGTCGGATTTACATATTTGCCGCCTGTAGGCTATTAAATTTGCGCCGCCGCCGCCTACTAACCCGTGCAATTTAATACCCTTTTTTACGTGTGAAAACACCTTTGAGTCATCCTCCCAACGGGGTTTACAGCCAAGATCGTACTGGGAGATGGGATTTAAATTTTTAGTTAGCCGCCCTTTGCAGCCCTGTCGCACATATCGACAAAAGCTACTTTCATCAGCCGCCTGTTTTGGAGAATCTCCACTCAGCTTCCTGCAGGAAATGTTTAAGGGCCTTTTCCTACAACAAGTGGAATACAAATCCCCGTAAATGGCCTCCTTGGCTGAAATCGTTGACAAGAATATGGATGATGTTCCACCCGCTTCGCTCCATGTATGGTGACTTCGGTGTCCCGATCCTGACACTAAAGATCTACTATGGCCTGCTTGTGCTTATTTGACTAGGTACTGGAGTAACCCACATGCCTGCGCTTATCGTTTGCCTGAGCCATGTGTAGGAACTATCTCGATCCCTGGCCTAACGGACCGAGACAGGCACCTTCCCGTGGTACATGGGTTCAACTAGATAGCTCCAGGACTTCATAACAGAACTGGGCGTCTTTGTTACGCCGATAACCAGGCCGGGGACAACTTTTAAAGAGAAACGCGCCTGGTTATCAGGGATATCTTTCTACGGGTTGGGCGCAATGAGGTGCTAAATTTGTTTAAAGTGTAAGAACTTTTATTTCATGAATCCACTACTGCATGGGCTTTTGTGGACCTTTGGGATCTTTGCGTAACTCCAACGGTTTGGGCAGCGCACGCCAAGATAGCTCTCATATAGCTAATTTTTTTCTGACTTACTAGATACTTATCGTTATATTATAACCAAATAATAAAAATTCCGATGTCTTAAGCTATGTTACTGCAAAGTGTCATGAAAATCCGTTCAGTAGTTTTTGCGTGAAAGAGTAACAAACACACACACATCCCTACATACTTTCGCATTTTATAATATTAGTAGGATTAAACGCAATGGATGTGTGGATGTTTATTACTGCATCACAAAAGAATCGCTAAACGGATTTGCATGAAATTTGGCACAGCGATAGATCACAGTTTTGAATCTTCTGATAATCGAGGAAACTTTAAGGAGGTTTTTTATTTTATTTTTATTTTTTTTATTGAATTGGGGGCAAACGAGCATACGTATCGCGTGAAAATTTTCCCCCGTTTTTGATACATTCTTCATTGGTGCTCCGCTCCTATTTATATTAACGTGATGATATATAACACTGAAAGAATTTTTCAAATCGGACCAGCGGTTCCTGCGATTAGCGCGTTCAAACAAACATACAAACAAACTAATCAGCTTTATAATATTAGTGTTTTACAATACAACAATATATACTGTGTGGTTTAGTAGGCCAAAACATCCTTCCTTATGAGAAACAAACAAACAGGTCCAGCAGTAAACTGCTAAATTATGCTATTGATTGATGGCTATTGATGATGGTGATGATGTAATAATTTGTTTAATATGTTTACAAGATTATCTAGATCTATAAGTTGGTAACTATTTACAAAACCGCTTATCTAAGCCTAGACGCAACGCATTGTAGAAAAAAAAGTTCACATAAATTAATATATAATTATTTATTTATAATATTTACATCATAAGTCATACAACTTTCTAGGATTACTAATATCACTTGCTCACCACAACATTCTTTTAGAATATAAATAAAAAAACCAACTCAAATCCACCTAATTTGAATTTGTTGTTCAACCGTTACTAGAAAAAGAGGTATTTACTCCACCACAACATTTACTTTTGGTCCTTTTTTCCCGTAAAACACTCTTCAACACTTGAAGTGACCGAAAATGCCATTTTTCAAGTTATGCACTTTAATAAAGTCAAAACTGACTTCTAGAATGTTCAATTGACGGCACCCCTCGCCGAGTTGTTTGATTGTCAGTCACTGTGTATCTTCATTGGATCCGTGAACTGGGCTGTTAATATGTAGAACAAGGCCGGAGCAGGTACCAAAGATAAGTACCAAAGTTCTTTAAATCCAGTAAGAGAGATGATCCCGTATGCATGCACCAGCCAGTGTCCAAGTACTATGACGAGGTTCCTTGGTCGAGTGGCTGTAGAGATAAGCAACCGCCAAGCTGACTGCTCTATTTTTATGGAGAAATGTGATGCCGATGTCATCATTGAGATTATTATTATTATGTATGGGAAGGAACAATCTGTAAAACAAAATCTCAAGTTAATAAAAAAAATGTATTAATAAATAATAATAAATAAATATTTCGGACATATATTACACATTATGAGTAAGGTACTAGACATCTGATATAAATACATATATACTTTTTCTTTGTAAATACATACATAATATACAAAGAAAACACCCAAACTCCGAAACAAATATTTGCAGGTCATACAAACATTGTGTTATGTAATTATATAACTTATGTAATATAAATTTATATGAGCACACAGTTTTTTGAATGCCTTATGAATACAAATCCTTTTGTTAGTTTATTAAAAAAGTCATAGGCAATAAGTATTTTTAACCGACTTCAAAAAAGAAGAGGTTCTCAATTCAACTGTTTTTTTATGTTTGTCACTTCATAACTTAACTGAGTGAACAAATTTTATTGTTTTTTTTATTTAAATCCGATGCCTTCCGTGTTGTCCTGTTTAAATTTAGTCCAGTTCTTAAAGTTGTATTTCGTCATCAAATACTAAGTTTATTACTTACATATTAAGCCTGCAGCAACAGTATGTATGAGGACCAATATAGGGTAGAAATATAGTGCACTGTATATTGCTTTCTTGCCAGGATTCGATGGGTCCCATGTCAACAACCAAGGTCTTAAAGTAATTGTCATCAGCAGGCTAAATGCGTAGATGAGAAGCACTATTGTGTACCTGAAAATATAAATAAGAAGATATTGCTCACTCATAAGAATATTTTAAAAGACAGTTGTAGATAAGTACATAGCCATTTCACGTAAAATCGGCGCACTAAGGTCGTCGAGCTGCGGAGAGCCAGCCCGCGAGTTTCAAGTTCAAGTAAGTAAATAGCCTCTCATTTTTGAAAGTAACACAGCAATAAGTACAATAAACATGCTTGTTTATGTAACTAAATTTTTAAATGTTTTCAAGAAACTAATGAAAATCTAGAAAATCAAGAATGCTCCAGAATGGTCTTCACTTTGAGAATCTATAGATGTAATAACTTTATTTGCTCTTCATGTGTATTATTTTATATGGAATAGGTTGCAAATAGGCAGACGTATCTACTGATGGTAAGCGATTACTGCCGTCTATAGACAAGTGAGTTGCCGACCTTTTAAAAAGCAGTAAGCTCTTTTCTTAAAGGTTGTAATGGTCCAGGAAAACCGCAGACGACAGTTCATTCCACAGTTTTGTTATGCGAGGCAGAAAGCATTGTGTAAGTTTTATTTGATTGTGATTTTTATGGTATCAATTTTAGTTCTATGCTATCAAAATAGATTGTTTCTGTAATATGGTACAGTAAATAAATAAAATACTTACAATGGATAAACTGCTTCTTGCGTACAATGCAGTATCTCTTTATAATCTGGCTGAGGATTGTGCAGTAGTGTATACCAGTCAGACAGTGCCTTTGGAGAACAAACATTCAAGGCTATGGTGCCCATAGGAGGCAACACTAACAGCGCAGCCAGAGTGCCTGATGCCACTTCCACAAATGCACAAAGATGTTGGACGAGGACCTTCTTTTTACTGTAAGCATAGAGAATGTTTAAATCATTTTATATTTACAATGAGTACTGAATAGTGATTCTATTGGGTCATGTTTTATAATAAGTATAAGGTTATTTCAACTACTACTTTGATAACAATGAGATAGATAGATATTTTAGATAGATCAGATATTCCACCTCCACTCAAATGATGTAATAATCTAAACAGTGAAATTACAGGATAATACAAGTTTGATGTAATAAAACAAGTTAACAAAGTTTTTAGCTCTAATCAAGCTTCTAACTTGTCGAATATTATTTTGTTTGTTTTTGAATGAAGGCCTTAAATGAAAACTTCAGAGTTGCAACAATCCTTCAGAGGAGATGTGATATGTGCAATAGGCATTCCTTTTGCTAAGAAGCAAACAAACAGTAGTGGTGAAAAAACATGAAGAAATCTAAGCTTACTAAAGATGCAGTACGGTAATTTTTTTTCCATTTATAATGACTGACGATCTAATTTAAGACAATGTCAATTATGACATATTTGCTTCACTTTATCTAGGGAATTAATACATATAATAAACTAATGGCCACTAACCACTCTCCATAAGCTACCATATCTATGAAGGACCAATGCAGAACCATGGGAAGTAGAACCATAAACCCAAGATAAAGTCCATCATATAGCGTAGGTTCATCCATACACTGTATGCAGTAACTAGAAGCGTTGGTTCGGAATCCTCGGGGACAGGCTCCACAATCACTCCAAGAACCATCATCAAGTTCTGTCCGCCCGCAATACAGGCCTGGACAGGTTCTAACAGCACTCATTTTTAATAATTTTCAGCAGTCCCGAAATTATTTTTTTACATATGTGAACAAATTTATTAATTTAAAGTAAATTAAATAAAGTTAAATTTATAACTATTAACTATTTTGACGTTTTATGCCGATTTTGACACAAAACACAAACTACTACGTCAGAACAGAATCAGATTATTTGAAAATTGAGACAGATTTCATAAGTTCGGAAATAGTAAAGTTGTTTAAGTAGTGCAATAGAAAAGCTAGTTTAGTTTGTCTTAGGGCACGCGGAAGCATGCAGCAGTGCCCCCAAAAGTTAAATTTAGAAAATATCGAAGAATTGCTAAACAACTGAAAAAATCAAGAATTTGAAAAAAATGTGGGTGTGAAAAACTAATAACTTCTGCCGTAACTTTATGTTACTCGACTAAATCAGATCAAACAGTTAATTTACCGTCAACGGCTTCGACAAAAGATGATTCAAACCAGCCTTCAAGCGCAAGTGTTTCAGATCATGAGTACATTTATGTTTAGAAAATCGCGCAAAAAAAAAAGAATTTTACGTACGATATGATTAGTTGTGTTTTAAATATCGCACCCTAGTTGTAATTGTAAAGTTTGCAAAAAGGTATCGACGAATTTTGAAATAAAAAATCGGACGTTCTAGCTTTTAAAGAGTGGCTTAATTGTGATATGTCTGTAGGCAGAAGAGCCACACTGATTTCAGAACGGAAGTGCTGCCTATACCGGGGTGGTACTGCACTCTCCCAGAAGACATAAAATGACAGCATAGGGGTGACAGTTATTGTGATAAGTGTGTAAGCGGTGAAATCATAGTGAGGTTGATGTGGATCGAACCGTCGGCCAGAGAGATCCATAGAAATGGTGACGATGCTGGCCGCCTACGGCACAGAGCGAAGCTCAACCACTTTTAACCACTCTGGGAGACTGTCCCATCAGATCGCGCATAATCCACAAAGTAGCTTTATGCCAGTTGGTGAACGGATAGTGGGACCAGGCGACCATTTCTGAGAGGGTACGGGGACCTTTCGTCATGCTTTACCGTTGTATGACGACACAACACTCTGAGTCTAAAAAACATATAAGTATGTGCAACAGCGGTATTCCCTTCTCCCATCAACCCATTTTAGAGGTGGAGTTTACAAATATCCGTGGACTCCGTGCAAACCTCAGCGCCGTCCACCAACATCTTGAGTCGGCACCGCCGGCCATACTTTTCTTAAAGGAGATAGAAATACGCTGCACTGCCGACAAAGTGCTCCATCAGTCTTTGGCTCCACGTAGATTTGGACTCTATGAGCCATTAGCCTCGACTACTGTTATGACTGGGTACAGCGTTCGATAGAGTTTGGAACCATTCGTTTCTCCAGTGCTGCATTAGAGTCCTTTGCGACAACGCGGCCTCTTATTTTCAGCGATATGTAAACGCTGGTGTACTTCAGGGCTCTGTCCTGTGTCGCCTACACTATTTATTCTGCATGTCAATGACATGTTAGCCCTTGGCAAAACCCATTGCTATATAGACGATAGCATGACTGTACTCTGCCTAACGGAAATCATGAGCAGAATCTAAGAGTAATGGTCACCATATTCAATACGAGTACAAACAATACAGCATGTTGACCCACACTATGACAGCCTATTGAGATGTTTCTGTATTTTCGGGCCTCCAGTCTCGCACTCACCAACCAAACATGACAGCACGAACGCTATAATTTTAAGTTGGTCTTCTGTGAGAGGATAGCCATCCCGGTCGAGCCGGCTCGTTCGTGCTGAAATCAGCGTAAACTTTTCAATTATATCGCTCATATTCGTATTTCACAACATAAACCACAATTGCGTATGGGTGTACCGACACTATCTAAACAAAAATGGACTATACAGGTTTAATAAACGGAGTATTACTCTAATGTTTCTATTCACTAGTAGAACCACAATAGCCTTGTTGAACTATAGTCTTAATAACTTTATCCAGGGCTCCGCCGGAGTGTATACCAGTTATCGCGGTAGCCTATGTCCTTCTTCAAAAATCAAAGTCATATTTCTAACGTAACAGACAGATAGAGTTACTCACTAATTTATTATTTAAGTAAGTATGTATCTGTAATGTACACATGTGATGTTCTCTATTTACCTGAGGTACTACCTACTGATAGATATCGGCTCGCAGCAAGCGCACACGTCTTCACTCCGGGGCGGTCGGTAGGCCAGTCCCCCCGCCCCGCGCACCGCGTGTGTCGTATGCAGTCTTATACGAGATGACAGAGTTATACATATACCAAAAAATCCATACACTACAGTATCTAAATTCATTTCGGCTCCGCATAGAATAAAAGTTTATAGAACATTATGATGGAAAAGCCGCAGGTGAAAAAGTCAATCAACTTTCTATTCAAATACCTACCCAAGTCTCTCACTTTGAAATCAAACAGTATTAGATAGATATATAATTATTTATTGATATAAAAATAATTAAATTACGAGTAATATAAATGTGTTCATAATAACAGTAAGTAGTTTAAGTAATTATGACAATTACAATGCTTTAAATTTAGTACCTGGATTAGCAACCACTTCAGGCCTGGTAAAGAAGCGACGATGTAAACGCTTTATAGTATAACGTATTATAATATATGAAAGATATAACATTATAACAGTGATTACCAATGAATAAAATAGAACATCTAAGAAGAAGTACTTATGGAAAGGGAGCCCTACAGCAGATGAACGTAGGTGACGTGCAGTCCCAAGGTGCAAAAGATACTCAGTCCACCAGACAGCGTCATCCGGGCCGGAGACAAGAGAGTCGAAGACTTTTTGTTTTAATTTTGAAATAGCCAGTTTGTATCTGAAATAATCCAATTCCATTATAAAAGTAATTATGAATTAACAATATCTAAGTTATAAATAAGTAATAACCTATTATAACAATATTTATTGATTGATTCATTTATTGATGCCATAATAAAATAAGCACATTAATAACCTATTTTTAGTATCGTAAGGAATTCAAATACTATCAAAGCTTAATTTGCAATTTTAATTTGTTTTAAATTTCATAAATTGCAACGATAAGTCAAGCACATAAAAATGTAATAGCTTCAAGACTATAATATTAATTTTTTTGGGTAGTATTTTAATTGCCATCTATGTTAAATATACTCTAATTCTTTTGTTAATTAATACTAATATACGTATAAACTGGTAGGTACCAATAAAACTTTAAAGTAACTAAAACATTATTATCCGAAGAAGACAGCCAATAAAATTGTGTTCATTTACTTGTACAATTATAATTATTGACTAAGTTGTTTTAAAGGACCCTACTTACTTTTCATTAGTGGTAACTGCAGATATCACAGCTTTAACATTTTCCTTGTCCAAATAGTGTGGATCCAGAATCTCGCCCGCGCCATGTTTTGTAACTTCATTAATAAAAACTTTTCTAGACCTAACATTTGGGAATCCAATAATCGGAACTTCGTAAAAAATTGCTTCTTCTAAGGACCGTGCTCCACCATGAGTAATGAAGGCCTTGACATTTCGATGAGCTGCATATAAATTATAAAATTACTATTTTCTTCCTTTTACTACGTACACATTCACCAGAGATTTTAAAGAAAGCTTATAGGTACTTACCCAAAACTTGTTGCTGCGGGAACCATGTTTGAGAAATGATGTTATCAGATTTTTTGAACATGGTTGTATTACCTATTTTCCAAAGTACCGTAAATGGCAATTCTTGAAAAGCTTGTGCAAAAGTTTGTAAAATATTTGTAGAAAGCTTTTCGCCTTCCTGTATTGCTCCCAAACTAAAGTAAACAACACCTTTAGTTGCTGAATCCAAAACATTCAATAGATCCTATAAAAGTAAATAAGGGATTAAATCGTTTGCTGTATTTAGTACAACTAAACCTAGGAAGTTATATTTTACCTCTGGTAAGCTCAATCCTGGTCTAATGTGCATACGATCGACGTACACAACAGCAGGCACCGTTGGTCGGTTACCAATCAAAGCTGGATTACTGGCGATGAATAAAAAGTCTATGTCATACTCCACTTCCTGAAGAGATCTCTTTAAACCTAACAGCTTTCTTGCAGCTAGCTCACAAAGAGGAAGATAATTGTTATAATATTCATTTTTTGTTTGAATGTGACGATAAAATTCGGTGACTTTTTCCCAAAGAGTCATATTGCCATGACTTAATGCGTTAACATCTGGATAAAAAATTGGATGTATTGGATCTCCTTTTGCTTCATGTTGGTGTATTTTACCAGTAGATGCAGTGATGGAAATGTGAGGAGCTTGATATTTGTCTGCAATCGCATAGAGTAATGGCACATCCGCTTCTGTGATAACCAGGTCGAAACGTATATTAGGATTAATAAGGAGTGCCACCATCTGTTTCGATTTCAATTGCGCGATCGCTAATCTGATTGAGAATTCGTTAATAGCCTTTAACCGTTGGTAGTAATCATCAGTGTTAGTCATTAGTTTTTTATACTCTTTCCAAAAAGGCGAAGACGCTTGACCGACATCTAGTTCAACAATTCTTTCCACTTCAGGATACGAGAACTGTCCCGGGTATGGTGTCATAACTATTAAGGTATGACCCTTTCTTGCTAGTAGTGATAAATATCCCCTATAAATGAGGTGGTCGGAGAAGGACAAAGAAGAGAAAACAGCAAGAATTGTTGCACCAGTCACCACGTGGCAACAGCATGCCAATATAAACACTGCACATTTTATTTTCAATCCCATTGTCGCAGACCTGAATTAAGGAGACACACATTAATATACCACTGTTCACGATTAGAATGGTGTAATAACAGATTTATTATAAAATACGACCGCACTGTCGTAATCACAATGCAACAACTGTACAAACATATCTGTTTAAACAACATTGTGACAACAACCTAACAATACTCCTCTTGATTGCAGTGTAGACTATATTTTTCCATAAAAATAATAATATGAATAAACCGCGTAATATCTACCTAGGATATGAACACTAGCAGGCAAATTTCGTGATATTAATATGTATTTAAAGTATTAACATGCCTACGTGTTACATTTATTAATTTGATAGAAATAATTCACAAGTACTTAATCACAGTAAAAAGGCAACAAAGGGCTAATGGATCCTGCACTTTCTTACAAAATGATTCCATACGGACTTTATACCAACCGCTTTATGACACAGTTTCGCTTTATCTTCTCAGGAATTTAAGTTTAGAATTTCAGTTCATATTATTTTGTAGTTAACAGAGAAAAAGCACTATCTACAGTGAAGGGCGATGACCAACTCCTAAATACAAATTACATACATTTAACATTAACAACAATATCATTATTAGAGGGTAATAAAGTTACAGTACCTACTATCTAAGGCAGCGGTCGGCAACCTTTTCGCAGGCAAGGGCCACTTAGTGTCTAAATGATATAAGTATAGGCGAGCCGCACTGTTTAATAATTTTGTATCATCTATCCATAGCATCAAAACAGAAGCTTATTTAAAGCAAATACTGAGATGATGATGAAGATAGTATGAAAATAATTTCATACTAACTAGTTAAGTAAGTATCTATTAAAAAAGTTTTTCAAACAAAGATTACAAATATGTTATGGGTGATGGCCGTTGACCAACTGGTATTATTATGGGTAATTATATGGTAAGGTCACTTTGGCAGTCTCATACAAAAAGATTTAAAAATAAATAAATCGAACATCTAACACTCAGCGCCAGCTAAGTAGAGCTTGTGTTATGAGTACTAGACAACTGATATACCTAAATATATTTATACTTTTTTTATAAATACATACATTTTATATCAACATAGAAAACACCCAAACTCTGAAACCAATATTTGCAAATCATACAAACATTTGGTCCGACCTGGGAATCGAACCCGAGACCTCAAGCACAGCAGTCGCATAGGCTACCACTACGCCACCAAGGCAGTAAATAAATAATAATAATTATCTGATTTATTGCCTATACAATCTAGAACCGGTAGTGCGATAAATTTTATGAACGGAATTATGTCATGGTACTTGGGAACAAAATAGCTTGGAAAATGTTGTGAATATTAAAAAAAATATTTTTACTTAAATATTATAACTTAAACACAGCACCGGACCGGCTGTTATGGACAACCTTGAGGGAGCTTGTCCAGCAGTGGACGTCTTTTAGCTTAGGTGATGATGTTAACAACATAAAATAAATGGAAGCAATTGCCTACAATATTACTCTATGATATAAAGCATCGTAAATATGCCACCAATCAGTTACATTATCAACCGTTCGTACAAAATATAACTGTAATAAATAAGTCAAAAGTGACAAGAAAACTTAATTGGTCTCACTCAAGCAATACATATTTGTAACATTGTAACATACAAACACACAAACAGAACTATGTACCTCGTTAGTTAGATTCAAATAGGTATTTAAATCCATATTTCTCTATTTATTTGTAGATCGAACAGTACTCACAATTTCCAATTCGAATGATATTCTTTTAGTAATTTTTCGATGTGAAATATATATTATTTTCATTAATTCTGCTGCTCTGCTTATAGACAAAGATACATAGATAGCCAGAGGGGGTTCACTGGGTTCAGTGAATCGCGAAACACGAGATTCCAGCAATTACGTGCTCTTTTTGTTGACCAGCAATTCTGTTCATAATGAAATTAGTGATCGAAATCCAAGTTACAATATTTTAAGCTAGATTCAAACATTCGGATATTGGGGACTCGTTCGCTCTTTAAGTCTAATGACATTTGTTAAACTACCTTAACGCATATTGTATTTTAACACCCAATTTATTGAAATCTTTAACGATGTAAACGGTAACATTACTGAAGATTTTTATAGTTTATTGAAAAAGAGTCAAATCGCAAAATAGTGTAAGATCAGCAGGTGCGGCCTACTCGAGTTTGTACGCCGTAGGCGGCGTTCCTTTGGCAATAAGCCGCATGAACTATACCGAAGGGCGCTACGCTTACTGAATGGCTAAACGCTTACTAAAGGGCGGTAGAGTAATGATTGCACACGGGCGCTTCACGGGCTAGAGACGCCTTTGAAGATCAGACAGCGAAAGTGTGGCGTCGAGTAGCAACAACTCTAACTATAAAACATACTAATTTTTAAATGCGATAATATCTTGAAAATAAATTTAAAATTTCACTTTGAATTAATTAAATCAAAACAAATATTATTAATAAAATTTTAAACGTTTTTCGTTAATTTTCGTCCTACGCGACAGAAATTTCATACCCATCATCTAGAGATGGTTGGCAGTCCACAACTGTGCGCTTTTCCCGAAACTTTCTGCCTCGCACAACAAAACTGTGGAATGAGCTATCGCCTGCGGTGTTCCCGTACCAATACGACCTTCAAAGCTTCAAGAAAAGAGCGTACTCCTTTTTAAAAGGTAGCACAACGCACTTCTAACGCCTCTGGTGTTGCGGGTGTCCATGAGCGGCGGTAATCGCTTAACGTCAGGCGAAGTCTGCTTGTTTGCCACCTATACAATAAAATAAAACGTTACATAAAAGAATTCGTTCTCATCATTTATTTCTATCTAATGCTCGAACAGTTTACATACACTCTATGGTATGTACCTACGCTACGTTGCTATGGCAATTTTAAACAACAAATAAAGACATCAATTCGACAAGCGTGGAGAATAAAACATATTTAAATTAAACTGCTGACATATTTTGACATATAATATCTTATTTATAAAACTAACCGAACATGGACAACGATGTTTCGAATTATTCAGTGGTAGGACGTATTGGCGAAGGTGCCCATGGATTGGTATTTAAAGCAAAACACATTCCGACGGGTCGGGAAGTGGCTTTGAAGAAAATTCTTATCAAAAACCTCGAAGACGGAATTCCGGTAAATGTCATGAGGGAGATAAAGGCGTTACAACTGTTAAGGTGTAAATATGTAAGTTTTAAATTTATAAATGTCCGAATGTAAATCGATAAGTTCATACGCAACTAACAGTAACGACGCAACAACAGAGCTATTAGGTAGATGACTAGTCTTAATAGTAATGGATGGAACATCCTCAAACAGACAATAGATCAAAGATTTTATCATGCTGGTATCTTGAAACAAGTTACATTTGTGAACAAAATCGGGGAAATACTCGTAACATCCCCTTGTATCTCCGCGATGCAATGGTATGGGCGTTTTTTGCTGATTCTGTACTGGACCTCACCACTTGGATGTATCGCTAGTCCACTGGGCAACACGGCAGAGACTCCAGAACAGAACAGATCTCGATCGAGTCAAAGACATTTTCCACGAATGCTAGATATTGGGGCTGATTTTACTTTTGTATAATCTGCCGCACTGTGTGGATGTGGTCTATGGTGCCATATCCGCTCTGAAATCCAGCTTGCACCGGTGGTTGGAAATCGTCGAGTATTCGCTCGAAGACGGTTCGTGATGACTCTTGAGACGTGTAGCTGCCTGCCTGCTAGCCTGTAGACGTGACTTAGAAGGGAAATGAGTTTATAATTCTTTAACCTGGTCTTGTCACCCTTTTTGAAAAACAAAATGACCACACTTCTACTCTACGCCTCTGGAGTTCTCCCTTCAAACAGGCAGCATTTAAAACCATTTAGTGCTCCCTCAGTACGGGTTTACCTCTAGCCTTTAACAGTTCTGTTACAACGCCGTCCTCTCCAAGGGCTGTTCCATTTTTCAGCTACCCATGATCCATCTTGATTTCGTCAATGCTGACTTCTAGCAGATCTGGTTGTAGTGGCATGTTAATGTGGCTCTAAAGTCCTCATTTTCATGAGCAGGTCGAGATGCATATGAAGCGTATAACCCACCATAGAATCGTTCCACTTCCGAAAAGATGGCCGGCTTGGAAGCAATTACTTCACCACTTGCTATGGTCAACATCGTCAGGTGGCTTCTTCCGAGAGATTGTACAAAGACCTTTGACATCGGGGGATTCTGCTCGATTGCTCTTTCGATCGAAAGGGAGGTCGTGACGTACGACTTAGCTAATCTCCCGGTTTAGATTCAGCTTTGCCGACGAAGTAATAAGTGGGTATTCAGGTCATTCCTACATTACCTTTAGGGTCCTTTCCCTTTACAAAATGGTGATTTACGCATTTTCTCTTGACTATCACTATATGGGTATCAAATGAAAGGGCTTGACCAGTAGAACACAGATGAGAAGTACTATGTTATGAAATTAAAAACTAAAGACTTGAAATATGTATTTATTTAATTTAAATTAAACGCTTTTATGTGGGATTGGGGGAGGGGTATGATGACTAGAACCTGGGACCTACCGAATTGATTTTTAACTTTTAGTACATTACGTTCAATAAAAGCGTTTAAATAAATAAAAAAAACTATCTTTTACAGGTAATAAAACTGTATAACATATTCCCTCGTGGCATGAGCCTAGTTCTTGTCCTCGAATACATGTGTTCTGGTCTGTGGGACATGTTACACCACAACCAACAAGAATTAACGCTGCCGAGAGCAAAAACTTATGTTCAAATGCTGCTCAAAGGAACTCGATATATGCACGCACATTATGTTATGCACAGAGTAAGTATATAATATTAATACTAAGATTTATAAAATATATTTATTCTTTGACGGTAGATGTAAAAGCCGTTCTTGTTATTTAAACTGAATCTCAAGAACTACGCGTTCTAATTTAGTCTTTTATTTTTGCATAGCTCATGAACGGAAGAAGGCTGTAGGCAATATGGCCTCACGATACGATCAATAGGAGCCGTGTATCAATAAAATTATTGCAAAAATTGTGTATTTTCATATACGCTAGTTAGTCGTTAGTTAGATTAGATAGGTATATCGTAACTTACAAGAGATGTGTGATGCTGCCGATGGCTCACGTCTTCAACCACGGCCCCATGAGTATCGGCTTAATTTTTAATATGAAAACTGTTTTTCTTCGAGGACTTGAAACCAGCAAATCTATTAATCAATCACGAAGGCATACTGAAGATAGCCGACTTAGGCCTCGCTCGTCTTTACTGGCCCGATGGCGGTAGACCGTATTCACATCAAGTTGCTACAAGGTAGGATAGAATATTACTTTAAAAAAAAAAAAATTGTTTTTAATTAAGAGTGTAGGAAATAGTGGCTTGCCTCTTTTCATCAATAAATCTATTCTCTTCTGAAGGTTTTTCTTTGTTCAGGTGGTATCGAGCACCTGAGTTGCTGTATGGAGCAAGATATTATTCCGAGAAAGTTGATTTATGGGCAGTTGGGTGTATCATAGCGGAATTAATCACGAAAAAACCATTATTTGCCGTTAGTATACATAATAGTAAATCGACTACAAAAAACGAACTCAATTTATAAAATGTATGATAACTTATGAGATATAAATAATTACATATTTTCAGGGAGAATCTGATATCGAGCAACTGGCAATAGTTCTCCAGCACCTAGGCACACCAACAGAAGAATCATGGCCTGGTCACTCTGACTTGCCGGACTTCCACAAGATTACTTTCCCGGAGTCGACGCCGACACCTTGGCCCGAACTACTGCCAGGCGTGGAACCTGATGCTATTAATCTAGTTAAATCCTTCGTATTATATGATTCTGATAGGAGAATATCAGCTAAGGAGGTAATTTCGATTGACGAAAATTTGTATCTTTACAGGTGTTTGAACTTTTAAGGCATCTTAATATTGCCATGCGAAAATATGATATTTTGTGGTAGTTACCAAGATAAAAGTTAAGCTTTAAATTTTTTAAAACAATATTTTAAGAAAAGAAATATATATAGAGACTGATTATTATAGACTCTGTATAGACATTGATTTGTATAATACTAAAAGAAAATATATAACTTCTTCGATGTTTTACTAAATATAAGGAAACCTTCAATGGATTTCGATTTTCACTTCTTCGTTCAGGTTGAAGGATATTAAGTGTCTTAAATACAGCAATATCGATCTTTTTATCGGTTATTCAAATACTTTCGTCATATAACATAGATTCCATCTATTTGCTATTTAGTTCTGTACATTTTTAGTACTTGAAACAGAACTATGCTTACTCTGATTAATTAATATGATATATATTTTTTCAGGCCTTAAAACACGAATGGTTTAAAAATCGACCAGCACCAGCTTCATTGGAAAACATGCCAAAACCAGTGAACAAACCTTAATAGTGTTGCAAGGATCAAATAAATAATACAACTATTTTAAAATGTATTGAATCATTTAATTAAATTATAATTCAGTTATTACAATATCAAGTTGTACTTTATATCTTATGTACATTTGAGCCAATTCAGTGAACGCACAGATATATCCTAATAATTACTGCTAAATAATATGCTAACAATATATAGGTAAAATAATAAAATCACCCTTACCTGGCCTCACATACATATCAATATAAAATGGTTAAAGACATTCAGATTGCTTAGATATTGATTGGGAGATTGTCTTTTAGCCATTACTAAGCTCTATGACGATTACCGTTACCGATTGCTTATTAAACCACAAGCCAACATGGAAGTACATAAGAACATTACAAACCCTCTACAATGGAAATATTAACTTTAAAACTAATAATATTTTTTGGAATCATTCGGAGAAACCAAGTTCCATTAATAAATAAAACTCTATTTTAAATATAAAATGCAGATAAACAATTATATTACAGAGATCATATTACATATCGTGCCATTCATACTATCGTAAACAGAAGTTGTTAATAATACCTTTACACTTTGTCTTGATAACTTACATTAATGACGAAGACAGTAAAATATAATTTATTTTGAATAGACTCTAAGAACTAGCACAGCCATTGTTACAACAAATAGAAAGTTAAGTAACATTGGACTTCGATGTACATTTAGTAAACCTAGAAACAAATTTTAGTCTGTATTTTATTCCAATTAATGCACTACAAAAGCTCTATCGACGGTTAACCCAAGACCTCATAACTGATATGTGATAACACACATACTTAGAAGGTCTCGGCAGTTAACCGTTGCCATGCTCCTTCTAGATAGCAACAGATACAATGTTTTTATTCAGTCAATACACCGTAACATAAGAGAGGTAATAACTAACGCGTTTAAGATATTATGTATTACAAAAAACTCGAATGTAGGCACAATCTACAAAACTGCTCCTTTAGATTCTAAAAAACGGAACGGAAAACGGGGCAAGTTGGCTCAATAATTTATAAGAGCTACAAAATTTACAACAGATTGAAATGTTTAAAACAAACTCACATAATCATGTACTTTATTATGGAAGAGTCAAGTGAAAGTTCATTTTATAGAAAAAAATACAAACAATTTGGGTTTATACGAGCCATTTAAATTAAGCTGAAAGTTGAAACTTACTGAATTTATTTCAAATCGGGGTGTAGAAGAGCATACTTAAATTACATATTTTGTTTTATACAGTTAGTTACTATGCACGCAACCATTCAACGAAGTACATTTCAGTTATTGTTTACGGTGTTTTAGACAACAGCAGTAAGAGTAATACATGTATAGAAGGAGCGTAACGGTACAATGGTCGTAATATGGTTATATATGTTTTTTATTATTACTTAATATTTGCATTCCAAGAACGGTAACTAGAGGTACATTAATACACGAAAACTATAAACATAATTCAGCATATATTACTTAACTCACGATTACATGAAGTGACTTCAGAAATAAGTAGATTTTAACTAAATTGTAGAAATTCTAAAAGAAGTTTTCCAAATAAAAGTATTTTTAATTTAACAATGTAATTATTTGCACCTTTATTGTTTTTACTAAATTAAAATTCGAAATTAGTGTAGCACAATATTTTTAGTGATCCAAAACATTGTAAATTAGTAACAACATTGAAGACTGCAATATCGGCTAGTATTAAACTAAACTAATATAATCTTTAGGTATGTTTCACCTCGAACTAAAATTGTTTAAGAAATAAACTAAATCCTAATACTACTTTGGTTCAGTGACACGAGGAACCATCAGGTACTTCCCCTGCGTAGTTTCAACATCGAGTACTACTTCGTATTGTGCAGTAAATGTTTAAAATTTAAGCTACTATAATATGTAGGAATCATCTAACATCGTACGGTGCCTTGGGACCCGTACGGACTTTCCGTTGCTATGGCAACGCAAACCACGTATACATGCTGAGACAGAGATAAACAAATTATCTTCATAAGACACATACAGTCATAAATTACGTTCATTTTCCCCTTTTATTTTCTAAGAACAATTTGGAGAAACACCCATTCCAACATAATTAATTTTACTATTTACAAACCTAAAACGATTGACAATCTTTAGGTGATTTTGATATTTTCATAGAACAAAAATTCTTAACCAAATATTCTCCGTGCTGATCATTTTTTGGAGAAACAAAATAAATCCTTTAAAAATCTCTGTATTGGGATTAACCACTACTATACGTCTTGAAACATTCTCAGCTGAAAGAAGTCAACATGATCTCTACGGTGCGTGATCCACGCCCCACATAGAGTACTTAAGAATTTGAACGAAGCTATTGTGAATTGAGACTCAACCCATAGGGATAAACTCCATCAGGTAAATCCGCTTTACGCAGTGGAATTCAACCCTTAATAAAATGGTCTTACAAATCGTCAACGACGTATCAAATCTTTGCCCTAATCATGCTCGAAATTGGATAATATTCGTTCAGCGTCACCTTTGTACGCTACTGTCTTACAAGGCCTGGATTTTATCGATCAAAATAACTAATAGGTGCCCATCAGCCTTAATACCAAAAATATATACAATGATTTAATTTCTTCTAATAATATCGGATTCGCGTATCAGTTATGAGCACCTTGCATTTTTAAACGACTTCAAAACAGGAGGGGGTTCTCTTCGACATCGGCTGTTTTTTTACCTCAGAACTTTCGACTGATCCTATTTCAATCTGGTCCAGTTCTTGAAGTCGGGTTTTTTTGTTCAAATTTGTATTATAATTTAAACATTCCGTTTATCATTTCGAATAAATTCAAAAAACAGTATGTTTTATACCGTACTAAATGTGACCCAACCTACAAGGACTTTTGTGCGATTAAAACATAAGATATGTTAACATAAACACCACGATCACTCTGCATTATCGACTGAAGACGCTCGATCACTGGCGAATGACGTGTCCCTTCCTAAGCTACATAATGTTACTGGTAAGTAATCAAACACCACAATATATATATTCAACCGCAAGACCACTAATAAAGTAAACATAATAAAATTGAAACTTTAAATGTGCATTGAAGGAGGTAGAACAAATTTCTGCACAAACTATAAAAGATCTTTCCAGCCTTTCAAATAGCTAAAATAATACAGCAGTTAATCCACCTGCAAGTATTGAAGCTTTTTGGTAACTATTACTACCAGAAATCTGAGTACCAAATTCGATTACGTCACGCATCTGTTTTGCTGTTAGGAAATTAGTTGTATATTTAATATTTCAATCAAATACGTGATGGTATGGCAACTATGGAAGATAAACAATGCAGGGTATTACTATGTCATACATCAGTCCAATTTAGTTTAAAACGAGGATGGTTGAGTGTTTTCGGAGAAATATGTTCTCGGAGAACACTCATTAGCATAGAGAAACACAGTAGAAAGTAGCCATATGTAAGCGTTTCCCTCTGTCAAAATACAAGCCCAAATGGGCCTACGCGTTATGTTGTTGTTGTGTTGCTGTGAAATTTTGAATGTTTTGTTTCAATAGGCATAATGACAGTAACCAAAAACCACTAAAATTAAGTAATTATCTGATGAAATGAGGTTCATGGAGTATAAAAATCGTATTTATTTTCATATTTAGAGCGAGATTAATAGTCAATTAACAGAAATAAAACTACAAAATACTGTAATCCACCATGTTAAGTTGAACACCAATCAGAGCGAGTTACGTCACACATGTATAAAGGTCACTATGATTACTTTATTGTTTTTAAGACAGTACCAATAGATCGGGCTCGGTGGTGTCATGGCGTCTATGACGTGACGTCACAAACAGACGCCATGACACCACTGAGCGTTTTGGCGTGAATTTTAAACTTAGAATTTAAATCGCAATTTTTTCCTACTAATTTTTTGTAGAAATATAACTGTTTTTGACAATAGAAGATACTTCCGAACATCATAAATAGTTTTTTCAAAATTAGTCATCATGCCTATTGTTATGTGTGAGTTCTTTTTTTTTTTTTATTGAATATTGGGCAAACGAGCAGACGTATCACCTGATGGTAAGCGATTACCGCCGCCCATGGACACCCGCAACACAAAGGCGTCACAAGTGCGTTGCCGACTTTTGGGGGATGGGAAAGGGGATGGGGGAAGGGGTTGGGGTATGGGCCTCCGGTATCCTCACTTACTCGGTGAAACACAGCGCAAACGCTATTTCACACCGGTTTTCTGTGAGGCTGCGGTATCACTCCGGTCGAGCCGACCCATTCATGCCGAAGCATAGCTCTCCCACGGTTAGGTTCGTACTGATATATATATATATATACAACAAATGACAGACCGTTATGTACCGGAGAAAGACTTGGTTATGGCTACTCTTCCGATTCGCCGGCCTGTGTTGCCCTAAGCTTATTAGCCTTATTTACTACCGCTTCATATATATACAAGGCTCTACAAGAGCAGTCTTATAAAAGAGTTCAACTTAGTGCAAATCAAATATTGACTTGTATTTCAATCATTTATATAATGAAAAGATTCCATTTAACGAAAACATAGTAAGCACCTAAAACCTGCATTTACTTGGAATTATATATTTAATATAATAAACCTTTTGAATTCTAATGGCTAGTGATACGATGTTTTTCAATAGGTTCAAGATCCGATCCTAATACCGTAGATTTAATAACCGTACTATTGAAGAATAAATTATTTTTATTACGTTATTAACCAAATGTTATTTGGTGTTAGAGACATCACTATTTTGTGGTAGTGTGATAGGGATTTAAAAGTACCCTTTACGCTACTAGCGGTGTTAACTATACGATTAAAAAAAACATTACAAAGCTTTGCTAACCAGACTATAGCCCAATGGAATAAGAATTAAGATGAGAATGTGACAGCGATTTAAAAAGGGCTATTAACATTAAACATCTACCGTCTGTGTCAATAATTACTTGAGATTAAATGTATTTCCAATCTTTAACTCTTTATGTGTAATTTAAGTATGTTAGCGAAGCTTTAATGTAAAACACCCTTTAAGAGTATTAGGACCTACTTATTCAATAAGGAACCAATCCATACACATGTCAAAATCAAAGAATTATCCTATCTACACTAATCTGCACTAATATTATAAAGAGGAAAGATTTGTATTTATGTATGTAACGAATAAACTCAAAAAGTACTCGACCGATTTTAAAAATTCGTTCACCATTCGAAAGCTACATTAACCACAAGTAACATAGGCTATATTATATTTTGGAAAAAAATAGGGTTCCGTAAGATATTTGAGTTTTTCAAGAAACAAGGTGTAAAAATCAACCAGAAAAGTTACTTATTTTACGATTTACAATAATATAGCTTATAAATCAGAATAACACGTAGGCTATAATTTATAATGATACTAGCTACGCCTCGCGACGTTGCCTGTGATTATTGTCGTACAACGGGTAGCACCGCGGGGTTCAGCTAGTCTCCTTATAAATAGGGTTTTTATTTAGATATTGGCATGTTAGTGGATTGGTTCCTTGTTGCATAAGTAGGTACAATTTATCTTCGCATAGAAATCATTCAATTCTCTTTTTCTCTGTCGAGATCAAGACTTAAGGTCTTAATTCTAAAGTCTCGCTGTTTGTGTAACTGTTATCAGGTTATTTCTATTCTTAAAATGACTTCGCTTATTAACTCATTTGCTTATTCAAGAAAATAGTTACAACTGAACAAATAATTCAATTTCACGCATTGATATTCAAAAGGTTAAATATAATACTTATAGAAACTATTAACAAATACTATTAAGATAACACTTTAAACCAATGATAGTTATAAATACTACAGAAAAGTCCTGTTTCACAACCGCAGGGACAGGTAATTAAGTTTCATATAATTTATTTGTACCATAAGAGCTATCAATATGCACCACACTGCCATATATATTCCCTTATTGCATAAATTTACAGACAAAGAACGACTAAAGGGACTTTATGGGTTTGATAACCTACTGATGAGTAGACAGATCACCTGATGGCAAGTGGAGTGGGTATTTTGAGTTGCCTTCCATTCCTTGGGAATAATAAGGCTAGGGAGAAGAATGTGCCAGCCTTAACCACCGGATTGGACTACCGGTAGTGTAAAGGGTACTTTTTAAAACCCATTACACTACCAAAAAGCTTCACCAAGTCAAAATCTGTTAATGATCCGGAATGATACTTTTAAGCCACCAACCGTCTCAAGAGTGACTTCCTGCAGTACTTAACAAACAGATCCTGTATTTCTTTGCCAATATTCTTCTCATAAAGCTCTACGTATTTTGAAGTTATGGATCAACACAAGCAGGCAGTTGATTTTGGTGTTATCATCTAATTTATGCCTTGCTTTGACAATCCAGCACATGCTGTGGAGTCTGTTTCCGTCGATCTAGGATTTTAACCGTAGCTTCAATTTAACGCTCATAAATGTCACTCAGTGTCTTAATTGACTGCACGGTTGGCCT
The DNA here is from genome assembly GCA_916048165.1 of Spilarctia lutea. Classification (NCBI taxonomy): domain Eukaryota; kingdom Metazoa; phylum Arthropoda; class Insecta; order Lepidoptera; family Erebidae; genus Spilarctia; species Spilarctia lutea. Next base: position 8,661,588 of record OU696488.1, read on the forward strand.
AGTGGTTTAAGCGGTCACTACACCGCTTGCTACTGCGCCAAGTGCCGTGGGTTCACATCCCACGTGGGACATCACTTTGTCCCACGTGGGATCACTTTGTTCTTTGTGTCCGTTACATGTATGTTTGTAAAGTCCCCCGCGACACAGGATGTATATTCCTAATGCGGGAGTTGTCTTTTAAAAAAGAAAAAAGAAAAGAAAAAGAATTGAAAAAAAAATTTTGAATTTGTCCGAAACGCAATAAGTGATTATATCTTTTATAAGCAATGTAAAGTTATAGCAATGGAAAGAATTACACAAGACAGAGGGGGTTATGAGGTATGGTCGTGAAACAGGTAGTTGGCCTAGTTCCGTACCCAGCCGGCAGAGTGCAGGTAGTGTCGCACGGCCACGTCCACTTCGCAGTCGGGAGCGGGCGCTCGCCTCAGCAGCACGCCCTTCAGCGTCACGTACTGCGCCGCGGGCAACGACATCGCGCTGCACAACTGGACAAACAAACCATAACGTTATTCAAGTAAAAACAAACATTTTAACAAAACAACACAGTTATGAGGTAACAAATACCTATATGTAAAAAAAAACTGCAGTTGAATTGAGAACCTCCTTTTTTGGAATCGGTTAAAAAGGAGGAGGTTCCCAATGCGACTGTATTTTTTTTTATTTGTTACCTCAGAACTTTCGACTTGGTGAACCGATTTAGATAATTATTTTTTTTATTTGAAAATTGATGATTCCCGTGTGGTCCCATTTCAATTTGGTTCTTGAAGTCGGTTTTTGTTGTTGTTAAAATTTGTGATTATTTGAAGTCGGTTATTAATAATAAAAACTTAATTTGATAAAACAGCAAACGCAATACCAAATAACATGGTATTAACCTCTCGGGTGCGGCAACACGGATCCATGTTTGTCCCGTCGGTGCGGCACACACGGATCCATGTTTTCCGCAGTTAACTTGCATTTTAATTAATTTTGGGTATTAAAGTTATTATAATGAAGTCTAGAAAGGTTTGTTATGCATTTGCTTTATACGAACAACATTTTAAAACATTCGTTTGTCAAGTGCGCTTCAAGAGCCGTAAAAAAAACGAGTTCCAATTTCAAAGTTGACGATGACGCAACGCGATCTGTCAAGTGCCTCTTAAAACTGATTTTTTGCCGATAAGGTGGTTTTGAAGGTAGTTTGTTATTATATTTTACTTATTATACTTATTTTAGGAACCACTATCAATACGAATTGAGGCATAAATCATGCGTAATTTTGAATAGTGTTACTCAAAAAGTTACCGAGTCTATTACCTATTGAAAAGGGCTTACTCATTTGAAGGTTTTTACGCATTTATTCTTATGTTTTTATTGATAAAATGATATAATTGCGATGAGAATCTTATGTAGAATATAAAATAGCAACAAAAATGTGTTAGAAAAGCTAAATATTTAAATAAACACTCATTTTTTGCCTGACGAGCGAAATTAGACGCACACATATACAGGGCTCCCACGCCATTACTGTTTTACATCATCATCAGCCTACCGCAGTCCACTGCTGGACATAGGCCTCTCCAATAGCACGCCACTTAAAATTGTATATCGCCGTTGATTCGTGTTTGCACGCAGCCTAGCGGGAAGTCCCGGAACTATTAACACCCACACATACACAGTAGTGACGGACAATGAACAAGACGTAAACTGATCTTTGTTTATGTTTTACTAAATTATTTTGTATTGACCATAGACTTTGTGTGTCACATAATGGAACGATCAGTTTGTTCTCTTTAGCATTCAGTAATTTTCATAGAGTTTAGAGAATTCTCAGAACTTAAAAATAATAAATGAAAACTGGTCTAGCAAACGAGTCCTTTTTTTAAATAACTTGATAAATAGGTTGTTTTTTTTATGTATTGTTCCTGTCTTTTGCACTAGTTAACTAAAAAAATAAATTATTTAACTAAAAAACACTATTTCTTCATATAAATACTACGTAATTTGGTGTTCGGCGCAAATAATAGTTTGATTGTAAAGTGACAAAATGGCGAATATCTCAACAGCGAAATGTGATTTTTACAAATATGTTTCTCAATGAATTTTTACTGCAGTTATAGTGTTTTTTATATCAGTAGATAGCTTAGTTATCGAACTTTATGAGGATAATAAGTAAAATGAATAATAAACCACATAAAATATTAAAATCATGTTTATTAACACAATAGGTGCGTAAATTAATACTTGGCTCAATTGTGAGTAAATAATAAAGCGATAACATTAGTTTAGTAATAAAATATGGCATAACCATGTACGCTTGTTATCCATCTTTTGAAAAATAATCACTTTTATAACCACCGAGCATTGTTTTTGAAAAGATTTGATCATTTTCGTACACCATGCACCGTGCTGCAAAATTTTGCAATTTCGCCGCACGGTGCATGGAACCGGAAGTACCCGTTCGCGCATCCGAAAGATTAATGACGTGAAAGCCATGTCATATATAGTAATGAAGGCGTAACAAAAAGACAGTTTCCCCTTTCGAATTTTGTATATTACTATAAATTTATTTATGTTAATGCTGGTAATCGATTGCATAAATATTTAGTACATTATTTGATTGTTAAACCTACACAACCTGTACTGTATCTACCTTATATAAAAATGTATAATACCCTTTGTGTTAGTGTATGTATTTGTGTTATAAGTACCTGTATTTCATTATTGGTCAGCAGATGCGTCGAGCAAGCTCCGCTGTTGCTGCATAAGTTCTTTTTGGAGCATCCACATACGGTATTTCCGTCCTGTGTGCACTTTGGGCTGGTGGAACTTGAGCCGCTTTCGCCTTCTCTGTAGAAAAAAAAAACACGGTAAATAAATAACTGGTTTTCGGTCTAATTTAACTGAAATATGATTTTTTTAACAAAACAAAATTTATACGTTTTGTAACATCTATTAGGGGACAATACTATCGGGACAGTAAAGGGAACATCGGGGTTCCCACACAGTAGGGGCCACTTACAAATTGTAGGTAGCCCAAGGTACGTCGAGGTTCCAGGATTTTCCTTACTAGGGTGTACCTGGTTCCGCGGCTCCTAGTACCCAAGACGGCGAGCGGTTTTAGTCGGTTCGAGAAGTTTTGGTAAAAAAGGGGGGACAAATCTATTGGTATTTTTTTATATTAATTTAATTACTTTGATACTAGCTTTTGTCACGGTTCCGCTCCCGTGTATAAGGGTTACCGCGGTAAAAAGTAGCCCATATCCTTATAATGTCCTTATTTAAGAATCTGTATATATATATTCTTCGAGAATCTATGTATTTACTCTTTTATTTCGAGCATATATCAACCGATTTTGATGAGCGCCGTAGTTTTTAGACGCTGATATACATTTAGGTAAGAAGCAGATGTCATGTATCTATCGGGTAGATGTGTGCCTTCTGAGACTGTTATGCTAGTTTTTCCCACTGCTTAAAGTATCCTTATGCCATATTTTATTGAACTCGGTTCAGCGGTTTAGTCGTGCAATCGTAACAGAGTTGGTATCGAATTTATAATATTACTATATATTGAAATATATTATAATAAAAACAATTAAAAAACCGGCCAAGTGCGAGTTGGATTCGCGCACGAAGGGTTCCGTACCACTATCTAACAAAAACGAGAAAAAAAAACACGTTTTTTGTATGGGACCACTTAAATATTTGTGTTAATTTAAATATTTATTTTTAAAGTGTGTATATATATCTAAACATTCTGTGAATATTTCAAGCGTCTACCTGTTGGCGTTATCATTATCGAGCAAAAAAATCACGTTTGTTGTATGGGAACCCCCTTTAATAATTATTTTATTCTGATTTTAGTATTTTTTGTTATAGGAACAATAGATCATCTCTGAAAATTTCACCGTCTGGTGACAGACGGACGGACAAACAGACAGCAAAGTCTTAGTAATAGGGTCCCGTTTTACCCTTTGGGTACGCAACCCTAAAAACGACTTGCGCCTACTTTTTGTTGCGATAACCGAAATACACGTGGGTAAAAGCTAGTACTTGAACTCTTGACAGCATTTGCTTAGTCAGCTAGTAGAAAGTAAAAACAAACCTTTTTTTTAGCTGCTGCGTGTTGCTCAGCGTTTGCTCTTTTATCTGATTGGTTTCCAGGCACCCACTGCTGCCCTGGCGAATACAATCGTTATACGGGATCAAACCCAAAACCACACGACACAGTCATCACAAATTAGTTAGTACTCACACCAATATTACAACACATTATAAACACAGTATGACTACATTATTATGTGACCATTTTAAAGAGTCTAAACAATATGTTAGACACAAGTGTTTTGCTGGCAATGAACCCTGAACTATACGTTTTTAAATTATTAAAATAGCCTTTAATAGTCCACTATTGTACAGATACCTATCCTTAGAATAGGCATGATGACAGTAACCAAGAACCACTAAAATTAAGTAATTATCTGATGAAATTGGGTTCATAGAGTATAAAAATCGTATTTATTTTCATATTTAGAACTATCAATATAGTTAATTAATAAAAATAAAACTACAAAATATTACAATCCGCCATGTTAAGTTTAACACCAATCAGAGGAAGTTACGACACGTTTTGTTGAATTTTGTTTTTTATTTTGATGTGAAACTTCTTTACAATCGTTGTGATTTCAAACCGGATGCAACGGAAAAAACGACAGGTAAGAGACACAAATACCAAAAGTCGCCTGTAATTAGTGAGCCAGAGTGAGAGAGCAAATGTCGGTCTCATTCTTTTGTCGATTTACTAAGGTTTCACTTCTATCGTGTGTGTTTCGCACACACACCTTTTTTATTATATCTTTATAACCATGTGCTGGGGCTTTTTTAACACTTTTGAAATTGATTGTGTAAAATTAAAATAAGACTCTTTAAAATGATCACAGTACAAATATCTGTTTGTAAATATCCTCTTCGCACTTACTTCTCCTGAAAGCATCGGTAAGTTATTTCCAAACAGATATAAATTAATGTAGTTTTACTGCATTACCATGCAAACCATGGATCTAAATACTACTGGAAACCACGCTAAGCATAAGCATGAATTCATGAAGCATGAATTATCAATGCCATGCAAGAATTATAATGAAATATAAAATTAAAACAAATGGGTCAAATAAAGCCTGTTATGGCTGGTAATGATTGGTGTGGACATAAATGTAAAATTTGAATTTCATTAAATGTAATGAAAATGCTAATGAAAACATCCCACATAACACCAATATATTACCGTCATTTTTGTGTTAAATCTTTTTTCTTATTTGAACATCGTGTGCATATTCTTTTTATCTGGAAATATCTGGTATACCAAAAAGATAAAAGAAATAGACTAATCTTTAGTTCTTGAATTTGTATCAAAATTATTTAAATGAACAGAAAATTAGGTTTAATTGTCTATTGGATAAAAGATTTTATATAAAAATATAATGGTGCTAATTCTGTTTGTGCGTCACTTAGCTAAACTAAAAATTGCTTTTATTTTAGTGAAACTATTTCCAAAGTGCTTATCTTGTATGATATATTTGAGTGATGTCAATTTTTAGCGTGAACTGTCTAATTTTACGGTTTGACAGGACAAAACTTAATTAACCGAATTCAAAAAAGGAGGAGGTTCTCAATTCGACTGTATTTTTTTTATGTTTGGCACCTCTGAACTTTCGACTGGGTGAACCGATTTTGATGATTCATTTTTATTTGTTAGTCAATTTAGTCTAGTTACTATTCGTTTTTTTTTTGTAAATTTTTAGTGTTGTTTAGAGGGTTTCCGAACAACTTGTGGCGACTTTCACATACAGCTCAACAACAAAAACATATGACAGCGCCATATACCAAAGATACGCTGAACTACTGAGTTACGTAGGTACTACACAATACTACTAATACTGAATCGCGCAATAGAAGTTCTCGCGCCGATTAGCATTTATACAACATCCCAACATCAACCGTTGGGGCAGTGGTCCGCCAGGCATGATCAACTCGCCTGGTCAGAAGATCCTTCTCATGTGTCGGAGGAACACAGCACCCGTTCCTCCACAAACTGAATTAGCACCATTATCAATTTAAAATGTTTTTTGTTCATAATGTTTGAAGATTGTGAGACGCGGGTAGACAGTAGATATATCGGTGTGAGTGAGTGTGCGTAGCGATGCAGGCAGTACCAGGAAGCGTGTTCTCACGTCGACGTGTGTGGCGGCGGGGTGCCTGCGGTGCGCGGCGTGCTGGTCGTAGTGCGCGCACTCCTCCAGGCGCGTCACGCCCGCCAGCCGGTAGCGGTGCAGCTCGGCCAGCCGCACTCGCAGCTCCCGCTCCCGCCACAGCCCTCCCACCACGCCCGCCTGCTCGCTACGCCCGTAGAACTGAGATGTCCAACGTAGCCGTTCTGTGAATTCTCTGCAAGCAAAACGCAACTCGATTACTGCATCGTCACATCGGAATAAGAATAAATATCTCGGACATCTAACACACAACGCCATCTAGTCCCAAACAAAGGAATTTTTATAACATGGATTGACTCTAAGACTAGTATATTACTACAAAAATTTCGATCCGATCTGATAGGCCGTAGATCGGAAATTAATTTTAAACTACCTTTTATTACAAGAATTGATCCTCTATAGACAAGTCAATCTTTTCACGAGAGCGTTTCGATCCTTACATACTATTGAACACAGAATTTATCGTTCAAAATTATTATATCTACATATACAAATATTCACACATACAATGAAAATGCTTACATATGCATTTATCAGATGACCTAAAAAAATTATAAACTTGGAATAATATGTATGGTTAGCATTTTCTTTATTTCTTGATAAACATTTTATTTTTAATAAATGATCTATACAATGCTAAAACGTGGAATTAAGCACGTTCATTATCTGACAAATCGTACCTACCTAAACATACAAAATAAAAAAAATCATTTAAAAAGATGTTGAGTTCTATGTACACACTCATAACTCATGCAATTAACTACCATATTGTCTAAACAATACATACTTCTTCTCTTTGGCAAGTTTTCCTAAAGTCTTCTGTTTGTTTCTTTGATTGTTGAAGAAGACGGACACGAGTTGGTAATCTCTCACTAATCTCTTTCTTCTTGTTCTTTCGCGCAATCGTCGCGAATAAACGTCTACTTGGGATAACTTAACGGCTGAAATAAAAGAGGAATGTGTTAATAAAATAAGACCTTATTTTATTTTTATCTGACTACAATGAAGACAAAAGAGTTATAGTTTTGGCAGTATGTGTATATTTGTATGTTTCGCCGTAACTACTGAACCTATTTTATTGATTGAGGTGTCAATATATCTTTATAATGACCCTGGTAACGTAGTTCAAAAAAAATCATGATATCATTATTTTATTATGTATATTATTTTTATATAACTTCTGATCGACTGCACCAAATTGTATATTCTTTTGTTTGTTGTTATTGGGACAAGGCTTGTACAGAAAAAAATTGAAAAAACTGAAAGTGTTAAGGTCCGCCATTGTACTCTACCCATGGGAAACTGGGACAGGTATAAATACTGAAACATTTTTTTTAGGAAATTTAGAGCGTACTCCTTCCTAAAAGGCCGGCAACGCACTTGTGACGCCTCTGGTGTTGCGGGTGTCCATGGGCGGCGGTAATCGCTTACCATCAGGCGATACGTCTGCTCGTTAGCCCCTATTTAATTAAAAAAAAACAGGAAATATTTATGAAAAAAAGTATGGCGATGCAAAGTTCGTCCGATTAAGGTAGTCAGTAATAAATAAGGAATTACGTCATAGTAAAATCTCATGTCATGTTATTTTATACAAAATGTGCTTAAACTTTATAAAAATAAAATTCAGCACATTTTCCAATAAACAAAATGCTACGTTTTTTTTAAATAATAGCTAGTGACATCACCTATAGTCTGGCCGCTGAGAGAATGCGTTTCTTACAGGTCGTGATCGAATGGGCGATGTAACTTTGAACTGGCGTACAATTTATGGCAAAATTTTAAATTTCTTTTATTAACCTTAATAATGAGTAATAACATTAAAAATTGAATAATCATGCCAACGTACAATAAACGTTTTATTTTGGGCTAAAGTTATTAACAATTAATTAATTAATTAATTTAAGAACAATAATTTTTAAAAGTCTAACGACGTCAAACTGCGCTGTTTCAAGGTTATGTCAACCATTAGTTTTTGTAGTGATGAGACAAAATAATAGGTAATTGTAACTGAGTATTTTTGTAATCGTAATGTCGATATATTGTTAAATAAAACGTTCTAATTTTATAATATACAATTATATTTTTTTATTTATTTTTTGAATTTTATTTATTATTATTGAATACACAAAAAACAGTATAACAAAATGAGTTAATATTTAATAAAGTTTATAATACGATATAGGTACGACCAAACCAAACTTAAGAAAATAATTGTCGTGATATCAGTCAGATGAATTAAAAATAAATGAAAACCTATTTTTAACCCTTTATATTTCTGGTAAAAAATGGCAACCCAAAATAGCGTTGTGAGGACCGTCATTTTGTGACATACACAAACAGTCATCTCATGTCGGCTTGCGCGCATAGACTACGTTTTCTACTGTTTCTCGTTGTGTTTTTTCTCGTGATTGTTATTGTTGTTTATTTGTTTAGAATTTTACTGTTTTGTACTTTTGGTTCTTAACAATAATGTCGAAACGCAGTCATCCATTGAAAAGTGAAACCCATGAACTAATAATCAAGCTTCAAAATTACTTTGAGTTGGAAAGACAAAATGGTGGACCTTTAATTCCTATCGACCAGGTACAAGAGCGTATCTCTCAGGCACTTGGAGTAAGCAAACGGACGATAACAAGTATTAATAAAGAAAAGTTCGGCTCATCTGGCATGGAAGAAAATATTTTACGAACACCTAAAAAGAAACGCAGAACTAAACCTATAACAGACATAGATACGAGGGAGCGTTTTTATATTCGCGGAATGGGGGATACAGAGTAGAAATAAAAAAAACAAATTATTTTTCCTTTTCAATATATTCACCTGCAATACGGATACATTTTTCAGATCTTTCAATTAATTTATTTATACCCTCATAAAAAAATGTTTTGTCTTTATCTTCAAAATACGCTGAAACTGCCTCCTTGACTTCATTATCGGTGGTAAATTTCTTACCCCGCAGCTCTTTATTAATTTTTGGGAACAGGTAATAATCACTCGGGGCCAGGTCTAGACTGTAGGGTGGGAGATCCAAAATATCGAAGCCCACCTTATGCAGGGCAGCCAACACAATGCGGCTCTTGTGGACGGGCGTGTTGTCGTGCAAAAGCAAGCACACCTCTCGTTAATTTTCCCCGTCTTTTCTCTTTAATGACTTCTTTTAATCGCTTTAATATTGAAGCGTAGTATTCTCCGGTTGTAGAAACACCTTTATCTTTATAATCAATTAATAATATTCCTGCCGAGTCCCAAAAGACAGTTGCCATAAGTTTCCCAGCTGACTGTGACACCTTAAAGTTTTTGGGAGGTGCTGTGCGTTTTTTATGCCACTGCATGGAGTCTTGTTTAGACTCAGGCTCATAATGATGAACCCAAGTTTCGTCTCCAGTAACAATTCGGCTCAATACACCATCCTTGTCCTCATTGCAGAGGTCCAAAAATGCACGTGAACACTCTACGCACTGTTGTTTTTGCGGCGGCGTGAGCATTCTCGGCACCTATCTTGCGCTGACCTTAGTCATGCCAAGATGATGATGCAGGATTTTAAAAATGGTTGTATCGGATACTCCAACCATTTCTGCGAGTTGTTCCTTCTTTAGTCGAGCATCCTCGATTATAATTTTTTCGACTTTTTGGATAAGTTCTGGCGTGGTCACCTCGATGCTTCTGCCCGGCCTCGGGTCGTCTTCAAGTGATTCCCTTCCTTGTTTAAATAAACTGTGCCACTTCTACACCATTGTTTTTCCTGGGCAAGAGTCGCCGTAAACCGATGACACCAGATTCAATATAGTCGGAACTGATTTTCCTTGTTTGGTAAGGAATTTTATTACGGCACGATATTCGATTTTTTCCATATTTCACTTTTCACTCCCGATTATGTTGCTTGGTTGACGATAACTCAAAGACTAATTATTTAATAACAATGAAACCTCGAATGTATACTAATTATGAGTCACTGAACACGTTACGACTCTAACGAGCATAATCACCCCCCTCCATCCCCCTCATTCCGCGAATATAAAAACGCTCCCTCGTAGCTTTGACGCCGATTCAATAAGGAATCATATATATAGTTATTATGCCAGGAATGAATACTTTAATAGGTCGACGCTTCTAGCATCTTTGAAAGCAGCTGATTTGTTTTGGGCAGGAAAACCGCTTTATCCAAAATTTTAAAAGATATTGGATTACAATATAAGAAAAATGACAAAAGGAAAATTCTTTTAGAAAGAAATGACGTAATTTTAAAAAGAATTACATTTCTAAGAGAAGCAAAAAAAATATTTTTTCCAATAAATACAGTATTTTTATTTTCTTTCGCTTGGTTTCATTCAGAAATTACGATTAAATTTAATTCATCCATCAACAATTTTGTTAATATTGTGTTTGAAATATAATAAAATATATATAAATTGAATTACTATGCATAATGAATGCTATAAATACTGTTACCAAATATTATTAATGTTATTCATGGTACATCACTACTCATGACGAATTCACAAGTGTCAGAAACGCATTCTCTGAGCAGCCGGACTATAATTATAGAATATTAAAAAAATATAATTTAATTATAGTTGGTGGGCGATGCTGCTCACGTCCCTAGGAGTTACCACCTTTTACTAGGCCCACCCTACACGTGTTCCCCGGGTGGTGCTAATCGAGCGACAACGCCGAGTGTTGGGCGGCGGCCAAATAACCTGATCCAGCAGGACTATTGATCTTGCAATTGTGGCGGTAGGAAATGACCTTCACAAACCGTTATCTTATGGTCATATTTCGTAGGAACGGTGACCTTGGCTTCATTGCCCGGGAGATCAAGAGGAAGAACACCTCAATAAAAAAATTACCCCTATCCTACGGTGGGAACGTGCCAAGAGGATACCGATAGGTGGCTAGTGGAAACTAGTCGCTAACGCCAACCTCGGTGTACCGGGCAATGACCGAGAGTAAAGAGCCTTCTCATAGGGATGGGCGTCACCCTATGAGCGACCGTCTAGCGACCCTACTCGTGGTTGAAAAATATGAAAACACAAATCCCCCTCCAACTCAACCTAGCCGCAAAGTTTATTTGCAGCAAGTCTTTCATAAAGGCTTATTAAAAACCAGGCCTAGAGCGAACTCCTTTCATGGAACCACAACACCTGTTATTGACCAGTTAGACGAGAAACAGGAATCCGCACCTTGCGACAATTTACATGTGGAGCAATCAGGTACCACAGAACAAACTCCACCGCCTTGGCAGCGTGTGCCTGGAACTAAGAAAAGAAAATTATCAGATTCGCCTCCACAATCAAGCACACAAACACAAAATAATAATAATTTTAATACATTCTTGTTTACAAAATGCACCCACTTCTTGTCTTCTCTGCATCACCCGATGGTTGACTGGTAGAGAATGCCTTAGGCATTAAGTCCGCCAATGCACCTAAAGTGCATGATGTATTAAATAAATAAATAATAATAAAATCGATTCAATGACCTTCCAGTGGACGAACCGGAGCAATCTGCACCAAAGGCACCAAGTAAGCCTCCACCTATTGTGCTTTATGGAATAGATGATGTAAATCAGCTCTCTAAGCTTATAGAAACTGTTATCAATCCATCTAACTTCAGATATAAGATTGTGAATAAAAATCTGCTCCGCGTTATTGTAGATGAGATCGAAGACTATAAAAAAGTAGTGGACTTAATAAGAAAAAAGGGCCTGATTGGACATACATTTTCTAGAAAAGACACAAAATGCCACAGAGTAGTCATAAAAAACTTACATCACACTACTCCCCATGAAACCATTGTCGAAGAAATAGAAAAGACAGGAAACAAAGTTAGGGGTGAATTTATTAACTCTAGATATGGAATTGACAAAATACCTACATCCACATTTTTCGTTAACTTAGAACCAGGACCCTGTAATAAATCAATAAAAGACATCATCTACCACCAACGAATAAAAATTGAGGATCCGCGAAAATCCAGAACAATAGTTCAGTGTAAAAGATGTCAGCAATATGGCCACTCGAAAAATAACTGTATGAGGTCCTACAGATGCGTTAAATGCGGCGAAGGGCATAAAACAGCAGAGTGTTCGAAAAAAGACCGCAGCACTCCAGCTAAGTGTGCTCTGTGCTGATGCGACCATCCTGCTAACTACAAAGGCTGTCAAGTTTATAAAGAAATTCTAGCTCGAAAAGTCAACAGGTCGGGTCCAGGAATAAGATGGAGTACAGCTAGCATTCATACTACAGACAAAAAACCACAATCTGAACTTAGTATTTTAAAACACAATACTAAATCAATGGAGGCTCACAAAAACCCGGGGAATAGATCATACTCTGAAGTAACCGCCGGTCGACCTAATGTTGATTCACCACATAGTCCAGAGCTATTATCGCAACAGTCTTCAATAGAAAGAATGCTAATGAAACAATCTGAAAAGATAGATCTACTTCTCCAACAGATAGGAACATTACTGAACCTATTGACAACAGTAATCTCCAAAATGAGCCCATAATGACATCCCTCCGCGTAGCAACCTGGAACATAAATGGTTTGGCACCCAACATATTAGAACTCGAAGAAATTGTGCATAGGAATAAGCTGGACATAGTCCTGATTTCAGAATCACACGCTACAACGAAGAGCTCATTTCGCATAAGAGGCTGCAATATCTATGCCACCCCACACCCTGATGGTAGTGCCCACGCCGGCTCAGCAATAGTGATCAAATCTAACATAAAACATTCGCCTATAATGGCCTACTCAACGGTGTTCCTGCAAGCAAACACAATCATAGTGGAGGACCGAGCCGGTCCAATTACTTTTTCCGCTGTATACTGTCCCCCGAGACACAAAATTACTGAGGAAATGTTCTCACAATTTTTCCGCTCACTTGGACATCGTTTTATCGCAGGAGGAGAATGGAATGCAAAGCATACATACTGGGGCTCACGATGCACGGTAACCAGAGGCCGAGCATTGAAAAGTGCAGTGGAAAAGAGCAAATTGCAATCCTGGTCAAATGGTAAACTACCTACTGGCCAACTGATCTGAACAAACTTCCTGATCTTTTGGACTTTTTTATTTCGGGAGGGATAAGCAGCTTGTACGTGAGAATTGAATCAAACCTGGATGGATCCTCTGATCACACTCCGGTCATTTTTGACATCAGTAGTAGCGTATTAACACGGGCAGAGCCAGAATCACTGTTTAACCAAAAAACTGACTGGGATGGATTCAGAACGTACCTTAAAAATAACCTAAATCACACATTGAAAGAGCATGCAAACATGTCACCAATCATCGTAGTTCAGTGTATCTTCGGTAGATAGCGCTGTAGTAGGTTATGTTGTATGTGGAAGTCGCCACATCACTCCCCTCCAAGACCGGAGGTCGATATATTGTTGAGTCAGTTGAGTGCTCTGTTGTGGAGCTTGCCAATGCCAGGAGTGAGCAATTCCAGTGAGTCGGAACTGAATGCCGCAAGTTCCAGTGAGTCGGAACTGAATGCCGCTAGTCCCAGTGAGTCGGGGCTGAAGTCCGCTGATCCCAGTGAGTCGGGATCGCATGCGGTGCGCGGTGCTGCGGTGAGGTCCCCAGTGAGTCGGGGCGGTTGCTGCGTAGTGGCTGGCTGCTGCGTAGACGGGAGAGAGATGCTCTGCTTACATAGACCGTAGGTGCAGTGTGATGTGCCTAGTGTGTAGAGGCCGTAGGGGTAACCAGGCTGGAGCGGTCGCATCCTGCGTGTGGTGTATCCCTGTTGAGGCCGAGGTTGCTGGCTGGCTTGAGACTTGCTGTGGGAGAGAATACGATGGTGCTGCTGATCTGCTTCCTTGAAGGCTGCTTCCAATCACGTCGGGGTCACCACTGTGGGGGAACGGGTGTAATGTTCCACCCAACACAAAGGGAGGATCCTCCGACCAGGCGAGGTGATCATGCCTGGCGGGCTACTGCCCAACAGTTGATGTTGGGATGTTGTATATATGATAATCGGCGCGGGAACTTTATTTGCGCGATTCAGGATTGGTAGTTACTCCGTGTAGTGTAGTTTGTAGGTACAGTGCGTTACTTCGTAGTTCAGTGTATCTTCGGTAGATGGCGCTGTAGTAGGTTATGTTGTATGTGGAAGTCGCCACAAACCCAAAGAAAGCCCCTGGGTTTGACCTGATCACTCCTAAGATCCTGAAGGAACTGCCAAAGAGGGCAGTGACATTCCTGGCTATCTTGTTTAACGGTATCTTTAGGACTTGCTGTGTTCCTGAGTTATGGAAAATATAACAAATAATCATGATTCAAAAACCAGGCAAGCCTGCACATGAAACCTCGTCTTACCGACCAATTAGCCTTACTCCTGTTTTGTCAAAGCTGTAGGAAAGGATTTTCTTAATAAGATTAAAGGTGTTCATGAATGAGTGTAATCTCATTCCGACACATCAGTTTGGATTTAGAGTCACACTCAACAATCGAGCAGGTCCACCGCGTGTGCCATGCAATACGCCAGAGTTTTGAGAGGATGGAGTATACCTCCGCAGCCTTCTTGGATGTCCAACAGGCTTTTGATCGTGTCTGGCACAAGGGCTTGCTATGCAAAGTAAAGGAAAAACTTCCTCATTCAGTCTTCCCAATAATAGCCTCTTACTTAACTGGCAGAAAGTTCTAAGTGAAACATGGAGATGCACGATCCAGTCTACGCTCAATTGAAGCTGGAGTACCGCAGGGATCTGTCCTCGGACCGGTCTTATATAACATCTACACATATGATCTCCCAACCTCAACAGATGTAATTGCAGCGTCTTATGCCGATGATGTTGCTTATCTTGCTAGCGCTAAGGATCCAGTGTCTGCTAGTAATAAACTCCAAGTTATACTACAAAACATGAATACCTGGCTTCAGAAGTGGCGTATCCGAGCTAGCGCAACAAAGTCAAATCACATCAGCTTCACCCTGAGAAAAGGCAATTGCCCTGCTGTAACTTTAGGCAATGATACTCTACCACAAAGTGATTGCGCAAAGTACCTTGGTTTCCACCTAGATAAAAGGCTAACCTGGAAGACACATTAAGCAGAAACGTGATCAGTTAAACCTTAGGTACAGGAACTTACACTGGCTGATGGGTCGAAACTCGGTACTCTCAGTAGATAACAAACTCCTCCTTTACAACTCCTTATTAAAGCCCATATGGACATATGGCATTCAACTGTGGGGTGTGGCCAGCAAGACTAATATAATGTGCCTCCAAAGAGCACAAAATGGCATTCTGAGAGGAATGGTTAACGCTCCCTGGTTCACTCGAAATGAGGAAATTCACGAGTATCCTAATTGCCCTTCTGTGATAGAAGAGATCACCATGGGTAAAAAATGTTACGCTGAACGATTAGCCATGCATCCAAATCCGCTGGCTACTGGATTGTTGGACATTTCCAACAACATCAACAGGCTAAAAAGAGGGCATGTTGTCTCATAGGATAGCAGTGGTACTGACTCCTGCACCACAAACGCCAATTGCTCACCCAACTAAACTGATAATAGTCCAGTTAGGACTGATGGCAGTTCCAAAATATAAAAAAAAAAAAAAAAAAATTATTATACAACAACAAAAAACCCATGGTATTTTTTATTTCGTGGTTGTAGCATATAGAGGTTTATTTACGGTGACAAATCAGACACTACAAAATTACCAGTTGCCATGTTCAGATTGACAGAATACTCCTAATTATGAATTGGATTATTTTCAAACTGAACTAATTAAGAATTTGACATTTTGTAAATTGAAAACAACGAACCCAAGTGGTACAAAAGTGTAAAATGAAGTTAAAGACTCACCAACTTCAAGCTCATCATCTTCAGGATATATTGCCATAGTTGATATTAGCTGTTCTGCTTCATAATCATGTTCCTGTAAATGAAGTTATTATTAAATAACATACATAGTTTTGGGTGTATATACTATTTGTCAAGGTATGATGGGGTTGGCTTATCCTAACTGGATCAAAACCCCAAAAGTAAATTAAGAATAAAAAACCTCTATGGTTTTCCTACTAGTGTAGTGTTTATTGTGCTAATTTTATTATTATAACACCATAGAATCTTTGTATAATTATTAGGGGTGGATACAGCCCTTGTTGATTTATGCAATGTCTCCACCCTAGAGGAGGAGTCCATGAAATGAATACCATTTTGTATTCATGCAATATTTGTGCATGCACAAACAAATGCACCAATTTTGTTTAAAAATAAGCATAATACAATATGCTATTTGTTTGTGCACATAGCTCCGCCCGACATGACGCATAAAGTCCTTCCTCAAGTTTCAAAGCAATAGACAAAATTATTTTAAAATTTATAATATGAGTACATATTAAAGTATGTATTGGAGTAAATTATTGCTTATTATTTTAACTTATTATATCCACGCAAAATAGGCGCACTGATATCGTCGAGTTGCGGAGACCCAGCCCGCGAGTTTCAAGTTTCAACTTATTATATGGATGGTACTTATGTAACAACTACAAATTTGTAAAACCTACATAAGGATCCTCACGAATTCAGAGATAAATAAGTAGTGTTACCTTTAGAAAGAAATATATTCAATATCCATAATAATTTACATACCCTTTCAAAATCATCTCTATTTGGCATGTATCCCAATTGTACAGCCTCATCTGCTGTGATAGCAAGTGAAGGGAGACGAGCTATTGCATTAGGCCCCAAAGGGCCTTCATCTTTGTCTGCACAATGAAGAGAGGGACGACTTGTGCTTTCTACGTTACCCCATGTTGCTCTACCAATACTACCTTCTAAATATCTATTGATATATTCTTCTTTGGCCTCTGTAAATGAAAACACAAGTAGAATCACATGCATTCACAATTTTTTCTAATACAATCAATTTTACATTTAAATGATGTTGAGTTTTTGTTCTTACACTCGTAGATCTCCTAAATTATGCAATATATTCCATTGCGTCTTCCGCCAATAGGAAGACTATTTCATTGGAAAGGTTTATATGTATAATACAAATTTATAATATGATTTATAAGCCAAATTTATTTTAACTCACAGCAGGACTCATGGGTGTTTACAAAAACCTAAACTGTATAATTATTCTATCAGTCAATCTTGCTGTTATAGTACAACCTTAGGGTAGTATAAAGATAGATGGCGTTATGTTAGATGTCCTAAATATTTTTTTATTTATTTAGATAGAATCTCAGCTGGCCTTACCATCAGGTGTTCTGGATTCTATATGTTTGGATATATCTTCCCAGTTTCCAAAACCAAACTGTTCTATGGCATCCAATAATCTTACTTCTTCATTTGCTGACCAAGTACTTCGGCCCAAAAAGATCCCAAATGCTCCAGAATCCTAGAAAAAATTGGACAGTGTATAAAAATATTTTTTTATAAAGTGGGACTAAGAAAAGGATTTTGTTTGGGATACTCACCATATACTGATAGGAGTGGTCATTTTTGTGTGTTCCAATCTCCGCGCCGAGAGAAAAACACTGCGATGATAAAATTATGTAAAAATTTACTACTCATATTGACAATTTAAAATTTGCGCCAAAACTATAAACAAAAATGGCATCGAAGCTACTTTACCTGCAAACAAATATCAAAGTCTATGCATTCCGCGCACTTCACACGAATGCCAGTAATTTCTTCCTGACAATAAGTACAATTATATTTTGCATACAAATCTGAAAATGACATGATGATATAAACTATAAAACAAACATAAATCACGAACGTTGGCAAGTTTCGCTGAACTCACTCACTCACTATTCGCAGCCATTTTTTTAATGCCATAAACAATAAACAATTCAAGAGTTACCAATAAAAAAATCATTAGCGTTTTAAAATTAAAACTTATCTCTTAAAGCGTGCAGAAAATTATTGGCACCCTTTTCATACAAATTAATTAAATTGATGTGTCAATGTTATTTTTTAATTGTATATGGGGTAAATGAGCAGAAGTATCGCCTGATGGTAAGCGATTATCGCCGCCCATGGACACCTACAACACCAAAGGCGTTACAAGTGCGTTGTCGGCCTTTTAAGAAGGAGTACCCTCTTTTCTTGAAGGTTTGAAGGTCGTATTGGTCCGGGAACACCGCAGGCGACAGGTCACTTCACATTTTATTTTTGCCTGTCTGTTTGTTCCAGCTAATCTCAGGAACGGCTAGATCGATTTTAACGGTACTTTCAGTGGTAGTTAGCTAAGTACTACAAATATAAAATAAAACATTTAATCTGAGGTTTAAATAATAAGATTTACAGAAATAAAGATTTATGAGTTTTAATCGCACTATACTTCTGAAAGAACATTAAATCATCTTCGTATTTTCAATACTTTGCGGAATACAACTGAAACCATACCATAGTATAGACAAATTTGCATAAAATCATAAAGCATCATCGGTATGAGCAACTTATTGTCTTATTTTATTAGATGTAGTAACACTTATAAGAATGTCAAACTTGCGATTGCTCTTGTAGCTGTTCATTATTTTGATAAAATTTCTTTTTGATTCTGAATACTGGTGCCCTAAATATTAGTTCTGTGTTTATGGAATTACGAACATTAACGTTGCTAGCTTATTAGATAGTTTTTATGAGATAAAAAGTTCACTTGTGACGCGTTATGTGATATGAACTGTGGACAGCACTTGTGTGCAATCTGCTTCCGATTAAAATATGAAATCCAGCAAGCGCAGACTTCAGGCTCTCACGGAAGGATCCGATGGAATGCCCAACTACCTTAAAATGGAAGATTCTGAAACATCTATTCCACCAGTGTTTAGGTCTCGCTTACACGAATTGTTCTCACAAATAGAAAAAGAGTTCGACCTTCTGTACACTGAAAATTTAAATCGTAAGTCAACATCACATGTACTTGAGTATCTTATTTACATTCAGGATTTGTTATTTTTCACAAAAACATTTTAATAATTTTCTTGTATAAAATTGATAGAACTATACTATCTATAGAATTTATGATGATTTGAACATTCATACAGCTATATGTCATAAATAAATTATTTTAAATCTAGTTTATTGTGATTATTTGTTACTGAGTACACACTATTAATATTATTATCATCTAAACATTGTCTTTTAGTGCAAGAAAAAGTTGATATCCTGAGTGAGAAACTGGAACGAGAGAGTTATGTGGGAGACAAACAGAATTTAGACTATATTGAATTTGATGTCACGGGCAAGAACTCTAAAGTAAAATGTTAGTATACTTTGTTTATAGAAACATCAAACAAATATGCTATTATGTATATCGTTTTATCTTATCTACCAATATGAATTCTATTGATTTGATTAGGAAAGGTGAGTCATGTGTAATTTTTCAAGCAGTGTGATTTAAATGAATGAAGTGCTATATATAAAATATTTATATTTTTACACATTCAAAAACATTAAAGTATTGTGGTGGTGGTTTTATTAGTATTGATTCTCATATAAGTATGTCAAAATTATGTGATCCCTCATTATGTATATTACGTAATCCTATTTTTGAGATTATATCAAAGAGTTCCAAATCTTATGACATAGCACAATGTGAGTAAATATTTTTCAATCTCTTCATTTTTAAATTACATACAGTGGGTTTAATTTATTAGATTGTAAATTTTGCCAATTACATACATCCTGACTTATGTGAGAGGCTCCATAGACAGGCTTGCTATCAGCTGAACAATGGATTTAAAATAAATAATTGGTAAGAAGAAAAAGTATTTGAAAAGAAAAGATGTGTTATACAGGGTGTAGCGAGTTTTGTAAACAACAGCAGAAGCAGGTCCAGATTTCGTACATGTAAATAAAACTTACTTTACTGTGAAGATCAAACTGCCCAAACAAGTAACTAACTGTTAAGTTATTATTTTTATATTAAAAGATACTTTTAATATAAAAATAATGATAAATCATTACAGCTCCCTTTTCACTTTTCTTTCTGCAATAGGGAATATGTATAAAAAAATTATTTGAGTCAAAAATTTCTTCTAGATTCTTTATTGTCTTTATAACATACTCAATTTTTGTTTTTTTTTTTGATTTAATGTTTATTTAAGTTCAGAAAACATTAAATAAAAATTGAAAGTTAAGGGAGGGAAATTCAAATTTACAAAACGAGCCACTATTGGTCAAAACTAAATGTGATGTTGATGGTCACTTCATCAAAACTATCGGCTTCGAAATTCATACTGTGTTAGTAGTTTTTGTGAAAAAAATTTACTTTTATTTATATTATATATATATATTTATATTTTTATAGCAAATATAACTGTAAATAAGTATAAAGTAACTGAAACACTGAATAGTAAACAAACATGAAATGGCAATGACGTCATTGGCTGTGTCAAAAGCGCGCGCAAAATTGCGGCGTTTAAACAGCTCAAATATAGTCAGTGTTTTAAATTTCACTTTGAAAATTAGTTTGTCTATCAAGCCTATTTATATTTTTTCTATGTGAGGTTGTAAATGATTCGATTATGTAATAAAAGAAAAACATGCATATTCCCTATTGTTAATGGCTAAATTCTCATGTGTCATTAGCTAATCTTAGACAAAGTATTAGCTAATGACACACGAGAATTTAGGTGTTAGCGATTCCAGAAAGAAAAACGCTTGCAACTTGATTTTAATTATGTTAATTTAAAGCCTAATTAAGGGATATTATAAACAGTCTGAAAAGTGGTGTGTAAGGACCGTAGTAAGTAGAGATAAATTTTCTCTGCTCCTCTGACATATATGCTTGACGTTATGTACGTATATAAAAAAATCTTCAATTTTTTGCAGTAACTCAAAGCAACTCACAAAAAGTGAAAGCTAGCCATAAACTTCGGGTGCAGACCAGTAAGATAGTGTCAAGCTTCAAAGCTCCAACATACAACTGCCAGCTAGTAAGAGAGTTTACAGGACACAAGGATGGTATTTGGGATGTTTCATCTGCCCGACCTGGACAGGCACTCTTTGGGACAGCTTCTGCAGGTAATCATTGTTAAAATGTTATGTTACTAAATCATGACTATAATGGGACTGGCCATTTGGGTTTGGACCTTTACTGCTAAGCCAGAGGTTGCAGGTTTGATTCCCACCTAGGACAAGTATTTATATGACGAGTATGATCATTTCTTCTTTTTTTCAGCAGTTTAGTCTAGTAGTAGTTGAAGTTAGGGATAAGATGGTCATGAGTGAGAGGTATGACATTATTATTGTTATTATAATGCTTGTTTGTTTACATTATGAAATTGGAAGTTCCTGATCTTTTTCAGTAGACTTACTAGAAAATCAAGAAAGGGGGAATCTAAACTAAAAATTACGAAAGTCAAAATCTTTGTTAAATTTAAAGGATGATATTATAATTTGTCTTATTAAAATGATGTTTTATGAGGAATGCATTGCCTTAAAATTTATTTAATTTATGCCCTTATTTAACTATAAAGTGGTAAAATGGAGTATTTATCGAGAATTTCTACAAAACGCTACATATGAATTTGTATGATAAACAAATTCGTATGTCTTTTGTTTGTAAACAGATAGTTTTAGGAAGTGTATCAGGTATATTTAAATACACAAAAATAGACTTTATTTTCCACATACATATGTTTTTTTATATAAAACAAGTAACGAATAATTAAAAATAAAACCTACTGTGTCAAAATCTACCATTTTTATCAAATCAAATCAAAAGATAGAAAGAATTGAAAAGAAAAGTTTTTTTTTATTTTGATGTACCCAATGTCATTATCACAACTAAGATCAATCTATTGACAAAACTCACATAAAAATACGACAAGCCGTTTAAGCTCTAAAGCGTGCCAAACAAATATACATACATACACACACACACACTCGAAAAACAAAATAAATATCATTATTTTCCTAACCATTGATAAAGTAATTACTTTTATCACGCTCACATTGTTGTTAAACATATCTATTCTATCATAATCTGTACTAGAATAATAAAGCTACAGTTTTTGGTTTTTTTCGAGTTCTTTTAACAAGAAAAAAAATGTGTTGAAGTAAGTATAAAATGCTACGACTTTTATGACTTAAGTAACCATAAATGCTAGTAACTCTGCATAAAAAATGATTATTTAAAAACAAGGAAGAATACATGTACACAGTATGTATTTCACATCACTACATAGTATAAAACACAGTCGCCTTTTCTGTCCCTATATCCCTATGTGCGCTTAAATCTTTAAAACTACGCAACGGATTTTGATGCGGTTTTTTCCAATAGATAGAGTGATTCAAGAGGAAGGTTTATATGTATAATACATGCATCATATACTAAGGCAACATTGCTAATTTTAGAGGTTTCTATTTTATGCCCGTGCAAAGTCGGAGCGGGCCGCTATGTTTTTATATACAACGTTCATAGTTTTTCTGTAGTGTACTTAATTTAGTATCAGCATTGCACCCGTGCGAAGCCGGGGCGGGTCGCTAGTAAGGTATAATTAATACTGTTATTGATTTCGGGTTTCATCTATACTAATATTATAAAGCTGAAGAGTTTGTTTGTTTGAACGTACTAATCTCATGAACCGCTGGTCCGATTTGAAAAATTATTTCAGTGTTAGACAGTCCGTTTATCGAGGAAGGCTATAGATTATATATCAACACGCTAAGGCCAATAGGAGCTGAGCACCAATGAAGAATATTACAAAACTGGTTGAAAATTATAACGCTACAGGCAATAGGAGACGTAAACGAGGTTGCGTGGATCAGCTAGTGTTTTATATAATGTTAACTACATCCTTAAAACATACAACGTACATGTATCGAAATACGATTACTCTCTTGTTTATATATATAATAACTAGCTGTCCCGGCAAACGTTGCTTTGCCATAAAAGGGAATATATGTTGTAGAGGTGGGTCAATAAAAATCGCGATGGAAAAATAGGGGTTGATCGTAGAGGGTTGAAAATCTAGGGTTGTATGTATTTTCTAATGCTGCATCATAAAAAAATAGAAATTAAAAATTTTGTCAAAAAAAAAAAAAAAAAAATTAGGGTTGGACTACCCCTAACATTTAGGGGGATGAAAAATAGATTACAACCGATTCTCATAGATACCGGATAATCACAAAAAATTTCATCAAAATCGGTCGAGCCGTTTCGGAGGAGTTCGATTACGCACCAACACGACACGAGAATTTTATATAATAGATTTCATCAAAAGCTTTTAATAATTGTTCACTACTGGACATAGACCTCTCCTAAGAAAGGAGGTTTTGGCCTACTTTACCATGCAGGACAGTCGGGTTAGTTGGTTTTAAGTTTTTATTGTCTATGCAGTGATTATATCCTCCATAGTTAGTCACCTTTTACGACATCCATAAGATGAAAAAGGGGTAATGACATTCACTCAGTATTATTCTTAACAATAATATTTTATTTTGTAGGAATAAAATTATTACATATTTGTTTTTCTAGATCACACAGCTTGTGTGTGGAGCGTCGAATGGGGAAAATGTCTACTTCAATACACGGGCCACTCAGGGTCTGTTAACTCTATCAGATTCCATCCCAGCAGGGATATAGCACTCACTAGTAGTGGTGATAACACCGCACATGTTTGGCAGGCTGCCGTCAATTGGGACTTACCTGTGAGTAACATAATTTTTAAGCTGACAACACTGATGGATGTCTCACAACAATGTATGTGAATATGTGTAGCAAAGAAATAGTTTAAATAACTATAAACATGTACCTATATAACATGTAAAAATTTAAAAAATATATCACCCGCACCACTGTTAGGACATCTATTGACATCTCATTCATTAGAATTGGTTAAGTTTTTTGCACTATGGTGCCCATTCATACATAGGCTGGCAAAACTATTACCCTTCCTTTTAGCTTCGCCATAGTTGATTAAAAAGAGAACCAATTACTTTATTTATAAACAAGTGACAATACATCACCTACATTTTGTAAATGTTAGATTTTTAAACTAAGATTTTGGGTTGTTGAGCATGTTGTAACACTGGTAAGGAAGTAAGACTTATTTTATCAACACTCATTAATATTTACATAAATATTTCAACAGGTTTTTATTTAAATTTTATCAAGTCACATATCCAGAATTTGTTTATTCTTCAATAAGTTCATATTAATAATTCTATGCATCAAAGTCTTATTGTTTCCTAGTAATAGAGGTAATCAGATATTCAAATAACAGCCACTTATATTAAAAAATCACATCCTATATACTTCTGTCTTTGTGTGTAGTAGTTAAATTTTGATTTCACTGTTGGCCATGTGTTTTAAGCGATAGCCACGCCGCCTTCTACTGCACCAAGTGTCGTAGACTCAAATCCCACGTTTTTCTGATGTTTTAATTTTATTTTTAAGGTCAACTGAGTTCCTTGTCAGGTGAATGACGCACGAGTGACAAGGCTGTAACATTCTTGTAAATATTTATAGAAACCAGTAGCTTACATACATATGTAAGGCGTCATATGTTTGTATAATAAAATTTAATGGAACATGTAAAGATTACAAAGAAACACGTTTATTTAATTAAAACCTCTATACAATAACTAATGAGTATTGATCATAACTAAACCTAAATTGTGATTTGAAATTAATAAATTTCAATGTTTCAAGCATGGATTGGAACCCACTATGCATGAATGGGTCATGCATATGTATTCCAATTCATGACCTTACCATGGGAGAGCCACGCTTAGGCCTGAATACCCTGGCTCGACCGGTGTGATACCACAGCCTCATAGAAAACCGGTGTAAAATAGCGCTTGCGCTGTGTTTCACCGAGTGAATTTAATTGAATGAGGATACCGGAGGTCCATACCCCCAACCGCTTCCCCATCCCCTAAAAGTCGGCAACGCATTTTTTATTTTATTACCTGATTGCGGCGGAGCCCAAAGGTAAAACAATACTATTGGCAATGTATGTTGTTTGTATGTTTCACTGAAGCTCCTAAAGTACTGTACCTATTTTAATGAATGAGGGATCGATAGATTCGTAATAATGACCCGTATGACAGACTAAGTCAATTTTACCAAAAAAATTTACGTAGGTGGGTTCATTTTTTAAAACTTTTCTTCAAGATATATGATTGATTATTATGAAATTAATGGTTGATTAAAGTGAAAATAGTAAATCTATTCTACAATAACTTTTGATATGGTTGATTCCAGCGAGGCCAATCTTCAGAAGAAGAATTAGAAGGCGGAGGTGAAGAGAGCCTGGGTGAGGGCGGCGACAGGCCTGAGGTCCTTCGTACTCCTCTCACTGAACTCTTAGGTCACCAAGGAGTAGTAGTGGCTGCTGATTGGCTCACTGGAGGTGACCACGTGATAACGGCCTCTTGGGACAGAACCGCGAACTTGTACGATGTTGAGACTGGGGACTGTTTGCAGGTTCTTACAGGTATTTGTAAATATTTGTATAAATGTTTAGTTCGTGTTTGAAGTTCTCAATTGTATATTAATTGTGCAACATAGCTTTAAATTGTATAAAATGACGTCGCTACTGCTGTTCACTTAGATCTTTTTAACTGCTCAACAGATTTTAATGCAGTTTTCAGGAATAGATAAAGTGATTCAAGAGCAAGTTTTATATTTATCATAATTCGAAAATTCGATAGTTTACTGTGTAAAGTATCAAATATTAATAACAAAAGGTAATTGATACTTTGTGTAAACTTAAAGCCCGTCTTCATGGATTTGCCTATTTATATCGTTTAAAAGTTGAGGAAGCAAGGTTTTTCAGGAGGATCCCGAGTGCATGAAAGACACTGAGCTAGTAATAATCAACATTTAACACAACTTAAATTTACTTTTGTGCACGCATTTAAAGCAATCATTGAACAAAAATTGCGAGATTCAAAACAATGTTTTTTTTTATTAGGTCATGACCACGAACTGACGCATGCATCAGCTCACCACGCATCCCGATTGGTGGTCACGGCGTCACGTGACACAACCTTCCGTCTCTGGGACTTTCGTGAGCCGATACACTCAGTCTCCGTGTTTCAGGGACACACTGAGTAAGTGTTGTATTTAATTATTCAGCATTTCATCGTCACTCAAATGCCTGTTATTTTAGCCAAGTTCTGATTAAAAAATAATATTTTACAGTTTTATAAAGGTTTCGTTTTTTCTGTCAGTGCTACAACTTATTTTCTCTGTGTGTATCTCTTTTCTATCTCGTTTTGATTAGCAGACAGTATAAAATTACAGATTCGAAGCTAATTATGTATAATTGAACAATGACACAGCTTAACTTTCAGTTCGTTAACTTAAAATCTTTAGTTTATTAAATGTTAATATGCAATTATATTATCTATACGTCTGTTCATAATTTGAAATTAACGGCCTTTCACTAAATGCAATTGATAGTATATACGATAAAAACACCTAAAAATATTTTTTCTCTGTTTGTTTGTGCCGGTTAATCTCTGGAACAACTGGACCGATTTTTACGAAACTTTCTCTGAAAGGTAGCTGATGATACAAGCAACTTAGGTTACTTTTTTAGACAAGCCTCGCCCTGCGGCGTTACCGTTACCCGCGGTTAACACCACGGGGGTTACCTACTTATTTATAAAAATATTTCTTATTCTTGTACAGGAGTGTAACATCGGCAGTATTCACACGTGAAGATAAAGTTGTTTCTGGATCTGACGACCGTTCTGTAAAGGTAAGTCGTTGTGCTTAATTCGAATCTCAAATTATTTTATAACATGAGCATCTGAAGTTATTCAAGCATAAAACAAACATAGGTATTCTTGTAGACTGTTGTTGATCACTACTTAATAGATGTTAGATCAGAAATACAACCAACAATCACTGATATTGTTCACCTTTGCCTCAAAACTATGGAGGGTAGAGATAAGGAGTGTTATCTCATATGGTAGAAAATTGAAAAAAGTGTCCAGCATAAGCTGTAAATAACAGTTCAAAAACCTTCCAGAATGGCGCTGGTGTAGACACAGGTTATGGTATGAATGTAGCAATTGTGAACGAATTGAAGTACGCCGAGGTAAAAAAATTATCATTATTGTCACTACTTGCGTATTACAAAATAATGTAGTAAATATATTTTATTTTCCGAACTGTGAATAGTACGTTTATTGATTTTTTATCATTCAATTTTATGAAAAAGTGTGTGTATTGATTTTAAGAAGTTTACTCTGATGCTAATGTGGCGCCACCCTAATTTAATCTTTCGGATGCGCGAACGGGTACTTCCGGTTACATGCACCGTGCGGCGAAATTGCAAAATTTTGCAACACGGTGCATGGTGTACGAAAATGATTAAATCTTTTCAAAAACAATGCTCGGTGGTTATAAAAGTGATTATTTTTCAAAAGATGGATAACAAGCGTACATGGTTATGCCATATTTTATTACTAAACTAATGTTATCGCTTTATTATTTACTCACAATTGAGCCAAGTATTAATTTACGCACCTATTGTGTTAATAAACATGATTTTAATATTTTATGTGGTTTATTATTCATTTTACTTATTATCCTCATAAAGTTCGATAACTAAGCTATCTACTGATATAAAAAACACTATAACTGCAGTAAAAATTCATTGAGAAACATATTTGTAAAAATCACATTTCGCTGTCGAGATATTCGCCATTTTGTCACTTTACAATCAAACTATTATTTGCGCCGAACACCAAATTACGTAGTATTTATATGAAGAAATAGTGTTTTTTAGTTAAATAATTTATTTTTTTAGTTAACTAGTGCAAAAGACAGGAACAATACATAAAAAAAACAACCTATTTATCAAGTTATTTAAAAAAAGGACTCGTTTGCTAGACCAGTTTTCATTTATTATTTTTAAGTTCTGAGAATTCTCTAAACTCTATGAAAATGACTGAATGCTAAAGAGAACAAACTGATCGTTCCATTATGTGACACACAAAGTCTATGGTCAATACAAAATAATTTAGTAAAACATAAACAAAGATCAGTTTACGTCTTGTTCATTGTCCGTCACTACTGTGTATGTGTGGGTGTTAATAGTTCCGGGACTTCCCGCTAGGCTGCGTGCAAACACGAATCAACGGCGATATACAATTTTAAGTGGCGTGCTATTGGAGAGGCCTATGTCCAGCAGTGGACTACGATACGCTGATGATGATGTAGAACAGTAATGGCGTGGGAGCCCTTTGTATGTGTGCGTCTAATTTCGCTCGTCAGGCAAAAAATTAGTGTTTATTTAAATATTTAGCTTTTCTAACACATTTTTGTTGCTATTCTATATTCTATATAAGATTCTCATCGCAATTATATCATTTTATCAATAAAAACATAAGAATAAATGCGTAAAAACCTTCAAATGAGTAAGCCCTTTTCAATAGGTAATAGACTCGGTAACTTTTTGAGTAACACAATTCAAAATTACGCATGATTTATGCCTCAATTCGTATTGATAGTGGTTCCTAAAATAAGTATAATAAGCAAAATATAACAACAAACTACCTTCAAAATCACCTTATCGGCAAAAAATCAGTTTTAAGAGGCACTTGACAGATCGCGTTGCGTCATCGTCAACTTTGAAATTGGAACTCGTTTTTTTTACGGCTCTTGAAGCGCACTTGACAAACGAATGTTTTAAAATGTTGTTCGTATAAAGCAAATGCATAACAAACCTTTCTAGACTTCGTTATAATAACTTTAATACCCAAAATTAATTAAAATGCAAGTTAACTGCGAAAAACATGGATCCGTGTGTGCCGCACCGACGGGACAAACATGGATCCGTGTTGCCGCACCCGAGAGGTTAATGCACGGACACTTTTCATGTACACAGATGATACTCCTTATCTCTACCCTCCATACTCAAAACCTTGAAATCATGAGTCTTGTAAACTTGAACTTGGTGTGATTGTAGATTTTGAAATATTCGTATATATTAAATTATTGTATGTTTTAAGGTATGGGACGTTCGAAACATGCGCTCAGCACTAGCCACAATTAGATCTGATTCCTCAGTGAACCGCGTAGGAGTAAGCGGTAACGGTCTCATAGCCATCCCACACGATAACCGGCAGGTCCGTATATTCGATCTGCAAGGGCAAAGGCTTGCTCGTCTGCCTAGGTCCAGTCGACAGGTAAGTCTCGATTAGATTTATCATATTTCTCTAGCATGAGTTTTCATGTGTTCATGTATTAAATGCGCGCGCGTGTCAGTGTGTGAGAGAGAGTGAGCGCGCGTACGTGCGTGCGAGCTTGCGTGTGTGTTTGAGATAAATTATAGTTAACTAATTCATTTAATAATTAAAAATCATTTACCCACCAATCCTTAAAAAATAAAATGGCTATCGCTATTACGTAATATGACGCGAAAATTGTGCATTAATTCCAAATAAAGTATGGAATAATAATACATCGAAAATATAACACAAATAAAGTGTTGTGATAATTTAAAAAAAATATATGATCTGTTCGCAGGGCCATAGACGCATGGTTACGTCAGTGGCGTGGGCTGACGACATATCGTCCAATATTAACTTCTTCAGCTGTGGCTTTGACCGCCGCATTCTAGGCTGGTCCATACAGCCCTCCAAAGAGAACTAAACAAGACTTACAGGTATATCTCCGTTCATTCACTAACATAACGTTTTTAATAGAGTATCGAATTATTGACAACCAATTATAGACCTTAGCCTTTAAAACTTAAGGTCGTAATTGTTGATAATGTGTTGTCATTAGAAAAGTTGAGAGTTATTGCTGTAAAGATTATTTATTCATTAATGTAATAAGAAGTAAAAATATCATTTCAATGTAAGAAATTTATATTAAGTGTTTATGTATCGAAATTTATATCTGCTGTTTATATCCTCAATATGTAGTAGCACTTCTGGACAATTGTTGCTTGCACATTCCTCTAGAGAATGAAAAGCCTTTCCTTTGTATATTATCTATATCTATTTGCCTCGTAAGCTATTTTCTCTTGGAGCATACTAATGTATCTTAATCTTT
This sequence comes from Spilarctia lutea, assembly GCA_916048165.1. NCBI lineage: Eukaryota > Metazoa > Arthropoda > Insecta > Lepidoptera > Erebidae > Spilarctia > Spilarctia lutea. Next base: position 8,691,835 of record OU696488.1, read on the forward strand.
CGGATGCGCGAACGGGTACTTCCGGTTCCATGCACCGTGCGGCGAAATTGCAAAATTTTGCAGCACGGTGCATGGTGTACGAAAATGATCAAATCTTTTCAAAAACAATGCTCGGTGGTTATAAAAGTGATTATTTTTCAAAAGATGGATAACAAGCGTACATGGTTATGCCATATTTTATTACTAAACTAATGTTATCGCTTTATTATTTACTCACAATTGAGCCAAGTATTAATTTACGCACCTATTGTGTTAATAAACATGATTTTAATATTTTATGTGGTTTATTATTCATTTTACTTATTATCCTCATAAAGTTCGATAACTAAGCTATCTACTGATATAAAAAACACTATAACTGCAGTAAAAATTCATTGAGAAACATATTTGTAAAAATCACATTTCGCTGTCGAGATATTCGCCATTTTGTCACTTTACAATCAAACTATTATTTGCGCCGAACACCAAATTACGTAGTATTTATATGAAGAAATAGTGTTTTATAGTTAAATAATTTATTTTTTTAGTTAACTAGTGCAAAAGACAGGAACAATACATAAAAAAACAACCTATTTATCAAGTTATTTAATAAAAGGACTCGTTTGCTAGACCAGTTTTCATTTATTATTTTTAAGTTCTGAGAATTCTCTAAACTCTATGAAAATGACTGAATGCTAAAGAGAACAAACTGATCGTTCCATTATGACACACAAAGTCTATGGTCAATACAAAATAATTTAGTAAAACATAAACAAAGATCAGTTTACGTCTTGTTCATTGTCCGTCATTACTGTGTATGTGTGGGTGTTAATAGTTCCGGGACTTCCCGCTAGGCTGCGTGCAAACACGAATCAACGGCGATATACAATTTTAAGTGGCGTGCTATTGGAGAGGTTTATGTCCAGCAGTGGACTACGATACGCTGATGATGATGTAGAACAGTAATGGCGTGGGAGCCCTGTGTATGTGTGCGTCTAATTTCGCTCGTCAGGCAAAAAATGAGTGTTTATTTAAATATTTAGCTTTTCTAGCACATTTTTGTGGCTATTCTATATTCTATATAAGATTCTCATCGCAATTATATCATTTTATCAATAAAAACATAAGAATAAATGCGTAAAAACCTTCAAATGAGTAAGCCCTTTTCAATAGGTAATAGACTCGGTAACTTTTTGAGTAACACTATTCAAAATTACGCATGATTTATGCCTCAATTCGTATTGATAGTGGTTCCTAAAATAAGTATAATAAGTAAAATATAACAACAAACTACCTTCAAAACCACCTTATCGGCAAAAAATCAATTTTAAGAGGCACTTGAAAGATCGCGTTGCGTCATCGTCAACTTTGAAATTGGAACTCGTTTTTTTAATGGCTCTTGAAGCGCACTTGACAAACGAATGTTTTAAAATGTTGTTCGTATAAAGCAAATGCATAACAAACCTTTCTAGACTTTATTATAATAACTTTAATACCCAAAATTAATTAAAATGCAAGTTAACTGCGGAAAACATGGATCCGTGTGTGCCGCACCGACGGCACAAACATGGATCCGTGTTGCCGCACCCGAGAGGTTAAATCACACACACACATACACACACACACACACACACACACACACACACACACACACACACATATACGCACACACACACACGCACACACATATACGCACACACACACACGCACACACAGACACACACACACACACACACACACACAGTTTAGAGTATTTTACAACAACAATGGACATGTTAAGTACTGTACAATTTATTTGGTTAGACACTCTAAACCATTTTCATAAACCAAATAACTTTAAAGAACGGTACTATTTTATTTTCAACTTTGAGCTCATCAGCCTTAAAGTTGAAAATAACACAGACATCTGTTAGTTTCAGTATTATGTGTGGAATTATTTCGACGAGAGAATAGCTTATGAGTTTTATAAATGTGAGAAATAAACAACAGATTTGATATTTTTAAGACAAGATTTATTGAAAAAATATGAAACGCAATTAATTGTATGTAATATTAAGGTATCTACTGCCTCTATTATGTATCAGGATACTTTGCTATCTAACATTTAATTCGATGAAAATACATATTTCCTTGTTGTTTCTATACTGAAAATGTATTAAACACTGTTTTTATTCTTATTATTTTAAAGCACAAATGCTTAGCAAATAATTGTATGATATTTTAAGACATTCGCACATGAACTACTTTGAATATAACAGGCAGTTGGACTAGGTAGAAGCATAAGGTGGAACAAAGTCCCAGGAACAAAAAGAAAATCACAAAGCAGTCATGAGAACTGGCGACAGAAGTAAAAACTGAAAACTATAAACAGTTCTTTAAGCTCCTCTGAAATAAACCTCTTCGATCTTTAAATAAAATGCGCAATTAAAAGTAAATAAAAGTTTTACCGTGGGAGAGCCGACTCGACCGGAGAGATACCACGGCCTCACAGAAAACCGATGGGAAATAGCGCTTGCGCTGTGTTTTACTGAGTGAGTGAGGATACCGGAGGCCCATACTCCAACCCCTCCCCCCCCCCAAAGGCCGTCAACGCACTTGTGACGCCTCTGGTGTTGCGGGAGCCCATGAGCGGCGGTAATCGCTTACTATCAGGTGATACATCTACCTGTTTGCCACATAATCCATAAAAATAAAATTGCTCAGGGAAAGCGTTCGGTGACGATGACTTTTGTTTACCCAAAGAGTGGTCAATGCTCCTAAAGAAGTTTTCACTTCAAAAACAAATACATATAGTTTCTATTACATAAGATCTCTTGCATCAAAGAATCTTTGGTACTGTATAAACTAATATATGTATTTTCAATAATCCCTGTACGATACATGGTTTCGATCAATCATGCTTTTGAGCACATTGAGAAATATTATTGGCTTTTAAGACCTTTCTGAATGAAACCCGTAGGTAATTTTTGTTTTATTTCGACTTGATTACTTTGTAATATAAAAGCGAGGGGAACGTTTTGTCTAACTTACCTTTCTTTATCTGCCTGTTCAAAGTAGCCGATGTGCAAAGGTCTTTAATTATTGTTGTTTTTTTTTATATATTTAGTTTTAACTTAACTTTATCTATAGATTGACGGTGTAGTAACAATGGTTGTTCGTAATATGTAACCATATTTTAGCGTATATAAGTAAAGGGCCAAGGATTTAGTTACTAACGCATTAACTTTGGGTTTATTGTTCTTTTTAAGTCTCGAAGTATGAGGTTCGTGTATTTTTTGTTGACATAGTTTTGTGCAATAACCCACCTTTTTTTTTTTTGCAAACCCGGCTACATGTAACATTCGCTATATGTATTGTATTGTTATTTTTTAATTTATGATAATAGTAAAACAACCCCTTGAAATTTAAAGTGATCTAAAAATATGTGTTGTTTCTCGTTTTGATCAGATTTTATGTGTAAGCGCAAAATGCACATTGGTAAGGTGATAAAAATTATATAACACGGTGTATAGTAGTTAAATTGTTTGAATGGTTTATTGGTATGTATAAAAATTGATATTATGTAAAAAACTAATTGCTATTTCATTTGGTAATTGCTTTTAACATTTAATTCGCACAAGTATTATTTAATTTGACCATAGAGTTATTAGAAAAATTAACATGTATTGGGACTATATCTATAGTCAAAAGTGGAAATGATATCGATTCTACATATCGATAATAAAAGTAGACTCACTTACATTACTCTTGAAATTTAGCGGCAAATAATATGCAACAGTAATCAGTTAAACGATTGATGATACATGATGATTGTTATCAAGATGTCTTGTAGAAGACTGAATTAAACTATTCAGTTATCTTGTAGATATATTACTAGCTTTTGCCGGCGGGTCCACTCGCGTGTATGTCAGTTATCGCGGTAACGAGCAGCTTATGTCCTTACTCAAGAATCAAAATATCTTCAAGCCAAATTTCATTGAAATCGGTGCAGCAGTTTAACCGTGGAAGTAACATACAAACAGTGTACGCATATAAAACTCAAAAAGTATTGAACCGTACAAAACTTTTCAAATATGGTTTATATTTATTTTTGCATTATTATAGATGTTATAGTAACTATATATAATATATCCAAACGTAATACTACATATCTTTAGGTATACTGATGTAATAAAGATGAAAAGGAACAGTAACATATTATCGATAACAAAATAAACCAAAGATTGAAATACTGTCTCAAAGAATATCTAGATCTACCTTAACAGCAGTGCAGTGGTAGTGTGCGCGACTGCTGTTCTTAAGGTCTCGCGTTCGATGCTAAAATGTTTGTATGATCTGCAAATATTTGTTTCGGAATTTTATTATGTTATTTGTATAAAATGTATATATATATACAAAATTGTATATATCAGTTGTCTAGTACCCATAGTCCAAGCTCTGTTTGTTGTGCGTTCTGTATAAGATATCCGAAATATTAATTTCGAGGTGCAATTCAGAGGATATTTTTAGCTCTAATAGTAGCCAGTAGCTACTATCTACGAAGTCTCTCAATAAATTAATACGTAAATCAAAATTCTTACAATAACACAGTAGAAAGTTCTCGAATGCAGAAATTGCAAATTCTAATGTCCTTATTTGCCTTCATATCCTATTTTTTTTTTGTTTCGAGGGCTTTGACTGCCTCGGTGGCGTATTGGTAGCGTATGCGACTGCTAAGCTTGAGGTCTCGGGTTCGTTTCCCGGTTCGGACCAAAATGTTTTTGTATGATCTGCAAAAATTTTGTTTCGGAGTTTGGGTGTTTTCTATGTATAATATGTATGTATTTACAAAAACAAAAAAGTATATAAGTATTTATATCAGTTGTCTAGTACCCATAACACAAGCTCTGCTTAGCTTGGGACTAGATGGCGTTGTGTTAGATGTCCGGAATATTTATTTATTTATTTATATCCATGTAAATCCAGCAGATATTAAAATATCGAAAGTAAGCATATTTTTTCATGACATGAACTTTTAATACCGCACTGGTTCTACTGCGCTATTACTAGTAGATAATAAAAAATAACTTACACTAAAAATGTACTTAAATAAACATATCGATTCTGTTCATTACCACTAAATGTGCGTCTCTGATACTAAAGTCCTGCGCAGACGAGGGACAATGCGCTGTTATTGACATAACAATAAGGTTGCACTTTTACCGTGCGTAATGGACAGGTGACGTGAGAGGTGTAAACAAAACGCAGCCTTAATACCATGTTAATAAGAGTGCGCCGTGGACATTTTGTCTGCAATTATCCATCGTCTGCGCATAATAGTTATGTATGCAACTGTATACAACAGTTAGTAATAATAAAGAGTATTAAAACATGTGGATTTACATCGATCTAACTATATAAAGTTGCATACAAGACTTTATCTACACCCATGATCTGAATCCTATATAAAAAGTTCTGAATCCATAAGGTGGTTGTTCAGTGTTGTCAGAACTCTTATGTAAATTCACGAAAAATTTAATTGCTGAATAGGTAATAATAGATTTATTTATTGTAATAGTTATATATAGAAATGGCTAGTGGTGTGTTATCAAAGCTTGTATCACTAATTTTTTAAACAACAAAGTAGGTACATACATTTTTGCAATACTAATATCGAACAAAAATGGCGGGGTAAGATGTGAATTCGATTTACAGTTTTTTTGAAATACGGCGCTATGGTAGTTCTTTTTTTGAAAAAGGAGTTGTATTAAGAAATATAGTACAACATTATAACACTCGTTTGGATGATATTATGATGACTTTGCCACAGGATGTTTTAATGTTGGCAATAAGCTAGCTGTTTCAGAAACTTTTATAGAGGATTTATAGTATGGGTGTAGATTTTTTTCGTTTATTTTAAAAAGTTTGCAAACTATGTTTATTTAATTTAAAATTTTATAATATCATTTAAATATTTTATATTTACTAAATAATTAATGTAGAAAGCCGAGTTCTCAGTCCTGTGTTTCATTTTATGCAGAGTGATATTTGTTAAATGATCATTACTATAGTTATAACGTAGAGTAGTAGAATTTCCCTCCCTTCCCTACGGTATCCTCACTCACTCGGTGAAACACAGCGCAGGTGCTGTTTCTCACCGGTTTTCTGTGAGGCCATGGTATCACTCCGGTCGAGCCGACACATACACGCCGAAGCGTGGCTCTCCCACGGTAAAATATTGTCATCAATCTATAGTGAAGGACGTGAAATACACCACAGTGGACAAAAACTTGTATTAATCAATTAGTATTTAACCAAGTAAAATCATCAATAGCGTACGATTGATATCTTCATAGTAAAAGTAGTGGTTTTAATGTCATGCTTGCATGTAGCCACTCATACAACATAACAATACCATGTAAATATATAACACAAATATAACAAGACTATTCAGTCTCTAAAATATAGCTCGATATCTGTGACAGATGGCTACGAAATTGAAACTTGGAACAAGTAATTATTTTGTATTACGTATATTTTCATTCTTATCCCAAATATAATCTTGTAATCTCTAAAATTACACTTAATACCACTGTCACAGAGATCAATCTCGTCATAACTAGTGTCGTCTAAGAATCTTGTTCTCAGGTATATATATCTAAAAACTTTTTAAGCGAAAGATAATGTCGTTGAACTGATTTGAACTGTTTCGCATTTTAAAGAAGTATATTTTTAAATAAGATTGATATCATTGAAACGGTCCGAAATGTAAATCATAGTAGGTAATGTTTAAATTATTATTCTGCTAATTATTTGACCACTACTTTTGTTCTAATAAATAGACAAAATGCATCTTCCCAAATTCCTTTGTTGAAACACTAAGAAATGATAGTTGAATACACTGAGCATAAACTGAAAAGTCAAGTTAATATTTTTTAAATAATCCTGTTTCATTTATTTGGTGAAAGAATTCTCTAGATGGTGACGACAAACAGTCTGGCATTTAGTATAACAACAAACATTTAGTATAAAACAATTTGTGGCCAGTTTCACTAATTTCTGATAAAGTCCTTTAGACTAATGTAAAATTATCTCTCAAATAACTACAGATTTTGGTTTTACAAGTCTTGAATTGTGATAAATATGTTATTTATCAAAACCTTAACTATTAAATTGCAGATAACTATCCGAAACTTAATCAAGAACTGGTGAAATTGGCTCTAAATGCCTAATTCTTGTTATAAGAGAATATGTCATTACTTGTATGTATTATGTAATCTGCTGCTTCACCGAATTCGTGTCGCTACTACCATCGTTGTCCTAACATAATAGCTGCCTATAGCTGGGTAGCAAAGGTTGGTGAATACTATTTGATGTGCATTCCAGAATTGAACTCACTTGTATTTATTCCACTACGTATTTCAATTAACTATAATCCTGATCGGTTTCGCTCTATGGCATTTTCAAAGAGTATTAAAACTATTTTAAATTAGTACAAGTGATATAAATTCTAGACTGTATTTCAACAAGTCTATCAAGTGACGACAATCGAGAGTATAAAATACTATTTGATGTGGTAGCCAATTATAATAGTTAAATAGAACAACACATTTTTATGTTTATGCTCCGTGCGTAAAGCATATGACACAAAATCAATATCTAATAGTTATATCTAATTATTTACTGTTAACAAAATTTTAATTTAGCTTATTTCTAGTCGACTAGTGCACTTTTATATAAGTTGCTGAAATTTTTTCGTGTTAAAATGTGTATTGTGATGTCTATAGATACTCAACATTAAATCAAGGAGCATAATATGAGTATTACTAATTTTGTATAATTCTAAAGTTATCAGTTGTTAAAAGTATCGTCTATAAATGATCTGAATATTTTTGTTATGCCTGTTATGGTATGAATACATAATATATAATAAACAAATTGTTTTATTTATTTTTACATGTTGATTAGGTCCTAATATAAATCATAAATATTAAAAACTAACTTTTGCCTGAAGCTCCGCCCGCGTGTATGACGGGTAACCATTTTTCAGGCTATAATACAGCTGATGATGATAGCTGATATAACGTGGCTGTCTATTAAGTAATAAGTTCTGTAGATCCAGAAATTACCTCCAACATCCTCACAAACTTTACCTCTTTACAAGATTAGTACAGAAAATTCTTATCTTAAGTATCTCATTGACTTAAATTGATTGTACTTTTGGGCGAGTAGTACATGTTATTTGTTAATTATATTGTTCATGCATACTTATATATATTTCCTAGGGGTTGGCTAAAGAGTATACGCACACAATATTTTGCAAACTAATTAGTTCCTACTGTATAATGGGACGACAAGCCTGTCGCAGCAAACATTCCAAGTAGAATAATATATGTTCACTTAAATTTCGTGCCTTTTATACTCACTATATGCACGCGTAAATCTAACACATAAAACTCATGTCACGTTGTCTACGACTTATGATTTCATGTTCAAGCAACAGGATACTTATCAATGCGAAAGTTGTCTCTTAAAATAGAAAAGGATGATAATTCAAACTAATTTCAGAAAGACAAAGGCCTCGCAATGAACTAGCCGCTAGGGGGCTCGTAGTGATATCCCGCCAGGGTTCTCACAACGATATACCAACCTGGGACCTCACAACATAAAAATGAAATTACTGCCTTACAGTGATATAACCGCCCGAGGCAGTGACGCCAAGTGCACTGTAATTACAGTAGATTTGCGGTAATTTTAAAGCTTTTACTGTACACTGTATTCCAGCTATACAGCATACAGTGAACAGCGAAAATTTTAGTTACTAGTTTTAATAATAACGACCAAAAAAAAACATTCACCATTCAACTGCGTGAAACGAACCGCACTGTGTTCTACTTGAAGTAAGCATAAGCTCTCGAAACGGGGAATTCAAACAGAACTGGGAATAGACTATATATATAGTTATCTTATTTGACAAAATTAAGATGTTTATATTTAACACATTGCTTGTTTAGTATAAGCCAACTTTGTAATGTTGAGGATAATAAATAATAGTGACTAAATAGTTTATACATTATATATTTCAGATACTGCTAAAATAAGGCTTCTGAAAATTAGCAAATTTCATGCTCGATATTCTATCTGTTCCAAATTCCAACGCGGAATGCGAAAGAAAATTTAGGGAAATAAATGATATCAAAACAAAAAAAGAAACAGATTAATTACAACTACTATCAAGGGTAACATTTTAGCGCGCCAGTCCATTTTACGGAATTCAGCTGATAGTATAAATTATAACCCAAATGAGAAAATGATTAAGGTTTTTACGGACAGTATTTACAAAAAACGAATCCGTAAGTGACAGTATATAGTGATTGATAAATTATAAATAATTTATGATAGTACATTGGTAATTCCAATAATTTTTTTTTTACTGTAAAACACTGTAATGAGATAAAAGATTTACTGTATTATCCTACCCATCTATATAGTGTAGTTTTACATGCGAAACACTGTATTTTTTTTCAATCCGGCCTGGCAACACTGGTTGGAACACTAATCCAAACAAATTAACGTCAATCGCAAAACATTTATGTTGTTCTGTTAAGACCACAGAACTTTTATTACTCTGTGTTTCTATGTTCAGTTCAGAGGGGTCAAGACGATCGAGAGAAGAGCTCGTTTCTACCTACTTGTTTGCTATTTAAAAAATTGACGACTTTGCAATATTCGTTTGGAATTTGACGTTACTTGTTATTTTTTGTCGACAAAGTAAAGTTTTTTTCTACCTTTCGAATAATTTAAAAGTCATGGACGAAGTACGAGCATTTATGAACCATCCTATGCCTTCAAAAGCTCAAGTTATTAAACTTCGTGGACCACTTACCGGTGGATTTCGTATTACGCATAACGATGAAATTAATGAGTTGAATCGTAAAGAAGAGCATCGTTTTTCGAATTTGCCTAGTGGTTCGAATTATGCTGAAGAAGTCAAGAAGAGGGAAACTGAAACGTATTTGCGGGTAAATAGTTCTAATTACAATATTTGTTTCAAATGTTATGATTATTCTATAAGTTTTTTTAGTCTTGTAATAGTTATAAGAAAATATGATTAATTATGAAAAGCTAAAGAAAATTATAAAGTCATAACATCTGTAATATAAAACCATGTACTTAAGTTTATAGGTTTTAAATGAGATAATTTGTTTTAGAATGAACGGGAGAGAGAACAGTATGAGAGCATGGCTGGTGATCTCGAGTCTCTCGAAAAGCTGTCATCATTTGGTGTATCCACACAGGATATTGGAGGGCTAACACATGAGGCTATGACGGAAGTATATAATAAATACTCATTTCAAATGAAGGAAGACACTAACAAATTAGCTATCAATGAATTTAAACAGCAGGTAAATAATGTTACATTTACTGGCTTAGCACAGAAGTTGAAATTCTCGGATTTTACTCTACTATGATATGCATGTATTAAATAAAATTCTTTGATTAGTTTAAAATGTCTAAAAGAACAGATAGTGGAAGTGACTTCATTTTTAACTGCCTCCACAAACTCCAAGTGGGTGTCCATGGGCGGTAATCACTTACTATCAGGAGATACAAACATTATAGATGTGGATGGTACTTAGTTTATCGGCTATTTTGTTTAGATTGACATTTATATAATTAGTACATGGATTGTCAACAAGACAGCATTTGTTATAAATAACAAATATTGGCTTAGTATCTTTAAATACAAAATATCTCAATATGTGTAAAAAGTCAAATATAAACAAGTATCACAAATTATTATTTCACAAGTAAAAAAATATTTTAATCAAATTTATCATCATCAGCCAGTTGCAATCCACTGTTGAGCAAAGGCCTCACCAATTGCACTCAAACCTCAAATAAAAATAATAATAACATAAGTGCAACAGAAATTTTATTCCCATCATTTAGAATTCTAGATAGTTGGCAGTCCACAACTGTGCGATTTTCCAACTCGAATTTTCTGCCACGCACAGCAAAACGGTGGAATGAGTTGTCGTCTGCGGTGTTCCCGGACCAATACAACCTTCAAACCTTAAAGAAAAGAGCGTACTCCCGTCTAAACGATTGGCAACGCACTTGTGACGCCTCTGGTATTGCGGGTGTCCATGGGCGGCGGTAATCGCTTACCTTCAGGCGATACGTCTGCTCGTTTGCCCCTAAATAATAATAAAAAAAAAAAGTGTTCAAGATATCTGTTGTCTTTCAGATTATAAATAGAATTCAAGGCTTCCCAGTTGTTATAGTGGAAGGTCCAACAGGATGTGGTAAAACAACACAAGTGCCCCAATGGATCTTAGATGAAAGCTATCAGACACGGCGGCCATGTAAAATAGTAGTAACACAGCCGAGACGTATTGCAGCTATATCAATTGCCAAAAGGGTTGCTCAAGAAAGAGGGTGGGATGTTGGTGGACTTGTTGGATATCAGGTATCTTTTAAACTGGTTCACAAAATCTTTTGCGCTTAGCCTGCTTATATGTCGTGTATATACCGTATATAAATACATATGCATTTAGTAAAAAGAGATTATTTTAATATTACACACAGACACTTCAATTTTATTTATTTGTATAGATGAAGTTTTTGTATAAAGTTGCTATTGTTTCTTATTTATATATATTTGATACTAGCTGACCCACGTAACCTCGTTTGCGTCTTATATTGCCCGTGGCGTGAAAATTTTCCCCCGTTTTTGTAACATTCTTCATTGGTGCTCCGCTCCTATTAGTAGTAGCGTGATTATATAATAGGCTATAGCCTTCCTCGATAAATGAACTATCCAACACCTAAAGAATTTTTCAAATCGGACCAGTGGTTCCTGAGATTAGCCGGAACAAACAGACAGATAAAAATTTTAAAAATATGTATTTTGATATGTGTACCGTATATACATTAATATGCATGTAGTAGAAAGCGGTTATTTTTATATTACAAACAGACACTCCAATTTTATTTATTTGTATAGATAAAAACATAAACTTGTTTACAGGTCGGACTAGATGCGAAAGTTTCACACGATACTAGAATTCATTACGTTACTACAGGTGTATTGTTACAGAAATTAGGTATTTGGTCTTTAAAACTGTTATCTAAAATAAAATATGTATCGCTTAAATATAGTTCGTAATATTTGTTTTTCTGCTTCAGTGTCATCGAAAACAATGAATGAATATACTCATGTGATCCTCGATGAGGTTCATGAAAGAGGTCAAGAGATGGACTTCCTACTCCTTATTGTGAAAAAATTGCTCTATACCGTTTCTCCCACAGTCAAAGTTATACTCATGTCCGCCACATTCAATATAAAGGCCTTTGCAGACTATTTCATGATCCCTACACCAAGGGGGTTGCACATGTCTTCATGTGTTAAAGTTGAAAAGAAAGGTGCAATGTTTACTGTGAAAACGTTTTACTTGAATGATCTGAATAAATTTGGTTCGGTGAGTGTTTTTTTATTAATCTTGTTTTTAATTATCTGCGTGTCTTACTATCAGAATTCGTGTTTTCAGAATTGAAAATATTGCTTAACTATGCAGTTTTTGACTTGTATTTACTAACTTTAACTTGATAGCAACATAAATCAGTTCAATAGACTGTGAAAAATGTAGGACATATAACTTATATTACTTGTATTATTAGAATGGGTTCTTAGTTGTGGTACAATGTAACAGACTGTGCGGCTAAACAAAGATTGGCTTAGGAATTTAATCAAACTTTGGAATAAACAATGACCTGTAATAGCCATCTACATATTACTTTATGGTATAGTAGCTTTGCCCGAAGTTGCGTCAGCGCATATTTCGGTAAAGAGTAGTCTGTCCTTTTTGCAAGGATCAAATTATTTCCATACCATATTTCATTGAATTGGTATTAATGATCTGGAAGTCATTAATATTAACTTTTTCTCTATTAGATGTCATCAATAGTTAACGATAGTTAACGATCATTATTGATTATTATTTATGTAAATAATTATTTATGATCTAGATATCCTTAATGATTTATTTACTTTTTGGAAGCAAAACTCAGAGAAAACAATTTCTAAACCATTAAATGGATTGAATAATTAACTGACTAATTGCATGTTTTTATTAATACTACATAAAATATCTCGTCCTCGTTGTTCTGACGGTTAGTGTATGCAACTTTAAATCAGGAGGTCTCGGATTTGGTTCCCGGATCGAATCAAGTGTTGATGAGGAATTCTTATAACAGCTTGGAGAATGGAAGTTTGGATGTGAACCACACTCGTGCGACGTGCGTTCGTAGACAATCGTTATTAGGAAGTCAGTACCCTCACATACACTGACACCTAGTTCAATCTTCGAATTCAGTTTATCCTCGGGATTACGAAGGTCCGATGCTCGTGGCTCCGTGGAAAAACTGATATTTAGATAAAACCGGTTGAACTAATAGCCGATCCCAAATAATCTATGCAATAATATAGGCTAAGAAGACGATGACTGTCTAGGTGGCGCAGTGGTAGTGAATGCGACTGCTGTGCTTAAGGTCTCGGGTTCAAATCCTGGGTCGGACCAAATGTTTGTGTAATCAGAAATATTTGTTTCGGAGTTTGGGTGTTTTCTATGTATAATATGTATGTATGTATTTACAAAAAAAAAGTATATATGTTTTCATATCAGTTGTCTTGTACCCATAACACAAGCTCTGCTTAGCTTGGGACTAGATGGCGTTGTGTGTAATATGTCCGAATTATTTCTTTTTTTTATATTATTTATGTATTTATTCTCACCTTTTGTGAAACATTTTTTTCAGATATTACAACAATGTATGCCAAAAAGCGAGGAACCTTGCATTGCAATAGAAATGCATCATCTTGTAGTAAAGCTTCTGAATGCTTTTGAACACATTGATAAAGACGAGGATAACTATACGGACAGAGACGAGGCCGAACTACCCTCGGTGCTGATATTTTTACCTGGTATACATGAGATAGAAGACTTATATGCATGTCTAACAGATAACCAATTGCGGTAAGTATAATTTTAGTATTTGACTTTTATCATTTGGGATAAATTTTACCGTGGGAGAGCTATGCTTCGGCGTGAATGGGTCGGCTCGACCGGAGTGATACCACGGCCTCATAGAAAACCGGTGTGAAATAGCGCTTGCGCTGTGTTTCACCGAGTGAGTGAGTGAAAGCCTCCGCCCATACCCCAACCCCTCCCCCCATCCCCCAAAGGTCGGCAACGCACTTGTGATGCCTTTGGTGTTGCGGGTGTCCATGGGCGGCGGTAATCGCTTACCATCAGGTGTTACGTCTGCTCGTTTGCCCACTATTCAATAAAAAAAAAATAGACATTGAAACGAAGAGAAATACGGTTTGCATATTTGTGTGTGTGAATTGTAAATAACATGTTTCTTCTTGCAAATTAATATTGTTTCAAACCAATATACCACCACTAATTATACAAACCACAGTGAAACATTTCCAGACTAACAATCTCTTTATTAACAACCATCATTCGATAATTCCGACTGACTGCCTCGGTGGCGTAGTGGTACGCGTATGCGACTGCTAAGCTTGAGGTCTCGGGTTCAAATCCTGGGTCGGACCAAATGTTTGTGGAATCTACAAATATTTGTTTCGGAGTTTGGGTGTTTTCTATGTATAGTATGTATGTATTTACAAAAAAAAAAAAAGTATATATAAGTATTTATATCAGTTGTCTAGTACCCATAACACAAGCACTGCTTAGCTTGGGACTAGATGGCGTTGTGTGTTAAATAGATGTCCGAAATATTTATTTATTTATTATTATTATTTATTCCTAGCCTTTATTAGTCCCAAGATTATTAGAAGTCGGCTACTAGTTCAAACCGGTTTTACCAAAACATCAGTTTTACTAACGACCATGCAGATCATATTATTCCTCTATCATGGGCAATAGAAAGTGCAATAAATAAATATAATAATAAATATTTCGGACAGCTTACACACAACGCCATCTAGTCCCAAGCTAAGCAGAGTTTGTGTTATGGGTACTAGACAACTGATATAAATACACACATACTTTGTTAAGTCGCTGTTCTTCGTATATAAATCAGGACGAATTAATTATATATTATAGGAATGAAATAAATAGCAACTCTTGGTATTCGTAACGCATTGTAATTCAGTAAACCAAAGACAAGCGGTGACATGACAATTTAATTGTGCTGTAGACACATGTGTCACAGATAACAAAGTATACTTAACATAGATAATACATAGTAATGTTCCTAACATAGTTTTACAACTGACGTAAATACATACATATTATACATAGAAAACACCCAAACTCCGAAACAAATATTTGTAGATTACACAAACACTTGGTCCGACCCAGGATTTGAACCCGAGACCTCATGCACAGCAGTCGCATTCACTACCACTGCGCCACCAAGGCAGTCATAGATAAATCTCTTACTTTGGGAGGTATTGCACAAAATAAATATTACTAAAAGTTTTCTTCTAAGATTTTGTTCTGTCTTTGTAACGTAAAATATTTTTTTGTAGCGAAACACTTGTTGACGCTCAATGCGCTTCATATAAATGGTGGGTCCTTCCTCTCCATTCTACCATCACCGCTGATGAGCAAGTACGTGTATTCAAAAGGGCGCCACCTGGACACCGGAAAATTATTCTCGCAACTAACATAGCCGAAAGTTCCATAACAGTACCTGATATTAAATATGGTAAGAACATCAAATATATTATTTCAAACTTTCTTTTTCTGGCTATTCTGGCTGCTGTAAAACAGTTAACACTAGTATAGCAGTCAACGACAAACTCTTATTCCTTATATATTTATAATTTTTCAATTGTATAAAATTTTATGTCTGTGATTAAGAGAAATTGTAAATGTCGAGTAAAAAATAAAATAAATTATTATTACTTCACACAACTTTTTGACACACATAAACAAGTCAATAAAGATAGTTATAGAGTCATGCTTCGGCAAACGATAATCATGCACTCTTAGCCTATTCCGCCAATTGACCAGTCTCAACGGAGACCAGCCAAGTAACAGGAGACATTATAGTGCACAAGTGTATGCGGAAATACAGGTGTACAGTACATTATCTGTTTTCTCACTCTCACAATGCAATGGATCAGCTATCTGACACGATCGAAGAGAGGTCATGCGTAGGACCGACGGTTTTAAGAGCTTTCCGAGGTTTCAGCATGAGTGGGGCGGTTAAATCAGGTTATCCGGAGTGAGCCTTACAAAAAACTTTGTGTAGCATGTGTGTCTATAAGCGGCGGTAGTCGCTTAACGTCAAGTGACACCTGTGCTGGTTTCCCCTTATACAACCTGAAGATATTCAAGCTGTGAACAGACATTAATTTCGCCTTTGTGGATTTATAGAAACTGCCTGCGATTCAGTCCGCGTATAAGTCGATTATAGCGGTAAATTGTAATCTATATCCTTCTCGATTGTAATTTTCATCCATCTTGAACCGGAGTAAAACAGCGCCTGCGTTGTGTTTCACCGAGTGAGTGAGGATACCGGAGGCCTATACCCCAACCTCTTCCCTCACCCCCCTCCCCATCCTCCAAATGCCGGCAACGCATTTGTGACACCTCTGGTGATGCGGGTGTCCATGGGCGGCGATAATCGCTTACCATCAGACTATACGTCTGCTAGTTTGCCCGCTATTCCATAAAAAAAAGGACTGTCAGAGTTACTTTCGAATTTTTAATATTAGAATTAATAAATAATGTTGTGATTTTTAAACAGTAATCGACTACTGCCTCATGAAGATATTAGTGGCTGATCCAGACACAAACTTCAGCTCGCTACGACTGGCCTGGGCGACGAAGACCAATTGCGAGCAGCGTGCTGGGCGAGCTGGCCGAGTGCGGGACGGACGAGTCTATCGGCTCGTCAGTGATAAATTTTATGTAAGTAATTATTTCTGGCGTATCCTACAACTAGAGTTTAAAAAATGTATATCAATTCTACAATTGAACTGCTTTTAAAACTCTTAGATGTGTAAAACCACGGCCACATGTTGATGTTAATAATTTAATAATAAGTTATCAAAAATCGTCGATGTAAGATGGTGATAAATCAAATAAACATACATGTCGAAAGTTAAGGTGTTTTATCGCCGCTAAAGAATGCGTTTCATCTGAACTTGTATTAAGTTCGCAGCACAAACTACTGCTGCCTGCCATCTGGTCGCCCATTGTATCACTGTTTTTTGTTTGTTTTCTAAACAAGCTTTTGCCGGCGGCTACGCCCGCTTTTATATCGGTTATTGCTATAAAAAGTAGCTTATGTCTTTTCTCAAGAATCAAATTACATATCTCCATTCTTAAATTCATTAAAATCCGTGTACGTCACTTTAGCCGTGAAAGCGTGACAGACAGACAGAGTCACTTTAAATGTATAATAGCTATTAGTATGAATTGTATATTTCCTAATTATGTTCTGCAATAAAGAGTACCTATCTATCTACCTCAGTTCATATGTTAACATATTTTCAGTAAATTTTGTAACTTTGTTGAAAATTTGTAATTTAAGAAATGCCAACGGGACACAATAATTAAATATGTGCATGTTATTTCCAATCATACTTATTCAAATCGAATTTACTCAAAGCATTATGTTTTAATAGGAAAATCTCAATCAAGAATGCGAGCCAGAGATAAAGCGTTGTCCTTTAGAGCGTTTAGTGCTGCTCGCTAAGATGCTGGACATGGGACCTCCAAGTGACATCCTCGCTTTAGCCATGAACCCGCCAGATCTGACTAATATTTATCGCACGGTGCTTGTTCTAAAAGAGGTAATTATGATTATATTAATATACATTATATATATATATGTATAAAAATTAATTGCTGTTCGTTATTGTCGTTCCAATCGTTTATTTAACTTTTGACAGATCACGCACAAAAAGTTTTGTAATAATTTTTGATACAATGTACTACAGGGAATACTGTACTTCATGGACGGGCTCCGCCCACTTAGAGATGTGTTATACGTAAATAATGACCACAGATTATAAAAATGGTTTTGAAATAAATCGATTATCGTATTCACGAAGTCGCAAACATGTGTTTGTCCTTTGAGTACTTTATTTTTTGTCATTTTGACAGTAACGAAGGGAAGAACGATACGCTCAACTCAACCAAACGTGAGAATTCACAAATAAATCAATACGGAGGAATATAAATATTCAACTTGATGTATGAAAATGTGGATTAACACTGACAACAAAATGGCGTGTTGCCGTTTAATAATCGATAAAAGTACGAAATTATCTATAAAATAACGAGTGTGTTAAATCGATTAAAACTTCTTCATGCATAAAATCGATCGATAAAAGAAATCGAATCGGTAACGGGTCAGGGTATCACTATTTGATTAAGTATTAGAGCTGTCAAAAGTTAAATAAACGATTGGAACGACTATAGTCTCGCTAAAACTCGAGAACGGCTCGGCCGATTTAGCTGATTTTGGTTTTAAAATATTTGTCGTAGTTCAGGGAAGGTTTAAAAGGTGAATATAAATAAAAACTGTTTTTCGAGCGGAGCATCAGTAAATAATATTACAAAACGGAGGAAGGTAATTACGCTACGGGCAATAGGAGACGTAAACGAGGTTGCGTGAGTCAGCTAGTATGTATATATTTATATATCCTATTCCTTAATCTTATTTCCTTCTTCATATAAACTTCAACAGTATTAAACTCGTACTCCTATGTCCGCATAATATTCGTAATAAGGGGTAAAATGTTTTCTTCACATGTTAATATATAGATTACTAGCTGAACCCCGCGGTGCTACCCGCGGTACGACAATAATCACAGGCAAATATCTTACGGAACCCTATTTTTTTCCAAAATAGAATATAGCCTATGTTACTCGTGGATAATGTAGCTTTCGAATGGTGAAAGAATTCTTAAAATCGGTCCAGTACTTTTTGAGTTTATTCGTTACATACAAAAATACAAATCTTTCCTCTTTATAATATTAGTGTAGATATCATCCCTATAATGTTATTAGTTAACTACCTATTTAGAGACTTACGAGTGTGGGTCACCATTTTCACAATTACAAAGAGGATGGTGACCACCAGTCTAGGAGTGTACTCATGCTTTCCATCAGGCATAGTAGTACTAGTGGCAGCTATTCAATAAAAAAAAACGCGTGCGTCTCGGGACGCCCGACAGAAGTGATAACTAAAACTAATCTAAGTTGAATTATTTACGGCTAGCTGTGGGTTAGAGTGTGAGAGGGGAAACCTGCTTACCGCTGACGTATGCGTGAGAGAAAGGGAAGCCAGACAGACAGGCGCCGTAACGCGTTACGTAACGAAACAGTTTACCCGCCCATAAGAAGTTATCGCTTCAAAAAAAAAAACAGAGTTCACTTAAATAGACTATTACATGCAACACAGTAACCATGAATGCAGGAATAGAAAACCACTAAGCTAAGCTATATGCCACATTCTCAATCTCTTACTAGAAGAGAAATCAGATTTAACTTTTTTTTTTTTTATTTTTTTTATGTAATAGGTGGCAAACGAGCAGGCGTATCACCTGATGGTAAGCAATTACCGCCGCCCATGGACACCCGCAGCACCAGAGGTGTCACAAGTGCGTTGCCGAGCTTTGGGGGATGGGGAGGGGGAATGAGGGAGGGGTTGGGGTATGGGCCTCCGGTATCCTCACTCACTCGGTGAAACAGCGCAAGCGCTATTTCACACCGGTTTTCTGTGAGGCCGTGGTATCACTCCGGTCGAGCCGGCCCATTCATGCCGAAGCGCGGCTCTCCCACGGTTTCATTTTATAAATATACCTACTTAATTCGAAGAATATTGAATTGGGCATTTGCATAATGTTGATAATTGACTGCCTCGGTGGCGTAGTGGTAGCGTATGCGACTGCTAAGCTTGAGGTCTGGGGTTCGATGCCCGGGTCGGACCAAATGTTTGTATGATCTGCATATATTTGTTTCGGAGTTTGGGTGTTTTCTATGTATAATATGTATGTTTTTACAAAAAAAAGTATATAAGTATTTATAACAGTTGTCTAGTACTCATAACACAAGCTCTGCTTAGCTTGGGACTAGATGGCGTTGTGTGTTAGATGTCCGGAATATTTATTTATTTTATTTATTTAACCATCAATTCCGTACAAAAATATGCATGATTTTGTAAGTTTTTTTGAAAATTAATATTAGTAACAATTGTATTTAGGTGGGTGCTCTAAAGAAGACCGTTAACGACGAATGGGACCCATCCGACGGAGAACTGACGTATCTGGGCCGCGTCAGTGCGAAGTTGCCCGTTGACGTGAAATTAGCCAAACTGATAATGTTGGGCCATATTTATGGATGTTTGGAAGAAGCTGTTATCATGGGTAAGTATTATTTTTAACCGACTTCAAAAAAGGAGGTTATTAATTTGACTGTTTTTTTTTATGTTTGTTACCACATAACTTTCGAGTGAGTGAACTGATTTTGATGGTTATTTATTTATTTGAAAGCTGGTGCTTTCCGTGTTGACCCATTTCAATTTGGTCCAGTTCTTAGTCTTTTTTTTTGTTGTTAAAATTTGTGATTATCTTAATTCGAATTTACACATTACTTTTACTGTTTTTCAATTCAAAAGTTACTAGTTTCTAGTATGAATCCAATCTAGGTGTATGTACCAAGGCGATTAAAGGCACGAACGACGTTGGACAACATGCCTTCAAAATTTTTTTTTTCCTTTATTTTGTTACTCATCAACGATTTGGGTGTCGTAAAAGGCGAGGTATGTAGGTAAGGGTATGAACGACGTTGGACAAAATTCCTTTAAAAGAAGGACTATTTAAACAAACCCTGTACCAACTAGAACCTCCTTTTGAGCATCATATTGTCGTACCGCGGCTAGCACCGCGGGGTTCAGCTTATAGTTTATATAGATAACAGCACTTGTATTGTTGTTAATAAATCAACATTGTATTCTTTTATACACTTTAATGTTCTTATGTAACTTTTACAACTTACTAAATTATCATATCTAGCTTGTGTGTGACTGTCAGTCAAACACAGACATATCAGTGTTACCCCGAAAACCTGCCCCGCCCTTCCTGTCACTTAACCACAGATTATTAAAGTTATCCAATTGCTACAGCACTTGTTAATAAAAAGTAGTTTTTTTTTTTTTTTTTTTTTATTGAATTGGAGGCAAACGAGCAGACGCATCACCTGATGGTAAGCGATTACCGCCGCCCATGGACACCTGCAACACCAAAAGCGTCACAAGTGCGTTGCCGACCTTTGGGGGATGGGGAGAGGGAATGGGGGAGGGGTTGGGGTATGGGCCTCCGGTATCCTCACTCACTCGGTGAAACACAGCGCAAGCGCTATTTCACATCGGTTTTCTGTGAGGCCGTGGTATCACTCCGGTCGAGCCGGCCCATTTATGCCGAAGCGCGGCTCTCCCACGGTGAGATAAATGGTAAATGTAGTTGTGCATATTTGCATTACGATTTTTTTTTTCTTTATTTTGTCATTCATCAACTATTTGGGTGTCGTAAGAGGCGACTAAGGGTATGAACGACGTAGGACAACATTCCTTCAGAAGCAAACCCTACACCAGCTAGAACCTCCTTTTGAGGCTCATATCAAGCAAGGAAATAATAGGTCTTTAATACAATAAAAAAAAATACAACGCTAATCAAAAAACAAAAGACTGAGTTTGTAAATAGAATGTCATGGTTTTAAAACAAAATTAATTTGAATTTAGAATACAGAGCCATTACAAACTTTTTTTTATTTGAAATGACCAGTACTGAAGAAACGCAATTTCATAGGTAAAGACCTAATATTAAAGCTATGGCCTTCAGTTGTAATGTTTTGTTTGTTATTTATAGCTGCTGCAATGTCAGTGAAAAATATATTTAGCAGTCCATTCCGTGAGAGATTGAACGCTTACAATTCGAAATTAACGTGGGCCGACGGTTCCACGAGTGACTGTATTGCCTTCCTTAATGTATACAAGGTGAGTTATATATTTGAGTTAATTCGTAAAATAAAATAAAACCGATGGTAGGTTGACGCTAGAGTACAATAAAGTAATGATGCCGCAGAACGATTGCTTTTTTTAATTGAAGAAATATGTAAAAAAAACATATGTGGTCCGGTGCAAATAGGTTTTTCTTTAAATATCGGATAGTATATTGAAATTTAAAAATGATTTTAATTAATTAGCAATTTATTATTAGTTATGTTATGGCTTCCTTTTCTATATTTGCATAAAGACTACCCTGTTACCCTTCGTGCCGTTCCTATTCATAAATTGAATGGATTGACTAGAATAATATAATTTAATATTTTTGTCCTTTGTTTGCAGTAGAAGTGATAACTTCTAATGTTTCTAGCTGGAAGTTTTTCATGAAAGAAAGAAATAAATGAAATAGTGTTAGTACCAAAATGAGTAGTAGTATAGGTACACAGTAGTACATATGAGTATGTTGAATGAATGAATGAATGAATGAACGAAATGAACGATGTTATAAAGGTGTGGAGCCACCTCCGGCGCCAACAACACTTCCGCGGGAGCCAGCAGCAGGAGAGCGAGTGGGCGCGGCGCTTCTACGTGCAGGCGCGCGCGCTGCACGAGCTGGACGAGCTGCTGCGCGACCTCCAGCGGCGCCTCGGGGCGCTCGGCCTGAGGGCGCCCGAGGGCGGCTCCGCCTGGGGCAAGCACGAGCTGCCCCTCATATACAAGGTATATTCCAAAACATTCATATTTTGTCTAACATTATTTTATCTGAGATTAGCCAATGACACGAGAATTAAGGTGCTAACGATTGCAGAAATAAAAACGCTTGCAACTTGGCTAGGGTATGGAGGGTAGAGACAAGGAGTGTTATCTCATATGATAGAAAATTGTAAAAAATGTCCAGCATAAGCTGGAAATAACAGTTCAAAAACCTTCCAGAATGGCGCTGGTGTAGACACAGGGTATGGTATGAATGTAGCAATTGTGAACGAATTGAAGTACGCCGAGTTAAAAAAATTAACATTATTGTCACTACTTGCGTATTACAAAATAATGTAGTAAATATATTTTATTTTCTGAATTGTGAATAGTACGTTTATTGATTTTTTATCATTCAATTTTATGAAAAAGTGTGTGTATTGATTTTAAAAAGTTTACTCTGATGCTAATGTGGCGCCACCCTAATTTAATGCATTTCAACGGACACTTTTCATGTACACAGATGATACTCCTTACCTCTACCCTCCATAGGCTAGGGTCAGTTTAAGGGAGGCCACCTACAAACAAAGGGTGGTCCGAGATTTCCTTCCGAGGGTGCACCTGGTTCCCGGTCAGAAGCCCGGGAACCAGGTCTTGAATACTAGAAAGTATTCGAGACGGTGTGCGGTTTTTAGTCGGTTCGAATCCGACATAACCTAATCAAGAGGATGCCCGCACAAAAAAATGAAAAAAAGAGGGGGGCAGTTTAGGAAGCGGAATTAATAAACAAAAAAGGCATTTTATATATGCTTGTCACTTAAAATCCAATTTTTTCCAGATTTCGTAGATTTTAATATAGTTACTTTAGTTATTTCAGGAAATTTGGTATGTCTTAATGCGATGGTCAACATATTCAACAGTAAGTATATTTGTGTTGCAGATATTATTAGCGGGCGCGTTCTACCCGCAGTACTTTGTGCAAGTGTCTGAAGATGAATCTCGGGAACGTGACGCGGTCCGCACTCTTGGTGGGCTCGACCCTAGGAACACAGTATGTAAACTCTAAACATATAGAAATACCTGTAATAAAAAAATATAATTTAATAAATATTTCGAATTTGTGTTAGATACACGCAACACCATCTAGTCCGAAGCTAAACAGAGCTTGTGTTATGAGTTCTAGACGAATGATATTAATACATACAAATATTTGATCCGGGAAACAAACCCGAGACCTACAGTCTAACAGTCAAAAATATAGCTAAAATAATTAAAAGAAATATGAATATGTATTTCAACTAGTTCGGAATTAAAGCAATCAATATGTCTAGTGTTTAGTGGCCATTACTGCTAATAGAGGTCGGGGTTCGATATCCACCCAGGAGAAATATTTGTGCGATGAACACAATTATTTGCTTTGTGTTTGAGTACCATATATTTATAACTAGCTGACCCACGCAACCTCGTTTGCGTCTTATATTGCCCGTAGCGTGAACATTTTCCCCGTTTTTGAATTATTTATTATATATATATATCTTATATATAAAATTCTCGTGTCACGGGGTGCGTAATCGAACTCCTCCGAAACGGCTCGACCGATTTTGATGAAATTTTTTGTGATTATCCGGTATCTATGAGAATCGGTTGTAATCTATTTTTCATCCCCCTAAATGTTAGGGGTAGTCCACCCCTAAATTTTTTTTTTTTTTTTTGACATAATTTTAAATTTCTATTTTTTTATGATGCAGCATTAGAAAATACATACAACCCTAGATTTTCAACCCTCTACGATCAACCCCTATTTTTCCATCGCGATTTTTATTGACCCACCTCTACAACATATATTCCCTTTTAAGGCAAAGCAACGTTTGCCGGGACAGCTAGTATATATATATATATATATATATAGCAGTTTGATTACCATAGCACAGACTAAATTTTACGTTATGCTTTTAATTTTTTGAGTTTTAGCTTACATTGCATAGAAAATATGACAGTAGAGTGAGAAAATATTTACGTGAGACCAAATATTTAGATAAATGTTAATATAGATAACTTTTGCTTTGTTTCGTAGTAGCTTAGTTATCAAAAGACCATAATTTATGTTTATTTTGGTTTGTGCAGGCCTTGTAACCAAATGTAAGTTATTGTGTAATCAATATTGACTGCCTCGGTGGCGGTAGCGTATGCGACTGCTAAGCTTAAGGTCTCGGGTTCGATTCCCGGGTCCGGCCAAATGTTTGTATGATCTGCAAATATTTGTTTCGGAGTTTGGGGGTTTTCTATGTATAATATGTATGTATTTACAAAAAAAAAGTATATAAGTATTTATATCAGTTGTCTAGTACCCATAACACAAGCTCTGCTTAGCTTGGGACTAGATGGCGTTGTGTGTTAGATGTCCGGAATATTTATTTATTATTTATAATATTGTTTATGTTCTAGGTATACCTGAGGAACTTCCCTTTGAACCAACCACGTGAAATTTATTCAGCGGCGATCAAGAGAGCTATCTTCAAACAAATATCCAACGAGCCTCAAGTCACTTTTGACAAAAACAGTTGGTAAGTTCTTTATTTAACTGCCTCGGTGGCGCAGTGGTAGTGAATGCGACTGCTGTGCTTGAGGTCTCGGGTTCAAATCCTGGGTCGGACCAAATGTTTGTGTAATCTACAAATATTTGTTTCGGAGTTTGGGTGTTTTCTATGTATAATATGTATGTATTTACAAAAAAAAAGTATATATGTATTCATATCAGTTGTCTAGTACCCATAACACAAGCTCTGCTTAGCTTGGGACTAGATGGCGTTGTGTGTTAGATGTCCGAAAAAAATATTAAAAAAAAAAAAATATTTATTCATAAGTTTGCAGTCATTATTTCCGCTAAAATGGTTTAGACTTAAGTAGTTGTATATGTAAGTAATACAGCTGAGCCCCGCGGTATAACATCAACAGCAAGTCTAAAAAAGCCCAAGTCACTCCTTATATCAGTGAAAGTCCCGTCGAAATCGGTGCAGCCATTCCAGAGATTAGCGAGAACAAACAGACAGACAGACAAACGTAAAAAGTGGTAATTTTAATATTACATGCAGTCACTCAATTTTTATGAATTTGTATATGTTTACATCATTTACAGGATATAGTAGTCCTCTGTTGAATATAGAAAAGAGGTCCTTAAGAGGTCCTTTTAAACAACACTTTTTTTTTTTTTTTATTGAATAGTGGGCAAACGAGCAGACGTATCACCTGATGGTAAGCGATTACCGCCGCCCATGGACACCCGCAATACCAAAGGCGTCACAAGTGCGTTGCCGACCTTTGGGGGATGGGAAAGGGGATGAGGGGGGGAAGATTTATATGCTGTTTTTTTTACGTATGTTTTTTTTTCTTCCAGTAAAGTATATTTAACATTCAACGATGGCATGGACGCAAAGCCTGGGCAGCAGCGAAGTGGAGTAAGTACTATTTATCGTAACTTAATTATATTCCTCAATATTTTATAGATTTTCAAAGTCAAAGTCAAATCATTTATTTCCATAGGCCCCAAAAGGCACTTGAACACGTCAAAATACAAACATCAAAATATAAAATAAAACTCAAGTAATCAATTCAGTAATAAAAGGTCCTAATACTAAATGCATTGAAATGATTTGAATTACACGAGCCTAGATCGATTTCGATTCAACTCAAAGGTTAAATCGAAATCAATCCAATATTTTCGTAATATGCATTCCTTTTTTAATATATGTCTTGTTTTGTAATGATATGTATGTATACATAGATATTTTTTAATAGTGATGAAGCAGTTTCTAAGAATAACATTAAAATATAATAATGTTACACCATAAATGGACTGCCTCGGTGGCGTAGTGGTAGCGTATGCGACTGCTAAGCTTGAGGTCTCGGGTTCGATTCCCGGGTCGGATCGAATTTTTGTATGATCTGCAAATATTTGTTTCGGAGTTTGGGTGTTTTCTGTGTATAATATGTATGTATTTACAAAAAAAAAGTATATAAGTATTGATATCAGTTGTCTAGTACCCATAATACAAGCTCTGCTTAGCTTGGGACTAGATGGCGTTGTGTGTGTTTGATGTCCGGAATATTTATTATTGTGGCGACCTCCACATACAACATAACATACTACAGCGCCATCTACCGAAGTTACACTGAACTACGGAGTAACCTACAATACGAAGAAACTACCAATCCTGAATCGCGCAAATAAAGTTCTCGCGCCGATTATCATATATACAACATCCCAACATCAACTGTTGGGCAGTAGCCGCCAGGCATGATCACCTCGCCTGGTCGGAGGATCCTCCCTTTGTGTTGGGTGGAACATAATACCCGTTCCCTCCACAATTATATTTACGGAATATTTTATAAACTTTCAGGATCCAACCATCCCCGGCCAAGTCGTTCTTCCCGTATACAAAGCGGTCAAAGCGCGTCAATTGCGTATAGAAATCCGTATACCTATATTGCCGTAAGTATTTTTTTTTTTTTTGAATAGTGGGCAAACGAGCAGACGTATCACCTGATGGTAAGCGATTACCGCCGCCCATGGACACCCGCAACACCAAAGGCGTCACAAGTGCGTTGCCGACCTTTGGGGGGTGGGAAGTAATTTTTGTTACATGTAGAAACCTAACCATAAACTATTGATTATAACCATAACTTTTATAAAATCAACTAGCTGACACTCGCAACCGCGTTTACGTCTACTATTGCCCGTAGCGTAATAATTTTCCCCCGCTTTTTAAACATTTTTTATTGAGGCTCTGCTCCTATTGGTCTTAGCGTGATGATATATAGCCTATAGCCTTCCTCGATAAACGGACTATCCAACACCAAAATATTTTTTCCAGCGGTTCCTGAGATTAACGCGTTCAAACAAACAAACTGTTCAGCTTTATTATATTAGTATAGATTAGAAAATGTAGCTTTGTGCTATTTCATACCCTAAATCTTAACTGTACAGAAGGTAACCTAAATTTATTAATTCAAGGTCTAAAGGTCTGTTATATATAAAGGTTCTTAATTTTTTCAGTGTTGAGAAAGCCAATACATTAGCAGCGGCGCTAGAAATGGATAAAATGTCTTTGGATCTAAAAAGAATGGTGCCTCGACTGCCTGAAATTGATGATACACATTTTCCACTTAACATTTCACAGGTAAATGCATATTATTACTTCGAATTATTAATATTATAAATGTAAATATATTCCTGAATTTAATCTGAAAATGTACTAAAGATTTTTCATAAACATATTCAAGGATTTCGTCAAGCCCTATAAAAGCGTTTGAACATATAAATAATAAGTCAAAATCCGATCGGAACTGATCAGGGAGAATGAAAGAAGAAAACATACTTTGACTGCCTCGGTGGCGCAGTGGTAGTGAATGCAACTGCTGTGCTTGAGGTCTCGGGTTCAAAGCCTGGGTCGGTCCAAGTGTTTGTGTGATCTACAAATATTTGTTTCGGAGTTTGGGTGTTTTCTATGTATTTGGTTTTTGGTCGGACTGATGTTGGGATTAAGCTGTCGGTCCCGGTGGTCATGAACATCTCATAGTTCAACTTTCGAATTCAGTACACCCTCAGGGTTGCGGAGGTCAAATGACAGTCGCTCTGTGTAAAAAACTGATATTCAGGTAAAACCGGTTGAACTAGTAGCCGACCCCAAATAATCTTGGGAATAATGAAAGCTAGGAAATTGAGCTTTACAAATATTTAATGTTTTGTTGGCAGCTGGTGAATATCAGCAAGTTTTGGGTGCAGTACGCGGATGAGAGTACGGCTCTAGAACTTAACAGCATTCTACGTGCGTTGAATGCAAAACCCCTCGTCGCGTACACGGGGAATATCACTAAGGGGTTATTGGCCGCAGCGCCTTACACTGAAGCTGACTCTACCCGCATGTACCGCGTACGAATACTAAACATTCTGCCTAAGGACATGCTTGAAGTGAGTATATATTACAGTATTAATAAATCTATTGAATGTACTAAAGTATTTGTAAGATATTTTTTTTTTCATGATACTCCAATGTTGAATTGATGGGTTAGTGTAGGGATTCTTTCAAGTTTTATTTTTTAAATTTGACTGCCTTGGTGGCGTAGTGGTAGCGTATGCGACTGCTAAGCTTGAGGTCTCGGGTTCGATTCCCGGGTCTGACCAAATGTTTGTATGATCTGCAAATATTTGTTTCGGAGTTTAGGTGTTTTCTATGTATAATATGTATTTACAAAAAAAAAAGTATATATGTATTTATATCAGTTGTCTAGTACCCATAACACAAGATCTGCTTAGCTTGGGACTAGATGGTGTTGTGTATAAGATGTCCGAAATATTTATTATTAATTTAACGTTTATATGTTACTGTAAAATCCGACGTTGGGTTAGTGGTTAGCGTAAGCAATTGCCGATCAAGAGGTCACTGGTTCGATTACCGGGTCGGACTGTTTTTGAGTTTTTCTTACAAGAAATTCTCAATAGCAGCCCGGAGAATGGATATGCCTCGGAGAGCACGTTAAGACGTCGGTCCCGGTTGTCATGAATATCTATAGCTATCGTTATTGAAAAGTGCCTTAAAATATACTGACAACTGGGCCAATCTTTGAATTCAGTTTACCCTCAGGGTTACGGAGGTTCGATGCCAGTCGCTCCGTGGAGAAACTGATATTCAAATAAAAACGGTTGAACTAGTAACCAAGCCTTAATAATCTTGGGAATAATAAAGGCTAGGAAGATGATGATGTTACTGTAAAACCCCGAACTTCAGTAAATTCCAAGATTTTTAATGGTATAAATCGGAACTGCTTAGATTTTCTTTTACCAGTGTTTACTTGGTAAACTTTAGGATTTACATATATACGAAGTAGCTACTCTTTGCAGCAGACAAATGATAAGCAATACGAATAATATTTTAATAATAAGAATTATAAAATTAACATCAGTGATCCCCTTCAGCTGAGCTAAATACTTTCATTAGGAGTCGTCAGTTGTTCCTGGGTCGTGTTCGAACGCAATCAAAGCCAACGATTAAATCGATTCGTTATTTAAAAAACAAATTTTGATTATTAGGTGATATATATAGACTATGGAAGCATGGGTCGCGTGCACGTTTGCAATATTCGTGAACTACCCGGCGGGACGTGTCAGACAGCCCCGCCGTTGGCGATGCGTTGTCGACTTGCGGAGATTGCTCCCTCGGCGCTATTGGACCCGCACTCGCACTGGTCACCCGCCGCCACGCATTGCTTCCAGACCCTCGCCATGAAGGGACGACTCATCGCTAAGGTACATTTTGTTGGAACTTTTCTAGCGATATAAAATGATACATGCTTTACCAAAACCTTTCTTCTCATTATTCCAGAACATTCTTGTAAGTGTAACAAAAAGTGCAAATTATACTTCTAATATGTCTATAAACCACATTTTTGGTTTAACCAAGAATGTTTCTGAGCTGCCATGACTCATTGTTAATGAATATCTCTGTGAAAAAGATGATATTATTTTAAAACATAACTAGCTTTTGACCATGGCTCGCTTTACTAATACGGTAAAGAGGTGCCTATGTAATTTCTCAAGAATCAAAGTAGTTTACTTGTAACTGACATACAGAGTTACTAGTTATAAATTTTATACGTATGATTATGTGTCGTGTAAGTACGTATATGGTTTTTTTTTTACTCTGTGACAACATAGAGTAACACGGTTCACTAAACGGAGGGTGAAACACGTTTTAGACTCGACATAGAAATTAAAACACATTAACATTAACAATTCACACACAGACTAACGCGTAGGCCCATTTGGGCTTATACTTTGTTAGAGGGGAACGCCTGCGAGTTGTTACTCCCACCGTGTTACTCTATGTATGGCAAACATGACACAGTTAAAAATAGAATTGTATTGGTTATGTGGAATTTAGTACTGGAGTTCATGTATTAGCCTTAGCTAAAGCCACATTGAAAAAGATGCATGACGTTTGACTGACACCTCGCCACGTCACACGATGTCAAATAACATTACAACAAACAAATATACGTATAAAGCGCGCAATTCTTTTTTTAAACCATTACACAGACTTTGATTATCTTAACGCCTGTGACATGCCATGTCTGTGATTAATGAAACTGGTTAATGCTAAGACTTTGACATGTTTTATCAATTACTAGTACTACTACTACTAGAGTTAGTTGCTAGATTCATTCAGGTTATTAAAAGGGAAAGTGTATGATAATGGGAATTTGTTTTTTTCTTTTGCTCTTGCCCACGTTTCGTGGGGTCGGCTCTCCTTATCTTTCGACTGAGGGCTGAGCCTTGATGAACTCCCACTTCCACTGCGAATTCTTCACTCAGACCAGTGGAACTTCTAACTTTAGTGTGGATGTTGCAATACATATCTTGCAACAGATGTATGTAGTCTTCAAGGATTAGTAGAGATGAATTTATATAACAGCCTGGACGATACGAGTGGTTGTATAGAATCAGCTGCCAAGTTATTGCCAAGTTAAATCGATAACATCAGTTTTGTGTATGGTGAATATAAAATAGTGTAACTATGTAACAGTATTTTGTAAAGAAAAGTATGTTGTCAGGTGTACTCGGTGGTGCAAGGAGCTGTGTCGATTGAGTTACTGGCAGAGAATGGCCAGCTGAGCATCAACAAGGAGTTGATTAAACGAGGATATGCTGTACCCTGCGAAGAAAGCTACGAGTCCAAGGTGAATATTTCATTTAAGAATTAACAAAATAAATATTATCTATATAAACTCAAAAATGTTTTGTTCCAATTGAGCTTTTTCATATATTTTATTTGTCTTCTTGTTACGGATTTTTATCAGAATACAATTAGTTAGTTATATTTTTTGATGATTAAAATATTGAGTTATAATTTAATGACAAATCAGTAAGTAGTTTTTGTTCTGTAACTCATTTAGTATAATACCTTATGTCTTACCTTACCTATGTATTTTAAAATGGGATAAGTGACGACGCCGCACACAAACATCTTCGTTCGAGAGATAGAAGTGCATTGCCTTACTTTGAACCTCCTCTCATAATTATGGAAGGGGGTTTCCGATAAAACTGATTCACTCCATGTAATACCGTGGAAGAGCTACGCTTCGGCATGCCTGGGCCAGCTCGACTGGAGTGATACCACGACCTCACAGAAAACCGGTTTGAAATAGCGATTGCGCTGTGTTTCACCGAGTGAGTGAGGATACCGGAGGCCCTACCCCAACTCCTTCCCCCATCTCCTTTCTCATCCCCCAAAGGCCGGCAACGCACTTGTAACGCCTCTGGTGTTGCGGGTGTCCATGGGCGGCGGTAGTCGCTTACCATCAGGCGATACGTCTGCTCGTTTGCCCACTATTCCATAAAAAAGAAAGAAAAATAACTATGACGTAATTGCTCAACTGTGGTTCTGTGTGATGCTATGGCATCAATACCACCTCGCTCAAATCCGAACCTCCCCCATAATACTTCCATAACAATTCTATTGAGTTGTTTTGTTTATAGTTAAACCATGACGTGAGAGAAACAGCCACAGAACTGAACTTAGTCCAGAAGCGGGCACATAACAAAGAACAAATGGAATTGGCGTACTACCAACTACACGAGATTGAACCTCCCAGCGCTCGAGAATGTACCTCTGATGTTTGTCTCAAAGGCCCATACAGGTGAGACTCCTAAATGAAGACCTAGCTCACCTTTTTTTTATTTAGGTTGGAAAATACAACAGCTACAAAAAATTCAAATGAGCGTTCATTTACAAAATTAAGTACAATACATGTTTCACGAATATCAACATTACTAAGTAATAGTTTATGAAACACTAACTAAAAGCTAGACCTATAAAAAAGTGATAATTAACGAAGAAAATACGTAAGTACCTCAGTACCAGAAAAAAAAAAAAAAAGTTATGCACACGACTTTTTGCTGCTCGGCATAATGTTGCTCGACAAAATGACAAACTAAGTGAAAAGATAGCTCATAAGCGTTCCATCAAAGATTATTCTAAATTAAGGGTAGGTTTTTTTTTAAATAATTTCTATTATGCAACTTAACGAAACTACCATTATTTTATTTGTAATAGCTAGCATGTATTTGTCAAAAAAAAATTAAGTGTAAAGTGATACTTTGTCGTCAAAATCCTTTTGACCGTTTTGTTTTTCTTCACAGTCCCCTGGAAACAACAATACACAATTTAATGTACTCGAGTCGTGAAAAGACAGTGCATGTAGAATGGAACTCTGTCAATTCCGTGTTGCTTGATACACAACCTCAGGAAAAATACGAACGGTAACTTTATTTTTATATAACACTAGCTGACCCACGCAACCTCGTTTGCGTCTTATATTGCCCGTGGCGTGAAAATTTTCCCCCGTTTTTGAAACATTCTTCATTGGTGCTCCGCTCCTATTAGTAGTAACTCCAAAACTGTAAGAATTTTTTTAAATCGGACCAGCGGTTCCTGAGATTAGCGCGTTCAAACAAACAAACAACTCTTCAGCTTTATTATTAGTATAGATTTACGTTTTTTTCCAAATTGTAGCATGCAAATTTTTTTGTTAAATAAAGTAATTTGTATTTGAAACATAAAGTTCCAACAAACACATTATTTGTCTTTAGTTGTTTAAAATTCTACTGACATGCATTTGTTCCGGCTAATCTATAAAACGGCAAGACCGATTTTGACACAATTTTCAATGAATACAAATTATTATTTATTTTAAACCACTAATAGCAATCGTAGAGTATAAAGACAATATATGAAATAAAGCTACACTGAAGAATATATTTAATAAAGGAAAGCTTCTAATGTTGCAAGGTTATTGGTTGCGGCATATGTGGGATGTGACGAAAGTAACTCGAGATTAACTCTACGTCACACGACCATGATGCCGAACATCCCTGGACTGCCTGCTATCATCGCATTACTCTTCTGTCCTCTGTAAGTACAATGGGATTTCTAATTCTCTAAAGCAATTTTTGGTATTAATTGTCTTTTAAACATTTCACACGGCACTTGAGGTCTGTGGAATGTGTTTTGGATAAGGACGATGTTACGTATCCATAAACATCTCACACGGCACTTGAGATCTGCGGAAGAATTATTGTCTTAAAAGATGTAAGCGAACAGACAGCGGGAGTGACTTAATTTTATATTATGTAAACTTACAAAATAAAGTGTACAAGCATTA
Organism: Spilarctia lutea; assembly: GCA_916048165.1. NCBI lineage: Eukaryota > Metazoa > Arthropoda > Insecta > Lepidoptera > Erebidae > Spilarctia > Spilarctia lutea. The sequence continues at coordinate 8,725,762 of OU696488.1, forward strand.
TATCAGTCAACCTAGCTTTCATAACGAGAATTTTAACAAAAAAAACACCGACTTCAAGAAATGAATCAAATTGAATCGTGACCACACGGGAAGCACCAGCTTTCAAATTTCAAATAAAGAATCATCAAAATGGGTTCACCCAGTCGCAAGTTCTGAGGTAACAAACATAAAAGAAAATACAGTCGAATTGAAAACCTCCTCCTTTTTTGAAGTTGGTTTAAAATACGAGCTCTTATTTTGAAAACGGTTGACATAACCTTGAAATAGCGCAGCTTGACGTCGTTAGACTTTTAAAAATTGGAGAGGCCTATGTCCAGCAGTGGACTGCGATAGGCTGATGATGATGATGATGATTTTGAAAACTAGATGGCATTGTGTGTCAGATGTCCGAAATATTATTTTGATTTAATCTTTCGGATGCGCGAACGGGTACTTCCGGTTCCATGCACCGTGCGGCGAAATTGCAAAATTTTGCAGCACGGTGCATGGTGTACGAAAATGATCAAATCTTTTCAAAAACAATGCTCGGTGGTTATAAAAGTGATTATTTTTCAAAAGATGGATAACAAGCGTACATGGTTATGCCATATTTTATTACTAAACTAATGTTATCGCTTTATTATTTACTCACAATTGAGCCAAGTATTAATTTACGCACCTATTGTGTTAATAAACATGATTTTAATATTTTATGTGGTTTATTATTCATTTTACTTATTATCCTCATAAAGTTCGATAACTAAGCTATCTACTGATACAAAAAACACTATAACTGCAGTAAAAATTCATTGAGAAACATATTTGTAAAAATAACATTTCGCTGTCGAGATATTCGCCATTTTGTCACTTTACAATCAAACTATTATTTGCGCCGAACACCAAATTACGTAGTATTTATATGAAGAAATAGTGTTTTTTAGTTAAATAATTTATTTTTTTAGTTAACTAGTGCAAAAGACAGGAACAATACATAAAAAAACAACCTATTTATCAAGTTATTTAATAAAAGGACTCGTTTGCTAGACCAGTTTTCATTTATTATTTTTAAGTTCTGAGAATTCTCTAAACTCTATGAAAATGACTGAATGCTAAAGAGAACAAACTGATCGTTCCATTATGACACACAAAGTCTATGGTCAATACAAAATAATTTAGTAAAACATAAACAAAGATCAGTTTACGTCTTGTTCATTGTCCGTCACTACTGTGTATGTGTGGGTGTTAATAGTTCCGGGACTTCCCGCTAGGCTGCGTGCAAACACGAATCAACGGCGATATACGGAGGCGAGAGGCCTATGTCCAGCAGTGGACTACGATACGCTGATGATGATGTAGAACAGTAATGGCGTGGGAGCCCTGTGTATGTGTGCGTCTAATTTCGCTCGTCAGGCAAAAAATGAGTGTTTATTTAAATATTTAGCTTTTCTAGCACATTTTTGTTGCTATTCTATATTCTATATAAGATTCTCATCGCAATTATATCATTTTATCAATAAAAACATAAGAATAAATGCGTAAAAACCTTCAAATGAGTAAGCCCTTTTCAATAGGTAATAGACTCGGTAACTTTTTGAGTAACACTATTCAAAATTACGCATGATTTATGCCTCAATTCGTATTGATAGTGGTTCCTAAAATAAGTATAATAAGTAAAATATAACAACAAACTACCTTCAAAACCACCTTATCGGCAAAAAATCAATTTTAAGAGGCACTTGAAAGATCGCGTTGCGTCATCGTCAACTTTGAAATTGGAACTCGTTTTTTTAATGGCTCTTGAAGCGCATTTGACAAACGAATGTTTTAAAATGTTGTTCGTATAAAGCAAATGCATAACAAACCTTTCTAGACTTTATTATAATAATTTTAATACCCAAAATTAATTAAAATGCAAGTTAACTGCGGAAAACATGGATCCGTGTGTGCCGCACCGACGGCACAAACATGGATCCGTGTTGCCGCACCCGAGAGGTTAATAAATGAGCCTTTTTATTTCTTGCTTTTACTTTTACTATAATTAGAATTTATGTTTTAATAATAAGTAATAATAAATTAATTATTGAATAATAATATTTTTTTTTCTTTAAAAAGACAACTCCCGCATTAGGAATATACATCCTGTGTCGCGGGGGACTTTACAAACATACATGTAACGGACACAAAGAACACCCAGACTCAGGACAACATTTTGTGGATCGCACAAAGTGATGTCCCACGTGGGATTTGAACCCACGGCACGTGGCGCAGTAGCAAGCGGCGTAGTGACCGCTTAAACCACTAGGCCAACCGTGCAGTCATTCAGATGATTGATTGTTTATTTATTATTGCAGTGCTGAGTTACGTCGCAACTCGACCGCCTCGCGATACGTGAGCGCGCTGTGCGGCCTCGGCAGTGATGACAAAGGCAAACCGTACTTCCCCGAGCACGACGTCCTCGTGGACATAGATGCAGACCTCAGTGTCGACGATATTGGCCTTGTAAGTACACCAAACCTTTCAGAACTACGATATTACAATACCAACTGGTGTCTGACAGACTCACTGATATTGGTTATAATACATAAATGACTCCCTACAATTCTTTTATTGGTTTTTTATCGTATAGCGGGGCAAACAAGCAGACGTACCGCCTGATGGTAAGCGATTACCACCGCCCATGAACACCCGCAACACCAGAGGCGTTACAAGTGCGTTGCCGGCCTTTTAAGAAGGAGTACGCTCTTTTCTTGAAGGTTTGAAGGTCGTATTGGTACGGGAACACCGCAGGCGACAGCTCATTCCACAGTTTTGTCGTGCGAGGCAGAAAGTTTCGGCAAAGCGCACAGTTGTGGACTGCATCTAGATAATGGATGACATTTCTGTCGCGTAGGACGATGGTGGAAAGAGGCGATAACTCATTTAAAAATGAATGTTTTAGTCATCATATATCTATCTATCTATATCAATAAATCATCACGCTACGATTAATAGGAGCAGAGTATAATTGAACAATATTTCAAAAACCGGGAAAATGTATACTTTTAGAGTGACGTAGACGAAATTGGTAAAAATACTCAGTATCAAAAAATCTTTGCCCCCCTAATTTACCCCTGGATGAGACGTTGCAGACTGAAAATCAGAGAAGAGAGTACTTGAAATTAAACTTTTACATAATTATATTTATTTTTCTTTATATATTATATCAAATTATTCTCATGTTTCCTTTCTAGATCAATCACATCCGTCACCTGATGGACTACACCATGTTCTGTGGCGATGGGCAGGAGGCACCGACTGCAGACGATGAATTGCGTCCTCAAATACCCAAGCTCCTTCGCAAGGATCTCATGGAGTATGTATACTTTACAAACTACATATATATATATGTGAAGAATATGATTTTTAAACTTTTTAAAACGAATGTGCTGAAACCTATAGGAACTAGTTGTATGTAGAAAGTATAGAATTTTTTAAAAATTTTAAATTTTTATAGAGTACAAAGGTTTAGTTTATATTTTCATTAAACCTATTGTGATTGTACCTCGTTTTTAAGGAGAGCCCTATGTCCAACAGTGGGCTATTAAAGACTGTTGAAGATGAAATAAAAGCAATAAGAATCAAGTATGTACTAGCTGACCCACGCAACGTCGTTTGCGGCTTATATTGCCCGTAGCGGGAAAATTTTTCCCCGTTTTTGAAACATTCTTCATTGGTGTTTCGCTCTTATTAGTAGTAGCGTGATGATATATAGCCTATAGGCTTCCTCGATAAATGGACTATCCAACACCGAAAGAATTTATCAAATCGGACCAGAGGTTCCTGAGATTAGCGCGTTCAAACAAACAAACTCTTCAGCTTTATTATATTAGTATAGATATTTTTTCCAATATAATCTCAACCACGTTTTGCGAGAGACTGGCCCCTTTGATAAGTATAAGATATATTAGTTAAGCCAAATTCGACTGGAATCTAAACAGACTATAAGCCTTCATGCTTATGGTTTTCGTAATGAGAATGCTGAAATGTTGTGTTTTTAACACGCTTTTATTAGCTTCATCTGTATGTTTGTTTGGTTGGAACTAAGATATGTAGACGTGTTTTATAGTTTTTTAAACTATATATATTATGTACTCTATTTTTAACTTTTATTTTATGGCTTTGTGACATTCTGCCTCTGCGGCGCAATTGTAGCGTATGCGACTGCGTTATTGAGGTATTGGGTTCGATTCCCGGGTCGGACCAAATGTTCGTATACAAATATTTGTTTCGGAGTAGGTGTTTTCTGTGTATAATATGTATGTATTTACAAAAAATAAGTATATTTGAATTTATATCAGTTGTCTAGTACCCATAACATAAACTCTGCTAAGCTTGGGAATAGATAGCGTTGTGTGTAAGTGGTCCGAAATCTTTATTTATTAAATGTTATTTGTTTATTTTGTTTGCGGAAATTGAGTCTAATTCATAAAATAAGTAAAAATAACCTTTAAATAAAGTTGAATTTAAAATTATACCCATAGGTCTTTTAACCTCTGGGGTGCGGCATTGCGGATCCGCGATTGTCCCGTCGGTGCGGCATTGCGGATCCGCGATAACCGCAGTTAACTTGCATTTTAATTAATTTTGGGTATTAAAGTTATTATAACGAAGTCTAGAAAGGTTTGTTATGCATTTGCTTTATACGAACAACATTTTAAAACATTCGTTTGTCAAGTGCGCTTCAAGAGCCGTAAAAAAAACGAGTTCCAATTTCAAAGTTGACGATGACGCAACGCGATCTGTCAAGTGCCTCTTAAAACTGATTTTTTGCCGATAAGGTGATTTTGAAGGTAGTTTGTTGTTATATTTTACTTATTATACTTATTTTAGGAACCACTATCAATACGAATTGAGGCATAAATCATGCGTAATTTTGAATTGTGTTACTCAAAAAGTTACCGAGTCTATTACCTATTGAAAAGGGCTTACTCATTTGAAGGTTTTTACGCATTTATTCTTATGTTTTTATTGATAAAATGATATAATTGCGATGAGAATCTTATATAGAATATAGAATAGCAACAAAAATGTGTTAGAAAAGCTAAATATTTAAATAAACACTCATTTTTTGCCTGACGAGCGAAATTAGACGCACACATACAAAGGGCTCCCACGCCATTATTGTTCTACATCATCATCAGCGTATCGTAGTCCACTGCTGGACATAGGCCTCTCCAATAGCACGCCACTTAAAATTGTATATCGCCGTTGATTCGTGTTTGCACGCAGCCTAGCGGGAAGTCCCGGAACTATTAACACCCACACATACACAGTAGTGACGGACAATGAACAAGACGTAAACTGATCTTTGTTTATGTTTTACTAAATTATTTTGTATTGACCATAGACTTTGTGTGTCACATAATGGAACGATCAGTTTGTTCTCTTTAGCATTCAGTCATTTTCATAGAGTTTAGAGAATTCTCAGAACTTAAAAATAATAAATGAAAACTGGTCTAGCAAACGAGTCCTTTTTTTAAATAACTTGATAAATAGGTTGTTTTTTTATGTATTGTTCCTGTCTTTTGCACTAGTTAACTAAAAAAATAAATTATTTAACTAAAAAACACTATTTCTTCATATAAATACTACGTAATTTGGTGTTCGGCGCAAATAATAGTTTGATTGTAAAGTGACAAAATGGCGAATATCTCGACAGCGAAATGTGATTTTTACAAATATGTTTCTCAATGAATTTTTACTGCAGTTATAGTGTTTTTTATATCAGTAGATAGCTTAGTTATCGAACTTTATGAGGATAATAAGTAAAATGAATAATAAACCACATAAAATATTAAAATCATGTTTATTAACACAATAGGTGCGTAAATTAATACTTGGCTCAATTGTGAGTAAATAATAAAGCGATAACATTAGTTTAGTAATAAAATATGGCATAACCATGTACGCTTGTTATCCATCTTTTGAAAAATAATCACTTTTATAACCACCGAGCATTGTTTTTGAAAAGATTTGATCATTTTCGTACACCATGCACCGTGTTGCAAAATTTTGCACTTTCGCCGCACGGTGCATGGAACCGGAAGTACCCGTTCCCGCATTCGAAAGATTAAGCTTGAATCATATTCTAAAAACAATACAAATTTACAAAAAAAAATACTGATTTTTTTATGATTACATTTAGTTTGAAAAAGCAGTAAGTTGTGACCGTTCAAGATTACTTTGCTAATTTTAAAAAAATAGTGCAAATTTATCTTGAACGATATTATTTTTTTTGTGTTGTGCTTTGTTTATCTTAATTGCATCGCTTCTTAATTACATAAACATATTATACGTGACCAAACAACACGTATTCAACGATTCTAATTGTCATATGTTTTAATAACATAACATAACGTCACGCCTATTTCCCAGAGGAGTAGGCAGAGACAATTGATTTTACGATCGATCCTGACACATCTCAAATTCCTCATTATACCTATTAGAATGCAGGAATGGAGTAGTGTTTTCAACGGTCACCTGGCTGCTTTCTATTGCACCAAGTGTTGTGAGTTGAGAATGCTTTGTGGTGATCCACAAGTTTAGTTCTGAGTCTAGGTTTTTTGTGTCATCATCATCCTAGCCTTTATTATTCCCAAGATTGCTTGGGGTCGGCTACTAGTTCAACCGGTTTTATCTGAATATCAGTTTTTCCACGAAGCGTTTAGCATCGGACCTTCGCAACCCTGAGTGTTAACTGAATTCGAATGTTGAACTAGTTGTTGGTATATTTGAAGACACTGACTTCCCAATAACGATTGCCATAGATGTTCATGACAAGACCGACGGCTTAACATGTTCTGGTCACAGTCTTGTGTGTCCGTTTAACTTTTTTTTTATTATTATTATATAGCGGGCAAGCGAGCAGACGAATCGCCTGATGGTAAGCGATTACAGCTGCCCATGGACAACGCAACACCAGAGGCGTTACAAGTGCGTTGCCGGCCTTTTAGGAAGGAGTACGCTCTTTTCTTGAAGGTTTCAAGGTCGTATTGGTCTGGGATCACCGCAGGCTACAGCTCATTCCACAGTTTTGTTAAGCGCGGCAGGAAGTTATGTTTGTAAAGTCCCCAGTGACACATTATTCCTAGCACAGGAGTTGATTTTGATAAACTTTTTTTTCTTACAGACTATTATTAAAACGTCGCAAGCACCACGAAACAGAATCCGTAGCTAACGCGTGGGAGTGGTGCTCAGTTCCCGAGAATGAGTTCTTGGAGATTTCCGTTCCGGAGATGATAGAGCGGTCTGTCGTGTACTCACTGCATGCGCCACTCGAGTTGTACCCGCTGTCGAGAGAAGCCTTGCTCGAGTTGAAGAGAGAGAATGATCAGCTCAAGTTACTTGTTAGCAGGTAAGATCGCGTTTAATATTTTTTTTGATGGTCTAGTGTGAGTTTATTGTCTACTCGATTGTCACGTTGAGTGTGTTACGTGGGGCTTTAGTACAGTAGTAGTTCAGGTCGATGGCTTGTTTGGCATCTTATGTAATTATGTAGACTACTGATAACCGAAATGCAATGATGAAAAATTGAGTAGATAACGCGTAAAACATATGATTCCTTTGTAAATCGGTAGTACGGTGTGCAAATTAAGTGTTTAGAACTTTTCTTCTCTCGTTTCTCTTTCTTTACAAGAGAAATAAATAAATACGACCTTGAAACCTTCAAGAAAAGAGCGTACTCCTTCCTAAAAGGCCGGCAACGCACTTGTAACGCCTCTGGTGTTGCGGGTGTCCATGGGCGGTGGTAATCGCTTACCATCAGGCGATACGTCTGCTCGTTTGCCCGCTATATAATAAAAAAAAACAATGCATTTAACTAATATTACTTTATGTTATCAAATTGTAGTTTGATCATGTAAGGAGAGATAAAAGTTATAGATTTATTGTTTATTTACATTAGATAATGTTACATAAGTGTGAATAACTCAAATTTAGTCAGTTTCAAAATTCAATTTGGTAATTAGTTTGACTATTTTCGTAAATGATCAGATTGGGAAATAAAAAAAGTGCGTGCGTACAAAGCCGCAGTTAGCCGCAGCCCTAATCTAGTTTAAATAAATAGTCATATTTCTTATCAGCGACCTGTCTAGAATAGCAGAGTCTGTTTAATTTGGTCATATTATTAGCATACAGAAGTCGAACTATAAACGTCATTAAAGTTCAACGTAAACATTAATGAACCAAGAAGATATGAATGGAGTAATTGCGCTATTTGCTCCGCGATTCAAGATAACCCTCGCTAACCAGTGAAACAATCTTAATTTCTCGAAAATATTGTCGGATGTTGTGAAACTTTCTCTTACAAAAAAAAATCACAGTATTCTTCTGAAGACTACTAAGGACTTTACAAACATACATTCAACGGACAATATTTGTAGATCATACAAACATTTAGTTCGATCTGGGAATCAACACGATACATAGAACACTCAGACTAATAACAGCAATTTGTGGAGCACACAGAGTTGTCACATGTGGGATTTGAATTCGTTTCATGCCTGTTTGTAAAGTCCCCAGCGGCGCAGTAATGTTTCTAATACGGGAGCTGTCTGCTTAAAAATATAAAGAATCAAATATAAGGTCGGTTCAAACGTTTACAGTACACGTTTGAACCGACCTTTGGGGGATGGGGTGCCTCTCACGGTTTCCCTGCTCATCCCTCGAAAACACTATTTTTTAACTATAGTTAATCCAACTACCTGTTCAACGTTTAACTACCTACATACCAAATTTTATCAAAATTGGTCCAGCTGTTTGAGCGTGAAGAAATAAAAAACCTACAAAACACACTCACAAACTGTCGACATTATCATATTAGTGTAAAGCAAAAACAATAGGTACTGTTAAGAACTATCTTCGTGCCTCGTGTATATTTTTTTTGTTAATGAGTTTTTGTGTTTATCTAACCAGCCACTACCAGTTTTTGTTTTTAAATAATGTCAAAACAACTACACAATGTCATAGGGGTCAAATATAACTGGTATAAGTCAGTCAGTTCAAGTATTAGAGATTTGAACATGCATACAATTAGTAAAATATATAAAGCTAGCTTTGTCCGCAGTTTCGTCTGCGTTTATGTCGGCTATCACTATAAAGCCCAGCACAGATTATATCTCCATTCTAATTGAAATCGGTGCAGCGGTTTAAGGAGTGTCCATAAATTACGTGAGGTGTTTTTTTTAATTTTCTGAGCGTGATATTTGCCGAGACCCCCCCCCCTCTCTCCAACGTAAGATTAGATGAGATTTGACTCGACCCCCTCCCCCTTAAACATCTCACGTATTTTATGAACGCCCCCTTAGCCCGCAGCGAAACAAACACCCAGACAGGCAGACAGACAGCGTTACTTTACAATCTTCTTGTGTATAAAAATCAATTGCTGTTCATTTGTCTTGCTAAAACTCGAAAACGGCTAGGCCGACTGAATTAATTTTGAAATGTTTGTCGTAGTCCAGGGAAGGTTTAAACGGTGAAAACGTGAAAGAAGTAGCGGGCACAGCTAGCTTATAATATTAGTATTAATAACGAGTTACTAAAGTTTAATTTAATTTAAGGATTGAAGAAACTTAATTCAAGAACTTTGTATTCAATACAAATTGTTATGAAAACTTAATATGTTCAATTTCTATACACACTACTTCCATTAAATCCTTAGAAAATTCATTATCTAAACTAGAATTGTACATAATACTAAATAAATATTGGTTTTTGGTAATATGTATGCAATGTGAATTAACTTAGTGACAGTTTTACAGATAATAGAGTGGTGATTCTGTTGTAGTCGTCACTAAACTAAAATTCACTAAAATTTGTTGTTGGATTACATACTTTAATCTCATCCATTTACAGTTCATTTTTCGATATCTCACATATCAGCTGTCACTGTGTTAAGTTCAGTACCAAATAAACGTTAATCAAAAACACACGTTAGTTTATTATTTGAAAAAGTAAAATTTACTTCGGGTATAACCAAAATTAGTTAAATTACTCAACTTAGGCCATATTTTTTCTTTTGCTATTCCGTGTTGAACGGATAAAATATATAAAGTGTGACGTAAAACTTCACATGTCGCACTAAATTTAGGCGTCGTCTAAATACGAGCCGACTAGATGACTTGCATAATTATTACTCATAATTTTTACATTTAGAGTTGTTTAGTTTTTTTACTAATAAACAAACTTTTACCTCTAATCAACTTTTAGTTGGTACTGAACTAAATATAGTGAAAGCTGAGATGTGAGATATCGATTTTAGTGAATTTTAGTTTAGTAATGACAACAACAGAACCATCACTTATGTTTGTCATATGTTTCAATTGAAGGTTCTAAATTCAAATTTACTGCAATTATATAAATTAGACCAATTACTGTTGTGTGTTATTAAGATAATAACCTATAATAGTATGAGATTGCAAGAAATAACATAAATTTGTTTGTAAAACACGCAGTGATGAAACCGTAATAATTTAATGAGTTACTTTGTATGTACCTACTACATAATTTTCAAATACGGTGGGTTTATAATACAACTGTATTCTTTGTGTTCATATTACACGATGTCTTTGCAAACGTTTATTATTATTCTTTTTTTGAATGGATATTTTTCTCAAAGGGTCCTAAACAAAACTGCAGGTTATAATAGCATTTGACCGCGGCTTTGCCCGCTTGTATATTGGTTATCGGGGAAAGAATAGTATATTCCTTCCTCAAGAATCAAAGTATCTATGACAACTTAGATTGAAGATTAGATTAGATTTCTAAATGAGGTAATTTTTTTAATGAGTACCTTTGATGTATTTTTAACATCAGTGTATACAGTGTAACAAGTGGACAGTGGTTTTGTATCCTAGTGTGAGTTATTAAGCTAAATAAACGCATATTAGGGCCTAATGAGAGCCTAATCAATATCATTATTAAAACTCGAGAACCCTCATGTTAGAAATTGAGTCATTTTAGCTAGAAAATAATAATACATCAAATTCGACTAGACTCTCTGGCGCTGCGTAGAGATGTGGCTTCGCTGTGCATCTTCTACCGCATTTACCATGGCGAGTGCTCCGAGGAATTGTTCGTATTGATCTCTGCCGCATCTTTCCGCCATCGTCCTACGCGACAGAAATTTCGGTTGGCAGTCCACAACTGTGCGATTTTCCCGAAACTTTCTGCCGCGCAAAGCATAACTGTGGAATGAGCTGTCGCCTGCGTTGTTCCCGGACCAATACGACCTTCAAACCTTCAAGAAAAGAGCGTACTCCTTCCTAAAAGGCCGGCAACGCACCTGTAACACCTCCGGTGTTGCGGATGTCCATGGGCGGCGGTAATCGCTTAGCATCAGGCGATACGTCTGCTCATTTGCCCCCTATACAATAAAAAAAAATCATTACTATCAGAATTACACCCACAACAGTTTTAACAAGTTAATATTTTTGTCCTCAGAACACCAATATCTTCGAGTACCGAGATGGTCTGCAAGCTCTGCAACACAAAGTATATGGCTCTGCCAGCGATGCGTATACATCTCTACTCCAACGCGCATAAAGAGAAGGAGGAAGATTTCCGCATCTTCCAGAGTTAAAGATCTAACTTTGTTTAAAATATCTAGAGATAGACAAGTTACCTTGTCTATAGTAAGTAGTTACACTTCGATTTTTTGATATTATATGAGACGTTATTTGCGTACACATAAAAATTATTCTTTAGTATTAATGTAAACTAGTATTAAATAGAATTATCTTTTTTTTTGTTTGTTGACTTGGTACTATACGTATTATAGTACGTATATAGGGACGAAAGAAAGTTTTTGTTTTAGTTTTAAGTATTGTTGATTACACAGAAATTGTAATATTAAGATACTAGAAGTTTGTATAGATGTGTGACCTTGTTGCGGCACCGATGTGGTGACGTACATCATTGGAAGAAATGTACACTATTTGTGATACACTGGGAGCGTCATTCCTAAATTAATTTAGTTAAAACCATATACGCTTAAAATTATTTTAGGTACGTGTTTCGATTTAGCGACATCGGTTTTGGAAAAAAATCGGGCGAATTATTTTTTTGTGTCTTATTACGATTTCGTACGTTGATTTGAAGAGAATTTAATTAAGAATATTGTTGTTTGTGTTACTACTTGAATTAAGCAGAGTAAGTAGAATTCTCAGTTTGTACTATACAGTGTTTATATTCATCCTATATTTTAAATTGACTATTTAAGTGTAGACTTTTTTCATTTTAATTATAACAAATAAAAAAAAATCTGACGTATGTAAATTGAAAGACTCGAAATTGTTTTGTACCTGCTTACTTGAGACTTTATCTCGAATATACATATATTATATGTAAGTTCGAGATATTAAATATATTATATATTATTTCAATGTATATCATAGGTTGGATAATGTTAAAAAACTATTGTAATGTGATTTATAATAAAGTGCAAGAATATTTAAATAAACACGTGGTCAATTATTTTTCTTTTATTTATCTATGCTTTACGACAGCTGTGTTGAGGCGGCGTTTCCAGAGTTGTACCAAATATTTGTGTGATTTGCAAAAGTTTGTTTCGAAACTTGTGTTTTTATGTAATACGATGTACATAAGTATTTACAAAAAAGTATCAAGTATTCTATCTATCAATCTAACTATCATAGTAGAAGTTCGGCTTACATGGTTTACCCTCCAGAATCCGGTAACCTCACTACGTGGTTAAAGGAATTGCTTTCATTTCATACGTTCATGAAATTGACACAGAACACCCAGGCTCAGGCAAACAATTTGTTGGCCAAACTAATTCAATATGTTAGCACATTCAGTGCAATAAGAAGCGTCGAGGTGACCGCTTTAATCATTACATCAGTTCCCTCAGTGTTTAAGAAAACTAATTTAGAAAGTGTTTTCTACTGATCCATATACATTATACATCAGTTTTTATAAAAATCGGAAAATTAAGACTGAACCCTTCGGAGCAGAATGTACAATAATAAATAAATAAATAAATATTTTCGGACATTAAACATACAACGCCATCTAGTCCCAAACTAAGCAGAGCTTGTACTGTGGGTACTAAACAACTGATATCAATACATATATACTTTTTTTTTGTAAATACATACATATTATACATAGAAAACACCCAAACTCCGAAACAAATATTAGCAGATCATACAAACATTTGGTCCGACCCGGGAATCGAACCCGAGACCTCAAGCACAGCAGTCGCATACACTACCACTGCGCCAACGAGGCAGTCAATACGCATAATGAGCAAACGCAAAATGAGCACCACACACAAAATGTACAAAACTCAGAATGTACGAGTAGTACGTTCACACACATAGAAAAATTAAGAAACATTTTCTAATTATGATGATTGTCAGAAATTTATTATTTATCAGATTCCTTATTTAATATTAGATCAAAATGGACCAAGCCGTGAGTTGAAATTATTTTTCAAGACATACAATGAACAGGACAACGGAATAATGAAAGTACCTCTAGTAGGTACTAAAATTGCAGAAGCTTGCGAAGAAAAGGTAATAAGATATAGTCCACGGGCCCACGTACAAGGGATTTCAGTGATTAATAACAGGCTGAAAGTTTATACACAGCTTCGTTTTGACGAGACACCCAACTTTTATCATTGGACCAAATTCTGATAGTGGCAGGAAAAAGCGGGATAGGGAGCGAAACACGTCGATTTGATGAGTGTCCCAAATTAATAAATAACAGTTTCTAAAAATCAATACTTCGAGAAAATGCGATGGAAAACTGAGAAAAACTTGTGGCATACAAAGTGAATGGTACCTTCCCGAGTGACCCCCAGCTCTAACATGCCAGAATGGTGACTTGAACATTTTTATTCATTTTCATTAATAACAAACTGATTTTTGTTTTGGGGCTTGCAAAATATATATTTTTCATAAAAAATGCATCGGCATACAAATTTGATGGTAATTTTTTCGAGTACACTCGTGGTAGTAAAGTGGTAATTTTTTTGAGACCTGTAGGTCTCACTTCAACCAAATTACTTTTTCGGGCATTAAATTCGCGGAAAATAGTTTTTAAGTCCAACGTTTTTAGCATATCTGACTCTATATACAATATTGATAAAGCATCGAGCCTTTCTTGCAGCATCGTCGTTCTCTTTTCATTTTTTATTATTTTCAATTTCGAAAAAATTATTCCGCTGTGCAGTTTGATATCATCAGGCATAAAAATATACGCAGGGCTGTGTCCACATTAGGGAACGCTGATTTAATTTTATCATCGTGTATTATTTTGTACAATTGTGCGTGAGTTTGACGTGAACTTGTGCGAGGCAAGTCACTGGAACTTATTATTTTTGAGACAAATGAATGAAACTGTTGAATTTCGGTTTCTAAGTCGATATTAAGGTCCTGTGGATACGTGTTTACTAAATTTCTACAATGCTGAGTGTATTCTGAAGTTTGATCGGGACTAATAATTTCATCGACATCAGCTATTTTAGTAAGGAATGAGAATTTGTCTGCTATTTCTTTGTATCCCTCCCCTTCTTCGCATCTCTGCATTTAATTTATCAATGACGCCATAAAAATCATGATTTTAAATTGTTCTCTCGCGTTGAGACTTACTCCAGGAGCTGCACCGTCATTGGGCATTTTCTTCCTTCGTCTTTGACGGGTGTCTTTAAAGTCCACATCTGGTAGCTTTTCTTTTGCGCGGGCCTCTAAATTATCAAAGTCGCCACGTAATTTTTCTAAAAAATCGACGAGGGATTTGTAAAGATTAGCGCACGTCTCTAGAGTGACTTCCGGGTCTTGTAATACTTTGCTTACTTTTCGGAAGGTTTGCAAAATTTGGTCCCACATGAGCCATGAGCAACATAAGTACGAATTCAAACTCCTGTAGTTTATCTGACAAATTAGCTGCTTCTCTTCTGGTTTCTCCTTTTTGCATGTCATCTTTAGAAATGATGTCTAACGCACCTATAATTTTATTATATGTCTCTAAAATAGCAGAAGTCGCTTTAGTGTGAGCTTTCCATCTGGTGTCTGATAGAGATTTTAAAACATTTTCATTTTCTAGATGATTTTTTAATATTCGCCACCTAGTGGTTGAACTAGAAAAAAAATTGTATGGATTTTGAACTAATGAAAAAAAATTGACAGCTGATAGGCAACAATCGACGGCGATTCGACCTACTAGATTGAGAGAGTGGGCTGCGCATGGGACATATATTGCAAACGGATTCGCCTCTAGAATCTTTTGCTGCATGCCATTGTAACGCCCAGACATATTTGAGGCATTATCATATGATTGGCCTCTGCATTTTCAAAAATCTAGTCCACACTGTTCTACAAGGTATTGAAGTGTCTGCTTTGCCAGTTCATCACTTGTGTGATGCGTTTTCAACTCAATAAATGTAAGAAAACGCTCTATTGGTTGCCCGTCTTTTACATAGTGAATAACTACGCTAAGCTGGTCCGTGTGTGTCAAATCCGGCGTAGAATCTACTGATAGACTATAATATGCAGAATATAATTCGTGCGCGAACAAGCGGGAGCTCGGAACGAGAACGCTCTATTTAACGCGCGGATTTTCAAACCTTAACTTTCATGTGCAAGCAATATTTTTTTTTTGCTGTTTCTGGTGCTGGTGCCCCCCCAAGACGTGATGCCCTAAGCAATTGCTTAATTTGCTTAAGGGTTAATCCAGCACTGCCTATAGTTTTTTGTTTTTCAGCTTTTTGGAGTATTAATTGTGTTGTAGTGTTTGAGTAGTGATTGAGTAGTGTTATGCGTGTATTATTCATTTTTAGTCTTTGTACTGTTTATTGTGTTGTATTGTATGTATTGTGAATATTTGTCTTTGAGTATGATGTAATCTGTAATGGTAGTGTATGGTATAGTAAATAAATAAATAAATTAAAATGAGCACAATTATCTTAAAATAAATACAAAAATATAAATAATAAAATATAAATATAAATATTCCGGACATCTAACACACAACGCCATCTAGTCCCAAGCTAAGCAGAGCTTGTGTTATGAGTACTAGACAACTGATATAAATACTTATATACTTTTTTTTTTGTAAATACATACATACTATACATAGAAAACACCCAAACTCCGAAACAAATATTTGCAGATCATACAAACATTTGGTCCGACCCGGGAATCGAACCCGAGTCCTCAAGCTTAGCAGTCGCATACGCTACCACTACGCCACCGAGGCAGTCAAAATAAAAACCAAGCTGTAATACATGCTCATATTACAGAATCCGTTTTTATTCACACAGGTAAAACAAAAATGCCACATATATCTGATCCATATTATACCTACTAACATATCGTTATCGACGACAACAGTCGCTCTAATCACGCAATGAATAGATACATAAAACACCTCAAGGCTACATAACATAAATGTATTCAATTGAACATAGGTACCTAAGTGATTTAAATTACGCTCTTTTGTGATATTGTTAACAGGCCATATTCTCTCTTTCTTTCTTCATTATCTCTGTGTATAGTCATGATACTGGTAGAACAGGTTTATACCGAGAGCACGTTGTACCATCCGTAAATATTGCAAGGTATAAGTTCGTAGACCGTGTTCCGATCCAGTCGTCTGAACAAAAGTGCGTCGACTCGTGTTGTTTCCGCGTTTGCTGTTTTAAATAACTTAATTTAACGATGTGGGAGCAACAGCAAAACTTAGAACCTGTAATGGAGTAAGTAAACATAATATTTAATAGAATTATAATACTTATTAAGAAATATTTGTTTTTATTGTACCTCATTATTCGCGTGATCAGCTGTTTATTTGATACTTGGTTGTACTATACTCTAATTATACATTCGTAGTTAGTTAATATGTTCTGAACCAAAGATACGTTGTAAATAATACACTCAATGCTAATAAACACTTCGCAACGCTTTATACTCGTATGTATTACCTTAAACGTAATATGAGCGGGAAACTCTGTGGATCAGGCTGCTTTTCTTCCTTGTAGATAAGTTTTTTTAACGCAAAATAGAACATTAAAAAATAACACAGCGTCAAAGCAAATAGGTAAATATTTTCTCTGTTGATACCATTGGTGAAAGTAAATTTATATCGGGAAAACATTATTTAAACACGTTGAGCCACACACTGCTATCAAATTACAATCTAGGTTTGATTACATTTAACGATGTCGTTTACTTAGAAATAATACAACTTGATAGCTTACAGAGTAATTTTTTCGGTTTCCATTAGAGTATCGAGTTAATTAGCTACGGTCACAATTATATTTTCAGTATAATTACCAATTGAAAAGAGAAATTCATAAATTGGGTCGTCATATCTAGTTGAGTTTTGCTAGCGTAAGTATTCGTAACTTGCAAATTGTCTGAAATCACAAAAGTTATTATTTAACAAGGAATGTTCCGATTGTAAGTTTTACAGTATATGCAATGCATCTTCTTCAAGACAATCGCCTGAGAATCAGTATTAAATTTATATTTATTCCAATAAGCAAAAAGCGGTTATTTTAATGTTATGTTACAAACAGACACTCCTATTTTATTTATTTGTATGTAAGTATATATAAATAGATAATACCTCTATGTTTTCTGTCAGTTGAGTCACTTGAGCACAGTTTCTGAAATGTAATTTTTGTTTAATTATTGTTTAGTTTGTAAAGAGATAATAAATTATCTAAACGGTATAAAGATTATTCAAATAATGCCGAGTGAAGTTAAAAGCATAAGTATTTGAAACAAATCAAAACCATTCGAAACTAGAAAAAATACTAACCCTGAGATAAAATAATATACACCAAGGGAACTGGTCTAACAACGTCTCAATTTGATTGGTAAAAAAACAATGCAGGGACACTAATCAGGTATGCAGGTATCTCGCTCGTGATGTTCGAGCCCCTATCGACACTATCCGAGAGGAACCTGCGCTACTTAACTACATAAATGGGCATAGGAAATCCCGAGTTCGATTCCCGGGTCAAAAAATGTTATTCGGTTTTTTTTACAAGAAATCCCTAATAAAAGACGTGAAGGATGTTGAAGGTGTTTCACGCCCCTGCCTTGGAGAGTACGTTAAATAGTCAGTCCCGGTTCTCTTGAACATATATTATGCCAATTGTTATTTGAGAAGTCAGCGACCTCAAGTAAACTGACAACCAGTTCAACCTTCGAATTCAGTGCGCGCGTAGTGTGTTAATACTTCTTCACGGAAGCGAAAAAATACGAATCTTTTTGTCAAAGTTTTCTACTATAATTTTTTCGGACTTCTGGCTCTCATGTATTCCGCAGTATCGGTCCTTCCTCAGGGTTCAGCGTGATTGTCTTTCACTTCATGCAAACATCAAAACTAATAAGAGTTCATTCACATCGGTCTCCTTTCAAAAGCTACTCTCTACCTACTCCTTCTTGCTGTGTAGTATTGAATATCTACTAGTAGTACTAGTAGGTACCTACTTGATGCAGACTTTCCCTAGAAGGAATTTCGGGATCTACTAAAGCGCGGTAGATTAATATTCAGGGTGATACCTTATACCAGGTTAAGTACCTTCAACAAACATGAGCGCCATAAATATGACCAAAAAAAAAATAAATAAAATAAAAATAAATATGTCAACGATAAAGGATCAAATTAGTAAAAAAAAGTTGATTATCAGAAATTCTCGAGCGTTTCAGATTAAGGTGGGGCGAGTTACTCGTAATTACATGCTAAAAAGTGTGTATTCTACTAATCAGTTATGAAAAAAAACTGATAATTTGAGAGTGACGTAAAGAAAGGTGGGCTACAAAGTTATAAAAAAACCGTCATCTCGACATTCTCGAGCGTGACTATTTTTTATTTTATTTTAAAGGATAACGAAAAATATGTAATCTGACGATTTCCACTAACCGAAGTAACAAAAATTCATCGATAAAGTTTAATGTGTAGTTGCTTATATTCAGACTGATAAGTCAGTACTAATTCATTAGTTAAAGAAACAAGTCGAAGATATGGAGCTACCGCCATCCCAAATTGACCTTGTAATTGTAGATAGCTTATTTTTTTCGCAACACCAGAGGCCTCACAAGTGCGTTGCCGGCCTTTTGAGAATACGTACGCTCTTTTCTTGAAGGTTTCAACGTCGTTTTGGTCCAGGACCATCGGTAGTAAGGTACTTTACATAATTCATGATTTGTGTTATGAATATTCTGTTATTGATAATAAATTACAAATGAATTATGAAATGTTATTATCATTCCCTGATCACGGAGAAGCAGATACGAACATAGCATTTCTTGCTTGCCAACAAAATGAAGATTTTACTATTAAATATTCTATCTACATAGCCACTCTCCCCACCGATGAAAAGGTATACATTATTTAACATTATTGTCTTTTTATCATCTAAGCTTTGCAACCCAATAAGTCTCTATGACGCTCTAGTAAATTTAGCATCGTGGGCTTACCTACCATTGAAGGTTGCAAGGTTATTTTAATACAAACATAAGGTCAGTTAACTTGACATTGAATATCTTTATCGCAAAATCATATTGTTCTGTTAACTGGTAACTAAAAAAACACAATTTCTATTAACTTGAGTATCTTGGGGTTCTCTCATGATAGCCATGAGAGAAAAGATAACCCAGTTGTATGTTGTTACCGTGGGAGAGCCACGCTTCGGCATGAATAGGCCGGCTCGACCGGCGTAATACCACGGCCTCACAGAAAACCGGTGTGAAATAGCGCTTGCGCTGTGTTTCACCGAGTGAGTGAGGATAACGGAGGCCATTACCCTATCCCCACCGCCCATACCTCTCCCCATCCCCTTAAAGGCTGGCAACGCACTTGTGACGCTTCTGGTATTGCAGGTGTCCACGGGCGGCGGTAATCGCTTACCATCAGGCAACACGTCTGCTCGTTTGCCACCTATACCATAAACAAAAATAATCACAAATTTTAACAAAAAAACAACCGACTTTAAGAACTGGACCAAATTAAAATGAGACCACATAGGAAGTACCATCTTTCAAATAAAAAAAGAATCATCAAAATCGGTTCATCCAGTGGAAAGTTATGAGGTAACAAACATAAAAAAAATACAGACGAATTGAGAACCTCCTCCTTTTTTTAAGTCGGTTAAAAAGTATACACACCCAGGTTCAACACCTATTGAAGGTAGGTTTAGGTGAACTAAGTAAGTACTAACAGAAATTTGACAAAATCAAAATGAAATAAAAAACACAATGATGAAGTTTTAACTTAGACTAACGTCATTTATAAGTTAAATAATGAATTTTATTATGTTCCTCTAAAAGTTTATTATAACAATCGTAATATTTCTTATCTCTGTACTTATTTGTCATAACGAACGTCGTATTGACTTGTTTGGACATCAAGACAGAAACAATGTTTATTCAATCAACTCAAGAATAGCTCTAATACTGTGCCTACAAGTTCCCAACAGGTTTATATAAGTTGTGTAAATAATCGTGATAAACATGAACTTATTCAGGCGATCGAAGAAACTTTGTCAAATTTATTTAAGGTAGGAATATAAAAACTTAAAGACGGTAAACAAGAATCCGTTTTGAATTGACGCATTGGGTCTTTAAGCCATCACGAAGGTTAAGAAAGTTCAATACTTCCCTAACTCCCTTCTTTTGGCTAGTTCATCATTATATTGTAGAAATACGTTGTTGTTATTTGTTGTACTTCTATCAGGAATTGAAAGTAAATATAAATAAGTCCAGAGGGAGAACATGTGGGATATCGCCGTTTTGTTTTATGCAGAAGCCATGGTTGTCAAGGACTCCGTTTAGAGACTCTGATCTCCATAAGCACTATTGTTGGGACCTCGATAATAGCTAGCTGTTGAACAAGAGACTGCCATAGTTGTTATAGTTCTGTTTTCGAGAGTTAACCTGAGGTTCCAACAGTGGTTTTGCTCAGTTTGAATCCGACAGGTCACCTCAACCGTTTACCTCTTCTTAAATTTTATAACACCAATGCTTATCTTTACATAATTCAGGCAAAGAACCCGGAGTTGTGCGATCACAGAAATGTGCAATGTCTGTGATGGTCCTTTACCTTTAAATAAAATAAAAACAATGTACCTAATAAACGTATGGAATATCTCTGAGGTTATCTGTAGGGGTCAGCAGCATCTTGCGATGTTTGTCGTCCAAGTAGCTGACAGTCTACATCGGACCGACCCGCAAGATGGTCGCTATACCGATTTCGGGAACAAGTGTAGCCGGGTAGGTTGCCTTTCTTTTATTAATTATGTTTGGACTAATTTTAAGACTACCTACGACTCATTTAAAATTGTACAAGCGTTAGTCAATATCGTTCATTGAGAATATGAAATTGTAATTTTTATGCAAAAACACTTGGATTTATACATGTCTATCTAGAGAGGAGACTCTATGTTTATTATCGTGTACTAGTATGTAAAAACCACAAGTACACCCAACTTATGGAACGATTGAAGTCCAAAGGTCACGGTGACGGTAATATAAGAAAAATATTCCATACAAACAGGGTATTAATTTTCTTGTTGTTAAAAAACTATCACCACTACAAATGTGTATCCAATCAATCATCGTCGAACTATTAACAGATATCTATAATGTATTCATGTTCCCTTAAGTTGAAAAAGTTTATTCATAACTACTTATGTAGCATTTTCTACAAGAAAATGCGGTGGCCTCATAATGAACACTACTCAAGTCAAAAATTGGGATTGCGAAATCACACGAAACTGCTAATCTACCTTTATGGTTAGAATTCATTTATTTCTTAAATATTACTAAGCACTTTTAATAAGAAGACAACATAAAATTGTCGCTATGTTACATAATGTATGACCAGAGAACCAATTAAATTCTATTTAATAATTAAAAAGACAGTAGGTAATGTTGCCAATATTGTCTACGTATGTAAAATTAGTTAGGAGTAGCTAGGTCCAGTTCACACTTAATATTTTTAAAATGTAATAAAGTTAACCTCCCTCATATTTAATAATGTTCTTGCCGTAGTGTACCTATTCAAACCTTTGTTAATAAAGACTGTGTGCTCGCCTTAGGTTGCGATTTTGAAAGTGATACTTTTTTATAAATGATAGTTGCGTATGCACATCCCCGGTTAAGATTTTCTATAGTGAAATATATACATATATTATACGGATAACTTTGGACAAAGTTAAAAATCTTTAGGCATTTTATTCTGCTCAATTTGAAGCCTTTCTAAATTTTCTTTTGTGATAGTACCGACTCCAAATTCCTATAAGATAGTCGAGATGTGGTTTTATTAACGAGTTACAAATTTTATATCGAAATTAAAGAGGAGGCATTTTACTATGCTACATAAAGCTCCTATATGATCCGAATACTTTGAACATATTTTTATGTAACTCCATCAACGTAATACCTTAACTTAACTACTTAAACCAAAGTTAATTTAAATAGTAATATATGTATTTAAAAAGCTTTCACATTTTCTCTGAACAATTAGCCAAAATGACTTGAGCGGCGGTGTTCGTTTGTCGATTTTATTGCAATAAACTATTTGACATTAATTAAAACTGATTAGTTACTTAAATGCCTTACTCTTCAGATCAATCCAGAATGAGCTCCGTCAAGAAGTTGCGGATGCTCGCCTGCAATCAGCTGCTTTCTCCCCTAAACTTGCCATAGTGCAGGTGGGCGGTCGCGAGGACTCCAATGTCTACATCAGGATGAAGCTGAAGGCTGCTCAGACCATTGGTGTCGAAGCGGAGCACATCAAGCTACCTAGTGACATCACTGAAACCGAAGTGAGTCTTGATTTTTTATATTATCGCTTCCCCTTGGTCGATTTTAAGAGCCCATATCGCGCTTCTGGTCATCCCTCTGGAGGGAAGTCTCCCCCTTAAACTCTGCAATTTTCAGAACTATTCTCGGTATTTTTTTGGATTACCTAGTACTATGTGTTTTATGAGGAGGCCACATTCAATAGACACAAGTGCATTAACCCCCTTGAGCCTTCACCCTACAATTAGGGTATGGATTGTTTTCTAAACTCCATGAATAGCCGTGGCACCACTCCGATTTTCTGCAGCCGATTTGTGCTGAAACAGTTCTCTAAAATCTCCAACGATGAAAAAATGACAACTTTTTTGCTGTTTATCAATCAAATATGTTTCCTTTATAACTGTTCGTCTTTTTTTCTTAAAATTTTTCTGAAAGTTCAAATATCAAAAAAAAAGTCGTTTCATCGTAAACAAGCTTGGGTATTAGGTTAGGCATCGTTATTATGTAGATGTCAATTGGTGTATTTTTTTAAAAACAAAGTCATGATATTATTAAATATTTTGAAAGCTCACCACACTTTATTACGATAATTAAATTTTTCTTACCTACCTGAGAGTACCTACGTGGCATTCTTGTGCCTGCCGCACTGCCGTATTTTTAGATATAAAAGAAATCGTTAATCAGGATAATCAGACAAACTTATTTGATAGATAAGTGTGTTGTCATTAGTCTTTGACTAATTTAAGAGCATTTAAAAGAGGTCATCAACCGAGTTCAATGATAAATACATACAAACATAAAACTTGTTATAATTTAATAAAGAGTGCATACGAGGCGTGTCAAGAATAGTAAGTGGAAATTATTGTCTCATGGTAATTAGTCGTGAGTTTATACATGTTTAAAGAGTTCAAAGGGATTCCCTCTTAATTCCTACAAGAATATGCATTTATAAATTTGAAACTTATAAAATTCTTTATAGCAATACAATACATAACATGCTATTCATATAAGTACCTAAACAAAAGAAAAGTGTATTTATTAGCGTTATATATAATAAGTAGGTTTGTGATATTTGCTGTGCAGAAATCAGTTATGTTAATTGGCAGACAATTGTTTAAAACAACATCATATTTTGTTTCTGTTTTTTTTTTTAAATATTCCATAATATAATCGTAAACTTACCGTAACATTGTTAAACTTGAACCCCCGACACTTGATAAGATAATTGTGTTTTGTACGAGTTGTTGCTTCATTGCGTGATGTAATCATAATGTAATATTATGTATCGATTATATACGCTATTATTGCTTTATATATATCATTTTAAATCATCAACAGTCTTAGATAGTCCATTGCTGAACATAGGCCGCTCTTTAGAAGGGGTTTTTGGCATATGCTTCCCAGACGGATTGGTGTAAGGATGGTTCAAGTTTTCCTTCTCTTTGCAGAGATACTGTCTTCCGTAGTTTGCCACTTTCATCTACTCTTATGACTCCCACAGGATGAATAGGGGTGGTGACATTATTTATTCCTTATCCGCCTCCACACGGAGATTTTATATGTGACATGGGTATAATATGATTTACTAAAGATACTAAATAAATATATACTTCTGGCTAAAACGTCTTAATTGTAATAAAAATAAAAAATGTAAAATTGTAATAATAATAATAAAAAAGAGTTTTTTTGTACACCAGTGAAAAAAAAACCTTAACGGGGGTTGCGATAAGCGCAAGCGATATCTTCTAGACTGTAATGCTGGGGGGGCCACACTAAGGTTTAACGTCAATGCCCATTATCTCGATAATTATTGCGATATTTTTTACCGCATTAAAATGGGTGGCTACACTTCAACGGTCAACATGAATGCTCATTATTGGCGATAAAAACGGCATTGAATTTACTTTAATTCAAGCAAGATGGACGTCGACAGAGCTCTAGATCTCATGAGTGTAAATTTATATTATTTGACTTTATTGAATCATTACCGAATAAAAAGAAAACGGAAACAAAGAAAAAGAAGATGGTGGATGATTACTCCACTCTGACGCCATAATACGTATTTCCAGTCAAAATCGTACGATTTTGAGGCAACTCCGTCGTAAAAAAACAAATACGTCCGCTCCCGTTGCGCTCTCGATGCACACTGACAATTCGTAATGTGGCCGCTTCATCGCATCAATTCTCGCGTTAATCTCTTTGATGTACCGCCACTTGAGCTATCGCCTAACTCCAAATGGCATTGTTAATGCCATTGTCAAATTATCCCGTTAAGTTGTGGCTACACCTATGGTGAACGTCCATTATCGCGATAATTAATGGCATTTGTCATTAGTGTGGCCCCAGCATAAATGATTGTGTTGTCGGTGAGTGGAGTAGGGCTTATCACAACCGACTAATCGACAACTTGGCCAGCGTCGTGATCTAAATAGTTATACACGACAAAAAGATGTTTTGAAAATGCTTATAGATTTTTTTATGTATCCTCTCACAGACACATCAACATTATTTTAGTAGCAGGTCTATTAAACCAAACGTGTAATAAAAGCGCCTGATAGAAAACGAATACTACATGTTGTGTAATTCATAAAAATTAACTTGAAGTACCTACGAGTACATATTTTTGACGATTTAATAACTTCCCTGAGCTCTTTAAGTTTTAAATTATACTTATACGTAACAAGAAAGAGGTAAAATTGATGTAGCCTATATCACCGGGCCATAATTTCTAACTTATGGATGGCTTCTGCCAGCCATCTTCATCATCTGAACAACAAACAATATAAACTAAAATGTGTGACAACGTGTAAATGAATAATGAATGAAACAGAACTATTCTATATACATTATGGATAACCATTTTATGTCATTCTTTATTCATTTCGTATTGAAAACGTGTTTCGTCCATACAATTACACTAACAAATTTTGTTTTGAAACTGTAGCCATTGATGTGTATTCAAGTTCTGTTAGTAAAAATTATCTGCAAACACTTTATCATTCACTACTAATTAAAAACTTCCAGTTGCTGGCGAAGATCACCAGCTTGAACGAGTCTCCGTCGGTGCATGGGATCATAGTCCAAATGCCACTGGATGCCGTACACCCAATAAACCCCCACATCATCACTGATGCTGTGAGCCCGGACAAAGACGTTGATGGGTAAATATTTCAATATTTTATTTTGGTTCACAAACAGAGTACCCCGAATAAGTTTATTGGTGGGCTTTGACAGAAGAAAGAGTGCTAAGTATGTGACATTGGTTCAAGCTATGTACAGAGAATCCAACACTTGTCTAAAAAAGACTCTGAACCCATACCTCTTCGTGCTGATAATGGATGCTCTGACATGGGTCATACAGGAGGAGGTATCAAGGTTCATGCTATTTGTAGAAGACATTGTGTTGGTCGGTGAAGACGCGTCGGAGGTCCAGCGCAGGCTAAAGACATGGCAGCAAAGACTAGAGAATATTCGCTTGAAAATCAGCAGAACTAAAACTGAACCCATGTTCTGCGATTTTGGCGTTCTCTCCGGTCTTGCTGCCGTATCACTGAATGGAACAGCGATTCCGGACTGCACCGATTTCGAAGACCTCGGTTCGTTGTTACTAAGTAATGGCGAAATAGATAGAATGAAATGGAGGCAGGTAACAGGAACTATTTGCGATCCCAAGTTCCCTTTAACGTTAAAGGGACTAATATATAAAACGATCATCAGACCTGTCGTCTTCCATGGATCTGCGTGTTGGCCAAAAAAGAAAATGGTTAAGGGACGTCAGCATGTAGCTAAAATGCTAATGTTGAGATACATATGTGGTGAGACAAGAATGGATAAGGTGAAGAATGACTAGATTAGAAGAAGCCTGAAAGTAGCACCAGTGCATAAAAAGTTGAGAAGCAACAGGTTAACTTGGTATGGACATGTGATGCGCAGAGATTAGGAAATTGTAGTTAAGAAATTTTTAAGTATCGAAGTCAACTAAAACCAAATAATAAATGGATTGACTGCGTAATAGAGGATATGGCCAGAAAGGGAGTAAGCAGTGAACTGACGAGTGGTAGAGGAGAATGGAGAAGGAAAACTCATTGCACCGATCCCAAATAAAGTTGGGAAAAGGGTAGGGTGATGATAATGATGATCATGGTTCACCAACAAATCCATACCTATATTATAAATGCGAAAGTAACTTTGTCTGTCTGTCTGTTCTGCTTTCACGACCAAACCGCTGCACCGATTTCAATGAAATTTGGCGTAGAGATACTTTGAATCTTGACGAAGGATATGGGCTACTCTTTGCTGGGATAACCAACAAACATGCGGGCAGAGCTGCGCGCAAAAGCTAGTATATAAAAAGGATTATATTGTTCTTAGAATCAACATTTGAATGAATAGGTATCATTTTAATCACAAAGATATTCTGATAAGTATTTCTTATTTATTTGATGAGGGCCTAGTAACGGAGTGATTATGCCGCATGTATTTATTGCATCAATAATAAACCTTAAAAAAGTTCGTCATTACCCATTTTAATATTATATTATTTATTTACATGCATAAAAACTAGCTTTGGAAATTTACATGTAGGCACTTTGTTTCTAGAGGAAGGAAGAACCCGTGAGTAAAAGCTAAAATATTATACTTTACCAGATCACTAGCATTCTGGAAAAGGCTATGTTAATTCACTTGTAATAAGCATTAAAATACCCGGTTAAAGTAGCTGAAGACGTCTGTTAGATAAGAGTTGTAGGGGAACGGGTATAATGTTCCACCAACACAAAGGGAGGATCCTCCGACCAGGCGAGGTGATCATGCCTGGCGGGCTACTGCCCAACAGTTGATGTTGGAATGTTGTACATATGATAATCAGCGCGAGAACTATTTATTGCGCGATTCAGGATTTGTAGTTACTCCGTGTAGTGCGTTACTTCGTAGTTCAGTGTATCTTCGTTAGATGGCGCTGTAGTAAATTACTGTTGTGTTGTATGTGGAAGTCGCCACAGAGTTGAATAATAGTGGCAAACATGTGTACCTACTCGTATGTTTAAACAATTTTGGATTTTCATACAGGCTAAACACAGTAAACGAGGGTCGAGTTGCCGTGGGTGACTTCACTGGCTTCATTCCCTGTACTCCTGCTGGCTGTATTGAGCTGATCAAACGCGCCGGCGTCAGCATCACGGGCAAGAATGTCGTGGTCTTAGGTCGTAGCCGTATTGTGGGGACCCCAGTTGCTGAGTTACTGAAGTGGGAGAACGCAACTGTTACTGTCTGCCACTCTAAGACTAAGAACTTGAGTGATATTGTGAGTATGGGTCTTTCTTAAGGTAATTAGGTACAAAATATAGGTGACACACCAGAGGCGTTACAGGTGCGATGCCGACCTTTTAGGAAGGAGTACGCTCTTTTCTTGAAGGTTTGAAGGTCGTATTGGTCCAGGAACACCGCAGGCGACAGCTCCTTCCACAGTGTCCATACACTCGCAACACCGGGAGCGTCACAAGTGCGTTGCCGGCCTTTGGGGGATGGGGAGAGGGATGGGGCGGGGTTGGGATATGGGCCTCCGGTATCCGGCCTCACTTACTCGGTGAAACACAGCGCAAGCGTTATTTTACACCGGGTTTCTGTGAGGAAGCAAGAAATCTCCGTATGAGGAGATTATTGTTAATATATTGTAAAAAATAACCTATGTTTTTGAATAAATTTATAAAAGTCTAAGTAGGCATTGAGGTGTGGTTTCTTAGAACAACAAATTTATTTTTTTATTAAGTTTATTACTTAACTATTCAACACGAGATTGCCTTCTGCATGTACGACTGTTACTCATTCAGAATATTTTGTTTTGTTGCCAGACTAAAACTGCTGACATTCTGGTGGTAGCCATCGGCAGACCTGAGATGGTCCGTGGATCTTGGATTAAACCTGGAGCGGTTGTCATCGACTGCGGCATTAATGCAATTGACGGTATAACTTTTTTATCCATATCATTCCTTATAAGCTGACCGCAACCATGTTTGGGAAAAGCGTTTGGGGCAGGGATTATTGGCGCCTGGCTCCAAGTCCATAGACGACACCCTAGTTTTCACCCTGCCTAACAAAGAATATTTCTTTTTATTAGGCAGGGTAAAAACTAGGAGCTTAAAAATGCAATGATAGGAGCGAACTCCATAATATTGTGACTGTTAGTGCGTTCTGTATTTAAGATTTCTATTAAGTATACTTTTTCGGTCATGGGTACACCATGTATGGCCAAACGTGGATTAACCTTTGGCCATACATGATGTACCCATAGCAATAGCAATTAAATCTTGTAACTTTATACGGTATTAAAACTATTCGACTTTCAAGACTTGACTTTGTTGTTGTTGTTTTTAAATATTTTTAGAATGAGTTTCGTGACATACCAACTTACTTACAGACTCTTTTGGTCTACTTGTGAATAATACGGCTAAATGTGAATGTTATTTTTTCGTATCATGTTGTTGCTGTGCTAACTTGGTAGAAATTGTGTAATATTTCGTATGCAATCTTATCGCGGTCATTTTCCTATGTACATTCGAGACTGGAAGTTTCAGTTTTACCATTCAATTACAATAAAAGTGACGTCATCAATAATTGAAGAACAATGAGCGTGTATCAAACATTTATTCACGCCAAAACGATGTTAAAATATTGATGTTTTTGGTAAAAGTGAACGATGTGGACGACAATAGACGGAAGGCAGTCGAAACAAAACATCTTCAATTATCCGTCTCCATAACGCATAATCAGTAGTGGTCAATCCCTGGAGCAAAGAACAGTGTAAATAAATTAAGTTTTTGTAAAATTATTTAACTTTTTATTAAATTTTAATATAAGGAACTGTTTATAAAGTTTCTAGTGTTAATGCATTAGTATACCAATATGCAATAGTACCTGAGAAAAAACTGCAATTTAGAACTATAATTGGCTGGTATTTCTTTGAAAAAAAAACTGTGTCATGAAGTACTGTATAAAACTGCCACATTACAAGCAAAACGAAGAAACTTCGCGAAGCATTCTTACGTGAGCTCTGCAATTGCTATTCACTATAAAATAATCACCTTTATTTTACACACATTAAATAATTTAATAATAAATTGAATTTTCTGTGCTGTTATCCATTTAAAATTTATAGGACTTTTGTGGTTAAAATTTATAAGAGTTAGTGTCATATAATTTCTAAATCTTAACAAGTGCTTCGACGCTATTAATTAAATTAATAATTTTATAATTATAATTTATCCATTTCGATGTAGGTAAGATATCTGAATAACTGACCAGGATTTTGGATAATTGTTATGTGTGTAAGTTCTTGTAATCGTTTTTTAGCAAACCCCCAGTATAAAATGGGCATTAATATCACACATTATCAGATCATAAACTGAATCTAAGCTCATCAACAACGGTACTCATAACTACTAATGAGGTTGCTTGTTTATATAAGTGAAGTAATTAAGTAGGTAGTGATATTTTACAGATCCGAGTAAGAGCAGCGGCAAACGTCTGGTAGGCGACGTAGCGTATGAGGAGGCCGCACTTGTGGCGTCGCACGTGACGCCAGTGCCGGGAGGCGTTGGCCCCATGACCGTGGCGATGCTCATGCGTAACACCGTGCTGGCCGCGCGTCGACAGCTTAACCGGTTGCTCGCGCCAACCTGGCCACTCAGACCGCTCAGAATCACTCCTTTATCGCCACCGCCCAGGTATTTTACCTTCCTTTTTAATATTAAGTATCCGTCTGCAAAATAAAGGTTGCACGATAAAATAAAAACGACCAGATAAGTACTTGAATTTATTTCATGCAGCATGCTACAAGTTAAATATTCAAATGTTTTTTTTTTCTAAATGCAGCGACATAGTAATAGCTCGGTCTCAGAAGCCGAAGGACATAAGCGAGTTGGCTCACGAGATCGGTCTGTACCCGAAAGAGGTGTCACAGTACGGACGTACCAAGGCCAAGATTTCGCTCTCTGTCCTCGACCGGCTCAAGGACACACGCGGCGGGAAGTACATCGTGGTTGCTGGGTGCGTTCATTTAATTATTATTGTCTTCGTAATTTAGTATCATCACCATCAACATTTTTAATAGTTCAAGACTTAGGGCTCTCTTAGAAATATGATTTTAGCCTACTGTGGCTCTAATATATTTTTAGGTGATGCCTAACTAACAACAATACCAATAATGAAATTAACAACAACGTATGAAAACTATTCTACATAAATAACTTTATATAGCGGCACTGCCTAAGACCAGGATAGTTAACGATCTTTGGTGGTGACCTTCGTTCAGCTGTGGGTGCGATATATTGATTGAAACTTTATTTAGATTTTAATTTCAATAAAACGTCAGACAAAAGGTATCATGTTCAAAACACATCCAATTAAAAAAATAGGTAGAGCGATCAAAATAATTGAGACGTTTACTAAATCCTAAATTATGCTTACCTACTGTTATCCATTATTGCTAATGTCAAGGCAAGACATTGTTCTAATTTAATTTGTTGTACTTTGCTGATCCCACAGGAACATTGCATTTTTTGGAATGAAAAGTAGCCAATATGCTATTTCAGTGTATAATCTATCTCTATATAAATGTCCGTTTTTGCGTGAAGGAGTAACAAACATTTATACAAACTTTCTTGTTTATAAACTTTTTTAAAGAAAAGTCTATTTGCCTCTGCAGCATAACGCCTACTCCTCTGGGTGAAGGCAAGAGCACCACCTTGCTGGGTCTGGTGCAGGCCCTCTCCGCTCACCGCGGTCGCAACTCCTTCGCGGTAATGAGACAACCGAGCCAGGGACCCACCTTCGGAGTTAAAGGTGGTGCTGCTGGAGGCGGCTACTCACAGGTAACTGAATTCTTTTAGTACTATAACACTGTTAAAAATACCTACCAAACAAGATATCTTTCTTGACATGCATGAAATTATATTTAACTAAATCTATCGCTTCAACTGTTTTTTTTTCCATTTTGTCATTGTGCCACTCGTCGATCTGTGTTGACACAATGAGCCAATCATTTGATATTTATTGTAATTACGGGCTTAGAGCGTAAAGAATATCTGTGAATTCTCTTCAGATTCCTTAATCAAATCTCGCGGTCAGCGTCAACTGAAATGAAAATAAATCACACCTATCCATATTGGCCCACGAAGTAACTATTCACGAAAAGTTGGCATTATATTATTTTAGATTGATTTTTTTTAAATTAAATGTACTACTATAGAAGGTTTATTGATTCGTCTATTTCTTAGTTAACTAAATTTTTCGGCCCCGCCATGAGCCCTTAACAAAGAAGGTTAATGACTCCACAAAAATAAGTGCCACCTAAGCAAAATCGAATATTCAAAAAAAACTTTATATTGTAAGAAACAAATGTACTGTTTTTGGTCAGGTAATTCCAATGGAAGAATTCAACTTACACTTAACTGGTGACATCCACGCTGTAACCGCAGCAAACAACCTCGTAGCTGCGCAGATGGACGCCCGCGTCTTCCACGAGCTGACACAGAAGGATGGACCTCTCTTCGATAGACTAGTCCCCAAGATCAAGGGAGTCAGGAAGTTCTCGCCTATTCAATTGAGAAGGCTCCAGCGCTTGGGTATCAACAAGACCGACCCTGACAGTTTAACAGATGGGGAAAAAGCCAAGTTTGCAAGGCTCAATATTGATACTAACAAGATTATGTGGAACAGAGGTATTTAGACATCCATAGCTTACCATATCTTTTGATTTTATACTCGTATAGTAATGTGCAAAGTTGTATGTAACTACCCAATAAATAAAGCTTTTGTATGTACGTTCTAATTTACTGTAGGTATTTAAGACTATTGCTGGCGAACTTTCAAATAGCTAGAAGAGAATTGAACGAAATAAAAAAAAAAAAGTTGCGTGTACTAGCGTACACTCGTAAGAAGTGAAACTTCTTTATGACGTTATTTTTCAAAAAATAAATAGCATATGTCGACGTAAGGTATAACGACAAAAGACTTATAAACCAGCAATATTCGTGACAATTCTTATTTCAAGTGCAATAAAAATTAAGGAGCGAGACCTGAGTAAATATTTCGCGATCTGTGGTGTGAATGAAGTAAGTTTGTGGAATGTGATGTGTGTAGTTATTTACATTGTGGACTAAATAAAATAATATTGTTTGTAATGTGATATTTCATTGTAGTATTAATTTGGTCCTGTTTGTGTTTGAAAATGTTTTTTGTTTTATTTTATAAATTTGACGCGTAACGTAACGGATAAATGTTACGTGTAACGAAAAAATGTTACACTAAATTTTTTGACAACCCGATAAAGAAGTTTCACTTCAAATATTTAATTATTCGTTTGTTTAAATAATTGTATTGTTACTTAAAGTAAAGAGTGTTTAAAAAACAAACAGAACGGCTTCTATTTTTCCTAGTGGAATTTTCCATTCCGTTTTACTATTAATTGCGACACCTCTTCTTTAGGGTTTGACAAAAAGCTTTTATATTATCTATGCTATGTAACTCGATATCTATAAACTGAATTATTTATACTTTTTTAGTTGTGGATCTGAACGACAGATATTTACGAAAGATCACGGTTGGTCAGTCGCCGACGGAGAAGGGCTTCACTCGTGAAACAGCGTTCGATATCTCAGTAGCCTCCGAGATCATGGCCATTCTCGCTCTTGGTAATGACATCGATGACATCAAGGAACGCCTTGCTAATATGGTGGTAGCTCTGGATAAGAGTGGCAACCCTGTTACTGCTGACGATTTGGTAAGTTAGCTTTATCAGTCATGCTAATAGGATAAAAATAGTGCAAACTATAACGTGTGAGTAATTCTCAGAACTGGTGAAACAGAGAAATAATCAATTACTACCGGTAGGTAGTAATTGATCGTGCAAATTTTAACTCAGTATTTAAGGAATTTTAGAAGCCTTGGAGAGAGTAGATGAATTGTTAAAATGGATACAATTTTTGGCAGTAAGATTCTAGAAAACAGAAGTTGTGGCGTAATTTATACTGATTTCATGTGCGGTCATAAATCCGGACTAAGGAGATGTCTCATGCTATTTTTACTTTATGGTTGTTAGTTTAACTACAAAAAAATGAACTAATGTATCCAAATAAAGAAATAAATAAATCTGAATATCGTTCAGTTGGCACATCACATGTAGAACTTTCACGTATAAAAAGGAGATAGTTTTTTGTTATTTAAAAGACGGTCCCTATTTTATGTCATCCACATTTTATATATTTTTTATTATTAATTTCATCACGACGACGACTTGAAGACTCGAAGACTTATAATTGAAGACTATAAATACTTGACATTGGTAGAAATAGCTGATCCGAGTGATCCGGCTGTGTGCCATTTCATCAAAAGAAAAAGAAGACGTATAAAAACATAAATATTTTAGGACATCTAACACTTTCACAGACTAGGTAGAGCTTGTATTATGGGTACTAAACAACTGATATTAATACATAAATACTTTTTGTAAATACATATATATTTTACATGGAACACCTAAACTCTGAAACAAATATTTGACCTCAAGCACAGCAGCTGCATTTGCTGCCACTGCGCCACCGATGCAGTTAAAAGGTCAATAATTTATGATGAAGTTTCGGTAGCAAGTAATGAGCATCTGAGTACGTTGGGCAGGGCATGACGGGCGCGTTGCTGGTGCTGTTGCGCGACGCGTTCGAGCCGACGCTGATGCAGTCGCTGGAGGGCTCGCCCGTGCTGGTGCACGCGGGGCCCTTCGCCAACATCGCGCACGGCTGCTCCTCCATCCTCGCCGACAAGCTCGCCATTAAGCTCGCCGGGGAGAAGGGATACGTCGCCACCGAGGCAGGCTTCGGCTCAGACATAGGTTCAAATCTTTTATTGATTCATTAATAATAAACTTTATTCCTGTATGTATTCCAGCTAAATCATCGTCAAAAAATATTTTATTTATCTATTTTAGAACAAAAAATTAATGCAATATTTGCCAAAATGCAGACTTAATGACCAGGTCGTTCTTTACTCTTGTAAACATTGTTTTATCATATCGCATATGTGGAAAGTTACTATATATGTGGCTATGAATGCGAATAAAGTCAATAAGATTGTATGTAATTAATTAGCACTTTTGCAGTGTTCCTAGCCGGGACTGAGATATAAAACACGGAGTGAATTTAAACTGAAAATATTTAATACTGGAAAAAGATATACAAGGTATCTACACTCGTTGTTGTTGGCGCGACGCAACTGGCGTTGCCCGGTCTTACAAACGGGTGGCCATTGTGGCCAACCAACAAAGCTTACTCAGCTAAAATATAATACTGTGTGCCTACAAACCCTCTTGATGTGAGGGTTTAACAGTCACAGCTGTTACAGTAACACAGCTGGACAAAAGCCCCTACTTATAAAGGAGAATTTAGCCTACAATATCACATTCCCCAGACGGGTTTCACAAAGGGTTTGTTTCCAATTTTTCTTTCCTTTCGCAGTAATGCTTTCCTTCGTTGTGAGCTTCTAATTCGCCCCTTACGACACCCACGGAATGAAAGGATGGTGATCCTGTATTCTTAATCTGTCACCTGACGTCATTGTTTATTGATTTCACATTTATTGTCATTTTCCTAACTTATTATTCCTTATTCTTCTATAATAGATGCTTTAAAGCATTGCATTTTTATTGAATTGATAAAGTCATATATGCCGGTGTTGACCTCCAGGTATGGAGAAGTTCTTCGATATCAAGTGTCGTGCGAGTGGTGACAAGCCACATTGCGCAGTGATCGTATCCACTGTGAGGGCTCTCAAGATGCACGGCGGAGGCCCACCTGTCTCTCCTGGACTGCCACTACACGACGTATATGTACAGGTCGGTTTTCATTTGTCTAAGACGTTTTGAATCATATGATTTGAATTATAACGCAGGTGTTCATCCACAATATTAATATCATCTTCCCACTACAAAAATACATTTTATCGATACAAGGCTGTCGGTAAAACAGAAACATTCCTGTATTTACGACGTTACCAGACGTGAATTCCGTTACGTGAATTCCGTTTATTATAGTTTTATGATCAACTTTTCCTTACCCCACTTGCCTAATTAAACTTCTAAGAACATTCAAAGCTGCTGTAATGAAAATGTTATGTTTCCAGGAAAATCTTGAGTTGTTGAGCAAAGGATTGTGTAATTTGGGAAAACACATAAGCAACGGTAATAAGTTCGGAGTACCTGTTGTTATCGCCATTAACAAACATGGGTAAGTTTGAAAAGAAATTACTAATAATAATCTATAGTAATAATAAAGCTGAAGAGTTTGTTTGTTTGAACGCGCTAATCTCAGGAACCGCTGGTACGATTTAAAAAAATCTCTCGATGTTGGATAGTCAATTTATCGAGGAAGGCTATAGGCTATATATTATCACGCTACTACTAATAGGAGCGGAGCACCAATGAAGAATGTTTAAAAAACGGGGAATAATTTCACGCTACGGCAATATAAGACGCAAACGAGGTTGCGTGGGTCAGTTAGTATATTTATAATAATAATACTTATCGCTTGAAGATAAACAGTTTT
This sequence comes from Spilarctia lutea, assembly GCA_916048165.1. NCBI lineage: Eukaryota > Metazoa > Arthropoda > Insecta > Lepidoptera > Erebidae > Spilarctia > Spilarctia lutea. Next base: position 8,762,147 of record OU696488.1, read on the forward strand.
CAAAAACTATAAAGTACAAATAATTTAAAATGAGAACCCTTAGCCTGCCCCCTCAGCCATAATGCAAGTGTTCCGCATCGAATCTATCTCGAATCTTGTATTATTGGCTAACTGGGCTCATGCTTTTATCACGCGACATAGCATTGAGATGACGTCATTCCCAAACATTTGTAAGTTTTCTAGTAACGTTTATGTTTGTAGAATATCAACTAGGCTAGGGGTGTAGGTTTTCCTTAGTTAATATACATATGTTTAGTCCTAGTCTAATTGCACTATTGTCATAATAATAGTAACTCGAGACACCTCAAACACGACGATCCGATCTCAAACTAGTCAGATCCTATACAAAGGTAGCTAGACTTGATAAACTTGGATTGATTACTAACTAGATACATATTATTGATAATTTATACTCATTCATTGTTTACTATTACCATACCATCATTCGTGATTATTGCTCATTTACTTTTTATATAAAACTCCAAATCAAAATGAGACCGTCTGAATGAGGACACAGAATGATTAACGACTAGACAATCAGAGTGGTCAAATTTAGTAGATACCTAACAACTCACGCCATTGGTCATAGACATAGAAGAACATGCGGTTTCAGTTCCCTAAATTGGGTAAATGAAATATCGATATGAATCGATTGAATGTGTTATATTTTTTTTAGGAACGACACTCTCGCAGAGTTAAATATGGTCAAAGAATATGCATTGAAGAACGGAGCATTCAGGGCTGTGTTATGTGATCATTGGGCCAAGGGTGGTCTGGGAGCCGTGGAACTGGCTGACGCTGTCATTGAGGCTTGTGATTCCGCCTCTAACTTCCAATTCTTGTACCCGCTCGACTTATCCATTCAAGACAAGATCAAGAAGATTGCCACTGAGATGTATGGCGCTGGCAAGATCGAATACACTGATGAGGTGATTGAAAAGATCAAGCAGTTCACTGAAATGGTTAGTAGTATTTTTGTGCACATTATATGTATTATCGAAATAACATTTGACCCTATTAGCAAGACTTCGGGTCGCCTCATCGCAATTCTATCTGGTCTGTATTTACTTAAAAGAGTTTTTTTGACAAATGTTGTCACAAACAAATAAAAAAAATATCCTGCGTAGCACTGAAAGTATCTATACTCTGTGCGCTGTAGCTTGGTGCGGGTGACAGTTTCAGTAACACTTCGTTTCACTCTTGAAAGTTGCCGCGATTTATAAATTATGACTGAGTATTTCAGCTGTACCACATTCGCAATATATTAAATCATTAATAACTGTAGTAAATTAAATTAAACCAAACCAGAATGTTCTAATCTACAAATAAAATCAAATTTAATGAAAAATTAAGCAGTGTTATGCGTATGACGTAACGCCATAGAAGTATTTAGTGATGGGATGTACTGCTACGATGGATAGTCGATATTTTTCATAATAAAAAACGGTCATTTTTTATTGTTAAAATTGGTCTATAATTATAATAGGACTTTACCTATGAAATTGCGTTTTTTCAGTACTGGTCATTTCAAATAAAAAAAAGTTTGTAATGGCTCTGTATTCTAAATTCAAATTAATTTTGTTTTAAAACCATGACATTCTATTTACGAACTCAGTCTTTTGTTTTTTGATTAGCGTTGTATTTTCATTACATTTGAACATTTTTCGTCATAATGGATACTTTAAAAATTCGTGTAATTATGGAATATGAGTTCCGTCGTGGCACCAACGCGACACAAACGGCACGTAACATCAAAAACGTTTACGGAGAGAACTGTACAAACGAACGCACAACCCTTTATTGGTTTTCCCGGTTCCGTTCTGGAAATTTTGACTTGAAAAATGAAGCTCGTGGTCGTCCGGAGACTTTGGTTAACAATAATGAATTAGGGCGATTGTGGAAGCTGACGAAACTCAATCTACAGCTGAGTTAGCAGCAGCTTTTAATGTAAGCATCAAAACAATATTGATCCATTTGCGACAAATTGGCAAGGTGAAAAAGCTTGATAGATGGGTGCCCCACGACCTTAACGATCGCCAGCGCAACGTACGCGTCGAGACCTGCCTTTCGCTGCTCAACAGGCAAAGAAATTAAGGAATTTTGAAACGAATAGTTACGTGCGACGAAAAATGGATTCTGTTCGATAATCGAAAGCGCTCAGCAAGTTGGTTGGACTCTGGTTCAGCACCAAAGCAATGCCCTAAACCAAAAATGACCCCTAAAACGGTGATGATCACTGTTTGGTAGTCTAGTGAGGGTGTTATAGTTTGTTAAACTATAGTTAATTTATTCACCACAGCTTTTTACAAAACGGCATCAGTATTAATGCAGATGTGTACTGTGAAGAACTGGAGAGAATGATGGAGAAGCTTGCACATCTGCAACCAGCTTTGGTCAATCGGTCGTCCCCACTGCTCCTTCACGACAACGCGCTAAAAAATTCAATTCCCGAGAGGCAGTACAAAATGCCTTTGAAGAGTTTGTTGCCTCCCGTCCAGCTGATTTTTACAAGATGGGCATCAATAAACTGCCAATGCATTGGCAAAGATGCGTTGATTGCAAGGGTGATTACTTCGAATAACAGAAATAAAAAAGTTTGAAAAAATAAGTACTTTCGCTTATTGCATACAAAACGGCAATTTCATAGGTAAAGACCTAATACAACAGAACATTTATATGGTAAGGTTGCTTAAAAGGTTGCTAAGAAAAAATACATTTTATTCATCCAACTCATATCAGAGTCAGGAACATCTGAATTGTCACTCAATTCATCATCTGAATCTGTGACGGATATTATTAACGAACAACAACCTCCCTGGCCTGACTACCCAAAATAGTTTATTTTTGTATGCTTAGACATGGTAATAACAACGAACTCAACAAACAAATAACAGTTACACTGCACAACTGAATAACACACTCATTTTCATGACAATATTAAAGAGAACTAGATATATGGTGCGAGTATCGTTAGCGATAAAAATGAATTGCATAACGTCACATCCCTTAGTTATGTGGTACTGATAGATGTCAATGTCGTACAGGCAAATGTCACCCGCACCATCCTACAGCGCAACGAGTATAATCAATCATATTTCAATAAAATAGACTGTCCAATTTTAACTACAGATATTGAAAACGGTAGTTAAAAAATTATCGGCATAGATTATGCGTTTTTAAATTTTAGCAGAGCGATAATATCCAGTACTTAAAACATATTTACAGTAAATATTTGATAAAATTGATTGTTGCAATTCTGTGTTGATCTCTGACTTTAGATAACGCTATGATTAATTATTATTTTCATAATTACGAAATAATTATGAAATAACTTTGTGAAATAATGTTATTTTATACAGCAATTTTTAAAAAAACTTTAGCATGAGTAGGTACATATGGTACGACTCCGCGTCGGTAACAGATGGCCTGGCCTTGATTGTCTGTTAGTGTAATATGAGTCAATAAGAATTGATCAAATCGGCATGAAATTTTCGCGCGTATTCTCCCATCGAAATTGCGAATAACCCCACTATAACTGTTATTTCATTGGTGTAAATTCCAGAAACATTTATTAACACTGCAATTACACATCATGCCATTTTGGTAAAACCTAAACGTCGTTAATCGATTTGTCTACTATCTACGAGTAGGTATCAAGTAGGTAGGTAGGAACTCAGAACTACCGCACGTGTTTCCCTCCCGTTATGATCACGGGTCCTTTAAGTAGGGCTCGAAAAAGCATCTCACTAGGGCGCACACACCTCCTCCACAACCAAAATAAGGTTGAGGGGGCCTAATGGCACTCGCTCCACTTAAGAAATCAAAGTTCAGCTTTTTCGACCCCAATTTAATTTGGCGAAAGAATAATTGTCTTTGTATAGACTTTGTGCACCATGACAGATGTTTTTTTTTTAATTCACATTTTTATTTTTGTACCACTGGTAAAAAGCCGAATGACATTGTTGACTCGCTATCAAGAATGTATGTCGTTATCATGCAGTTGGTAAATATTGGTCCCCCAAATGTCTGTTGGGTTTTTCTCGGGAAAATGATAATGTATAAAGCTGCCAGATAAATAGATGTGATTCAATACGTGGGACTAAAAGCACAGTAAATATCTTTATTTATACAATGATACCTTAGCAACATAGCTTCGTGGAGTATAATAAAAATAATGTAGAATTTGAATTATGAAATTAAACCCAATCGCGTTAGTTTTGGAAATGGCCGCCATTAGCTCGCTAGTCTACTGCTGCCCTTAGTCCTCTCCTAAGGCCACGGAAGGAAGTTCAATTATATCGAATAGCTCGTAAGTTTTTAGTTCCATAAATAATTGAAAAAATTGTTTGTTATTTTTTGTTTACATACGTACGTGTAACGTTAGAAAATTTTATTTCCCTAGTTTTGTAAGCATTTTTGAAATGTTGTATTGTACTTCCTAGTAGACTATTTTCAACTTTTTTTCGTCTTTTTCTTCTCAGGGTTACGACAAGTTCCCGATCTGCATGGCCAAGACTTCGAACTCACTAACCGGTGACCCAGCCATTAAGGGAGCTCCCACTGGTTTCACGATGCGTATCAACGGCATATTCGTATCAGTAGGGGCAGGCTTCGTGGTCCCCATGGTTGGAGAGATCTCTCGCATGCCTGGGCTACCCACAAGACCCAGCATTTATGACATAGATCTGAACACCAAGACCGGAGAAATTGAAGGATTATTTTAAACGGGTTTTTATAGTCTGATGTTTTCTGAACCAATTTTGAAATGTAATCAATGTTAATAAAAATGTTTTATTGAATTCGGCTTGTTATTTATGATATACTGATATATATACTGATAAAAATATATAGGTACTGATATATTACAAATCTTCATAAGAACATGAAAATAAGTTTGTGTTGCATTAAGCAATACCCGTGTCTTTTTTTTATGGAATTCGAGCAGACCTATGACCTGATGGTAAGCGATTACCGCCACCCGTGGACACCCGCAACATCAGAGGCGTTACAAGTGCGTTGCGGGCCTTTAGGGGATGGGGGAGGGGTCGGGGTATAGGCTTCCGATATTCTCACTCATTCGGTGAAACACAGCGCAAGCGCTATTTCACAAAGGTTTTCTGTGAGGCCGTGATATCATTCCGGTCGAGCCGGCCCATTTATGCCGAAGCGTGGCACTCCCACGGAAAAAATATTTTTTACTGATGATTATTTGTTGTGCATATAGCAATTTAATTCATGAAATATATATGTATACCACCACCACCAACCAATATAGTATACCAGAATCGGTTAATAAATAAATATCAAACACTTAACAGAACTATACTTTTGCTGAAATTTCATTCCAATACCCACATGACTATTTCTAAAACACTGAATTAATATTCAGGACATCTAACACACAACGCCATCTAGTCCCAAGCTAAGCAGAGTTTGTGTTATGGGTACTAGACAACTGATATAAATACTTACATACTTTGATTTTTTTGTAAATACATACCATATTATACATAGAAAACACCCAAACTCCGAAACAAATATTTGCAGATCATACAAACATTTCGTCCGACCCGGGAATCGAACCCGAGACCTCAAACTTAGCAGTCGCGTACGCTTCCACTACGCCACCGAGACAGTAAAGTTTATTTTAGTTTATCCTTGATTATTGTTTAATATTGAATAGGTTTACCATCAGAAACGTGGAATGCTTACTTATGTAAATACTAGCTGAACCCCGCGGTGCTACCCGCGGTACGATGATAACTGCGGGCAACGCCGCGAGGCGAAGCTATATCTTTATAAATAGTAGCCTATGTGTTATTCTGATGTATAAGCTATATTGTGGTAAAGTTTCATTCAAATCCATTCAGTAGTTTTTACGTGAAAGAGTAACAAACATCCATACATACATACATCCATACTTACAAACTTTCGCCTTTATAATAGTAGTAGGATTATAATCCTGATCTAAAACAAAAATTGTACGTATCGATTCTCTCGTACATGTGTGTTATGACTATGACCATTTACTTCAGATGGATTACAAATCCAAACTTACTTCATAATAAAAATGTTTATTGTTTACCAAGGTTAGAGTATGATGATTTAATGTAATAAACGAAATTAATTGGTTTCGTTTAGAGGTAATACAAACAAATGTATACCTACAGACAATCGTTTACACACAGACACGGAATCTAGAATAGGTTCTGTCACTTTGTTAATAGTTCGTCAATCGAGCAAACTATAAATATCTATGTATTTCACCTACTTTTCAAATTTAAATTTACTTTTATCGAGTATGTTCAATGCAAAAGCAGTAGTAACTAAAAACACATATATCATTATAAGATTTGAAAGCAAACGCAAGAAAAATAGAACTACAAATATTGTTAAATTCACATACCTACAGGAAAACAGTGTTGGGTTTCTTTTGGTTGAGATTATGAGATTGTTAAATTTATTTAAGTGAGGGTTTTTTGGAACGAAGTTCCTTATCGCGCGATATGAACGAAAAAACGAAGGGGGCTAGACGGAAATTGTCGCGACATAATTTGTTGTCACGACACTTTTTGCTATTTTAAATTTATTATTTATATATCTATATATATAGTATCTGGGTTGCTTCAAGCAATGAAAAATAAACTAATAACAAATAAAATTTAAAATAGCAAAAAGTGTCGTGACAACAAAAAGTGTATATATGTAATATATATATGTATATGTATATATATATATGGTCTCCACCGCTACCGGCACGAAATAATACTGCTGCTCTAAAGCCGCATATTTCTGCCTCTTCTTATAACAGGCATCCTCCGCGGCGGCCGACGGGGAGCAGATGGTACGACTCAGATGGCTGGCGGCAACAGTGCTGACACAAGTAGCGTCCCAGATTAGGCACCTACCGTTCCTCCAGGGCACCAGAGTCAATCCGTCCGGCCTTTTTCCGTCTGATCTGCTAAGACCCGGAGGCTCAAGCAGACATGGGATGCCTGCCGAAATGAGGGCCCTGCGGACCACGTCGTTGAGGGCATGGTGACGCGAAAACCTGCCCGAGCATCGACGACAACTCAAAGCGTGGTGGCCATCGGCTTCCACCATAGAACCGCAGGTACATACATGGCGCTCGCAAGCCTTGCAGCCCAGACGTAGCGCAACAGCGATTCGCAAAGAATTGTCATCGAGCAAAGTCCCCAAATAAGGCGAAGGCAGCGCGTGCAACCAAGCACCCGCCTCAGACCGCGACACAGCCCTCAGCCTAGCCATATCGGCTCCCGAAGATCCCTCCAATAAGTCGCCCTGGATCCGCTTCACCCCCACCTCATCCCACGACCGCTGCATGTGTGGCGCCCCGGGACTCGCTTCACCCGAGTTAAGATCCAACCAAGCCGATGTAGCATCCACCAAAAACGGTATGCTCACCCCACCACCATGAGATCCTAATAAAACAGTGACAAGGTTCGCAACACCGTGTGCAGACGCTAGGAAAGCTGGAAGGTCTACACCACGCATACTTCGCACCCCCAGACCACCACACCGGATCGGAAGACCCGCTTGACTCCACTGTCTCTCATCCATGGAAACATTAAGGACGCTTTCCACGACCGACTTCAGGGCTCTGTCAAACGATGAAACTTCCTCGGGGCAAAGCCAAGTAGGAGTGGTTCGCAGGAGGTAATTAATTTTCGGGAGAGCGAAGCATGTACGCAGCAGGACAATAGCAACATGAGCGGACAGGTCTCCGAGACGTTCATGAGTAGTAAGAAGAAGACGGGTTCTGGAGTCTATAGCTCCAGGAACAGCACAAAGGAAAATGGGAGAGCCTAATAGGGTGAAATCCAATGAGGACAGTTCCCTGAGGCCCGGCAAAACAGCCGCCAAACGAGACAATTGAGTACGACCACCACCGCCGCAGGGAAAAAATTCACACTTCGAGGAGTTCACCTCCAGGCCCAGGTCCCTAAACCGAGGAATAAGGATCTCTAAGTCCTGCAACACGTCCTCCGGCTTACCTCCGATAGTGCCATCATCCAGGTACCATACGTTCAATGGAGATTTAATCTCGGTAACCACTTTGTGAATTGCCAAGCTAAAAACAAGTGGCCCCAAAGGGTCCCCCTGCTGTGCTCCCACCTGAGAAATAATGAGGTTGTCATCGAAAAACAAATTAGACGGATGGCTATAAACCTGGTGAAGAAAGGGAAATAGAGAGGGAATATGTTCTTTAACCTCTCTCAACAGGACGTCCCTCTCCAATGTATTGAACGCGTTACGAATATCAAGCTTTAGCAAGATGCTCCCCTCGTTTTCCTGGTTCATCACAAACGCCCGCGTAGCGTGTATAGCCGCCTCGCAGCCCAACCGCGTACCAAACCCCAATTGATGCGGCTGTAAATAACAGGACATGTTTTCTCTGACAGCGCGACATGCCAATTTAGCGACTAGGCGACGAAAAATGCTACCGACCGCGATTGGTCTAATGCCACCGTCTCTCTTAACTAACGCGCAGAGTGAGGCACCGTAAAGATATGGACATATCAAAGGATTCAACCGGCCAGACAGTAGGAAATTAACCAGCCTGGTAATGCATTCTAAGAGGCGACGACCGTTATCTCCGGCCGCCACCGATGTCAATTCCCTAAGGTGAGCCGGCCTGATGCCGTCCAAGCCACCCGCCGAACCTCCGTAAAAAGAAGTAAGTGCGGTCACAACGTCCTCCGCGGTAACCGATAGCGCGGGAATCGTCAAATCCAGGACAGACGGGAAACTGAGAGGCCGTGAAGGTTCCGGATGCTTCTCCTTCAAAGCGTCGAGCGTATCCCGATCACGTCGCGCGAAAGTATCGTCGGACAACAAAAGACGAGCAGCGCCTCTCAAGTCACCCTCGAAAACCCTAGCCTCGATTATCTTTCCAACAGAACGGGAACCAAAACTCGACCCCGGATCGGCCAATCCCTCGCCGCGCCAGTGTCTAGACGAGTTAATGTTTGCTTTTACCTTCGACGTCATATTTCCTGGTAATTCCTTAGCAGGAACTCTCAAAGCCGAATAGGCAAAGCAAAGAAGTTCGCTCCACTCATCTACCCCGTTATTAGCCAGACACAAATCAATGACATCACAAAGCCTGCCAGCCGCCTGGTTACGAGCTCCTCTAGGTACATGTCTGAGGACTGGGACACACTTTTTAAGGTAGGCGAGCCGCTCCAGGGAAGCCCGATCGGGTAGGAAAGTCTGCGCCGTCTGTCCGGACGGGCAAGAGGCAAATGTAAGAGCCGGAGACACCTGCGAACCCGCACACGCCTGCCGCACCCCCCTGTGCATGCGGCCGACATGAACCCGCAACCCATGTTCGGAAAAAGTTCGTGGAGATTCCGGGCAGTGAGGGCAAGAAAGCTGTATCGGAGCCAAACTCATTACAATAATACAAAATAAAATTTCAAAAGCAATCGATATAACTAAATAAATTTTTTATTAAAATATCAATATCCATTCATAAATCAAATAGTAAAATCGATTCAACTTAAAATTAAAAAATAAACAAAGAACAACACGTATTTATACTAATATACTCTAGTAGTGTCAAATACATAAAACTGAAAACCAGCCAAAACATAAACAAAAAGTAAACAAACACACTCAAACAAAACGAGCAAAATTACAAAGGACTTCAATGTTATTATTGTTTCTAATACAAAATTACTATCCGCTAGATTCCATATACGCCTTGAGCACAGCTTAGTATGAGAATAAGATTATTTAATTTCCGTTGGTATCTCCTCCCTTCTCCCTCTCTCCCACTGTGGACTTTATGACGAATCGCGCGGCGACAGCGACCAGGTCAGCCAGCGCAGCCAACCGGATAAGGACACCAGCAACCATACGCAATCACTAGATTTGTGCCTCCAATAGATTGCGTTCCCATTCCAGTGCACGTTGACAATTTTTTTTTAATAATTCAGGTAAAACAACAAAGCGACAACATTTCCAGTATGAAGGTAAACTTTTAAAAACTTCACTGACGAAACCAACACAGTGTAGGACGTTCGCGGCGTAAAGGTCGTAAGCGCCATGCAGTACGGGTCGCTTACGCGTTTTTATCGGCGAAAGCCACTGGTCACTCAACACTTAAAATAAATATTGATTTTTAGTTTTATCGCACATTTTATTGGAATTACGGGCTTGTTTCTTTAAAACACTATTACTAGTTCTTATTATTTGAGTTTATGCACAAAATTTGAAAGGAAACAGCACTTTCAAACAACTTTTCTAATATTTTATGGAGAACGACCGTACGGAGATGTTTGCCTTTCCGCTTAAAATTCTGTTCTATATATATATATATATATATATATATATATATATATTCTATATATATATAATATATATAATAGATAGATAAGATTTCGAACTTTTATATATACATATCATCATTTTCATCAATTCATCATTTTCATCACTTTCATCATCTTCATCGTTTTCATAATTTTCATCATTTTCATCACTTTCATCATTTTCATCATTTTCATCATTTTCATCATTTTCATCATTTTCATCAATTCATCATTTCATCACTTTCATCATTTTCATCATTTTCATCATCTTCATCATTTTCATCATTTTCATCATTTTCATCATTTTCATCATTTTCATCACTTTCATCATTTTCACCATTTTCATCATCTTCATCATTTTCATCATTTTCATCATTTTCATCACTTTCATCATTTTCATCATTTTCATCATCTTCATCACTTTCATCATTTTCATCATTTTCATCAATTCATCATCTTCATCACTTTCATCATTTTCATCATTTTCATCATCTTCATCATTTTCACCATTATCATCATTATCATTATTATTCTCTTTATTTAATTATATATACATATTAATTACATTTTTAAATACATAAAAAAGATAAACAATAACAAAAATATAAAAAATAGTAGACCACCGACTTCGGGTACAGGGACCAAGAAACCGGTGGTTAGGGCTCCAAAGACAGGAACCTCCTCACTATGCGTGTCGTGTCAAGAAGGACTGCCTTCTGTATCAGACCCTTGATCCAGCCTTCTAACGTGAGCCTCTTAAGGTGTTGGTCGAGGCTCTTGGCTATCAATCCGTGAGCAGATACGACTATCGGAACAATTATTACCGAATCCACATTCCACATATCGACAATCTCGTGAGATAGATCCAAATATTTTATTTGTTTTTCTTTTTCGACTTTCACGAGATTCTCGTCATGAGGAACGGCGATATCGATAATAATTGCGCGGCGCTCTAATCGATCTATCACCACAATATCAGGCTTATTGGCAACAATAGTCCTGTCTGTAATAATAGATCGATCCCAATATAATGTAGCACGACCATTCTCGAGAACTGGGTCGGGCACATACCTGTAGTATGGCACCCCTGAGTTCACAAGATGGTATTTAAGGGCAAGTTGCTGGTGTACGATCCTGGCTACTTGGTTGTGCCTGTGCAAATACTCGCCGTTAGCAAGACGAGAACAACCAGAAATAATATGCCTGATAGATTCTCCGGGACGGTGACATGCCCGACAAATGTCAACCGTACCATCTTTCAGGATATACTTCCGATAGTTATTCGTCATGATAACTTCGTCCATAATCGCACAAACAAAACCTTCGGTTTCTCCGAAGAGATCACCATACCGTAGCCAGGACGTAGATGTTTTGAAGTCAATATCAGGCCCATTTAGGGCCCGATAAAATCGACCATGAAGTTCCTTGCCCTTCCATACCTCTCTGCGATCAGTAGTACTAAGTACCACAGGTTTGCGCCAATTCTCTTTGGCCAGAGCAAGCGGAGTGAGTCCGGTATCCACTGCAACTACACTGCGATGCATGCCCACATCAGTATGAAGAAAAATTCTCTAAGATTGTATATCTCGCGATTGTGTAGGGTCTTGATATTTAAAAGTCCACGACCCCCACATTTTCGCGGGATATACAACCTCATAACTGATGAACGTGTGTGATGCATTGGAAATGCAGTCAGCAATGTACGGACTCTCCTATCTAGGGCATCTAATTCGGTCTGAGTCCATCTAAGTATACCAAAGGAATACATCAGAACCGGCATGACCCAACAGTTGTAGGCTCGCACCTTGTTACCGCCTGATAAAAGACTATTAAGTACTTTTTTCAGGCGGCCAAAGAAGCATTCCCGCAACTCCTGTTTCATGTCAGATTCTGGCATTCCCAAGGACTGTGAAAAACCTAGATACTTGTAGTCTTGGGTGGCAGATAGAGACCGAAGTTTTGTAGAATTTGAAAGCTCTACTCCTTCAGATTCCACAATCAAACCCTTCTTTACATACATGACTGCACACTTGTATACACCAAATTCCATTTTGATAGAATTACTAAAGTTTTCCGTAATATTTAGTAACGCTGTCAACTGTAATTTAGTGGGGGCAAATAGTTTCAAATCATCCATATAAAGAAGGTGAGATATAACTCGATCATCTTTCCGCAACCCATAGCCTAACTCTGAACCCTCCAACAAAGTGCTTAGAGGGTTCAAAGCTAGACAAAACCACAAGGGACTCAGACTGTCACCTTGAAAGATGCCCCGCTCGATCTTTGTAAGTACATCGTTCATCGCAGACTGCCGACATCCAGGCAAGAAAGTGCACAGAGTTGTATCAATTTTATACAACTCAAGCACCTTCAAAAGCCATGTATGTGGAACGGAGTCATAAGCCTTCTTGTAATCTATCCAGCATGTCGCCAGGCTCTTACGATTACGACGTACCTGCTGGCTAATGGTCATGTCTATGATAAGGAGCTCTTTAGTACCACGGGTCCCACTTCTACATCCATTCTGAGAAATAGAAAGTATCGAATTGTGATTAATATGAGTGGTAATTTTGAGTCTCAGAATGGATGTCAGAAGTTTATATAAAGTTGGTAAACAAGTTATAGGCCTAAAATTTTTGGGATCCATGGTACCACCAGATTTGTAGAGTAAGTGGGTAATGCCAGTTGTTAAAAATTGTGGTAATGAACCCGAACCCAATGCTGCTTGGAATTGAGATGCCAAACACGCATGTGAGCTTCGGAACCATTTAAGCCAAAAGTTGTGCAGTCCGTCAGGACCAGGTGCATTCCAATTCGGTAATGAACGGACTGCACAACTTACATCCTCTCTATCTATACTAACTGGTTCCATATTTGTTATAGACTCACATGAGCGCTTGACATCCCGCATCCAATCACCATCTGTATGAGTGACAGGCACTGACATTTGGTCAGTTACGCCAAAATGTATTTGTGGCATTTTCATCTGGTAAGTGCCCATCACGATCACATGGATTCGGATCCTCCCATTTTCGGTACACCCACTTCTCATTTGTTTGGAACATACGATTCTGATTGAACCGGTCTCCTCGTTTTTTGTACCGTCTTATCCTATTTGCCCATGCACAAACTTTCTGTTTCAAGAAGTCAATGCGCTCTGTGACACTCGACATGTACTGTTGAGGACTGATGGTAGTCCCCAAGAATGCCTGTTTCACAAAGCGCATGACTCTTGGTCGCGTATTACCTGTTTTAAATGCTATTAATTTGCCGATGAGTGTCCTGGTCACAGCAATACGACGTTCTATTCTGTACTGCCAAGCTGGCATAGTATTTTTGGTTCGAGTAGTGATTCGTTCAATAAATTTAACACCAGCTACTCGACAAACTGCGATAGCCGCACAGTACAAAATAGAATGTGTATCACCGAGATCTTCGCTATTACCAAAATAATCAGGTAATAACGAATTCAGGGCACCCACCAATGCCAAATTACGTTTATATATGGGCAAACGGGGCAACCGGGGACTGTTATTATAATTAACGTACCGGTACTCCTGAATCGCATCCTCCAAAGCACTTCTTATCCTATCATTGTATTGGGTACTTACGGATATAATTTCACTCTCTCTTTGTTCATCAACATCATCATTACATGGTAATTGTGGTATATTAACTACCACATCCACTGAATGTGACGAAGAAGGGATAGTCAAAGTATTCCGTACGTCCGAGCGTATCCTCTCAAGTACGGCCTCATCCAGCAGGTGACAGCGCTGTATAGCTCGTACTTGATCCGACAATCGTTGTGCCGAAACGTTGACAGCTGGCTCAAGCTCCTGAAACAGAGAGACTAGTCGAACACGGTACGCAGTAAGGTTCGTTCCCAACTCTGTAGCCCGAAAATATGCCCGCATGACATTCTCATTTATACAATGTGTCCACTTTATGCGGCGCACATCACCACCGGCAGCGGGGGCCCTGTTCGAGGTCAATGGTCCTCTGGATCCCATGCTGGTCGGTGGCCGGCCTCTCCCCTGCCGACGTACAGGTGTTGGCGACGTCGGCGGAGAGAAATACTCGTCGCTTGATGAAGAGCTCGACGCCTCATGAACAGCCGAAACTTCTACTGTTGCTTCCATGGGTGGTAAGGCGGAGCGAAGCGACGAGTCCGAGGGTGACAACTGTGCTCTTAGTTTAGCTCTTGTTAGCATTATCGGAATTTCTTGTTGTTGTAATCATAACTATGACATGACGTTAAAAATGTCATGTCTAAGTTATGATTAAATACATTACATTTCATTATTATTATTATTAATATTATTGTGTACACATATATCATAAAACTAGAAATTACGTAAAATATTGAAGTAAATATAATATTTGTATCGTCTTTCTATTTCGAACTTCGTTCCATCCGGGTGTCCCTTGACACCTCTCAAGTTTTTTATACCTATACTAGGTTTAGATTCAGAGTTCCGATATACCTACCCGAAGTGTTAAAATCGATTAGACAGCAAGAATGCTGTCATTTTAGGATAGTGCCGCATTTATTTATTTATTTATTATTATATAGCGGGCAAACGAGCAGACGTATCGCCTGATGGTAAGCGATTATCGCCGCCCTTGCCCTTGCCCGCTATTGCTGTGCGCGGCAGAAAGTTTCGAGAAAATCGCATCGCATTTTTTATTGCGTTGACTTGATATTTAGCGGTTCCAAGTTACCAGTGTTACCGGAAAACGAAGCGGCTGTAAATGATGCTGATAGACTTGAGAAAGAATTATCTTTTTCCTTCTATGGCAGTTAAAAATATTTTAAAATAAATTGAACACAACTGTTGAAGAACACCGGACAATAAGTACTTACTGGCGACATACCATGATAATGTTCATTATTATTGCTATTTAAAATCATGGTAATAAATAGGATATGTCTTAATTTCTTAGATAATTTATCGTAGAAGTTAAGATATTACGGTGAAATACATAATATATTACAAATTTTATTATCTTTGTCACGCTTTCCATATTTTAAACTAGGTATTGAAACATATTTAAAAGCAATTATAACCATAGAGGTTTGATCTTTCCTGCACTTTATATATTAGGCTACAAGTGTGACTGACGTGTCTCACCCATTGAAAAACAACGCACAGATGGCGCTGCATATTTTTTTTTATTTCTTGTTAGTGTGTTACCAATAATTACCTCCAATGGCAATCTGGCAACTCTGTTATTAGCATGGAGTCTATCTACTCCACCCATGTTCAATATCAACGATGAGATAGGAAAATTCAATTCTAGCAAAAAGCAATCGCTCATCTTAGTACAAAAAAGCACAAAATAGTTTTCCGTTATTCCGAGGCCTGATACATTACCATACATTATTGTCTACTTGATAGGAAGCTCTTGGTGATTCGAAGAAGAGTTTCCTATTGAATCTAGAGCCTGAATTATTTCCATAAGATAAGATAAGATAAGTTTATTTGCATAAAACATGTGTGAACAAGATGTCATAGTATAAAATACAGTACAGTACTTATAAACATGTTTTGCCATAGCTGGCGTACACATTTTTTTATTATAATAAAAATGTCATGTTGTCATATCACATTAATGTCAAATATCAAATAAAAAAAAAACAATAAATAAAAGTTAATAAAACAATTACAAAATTTAAACACATGCTCAAAACATTATGACCATTATGAGGCATAATTTATAGTATCGGCCATAAACTCCCCAATACTCGAGGAATGTTCTTTTCCATATTTGAAAAAGAACATTCCTCGAGTGAATACTTTGTTGGTTTTGTGACTAGCGTATACGACTGCCGATCAAGTCTCGGGTTCGATTTTCATATTGTCTCAAAGTGTAATTAGGTTTAACTTACAAAAATTTTCCAAATACAATTTTTCAAAATCCCCTAGAACTGCTCGTAAGAGCTAATACAAAATATACCTTTATATAACGTATACATTTGTTCAAAACCTGTTTGTAACGAATTTTCAATCTCTGCCAAATATAAAAAAAAAGAAAATAACTTTTAACCTTTATGTAATGAACCCTATCAGTTAAGGACATTCAATTTCACAACAAATTGATGTCTCGACAGAGTTGTTAAATTTTTCGTAAGGCAATTATTATTCTTGATTTTTGTTATGTTTATGCGAATATTATAAATTTTGATTATTTTGTAATAAGGAAACAAAGAGCTCCTTAGGAAGGAGGTTTGACCTACTATACCAAGCTGGCCAAACCCGTGGGAGAGCCACGCTTCGGCATGAATGGGCCGGCTCGACCGCAGTGATACCACGGCCTCACAGAAAACCGGTGTAAAATAGCGCTTGCGCTGTGTTTCACCGAGTGAGTGAGGATACCGAAGGCCCATACCTCAACCCCCTCCATTCCCTCTCCCCATCTCCCAAAGGTCGGCAACGCACTTGTGACGCTTTTGGTGTTGCGGGTATCCATGGGCGGGGCGGTAATCGCTTACCATCAGGTGATGCGTCTGCTCCTTAGCCCCCTTTTCAATAAAAAAAAAAAACGTGTTGGAATTTTTTTTTTTTTTTTTTTTTTTTATTGAATAGTGGGCAAACGAGCATACGTATCACCTGATGGTAAGCGATTACCGCCGCCCATGGACACCCGCAACACCAAAGGCGTCACAAGTGCGTTGCCGACCTTTGGGGGATAGGAAAGGGGTTCGGGGGAGGGGTTGGGGTATGGGCCTCCGGTATCCTCACTCACTCGGTGAAACACAGCGCAAGCGCTATTTCACACCGGTTTTCTGTGAATGTGTGTGGAATAGTGTTATAAAAAAAATAAGTATTGAGATATAGGTATAGATGCGCAAACTTCATTACCACACGTCGCAAAAAATGTAACAACTTTGAACTATCACGATGTAGCTTTGAAACTATTAGGCAGTTGAAACTAAACATACGCATGTCTCACTTACACGCGTTACAAGAACAATAACGTCGCTATGATTAGACAAAGACAAAGCTTAAACATTACAATGGCGGACCAGTGTTCACTACTCTATGAAAATTTACCCATAATAACCGAGATTTTTTATTTTCATTTTAAATTGTGTACTTATATTTGAATGGAATAGGTATGATTAATAAAATAACTGTACATTTTTGTTAAATTATTTAATTTATATAAAAATGGTGTGAGTACGATTCACACACGATAGAAGTGAAAGTTCAGTAAAACGACAAAAGAATGAGACCGTCATTTGCTCTCTCGCTCTGGCTCACTAATTACAGGCGACTTTTTGTATTTGTGTTTTGTACCTGTCGTTTTTTCCGTTGCATCCGGTTTGAAATCACAACGGTTCTAAAGAAGTTTCAATTCAAAATGAAATCAAACACCGCTGTGAAGCATCAGCTAAGTAAATAATTGACTTTTAGATTATTATTTTTTAGGTTTGAGTAGACAATTTGCTTTCATGATATAATTTTCTTTTTACGTATGTATAAATAATAGCATGAATTAGTATAAACTGACAGCTTCAACATTTGAAGCAATGAAATTGCGCCTACTTTGGTAATAATTCACACATTCATGAAATCTGACGACTACAATTAATTTCCTAGTGATATCTATGTATTTATATAATACTCTCTGACCCGACAAACGTTGCTTTGCCATAAAAAGAAATATATATTTTAGGGGTGGGTCAATAAAAATCGCGATAGAAAAATAGGGGTTGATCGTAGAGGGTTGAAAATTCAGGGTTGTATGTATTTTCTAATGCTATAATATATATAATCATAAAAAAATTAAAAAAGAAAATATTAAAAAAAAAAAAATAGGGGTAGACTACCCTTAACATTTAGGGGGATGAAAAATATATATTTTCCGATTCTCAGACCTACCCAATATGCATACAAAGTTTCATGAGAATCGGTCAAGCCGTTACGGAGGAGTTTGGTAACTAACACGAGAATTTTATAAATAAGATGTTAAAAATATTAATATGATGACTAAGTAATTCCATGCTGGTTCTTATCATGTTAATATCTTTATTCCCATGAATAAAGCAAAACTATTTATTTAAATACATATTCACTCTATTTGGGGGAAAAAAGCTGTGTGCATGGCAACATTGTACATAAATTTCAATTATTATTTTCTTATTTCGATTATAGCGTTATTTGCCTTTTTTTTCTTTTTTTTTTTTATTATATAGGGGGCAAACGAGCAGACGTATCACCTGATGGTAAGCGATTACCGCCGCCCATGGACACCCGCAACACCAGAGGCGTTACAAGTGCGTTGCCGGCCTTTTAGGAAGGAGTACGCTCTTTTCTTGAAGGTTTGAAGGTCGTATTGGTCCAGGAACACCGCAGACGACAGCTCATTCCACAGTTTTGCTGTGCGTGGCAGAAAATTTCGGGAAAATCGCACAGTTGTGGACTGCCAACCATCTAGATGATGGGGATGAAATTGATTATTATTATCTGCCTTAATACATGTAGACTATATATACATGTGAATAGTATTTCTGCTTGATTTGTTAAAAATTTTTGACCTTGTATCGCATTTGTCCATTAAAATAATTATTGTTGTCACGTGTCACTATGTCAACTTCGGTTGGCGCGACGATGAACACTAAATTGACGTTTGCCTCGAATAAGAGAAATCTACCCACGGTTACTAAAATTGCGCTAGCTGAATCCCTGCTCCTTCCTATACTCGATTACGCTGATGTCAGTTATCTCGATGTCACTGAGGAGCAGCTTGATAAACTTGAACGCCTTCAAAACTTCTGTATTAGATTTATATTTGGTTTACGCAAATATGATCATGTGTCTGAATTTCGCAGATTGCTCAAGTGGCTCCCAATTCGACTTCGACGGAATTCTCATATACTTTCTATACTTTATAGTATTTTATTTAATCCCTTTACTCCACCTTACTTAAAGGAACGTTTTGTATTCCTCGGTGACACACATCTGAGATCCTTAAGGTCGTCGGAATCCTTGGAGCTAATGGTACCTAGCCACGCTACTGTATTCTACGACAAATCTTTTACGGTGCAGGCTGTCAGATTGTGGAACTCCTTACCGATATCTATTAGACGTGCACAAACACTGACGGCATTTAAAAATATGGTTAAAGCTCACTACTTAGATTCATAAGTACTTTTAGTCTCAGTACTGACTTAAATGCTTTTATATATTGATATATATATTGTATATATTTGGATTTTGTATATATATGTGCATGTGTGTGTATATATATGTGTATGTTTATGAATATATTTTATTATTAAACATCACCATATCTTTAAAACCCCTTCACTACCCTTTATTCCGTTAATTTCTTTCTCCGGTCAATATGTCCATCCAAAGGTTGCCTGGAAGAGATTGCTTTTAGCAATAAGGCCGCCCATTGTACATATCTTTTTTGAATTGTAAGTTGAATAATTTGTTAATGGTGTACAATAAAGTATATTCTATTCTATTCTATTCTATTCTAAATCTCTTAATTTCAGCCTGTTTATTTTTGGTTCGTAATTGCTAATCTAATGTATAATAGATCAGGATACCAAAGGTCCGTACTTCCAACCCCCAAAAGGCCGGCAACGCAACACCAGAGGCGTCACAAGTGTGACGCCTCTGTTGTTGCAACAGGGTGTCCATGGGCGGCGGTAATCGCTTACCTTCACGTGATACGTCTACCCGTTAGCCCCCAATTCCATAAAAAAAACTTCATAATGTTAAATATTGTGCAATATTAGGCAATTTTTTTTTCTTGAACTCCTTTTAACCTTAAAAGTAACAACATTTTTTGAAATCCTTTCAGTCCATTGAATAGCAACAGTGTAAACACCGTGTGTATTTTTGTACTCTAATGCCTCATAAATTAAGCCCGAGCCTACAATGTAACAATAAACACAAGTCTGGGAGGTTTAACCTTGATACCGAATTTCGTTGTTTGATAAAATCTGCACAATGCCTTTTAGATCACCGTAAGTACCTGATGAACTCATTGTATACATCATCAAGATTAACATGTATAATAAAGACGACTCTACATAGCTGGTAAATTGTTCATAGAATAAACTCAATGACTTTACCATAAGAACCTACTCAACTACAAGTGGTGTATACTGAATTCTTGTATTAATACTTTGTGTTATGGGAACCATCGCTCTCGCAGATTGATACACTTGGTTAAGCTGAAGCCAGTTAGACCAGTTTTTAACGGACTTCAAAAAACGAGGAGGTTCTGTGCTCCAGTGTATAACTGTATGTATGTTTATTTTATACATGTTCACTAATTACTTGGTCGATTGTGGACCGATTTTGAAAATTATTTTTGTATTCGAAAGAGTATACAAACTAACCTAACCAACGATTAGGAGTTAGAGGATAATAAAAGAGTGTAATAGATAATAGAAGAAGTTGAAAGATAGTTCTGTGGAGGCCGGCCCAGCTGATTAACCTTCGATCCGTAGCCTTAATACCAGGGCAAGGTGGTGGTAACTATTCTAACCGGCCCAGCTGTTAGCCTTCGTACCGTAGTTAGATTAGTAGTGAAACCCGAGTTTCACTACTATTCTAACTACGGTACCAGTATCTACTGTATTCAGCCAGCTGGCATAGTGAGGGCCAGGTCAGTACACAACCACACGGGTCAGTAAGCCTCACAGCTGTCCCGAAAGTTCTTTCAATTTCATACGTATCTATAGATTTTTAGCTGTACACTTTCAAGTTATTCAGGTGAGCTGATGATAGAACTGTTTAATAGTATAACTGCTCTATACGTACGGTATAGACTTAATTTGTATTATTTTCGTTATTCACATGTCATACGCTGATGATAAAAAGTAAAACGATTATCATATACATTAATATATGATAATCAATATTGAATAGGGCCACAGTTGCCATTTTTAATGTTGCAATACTTCTAAAATAAAACTACCGAACCGCAAACCATATCATCACTTTTCTTGTTGCTTTTTTAGGGTTTCGTACCTTAAAAGAAATAAACGACACCCTTATAGGATCACTTGGTTGCCTGTCTGTCTGTCTGAAAAGATATCTGACCCTTTTTCTCAGGAACGCGTGGCGGGGTATCAAACTGAATTTTATATCAAATACCTACTGTCCCTTGGAGCTGTAAAAAAACAAACTTGGTAGCTAATGTAATAAAAAGATACAGCCGTTTATGCTGCAAATATTCGACACTCGCAAGGGAATCAAAACCTACAGAGTACTTCCCGTGAACTCAGAATCTTTAAATTTGATACGAAGCAACCTTTTATAGCACAGATAAAGGAAAAATTGCAAAAAGTATTAATTTTTAGTTACGTCATTTAATATACCTACCGGTATGTGCGGAACCCTCGGTGCGCGTGTCCGACTCGCACTTGGTCGGTTTTTAATTTGTTCGTTTAATTTGGGGTTTGTTGTCGTTTCGAACATTGTTTTTTAAGTGAAAATTTCTTTAGGCGTGTTGTAAACTTTTTGGGTGAACACAAAACGTGAATCTCGCGTTATCGTCACCGTACGCTTCTTCGACGATACAATTTACTTAGTTTTCACTTCCAGTCCTCAAAGACAGCTTCGTATTTTTTTTCGAGGTACGTAATGTAAACTGTGTGACTAGTTCTTAAGTGATTATTTTAATCTACAACTGGTGAAGGTTACATGTTAAATATTTAAAGGATAACCACTGTTCATAATGGTTTAAATTAGTATGGTCGTCGTTCAGAGACTTCCGAATATGTTCGTACGATAAAATCTATGTGCAAAGATTAAAAAAATCGATATCGACGTTGCCTGATTTGTAATCAAATCGTTAGGCAACTTGAATGATATTAGACGTATAACACTGTAATCGTCACTATAGTTTATTTATAAGATACAATTCCTATCTTCTTTTTTGACTGGCTTCACATAAAGGAGATTTTTGGTTCGGTTATTTTTTTTTATTTGTTAGTAGATCCAGAGATACCTCTCAAACTTTACCCGTTTTTAAATATTGGTATAGATTTAATTAAACGCATGGATAGTAGTTAGGAACAGACTGACGTTTTATTTATAACACAAGTAAGTATACACATAGCTCAACCTAGGTGACGCCACTTGTAGCATTTTTAACATTTAATTACAATAAGCAATACCACCTAAACTAAATAATCTAAATTACTCAGGTAATGCTACAAAACCCCATTTATTCAGAAAATAATAATGTTTGTTTTTAGATATACTTTTGGTCAATAAGTCAGCTGGTATTTCAGAACTTTTTAAATATTCTAATTTAACAAATTTATTACACACTGCTTCTCGTATAAAGTGGAATTTAATATCAATATGTTTGCTACGTCTATGATATACAGAGTTTTCAGTAAGTTTTAGAGCACTTTGGCATATGTCATTATACATTTGAATAGCCATATTATTTTGTCTGTTAATTAATTCAACTAATTTTTTTTTTTAAGAAAATTGCCTCTTTACTCGCTTCACATACAGCCATGTATTCGGCCTCGGTGCTCGACAAGGCCACTGTCTGTTGCTTGTACATTCATGTGATACTAAACATCCTTAATATACAAAATAATATCCTGTCTAAGATCTTTTATCTAAATTATCGGACGCCCAACCTGCATCAGCGAAACCAATTAAATCCAAATTATTTTTAACATATTTTAAATCAAATGACTTTGTACAACTTACATATTTTAAAACTCTTTTAGAATGTTTCCAATATGTTTCTGTATTACAGTTATTAAACTGACTTAAATAACTTTTACCGTGGGAGAGCCACGCTTCGGCATGAAAGGGCCGGCTCGACCGGAGTGATACCACGGCCTCACAGAACACCGGTGTGAAATAGCGCTTGCGCTGTGTTTCGCCGAGTGAGTGAGGATACCGGAGGCCCATACCCCAACCATTCCCCCATTCCCTCTCCCCATCCCCCAAAGGTCGGCAATGCACTTGTGACGCCTTGGTGTTGCGGGTGTCCATGGGCGGCGGTAATCGCTTACTATCAGGTGTTACGTCTGCGCGTTTGTCCACTATTTATTAAAAAGAAAAAGAAAAATAAGAGATGTCAGGTCTAGTCAAAACTGAGAGATACATTAAGCTCCCTATGAGCTGTTGATAAGGGAATTCGGAATATATTTTCTCCAATTCCAATTTTCCAATTTCAAATTAATTTCCATAGGAGTTTCTACATTTTTAGAAAAATAAATGGTTTGTTTGAAATTGGAAGACAATTACCAAAAGTTCTTTTTATGTTATTTCATAAAAAAACTGTATTCTTCATTTCTGTAGGGTGAATGAGCCATCGGATGATAAGTGGTTACCACCATCCATCATTATCATCATGCGCTTTTCGCCGTCCCCGCTCAACGGTTTCCGTTAAGGAGCGACAACTATTACTGTTTTGGGCAGACCACATCCATTAGTTAGTCACTTTTTTTAAGTCATCGTCGTTCCATCGTGTCGCTGAGCGCCCCCGTATTAGGTTTGCCCAATCATGGTCTCCACTGTAGTACGTTTATAGTTTCAACGACTATCAATCGATTTTATCAATTTCGTAAATTCAATGCTAGTGCATTTAAACGAGCTTATTACACACAATTGAGTGTTTCCTGAGTTAGAAATTCAAAACAAACAAAATATCACGTATTCTTTAAAAATAAACACCCTTCCGTTTACTGCGTTTCTTATTTTTAGCGTACCTAACATAAACATTACATTTTATGTTTCAATAAGCTTACTTGTGTAAATACTAGGAGTGAATAACACTTTTTTTTTCTTTTTTTATTTTAAACTAGCTGACCCACGCAACCTCGTTTGCGTCTTCTATTGCCTGTGATAATTTTCCCCCGTTTTTCTAACATTATTCATTGGTGCTCCGCTCCTATTGGTCTTAGTGTCAATAAATGTGCTTTCTAACACTGAAAGAATAATTTCCAGTTCCAAATCGGACCAGCGGTTCCTGACATTAGCACTTTCAAACTCTTCAGCTTTATAATATTAGTGTAGATTAAATAAGTTTATTTCTTTTTTCCTAAGTAGTCAATTTTGAATTATCTATAAGAGAACCTTTTATACTGCATTTTTCTGAAACACAAACGTGTAATATTTTTTTTTAAGTATTGTATGCTACACGGTAGACCAAAAACTATTGAAATATTGGTAGTATGAATGCACATGATCTACAAACTACACAACCTCGTGTAAAATAATTACTAGGCATTTTTTTAACTATATGGGCCATAAACAATTCGGGTACACCTTTATCCGAAAATTTCCAAGAAAACGTCTAATATAACCTCCCTTTTTATGTAATAGGGAGCAAACGAGCAGACGTATCGCTTATTGGTAAGTAATTACCGCAGCCTATATACCCGCAACACAAGAGGCGTCACAAGTGCGTTGCCGGCCTTTGGGTTGGGGTATGGGCCTCCGGTATACTTATTCACTCAGTGAAACACAGCGCGGTCGCTGTTTTACACCGGTTTTCTGTAAGGCCGTAGTATCACTCCGGTCCAGCCGGCCCATGCATGCCGAAGCGTGGCTCTCCCACGGTAAAAATTTCTTAAGAAATATATGTATGTACTAACATTTATCTAGGGTAGTGATCGCCCAGTGGTCGAAATTTGACCAATATTCATTATCTTTTAGTTTTCTGCTCTACACCATCATCTGAGCTTTAACTGTGTTAAAGTTCATACTCCTCCGTTTGTATAATTTTCGTAAAAAGTTGTACGAAGTTTTTGCCTATAAGAGTAAATAAAAAAACTGAAAATGATTCGTCAATGCGAACATAAACAAATGAAATTAACGTTTTCTGTGCTAAATAATGAAGAATTGAATCTAAAGAAGATTCAATGTAATAATTGTCTACAGTAACAATGGAAATTTAAATTAGTGTCGGTCGGCGACACGTTGTTATTGTGACTTTTAACTCTTAGGAGGAATTAAAAAGACTCCATTTTCAGTAATGATCAGTGTTACACTTACACCAAAAGACAAAAGACAATAAAACGTCTGACTATCTTGATTTGACTGTCCAGTAGCTCTTTTGGTGTAAGTGTAACACTGATAATAATAATAAGAAAAAATATATATATATATATATATATATATATATATATATATTCTTTTTTATACAACTCCCACATTAGGAATAAACATCCTGTGTCGTGGGGGACTTTACAAACATACATGAAACGGACACAAACAACATCCAGACTCGGGACAACAATTCGTGGATCACACAAAGTGTTGTACCGCGTGGGATTTGAACCCACGACACTTGGCGCAGTAGCAAGCGGCATGGCGACCGCTGAAACCACTCGGCCAACCGTGCAGTCAATATACATATGTAAATATACTATACAAATTAGAATTTACATACTCATAGTACTAACAGTGTTACTTTTATTAAAAAAAACAGTTTTAAATGAGGAACGTTTCTTTCCCTGAAAATAATCAGTGTCAGTATTATAGAATTTTATTCGATTAATTTAGTTTTCTTTAGTAGTATGGAGTATGGAAGATGGCAGTGAGCACGTTAAGCCGTCGTTACCAGTTTTCATGAGCGCCTATGAGAATCGTTATTGGCAAGTCAGTGCCCTCAAATATACTGACAACTAGTATAACCTTCGAATTTAGTTTACCCTCAGGGTATGGAGGGTAGAGATAAGGAGTGTTATCTCATATGGTAGAAAATTGAAAAAAGTGTCCAGCATAAGCTGTAAATAACAGTTCAAAAACCTTCCAGAATGGCGCTGGTGTAGGCACAGGGTATGGTATGAATGTAGCAATTGTGAACGAATTGAAGTACGCCGAGTTAAAAAAATTAACATTATTGTCACTACTTGCGTATTACAAAATAATGTAGTAAAAATATTTTATTTTCTGAACTGTGAATAGTACGTTTATTCATTTTTTATCATTCAATTTTAGGAAAAAGTGTGTGTATTGATTTTAAGAAGTTTACTCTGATGCTAATGTGGCGCCACCCTAATTTAATGCATTTCAACGGACACTTTTCATGTACACAGATGATACTCCTTACCTCTACCCTCCATACCTCAGGGTTGCGGAAGTTCGATGCCAGTAGCTCCACGGAAAAATGGATATACAGGTAAAACCGGTTGAACTAGTTAGCCGACCCCAATTAATCTTGGGAATAATGATGGCTAAAACGGAGAAGAATATTCGAGTTTTCTTTGAATTTATTCTATTCTACGAGTATTAATGTGTAAACAACCAGACCTTCCTGAGAGGAGACCCGAGCGCGGCAGTGAGACGTTATGGGTTGTTGATGAATCTAATTTAAGATGCGGATACTATGTACTATTAGAATAAGTAAAAACATATGTTTTGGTATTCGGAAAAAAATAGGTCTTTTAAGGCCACATGATAAATTACCATATTTATTATTAGTATAATATTTTATTCGGTTGTTTATAGCACATTAGCACATTCAGCACCTTTTATTTCATTGTGTTGTTATCACTATTCTTCTTGCAACGCACACTAAACAAATATACGTAACTATACTCACTCACATCAGATACTGATTGGCGGTCATACAAAGACAATTTTCCGTGTTATAGAAATTAAAAAGATGTTATCATATATTAAATTAATTGTCCTGCCAGTATATCTCTTTGCATTGTGCTCTTACAGTTAGGATCAAAAATCAAAACCGGTCTGGATGAATACTCTCCTGCCCTGACCGCCATTGTAAAATTGGAATCGACATATTTTTTATAATAATAATTTATTTATTTACACAAAAAATGCACTCATTCTACCTTGTTTACAAATATTACGTACGTAATTGTTACAATCGAATTAAAAAAAAAATCAATCATCAGTCAGTTCATATGCAAACAAACAATTATGGTAACTTTATTGATTATACCCCTGACGAAATATATATTTATCAGTGATTATTCTCATCGACTTTATTATTAACGTAACGTAACGACGTTCAAACGTATAACAACTTCAGGAGAAAATGTTTGACCGAAATCACCCATACACTTGGTAGCTATATTTACTCTTTGCTGTATTCAGTCAGTCCAAACGCAGTTCGGCATTAGGTATGCCGTGTTACAGTTCTTATCGTTCGTGTTAAGACATTGTGAAAAAAAATTGTAAAGTGATGTGAAAAAACAGTGTTTGTTTGGATGTTACATTTATATTCTTCATAAGACTTTTACTTATTAGATACAAATTTAGAACAATATTTCTTTGACAAATTCACGATGAGTTGCATACGAGCAGTTATTTTATTTTGTTTGTTATTATGTATTTATCACGTTCTAGCGGACAATAAAACGTTTGACTATTGCTGTCCAGTAGGACAAGCTCTTTTGGTTAGACCTAATAATGTTTGCTGGGATCCAAAAACGAATGTAACTGGCCCGATAACTTTGCAATGTAAAGAGTACATTCGCTTTAAAGACTATAATGTTACCGAGGATAAAAAATTGAAATTGAAAATTTCAGAAGAGAAAATTGGAACATTTGAAACGTAAGTATAATATTCGTAGTTTAGGCAGGTACATTTTTCATTACAACATGTAGCTGGTACTCAAATTTATGTATTTTATCAATTCTACAACTTTTCTGTACTTAATTTAAAGTAATTTATATTTTCTTGTCCATACATTTTTTTACTTTAACATAAACACAAGATTTATTACTTCCAAGTCTGTCTACTACTGTCGAAGTTAAGTTTTGTATTTTCTTTTCTCTGTGTGTGGAGGCAATGAACTCGAAAGGACCGGACGGACTTTGAAACGGTACTCATTGTTAAATGAAACGGTTCATTCTATTCTTTAAAAAAATTGCAGAAACATGACGCCAATTATTACAATTTTTCTCGACTTATTTTTACTCGATTGCGGCGCGTATCTAGAGAGTTTCGTATAAAAACATTGTACTATTAAGATATACCAGTGCGATATATTAATCTGCTAATATTTACATTTAATAATAAAAGATTCTGTTCGTAAATATTTCTAAAATATATAAAAAAATGTAATTTTTGTGAATAAAACGATCGGTAATTTTTTTTAATAAGACCGATGGTTTTCTCCATTATAAATAGGTTTAAATTGATCTTATTCCAAACAATTCGTATCAGTTTATGAGTAGGTACATTTGAATATAACAGACACGCACCACGCAACATGCGGATAAATCATAAGGACAAAAAAAATAATGAGAATACCTATGCACTCTGATATTTGTTAGTGGATTGTTGGTTTCTGAAACAATAAAAATAAAACTCCATGGCGTTTTTTACAAGGAATATCTTTAGTTCATGGACCGGTGAGGCTCTCCAGACGAAAAAAATATACGACCGAAACTCTGTTATTTCTACCGCAAGCAACGCGACGGTCACTTGATGTTACAGCCATTATGAGGATATATATGTTTACCATATTTTATTATTTTGAAAAAGAAGGAATAGTAATGGTTTTATTTTTATTTTATTTTACATGTGTTAGGTAGCTTCAGTTGCTGATTCAATATATGAAAATTACAGGCATATTTCTGAAAACAGCTTCTTAAGTTAAACGTCCTTACAAAAGATACTTAAAATATAAAACGTTACGATTGGTATGAAAAATGATGTGGTTTTAATGTCCTAAAATTTATATGTTGTTAATTCTCTACTCTCAGATTAACAATCTGAGAATCGTTCTTAAGTAAATTCGATATGTATTTAATAAAACGTAATGGTACATGGTACTTGGATCTGCATTTGCTACGACGTTCGGTGCTTCGGTGAGGGTTATATTTACTAAAACCCAACACGAAAACTTATATCAAGATTAGTCCAGGTGTACACAATAAGTGGGTTCTAAAAAAATTTTCGTCATAGCAATGGTAAAAAATCAGAATGCTTTTTTCACAGATTTTGTATAGGGAATATGACCATCATTAAAGATGTGTCTTTTAAAAGGATATCTTTGAGGGCTTTGTTATGTACTGATGAAGAAGAAGAAGTTCTCGATGACACGGTACTGGGATACTGTTTGATAGTTTCATTGTTATTCCTCGTTCCGACTGCTATTGTCTACTCTGCATTACCAGAACTCAGGTAAGATATTACTTTCATTTGTTCCTTAAACTGGATCTGGATCTTATCTGGATAAACCGTACCTTTTCTAAATAATTAATCCTAGCCAGATCGATTAGATACTAAATTTAATGAAAATCGTTGGAGCCGTTTCCGAGATTTAGAATATATTCAAGAATGATCGTTTAATAATCAGTCTAAAAGACAATAGAATAGACTGTTCTTCCGTATTTACTTTTTAATTAGATATAACGAAGGTGTGATAAAAACTTTGTGCCTGTAACTAGCAAACTGGATACACTTACCAGAAAGTTATATTTTTTCAGATGTTCATTTTCTTTCCTTCAATTTGAGTGAGTGCCTAAAAATGTTTTTAAATTTATGACTATCATAATATCAATGCAACATTTTTTTTGCTTCCGTAAGCGTACGAAAGCATCTACTCTTTACTTTCCCTTTTCTCCCACTTTCTTCTTCTTAGGTCAACATTTCAACGTTGTTTGCGACAGACATTTGATATACATATTACGTGGAATTTTCATGGAATGAATTCATCGACTAAATATACATTAGCGCTGTCTAAGATTATAAATAAACATATTTTTCAGAACAGACCTATCAATCGCTACTAGAAGCTAATCTAATCGAGAAGCTACATGCATTACCTTGAATACTATTTATGCATTATTGACTTTCATTTTGTTTATCGATGTTTTTACTTTGTTTTTTTTTTTTAATTTAATAAGGGCAGACGAGCAGACGCATTACCTGATGGTAAGCGATTACCGCCGCCCTATTTCACACCGGTTTTCTGTCAGGCCGTGGTATCACTCCGGTCGAACCGGCCCATTCATGCCGAAGCGTGGCTCTCTCACGGACGTTTCCGTTCGACATTCCGCCCCTTATGACAAATCACACTGATTGGAGTAACTTTTTTTGAAGAAATTGCTTTTCCTGAGTCAGAACACGAATACATTATAGCCATCAACAGCCTATAACTGTTCACAGCTGGACATATGCCTCTCATTAGAAAGCAAGTTTTAGCTTACTAGACTATTATGGCTAGAGGAGTTGGTTTATGGTTTGTTTCAAGTTTTCCTTCTCTTTGCAATGATGTGATGTAGCTATTTATTGCTTTTTATTTATATCTGAATGTTTTCCAATTTCAAAATATATTTTTCAGAGATGTTCAAGGCAAAAGTATCATAAACTTTTCCACAAGTTTGGCTATTGCCCAGGGAATATTAGCAATTATGAAGATAATGGAATACTCTAATATGTCTATGTGTGCCACACGAGGTAAGCAACTAACAATGTATCGTGTAAATATGTTTATCACAAAAACTCCACATCTCCCAAAGGTTGGCTGGTAAAGAATGCCTTGGGCATTAAGCCCGCCGTTGTACATGTGTGCATAAATTTTAAAATAAAAACATATGCCCCCTAGTCCCCTAATCCCCAGTCTAACTAGAGAGGTGCTATTTCGGTGGGAGGAGGAGCGCGGACCTTCGAGTTGCGCTGAAAGAATGAAACAGCGTAGAGCGACTTACCGGGTACACTTACGCAAGAACAGCCATGTACCGCGTGCATAAGTTGCAAGTTATGAGACTGGCTCCTACCCATTTATACTTTTTTTTTTATATAGTGGGCAAACGAGCAGACGTATCACCTGATGGTAAGCGATTATCGCCGCCCATGGATACCCGCAACACCAGAGGCGTCTCAAGTGCATTGACGACCTTTGAGAAATGGGAAGGGGGTTGGACGGAGGAGTTGGGGTATGGGCCTCCGGTATCCTCACTCACTCGGTGAAACACAGAGCAAGCGCTATTTCACACCTGTTTTCTCTGAGGCCGTGGTATCACTCCGATCGAGCCGGCCCATTCATGCCGAAGCGTGGCTCTCCCACGAAATCAGAGAATACTTACTTACCAAATCATAATGATATTGCATGAGGAGAAGATATTAAAAAATCATCGTTCACTTTAAATATAGAATTAATTCTTGTTCACTCCTTCAGAGCTGAATAAACATTGATTAGAATACATGCTCCGCAGTTCAGTTTTCAAATAGCAGTGTTCTAACCTGCAATTCTTGATGACACGATAGATATCCTCCCCCGACGTAACCGTTATTCCCCTACTGCCGCTTTTAGTACGTTTACCTAAACACTTATTCTATCATGATCGATCATTTTCAAAACTCATTATAATGCCAGTCGTCATACATAATTCACATCACTTAAATTACGTAATTTCAAACTATTGAAGCAATAAAATAACAAGTTTGGGCGCGTCACAACCTAAATCGGTACACTGTAGTTAGTTAATAATTTTTTATACGCACAAGTTTTGTATTATTGTACTTGTGAATGGTTGTGTTTATTTCGGTTGTATGAACTCAGCATCATGCCACGTGGAGCTAATTACGTTGAAAAAAATGTAATCGATGTTTAACTCAGTTTTTAAATATGTATATCGTTTTGTAATATGTTAACCACGTATTACGCGCTTGATATGCACAATGTTGAAGTATTGTAGGCATAAGTATTTTCAATTTAGACAAAAGTCACCAATCATGAAGTAGATCAAAATAGATACAAGACACATATTTTCAGAGTATGATCTAATACTTACGATGTTAGATTCAGACCATCACTTCAGAATATTGTTCGCCTCAAACTACATATAAATATCAATGACTGACATGACTGGCAGGGGACAAGGTTGTCAAGTAAAAAAATCGCTAAAGTATATCAAGCGAGACGAATAGTTTCGACTTAAGGTCAATTGCGGATAAGATTTGTTAAGTTCATTATCTTTGAATAATCTTATACCCACTTATTTCTGTCAGTCAATAATAAAATAAACAATGCAAATGTTCACATTCAAACGTCAAAAAAATCCTACGCATCATCGCCTACAGATAGCATTCCCAAAAGACTGGCAGCGTTGCCTCGTTAAATAGCAATGCTAATTCTCTGTGCTAACAAAAGGCCGGCCGGGATTTTTTTTAGTATACCGCACAGGCGATTGAGACTAGAGGGAAGCTTTGGCAGTAGTTTGAACATTGCGAAGGCTTTCGATCAGGCAAAAAGCGTTTCTTTCGAAGCTCCCTTCCCGAGTGCGAATGAATCACTAGCTTTTTGGCAGATAGAGGCATAAAGGTCGTAGTCGACGGTGAATGCTCTGACGTCATATCTGTAAATGCTGGTATCCCGCAAGGCTGTGTGCTATCGCCTACTTTGTTTCTCCTCCATATCAACGACATGCCACAAATTAGCGGCATTCATTGCTATGCGGATGACTGTACGGGCGATGCTATCTACTCGCACACTGGCCGCGCTATTATTTCTCGGGAAAGTGTCATTGAGAGTCAAAACAAACTTGTCTGAAATTGTTGAGACCTTTTTGGAAAAGGTCTCGGAATGGGGTAGACTCTGTTTAGTACATTTTGACCTCAGAACCAGATACAAATTTGCGCAATCACCGCTAAAAACCTGGCGTGGGTCGTACGTCGTCGGTTTGAAGACACTTCCTTGTTTGCCTCAGCCAACATTGAAATATTTGGTGTCGACATATTGAGTGGAGTTCAGTTCCATGGCCTTTTGCTTTATAAGGTGCAGGTTCAGCCTCATATGGAATACTCTCTTCATCTTCACCCCACTACCAGCTCTTCCTCTGGACTGCATTCAACGGAAAGCGACTTGAATTGTCGACTGCCAAGAAGTTTCAATCCGGCTGGACTCTTTGGCGCTGCGTAGAGATGTGGCTTCACTATGCTTCTTCTACCGCATTTACTAGTGCTCCGAAGAATTGTTCGGACTGATTCCTGCCGCCTCTTTTCGCCATCGTCCTGTTGCTGTCGCGTAGACAGCAGTTTCATCCCCATCGCTTAGATCGCTGGCAGTCCACAACTGTGCGGTTTTCTAGGAACTTTCTGCCTCGCACAACAAAACTGTGAAATGAACTGTCGCCTGCAGTATTCCCGGACCAATACGTCCTTTAAACCTTCAAGAAGAAAAAGAGCGTACTCCTTCTTCATAAAATATAATCGCTTACCACCAGGCGATACGTCTGCTCGTTTGCCACCGATTCAATAAAAAACAATAGAATCGTCGATCAGTTTCTTAGCTAGTTAAATAATAGTTACTGAAAGTGAAAATTTAAATGACAAATATGTATAAACAAATCTCGTCGCTACGTGAATAACATTAAACGACTTAATATTGATTTACCAACAACAATAATTAATCTAGCGCTCTTTAGTAAGCGTAGCACTCAGTAGTACTCCAGTAAGCGCGCACAACTGCGCCCGTCTGCATAGCATACCCTGCAGACTACTCTATATACTCCACTCATGACTGAGGTACATACCGGAGTAACCAGAGTCACCCCCGGGGCAGGTCGCTGTCACTTCTCTCACCGCTCTACACAGTAAGAGTCGGAACACCGACCCGCCTTAGACGACCCACCCGGCCGCATCGGGGTGATACCGGTCTCCGGCTGTTTGCAGCTGCCACATCTCCCATAGATGTTGCCACAACGACCCTTTAGCAACGATTGGGAAGCCAGCGGCCTCTACCGCGGCCCCTTCGTCACCTCCTGCAAGCAGGATCGGCCCTTTCCCGATCTCGCTCTGCGGACTCCTTCTGAAGTATAACATCTTCACAAAAGGAGACTGCGGCCTCCCATCCCTCACTATTCGCCATCATTGCCGCGATCAATACTGGTGGTGACAGGTTTCGTCCGACCAGGACTCGACGCTCGGACTCCCACGCAGGGCAGTCCTCCAGCGTGTGCTGGGCGGAGTCCGGTCGGACCCGCAGTTGCGGCATTGTGTCGTAGCCTCACGTCCGATTCTATTCAGATACTCTCCGAAGCAACCTGGCCCGGTGAGTATCTGAGTAAATCGGTAGGTGACACAGTCGATCCTCCTTATCCAAGTTTCAAAGCTCGACAGAACGGCTCCGTTAGCGCGTTGGCTGGCACAGCACTGGATTTCAAGTCGCGCTCGCCAAGCCCGTAGAGCTTGCCTATGTGCGTTCCACCGAAGCATTCCGGGCTCATGATCCGGCGCTGTCTCTTCGCTATTTCGACCGACGGAAAGAATTCGGTCGTAGACCATTGTATCCATGTCGGCCAGAATGTCGATGGGTGGAGATTGCGCCAGGATCGTCGCCGCCTCGTACGAGATTGTGCGGTAGCCTCGTACGATCCGTATGGCCATCAACCGCTGCAGACTCCCGAGTTAAGCCTTACAGCAGGAGGAACCCGCCAGGGCCTTAGAGCAGATGGGTGCCCCATATAGGACCATGAATCGCATGACGCCCATGTAGAAAAACAACTAGCATAACATAACTGATATATATTTTTGAGTATGAATAACATTAGGCTTATAGGTAAGTCAGCTCTTCACCGAGGTTATGTATTCTATGAATCTTATAACAATAGTTCGTTTGTAAAATCTACGTGGTAGGTATAGAAACTAACAAAGCTTGATTGCAAAGGTGACGTATTTTTATTTTCAATCTAAGTATTACCGTTTGCAACGACTTATTTCGACTTTCAAAGAAGAAGGGTATCAATTTCTTACATTCAGCACCGTGGCTTGAGAATTGTAAATATATTGTGAGCAAGGTGATCGACAGGTATCTCATATCATTCATATAATATAAATTAATTTACTGTATACCTACGTATTTTTTTTTCTAATGATGCAATGACTTAAAATACGAATCAAAATTTTTATATTTTCCACCAGTTTTGAAATGTCATAGATTATTCAATTTGTATAAATTTATTTTACTATATAATTTGAATTTTCAGGTTTTTTAGCATACTTCTTCCTAATAGTCGCTTTTTTTTGGACCAACGCTATTTCGATACAGGTCCTGTTAAGCACGAGGTAGGCACAGGTTTTCTCAATTCCATTTAAAAAATATTACCAACAGTAATAAATAAATAATAATAAATATTTTAGGAGACCATCGACCATGGACTACAGCTGGCATGAATTTAAATGGTATTTCATATATGCATGGGGGATTCCGACAATTCTGACCATCAGTATGGCCATTGTGAACTTCCACCCTGGTGATCACCAGAAACCTGGAATCGGATTGAACCACTGCTGGTTTTTTAGTAAGTTCCGTACATTCTTATGATATATTTGTAATTCTTCATATCAATAATATATTCTTAATTAATTAAGGATTTCCAATGTTTACAAATAAAATGAAATTTGTTTAAAGTGGTTTAACGCCCATATTTGGAGGAATATAGCAAATGTTTGTGTTCACGTCTGTACCTTCAAGAGTGCGTGATACTGTCGTCGTCGGTCCCGGTTGTTATGAACATCTATGGCAGATGTTATTGGAGTTCAACCATTGAATTTAGTTCGCCTCTAGGGTTACCGAAATGCAGTACCCGACCAATAATCATAGAAATAATAAAAGCTAGGAAGATGATGATGCCAAATGTTTTGATTTTTTATTTTACTATAGTTTAATTTCTAATTCTCAGATATCCATCAACAGTGGTATTATATGTTTAGCGTTATATCTTTGTTGCTGATTGTCAACATCACCATATTTGTCTACGTATCCATAATAATATGTCGTCTCAACTTCTCATCAAATAATCTGAGAGCTCTAAAATACAAGTGAGTATGTCTGTCTCATTAATTAACCTGTTTTGCTTAAGAGTAGTCTAAGTAAGTGTGGCACTTGAATTTCCATTTGTTAATAGGTTTTTTACCTTTGAAGGTTCTGCAATTCTGGCCAGATTAAGTACCTACATTAAAAATATTTTTCGTTTAGCCAAGAATTCTAATTTTATTTAAAATTCTATATCATTTCTAGAAATTCTTCAAGAATTCTAATTTTATATAAATTAGAATTCTATAAAAAAGAAATATTCATTTGAATATTATTTTTAAAACAGAATTTATTTAAAAAGTCACATAACATAATAAATATGTCCATGGATTAGTATAACCTAACCTAACCTAACATTTTTATAGCATTTGAATTATATTAACTCTTATTAAAAATAAAATGTTTGATGAGGGATACCAGATTAAATATTTAAAAAATATAAAGTATTAAATCTTTTTGGTTTGTTTGCACAGTAACGATTATGAAGTTTGAACCCGTAATTTTTTATTATTGTTTACTCAATTCATAATACTAATTATAAATAATTATTTATCATCAAATTTATAAAACTATTTTGTTTTATCTTCAGGTTGATTATGACCTCGCGACTTATTATTCTGATGGGTCTGCCCTGGGTGTTTGAAATGATCGGATCTTTGGCTGGCGGCCACATTATTTGGTTTGTAACTTTTTTTATTGTCTATTGTTAAGAATAAAATATGCACGTTCCATGTTTAAAAACCATAAAAATCCACAAATCTCGTCTCTCACGACCTTCGAGTACATTGAAAAAGACAAGACTTTATTTTTTTAATCAGTCTATTTTATACTAATTTATTACATTAAACACCACAAATCGAATAAATACAACAACCTTAAATAAACAATCGCATGTCTAAAACACGCAACACTCAAGTCACAATACAGAACGACCGCTTACTTACGAATGCAACCAAAATTCACACCGCACAAAGGGCACGTTTCTACCTGGACCGTAATAGATAGAGAGGTCCCGTTTCTGCCAAAACGTAGCCCAAGCACCCCGAGGGCAGTATGATTCATAATCTTTTTATTGCCTGTGGTCTCAATCATTAACATCTATTAATCGTACATAAGTATTTTTGTTTTAAAACATCATAGACATACTGACAAAGTAGACAGGGCGCTAATAATACTGTTTAAACTACTTCTTACATAGTACTTCTAGTCATGTCTAGATAACCTATTATTTGAATGTACAAGTGTAAATATTAGTTAGAGCATCTCAACTGGAGGAGCTTCACAGGACATTAACAAAATCTTAATAATTCTGCGGGCCTTTTAAAAGTTCGATTCGAACTTAACTTTCCCTGTTATGTTTTCACTACCAAACCGATGAACCGTTTTCATGAAAATTTGCCATGGAGATACTTTGTTTCTTCAGGAAGGACTTAGGCTACTTCTTACTGCGATAATCAACATACACGCGGGTGGAGCAGAGTGCAAAAGCTAGTATTTCTATAAATATAAAAATGACTATGAAGAATATCATGCGTTGAAAAAATTTCGTCAACGTGTGCACCTACTTATTAAAAGTCCTTGACTATAAATAAACATTTCAGATCATGGATGAAATGAATCTATACTAATATTATAAAGCTGAAGAGTTTGTTTGTTTGTTTAAACGCGCTAATCTAAGGAAACGCAGGTCCGATTAAAAAAATATATTTCAGTGTTGGATAGTCTGTTTATCGAGGAAGGCTATAGGGTATATCATCACGCTGAGACCAATAGTAGCAGAGCCCCAATGAAGAATGTTTAAAAAACGGGGGAAAATTATTACGCTACGGGCAATAGCAGACGTAAACGAGGTTGCGAGGGTCAGCTAGTGAGTAATATAAAGTAAACACGAAAACTAAAGATAAGACTGCAGAGTAGCTTATCAACGTGCAATTTTTGAAAGTAACTTTTGAGTATTTGCAGCCAACGTTTTATTTCGACTCCTAAAGAAACAATAACAGGTGGCTTACTGTTACCTATTGTTTTATTTTTGTATCTATAGAATTTGCTGACGGGTGTAATAAGTACATATATATATATATTTTGGATTTATTTTTGGATGTAGATTTCATTATTAAAGTTCCTTTAATGTTCCCGAATTAAAAGAAAAAGATAATTTCAACTCTAAGATAAAAAGG
Organism: Spilarctia lutea; assembly: GCA_916048165.1. Classification (NCBI taxonomy): domain Eukaryota; kingdom Metazoa; phylum Arthropoda; class Insecta; order Lepidoptera; family Erebidae; genus Spilarctia; species Spilarctia lutea. The sequence continues at coordinate 8,800,405 of OU696488.1, forward strand.
TTCACATAAGTTTATTCCATAATCGTCAATGATTTATGTCACACCGGAAATACTGAATTACATATTCAAATGAGTGATTACACCGCGAGAAAACAATTACAACCGATTATACATAAATAGCTAAAATAGCTGATTGGCTGAATATGTATAATTAGTAGATTCAAATTCTCGGTGAACGATCTGAAATTGTTGATGTTTCAGTTTAAGAAAATATGAGTTATGAATAATGGTAATTCGTCTTGATATTTGCAAACACGTTGCCACTCCGCTTTGACGTCCTTATTCCGAATGACCTAAAACAAAACGTCTAGAGACACCGATTACATCATGCGCGAATACCGTCTGCACAAAACCTCTTTTAAAAAATTCGGAGACATAACATAATGAGTCTTTGTTTGTGTCTTTGTATGTCAAGTAGAAATGTCACTGATAATAATACTTAAAAGAAACTGCTTATAATGTCAAACAACGTTTATGTTAATTTGAATATCTTCACTTGGTTTACACGTACAGGACACATTTTATTAAAATACTATATGTACTCATTTTTTTTCCGTTCTCATAGTGGCCGTTCGGATTCGGTTTAAAAAGAACAGTTCAAATATACTTTTTTTTCGTAAATACATATCTACATCTACATATTAGTTAGCAGATCATACAAACATTTGGTCTGACCCGGAAATCGAACCCGAGACCTCAAGCAGCAGTTGCATTTATTAACACAATGAGTTTTAATTAAGACCAAACTTGTTTTTTTTAAACCAGGCCCGAATTTTAAACAAAAAAATCTAAAAAATTTTGTTTAAAAATTTGAAAAATAAAGTAAGTTTGTTATTTGACCTAATTTAATCAAAGACATCACAGAAAACCGGTGTAAAATAGCGCTTGCACTGTGTTTCACCGAGAGTGAGAGGATAGCTGAGGCCCATATCTCAACTCCTCCCCCTGACCCCTTTTCCATCCCCTCCCCCTATCCCAATTCCCTACCCCCAAAGGTCGGCAACGCACTTGTGACGCCTCTGGTGTTGCGGGTGTCCATGGGCGGCGGTAATCACTTACCATCAGGTGATACGTCTGCTCATTTGCACACTATTCAATAAAAAAAAAGATTACGATAAAAATCTTGTTTCTTCTGGTCGGCTGGTGGTATGAGATTTGGGTTAAGTTTTCTTCTCTTTGTAGTGCTCTTGTTCTACTTTGTTTGCTCCCTGAGGCAACTCACACCTCACGGGATAAATAGGTAACGTTCCGTATTCTCATTTCGTGACCAGTTCACCACACAGATTGGATTTACTTATTCAATTACTAAATACTGAATGTTTGTTTTCAGGTCAATAATAGACGTGTTCAACTGTTTGCAAGGGATATTAATTTTCTTACTACTCGTCGTTTTCCGCCGAAGGGTGATAAAAGCAATGCATAGTCATGGCTGGCTGAAGTGCGTATCAGGAGCAGTAGAGAAATATCTCGCTTTCGAGGATGACGAAGAAAATGTAGTGCAACATACTGAGGTGGCCCTGTCAATGAACGATAGGAATACTATCCAGTAAGATAATCTCAACCAAAGTACATAAAATTAACCTTGTACTTATTACTTTTTAAAGAAAACCATAATCTCATAGCACTATGTACTGTAAAAGAACTGGGTAAAACAAACAGTAGCGGGTTTGACATACTATTGTTCATTCTGATCTACATTTAAATACGACACGACTCACTTTTGCAAATTCGGTTTGGAAAATAAATAACGCTGTAGGTATAATACTTACTCTTACTGCAGATTTGTGAAGAAAATTTATTAGAAAGAATACGTAAAGGTATAAAGTATTTACATTACAATAAGTATTTAATATACCGTTTATTCTTATTCGTGAAAATTACTTGTAAGTACCCAATGTGTTTAAACACGTGCACTTCAATGTTTATTTTAAAATTATCAATATTTACTTGAACTAACTATATTTCACTAACTACCTAAAAAGTATTGTTATATTTAAGCTAGCTTTAATTTAACTTGGTACGTGTATGCTTGTATATATGTACGACGAAGTCTGTATTCGGGAATAAGTAGCCTTGTACTTTTTCTTTACATTTCTATATTTATAAATTGCATAAATTCCTTCTTATTGTAATACACAATGTATAGTTCATTCGCATAGATACGGGGATATCGATCGCGCCGCACCCGCACGTGCGGCAAGTCAACACAAAATCAAAGGGCCTGCGGCTACTGTACTAATCCACAAGCAAGTATGATTTGTCAGTTTACGCCGTTGTATGAATTAATACCTATACATATTCGTATTACACAAAAATAAACACAATAGGGAATATTGGATAAAAAAAATATTTGTCTATAATATTTTTTAGATTCTTTTTTTTTTTACAATTTACTTAGGTATTTTTTTATTAAGTGTATATTTAAACTTAGTAGTTTTTGTGAGAAAAATTAACTCCTTCAATGATTTTTATAGCAATTAAAACTGTAAATAAGTATAAATTAACTGAAACATAAACACGACATGACAATGACATCATTGGCCGTGTCAAAAGCGCGCGTAAAATGGCGGTGTTTGAATAGATCAAATTTAGTCAGTTTTAAATTTCACTTTGAATTACACAAAATGAGTTTGACTATTTTCAAGCCTATTTATATTTTTTTCTATGTTATACAGGCGTAAATAATCAAATTAAGAAATAAAAAAAAACATGCATATTCCCTGCTACGTGCGAGCGCACTGATACTTTCTAAAGTTTAGAATCTAAACGAATGGACTATATTTGAAACTGTTGCGGTAGCGCCTTAACTTTTTATTATTTGATTTTGCAAACCTTTTTTGCTTGACGTGGGGATATAAGTCGTGTGGATGTCGTAAATAGGGAATCGTTCCTCAAATGCGTTTAATTGCTATCTATTTTGGAGATAAAGAATATTTTTGATACTTTTATTTACTGATTTTATATGTGAAGTGTGTGAGATTTCGCAAAGATACTTAAAGATGTTTTGAAATAAATGTTATTGTTTATAATAATTTAGAACTACTTCGGTTAAGTTCACTAAATAGGTAGGTACTTATTAGAAACGATTTCTTGTATCATATTATTGAAATAGTTTAGGTACTAGTATTATTAGAAATATGAAGTACTTAGATGTTTGTGAATTGTACTATTAATCAGACAATAATTTTTGTAATTTTTATTCACTTTATTTAGTTTTCAAAAGTTTTCAAATTGACGAGAATGTTGAAAGCAAAATTATTAGTTATAATAATAATCAGTGTATTGTATTAGGTATTTCTGACGGCAGATAAGTACAGCTGGATATATAACGATCTAGTCTACACAATGTGCCTATAATAAACTAGTGTATAATCCAAAGTAAGACATGTCATATAAATGTTTTTGTGTAAATATATAGTGGTATTTTTTTATACTTCGGAGTTTAATTTTCCCTCATAGGAGTTTCCGTTTTTCGAAAAAAATGTTTTTTTTTTCTAAGAATAAATCACAGACAGACAGGCAGGCAGCCAATCTATACCTAGTAATATTATGAAGCTGAAGAGTTTGTTAGGTTGAACGCGCTAATTTCAGGAAGTACCTATTGGTGCGATTTGAAAAATTATTTCATTGTTAGATAGTCGAAGTTATCGACGAAGGCTATAGGCTATGTATTATCACGCTACGACCAAAAGGAGCGAAGTATGATGATGTTGCAAAAACGAGGGAAAATTCTTGTTTTTTAAATTGACTTAAAAAAATGAGGTTATCAACGACCGTATTTTTACTTAATAAAAATACAGTCGAATTGATAACCTCATTTTGTAAACATAATATGTTTCTTACCTCAGAACTTTCGACTGGCTGAAAAGGTTTTGATGATTCTTTATTTATTTGAAAGCTAGTGCTTTTCGTGTAGACCCATTTCCATTTTGTCCAGTTAATGCCGTCGGCTTTTTGTAAAATTTTGTATTATGAGAGCGTTCATTGCATGCGCTGTGTGAACGGTTAGAGGTTCAGAAAAATAATATATGAAAGAATTGTTCCTTTAAAAGTTCTAAAAAAAAGGCTGCCACAGGATATTTTTGGATGGTTATTCCCATCCAAGAATAACCAATGAAATAGTGAACAATAGCTATTTCAAAAGCAACAAAACCCGCGGGTAATCCCGTGAGACGTAGCTATTAAAAATTAAGCATATTATTGTCCATGAGTTAGCAAAGCCCAAGTAATAATGAAGGGACGTCGGGGCCCCGTCCCCGTTTAAAAACTGACAATCAGACAGGCCGCGTCGTTGTATTGCAAGTCATTTTTATAAAAAAACTAGCGACCCGGCCCGACTTCACAAGTCTTTGAAATTATTGGATTTTCTCTCTACTACAATATACTACTATTACATATTTAAACCTTTCTTTTGAATCACTGTATCTATTGCTCAAAAATGCGTTAAAATCAGTTCAGTACACAATTAAAAATATTTTAATGTTCGTTTCTCGGTTTTTATGGGTAATTTTTCATAGAGCAGTTGACACTGGTCCGCCATTGTGATGTTTATGCTTTGTCTAATCAAAGCGACGTTAATGTTCTTGTAACAAGTTTTAGTGACATGCGTATGTTAGTTTTCAACTGTTTAGTGGTTTGAAAGCTACATTGTCATAGTTCAAAGTTGTTAGATGTTTTGCGAAGTGTTGTAATAAAGTTTGAGTCTCTATAGGTCAATGGACTTAACGCTATAAGAGTGGGAACAATAAGTTTCGACTCGCGGTTTAGATAAATATCTTCAGGTTATCTGTCTGCGTTTTTTTGTCTATTTTATTAATATACATTCAGGACACGTAGCTAATTAAAATATTCGTGTCTACTAGATTAGTAGTACTTATGTATTTTGTACAACAGTCTCAGATGTAAAACTATCAACTAACATTATAAATACAAATGTAAGTATGTTCATTTGAAACGTTTTTACTATATATGTAAGAGCTACCAAAAAAAAAATGATTTTGAAAACTAATGCCTGCCTCGGTGGTCCAGTGGTTAGCGTAAGCGACAACAGATCAATAGGTCTCGGGTCCGATTCCCGGGTCGGACTGCTGTTGGATTTTACAAGAAATTCTTAATCGCAGCCCCGAGTATGGAAGATAGGAGTTTCCCGACCGTGCCTCGGACAGCACGTTAAGCCGTCGGTCCCGGTTGTCATGAACATCTATGGTAATATAATCGTTATTGGGAAGTCAGTGCCGTCAAATATACTGAAACTAGTTCAACCTTCGAATTCAGTTCACCGTCAGGGTTGCGGCGGTCAGATGCCAGTCGCTCTGTGTAAAAACTGATATTCAGGTAAAACCGGTTGAACTGGTAGCCGAACCCAAATAATATTGGGAATAATAAAGGCTAGGAAGATAATGATGACTAATAACACACTTCTAAAGATCACGAACATGTAAATAATAGCTTCATGTCTGATATTATTATCTCTTTGTCGAATACAGGTCCTACTGCATGACATCAGATAAATAGCGAACTGATATTTGATTTGTTACGTCATTCTCAATCAAAGTTGATGTGGCAAACTGGCTTAAAAGGCGGAGATTGTTTTTTGTTTTTTCGAAAGACGGTTCCCATTTCATGTCATCCACATTTTATATACGAGTATTGTTTATCATTAATTTCATCACGGCGAAGACTTGAAGAGTTAGAATTGAAGACTAAATAGCTAATCCGGCTGGTTGCTATCTCATCAAAAGAAGAAGACCTAAAAGTCAGCAAAGGTTTCTTTTACCTTACGAATTATATCTGGAGAAATAAAATATAATTAAAAACTCTTTGGTGAGCTATATATATATATATATATATATATATATATAAAGTTTAGAATAAAACAGGCAAGACCATAATATAAGTCAAGTAGAAGGAAGATTTGCGTAGGAGTTGGATGTGACAAATCAATATCAGAGTGGCGTGTAATGGGACTACACAAAGTTTATTATGATGACAATAAAACAACCGTTAAGTTTGTTAGTTTATATTACAAAGTAACAATTATTCTAGTGCTCCGGCACGTCTTCCGCCTCATTGATTATTGGCTGCAGCGAAGGACCCTTGGCAGCAGTATTCTTGTCTGTACTGTCCTCGTCGTCGCTGTCTACCGCGCTAGCTCCTGGATGTGCAGGCTGCGAAGGGGGCGCCTCGCCCGGTCGAGACGCGTGTTCGGTTCCCGGCGCAGACCACCCACTCGTTGATCGCTGTTATAGATTATCATAATATAAGACTTGATGTATATTAATTTGCATATTAAGGCTCGGTGAATTTTGCGTCACTCTCGTGTCACATCTGCTTTTAGAAATTACATAAGACGAAGATTAATTTATGATTTACATTTTGATTTTATGTCCTTTGATGTCAGTCATTTTATTACGTTCCTTTAAATATGTTCTTGTGTCATCATATTAATGTGACAGGCAAAACAGGTTTGACATGACCAGGCATGTTTTTGCGATAACTTGAAATAGAAGATTTTTATCGTCCTTTATTGCCGAGTTTAATTTGGTTTTCCAACACAGAATAGTTAATGGTTTTTTTGCTAGAAAATCAAAAGCTTTTTAGTGTATTAAACAATTTACAGTTTTTTTTTCAAAACGTAACTTACAAACTTTATTACCCTATGCCGTTAAAAAAAAAATTATACAAATTTATTTTGTTTTTCTATTAGATAGTTAGCTACACCTACTCGGCCTATCTATGAGTGAGTTGAATAAAATTCAAAAAAATGAATCAACGACAAAGTAAATAGTAAAAAAAATTGAGGGTATAAATAAAATTTTGGTAATTGAAACAAAACTATAATAGCCCAATATATCGAAAATGGTTATGTAATGATGACTTCACTGATATGTCATAACAATTATGAATTTTGTACGTAGTTTTAAATACTATTTTCTCATAAGGGACTAGTTTACTTTTTAAAAAGTATGGGGAGTTTGTAATTCTAAGATTAGTTGTACATCTATTTATATAAAAATGTTATGTTGGTTTGTGTACGCTTCAAAAACTCAAAAAGTTCTGCACCGATCGGGCTGAAATTTTAGAATGATATATAATCCGCATCAAGGATTGTTTTTATCTAATTTTTGCATCAGTCACATATCCGCGACCGCGAAAAAACACGAAAAAACCGACATAAACGCGGGCGGAGTCGCGGGCAACTAGCTAGTATTTTTATAATTAGATAAGCTTTAAGACTGTTTTTATTTAACTGTAACTTGTAAGGTTATTTCTTATTAAAAATAAAATCAGATATCCGATGGAGATCCCGACAATTATGTGCTGCAGTTCTTAAAAATATATCCTCTATACGTATATGGATCTATTTTTACGAACCCTTGAACGAGAGGAAAGGGCAGAATATTGACTCAAATCACACGGCTTCAAAGTTTTCTCTAGAAACGTTAGAGCGTCTTACCTCATACTGATCCTTGCATTGTTTGACCCTGTCCAAGTACATATCGTAGACGAACTGTGCCATGTGTGGCATGTCTCTTATAGTTAACACAAGTTGTGGAGGCACTACCGCGCCGTTGGCTCTCTGAGCCGGCCAGCGCTCTCCCGGCACCAGGCCCAGCTCCAAAGGTCGGTCTACAAGCTGAGACAGATCAATTTCAATATAGACCCCAGTGGGAACATGAAAAAGGTATAATGTAGTACTTTTCATACATTGTGGTTTCAAGAACATAATTTATTTAACACCAATAGATCGATATGTAAGCGAATTAACAAAAAATCTAGTTCCTTAAAGCTTAAAATTGGGTTTTCAATAAAATTATTTAAATATCGATTATAAAACCAAATATTCTTTCATAAAACTGCAAAAAAGGTTAAACATTTACCTGATTGAAAGTGGGTTGAAGTTCAAAGCAATTCCTAAACAGGTTTGCCCTTGCGAACACATACAGCCCAAGCCTTGCTCGGGACGCGGCCACGATAAGTCGTCGCAAATCTCTTACGTGACCCACAGCTTTGGTACGTACGAGCGAAACCAGAGCTATGTCATTTTGTTGACCTTGATATTTATCCACTGTAGTCACCTGGTTCAACAAAGCTATTATAAGAACATGATGAAGGAACCTATAACATCAAACACAGCTTTCAAATACATTTAACGTAACATTATTCGTGCGTTGAGAATACAATGAAAAAAATCTAATTTCTAACATTTTTACTCCGTCCGTCTAGAAGTCCGTCAAAGAACTAATGCAGTGAGCGTTACTTGACATATTAATATGGGTTCAGTAGTTTAGTAGGCTCTACGGTGGAACATACATAGACTGCCAAAAACCACCCTTCCTTTTACCTTCGCCGTAGTCGGGTAATAATAATAGGAAGCTCATTTAAAATACTATCATACAGGTTTTGTTTGTTAACAAATGTTCTTGAATCTAAAAATCGAATTTAGAATATCAATGCCACGTGTGTTATTCGACCTTGTTGACAATGTCGTGTGTTTACATCTCTCAAATTATATTTTTTACTTGAAACTGTGTATGGTATCTATATACGAATACAGGAAAGGAATATTACTTACGTTAATATTCAGAAGAAGTAAAGAAAACAAATTAAAAATGGCAAGACAAGTGGCGCCAAGCAATATTAACGCTATGAATAATTCACAATACATGTGACCTCATAAGGACTATAACAATCGCAGATACTTAGAATGGTTAATTGGTATTAATGATTTCGTGTTTGAGGCCCCCCAGACGGCGTTAGAGGTAACCGGGATTTACGCACATAGGATGAGGCATAATAAGGCCTGCGTAGCACATAATACACACAAAGTTTATTAGATTAAATTACAATATATAAAACATACGGACAGTACCTATATATGTGTTTATCAAAATCAAAAAGCTTTTACTTTCAGTAGAAGGCCTACTTAAAGTTGTTTTATAGAACGGATATAATGTGTTTGAAAAACACAGAGGCGAACACAACATCAAAAAGCCTAACTCCAAATTTAGCAAGATAACCTACCAAAAACTAACAATAAAAATCCGGAGCCACAACAATATCGAAAAACTACCTACACCAAAAAAAACAACGTCCTGCAACGGCTGGTCTCTGTGGGGATTACGACCAATATCCTCCAAGTCTAACAGAATAAACAGTACAAATATGTACATACGAATGTGAGATCACTTAACACGTGGTCCCTAACTGTGAAAGAGGAGAGAACACGGACGGAATTGGAGGAGGCCTATACAAGAAAAGAAACTAACTTAACTAACATATTAACTAATTCGTAAATGGCTTTTTAACTTTAGCTTGAATCTTTATTGCTCAAGACATGTTTAGATCAGTCTCAAAGGTTTAAGAGTGTATAATCAGAATTTATTCCACGAGGAGTTAGCAAGGGCCGAGCTAATAATGATATTGAAAGTAGGCTGCTTCTACAACTTTCTTTAGAAAAATGTTTTTTTTTTATGGGATTTTAGGGGGCAAACGATCAGACGTATCATTTGATCGTAAGCACAGCGCAAGCGCTGTTTCACACCGGTCTTCTGTGAGGCCGTGGTATCACTCCGGTCGAGCCAGCCCATTTATGCCGAAGCGTGGCACCCCCACAGCAAAGCAATTATGAAAAATAATGTGTAGGTAATAATTATGAAAAGCTTCTAGACTATCCTGCCTACCGACCCACCGGCTTGGGGCACTTTTAAATTGATACTAAAAGAATACACCACTAGAATTATGTAAGATCAATTCATTGTTATGAGAAGGCGTATTCCCTTACCTTGTGTGGCCGTCCAATTAGTGGGTTTTCTGCACAACGCTTGTCAATGACGTCACGGATGAGATGTTTCTGTCCATTGTACGTAGTAAGGATTGAGATGCGCTCGGCTGGCCAACCGACCAGGCGCATGTACATAAACACAGCCACTACGTATTCGGCTTCAGCAAGATTCTGCAACAAGAACGTATGATGAGATGAACCCGTGTAATTGTATAACAAAATTCTAGAGTCCGGGGCCAAGCTAGGTTACTCATTATATCACTAGCTATCTACCAGTGAAAGTCCTGTCAAAATCACTCAGGAGATTTAGTCACCGATGAATTTTATGGGAGCGAATACTCGATTCGATTCAATTTGAGATTATTTTTAAGAACTACGTATTCTATGAGATTAATAAAACAATATTTGTGTGGTCTTGTAGAGGTAGGATAGCATGACATTATGTATCATTCAAAGGAAGCAATCTAAAGTAAAATAAATAAAATAAAATATTCCGGACATCTAACACACAACGCCATCTAGTCCCAAGCTAAGCAGAGCTTGTGTTATGTGTACTAAAGACAACTGATTTAAATACTTATATACTTTTTTTTGTAAAAACATGCATATTATACATAGAAAACACCCAAACTCCGAAACAAAAATTTGCAGATCATACAAACATTTGGTCCGACCTGGGAATCGAACCCGAGACCTCGAGCTTAGCAGTCGCATACGCTACCACTGCGCCACCGAAGCAATGGTAGCTTTGCTATTGCTAAGTTGTAAATTATCTAATCTAAATATAATTGTGAACCACGGTGTTATAATTACATGTCACACTGCGGTATAATTGTTAAAAATTTTGATTTAGCGTCAGATGTATGTATGGTTCATATATACGAAAGCTATCAATTATATTGACATTTCAATTGGGTTAACTCTTTTAAGGCAATGTTATTTTTTTGGTTTGTTAAAAAAGATTTATTACAAGTTCGATGCATTGCCATTTTGGTAACAAAAATAATTCGAGTAGAATATTCATTAGCACCATATTCGGAAACAAAAAACGCATGAAATGTCCGTTTCTTATGGTCATCAAACCTGTATTTAAAGTAGGTTACGTTTTCTTTAACAATAAAAGTACTGGACTACTGGAGAAAATTACTTTAGGTATATGATTGATCATTGACTTGATTGTCGTCGGCACTTGATGGAACTTGTTTATTTTAACAAGTTCCATTAAGTGCCGAATACAATTCTGGAATGAAACTCACATGTACTTATTCCACTATTTTATTTCACTTCCGAGCGGTTTCGCCCTATGACATTATTAAAGGTTATTTCCAGAATGTAATAAAACAGTGGAATAAATACGAGTTTAATTCCAGAATACTTTATGATCGATTACAAGCAACGTGCTAGTTTTCTCTGCTATAAGGAGATAACGAAGACGAATTATTCACTACAAACCTTGGCAAGCTTGATTTGGTTTGGCTCAGTCGAAAAGCTTCGGGCACATGGCATTGGGACAATTTACGGAGAGTTTTAATTTCTTTTGATATCATTCTTTTGACGTGACAACGTCTTATAAATTGGTTTGCCGGGTGACACTTCAAGAAACTGCGTTACGCTCCGCTCACGTTATGCGCTCACAATGAGAGCGAGTGAGAGGCACGCGTCCCTTCCACTCGGGCATGGTTAGCCCGCCTAAGAGCGAGAGAGACAGACATAAAAAGTGAAAGGCACGCGTCGAATTATATTTAAAACGTTAAAATTAATGTTTTAAATATAATTCTTTGTATAAATAAATGTTTTAAATTGTTACTATTATTTCATCCTTCTTCCTACTATACGAATGAATATTCACATTAAAATTATTTTACCACTCAAAGTCGTTGTCACGTAAAACTTTCGCCCGTATACCGACTTTACAGGCAACCAATTTTTTTTCTTTTCCTTTTGAACATGCTAGCCACGTAGGCATGCAATCGTAGTACATACTAACACTACTCAATCGTTCACATTTCGTTAGAAAATACGTGACGTCTTGTGGTATACGACCTGTATAATTTAGGTATTCTATACAATACCTAGTCAATGTTTACCTTAGCTAGGGCGTCTAGGCAATGTATAAAATATTACGAATATTATTGTCCATTACATACTTTGCTAATGTATTCTTTACAATTCCTAAGGATTGAACAGAATACCTACTAATCCATCGGTAATGTGTAAAAATAATAGATTGTGGTCTGTATTTATTAATTTTATGTAACTACTTACATATCTATAAAATGACGAGCAAAGGAAACGTTTTCTGTTTGCTTTAAATCAACTTTATTCAGAATCTTCTAGATTTACTTTTTTTTTAGGTTAGAACAATGACCACTTCAGATCCTCTGTGTTGTTGTCGAATCATTTGGATTAGATGAGTTTGAGTGGATGGTTTTTGACTTGTTCCCGTAGATAGTACATTACCGGCTGCACACTAGTCATTGTATAGAATACCTAGGCAAAGAATAAAATAAATAATATTTTACTAATTACCTACACTTTTTAGGTATTATATACATTGCCTAGGTATTGCTTAGAATAGGGGATTATACAGATTACCGGTAACATACTCGTATATACAAATTTGCAACACATCTCTGATTGACAGTGTGTGACAGTACTTTTGGAAGGAAAGGTATATTATATAGATAATACCTTTACCTCTTTTTTTATGGAATAATAGGCAAACGCGAAGACGTATCGCCTGATGGTAAACGGTTACCGCCGCTCATGGACACCCGCAACACCAAGTGCGTCGCTGGCCTTTGGGGGCTGGGAAGGAGGATGGAGGAGGGGTTGGGGTATGAGCCTCCGGTATCCTCACTCACTTGGTGAAACACAGCGCAGGCGCTGTTTCACACCGGTTTTCTGTGAGGCCGTGGTATAACTCTGGTCGAGCCGACTCATATATACCGAAGCGTGATTCTCCCAGGGTTAATTCCCCCTTATCTTTTTTTGGAAGGAAGTAGGTTTCGGTCTAATATACCACGCTGACCAGACGGATTGGTATAAGGTTCGCTTCAAGTTTTCCTACTCTTTGAATTGATGTTATCCTACATAATTTGTTTCCCTGGTCGCTTCTTACGAGACCCATGGGATGAATACGGATGGTGAGACACACTCTTTATTCTTAATCCGTCTCTTTGATGACTTTTATGTCTGTGATATTTAATTATGTTTGTATGTAATAATTGATATGATCAATTACAATGTGTTAAATGTCTGGCCGGCGGACGTTTCCACTAGTGGTCATAGGGTGACCAGGTCATGCTGTTAGTTTATTTTGTATTGCTTTTTTTTTATTATTGAATAGTGGGCAATCGTGCAGACGTATCACCTGATGGTAAGCGAATACCGCCGCCCATGGACACCCGCAATACCAAAGGCGTCACAAGTGCGTTGCCGACCTTTGGGGGATGGGAAAGGGGATGGGGGGAGGGGTTGGGGTATGGGCCTCCGGTATCCTCACTCACTCGGTGAAACACAGCGCAAACGCTATTTCACACCGGTTTTCTGTGAGGTCGTGGTATCACTCCGGTCGAGCCGACCCATTCATGCCGAAGCATAGCTCTCCCACGGAAAGCTTTATCATTACTGGAATAGCACTTAATTTATTGTAAGTTCATATTAGAAGCATAAATGCTTTTATATTAATTAAATTACTAGAAGCGGCGTCTTTAAACAGACAATATAAACATCCAATAGAAATATTCCGCAGCTGTGTTATAAATTATGTATGGTTAACGATTTATTTAATTACAATGCCGACAATATTATTTGCCATTCGTTTAAAGTGTATGTTTAGCATAATTGCTAGGTTCTCAGTTTAGTGTTGACAAGATCTTTCTGTTTTCATATAATTCATATAATTAGAGATTTGTTATTTATACGAATTCGAATAGAAAAAAATATATTTAGTTAAAAATCATGCAGGATATTTCTGAATAGGCAATTCAATATTATGAATAAATATTTCGGACATCTGACACACAACGCCATCTAGCTTCAAACTAAACAGACCTTGTAACATGTCAGTTAGATTGCCTGATGGAATACTTTTCAACTTTTTTTATTGTAAATATGTACAGACATACATATTACACATAGAAATCACCCAAACTCTCAAAATAAATATTTGCAGATCTTGCAATGGTCTTGATACTAGTAAACACTTGGTCCGAAACGGATATCAAATCCGAGACCTACACAACATAATGCTACCACTATGCCAACGAGGCAGTCATATGATTTAACTCTTATTATTACTGTGTTTCTTCTATAAGAAAATGGTCAAATTCGTGATTGTATTAGCAGAACAGTACCAGAGTCAAAGGTTAATAGATGCCTCACCAGGATAAATAAAATGAGTCAAAACAATTAAATGACTTCATACCAAATAATGAACCATCATTAAAAGAGTTTTATACCTTGAATTACATCAGAACCACTTAATAATACAACAGTGTTACTAATTTATGATGATGGTGACGACTGAACCGATTACCATAATATTACAACGCAAAGAGGTGTGTCATTCAAGTCTTGATGGGTGTATGGTGGACTAGTGATTACTAATGCTGGCTGCCTAACGATTCCTTAGGGCTCGATACTCATCTATTATTCGACAAATAGGCGCTTATAGCCCAGTTGCACTCGGTGATTAGAAATAACTACCGAGGGTAAGTAACGGAGGCGCGGTCAATACCTGGATGGGTGACCGTTGTTGGCATGTTACCATGAGTGTCTCTGTGATTCGGAGGTCACGTTAAGTAGTCGGTCCCGGTTGTTATCATTGGATAACAGCCGTGAAGCTTAGTTGGAGGCCTTTGGGCGTCTTAAAAACATCCAACAGCAAGATTACGTAGCCACAACGTTGTCTTGTCAGTCCCCAACCCGCACTTGGCCAGCGTGGGGACGAATGGCCTTAACCCTCTCCTGAGAGGAGACCTGAGCCCAGCAGTGTGATGTTATGGGTTGTTGATGATTCGACAAATATCTCAGTTGTTCACGACTGTTTCTTCTGTGTCCATAATTACTATTCAAAATGCATGTATTTCGAAATGTATATAACTTTGTTTTGTATGTCGATTTTCGTGATAAATGGTAGCCAATGTGTACTTATGAGATATATTACTGTAAAGTTTCATCTAAATTCCTTTAGCCGTTTTTGCATGAAAGAATTATAAACATTCTCACAAACTTTCACAATTATATTATTAGTAGAATACGTCTGATAATAGTTGGAGATGGTCTCATGATCGACAATTTCTTTTTGTAAATTGTGTCGTAGGGTTCTCATGGAAGACAGGTAGTGGTCGAAATCAAAATTATATACCCAATGCAAAGATTGAGTTTCCGCTTGCAATACTAAGGCTTGCGTAACTTGTAATTACTGAACATCATCATTGAATATACCTCCAAGAGGTATTTATCTGTTGTCGATAACTAACTCGTTATCATAATGGGAGACAATTTACGAACAATTTAAACACATAGCCGCGAGCACAACAAATCTGTAAGTATAACTCCTGCAATAGTTCACTATCATTATACATACAATGCATTGTTCTCATAGCGCAGTGAGGGAAATAAGCTTTATATATGTATTGTGGGCTATTGTTCAACGATAACGTACTTGTTCCAATTGATTGTTGTCACGACTTTAAATAGGTATTACGCTTTGAATGTTTTATGAATGTCGTAGGTAGCCACCATTAAGCAAATATGCACGTAAATCAATTTATGTGACAGTTTTTTTAAAAACCATGACAGAACATAAAATTTAGTACGCCTCGCTACTAATAACAAGTAAAGCCACAATATTTATGTTCCCAAGCAATAAATTTAGCCACTCTATTTATGACACGAGGTCTTTAAATTTAGACACTTCTGAAATATTGTTAGTTAACCTACTTGATAACGCTTACAAATTAACAACTAAAGCAAAGTCTCGCACTCTCATTTTAATCAACTTCAATAAAAGGAGGAAATTCTCAATTCGACTGTTTCTTTTTATGTTGCCTCAGAACTTTCGACCGGGTGACCCGATTTTGATGATTCTTTGTTTATTTAATAATAATAAATAAATAATAATAAACATTCCGGAAATCTAACACACATCGCCATCTAGTCCCAAGCTAAGCAGAGCTTCTGTTATGGGTACTAGACAACTGATATAAATACTTATGTACTTTTTTTTGTAAATACGTACATATTATACATTGTATATAAAGCACCCAAACTCCGAAACAAATATTTGCAGATCATACAAACATTTGGTCCGACTCGGGAATCAAACCCGAATCCTCAAGCTTAGCAGTCGCATACGGTACTACTACGCCACCGAGGCAGTTAAAGGTTGGATCTGCCCGTGTGTCGGTTTTCTTTGGTATTATTGATTTAATTAATGTGATATATATTTTTTCTTCTTTTATTTTCTATGACTATTTGTAATCTGTATTTTCAAAGTAAATACCTGGTAGAAGTAGGGTGATGGCTCCGTCTCGCCAACGCCATGGAAGTCATCCACGTTGATAAGTTGGAAATCGTATTGCAAGCCAGCGTTAGCGGCGCGGTACTCGGGCAAGCGTGTCACGTGGCCCAAGTCTCCGAGGGCCAGGTACCTCCAACGATATAAGTTGCAGATGCTGGTAAAATAATAAAATATTGTTTTAGGAAAGTTATTCAAGAAACTCATATAAAAATATTAATTATAGTCCTTAATATATAGCTTGACCTCAAATGTCATTTTGAATAAACGAGGTGCATTTTAGGTGTGAATTTTTTATATTATGTATTACTATTTATTTAAATATTAATAAAAAATTAATAATAAATATAAATATTTCGGACATCTACTTGTTTTTTTTTATTGAATAATTTTTGTAAATACATACATATTATACATAGAAAACACCCAAACTCCGAAACAATTATTTAGATCACACAAACACTTAGTCCGACCCAAGATTTGAACCTGAGAACATCAAGCATAGCAGCCTCATTCACTACCACTGCGCCACCGAGGCAGTCAAATTTACTAGAAGATTGACTGCTCGGTTGGTTTAATTGGTCGCCACGCCGGTTTCTACTGCGCCAGGTGTTGTAAGTTCAAATCCTACATGGGACAACCCTTTGTGTGATCCACAAATTGCTGTTCTAAGTCTGGGTGTACTTTGTGTCCGTTTCATGTATGTTTGTAAAGTCCCCCGCAACACAGGATGTATATTCCTAATGCGGGAGTTGTTTTTTAATTTAAAAAAAAGAGATAAATAATACATAAGGCAAAAAAAATTTTCCCCTTTTTACGAAAATTATGTGGGCGGAGGAGTACAAAAAGTGCAATTTGCATTTGCACACATTTCAGCATGTTATTAAACTAACTGACTTTGATCTTGCATCTTTGGATTTCGGACCATAAATGTTTTATTGTTGTTATTAAATGGAAACCCATCGGGACACAATGTAAACTAGAAAATCCGGACGAATGGCAGCCCCAGTTTCTCACCAGCTCTTCTCATGAATGCAATACCCATCGGAGCTGGTACTTGGATTGATTTCAATTTAAACCTTTGAGTTGAATCGAAATCAATCTAAGCTCCGGTAATTCAAATCATCTCAGTGCATTTAGTATTAGGAGTTTTGTTTTATATTTTTATGTTTGTATTTTTGACGTGTTCAAGTCCCTTTTGGGGCCTATGGAAATAAATTATTTGAGTTTGAGTTTGAGTTAGCCGACCACTAGTTTACGATACAAAGTTACTTCGCGGTTCCGTAGCTATCTATCACAGAGATCAAGCTATATTTGAAGGACTATAGTTACCAGAAGTAAAATGAATTTTAAATCTTGAGCATTGTTGCTATCACGGTAATCACAATTTATTAAGCAAGGAAATCACTATCATAAAATATTGAGATCTTACCTAGGTCTGGCACGACCTTGAGCGTCTAACTCGACATACGGTACTCCGAGGCGGACCATCCTCGTAAATAGACTCTGCTCCATATTGCAGTATTTCTGAAAGGCCATGTTTTTAACCACGGGCGGCAACTGATGGTGATCGCCGATCATTATCCATCGTTTGAGACGAGATCTTCCATCTTGTGGGTTTTGCAGAAGTAACGGAATGAATGTTTCGATTTCCAGGATCTGAGCTGATTCTTCCATCAATATATTGTCGTATTTAAAACCTGTTGATTTAAAAATAATGCATAATCTTGTACGAAATGAAACACTACACAATCCAAGGTTTTTATCTATCCATACTTATAATTTAAATGTGAAAGTAACTCTGTCTGTCTGTCCGTCTCTAACGTTTTCACGACCAAACCGCTGCACTGATTCTCTTGAGGATTGAACTTGAGGAAGGACATAAGCTACTCTTTTTTGCGATAACCGATAAAAACGCAGGCGGAGCCGCACGCAATAGCTAGTACTTCATATTTCACAGCTGAGGAGTTTGTTTGTCTAACTCTAAATTGTCCAAATCAAGGTACTACTGGCCCGGTTCGATTTTTTTTCAGATTTAGGTAACCCATTTATCCAGGAAGGCTGAAGAGGCTATTTATCATCACGCTACGACCAATAGGAGCCGGGTATCAATTAAAAATGTTGCAAAAACGAGTAAAAGTAATTGCTTTTGAGAGTTTCATTGCGTGCGCCGAGTAAACGTAAAGTTTCGTAAAAATATTGTATGTCAGAACCGTCCCCATCTAAAAGTTGCAAAAAAAGTCCACGATAGTATTTAGTTGTAGTTGTCTATTTTCCAAGGTTTGTACTCTATAACCCTCTTTATGGTAAACAAATTTGACCCTTCACAATAACCAATATATTAGACGCAGACCAAATTGCAGGGATCAACAAGTAAAGAAATATATTCCCAAGTCATGCTGTGTCAGTTATTGGTCACATGTTCAAAGACATGCCTTTATTGAAATTAATATCGTGGTCTTAGAATGGTCTGGGTGCTGTTTTTTCCAGTATTTTTCAATTACTAAGTGTATTAATTGCTGTCACTGTAATTTGTCACATTCTTAAATTTAAAACAATGTTAGATTACATCATACCCATTTGTACTAGTTCAGATCGTTTGAGAGCAGCGTGTGTACATGTCATGGCGATAATTTTTGCTTCTTTCACCAGCAAATATTTGGACCTGTCCAAACCAGACCGGAGAAGTTCAAAGGCACGGAATTCTTCCAGTTCCTCAAATATGTGGTCAATATATCTGGAAGAAATTAAGTAATTAATACTCATTCCCGTGTGATATTTATCTAGTGTGATCATGAAACGAATATGACAAACTTTCCGTGAGAGAGCCACGCTTCGGCATGAATGGGCCGGCTCGACTGGAGTGATACCACGGCCTCACAGAAGACGGTGTGAAATAGCGCTTGCGCTGTGTTTCACTGAGTGAGGATACCGGAGGTCCATGCCCCCCCCCCCTCCCACTCTCCATCCCCCAAAGGCCGGGAACGCACTTGTGACGCCTCTGGAGTTGCGGGTGTCTATGGGCGGCTGTAATCGCTTACCATCAGGGGATACGTCTGCTCGTTTGCCCGCCATAAATAAAAAAAAATAAAAAACAAGTTGCCTTAAAAATCAGAATAAATCTATGTATTATATTTAAGGGGAACCAGATAAATCCATACTAAAATTATAAAATCGAAAGAAACTCTGTCTATCTGTCGGTTTATTATGCTTTCACGGCTAAACCGCTGCACCATTTTAATAAAATTTGCCATGGAGTTTTACCTATTTATATTAAAATCCACTAAGCAATACATATATATTTGTATTAGATATCCAAAATATAATTATTATTATTATATTCAAATGCACAGTTTCCTGAGTGCAATATTGACTTATGCCCAGTTCCTATATTTGAAAAACGATCCGTTCTAGGTACGAATAGTAGTATATTATACGGGGCGAAAGCTAAAATCGTTCCAATAAAAAATAAATTGAGGAACGGTATTTACGACTCGTAGTCGGTTGTAGAAAATTTTTACACGATGACGATTCGTTAAATATAGGAACCCGTAATTACCTGTAACAACTTTTCGCAACTTCCATATCTTCATCGTAAGTTTTCCCAGGGAACAGCGGTTTAGGAGCATCATCGAAGAACTCGTGGAAAGGAAATTCTTTACTAATCGTTTCTACAGATTTATGCTGAAACAATAACATGAATATAGTTCACTATAACTGTTGAACACGATTTGAAAAGTTCTCGAGCTAAATTATTAAGCCCGTCGTTACAAGATCAAACTTGTTGTTCTGTTCAAACGACTTTTATTTGTTACCCGACGGCTAATCCAAAAGTAAGTGGCTGTTTATGTATGTTTGTGTATTCCACCAATCTTTCATTAAACCGTTTTAATGAAAGAGGATTTTTTTTATGTATGAGCCTGCCAAAGTCTACTCTGCCTGATGTAACTGTACTCTGCATGAGCAGAATCCAAAAGTGGTGGGCATCTACTCATCAACAATGCAGCATGATAACCCACACTATGGTGACCTACTGAGATGCTTCTGTATCATTAGGCCTCTGGTCTCGCATTCACCAACGAAACACGACAGCGCGAATACTGTCATTTTAGGTTGGTCTTCTGAGGGGTAGTACCGTCCCGGTTCTTCGTGCTGAAATCAGCGTAGCTCTACTACCTTCTAAAAGTGTCAATATATTCGGTCGCTCGGTCAGGTTATAGTTTCCATCTTTCTTGTTTAACTACAAAATACCACTAAGGATTGTAGCACCTTTTAAAAGCTATTAGAAGGATACAGATTAAAAAATAAAGATTACGCATCAAACAAATACAAGCCCGAAGTATTACGTGATTGGAATATCTACCTATTTATCACTAGGATTCTAATGGATATAAATTAAAATGACCTTGAATACAAAAAAATTGATTGCCACATTTTTTCCCCCAGTACTGATAAATGATATTACTGAATACTATAATGAAGTCCTTTGTATATTCAAACAATTAATTGTAAAGCGTTATTTACGACCTGATTGTTAATCTTGAAGATTTATGATTTACTCAAGTTCGTTGACAAAAAGTCTTGTGAATTATTATGAATTCTACCTGATCGTTGGTGCATTTTTCGAGGAAGGCCTCCCAGCGTGGCCTGACATGGTACACATGGAAGTGATGTGCCAACTCACACGTGGCACCTGCGTCATCGCCGGCGTCTAACGTGCTCTGTAGCCGACCCACACGTTCCAATAACTCCAAACGTTTTGCTAGCACATAGTTTACGCGCCCGTATCTGTTGTAGAAGAAAATAGATTTAATTTAATAAGATCATAAATGAATAAATACTGCTGGAATTTGTAAAACCCTCTTTGAATTCACCCGGGTGGTCCGATAAGTACTTAGTCTTATCGCCGGATAGCAAAACCATCGCATGAAAATTTACTATGGTGTTGAACATTCTCATAGACGACTACTGTCAAAATTTCAGTTGAATCGGATTTGCAGTTTTGTTTTGATCACGTGTGGTCATGACAAAACTTTTTTTGGCCTTTTGGATTTGGATTTTGGATTTGGCCCGTGCGACTTCTAATTGTATTACATACAAATTTTAAAAAGTTACTCGCCGGACAGAAAATGAGGAGGTCATCGCCGCCACGGAGGCCTACTTTGCAGATCTTGAGAAAACATATTTTTCAGACGGGTTAAAAAAGTTGGAGCATCACTAGGTCAAGTGTATCGAGCTAAAAGGAGACTATGTTGAAAAATAAATCGCCACTTTTCAGGAATTTTCGTTTTTCTTTTGTAGACTAAGTACTTATCGGACTGCCCTCGTATACCGCGTTATGTCGATCTACTATACACTATTGACATATACTTAGATATTTTAAAACTAATATCGCATTGTTATAACTTTCATTTCTGTAAAAGGCAGTAATTGTAATACCTGCAAGGAAATAATAGCGAGTTCCTTCCGATTGCTTTTAAATCCTGTATTTAAACTAACTAAGAATTTGTAAGAGAGTATTTTTTATGCATAATTAAATCCACTACCATCTACATTTACAATGTTCAATCTAAAAATTACCAAAGTACATCATACCTGGAGAAATCTTTGTCAGTTTGCAGCGCTTCCTCTCCGTGTCCTAGACGCAGGAGATGTCGTTCATCTACATCCAACTCAGCGATCTTCTCAAACAACTGGTTGAGGGCCTGATTACTGTGAGTAACCACTAAGTTCCTTTGCCAAGGAAAATTGTGGTACAAGTTGGATATGATCTGGACCGCTACATCTGTTTTACCTGGTAAACATATAATATGTATAATAAACAAAGTTTAAATTGTCATTACTCACCAGTTATAACAAAACATCTACTTATAAATATAAAACATAACGCCGCCCGGCAGTGCTATCTCGATTAACTAATGCATCATACACACACCAATACACATAATTCACACTATTTTGATTGTTTGATTGGAACAGTTAGATACACTAAAAATATATACAAATAAATAAAAATTTAAGTGTCTGTTCGTCATTTCAAATTAACAGCTTTCCACTAAATGCAAATGAAAGTATATACGATAGGTTTAATTTTTTTGTCTGCCATCTGTTTGTTCCGGCTAATATCTGGAACAGCTGGCCTGATTTTGATGGGACTTTCCCTGATAGGTAGCTGATGATATGAGGAGTAACTTAGGCAATTTTTTTAGACTAGCTTCACCCCGCAACGCTATCCGCGGTTATTGTCGTACCGCGAGGTTCAGCTTATAACTTAATATAATCGCTAAACATTAAAGTTTTAACTAGAGTTATGACCGATTTCTAGTTAAAAGCAGTAATATTACTAGTACAATTTTTTCTTCGCATACAACTTACTTCGTTAAGCTGATTCGCATGGCACGGATGTCGTAGAAAGTGAATTAGAAAAAAATAATTGTACGTGTTCTTAGAGCTCACGTTATTATTTGTAACTTTTCACTCTTCAGGGAAATGTACTTTGCGATAAGGCAATCCCCGAAACGGACTAGTTTATACGGTAAAAGCCAGCCTGTTTCGAAACATTATACATATTCAAAATATCAGCTTGACCTCGTATTACAAAGTTATTACATTAAAAGCCATAGATTAATCAGAACGATAACACGAACACAGATATTTTAACAAAAGCCACTTCATACAAATAAGTAACACAGTTTAAATTTATAAACAGAATAAGAGGTCCATTCATCTTGGCAATGGTAGAGGTTCATTCATCTCGGTACATTACGGCATTTAAAATTAAACAATTAAGTACTTGTCTTGATTAATATGTAACTTTACATCCATAACACACACGTATGTAGGATTTATGTACTCGTATAATCAATTTCATTCATTGATTTATCGCTCCAAGTGTTACAAATCGCTCCAATGCAAACTTTGTAATGTGGTTATATGTACGTCATGGAATGAGTTTGGAATTGAGGCCGTTGTCTAACTTATTAATAATAAATAATATTTTGGACATCTGTCAGCAGCGTGCTTTGAGTATTGGGTATTGTTTTGTAAATAGATACATATTTTTATACATAGAAAACAACCAAACCTCGAAACAACTATTTGCAAATCATTCATGTATTTGGTCTGACCCGAGATTTGAAACCGAGACCTCAAGCTCAGCAGCTGCATACGCTACCACTGTCCCGCCGCAATCAACACACATAGAGAACTTCGTTAAAAACTCTGTATGTTAAAAGTTGTGTAGGTTATGTGGGTCTGTGGGTTATCTTCTACACATCTACATACACTCAATCCCTGGAATACTGCTGTCCACTCACATTTACCGTTGATAATTGAATTAATTTAACAGTAGAGACAACTTTAAGCAGATCAGACTAACCTTTTTGCATTTCGAATTCGACCCAGAATTCAAATGAGATACTTCTTTAACAGTGATAGTACATTACAAGTTAAAGCAATTATATTATATCTGAAAGAGTTAGACAAATCTCGCCGTGAATATATTATGTATGTATATTCTACTGATAAAGACGAACGACAAATGAACTTTATTTTCTTTTAAAGTTAATTGAATAAAAAGCCACAATAACATCCTACTAATATTATAAACGCGAAAGTTTGTAAGTATGGATGGATGGATGGATGGATGGATGGATGTTTGTCAAACTTTACAATAATATAGCTTATACATCAGAATAACACATAGCCTACAATTTAATAAAGATACTAGCTTCGCCTCGAGCCGTTACCCGCGGTTATTTGACTGCCTTGGTGGCGTAGTGGTAGCGTATGCGACTGCTAAGCTTGAGGTCTCGGGTATGATTCCCGGGTCGAACCAAGTGTTTGTATGATCTGCAAATATTTGTTTCGGAGTTTGGGTGTTTTCTATGTATAATAGGTATGTATTTATAAAAAAAAAGTATATAAGTATTTGTATCAGTTGTCTAGTACCCATAACACAAGCGCTGCTTAGCTTGGGACTAGATGGCGTTGTGTGTTAGATGTCCGGAATATTTATGTATTATCTATTGTCGTACCACGGGTAGCAGCGCGGGGTTCAGCTAGTTATTTATAATTTAACAAATAATGTATTTACAAGAACTCGTGAGGATTGCAAGGTTAGAAGGATGTATAAAAATTCAAGATATGTCTATTCGAAAATAGATTTTTATCTTATACCAGATGGCTCATTAAATGCAGAACAGCCATAAATGAAATACTTAACTTTATACATCACAAGACAACTATAAATAAAGGTTTACCAAACATACATTGCTACACACTTACTGGCGTATGTTTACAGAAACAAAATAGAAATCAACAAAATCGATCTTAGGAGGCCAAGAGACACTCTAATAAAGTTTGAAGGTGTTTTCAATCGGTACAGTTATTTTGCTTTATACTCATAAAGCACTCATTCTTTCTGTATGTACGTTTTTTATTTCATTTATATAGTAGCTGAACTAGTATAAAAAAGTAGCCTAAGTTACTTCTTATATCATCAACTATTTATCAGTCCCGTCAAAATCGGTCCAGCCATTCCAGAGATTAGCCGGAACAAACACAAAAATTGTGAAAATGAATATTTTGGTAAATGTACCGTGTTACATATGCATTTAGTAAAAAGCGGTTATTTTAATATTACAAACAGACACTCTAATTTTATTTATTTGGATTGATAAACACTCGATGGAACAATCTCATTTGAGCTCTAGCCACTAAAACTGTGTCGAAGAGAAGCAGAAAGAAAGAATATATATATAACATAGCGCTTCTACTGGAATGATAAATTAGTACATTGTGTGTTGAACAAACCTGTTCCTGGTGGACCCACGACGAGTGTAAGCCCTGGCTGCATACCGGATCGAATTGCTTCAATTTGTGTGGGCGTGAATGGTATTGTGTTCCTGAAATAAATACTTTCGAGTTACACAAGTATCAGAAATAAAAGTTTTAATATAATATACATGACAACAGCTACTAGTCGTACCTAACCTGGGATACAGACCGTACATTGCTGCATATTAACAGAGAGTGCACCTGTGTTTGCGCACACACTTGTACACTATAGTGTATAAGTGTGTGCGCAAACACAGGTGCAGGAGATATGAGTATATCTCCTGCGTAGTTGGCTGGTCTTCGTTACGCCTGGCCGCCATGGCCGTAATCAGATAGGAAAATATCATACCCGAATATAGAAAAATCAATATTCGTTGATTCGATAAAAGCAATATTACGAATAGGTATATTTGTTTTAAAAAATCACAGGTGCATTCAATATCTTACTTTACAACAAGATAAGTATCACCAGATCCGGCTGAATAGTAATCATATCAATTCAATATTAATATGCTGTACATACTTTTTTTTTGTGCGGAAGTCCCCTCGGATACCACCTCCTTGCGGCATGTCGGACTCGAACCGACTAAAGCCGTCACGGGTACTAGATGCCGAGGAACCAGGTACACCCTAGAAAGGAAAACCCTGGAACCCCCGTACCTCTGGCCGCCTCCTGTGTGGGAACCCCAACGTTTCCGCTACTGTCCCCCATGGCGCGCACGCTCCGCAGCGTCCGCCCATGCCTGCTTCTGCTAGGGTGACAGATGGCCTCATCTGCAACCCTCAGGCTTGCGTTTGTAGAGGACGGAAATACATACTATACATAGGTATTGATCAAATTAACACAGAAACTTATCAAAGCACTTATCGCTGTAATATGATTCGCCTAACGTGCCTGTACATTTTATTGTACTAATGCGTCATATTGATTCTACATAGGCAGGTGAACCAATAAAAAATACCAAATGGCTACAAATGCTTTTAACGCAACGAGGTCAGTATAGTGCCAATAGATTATAATTATTTAGCATGTTTAAATCGCGTCCGTTATCTTCCAAATGGCAGTGTCGTAGAGCAATATAGCCGCTTACCGCTTTCCGCTTCGGCTGGCGAACCAAAGGGGATTAGCCATAGCTTTTTTAACCGACATCAAACAAAGGAGTAAGAAAGAAGGAAGAATTCTTCTTCTTTTCTTTGCTTTCTAAAATAAATATTTCGGACATCTAACACACAACGCCATCTAGTCCCAAGCTAAGCAGAGCTTGTGTTATGAGTCCTAGACTACTAATTTAAATACATATATATATACTGTTTTTTTTTGTAGATAGATATATATTATACATAGAAAACACCGAATCAAATATTTGCAGATCATACAAACATTTGGTACGACCCGGGAATCGAACCCGAGACCTTAACCACAGCCACAGTCACAATTAACTATAACTATTAACAAATACTAATTTTATTCATAGTTTGAAATACAACGACAAGAAATTTAAATAGGCATTCTATGTCAGTACTGTGGCGTCAGTAATAAATTTACTTGATTTACTTTAATAGCCAAGCCTAGTGCGCATACCTAGACGTATAAAGCATATCAATTACTATTTTCTACCGAATACTTAGAATAATAAGCTGTGATGGTTTGTACCCTGTAAGTGCGATATTGGTTGGCAGCGGATGGATGCTGCCCACTGCCCAAGACCGGGATAACGTTATTTGGGGGCAGCCTTCGTTCAGTATCTGACGGCTTTTTTTTTTTATTATATAGCGGGCAAACGAGCAGACGTATCGCCTGATGGTAAGCGATTACCGCCGCCCATGGACACCCGCAACACCAGAGGCGTTACAAGTGCGTTGCCGGCCTTTTAGGAAGAAGTATGCTCTTTTCTTGAAAGTTTGAAGGTCGAATTGGTTCGGGAACACTGCAGGCGACAGCTCATTCCAGTTTTGCTGTGCGCGGCAGAAAGTTTCGGGAAAATCGCACGGCCAGACTAAAGTAGTAGTAAGTGCACTATCATTATGCCTTACTAGCCGCCCCGACAGACTTGGTTACGTCAAAAGGGATTCGTCTATCATAAAATTATTTTCTTTGATGACACGTAAATCTTTTTTCTTCCAATTTTATTCGGGTAGGCGTACATTAATTTAAAACTTGAAGGCATTTCAAAGACTAGCTGACCCACGGAACCTCGTTTACGTTTTCTATTGCCCATAGCGCGATAATTTTCCACCGTTTTTGATACATTTTTCATTGGTGCTTCGCTCCTATTGGTCTTAGCGTGATGATTTATAACCTAGTCTTCCTCGATAAATGGGCTATCGAGCACTGAAATATTTTTTCAAATCGAACCAGTAGTTCCTGAGATCAGTACGTTCAAACAAACAAACAAACTCATTAGTTTTATATATTAGTATAAATATAGATAATAACGTACTTTTGCTTTGTTTTGATTTAATAAACGTGAAGAGGACTTAATTTTAATAGTTGTACCTATCACTATCTTTTGTAATTGTTTATTTAAACAATAAAGGTAAATATCCCGCGGTAACAATGGCTTTTAATTGTTATTATAACGCTCCTATTTAGCGCAGCAACATGTTATATGCAATGAAATTTTCCTTATCAAACATACTGTCTAATATCATATATAAATATTAGATTAGCGTGTAATTATTTATAGTTATGTTATGGATTTCCGAATCCGTTAGTTTTTTTTAAAGTCTTAAATGGATCTTTACGTAGTTTTAAGGTTTAACTTGTTGACATTTACTATTATAGTTGTTATAAAGATGTCGTGTATAGGGAATAGAATTAATTATCTGTATAGGCATTAGCTTTTGCCCGCGGCTCTGCTCGCGTGTATGTAGCCTATCGTTACAAAACGTAGCCTATATCCTTCTCCAAGGTCCAATCTATCTCTGCATAGAAATTAATCGGTTTAGTTACTGACTTACTTTTAGTACTAAACAAAAAATAACGAATGAATTATAAACAAATAATAAATATTCCGGACATCTAACACACAACGCCATCTAGTACCAAGCTAAACAGAGCTTGTGTTATGAGTACTAGACAACTGATATAAATACTAATATATTTTTTTTGTAAATACTTAGAAAACACCCAAAACATTTGGTCCGACCCGGGAATCGAACCCGAGACCTCCAGTTTAGCAGTCGCATACGCTACCACTACGCCACCGAGGCAGCCAATTATAGTCAAATTTCAAAGGTTGTGTACATAAAAATAATTATTTAAAATGGGATACAGTACAGGTCGAAACTTTATATGAATAAGTGCTAAACATTACTGTCTGCGCGAATCTAGACTGGACTCAAATAACCTGAATCTACGTGTATACAAAAGTAACTTTGTTCAGGCGGTGACACACTCGTAAATACACACCTGCACACACACTTGTCGTAACACTTTACAACAAAGTTTACGTTGTGCAATTGACAAGAAGTAGATTTACCTACCTCTTTCTTTGAACTCGCTGAGCTGATAGCGTGCTATCATAGTTATCAGCACAAATGGGCTTGTTACGTCAATCATTCAGGAGAAATGACTGATGTGATCCAATTTTAATGTACTTAAAATACAATTGAATTATACAAAATTTACTTACAATACTGTTACTTAATAAAGGTGAGTAAGATTAAGTTTCATATATTAGCCTGAAAGAAATTAATTTGAACCAAGAAACAAATTAAAATTCCTGAAATCAACATATCGAATGCTTATTATGTGATTGTTTCGTTGTTTCTTCTCTAAATTTTTTGCAATGTTGGGAGTCACAGATAAGTCTAGTAAATCTACAGGCTATATAATGCCACATTTCACTTACTTTTTAGGCTCATTGTACAGATAAGGTCCTCTCTTGGGCTGAACATGAGGTTCTACGGTGATTATCTTCTTTTCATCGTCTTCGTCCATGGCATCATCTCCGAGCTTCTGTTTTCGAACTACATTTTCGAAGGTAACCCTGTCATTTAAAACAAATAAAAATTTATGAAATAATAACGACAATCTTAGACACACAACTACATTCCTATTTTTTTGTGATAAAACCAAAAGGATTAGAGAATGTAAGCAATAGCTTGGTAAGGGCCGGGGTCGCATACCTGTAATGGATTGGCTATTGAAGGCTAAGGTACGAGCTATATGGAACTTAACAAAAGACAATTACATGAGTAAGAAACATAATCGGGCATGACTAAATACATAGATTTTATTGTGACACCAATTTTTATAATTTCTTTAAATAATGTTCTAGGTTGGCCTCAATTTGAACAATTTCAAAAATTCTGTCAAATATAAAATAATATTTATGACTCTTGGCAACGTTTCAACTACGTCAGTACCTTAGGACTTGAGCACATAGAACACTTTGGAACAAACAGCTATTAAACCGTATCCGCTATCTGTCATATGCTTATCTTGATTACAATGCTTACGTGTAAACATTAGTTGTCTATGTTAACCTCAAAATAAAGTTCAACTTAAAGAGGATGTGACAAATTTGTGGATAAACATTACACACGCTTGAAATCTTCACTTTTTATTACTAAGTCACCGAAAAATCAGTTAACAGGTCTAGGAGGAAACGTGACAATTAGTAGATTTGAAATTAAGAAATACTTACACTAGTAAAAACCAAAGCGGGTCGCTAGTTTCCATGTAATACGAATTACGTATGCAATGACCTTAGTGGTTGGTTTTTATAAGAATAGAACCTAACTTAATGCAATCACTAAAAGTGTCGATTATTATTTCGAATGAATTTAAGAATTTAAGTATTGACTTAAAAGGAAAGTGGTACTATGATGACGTACAAGTTATTGACGTAAATACGAGTATCTCAAGTGATATTCCAAAATAGTTCCAGATGTTGTTTGGCGCCTGCCAATAATAGAATTGAAATAAATCAATCAATTGTCTTTAAAGACAGTAAGTGTTGATCGGGTCCATTCGCACTCATGTTATCAACTGTTTAATAAAATAATAATAAATAACTACATAAGTTTTCTTAAAAAGCTGTGATCACATTTTACCTACACTAATTGTAACAATAATATTATGTATCTACTAGCTGACCCGACAAACGTTGCTTTGCCATAAAAAGGAATATATATTTTAGAGGTGGGTCACCCTTATCATTTAGGGGTATCGGCAAACATTGTTTTTGAGAAAAAAATCATAATTGATGGAAATTATTGAAAATAAAAATCGCGATGGAAAAATAGGGGTTGATCGTAGATGGTTGAAAATTCAGGGTTGTATGTATTTTCTAATGTTGTATCATAAAAAAAAATATGTACGTAAAAATAAAAAAATAAAAAAAATAGTGGTGGACTACCCTTAACATTTAGGGGGATGAAAAATAGATGTTGTTCGATTCTCAGGCCTACCCAATATGCACACAAAATTTCATGAGAATCGGTCAAGCCGTTTCGGAGGAGTAAGGTAACTAACATTGTGACACGAGAATTTTATATATAAGATATATAGTGTCATACTACATCTATCTATGTATACAAATATTATAAAAAGGGTTATTCTCTGGATGTACTGAACCGATTATGAATTTTTTTTAGGAATAGGTTAGCCACATTTTTAACTGACTTCAAAAAAGAAGCTTTCTTAATTCGACCGCATATATGCTTTTTTTTATGTTTGTTCGCTGGTAACTTCGCCATTTATGAACCGATTTTGTTGATTCTTATTTGTTGGAAAGAAGATATTGCAAAGGTGGTCCCATGATAAGGAAATCAGGGTTTGATGATGGCAGACCAGAGAAATCGAGGAAAACTTTAAAAAATCGTAGGGGCGACTAGTGCGTTTGTAAGTTTTTTCATTAAGTATTTTATTAAAACACTAAAATTCAATAAAAGTCTGGAGTAGATCTGATGATGGAGCCGAGAGACAGTCGAGGTAACTCCTTAACGATGCACAGAAGGTACCTTGTTTTTGAGTTTGATTAATTTGTGTTGATAAGAACTTTACACCTAGATGAGTTGTGACTGTCAACAGGGGTCTGATGATGAAGACGAAGGACAGTTAAGGGAACTCCTCAACGGTTTAAAGTGGTTACCTTGTGTTTCGACTTAATTAATTTGTATTGATGAGAATTTTGCACCCATGTGGGTTACAATGAATGTCTGCGGTATATCTGATGATGAAGACCTTAGACAGTCGAGGAAATTCCTCAACAATTTACAGCATTGAAATTTGACATAGGACAACCACTACCCACTCGCACATGTCTTTGAACGGCCAATCGACTGGCCCTTTCTTCTGGAGTTTCATTAATAATTAAATATATCTGTGGGGGAACGGGTATCATGTTACACCCAACACAAAGGGAGGATCCTCCGACCAGGCGAGGTGATCATGCCTGGCGGGCCACTGCCCTACAGTTGATGTTGGGATGTTGTATATACGAGTATGCTAATCGGCGCGAGAACTATTAATTGCGCGATTCAGGATTTGTAGTTACTCCGTGTAGTGCAGTTTGTAGGTAAAGTGCGTTACTTCGTAGTTCAGTGTATCTTCGGTAGATGGCGCTGTAGTAGGTTATGTTGTATGTGGAAGTCGCCACAATATCAAAGCAAATTTGTAATCAAAACAATAACAGTACTAGAAAAATATATGAATCGGTACTGCGTGCCGACGCAGGAAAGGGAGGCGTAGTTGTGCTAGTTAGTGCGCGGTGGCCGAGTACTGATAATTACCAGAGAACAGATATTTCGTGATAATTACCTATTAATTTCGTCAGTTGTTACAAAGATTGTTAATGATACACAGTTGTTGTTTTACTTGGCACCGACTTCAAAATTATAAAATAATTATTTAATCATTTTTATTTAACTATATTATAATACCTATTACTTTGTGCGAAGTTATCATGCTTATAACTTTTTCCCTACACGTGTTATATCTTAGGCTAAATTCCGGCAACGAGTAGTACTCTGTTGTAACCTAATTTAATCTGTAAAACTCCCTAATGCCAATGGTGGGTCAGTAATGCCAATTCTAGTTCTTTCTCTTTTAGACAATTTGGCGATCTGTGTGTCTACTAAGGCAAATCTGAGACACATTTATCGCCAAATTGTCTGTATATAACGTCGAGCCATAATGCAGCCAAAGAGTATATATATTTAATTGTTCTTTACCTAACAAAGTGCATGTATGTGTGTGTGTGTTAGGGGCCATCCATAAAGTACGTCACACGAATTTCATGATTTTTGAGCCCCCCCCCCGTCCTTGTCACAGGTGGTCACAGTTCTGAGAATACCCCCCCCCCCTTCCTAGTGTGACGTCACATGCTTTGCAATTTCACATCGAAAAATTATTAAATTAAAACAGCAGTTCCGAAATTAGTTTTATTTCCATTTAAATTAAGTACTTTTTTTATGAATACAACACTTATAAATTCGGATCGAATACTGAATACGCAAAAAATCAGAACTACATCAGACCTTGTATGAAAAAGATTAAATACTGATTATCAACAAAACAATTGAAACCGTATTGTCCTAAAGATTGAGTTGGAAATATTTTTTAGTTAAATTAATATTTCAAATTACGCAATTAGTACCTCTAGATACGAGTATATTAGATTTTGAAATGTGATGTCACGAAACTTAGGACCCCTCCCACCCCTTGTCACACCATGTCACACTTTGTCGACCCCCTCCCCTCCCCCCTTTACGTGTGACGTACTTTATGGATGGCCCCTTATTGAGTGCAGCTTTATTTAAATATATGTTCTTTTTCCTAAATGTAAGTTTTTTTTTTATGGAATTGGGGTCAAACGAGCAGACGTATCGCCTGATGGTAAGCGATTACCGCCGCCCATGGACACCCGCAACACCAGAGGCGTCACAAGTGAGTTGCCGGCCTTTGAGGGATGGGGGAAGGGGAATATCCATTGACTTTTACTGACTACACAAAGTTGTATAAAAAATAATTTTAAAATGTATTTTTTAGACGTTCATATGTACATGTTTTTCATAAACCAATTTACAAAAGGAAGAACTGGGTTTTTTAACTAGACATTTTTGTCACAAGTAGGATTAAATTTATAAGCAATTGAGGTTTACAAGACCTTATGTCGTAAGGTCGCAAGCATTTCATTAATACGGCCGTAAAAAAAATTGAATATTGAGCAGTTGATATCCTTGTCCTAGTGACGTCGGCATGCGACACTGGTCATTTTAAACAACTACTTTTTTTTCTCATCTTTTTATTTTCCGTCGGAGACTGATTATATATATTAGGGGCCATCCATAAAGTACCTCACTCGAATTTCATGATTTATTGAGCCCCCCTCCCCCGTCCTTGTCACAGGTGGTCACATTTCTGAGACCCCCCACTCCCTAGTGTGACGTCACATGTTTTGCAATTTCACATCGAAAAATTATTAGATTAAAACAGCAGTTCCGAAATTAGTTTAGTTTTATTTCCATTTAAATTAAGTACTTTTTTTATGAAATCAACATTAACATCAAATATTTGAAAAAATAACAAAGCAATAAACTATTGAATATAAAGAAAAAGAAGAAGAAAGAAACTCAATCATCTTCAGTCCATGGACTTTGAACCCACTCCTTTAAATTATTTATAACTGGTATGACAGTCACTTCGTTCTCATTTATTCGTATTATATTAGATATTGAAATGTGATGTCACGAAACTTAGGACCCCTCCCACCGCTTGTCACACCATGTCACACTTTGTCTACCCCCTGCCCCCCTTTACGTGTGACGTACCTTATGGATGGCGCCTTAGGCTGTTCATTGGTGGCATATATTGTATCGTAAGCTAAGTTCTGAATTTACTATGGCGTACAACAAAGCTATATATTATTATTATTATTCAAAGTGGTAGGTACTATGAATGAGTTCTTCAGACATCCTTACTTAATGTTTGTTTCGTAAACGTTTCACATACAGAAACACCCAAACTTAAGCAAATAGTACATATTCACGTATACAAACATTTGCACTGAGCGGGAATCGCATTCGCGACCGTTTACTTTGCAGCAATAAGCTCTGACTACGCATGACATATGACGTCACTATACAAAATAAATTTAATTTAAAGGGAACGTTTAACGTTACTCCGCATTAATAAAGACTACACAAAAAAACAACATGATATAAACAGGTTTTTCTGGTTTTACAAAAATATAGATGACAAGGTCGATTTTACAATAATAAATGATAAGATTGTTTACATTTCGTGTTAACATCCTCCAACGTCATTCGCACTACTATTTTGGCATTTTAATCAAGTGTGTTCGTGTGTAAACGCACGCAGCTGTGGACATACTGTTGGTTGCTGTTCTCATGACCTGATTTTAAAGATAATAAAACCAACACCATTACTGTGTCTGGTGATGGATTAAGAATACGGTGTATGCATGATACCTATTCTTTACTACTACTAATTGTCTGACCAGTTTGGTAAAGTAGACCAAAATCTTATTTCTAAGAGGAGACCTATGTTGATAATAATAATAATATTATTGAAATATTGAATAGGGGGCAAACGAGCAGACGCATCACCTGGTGGTAAGCGATTACCGCCGCCCATGGACATCCGCAACACGTCACAAGTGCGTTGCCGGCTTTTGGGGGATGGGGATGGGAAAGGGGATGGAGGAAGAAGATGGGGTATGGGCCTCCTGTATCCTCACTCACTCGGTGAAACACAGCGCAGGCGCTGTTTCACACCGGTTTTCCGTGATGTGTGTCTCTGTGTGTTTTCTGTGTGCGATTTTAGTGCATGAATAAGATGATGTAATTATAAACATCACGGTGAATGCAATGCATCAATATCATGTTGATAGATGATTACACTTTTTATAATATTCGATACTGTATGTCTAAACCTTAACGGCAGTCTAGAGGTCGAAATTTAGTGTTAAAAGCAGATATATACCTAACGCTTTAAAAACTGAATAAGTTGTACATTTATTGAACTCAAACTTTGACACGATATGCAAATCGCTGCAATGATTGTTTTTATTTAATAGATCTTTACCTATGAAATTGCGTTTCTTCAGTACTGGTCATTTCAAATAAAAAAAAGTTTGTAATGGCTCTGTATTCTAAATTCAAATTAATTTTGTTTTAAAACCATGACATTCTATTTACAAACTCAGTCTTTTGTTTTTTGATTAGCGTTGTATTTTCATTACATTTGAACATTTTTCGTCATAATGGATACTTTAAAAATTCGTGTAATTATGGAATATGAGTTCCGTCGTGGCACCAACGCGACACAAACGGCACGTAACATCAAAAACGTTTACGAAGAGAACTGTACAAACGAATGCACAACCCTTTATTGGTTTTCCCGGTTCCGTTCTGGAAATTTTGACTTGAAAAATGAAGCTCGTGGTCGTCCGGAGACTTTGGTTAACAATAATGAATTAAAGGCGATTGTGGAAGCTGACGAAACTCGATCTACAGCTGAGCTAGCAGCAGCTTTTAATGTAAGCATCAAAACAATATTGATCCATTTGCGACAAATTGGCAAGGTAAAAAAGCTTGATAGATGGGTGCCCCACGACCTTAACGATCGCCAGCGCAACGTACGCGTCGAGACCTGCCTTTCGCTGCTCAACAGGCAAAGAAATGAAGGAATTTTGAAACGAATAGTTACGTGCGACGAAAAATGGATTCTGTTCGACAATCGAAAGCGCTCAGCAAGTTGGTTAGACCCTGGTTCAGCACCAAAGCAATGCCCTAAACCAAAAATTACCCCTAAAAAGGTGATGGTCACTGTTTGGTGGTCTAGTGCGGGTGTGATTCACCACAGCTTTTTACAAAACGGCATGAGCATTAATGCAGATGTGTACTGTGAAGAACTGGAGAGAATGATGGAGAAGCTTGCACATCTGCAACCAGCTTTGGTCAATCGGTCGTCCCCACTGCTCCTTAACGACAACGCGCGACCCCATACTGCGCAACAAGCTGCAAGAGCTGGGGTTGGAAGCTCTCCCTCATCCGCCATACTCACCAGACCTTGCACCTACCGACTATTACTTTTTCCAAAATTTGGACAACTTTTTAGTGGGTAAAAAATTCAATTCCCGAGAGGCAGTACAAAATGCCTTTGAAGAGTTTGTTGCCTCCCGTCCAGCTGATTTTTACAAGAAGGGCATCAATAAACTGCCAATGCGTTGGCAAAGATGCGTCGATTGCATGGGTGATTACTTCGAATAACAGAAATAAAAAAGTTTGAAAAAATAAGTACTTTCACTTATTGCATACAAAACGGCAATTTCATAGGTAAAGACCTAATATTTTTCGCGCCAGTTTTGCTTCTCATTTTTCATCAATCCTATTTATAGATAGTATCAAGATGTTATAGATAAAAATACATCGTCTAAGATAGTGAGCAAAATGAAATGCTACTAAAAGGATAAGTAAACTAAAATTTTATTTTTAGGGTTCCGTATCTCAAAAGGTCCCTCGGTGCGCGAGTACGACTCGCACTTGGCCAGTTTTTAAACTGTTAATAACATCTGTTTAAATATAGACTATAGATTAATAAGTAATGTAATTGGTATTTAACTGAATTAAATTGTAATTTTAAACGTCTAAGAATGTCTATATTTATATAATTACTAGCCGACCCACGCAACCTCGTTTGCGTTTTATATTGCCCGTGGCGTGAAAATTTTCCCCCGTTTTTGAAACATTCTTGATACTCATTGGTGCTCCGCTCCTATTAGTAGTAGCGTGATGATATATAGCCTATAGCCTTCCTCGATAAATGGACTATCCAACACCGAAAGAATTTTTCAAATCGGACCAGTGGTTCCTGAGATTAGCCGGAACAAACAGACAGACAGACAGACAAAAATTTTAAAAATATATATTTTGGTATGTGTACCGTAGGTATATACATTCATATGCATGTAGTAGAAAGCGGTTATTTTAATATTACAAACAGGCACTCCAATTTTATTTATTTGTATAGATTTTCTAGAGTGTGTGCTTTTACGTGATCGTGACTAGGTCGGAGTAGAAGTGTGAATGGCCTTACAGAAGGTCGGTATGCAATGTATACATATTTATCAGATTACTAGAGCAAATTTATCGGCTACATTTTTGCGAAACCAGAAAGAGCTATTTTATATATTTTTATTTTTGGATGAACATGACTTACCGCAGTAACGTTAATCATCCGAAAGTAAAGTCAGACTTGAATTAAGTGCATTGTTATTTTTTAATCTGAAAACTTTACGCATTTATATATTTACTAAGTCACAGCATCTACGTGTTTTGTCGTTCTAAATTTATTCGTCAT
The DNA here is from genome assembly GCA_916048165.1 of Spilarctia lutea. NCBI lineage: Eukaryota > Metazoa > Arthropoda > Insecta > Lepidoptera > Erebidae > Spilarctia > Spilarctia lutea. The sequence continues at coordinate 8,837,887 of OU696488.1, forward strand.
CGTTACGTTCTATTTTTCTGTTATAAAATATTTACTACTAGCTGAACCTCGCGGTGTTACCTGCAGTTATTAGTTTACATATATAATACACTGATTAATATAGGCTATTTTTTTCAATTAAAATAGCCTATATTAATTAGTGACAATGTAGCATTAAAATGGTGAAAGAATTCTAAAAATCCATCCAGTACTTTTTGAGCGAATTCGTTACAAACATACTTACATACAAACCTTTCCTCTTTATAATATTAGTATAGACGTATTCTATTTAAAAAGGTAAACATGATCATATTTAATTCTAATTCATGTCTGCAAATCGGGTTAAGATATGTAAACATGCAAAATCTCTGCCAAAGTATAAAGTATATACACCGTGGGAGAGCTGTGCTTCGGCATGAATGGGTCAGCTCGACCGGAGTGATACCACGGCCTCACAGAAAACCGGTGTGAAATAGCGTTTGCGCTGTGTTTCACCGAGTGAGTGAGGATACCGGAGGCCCATACCCCAACCCCTCCCCCCATCCCCTTTCCCATCCCCCAAAGGTCGGCAACGCACTTGTGACGCCTTTGATGTTGCGAGTGTCCATGGGCGGCGGTAATCGCTTACCCTCAGGTGATACGTCTGCTCGTTTGCCAACTATTCAATAAAAAAAAAAAAAAAAAATATTATTAATGTTATAATCTTTGCTAGATAGCCCGCAAAAAACCTATATAACCATGAATATTTCATACTAGCTGACCCACGCAAACTCGTTTGCGTCTTATATTGCCCGTATCGTGAAAATTTTCCTCCGTTTTTAAAACAGTCTTCATTGGTGCTCCGCTCCTATTAGTATTATCGTGATGATATATAGCCTATAGCCTTCCTCGATAAATGGACTATCCAACATTGAAAGATTTTTTCAAATTGGACCATCTGTTCCCGAGAACGCTGTTAGCGCGTTCAAACAAACAAACAAACTCTTCAGCTTTATAATATAACCAGCTGACCGACGCAACCTCGTTTGCGTCTTTTATTGCCCGTAGCGAAAAGTTTTCCCCCGTATAGGGTTGATTTTTTACACCTTGTGTCCGAAAAACCCCAATATCTTACGGAACCCTATTTTTTTCCAAAATAAAATATAGCCTATGTTACTCGTGGATAATGTAGCCTTCGAATGGTGAAAGAATTTTTAAACTCGGTCCAGTAGTTTTAGAGCCTATTCATTACAAACAAACAAACATACAAACAAAGTTTTCCTCTTTATAATATTAGTATAGATAAACAAGGTCTCTATATATATATCTATATAAACACCGGTGCCACAAATATCTTTTATGAGATTCGTCAAGAATTCTGTTTATTTATTTTTAAGTACCTTACCTTAATAACTATTCTAAATGTACCCATAATTATGTACTCGTAGAATACAAACCCACAACTGACTAAACATACTGACTAATTGTGATCATCATTAAATTGGTAAATAAAAAACGAGATAAAATTACACTTTTTACATTAGACTTATCTTCCATTAGATACATACTACTATTATTATAAACGCGAAAGTTTGTATGTAAGTATGTTTGTTGCTCTTTCACGCAAAAACTACTGAATGGATTTTGATGAAACTTTACAATAATATAACTTATACATCAGAATAACACATAGGCTACAATTTATGAAGATACTAGCTTCGTCTCGCGGCGTTGACCGCGGTAATTGTCGTACCACGGGTAGCACCGCGGGGTTCAGCTTGTAAATATTAATTTCAATGACGATTATGGGAATTTCCTATGGTTATTTCCATATCCAACAATTCAAATAACGAATATTGTATCTTCTAATACAGTTCTTTGAAACTGTGATTAAACATTAAAAAGTATTGTTCTATTATCTCGCGTTGATATTGGGATTGACAGCTAAGAGCTGTTGTTGCTGTATTGCTGTAGTACATGTGAAATTTACAAGAATTATCAACTGAAATCAATCAATCAAACTATAAAATTAAATTTCTTAAAAATAAACTTTTAGATTGTGTTACTAGCGTTACTATTTTGCGATGGATGACGTCACGCGGCTCTTATTATGACAAGGTTCAATCCCAATGTCAACGCGCGGGGGTTATACTTACTTGAACGGTCTGATGAGTTTCCTGGGGTCATCGGTTTTAACTTTGATCTCGTAACCGGGAAAACTGCTTCTTAAATGTTCCATATCTAGGAACGTATCGTTGAAGTCCAGCGTGGGTATTTCGTTTGGCATCCTATGAATATGAATTGTTAGTGAACTTAGCTCTATCAACCACTCGAAATGTATACGTGTAATTGGAACCATACAAATTATGTTTTTCTTTTTCAATTGCGGTATTTTGGCATGAATGGGTCGGCTCGACCGGAGTGATACCACGGCCTCACAGAAAACCGGTGTGAAATAGCGTTTGCGCTGTGTTTCACCGAGTGAGTGAGGATATCGGAGGCCCATACCCCAACCCCTCCCCCATCCCCTTTCCCATCCCCCAAAGGTCGGCAACGCACTTGTGACGCCTTTGGTGTTGCGGGTGTCCATCGGCGGCGGTAATCGCTTACCATCAGGTGATACGTCTGCTCGTTTGCCCACTATTCAATAAAATTAAAAAAATATTAATAGTATGGTGACCACTACTCGTGTACTCATGCTTTCCATCAGGCAGAGTAAAGTCACATTAGACAGCTCATACTCAATAATGAAATGAAAAAAACATCATTTAATACGAGTGCTAGTCTTAGGATGGTCGTGCCTTCCCACAAATGGACTGGTTCTACTAGAATGACACAAATATGGCAGTCTCGCAGAAAGGCAGCGTTTAGAAATCTTGTATTTTCTTTTAGCGAGTGAGATAACCGGAGCGTAAAGCTATTCTCCCCCCCCCCCTCCCAGCCCCTAACAATAGGGGACGGACTCAAAGGTCGGCAACACCCTTATGACTCTTTGAGTAGGCAGCGGTAGCCACTTACCATAAAAAACCGCATCCAAATCGGTCCAGCTGTTTAGGAGCTAAGATGCCACAGACAGACATATATGTCAAACTTATAACACTAATTTTTTTTAAAAAAGATCTCTGATATTAAAAACTGCGTAAGTCTTAATCGCAATAAATTACCCACAGACCTGGTGTAGTGTGCCTGGCCAGGATCTCCATAGCCCAGTACAATGTCATGAAGCCATTCGGGAACAACGCACTCTGTATTCATTAACTCCCGAATCGTTTCCAAAACCGCCTTGAAATTGTTTTCTTTCGGTTTACGCCTCATCACAATGTTAAAAGTTTCATAAACATCCTGTTACAAATAAAAAGAGAAATATCCGTTACATACATTTTTACTTGAAGGTTAGTTTTGGTTTCTCACTACTCTTAACGTTCGTTACAATGTTATGAACTAATTTCAAACAACACAACAAATTCAACCGTACGTGATTTTAAATTGCAAAGCGTCTGCAAATTTTCAAAACATGTTTTATTTTAAGAACTAATTCTGGTTAAACTATAAAGAATGGCTGCTGTAATGTGTTAACAAATATAATAATAATAAATATTCCGGACATCTAACACAAAACGCCATCTAGTCCCAAGCTAAGCAGAGCTTGTGTTATGGGTACTAGATAACTGATATAAATACTTACTTTTTTTGTAAATACGTACATATTATACATAGAAAACACCCAAACTCCGAAACAAATATTTGCAGATCATACAAACATTCGGTCCGACCCGGGAATCGAACCCGAGACCTCAACCTTAGCAGTCGCATACGCTACCACTACGCCACCGAGGCAGTCAAATATCAAAAGAAACTCACCTCAGTGCCTTTACTGGCGTGATCCAGATCAAGTCTGTACTGATTAGGATCGAGTAGTAGGCGGAAGGTCCTCGCATCGCCTTCCAATTCTGGCCTCGGTTCTGGTCCCTCTTCAATAACTCTCCCAGAAGCGTCCAACATGCCCTCCACTTCACAACCCCTTACATAAACTATACCTGCTTGCTCAACCATACTTTTTCTATAATCATACTTAGTTCCTGAAAAAGGGGAAATTGATTTTTTTTTAAATACAACTACCACATTAGGAATAAACATTCTGTGTCGTGGGGGACTTTACAAACATACATGAAACGGACACAAAGAACATCCAGACTCGGGACAACAATTCATGGATCACACAAAGTGTTGTACCGTGTGGGATTTGAACCCAAGACACTTGGCGCAGTATCAAGCGGCATGGCGACCGCTGAAACCACTCATCCAACCGTGCAGTAATGTAAGTATGTCACATAAGAAGACACAAGAAGCACATACAACTAGTTTTTGACGGATCAATAAATTCTTACTTAATTTGATTCAAATATGCAAGAGAATCATGGTCTATTTGAAGCAACCTAAAGTTACTACATTTTAGAAAAAGTATTGAAAATCACCTTCAGAATTTAGATTAGAATCAAGGTGCGTTACATGACCTAGAAAAATGTAACCTCGAATACTACGTCTCCGCATGTTTACTAATACGAAACACATAACAGCAAATTCACGATACCAAGAGAAACGTAACGCCGTAGCCATGCGATCTGGAATAACTAAATTAGAGATTTAGTTTTCTAGGTTTTATATTAACCACCAATTTCGAATCACTTCATATGATAAATATGTGAAAGTGGTTATATTTTTCTAGGTCATTTTTTTTTATTGAATAGGGGGCAAACGAGCAGACGCATCACCTGATGATAAGCGATTACCGCCGCCCATGGACACCCGCAACACCAAAAGCGTCACAAGTGTGTTGCCGACCTTTGGGGGATGGGGGGAGGGAATGGGGGAAGGGGTTGGGGTATGGGTCTCCGGTATCCGCACTCACTCGGTGAAACACAGCGCAAGCGCTATTTCACACCGGTTTTCTGTGAGTCTGTGTCATTTACAGCACCCCAGCAAACAAAGGGCCAAGTATTCAAAGAAGTAGGTATACTCACCGATTCCTTGAGTGGGTCTAACTGTCACTAAGAAACAAACATCATGTTTCCGTAAGCTTTCCCATTCATGTTTGATTTCATTTCTTACGCTGAGAGTCACAGTGACGTCAGCTCTGACACACGAAGGTGCTTTTTCACCTATATTCGGTTTAGCGACCTCAACAACAGCAAAACTGGTTATGGGGTGAGCCATTCGAGCCCAACCACCAAAATAAACACTATCGTCTTCTGATCGCCTAAAAAATAATTTGTATATCGTATTATAAAAGGAAGCAGTAATATAACAGAAAAAAATTATAGGAATAATCGTACGAACTGATATACTACTAGGTGGTCTAAGCTTCTGAATAGTGAATGTTGTTGTGCTTCGGTAGCGCGGTGGTTAGCGTATACGACTGCTGTGTTTGAAGTCTCGGGTTCGATTCCCGGGTCGGATCAAATGTTTGTATGATCTACAAATATTTGTTTCGGAGTTTGGGTGTTTTCTATGTATAATATGTATTTATTTATAAAAAAAAGTATATATGTATTTATATCCGATGTCTAGTCATAAGCACTGCTTAGCTTGGGACTGGATGGCGTTGTGTGTTAGATGTCCGAAATATTTATTTATTTATTTGCATTAGAAATCGCTAAGAGTAGTGTGAGTTCAAGGAGACTATTCAGAAAAATTATATTAATAAAAAATGTCTGGTATCATGTTGGGTTGTTAGGTCGACAACTTTTTAGACCACCCACGTAGAAAATCACTTGATGATATTCATTATTCCAAGGTTTTATAATTTGTACTTTTAGTTTTTTTTGTTTGATATATATTTATGTCATAATGAAAAGATAATAAAGCCTATGAAATCATTCTGAATATAACAGTTTCCCGAAAAGCGCAGACGTGAAGCAAATTGTCACGAAAACGTTTGACTTTTTAGACGAAACTGAGCTACTATCTTATTTTCATAAGATTTCTTTTCTTTGAGCTTGAGTGAATATCAAAAGGCCAATCAGGTAATATTTGTTAACATACGTACCAAGGTGCTAATCTGTATACAGCATCTTCAATATCTTGACGAATTTCATCTGAAATAAATACCCAACATTAGTCAAACAATACTTTTTTTTTCGTGTTTTGAAACACCCACGGGCGAGGACCAGGGTGTGCGGCGGGATGATGTGACGGAATCGAACCGACTAAAACCACAAGGTGCGCCAGTCTACGCCTTTTTTATTTTTTTATTTTTTTTATTGTGGGGGGAGATCCCCGCGGATACCACCTGGTGGCATGTCGGACTTGAACCGACCAAAACCGCACGCCGTCTCGGGTACTAGATGCCGGGGAACCAGGTGCACCCTAGAAAGGAAAACCCTGGAATCCCGACGTACCTCGGGACACCTGCGCTTTGTAGATGGCCCCCTACTGTGTGAGAACCCCAATGTTCCCTTTAATAACCCCCAGGGCGCGCACGCTCCGCAGCGTCCGCGCCATCACCCGGCTTGCTTCTGCTAGGGTGACACATGGCCTCATGTGTCGCCCTCGGGCTTGCGCTTATGGAGGACGGAGATCGTTCTGCGCTCTCCGGCGGCTGAGTCGCCTGCGGTGCCTGGCCCGTTCCCGGGCCCGGCGCGCCGGGAGAGTTCTAAACCTCTCCCGGTTCCGCTCCGCCGTCTCCTTGGCAAGCATAACTTGCTCGCAGAAAGAAACGGCGGAGTTCCACGCCCTCTCGCTCCGCAACATGGCCGCAATCATGTTACCGAGCGAGAGAACCCCCACCCCGATGGCCGCCACGAGATCACGTCTCGGCTCCTCCCACGCCGGACATTCTGCCAGCGTGTGGAGCGCCGTGTCCACGGTCTGGCCATCGCAGTGGTGGCACTCAGGCGTTGGCTCTTTGCGGATCAGACACAGTTGATCTCCGAAACATCCTTTTCCGGTGATCACCTGCGTCAGGATGCCGTGATGCCTCTCGAGCCAATCCTCCATAACGGGTCTTACCGCCGCAATAATGGCGTGCCCAGCACCAGTCTACGCCTAAGATAGGAGGGATCCGGGAACTGTCAAACAATACCTAATGCAAGCCTATATATTTCCACTATCGAATCATGTTTTCTACTGCAGTATGTAATAAAATCATTCAATGTGTGTATAGTACAACTTAGTGCATACACGGTAATAAAACAGGAGCAAAAACAGACGTTCGAATATGAACTCAAAAACAATGTACTACTTATAAATCCATACTAATATTATAAATTGGAAAGTATCTCTGTCTGTCTGCTGGATTTTTAAGGTAAAACTGTACGGCCTTCAATGAAATTCGGCATGGACATACTTTCATTTTTGAAGAAGGGTATTGTCGTTACTGCGCAAAAGCCAGTCACAAGTAAAAAGTTATTAAAGAACTATTAATATTAAACAATGTTGTAAGCTCCAATAAATGTATGTAACTAACTACGAAGAACATAATATTGATACGAATTTTTGCGATGGCAATATTGTTTTTCTTTAGATTCCCAGAAAAGTACCGTCTGAAGTACATTTCATGTGAAATAGGTAAGATACTATGTAGATAAAAAACTTTATCTAAATGCATGTAGATTGAGATAAAACTTAAACAGATATTTATATCATATTATATAGGTACGTAAATACGTAACGAACTTGTTTGTCGATGATAATTACGTATCATCGACAAACACGTTCGCTTCGCCAGATTTTGTCTGTGTTCAATATAAATAAAAAAAAATTGTAACATATTTCGAAACTATACCTATTTATTAATAATTATTAATAGATGGAAAAGCCACACTTCGGCATGAATGGGCCGGTTCGACCGGTGTGATATCCCGGCCTAACAAAAAACCAGTGTGTGAAACAGCGCTTGGGCTGTGTTTCATCGAGTGAGTAAGGATGCCGGAGGCCCAACCCCTCCTTCTGTCTTCCCATCCCCCAAATGGCCTCAACACACTTGTGACGCCTCTCGGTGGTGTATGTTCATGGGCGGTGATTATCGCTTACTATTAGGTGATACGTATGCTCGTTTGCACACAATTCCATAAAAAAAAAACTTACATGTACTTTCCAACCGGAAAAGATTGAAATTCCTTAATAAATAATCGTGTAAGGTAAGGAACTGAAGATTCAGTTTAGGTAAGGCCAGACAATTTTCTCCGCTATAGATCTCTGTGGGGACAACGTTTTCGTCCCATATCACTTCTTCGGTGGGATACAGCGGCATTGAGTTTAGTTCTTCTAGTTGTGATATACGACGTTCGTGACGAGAAATCTGTAAATCAATAAGCACCATAACATCGTAATAAGATGATTCACTAAGTAGGTCAATAAAAGCAGAACAAATGAATATTGAATTAGGTACATAGACATTCTCACAGAAACTCGACTTTATACGTAAACTAACTGACCCACGCAATATCGTTTGCGTCTTCTATTGCTCGTATCGTGAAAAATTTCCACCGTTTTTGAAACATTCTTCATAGGTGCTCCGCTCCTATTAGTATTAGCGTGATGATATATAAGGTCTTTAGCCTTCCTCGATAAATGGACTATCCAAAACTGAAAGAATTTTTCTAATCGGACCAGAGGTTCCTGAGATTAGCGCGTTCAAACAAACAAACAAACAAACTCTTCAGCTTTATATATTAGTATAGATATAGATTCTAATGGCATCCCATGGCTAACAGCCAACTAGTTTACATTCAATGGCATTTTCCGTATAAATTAATGAAATATACATTTTCAAATCAAGTCTCAGTACGATTTAGAGTCACATCACTTTAACTTATACTGTCCCACAACTGCTTCTATTTTCGCCATTCGAATCTTGGTATTTTATGGTAATTTTATTTCTATAAGACTTAATATCTTACCAATAATTCCTTTAGGAACTCCTTATCGAGTCTATGCCATGGTGCCTCACTTTCTTTTCCTTCAGTAGGAACAAGATGAAGATATGTAGCAATCGCTCGTAGGGCCTTTTCACTAAAATATAAACAAAGCTTTAGAACTGTACGGCAAAGAAACTACAAGTTTCTTAGATTTATTCAAAGGTATAGTTTCAATTTGATTAAAACAGCTTTAAATTAATTACCTTAGATTTCCAAAATGTCTATGTAAAGAATCCCTTGTATCTACGCTGGCGACATTTGCTAAAGCAAACAGACGTAAGTCCGGAAATTTTGAAAATGCTGCTTTCTAAAAAACAAATCAATAAAGTATGATGAATAATAAAATATTATATACTGTAACTCTTTAAGTTACAATATTACCTAATTAGTGATCAAATAACACAAAAACAACGGCCAAGTGCGAGTCGGACTCGCGCACCGAGGGTTCCGTACAAACCTGTAGATATATTATATGATGTAACAAAAACATTTATGCTTTTGGCAATTTTTCCTTTATCTGTGTTGTAAGACGTTGCTTCGTGTTAAATTTCAGGGTTCTGAGTTCACGGGAGGTATCTTGTAGGATTTGATTCCATTACGAGTGTCGAAAAATTACAGCATAAACGGCCGTTTCTTTTGATTGCGTTGGTTTACAATTTTTAATTTTTTACAGTCCCAAGGGACAGTAGACCTGAGTATATGATATGAATCTCAGCTTGATACCTCCACGAGTTTTTGAGAAAAAAAAGGTCTTGACAGACAGACAGTCGGACAACAAAGTGATCCTATAAGGGTTCCGTTTTATTCATTTGAGGTACGGAACCCTAAAAATAAATATACACGTTTAAATTGTTTTCCGTTAATATAAACTGTAATTGAAAACGTGTATGGCATTATAATTAAGTACGAGTATTATGTCAGCTAAGTATCCATAACGTTACCTGTAACGAAGTGATTCTGGAATAGTGCAGTAAAGTCATATCCCGGTCAGTCATAGGGTCGCCGGTTTCGTCGCTGATCTCAAACCTTGCGTAAAACTTCAGCATATTTAACAGCTGCAACAAAAAATAATGTTAGTTTTTTTATTTGGGAACTGCAAAAAAAGTGTCTTGACTGCCTCGTTGGCGCAGTGGTCTCAGGTTCGACTCGGTTGGACCAGATCTTTGTATGACCTGCAAATATTTGTTTCAGAGTTTGGGTGTTTTCTGTGTGTAATATGTATGTATTTACAAAAAAAAAACAGTATAATATGTATTTATATCAGTTGTCTAGTACCCATAACACAAGCTTTGCTTAGCTTGGGACTAGATGGCGTTGCGTGTTAGATGTCCGAAATCTTTAATTATTTATTCTATTTATAACATTTAAGTTAACTACAGTAATGACTGCGTCCAACGTTTCGGTACGGTTGAGTTTACGCCCTCAGCTCGGGTCCTACACTACAGATGTTTAATAATCTAAAATACCTTCCTTCAAGAATATAACTATCACACGATATCTAAATATTTGGTTTATGTCAATTCATTACGAGTATTTAAGAAAACGTTTTCAAATTAAAGGTAGAGATGTTATTACTATAACCTAACTAGAACTTTTTCGTAACTATTTCATTAAATGCTCTCAAAATTATGATTTCACATCTTGTATCATTGTTTTATCTACATCTACATTCTATCCATTATTGTTAGGCTCTCAAAAACGCTTAGTCCTTCCTAAAGACTTGCAAAAATCGATTTGCGTTCGCGTAATTGCGTACTGATAAATATTTTAATTTTTATTTCATTGATAAAAACTAGTGAGTACGGCGAGGCAGCGCGACTCCGGTCAGTAGATACAATATCATCGCAGAAGTAAAACGTACGTGCGGATCTTATTCCATCAGATTAAAACATTACGTTCGCGTTTCGATCCAAATATCGGCAGAATTACGAATTGAGTGTATTACAAATATCTTGTGAAGTGAGAAGTGGTCATTGGGAATTCAGCTTAAAGTTCTTTTCGAAAACAGAACTTGTCATTAATAAAAAATCTTTTAAATGAGAATATTCATTTTTGAAAAATGAGTTTCAAAGACTTGAATATTTTTTACTGTATACTCAGTTTTGCTGCGTATACTGCCGCCAACCGTATTTGTTGTCCAGAAGGTCAAGTGGTCATAGGAAGAAGAAATGTATGTTGGAACCCCAGCACTAATGTGACCAGTAAAATAAATTTAAAGTGCGAACAAATTTACAGAATCAATAAAAAATACTATTCAATCGAAGACGATAAAATGCTTGTATCTTTTGGAAATGATTTTGTTACAGTAATTGATGAGTAAGTATATTATTAGTATATTCATTTTAACTGAAAATATTTATTTATTTTTTCACACACAATTTTCCGACGTGATGTCCTAGTTTATCTTAGATCAACAGTTTCAACTCTCAACTCTCGTTAAAAGAAAACATATTATTTTAAGTATTTATTGGGGCACGACATGTTTTTCGTACTAAACTATTGAAGTTTTCCTAACTCCTTTTTTCTACGTAGATAAAGAATATTCTTAGAAAATAATTTTCGAAATGATACAAAATTATAAAATTGAACCCTAAAAAGAAATCCATTTGTTTAAATATTATTTCAAGATAGCTGACCACCGCAGCAACGTGATGTTATACCGCGGCAATAAATTTGTTTATCATAAAAAGGTCATAAGTGCTATGGCGGACTTATTTTAGTACTTTTTAGGGAGAACAATTCTTTCATACATTATTTTTGCGAACCTAGAATCATTTACGCAGCGCACGTAACACAAGCTCTCATTGGAAAATAAGTTTCCGAAACTAAGACCATTTTTCATTAATACGCCGCTATTATTGGTCGTAGCATGATGATATATGGCTTATAGCCTTCCTCGATAAATGGGCTATCTAACGTTATTGTTTCAAATCGCACCAGTATTTACTGAGATTAATGCGTTCAACCACAAAACCAAACTATTCAAGTGTAAACTTTAAATTAAAAATAAATAAGTATACATTCATTTCAGAAAACATGATGTATTTTGATTTACATATACGTTTGCGTTGGCATTTGTTTCATTTTAAATATTTTTTGGTATTAGTAACTTTTGTTAAAGACAGTTATAGCTATAGGTATATATATATATATTCAGTATTAAAACCACCTTCAAGGTACAAGAAATTAGCAAACAAAACAAGTACAGGGTGTCTCAGTAAGAGTGCACTTTTTAAATTTAGTGTCCTTTTTTCTCGTGCAAGTGACAACTTTGAAATTTTGCAGCTGGCACATATGTTTATTCTGATTTTTTAAAATAGAGAGCTTTACGAGAGAACAATGCTTTATAAATATGAAAATTTAGTACGAAAATTTGAAGTTATGTTGAGATCGCTCGCAAACTTCGAAGAATTTTCAGTCGAGAAAGCGCGCCTCTTTCTCTTTGAGTTTTATGAAATACCTGGCTCAAATCTGAGATCCAACGCGTCATTGGTGAAATACGAGTACAATAACATTTCAAAAGTCATCGAAAATTTCTTAAAAATAATGATCATCCTTCATCAGAGCAGTGGGCCATTTGACGGATATTTTGTTCCATACTTGATCGGTATCTCTTTAAAATCCAATAAAAAAAAATACAACTCTAAAAAACGTGTTTTTATGTTAAAATGAAATAGGGCGCTCTTAATGGGACACCTTTATTTATCCAAATAAGAATGCGGTCGTGTCTTTTATATTTTCTTTTTGTTTTTCTCTAAATTTTGAAAAGATTTATCAAACCTATAGTCGTTATATAAATCAACATAAAATAATATCAAATCCAGTTTGACTTTGAGGATTTAAATTTTAAACTCGTTACATTAACATTAACATGAATGACTACAACAACAGTCAAGTGCGTCGCGATCAAGCTCTCTAAATGTCACCCCCCTCAGCTAAGTTCCATTCTGCTAACGTAAGTGTTAATAGAAAACTAACAAATTCATAACTTGGCAAAGGGGGCCAATATTATTTGACATAAAACCTTTTTTTTTTATTAAATAGTGGGCAAACGAGCTGACGTATCACCTGATGATAAGCGATTACCGCCGCCCATGAACACCTGCAACATCAAAGGCGTCACAAGTGCGTTGCCGACTTTTGGGGGTTGGGGAGGGGTATGGGCCTTTTTTTTTTTTTTTTTACGTGTGGAAACCCCCTCGGGCCGTCACCCCGCCGGGGTTTGCGGCGGGGCGGTGTGTCGGAATCGAACCGACTAAAACCACACGGTGTGCCAACTCTGCGCCTGAGAAGGGAGGGGTCCGGGATCGCTGTTATTAACGCAAACCGGACCCCTCCCAGCGCCTGCCCGCACAGAAGCGGGCACCCTCTTCAATTAAAACTCTCAAATTAGGCGACGCACGGCACACGCGTACGTCGCCCCTTCGCGGCTGGCCGTTAGAGCGGATGGAGGGGAAAAACCCGTCCCCACCATCCGCGGCCACACTCAGGGCGGCATGAGGCGCAGATGGGCGCGCCTCCGCCGCCCGGTTCGCCGGCGGCGGATCGGGTCCGAGTGGAGATCATCCTCCCGGGCCTTCTCCGCCGCCTCCTTCTGCGAAATTACGTCTTCGCAGAAGGATGCGACCGCGGTAAAACTGCTGTCGCTACCGGCCATGGAGCGTATGATGGCCGGTAGCGACAGATCTCCTCCGATGACTGCAGTGAGGGCCCGGCGCTGCTCCGCCCAGGCGGGGCAGAACTCCAGCGTATGCTGGGCCGAGTCCTCACTGCAGTCGCAGTGGTGGCAGGCGGGACTCAATTCCCTCCTAGCGACCGAGTGCAGGTACTTTCCGAAGCAACCGTGCCCGGAAAGCACCTGCGTCAGCCGGAAGGAAAGGGTCCCGTGCTGCCGCCCTGCCCACTCGAGGATGACCGGCTGGAGCGCCTCCACGGTGGCAAAGCCAGCACGTGGAGCCTCCAGCCGGGACGACCAACGAGCCATCGTGGCTCGGCGAGCGGCTTCACGCCAATCGCGTACCTCTTCGGGCGGAGGACGATACCCGTTCTCCGCCCGATATTCAGCCGCTCGCCGATAAACTTCGGCGAGCACTTCCGCCTCCAAATCCCACGGGGGTGTTCCGGCCAAGGCGCACGCCGCCTCCGTGGACACGGTGCGGTATCCGCGTATGGCTCTGACCGCCAATACCCTCTGAGGCCGCCAAAGGCGTGCCTTATTCTGGGCGGTCAGAGCCGGGACCCACACCGGTGACCCATATAGGGCCATCGACCGGACCACCCCCGTGAAGAGGTTCCTTGTTGCGACGCTGGCTCCACCCAAGTTGGGCAAAAGACGCCCAAGGGCGGAGGCAGCGTCGACCAGCTTTGGGGAAAGCTGTCGGGAGGGGTATGGGCCTCCGGTATCCTCACTCACTCGGTGAAACACAGCGCAAGCGCTATTTCACGCCGGTTTTCTGTAAGGCCGTGGTATCACTCCGGTCGAGCCGGTCCATTGATGCCGAAGCGTGGCTCTCCCACGGTAGGCTTTAAGGACAAATGACTCAGACTCAACGCTTCGTTACGTTTATCACTGCAAATCATTCTTTGGAAAAAATCTTAGTTTTTCTCCTTCCCAAGAGTGCCTTCTCTAGACATTGATATGTTGATGATGACATGAAATGTACCTACATCATGTCAGAGACTTAAACCCTTCGGCTTTATTATTAACTAGCTGAGTCCCGCAGTGGTTGTTGTACTTTACAATAGCAACCTTGAGTGACGCCACGGGGTGAAGCTACTCTAAAAAAGTTGCCTAAGTTACTCCTTATATCATCAGCTTTATGCCAATGAAAATTTCGTCAAAATCGGTTAAGCCTTGCAAAAGATTAGCTGGAATAAACGGACAGACGAAAACACACATTTAAAAAAATGTTTTGTGATGTATGTACCGTATATACTTTCATACGTATTTAGTGAAAAGCTGTTAATTTGAAATTACAAACAGATGATTCAATTTTATTTATTTGTAGAGATGATAAAGAAACTAGTTACTACTTAGTACCAATACTTCTGAGCAGTAAGCTTAATATATGTACGTAATGTAACATAATGTATTTATTATGTAGGTACCTACATATATTAAGCTTCAAAGCTAATGAGTACCACTTACAGTTCGATGCACTATATTTAGACACTGTTAAATTAGTGGCTACACTTCCACATGGTAGTGCTTAAGATAACAAATTTACGATTAAGACACTATTTATAGGAAAATTTCCGACAGCGGAAGCCTTGAAACTTTCTTGTGCGTTTATGTACGAGTATATCGTCATGTTTATGTCAATTTGTATTATTTTATTTTGTTATGCGGACCCGTCGTTGTCGTGTATCGCTGGTGAGTGCAAGACTGGAGGCCCAATGATACAAAAGCATTTCAATAGGGCACCAAAGTGTGGGTCACCATGCTGCATTAGCAATGAGTATGGTGACTACTACTCTTGGATTCTGATCATGCTTATCATTAGTCAGAGTAGAGTCACGTTGACTGGCTCATATATAAAAAATCTGATCATGCAAAATATAAGCATCATCACTTAATTTTGTATTTTCAATTACCGTTTCCAAAATGAGATGTAATTTGAAAAAAGTACGAATTTCCCTACAATTGTTAGTATTTACTATTTATGTACAGCTAATAGGCGTGTTCTACTTTGGTGTATGTATTTAAAGAAACAGGGTCGTATTCCAATAAAAATAACAGACTAAAGATATTGTTTAATTTGCAGATACTGTATTAGCAATGTAACGAAAAAACAAACGGTAACATTTCTAAATAATGTAACGGAGTCTGCATTCGTATGTAACGATGAAGAAGAAGAAGAAGAAATTCTAGATAACAGGATATTGGGATACTGTATGATTGTATCTGTATTATTTTTAATTCCAACGGCTCTTATATACATTGCATTACCCGAGCTCAGGTGAGATTCTACGATGACCATTATATGTGTACATGTTAATGCTTCTTTCATCAGATGAAAAACAAACAGACATCTCAAAAGAATACGAAGTTTTTTGTTTCCTTCTTGCTTTTCTTCTTTAGAAACATAAGAGTAAAAGTATTTGAACTCATTTCTTGCATTTGGAACACTAAACAATCATTCATAAATCCGAAAAGCACTTTGATAATTTTTTTGGTTTCTAATCTAATTTACGTATAAAGTGCAGATTTATTTCGAAATATATGAAATGTACATTTTACGTAAGTGTCCCTTTAGCGATAAACACCGGAGTGTCATTGCAATGTTTATGTTACTAACAGGTTCCCTACGCTATTTTTCCACAGTAGGAGGGCTCGGACCTACCAAGAATGCCAGTCCGAGTGACCCTGACCTGCTCGGCCTCAACTCAACCTTATTAACCTAACTTTTTTAGTAATTTTCCTTAAACGTAACTTTATTTTGGCAAACTCATAGCGTAAGGTTTTAATTAATTTTAAATCTAATTTTGAAAATGTCACTAATTAAATTATTTTTTCCAGAGATGTACAAGGCAAGAGTATTATTAATTTCTGCATAAGTTTAGCTATTGGTCAAGGAATACTTGTCATTTTGAAATTAGTACAGTACTCTGACATGGATCTGTGTGCGACTCGAGGTAACTTTAATTTAAAAATTATTAAAATATTTATGTCAGTACCAATGACGATGTACCGACCTCCAATGACGATGTAGCATTATCACATGCCACCTTTTTAGCACGAGGTTGGATTCCGCAGACGATCTAACCACGCGTCAATACCTGCTTTTGGTCGTGCCCCAACGGCTTTCCTTAATTGGCGAGACGTTGAATACAATAGGCAATCGCTTCAGGGATGCAAAAAATACAACCTTTGAACCTCTTGGCAACACTCTGATTTTTTGAAGCAGAATTTGCATGAGTAATTTATTTGTTTAGTTTTTACTGCCTTGAGTTTCTTAAGAAACGACAATATCTAATTTGGATCAACTAAAATGATTCATAGCTATTGTATGAACGGACATACTTATTTAATCATTTTTACTCATGATAAATCGATAATGCGGAAATCCGAAATATTTATTTTCCTTGTTTACTTTAATTCATACCAAATTTCGCTTGTGTTTGTACATAGTTGTGGTCAATTTGCACTTTTTTTTACGATGTAAGTCGCACACGAGCAGACAGGTCATTTGATAGAAAGAAAGACTGCTGCCGCCCTCCTGCATTGCCACCTAGGAGTCACTAACGGGATGCCATTATGCCCTACAATCAGAAATTAATTTCAGAAAACTATGATTTTCTTTAACGTAAGACTGATTTATAGTTGTTTTTATTGGCTACCTCAAAACAATCACCTAACTTTCAACAAATAGTTTATTAATATGTAAAGAAGATCGTATTGTAGGCAAGTGTGTGTTTAGCGTATGTTCTGTGTAAAACATGGAATAGTAAATTAACGATCTTGTTATTTCTGTTATCCACATTTTAAGCGCCCGGTTTTTATTTTAGTGAGGCTGTGATTTATTCACACATATTTTTAGAAATCGTTTCGCGTTGAAACAGTCCTACTGCGTACATAAGAACAGTGTTTTAACGCGGATCGATTTCTACATACCTACTAAATGGGTATGTTATGTCAGTAACGTTGTGTTCTTATCAATAAATGATAAATATTTATTTTTCAGGGTTTTTGACATACTTTTTTATAATAGCTGCATTCTTCTGGACAAATTCTATTTCAATACAGGTGCTGTTAAATACAAGGTAGGCATTCTTTGCCTTATCGTCTATTACTAAGTTCATGAGACAATATTGACGGTAAAATAAAATTATTTCAGAAGACCGGCGACATTGGACTACAGCTGGCATGAATTCAAATGGTATTTTGTATACTCTTGGGGCAGTTCTACCATTCTTACCGTGTGTATGGCCATAGTGAACTTCCTCCCTGGTAGACATCAGAAACCGGGTATTGGCCTAAATCACTGTTGGTTCTTTAGTAAGTTTATATGTGCATTTTATTTGATTTAAAACAAATCGTTTAAAGAAACAGCGGACCCTGAATGTAAGCGTATAATGCAGTCGTAAATGGCAATGAAAATTAATATTATAAAGCCCTGTCTACGCGTTAATCTTATGGTTCTTCGATGATATCTGGTCTCTAGCGGTGCATAAGTACGTGGCTTGAAACAACCTTCGCCGCAGCCACACCTTGATGCCTGTCGGTATCAGACCTTTCACAATGTTGTTCTAAAATGATGAATAGGTATATAACACCTGGGCCCTGTCTGCTAATCCGATTTGATAAAGAAAACTAAATACCTAATACTTTGCTTCTTTTATATATGATACAAATAAATATATACTTTCTATTTCTGTCTGTCTTCAGATAAAACTCAGCAATGGTATTACATGTACAGTGTGATGTCCTTGTTATTGGCTGCCAACATCGCTATTTTCATATATGTATCGCTAGTTTTATGGCGTCTCTCTTTCTCCTCCAGTCATCTGAAGACGTTGAAATACAAGTAAGCATGGTATCATTTTATTTATTATATTATAAGTATATTGTAATATAAACAGCACTCGTGGCAATTAATTGCAAATTTAATCAGTGGTAGTAATTCTGTTGTTGACCTCACTAAACTAAAATTCACTAAAATTTGTTGTTGGATTATATACTTTAATCCCCTCCACTTACAGCCCATTTTTCTATATCTCACATCTCAGCTGTCACTAACTTAATGCACATTATGTATATGTAATGTAATATACACAATATGTATTAAGTAAAAAGCTGTTATTTTAATATTACAAAAAGACACTCTAATTTTATATATTTGTTTACAACATATATCTGTAATTGTATGTCTAGAATATAGAATACAAGATGTACCTATAGATAATAAGTATTGCAAAATTTATTTGTTGTATTTTCAGGTTTGTAATGAGCGTTCGATTAATAGTATTGATGGGTTTACCGTGGGTATTTGAAATGGTCGGATCTCTGCTCGGAAAACACATTATTTGGTATGTTTGACTTGTTTTTAACTACATTTTGACCTCGAATAAGTAATAATGTAAACATAGTACTGTTTATGATTGACGTGCTAACAATATCTATAATAGTCCACGGGCCCACGTACAAGGGATTTCAGTGATTAATAACAGGCTGAAAGTTTATACACAGCTTCGTTTTGACGAGACCCCCAACTTTTATCATTGGACCAAATTCTGATAGTGGCAGGAAAAAGCGGGATAGGGAGCCAAACACGTCGATTTGATGAGTGTCCCAAATTAAATAATAACAGTTTCTAAACATCAATTCTTTGAGAAAATACGATGGAAAACTGAGAAAAACTTGTGGCATACAAAGTGAATGGTACCTTCCCGAGTGACCCCCAGCTCTAACATGTCAGAATGGTGACTTGAAAAATTTTCTAAAAAAAACTAAATATCTAAAACTCGAAAGTTGTCAAGATTATGCTAAAATTTTTTCGAGTGTAGGTCTCAAAAAAATTACCATCAATATTTGTATGCCGATGCATTTTTTATGAAAAATATATATTTTGCAAGCCCCAAAACAAAAATCAGTTTGTTATTAATGAAAATGAATAAAAATTTTCAAGTCACCATTTTGACATGTTAGAGCTGGGGGTCACTCGGGAAGGTACCATTCACTTTGTATGCCACAAGTTTTTCTCAGTTTTCCATCGTATTTTCTCGAAGTATTGATTTTTAGAAACTGTTATTATTTAATTTGGGACACTCATCAAATTGACGTGTTTCGCTCCCTATCCCGCTTTTTCCTGCCACTATCAGAATTTGGTCCAATGATAAAAGTTGGGTGTCTCGTCAAAACGAAGCTGTGTATAAACTTTCAGCCTGTTATTAATCACTGAAATCCCTTGTACGTGGGCCCGTGGACTATAACTATACTTATTATACATTTAAAATGTTTAGATTTAGAAAGACATAATATACGAACCAAAATAGAGAAGGGTTGAACAGTTAATACTTGTATGATAATAATAATACTGAAACAAATTATTAAGTAAACAGGAGAAGTGTTTATGCAGTCAGTAACGACTAGAGTGTAATCAAACGTAAATCAATATTTAGATAACTAAAGCCAGACGGAAATACGAGCGTTACCATTATACTAACTGTTATCAGAGAGAGTGACAAACATGGGTCTATCTGTAACGTCACAAACCCGTGATCATAACAATAACGACATTCGGAAATTCTATTTATTTTTATCTTATTTCATAATGTCAACATGGGTTTTTTTTATACTCCAAAAAAAATATTGTTGCCCAAAGATATCCGAAGAAGAATCCGAATAAAATAATTTATATTATTGTTCACAGGACAATTCTCGACGTGTTCAACAGCTTGCAAGGCATGTTCATATTTTTACTGCTAGTTGTTTTTCGTAAACGTGTGGTAAAAATTATGTATAAGCACGGCTGGCTGGATTGTATATCAGGATTCGTCGAGAAGCACCTGGCTCTCGAAGATGATGAAGAACACGTCGTGCAGCACACTGACGTACCGATGTCGATGGGAAAAATAAATATGTAGGTAGATTTTAAGGCCTGAGAAGAAAGGCCGAGAGAGAGAAAAGAAAAAAACCTGAGGGAAGATCAGGCTATTTCTATACTTTGGGAATACGCAAGTAAATACTTTTTTATCCAAAAGATCATTAGTCAGCAAAAAGAACAAAAATTCGAAAGATATTAAAATTTGTGATAGTAGAATTTACACATGATATGTCTTTTAAAAAAATATAAATTATGATTAAAGAATCTATCTTGTAAAGCAAATAGACATGTATTTATTAAACAATTCTGGTACATAATGATAAGCGACTAAACCTTAGAGTTCACATAAGCAAGCTATTTAAACTCTAAGGACTAAACCAACACATATATCAGTCTACACAAAATAGTATTGTTTGATTGACGAAGCCCGCTATTTAATTATATAATTAATTCTTATCGGGTATCGTCATCACAATAATAACAACGCTTTTATAAATAAAGCACGGCTCATTAATATACATAATCTATACGTTAGTCAGTCCGACGACGGCCAATGTAAGCTGGTCGAATATTCAGACATTTGAAAGGATTGTATTTAACAATGAGGCACAAAAGTGATGCGTAAAAATTTAAAAAATCACATCTCTAAAGAGGTTTGCACATTGTGTTATTGCTGTACCTACTCAATATACTTACTTCTAACTACAATTTAAATAACATTAGTGTTAAGTCATTATACCAATAAATTTCGTGTAAATATAACTCTCTTACTATCTTTTAAGAGGCTAGCTTTAAAATTTTGACTGTAAACATTATAATGCTCACGTTTTAATCTCGATAAAGAAATAGACAGACAAACAAAAAAAAACAGATATTTAGAATTAAATAATAAGCCCAAACTCGAGACTGAGTTTATTACGATGATTGGAGAATTGTTGTATTTACAATTTAATGTTAAAGTAGTATAACTAACATTTAACTTATATTTTCTTAGAAATAATGTACTTTTGTAAATATGGTTTACAACACATACAATTGTCGCTCAAGACTCATAGACGTACTTATATCATGTACTAGCTGACCCACGCAACCTCGTTTGCGTCTTATATTGCCCGTGGCGTGAAAATTTTCCCCCGTTTTTGAAACATTCTTCATTGGTGCTCCACTCCTATTAGTAGCATTGTGATGATATATAGCCTATAGCCTTTCTCGATGAATGGACTATCCAACACCGAAAGATTTTTTCAAATCGGACCAGTGGTTCCTGAGATTAGCCGGAACAAACAGACAGACAGACAGACAAAAATTTTAAAAATATATATTTTGGTATGTGTACCATATATACATTCATATGCATGTGGTAGAAAGCGGTTATTTTAATGTTACAAACAGACACTCCAATTTTATTTATTTGTATGTATAGATTATGTTGTCTAGTCCCATTCACATTAATTTATAATAATTAAACTCACAATATTGTAATTATTACAAACCTAGTTTGTAATACATTATTCGTAATGTTTGTCTACTTATTAAGTTATATTTATTAAAGTATGCAAATTAAATTGACTGTAGTTTTTCAATTGCAATTATGTTCATTTAAAAAAGTTCGAAAACTCAACAAGAAAGTGTACTTCAATAAAGAGAACCCTAAATGAGATTCATTAACGGTTTCTTAGGAACGTCATCCATAATAACTTGTATCCACCCGTCTCATAGTTTGATATCCGACTGCCTCGTTGATCTAGCGGTTGATGTGTGCGACTGCCGATCATGAGTTTCTTTTTTTTATTATTATTGAATAGGGGGCAAACGAGCAGACTTATCGCCTGATGGTAAGCGATTACCGCCGCCCATAGACACTCGCAACACCAGAGGCGTCACAAGTGGGTTGCCGGCCTTTAGGGGAAGGGGGGGGGATAAGGTAGGGGTTAGGGTGTGGGCCTCCGGTATCCTCACTCACTCGGTGAAACACAGCGCAAGCACGATTTCACACCGGTTTTCTGTGTTCTCGGGTTCAAATCCCGGGTCGGACTAAATGTGTTATTAAGTTAACAGTTAATTACAGCTCGGAGTTTGGAAGTTGGGATCTAAACCTGCAAAGAAAACGTTTTGGGTCTCGGAGAGCACGTAACGTTTTATTTTTATTTAGTTAGGAAATAATTAGTATAAAAAGAATACATTAAGAATAATTAAAGTTTTACCTTAATTACTTTATACATACACGAGTAGATATTATCAAATGAATAGATACTGAACTATTGAAAAAAATATTAGTTAAATATAACGTGATAGTTAATAAACTAAACATTATTTAGAATTATCAGGACCGCAGGTTGACTTTAAACGTTTAACACAGGGCGCGCTTTGGCCTATATATCAAAAAAAAAGTTCAAGATTTAAATAAAATCACAAAAGTTGTAAAGAATTTCATCCTCTACAATATTTATCAACATACAAATAGCATAAAACGAGATGGTCGATGACAACCATTGACCTTGGAATATCTGTAGACGGTGGACAACCTACGATAGACAGGTTTTGAGACAAGTTGTAAAATATCAAAATAAAGGTTTATGCAAGTTTTCGGCCGACTATCTCTCATTCTATGATTGTTCCCTTCATTTGACTAATATAGGCCTGCCTGCGTTAGTACAAATTTCCTAATATAAAAATAAAACCATCCTTGAATCACTAAGGAGAAAAAGGAATAAATGAAAGAAATCTAGTTTTACATAAAACGAAGAATATAAAAAGTACACATGATAAATAATAATTATTATTTCGGACAACTAACACACCACGCCATCTAGTCCCAAGCTATGTAGAGGTACCTACTAGACAACTGATATATTTTATTTTATTTTATTTTTTTTATTGAATAGAAGGCAAACGAGCAGACGCATCACCTGATGGTAAGCGATTAGCGCCGCCCATGGACACCCGCAACACTAAAAGCGTCACAAGTGCGTTGCCGACCTTTGGGGGATTGGGAGAGGGAATGGAGGGAGGGGTTGGGGTATGGGCCTCCGGTATCCTCACTCACTCGGTGCAACACAGCGCAAGCGCTATTTCACACCGGTTTTCTGTGAGGCTGTGGTATCACTCCGGTCGAGCCGGCCCATTTATGCCGAAGCGTGGCTCTCCCACGGAAATACATATAATAATAAAATAATATATAAATCGATATATACTGCTTCTGTCAAAAAAAAACCTCATACAAAGATCTGATCCGACCCGGGAATCGAATATGAAGTCCTAATCAAATCTTTAACAGTAGTCCAAGCTTCTAGGATTAGAGGCTATGGGGAAGCCACTGTAGTAACAAGACTATGATGCACCTGATTCTAGCTGTGAACATTCGGCTCATAATATCCTCTGGGAATGTAGCCTTTGGTACAATGAACGTAATTTAATTAGATACGTTTTGGCCATAGGGTGAGCCTGGTAGATCAGTCATACACATTTCGAGCCGAGAATAGACTCCAGGACCTTTACCAAGTTGAAATTGTTTTGTTGTTTTTCTCTATCACGACCACGTGACTTAGTGTTAAGAGGCGTCATTCCCATACAATGTTAGTTTTCTATTAACGTTGACGTTTGTAGAATGTAACTTGGTGAGACCTGCCCTCACTAAACAATTTTATGTTATTTATTTCAATATGTACACGTAAATACTATGTCCTGTAACCTATTGTTCCTTGTAAGATAAATCAAAAGTACTTATTATAATTTACAGTGTTAAATAATGTAAGACATTTTCAAAAACCTAATCAATAAATTAATAGTTTTAAAATCATAGCCTGTTTGTAATATTATTTTACGTACAAATATATTATTTTTATATCTTTTGGTTATACCGTGGGAGAGCTATGCTTCGGCGTGAATGGGTCGGCTCGACCGGAGTGATACCACGGCCTCACAGAAAACCGGTGTGAAATAGCGTTTGCGCTGTGTTTCACCGAGTGAGTGAGGATACCGGAGGAACATACCCCAACCCCTCCCCCATCCCCTTTCCCATCCCCCCAAAGGTCGGCAACGCACTTGTGACGCCTTTGGTGTTGCGGTTGTCCATGGGCGGCGGTAATCGCTTACCATCAGGTGATACGTCTACTCGGTTGCCAATTATTCAATGAAAAAAAAAAAAAACTAAAGATGGTATTAATTTATTAGAAGGTTTAAACCCAAATATTTGAATTTTAAATTGATCTCACAAAGGTCAAGCACAATATTTTAAAGATTATTTCAGATAAATTGCTGCAATGACTGGATGGATGGCGCAGTGGTAAGCCATAAATACTTATTTATTTATTGTTCTCTTGACTCCTTTTAAGACTAATTCACTTACTTGATCAAATAATTGTCCTTCGGGTCTCCTGGTAAGTGGTGCCATCTGACAGCGCACTACGAGGTGACAGTCGTCCATGACTGTGTTGAAGAAACGCCTTGTCGGCAGCAAAGCCTCCAGGTCAATCATCAGCTCCAGAAATCTCTCGCAGTATCTGCAAAAAGTTTAGATTCATTAAGACATCACGAAAGAACAAAAAAATTAAGAATGAATTTACACATATAAATATATACATACATATTGAGAATCTAAATTAAGAATTTAAACTATATGAGTGTGTGTGTGTGTGTGTGTGTGTGTGTGTGTGTGTGTGTGTGTGTGTGTGTGTGTGTGTGTGTGTGTGTGTGTGTGTGTGTGTGTGGGTGTGTGTGTGTGTGTGTGTGTGTGTGTGTGTGTGTGGGTGTGTGTGTGTGTGTGTGTGTGTGTATATATAAAAGAGGGCTACTTTTAATATCGCTTATTTTGATATCAAAAATTTTGGTTATCTTTATAGCAGTATTATATATAAATTAACAAAACAAAAAATAATACTGCATTTGTGATAAGAGTAACGCCGATACAACCAATGCCACCTAAAGGCGGGTTGCTGAACTAAAGAGACAAGCGTGATATTTCAAAAAGTCATTAAAAGTTCTGGTATTTATCGATAGATGGAAAAACTTAAAAGTATTACCGCTGTGCCGGTCGGAGTGGGGGGTGTTAGGTTTTTTCGTTACGGAATTGCCCGCTATAGAAGCTATGCAATAGCTTAAAATATCCATGGATTTGCGATCATTTCAAATGATGCCCTTAACATAACAATTTTACAAAACGAGTTGAACATTTACGAATTAATAATATTATAATTTAAATAACTAATAACCGTTTAATTTAGTATTGCGTATTCACGTCTTTTATGGGCGTGCTCTGAGCGCTGTCGCTTTTTTCTGTAGACGACAGAAGAGCCACAACGTGTCAGTAAACCCATCTTATGTGAGACGGATCAATGGTGCTAACGGTAGAATGCAATTCTCGATTCCCCAGCCATTGACATGCAGAAGACCAAGGTGGTTCCTAGTCTGTATGAGTCCGACAGACCCTTTCTCCCTCAAATAGGTAGAGCACCTAGGATAAAATATATTCTAGGTGCTCTACCTTTTCCCAAACGTTACCTTTTCCCAAACGTTAACAAAAATAAAATTCAACATCAATTCATTTGGTATAACTACCGCTGAACTCAGTCAACTCAGTCGTCACATCTCATACACAAATTTATTATAACGGTTTTTAGATACAGCATAATGGAAATGAAGGTTTTTATGTTAGTCTGAAGTGATCTTACCTTACTGAATGTGCATCGAGGTCCCCCGTCTCCGGTATGCTCTCCAATATACGCATGAACTTAATCATAAGCCGTTGTAAGTACCTCCGTTCCCAGCTCAATTTCTCTAACAGTTCTGGTTTGTCTTTCTTTTGGATCGCCCGCCAATACTTCCTCCACTTCGGAACAGCTTTGAACTCTTGATTTCTTCGGCCTATAAGTTTATTGTTATTAATAACAGTGCGTGTGATGTTAGATACAATTATGATTTTTTAACTAATTAGCAGAAGCAGCCTTTGGGAATGACGACCAAGGCCCCAAGCAGGGGCTGCGTGGACTCGCACAACTACCACGCCTCGTTCTAAAAAACTATGTCGCACTACTCGATTTACGTTCCACCACCTTCAATGGAATAGTTATCTATGTAACTACACTCATTTGCAAAAAAAACGGGCGGTTTCGATTTTCTTCCTGGTTGAAAAAAATAAAATACCAAAAAGGTTTTAATCATTTGAACTCGGTCATATTAAATATGTATAAACAGGCTGTTCTAACTGAACCCTGTCCCTATATCTACAACAAACATACAAACTGGGATAAATATAGGGAATACATAGATAGTAGCATAAACCTAAACATTGTTCTGAAGACAAACGATGACATTGAGGCCGGTATTGAAATGTTCAACAGTATTGTTCATCTAGCTGCCACCATGTCTACTAAAAACAGCACAAAAGTTAAGACAAAACAAAAGGAATACCCAAAAAACATACTAATGAAGGTCAGTGAGCGACGCAAATTAAGAAGAGAATGGCATAAGACCAGATACCCTTCAGATAAAAATAAGTTAAACAGGGCAACAAAAGAACTGAAGGATATGATAAAGGAGCACCAAAATGTGTGTGTACAAAGTTACCTATCTCATCTCACAGCACACAAAGATGGTAACTATTCACTATGGCGCGCAACTAAGAACCTTAAGCGACCAAAATATCACATCCCACCCTTGAGAAGACAGGACGGAAGCTGGGCTCGTACTGATGCAGAGAAGACAACAGCATTTGCCGAACACTTGGAAAAGGTATTTACACCACTGTCATGCTCTAACCGTGATAAAAACGATGACATTGCAGATTATCTACAATCACCTAATCAACTATGCTTCCCGTTAAAAGCGGTTAGTCGTGACGAAATAAGCCGAGAGATAAAATCTCTACCACCCCATAAAGCGCCGGGTTACGACTTACTGGACTCTGTACTGCTAGGTAACCTTCCCAGGAGTGGCATAATGATTCTTGTTTATCTCTTCAACTCATGCCTAAGGCTTTCTTACTATCCATCTCAGTGGAAAATTGCTCAAATAGTCATGATCCCGAAACCAGGCAAGCAGCCAGAAGAAGTTTCGTCCTACAGGCCAATTAGTCTCCTTCCTCTAGTGGGAAAACTGTTTGAAAAAATCATCCTCAATAGAATGCAATCTCACCTGAACATTATTCTTCCCGGGCACCAATTTGGATTTAGACAAAAGCATGGCACTGTTGAGCAGGTCCATAGGTTGATAGATACCATTAGCAACACTCTGGAAAATAGGAAATACTGTTCGGCTGTATTTTTGGATATAAGCCAAGCCTTTGATCGGGTGTGGCATGCTGGCCTTTTATTTAAGATCAAAAAGCACCTTCCTCATTCCTTCTACTTTATATTAGAAAGCTACCTAGACAAAAGATGCTACGAGGTAAAACTAAACGACGCTACGTCGGATCTGTTAGAAATCAGATCAGGGGTACCCCAGGGCAGTATTTTGGGGCCCGTACTGTATCTAATCTTCACTGCCGACATCCCTGTCGATAAGGAAACCTTTATTGCCACATATGCTGATGATACTGCAATAATGTCGGTAAATCCCAATCCAGCAATCGCGTCAGCGAATCTCCAGAAACACATTACTGAGATAGAAAAATGGCTGAAGACATGGAGAATAAAGGCTAATGAAAGTAAATCAGTCCACGTAACATTTACGCTAAGAAAAGGCAGCTGTCCACCAATCACGTTGAATGGGCAACAAATTCCACACGACGTTTCCGCAAAATACTTAGGCATGCATCTGGATAGGAGACTGACTTGGCAGAAACATATCTGGACTAAGAGAAAAGCTTTGGACGCAAAACTACGATCTATATATTGGCTTATTGGTAAAAAGTCTCAATTAACAAATGAATGCAAAATCCTGGTTTACAAAACAATCCTAAAGCCAGTTTGGACATATGGAATAGAACTTTGGGGAACATCAAGCAACAGCAACATAGACATCCTGGAAAGATTTCAGACTAAAGCTATAAGATCCATGTTCAACATTCCAAAATGCATAAATAACAAATACGTAATGCACGATCTGAAGCTAAATACTGTGAGACAAGAAATCGCTGCCCGAAGTCTTAACTACCAACAAAAATTAACGAAACATGTTAATGCCCTGGCTGCTAAACTGACGGGTACTGGAAGTACCACTTACTCAAGACTAAGAAGGAACAGCGTTCCAAATCTTGTAGAACGATTCTCCACGGAATTGTGAGAGTGGTCGATGGACGACTCCCCTTGCTAGGGAAAATAATCAAACAAATAATCAGACATAGTTCAACCAACGAAACAGATAAATGTCTATGATGACAGATTGTTGTGCTAAGCAGGATAAAAAAAAAAAAAAAAAAAATCATTTGAACATGTTACTGGCCAGTTATAAAAGTGCCATAATGTTTATAAGAGTACATTCCAAATTAAAATTTTTGACTGAGCCTGGTTTTCAAAGAAAACAACTTTTAACTACATTTTGTGGCGCGAATTCCCTATAGTTAATATCGACTCTAATTAACTTTTTGATAATTTTTATTAAATTATCTGATGTCCTTGACATTTAAAAGTATTGTTATTGCTGTTTAGCAATCTCGAAAATGGTAGATAATATTATTATATATTATTAATAGAAATAAAAGCGAGCAAAATTATTGCGCTGCTTGAAGAAGGTTGCAGCCAATGCTTCGTGGCTCAGAGGCTAAATGTGAGTCGGTCGACAGTTCAAAGCGACAGGCAGCGCTATCAAGAGACCGGTTCCGTCAAGAGAAGGCCTGGTTCTGGCAGAAAGACATGTACCGAACCACGGGATGATCGTTTTCTAGTTAGTCAAGCGTTGAGAAATCGCAAATCTTCTTATGTGGACCTCAAGAACAGCCTCGAAGAAGTAAGAAATGTGCAAATTAGTCTATGGACGGTCAGGAGGACGCTTCTCGCTGCTAATATACACAGTCATCGCCCGGCACGCGGCCCTAAATTACTCCGTGGACATCGAGTTGCCAGGCTTAGCTTCGCTCGAAATTGTGTGTCATGGACTCATGAAGACTGGGATAGGATATTGTTCTCCGATGAAGCCAGGATAACTATGCATGGTGAAGACCGACGTCGGCGAGTGCTACGTAGACGAGGAGAACGCTTTGCAGAGGCATGTTTTGAAGAAATCACACCTTATGGAGGGGGCTCTGTTATGTTTTGGGCAGGAATAAATTCCATGGATCGTACGGAGTTAGTCTTCACCGAAAACGGTACACTGACTGGACACCGATACATAACGGAAGTTCTAATTCCTTATGCACAACCCGCTTTAACCGCTCTTGGCGAAAACTCATTTTTTATGGACGACAACGCTCGCGCCCACCGGTCTGGCGATGTGGAAGCGTATATGCTAGAAGTCGGAATTCGTCGTTTGGACTGGCCAGCTAGAAGTCCGGACCTCAATCCCATAGAGCATGTCTGGGACGTTCTGAAGCGACGAGTGAGATCAGTGCAGCCGGCTCCGCAGACCATCAGAGAGCTAAAGAATGTGATTACCGCGGAGTGGGAACGTATTCCCCAAGAAACCATAAAAGATATACTCGCTAGCATGCCCAGACGAATGCAAGCCGTGATTTCAGCAAGAGGGGGTCACACTCAATACTTAACTTTTATCTGCTTTTAATGTATTCAAGAAAAACAAAGAAATTAACGCGTTTCATTTTTATTTAGCGAGCAGGTACAATAATAGTGTTTTGAAATTAAACATTATTTCTCAATAATTTAATCACAATGTTATGATAAAACTGATGATACCTATTCCTTCCTAATTAATTTATGAAATTCTGAGGATAACAATACCTAAAATTGTCAAACAAACTAATAGTAACTATAAAATAGTTCTTTGCTTAAGTGCCCGTTTTTTTTGCAAAAGAGTATATATTAACCGATATATTGAAAAATATCACTACTGAAGTTTTATTGTAAAACCTACTCCCGACCCATCTTTTATTCAATTTTTTTTTATTGAATTTTTAGTGCCAAATTTCCTGTTATGTCGTCTTTATTGAAATATCATATGGTTCATTCCCTTTATTCGGATTTATCGTTAAACTTGGTGCTTTTATACAGACTTTCAAATGATGCCTACTTTTTTAATTTATCTCTAATTTGGTTCGGAAAGCCTATGTCGGTATGTACCTTCTTGCAAGCTGATCCACATGCTGAGCGAGACGAGCCGCTTGACCTGGTCGCGACACAACTGTACTTCCATGCTCCCGAAGCAATGGTTCAAAAACAATAGCAGAGCCGTCTGTTCTCGCATATTATTGCTGGCATTGTCTTCAGCTACACTAGCGCGAAGTACTTGCTCAAAGAATCCTGGGAAGTGGTCTGGCTTTTTCAGGAAGGCCTGAAATAGAACAAGATTATGGTTCAGATATTTTGTATAATGTATTTTGAAATAGGAACTGCATTTTCGAATAGAGGCATTTTATTAGTAGGTACAGTTTAATGCACCTCCTATCTAAGTCAATAACAGTGATATAGCTTTTATCAACCAGATAGTTAACTAATAATTAAACTAAATTTGACTTATATTACCTGCCAAGCCGGCACTCGTTCCCGGAACTTTTCATTGATCATAACAATGATAGACATCATGTGAGCATGCGACGCCTCGTCCGTTTTATAGTGCGGCCACAAGTAGTTCTCTAAGTACTGAGAGAACTCTAACATCATTATCCGCCGCACTGAGAAACTGGAAATAGAAGATCAAGGTATTGACTATTAGTAACTCAAAATGAGTGAAAATTATGAACAGATGTAGACTTTATTAACTCTTATCCTAAAAAACCCATGTACTCTTATTTATGTCTGCAGGCTATTGGAAATTAAGCCATTTCCACTCACAGTATAGGAGGTAAACCCATAAATAATAATAATAATAAATCTCTTTATTGCACACCAGCTTACACAATTACATAGTAAACTTAAAACTATTATAGAGCATGTGCAAGTGGCGGTCTTATCGCTCCATGGCAATATCTTACAGGCAACCATGACACAAACCTACCGACAAGTACACTTTGGGTATTGAAGATAGGCAAATCGGGACTATATTGAAAGAAAAAGACAGCTAAGAAGATAGAAAGTAAAGGTATATTCAAAAGAAGAGCAATGGATGATATGATGACGAATGAAAAGAAAAGACATCTCCCGCATAAGGAATATACATCTTTTTAGGCCTAATCCCGCCTGCACACCCAGTACTGTAACTCCTGTACCAGTATCAACAGCAGTGACCCACTAACACACCGAGTTATGGGAAGTCCAAGAAAAAATTTAACTGTCTTAGAACCCACAGTGAAATTAATTAGAAGAAAAACTGGAGGAGTTGGAAATATATCCTGTGTTGCGGGGGACTTTATAAACATACATGAACCGTTTCACACACACACACACACACACACACACACACACACACACACACAATTTGTGTCCATACACAAAGTTACACCCAGTCTTAAAACAATAATTTGTGGATCACATGTTGTCCCTTGTGAGATTTGAACCCACTACACTAGCCGCAGTAGGAAGAAGTGGCGTGGCGACCACTTAAACCACTAGGCCATTGTGCAGTAACAGTATTACAGTTAGTATTTTTTGTTTAACACTAAACTATCTGAAGTTTTCTAAACTGTGAGATTAGACCTGCTTGTTGAAATATGTTAAATAAGAATTAGTGTATGTGTTAAATGTAGAACTAAATTAATGTACTCACTTGGATCCAAGAATTTCTGCCTGATAGATTGATTCCACAATAGAAGCATCATAAGGTAGGTGAGTCTCCTTGGTTTGTGGTGACCAGTACTGATTTGCGAGCTGTAAATATTGTAACCATGTTGAATAATTCCTAAACTAGCTTCTCCCTGCTGTTGGTGATATTAAATTACATCAATAACCATAGGTAACACCTCAAGGCACAGCTAGTTCTATATATAAACTTTGCTCTAGAATTTCTCTATCTATTGTTGTAAACTGTGTTAATATCTGTTGAGTGGTTTAAAAGATCTGAGCGAATAGACAACAGAAGCGACTTCATTTTATACTGTGTAAAGATCTAATATGGGGTGTTATATACATTTGTTAAATGGATCTCATGCCTATTAGAATTTCAGTAGGCTCTTTACAATCTATAATTATGATAAAACATGATTGATTGTCACGCTGACACTAATCTGACTCTCATTTAAGGAAACTTATGAAATAAGACTTCAGTATCAGTATAGACATCAGTATCCAGACGACCAAGCTTTTTATTTACACGCAACACTATCTAGTCTTAAGCTAAGCAGAGCTTGTGTTGAGTAATAGACAACTGATATGATGTATTATATCTATATATTATATCATAGGTCATCCCATCCCATACAAAGCCCATTAAAAATTGACCAATAATAAATAAGTTGCAAATGTTGCTGACAACCTCTAAGTACTATCAGAATTATGTTAATAATACTATACAAGTTATTTTATTCCATAAAATAGACATAAACAAATGAACTTTATGGGAATGTATATTTATGTAAGTAAATTACATTATTTTTTATAAAATTGGTCTATGAATAGTAAGTAGTATTTTTAATTTATTTTTAATAAATGGAAAATTAATGTATCAAAAAAACATCTAAGAGTCTCAGTGTAATAAAACCTACAAATATTTAACAAAAACATGAACAAAGAATTTTATTTTTATACAAAATTAACCAATGTTATGAAATGGATAACCTCACTTACCTGAGTGATCCTATCGGCATTTATTTGAGAAAGCGTAGGTAATGGTATTTTAGGTTTGTCTGACGTTGAAGCTGTGTCTATTTTCATTTTAATTGATTTATATTTTCATTACAACCAAATAATAACGTAAAAATGACCCGGCTTAGTTCACGTACAATATCTAATAACAAATTGGTCAAATTGAAAGAACTAGGGATGTCTCAAAGATCTGAAATCGATGTAACGATTAATAGTTTTCACTGACTTAAAATCAAGTTACTCAAAGCTACACGGAATGAAAAGCAAAGCTTATCCAGTCATTAATATCATTATGCATTAACTTTAGATAACGATCTTGGTAACTACCAACGTTTTCTATAGAGTTACGGCAATAAAAAAATATTATAACTTAACTAGTACTAAGAAAGTAAAATATCTGCTAAAAAATTTAATAATCTGTACACTACCAGGGCCATCTTAAGCTAACCTGGGGCTCTGGACATACAAGAATTTGGGGCCTTTTTGAAAGTAAAGAAAGTAAGTTACATTAACATTTTTCTACTATGATCACAGGACCCCGTGAAAATGGTAATGATGGCACTAAACACTAAAACATACAAGCTGCATAATAATTACTAAGGCTCAATTTATTATTTGGTACCCTTATTACAGTTCGCGAAAACGGGAGTTGTAATAATCCTTAATTCTTAGATTAGAGAATTATGTAGGTATTCGTCTGATTTCCATAAAATGGATTTATAATAACATGGTAAACGACGACAAGACAAAAATAACGATTTTTAAAAATCTGAAGACAAAACCAATCAAATCGACCTAAATATCTATATTTTTCTAAAAGATTCGACATCCCTTAAATTAACGAAGATTGTCAGTACCTCTCTGAGTATATGTGTTCTGTGGTCAGTACAGTACTTTTCATTTTCATATTATTATTGTGATATCGGCTAAGGACAACAAAGGGAGATCCTTTTTGGATCGTTTTTTGTTTTTTTCAAAATTTTTATCATTAATTTCATTACGACGACGACTTGAAGACTCGAATACTTGACAATTGAAAACGATAAATACTTGAAATTGGCAGAAATGGCTGATCCGAGTGATCCGGCTGGTTGCCATTTCATCAAAAGAAGAAGAAGTTTTTTTGTTGTCGTTTTTTGTTGTTTTTTTCGGAAGACGGTCCCCATTTCATGTCACATTTATATATTTTTTGTCATTAATTTCATCACGACGAAGACTTAGAATTGAAAACTATAAATACTTGAGATTGGCAGAAATAGCTGGTCCGGCCTATTGCCATCTCATCAAAAGAAGAAGTTAACAAAGGGTTCTTCTTTTGATGAGATAGCAACTAGCCGGATCAGCTATTTCTGCCAATGTCAAATATTTAGTCTGTAAGTCTTCGTCGTGACGAAATTAACGATAAAAATTGTGGCTGAGATGAAATGGAGACCGTCTTTCGAAAAAACAGAAAACAAAAAGCAATCATTTGATGACGTTCTGAAAAGAAAATTTAAAAAAATATTATGGACGTTGTGTTTCTTATTCCGAATAGTAGTATGCATCATGGTTCAAATTACACCGAATACGTTGCATCTAAAATTAGGAATCAAGAATCAGTTGGAAAACAGTTTTTAAAGCTTGCAAATAGTGGTGCGTTTCCGTGCTTGCCAAGGCTCGGCAAAAATCCACAAGCCCCAAGCGTCCACAAATCTCGCTTGGAATTTGGTGTGTGGTGAACGCGTCAGTGTGCTATGTACTCGTACATCCAAGTAATGGAGGACACCAAACTTATATAGGATATTACGTTTGGTTTAATCTACTTTTACTTCAGATACAAGCAAAGTAAAATAAAAGCGTTTCTCACTTTGATATGCTTACCTACATTAATACCAGGGACCAAGGGTATAAGGGTTTGTAAAAACATTTCAAAAATATGTTAAAGGTATAATAATAGGTTAAAAACATTATCAAATCTTTATCATTTGCCGTGGTAGCAGACACCTTAACGTAACTTTGGTCAAGTAACCGACTCTACGACAGACGGACATTGGAGGTTCAGTCTCGTTTTCACCATCTGGGTACGGAACCCTGAAATTAATGCGTATGCCTCATACCTATTCCTTGATGAGTACCCAACATCAAATTTCATTTTGCTTTAAATTTTATATGGTTATAAATTGTTTAAGTTAAGTCTAATTTTTTAATTGCCTCTTTGTTGGACCAGTCACTCATTTTGAAAACAGAACTAGACGTGCGTTCGTCGTGAGAACACAGCACAGCGGCTACCAAGCGCGCGCCAACACGTGAACGCGTCGCAAACACCCTTTTATCTGTGTTATAAAACCGGCACTAAGCCGGCTCTGATGCAAGCGTCCACAAGCTCACGCAAGCCAAGCCAAACACCTTTTTTATACGCTTGTGCTCGTGGACGCTTGCCGATCTTTGGCAAGCATGGAAACGCGGCTTAAGAGATAAAATAAGAGTTTTTTTTTCTGTATTTGAGGACGGCAATACTAAATCTATAGTAATAGTAGTCTTTAAGGATAAATAAAATTAAAGTTTCTGTTTGTAATTTTAAATTAACAACTTTTCACTTAATGCATAATAATATAAAAGCATACGGTACCTACTTACTTAAGTTACATCATCAAATCAAATTTAAAGTTTTTGTTTATCTGTCCGTCCGTCTGTCCGATATTGAAGGAACTTTCACTGGCAGATAGCTAATGATATAAGGAGTAACTAAATCTACGTTTTTATACTTCCCCTTGCGGTCGGTCGGTTAACCGCGGTTATTGTTGTAAAACTACAACAGCAAACGTATACTTTTGTACGTATTATAATGAATTAAGTTACGATATTTTTATTTAGAAAAAAAAAACACGAGTATTAACCATTATTCCAACCAAAATAAATCAATAGTTACCAGTACAGGATAATATCTGCTTTTTGGAGGACGTTATAGTCCGGCCACTCAGAGAATGCGTTTCTGACACTTGTAAATTTGTCATGAGTAACTGGTAACAGTATTTATAGCATTCATTATGCATAATTATTCAATTTAGATTTATTTTATATTTCAAACACAATATTAACAAAATTGTTAATGGATGAATTAAATTTAATCGTAATTTCTGAATGAAACCAAGGGAAAGAAAATAAAAATACTGTATTTATTGAAAAATATATATTATGAAATACATAGTTTTAGGATTTCAATAATGTCAAATCCAAATTTAATCCGACTCCGATTCGCTTGAGGACTCACTGTCATCTTCACCAACATGTATTATCATGTTATTATCAATCATAGTATATATACGAATATCGCGGTCAAAGTCATCAAATATCATTTTTTTAGTTTTTTCATCCACCTTCATCCAGTCATCTCTTGTGACTTTTTCGCATGCTTCTTTTAAAAGCGTCTTCATCTTTTTTATGCCATATGGTGGAGAAGTATTATGGCGGGCTGCATAACCTTTAATTTGAGCCCAGATTAGCTCTATGGCATTGTACTGGCAGTGATATGGAGGAATTCGGAGAACGCGATGACCGTACTCCAGAGCCAGCTCATCTATTTCGTATCTAATATTTGATAGCTTATGGTCGTTGACTAATTTCATCAGCTCAGCTTTTAGCATTGATATATTTGCGTCAATGCCACTTCTTTGCAGCCAAGCCACCAATTTCTCTTTTCTATTAGCTTGAGTAGGTGCTTTATTTATTTGCACCGAATGATAAGAGGCGTTATCCATTATTATAACTGAAGCTCTGGAAGGCCAGGTAGCAACACATCCTGGAACCACTCCTTGAAT
The DNA here is from genome assembly GCA_916048165.1 of Spilarctia lutea. Taxonomy (NCBI): domain Eukaryota; kingdom Metazoa; phylum Arthropoda; class Insecta; order Lepidoptera; family Erebidae; genus Spilarctia; species Spilarctia lutea. Next base: position 8,874,891 of record OU696488.1, read on the forward strand.
ACAGCCGCATTAATTTCTTCGTGGTAGTCAGTAGTAGTTTTTGACTCAAATGCTAATAAACCATTTTCCACAAAACCATACTTCGCACAACCAGCGTGGCATATTATGAGACGTGCTCCTTTACCGATTGGCACTTTCGACGTCGACGCTTGAGTGTCATCTGTCCAAGAACGAGAAAGCTCGTGATTGGTGTTCAGCCGTGTCTCGTCAATGAAAACGATATTGTCCTAATTATCAATTTTTTTTGCTTCTCTTAGAAAAGTAATTCTTTTTACCAGAAATAAAAAGGGATAAAAATAGTTTTTCATTTATTTTTAATTCAGCTGACTGATATCACGACAATTATTTTCATTAGTTTGGTTTGGTCGTACCTATATCGTATTATAAACTATTTTAAATATGTATTAAGTACATTATACACACTCTCGAATAATTTCTCCGATGTCCCCAGGAACTTTAATGTCGTTCGTATAAATGCCCAAAGCATTTCGGCACATTTCCCTGAAATGGTGACTACATTCGAATGTACGACATCCTTACATACTTTGGAACTCATCTTGTTCTACTGTTTTTTTGTGTATTTAATAAAGATAAATAAATAAAATTATATATTATCAAATTAGAACGTTTTATTTAACAGTATATCGACCGACAGAATATATTACGATTCCAAAAATACTCACTTACAATTCAGTATTATTTTGCCTCATCACTACAAAAACAAACTATTGACATAACCTTGAAACAGCGCAGTTTGACGTCGTTAGACTTTTAAAAATTATTGTTCTTAAATTAATTAATTGTTAATAACTTTAGCCCAAAATAAAACGTTTATTGTACATTGGCGTGATTATTAAATTTTTTATGTTATTACTCATTATTAAGGTTAATAAAAGATATTTAAAATTTTGCCATAAATTGTACTTACGCCAGTTCAAAGTTACATCGCCCATTGGATCACGATCTGTCAGAAACGCATTCTCTCAGTGGCCAGACTATAAGGTTATTTTATAAACTAAAATATCAACATATTTTTTTTCTTAACCGTGTATAGCCAATATAGCCTTATAAAAAAACCTTTTTATTTTTAAATTGTGCAGCTTTAGTATAGTTTAAAATTTATTGAATTGCGAGATAGAACAGTGTATTTACTATCGAAATTTATTATAACTCAATTCGTGAATTAACAAATTAAAAAAATATAATATTAGCTAAGTTGGCAGAGAATATTGTGCTCGCATGTAGGTACATTTATAATCAAATAATGCTATTCTTTTCCTTATGAATTGACTTCAATTGACATCTATCTGGTATCAATTATAGAATATCTATAGGTATTTTGTACGTAGTGAAATGTACCTGTTGGGACATCTTTTTATCACACTCGTGAAGCAGAGGGAAGGCGGACAAGAGTTGATAACATATATGCTAACTGCTAACTCATCTACTTACCTTACATCTCTATTTATATCTCACTTGATATACTTGAGCGCCAGATACACTTATTTGAGTAGATTACTTCATTCCCAAAACTAACATTTACTTAACGGCACTGGTCGGGCGTTTATGATTTCTGTTCTAAGTTTTGTGTCAAGACCCTCGCCCGGGTCGCCGGCGATGAATTGGACCCGATTCTAGACTGCGTCAGCTAGAAGTAGAGGAGTCCCGAGCGACCGTTTTGAAGATAACCGGCTGGATTTGCTGTTCTAACTCCTACATGATTCAATAATAATGTTCTTGTGACGTGTTTAATTTAACATTTACCTTACCTTGCCGCATATCCTAAGATTTACAAAGAGAATAATGGTAGGAGCTCTAATCAAAATAAACGATTATAATAGAATGATTTAGGCTTTTCCGATCCCAACAATAATAATAATAAATTCCAACTTCCAACCATACGTTCGAGTCGACACACACTCACCTGACTCACTTGGGGGCGGACACGCGATATTATAATTACCTACTGGCGCGGAAAACAGGGCACTGGTAACTCATAAACATAGGGAATTATTCAAAAAAGAAATTGAGAGGACCGCTTCCCGGGGGCAATCGACGGGACACATCTGGAGCAGACGCTAGATGTTTCAGCATGCGAAACGGTAGTGATGAGGAGTTGAGCAGGCGGGTTCCCACCGGATCTGCCGAATCTATACTTACAGACAGGACAATTAGCCCAATGGAACCAGTCCAGTGGAATTCAGTCCAGTAGAATTTCGTATACCTACACCATCAATTCAGCATCACAATAGCAATAGAGATGAGCACGATGACATCAGATTAATAACACTAGCCGAGGATATTTCGCAGGAAACACTTGCCACTCAATCTGCGACCAGAAAAGCTAGAGAGCGTATGCAATGAGTAAAGAAATAAAGGTTATTTGTTATAAAAGAGTGCAAAGTTTCTTTTCAGCAGGATTTTTGCGCAGGATTCTAAAATTAAAACCACGACAAATATATTTGATCATCAGTCGTTCCCCACGTTCAAGCATCGCCCGCCACATCAAATACACAGCAAACTACACCAACACGATCTCACACTACTACTCAGACTAGCACTTTATATAATACCGACTCTATAAATCAAATAATAGAAGATGCACAAGTGTCCCACTTGCCACAAATGGATATGTCTGCACAAGAATTAATTAATCAGTTAGAAACCGCTTTAATAGTTTACACAGTTACCGATCCAACAACAAGCCACGCCACGCTAAGCTACTAAAACTAAAAGAAAGTAAAAAGTTTTATGGATGTAAACATTTTCAAAAAACAAATACTGTACATTTTTTTCTCTTCTGTATCCGATTTAAATATATCTATAGGTACTAATAATAAAGCTCAAGAGTTTGTTTGTTTGAACGCGCTAATATCAGGAACCGCTGGTCCGATTTGAAAAATTCTTTCAGTGTTGGAAAGTTCATTTATCGAGGAAGGCTATGGGCTATATATCATCACGCTACTATTAATAGGAGCGGAGCACCAATGAAGAATGTTTAAAAAACGGGGGAAATTTTCACGCTACGGGCAATATAACACGCAAACGAGGTTGCGTGGGTCAGCTAGTCTACTTGTATCAGATCTTTAATTTTTTATTTTATTGATAACGGCAACAGGTAGACGCTTGAAATATTCACGGAATGTTTAGATATACATATATTTACTTTAAAAATAAATAATTAAATTAAAATGAAACTAATATTTAAGGAGAGGCCCCATACAAAAACGTGATTTTTTTGCTCGTTATTGTGAGCTAGTTAGATAATGGTATCGGTAATGGATAATGGTAAAACCGTAAATTTAAGTTCAGGTTCAGGCTTTTTTTTGTTTGTTACCTCGTAACTTTCGACTGGGTGAACCGATTATGATATTTCTTTTTTTATTTCAAAGCTGGTGCTTCCCGTGTGTTTCAATTTCATTTGGTCCAGTTTTAGAAGTCGGTTTCTTTTTGGTTAAAATTTATGATTATACTAAAAAACATTTTACACAACTCGTGCGACGTGCGAGTCCTCGCACTTGGTCGATTTTTTTATCTTAAAATAAGTTGCTGGTTTCCTTGGCATCGCATCTGTGGACCTTTTACAGCAGTACAAGTGGTACATTTATGGCACTAATCTTACAACCAACAATGAAAGCAGTAGCAGGTCTCGCGTTCTGTTAACATTGTCTTCTTGTCACTAGGATGGCCTCCTGAAGCTACATCGTGTACTTCACGGAGAACGTCCGGCGAGCTAAGGCACAATTATCGCAGGTGAAACTCTCTTCCGTTGTTCTTTTCTGTAGACCCACGCTATCCCCTTGGGCCCAATAAACTTTAGTAATAACGCTTGCAGACGATATGTTATATGTGGAAGTCGCCACACTACAATTCAGCAAATCTAAAGGCAGAGAAAATATTTAATTTAGGATTTAACGATCGTAAACAAGATGAAAAAGATACAACTCTTTACCCTTTAACTTTTCAACCATAAAAAATATAAGCACTGAAAGCTTTGTAATTATTTCAATTGTTACACATTGAACTGTAAAATATGTTTTATGAGAACATACCCATGTCTAAGAGTAATTGTCGGTTCCTCGCGGCCCCCTGAAGATGGAGGCCCTAGGCACTGACCCCGTGTGCCCTTATGATAAAGATGTACCGTCTTGCAAACGTGTACAGTAACAAATGTAGGTCTACGTAATGGATCTATGTAGTAACTATCTAGTGTTTTAGTCATTTAAACTAAAGACTTGCAAAGAGAGATCCATCGTAGCGCACGCGTGTGCGATCGTATCCCGTTTCAATTTTATCCTTTCATTGATTAAAAACTAATGGATACGGTGAGGTAACGCAATTTCGCTCAGTAGATACAATATCATCGCAGAAGTCGAACGTACTGACCATAGACCATCAGATTAAATCATTACGTACGCGTAACCAATATCGGCGACTCCCGACTAAATCTAGTGCAGTGTAAATAACGGTTTAAAGTGGTTATTCTAAATTCAGTGATATGTATTTTTCGAAAATAGAAGTTATTATGAATAAAAAAAATATATACTAGAAAAATGATTTATGAAACATTTTACATTTATTGCTGGATACTCAGTTTCGTTGCGTATACTGCAGCCAACCATACTTGTTGTCAAAGTGGTCAAGTGGTCGTAACAAGAACTCATGTATGTTGGAATCCAAGCACTAATGTGACCAGTCAGAAAAATCTAAAATGCAATCAATCTTACCGAATTAACAAAAAAAATTATATAATCACCGAAGATGGTAAAATAAGTTTAAGTCTTGGAAATGACATAGTTACCGTGATTGATGTGTAAGTATATCACATTCATATTATAAGACTAGCTGACCCACGCAACCTCGTTTGCGTCTTCTATTGCCCGTAGCGTGAAAATTTCCCCCGTTTTTTAACATTCTTCATTGGTGCTCCGCTCCTATAGCATTAGCGTGATAATATATAGCCTATAGCCTTCCTCGATAAATGAATCAACACTAAAATAATTTTTCAAATCGGACCAGCGGTTCCTTAGATTAGCGCGTTCAAACAAACAAACAAACTCTTCAGCTTATTAATATTAGCATAGATTCTAATTCGTATAAGAGAGAGAGAGAGAGACAGACGTGAAACTTACAATACACACACAGAGAGAGACACTTCAAACTTATAATATTCCCGTCTTTTTTTGCGTTTGGGACCAGGGTTAATAAGCTTCGGAAGGTACATTAATTGACGCCATTAATTGACCTTGTGATAATGCTTTTTTGGTGAAAAAGCACACATTATATGTATTATATTTATTGTACCTAATATTTATATAAATTAAAAGTTTGTTTTTACTATGCGAACCTTTCTTAATATATTTATATATAATTTTATAGATGACCATCATATTTTTTTTTAGATAATATTTCCAATTTAAGATTTTAATAAAGAGAGCATGATTGTTATTAAAAAATAAGAGAACAAATAAATTGTTGCAATTGCAGATACTGTATCAGCAAGTTCATAGAAAAACAAGATGTAACATTTTTAAATAATGTAACGGAAGCAGCAATCGTTTGTTATGATGAAGAAGAAGAAGAGATTCTGGATAACAGGATATTGGGATACTGTATGATTGTATCTGTATTATTTTTAATTCCAACGGCTATTATATACACTGCATTACCCGAGCTCAGGTGAGATTTTAAAATGACTATGTTATAAACGTATGTTAATGGTTCTTCCAGGAGATGAAATAAACGAACAGACATCTCAAAAAAATCATGACATTTCACTGCCACCTCTTTTCGCTTCCTTAAAATTATTATCTAAACTTCTTAGGAATTTTACTACTACGTTTGGAAATTGCTAAAGAAACATTTATTAATCATCAAACACTTATATTTAAGAAATCTGTCAAAAACTAACAAAAAAAATACTACTATGGTAAATAAAATTAAATACTTATTTTTCTCGGAGAGCACGTTAAGCTGTCGGTCCCGGTAGCCATGAATGAAACTTGCTAATCGAGTCAGTACTACCTCAATATACCGACGCTAGTTTCAACCTTCGAATACAGTTCACCCTCAGGGTTGCGGAGGTCTGATGCCGGTCGCTTCGTGGAAAAACTGATATTCAGGTAAAACAGGTGGGAACTATTAGCCGACCCCTAATAATCTTGGGAATAATAATGGCTAGGAAGAACGAAGAGACTTATTTTAATAATTTTGATTGTGTAATAACTTTAGGTATATTTTTATACTCATATCACATGCTTTAGGTTCTAATTTTCTAATAATATATTTCCAGGGATGTACAAGGCAAGAGCATTATAAACTTCTGCATAAGTTTAGCTATCGGTCAGGGAATACTTGTTATTTTGAAATTAGCAGAATACTCGGACATGAATCTGTGTGCAGCTCGAGGTAATATTCATATAAGACGTGTTTAAACCATATGTCATTTATTTACGTTCAGCTTTTTTCCACCTCCACTTCACCAGTACTCAGTTGGACAGTTTACAAGTGACGACATAGTGCTGAATGTTATTGTTTTATACCCCTGTATAGTTCTAAAAAGGTCTCCTGATGGTTCACATGACCCATAAATTTTCGACATGGGTCCATATCTATTAGCGTAGGCATCTCATTTCAGTTTTTATACATCTTTTTTTCAGGGTTTTTGACATACTTTTTTATAATAGCTGCATTCTTCTGGACAAATGCTATTTCAATACAGGTGCTGTTAAATACAAGGTAGGCATTCTTTACCTTATCGTCTATTACTAAGTTCATGAGACAATATTGACGGTAAAATAAAATTATTTCAGAAGACCGGCGACATTGGACTACAGCTGGAATGTATTCAAATGGTATTTTTTATACTCTTGGGGTGTTCCTACTCTTCTCACCATGTGTATGGCCATAGTAAACTTCCTCCCCGGTAACCATCGTAAACCCGGTATAGGCCTTAACCACTGTTGGTTCTTTAGTAAGTTTTAACGTTTATTTTATTTTATTGTGGATCAAAACGATGACATACGTCTTATGGTAATCTTCAGAAGATGCCTGTTCTCAGTAGGTACTAACTTCCCACCGGTTTGACCCCAGGGTAGCCCCCTATACCCGGTAAGACCCGTTATGGAGGATTGGCTTTAGAGGCATCACGGGACCATCTCATACCAGCTGACGCAGGTGATCACTGGGAAAGGATGCTTCGAAGATCATCTGTGTCTGATCCGCAAGGAGCCAACGCCTGAGTGCCACCACTGCGATGGCCAGACCGTACACACGGCGTTCCACACGCTGGCAGAATGTCTGGCGTGTGGAGCCACCGGGGTGGGGGTTCTCTCGCTCGTTAACATGATTGCGGCCATGTTGCGAAGCGAGAGCGCGTGAATCTCCGCCATTTCTTTCTGCGAGCAAGTTATGTTTGCCAAGAAGACGGCGGAGCGGGACCGGAAGAGGTTTAAAACTGTGCGACCAGGAGGTGGCATCCGAGGCGATTTCCGCAGGGGAAAAAAAGGGTAGTTCTATCGAGAAGGCAGCGGGCGTCCTTACGCCTGGGGGTCCACAATCATATTATGTTGCAGCTGGTTTCATCTTTGAAACCAGACTGAAATCGTATCGCTGTTCTAAAATAGAGACTTTCAAACGACTGCAGATGGTGTCGCAATCCGATCCGATTAAAAAACTCTAAATGTATCTACATCGTACCTCCCAGTCATTACATAATAGAACAGTGGTATGATAGAAATGAAGACACCGTATAACGTTTAAATAACTTTTACGACAGGTAAAAGTAATGTACATAGAATTGACTAACAAAGTAGTCATTTATACATACCTATAAGTATACAATGTAATATGTTTCTGTCCTCAGATAAATTTCAACAATGGTATTACATGTACAGTGTGATGTCCCTATTATTGGCTGCCAACATCGCTATTTTCATATATGTATTACTAGTTATATGGCGTCTCTCTTTCTCCTCCAGTCATCTGAAGACGTTGAAATACAAGTAAGCTTGGCACTTGGTATAAGTTCATTTTGTAATCAGCGGTGTGGTGGTATTCCACAGCTTAAATATTCAAAATTAATTCTTCCGATTTACACCGAGTTTAGAGTACCTAATTAGAGTACGAGAGGGAACACTTTTAAACTGTTGAACACACACAATTTTATACATAGTAAAACTGTTAGTTCTGCAATCTTCAGCGCCATTATAATGATAAGTAATGTATAACACTCAAGGATGAAACACTTTCCTAACAGTGAAAGAATTTTCTAAATCGGATCGGTAGCACGAATGTAATTCCAAAGCAGAGGCGTATCTAGCCCGTGAAGCGCCAGTTTGCAATCACTTCTCTAGCGCCCTTTAATAAGCGCGCAGATACACCGCAAACCCTGCACTATAGGTAAAGACGCCCCTGCTCCGAAGTCGAACATACAAACGCACAAACTTTACATATATATTTTATTTATCATCATCATCAGTTCAACCGAAAGACGTCCACTGTTGGATATAGGCCAAGGCTTTCCACGACAAGTGCTCTTAGGGCTGCCCGCAACTTTTTGGCCCCATCAGCCGTCGTAGCGGCGACCACATACATATAGTAGAACGATATAAATATAGTAAAACATATAATAATAATAAAAAAATATTTCGGATACGAGTATCTAACACACAACGCCATCTAGTCCCAAGCTAAGCAGAGCTTGTGTTATGGGTACTAGACAACTAATATAAATACTTATATCCTTTTTTTTTAAATACATACATATTATACCTACATAGAAAACACCAAAACTCCGAAACAAATATTTGCAGATCATACAAACATTTGGTCCGACCCGGGAATCGAACCCGAGACCTCAAGCTTAGCAGTCGCATACGCTACCACTACGCTACCCAGGCAGTCAATGTGTTTTGTTACTAGTATAATTTATAAATATGACGACTATTGCATATTTTTTTTGGTTGTATTTTCAGGTTTGTAATGAGCGTTCGACTAATATTACTGATGGGATTACCGTGGGTGTTCGAAATGATCGCATCTCTGCTCGGAAAACATATTATTTGGTATGTTTAATTATCGTTCTATCTAAATGTTTAATGCGAATACCTAACTAATACTGCAAACATAATATTGCTTAAACGTGTCATTCTGATAACCTTATTTATAGTCGTATTTAAGTGCACGAAGGACTTACGTATTTTTAGTTGAATTAACTTTACGTGGAAATTTATTTAGTAAGGCTAAAGAACAGTCATTTTAAAAGTAGGATGTGGTAACATTAAACAGACAAATGAAAATATTATTTCAAATGGTTCTTTTTGATTTATCAATCATTGCAATTAGTTTTTGATTCTTTATAAGCTACTAGCCGATTATCTTTTAAATTCAAAGTACGTAAGCACTTTAGGGACCTGCTGACGGAGGCATCAGAATAACACTTAAAAGTGTCTATTATATATGTAATATATATATTATATATATATTTACTTTTATTTATTTTTTATATTTATTTTTTATTTATTTTTATTTATTTATTAACTTTATGCACAAAATGTACAATGGCGGACTTAATGCCAAAGGCATTCTCTACCAGTCTACCGTTGGGTGGTGCGGAAATGAGTGAGAAGGTGCACAACACTTTATATTTATATTGTATATGTATAAATTATATTCAATGTATGTATATCTAGCACCTATTTATCTGTACGAATCATTGTATTTCATAAAATAATTTTATTTAGTCTCTCGTGTCGTATAAACACACACCTGCCACAAATAACTTCGCAACACCCAAAGGTTTGTCTGGAAGAAAATGCCTGTGGCATTAAGTCCGCCTTGTGCAACATGTTTGCAGGAAGTTTTAATAAATAAATAAGCCAAGCATTAGTTGAGTAGAGTTGAACTGCTGTGAACTGCCGCATCAATCAGTCATTAGTCCTCAAAAGACATCCAAAGTGATTGTCAGACTCAACATAAAAGCTGGTACTTACTCAACTAAGTAACTCATTGCGAATGTGCATACTAGATTTTTTTTTTGATTTTTTGACTATGTTTTTAGCAATTGTTTAACAGTGCAGACTAATCTTAATAGGTACTATTAAGATTAGTCTGCACATCATATTATAAATATTCCGGACATCTAACACACAACGCCATCTAGTCCCAAGCTAAGCAGAGCTTGTGTTATGGGTACTAGACAACTGATATAAATACTTAAATACTTTTTTTTTGTAAATACATACATATTATACATAGAAAACACCCAAACTCCGAAACAAATATTTGCAGATCATACAAACATTTGGTCCGACCCGGGAATTGAACTCGAGACCTCAAGCTTAGCAGTCGCAAACGCTACCACTACGCCACCAAGGCAGTTATAACATACTTTATATTGTTTTCAGGACAATGATTGACGTGTTCAACAGTATGCAAGGGCTGTTAATATTCTTATTGCTAGTTGTTTTACGCAAACGCGTGATAATACTGATGTTTAAGTACGGCTGGCTGGATTGTATATCAGGATTCGTTGAGAAGCACCTGGCTCTCGAAGATGATGAAGAACACGTCGTGCAGCACACTGACATACCGATGACGATGGACAACAGAAATATTATGTAGATGGGTTGTAAGAACTGAGAAGAAAGATAAACGGAGGAAGACGCTTGGTTATCGATCAGAATATATATAGTATACATATATACTCTATATATTGCCAAACATTTGAAGCAGACCAGTAAATAGGTACTTCATCCAGGAGATTATTAAACAGTATAGAAACAGAATGAATAAAAGTTTATGACAATCAAATTTACAATTATTTGTCTTAAAAGTTCAAAATTAATTCTTCCGACTCACACCGAGTTTAGAGTACTAGAGCCTCCCGTTCCCCGTTGTAACTAACTGATAAGCTAGTATAACTTAACTGTTATACTAGCTTTTACTAGCGGCTCCACTTTCAAATAACGTGGCTTTCTATTGCTAAAAGAATTTTCAGAATCTGTTTAGTAGAATGAGAGATTACCCCCCTACAACCTCATACCCTTTATCTCTTAATAGTAATCTTAATAAGCGAACATTTATTAATTAAAATATTATCTATCATAAATATGTATAAGTTGGCCTTAAACTGACCGACTAATGAATCAACTAAACTATAAAATTTATCAATTAAAGTCTAGACAAAATAGAGTTCAGTTGTTTGATTATTAAATACCGCTTTTTAATTGGGTATATAATTTATACTTATCAGGAATTGTTATTACAATGAAAACAACACTTTATGTAATAAAGTATGACTACATAACTATCACAAATAAAACTTAAAACATTATCCATAGCTTAAGCACGAACCTCAACAAATAAATTAAGTAGCTATCACATATATGTGATATCATACAACAAACAACACAATGTAAAGTCATCTTTTAACTTTGATTAAATATGTATTGCCGGAGTCAAAAAGTCATGAAAGATATATTGATCTTAACATACAATATGTTCAGTTTATAATTTATACATTGTTCGTAATTTGTATTAAGTTAGTATTGTTAGTAACACATTGACACTGTGTGGTTTTAGTCGATCCAATTCCGACACATCGCCTCACCGTTGTGTGGGTGGTATGTGGTATGTTAAAAAAAAGGTGCGGTAATTCTTTTTTGAGAATTAAATTATTTTAGTACTATACAGTGTACCGAATACTTTAATACTGTTTAATACTATTAAAATTAAATTTAAAATTACTAAGCGCTTAATGAATATACTATTTGAATATGTGGATATTTTAATAATTTGAAAGGTAACAGTAGTAATAGCAACATGTTGTTTATTTATGTTTATTAATCATCAGCCAAGATCCCGTGCTCAATCCTGTCAAACACAGCATTGCACGAGGAAGGTCGAGTCGACGCCTCAGATTTTCATCTTGGACCTGCCTGAGGCACTCTTGATCCCCGTTTTATTTGAGTGCTTTACTGATGCGGTTGTATGGCAAGTTATTTGAATGCGCTGGCGGTGGCCAATTATACCGCCAACAGCACGAACCTAAAGCACAAAATAGCACCAAGCACTAACTCGAAAACCGAATTGGGCGTCCGACAGATCGCGACTCACATTGCAGAGGTGGCGGACGATGCAAGCAGAGAAAATCCTCATCAAAAATTTAAGCGCCTCCTCCAGTACGATGAACATGCAGGCTGTAACTAAATTTTGCAGGCCAGGTGGGCCTGCTAATTGAGAGGACTAGCTTCTCGCTCTTTCAGTACTCATGGAAACGCTAGAGACCACGTTAATAAATAAATAAACCTTAATTGGAAACTAAAAGAAAAGGAAACAATAACATTAATTGCGAGAATGCCTGCATTAGTTAAGTTAACATCGAAGATCTCCTATTCAACCCTCCACCTTCCCCTTGTGCTCGAAGGCAAGGTATACGGGCGGCAGTTTCAAGGGAGCGGCAAAATCAAATATCGGAATAAAAATAAAACATTCTCGTAATTTGTTTGGCTTATGCCCGTAATTTTATTAGGCGCAGACTTACGTCATCTTAGGCAAGATGAACTTTTAGGATTGGTAGTCTAACAAAAAGAAATGGATATTCGCTAAGCTGCAAGCAGGGCCGTTTTACAGTTAGCAGCAAATTTTATATATATCATTAAGCATAATATTTTAAAATACTCTCCAATGAGCCAGACAAATCTGACGGGCCTACATCGTCCCAGACTCGCTTAAAGTTTATAAGAACTAACGCCTCTGCTATATTTATGGCAGACATACGCGTCATGTGTATTACTATATAAGTTTACATAGGCGTTCATATTTCTCAACAATATAGACTTAAAAGTAACAACACAACACCGTTGATTTTGACATTTTGCTGTCTACTACGCTCTTTCAACATATCTCCAACGGCGATTGACTGGTTTCACAACTACCTGTTTGGTCGCCTGCAGCGCATTAGTATTGAGACAACTGTTTCTTCTTGGTGTAGCACTATAGCTGGAGTAGCACAGGGCGGCGTGCTCTCTCCCCTACTTTTCTCCGTTTTTATTAACACCATCACTAAAGATCTTTCTTCTTCCAACCTATGTGCTGATGATCTCCAGATTTACACCAGGGCATCACCGATAGATCTGGCTGATGCTGTTATCACCACTAATGCTGACCTGGATAAAATTTCTAACACCGGTGGTACCTAATACATGGTGGAGCAACACCTATGGCTTGAAAATTAATCCATCCAAGACTCAGGTCATTGTCGTTGGAAGCTCACGAATGGTCAACAAAATTTATTGGACAAAATTGTTAAATAGGCCAAATATATTAATAAAAACATATTGTTGTAACTGTCAATGTCAAGTTGGTCGCTTTAAGATTGCACATTGCGTTGAAAAATCCACAGGCGCTTACTAATATAGCAACGAGTTTAGATGCAGTATATTTTAGCCGTCATCTTATATTTTTTTGACTTACCTTTTTCTTTTATCTCATTTTTTATGAATACAGTAAAACTTAATTAAGTGGGACCTGGATTTGAGAAAAACCTCCATAACTAGAACTCATGCTACGGGTCCCAACACTTTGGCACTGAATTGCTTCTGCTAGTAGGACGAAGTGAAGCTCTGTATCTGGAATTCGTTCTTTCCATTTTATTCTCATAGTTACCTCTATAACTGAGACAGCCAATACATTTTATATACTTCTGTAACCGAGATAAGATCGTTTTTAGTTCGGTTAATTTATGCATCCGAGGTTGCAATACCCTCGAAAACATCTTAATACGTCCAAAAGACAATCTAAAACTAAACAGATTTTTATAATTGAAACATTCTGTTTACATTTTGCGTACTCCTTCCTAAAAGGCCGGTTACGCACTTCTAACGCCTCTGGTGGTGCGGGTGTCCATGGGCGGCGGTAATCGCTTACCATCAGGCGATACGTCTGCTCGTTTACCCTAATATAATAATAAAAAAAAAATTGCACTCCGGGAGTGGCGGCAGAAGTGAAAACTTGAATATTAACGTTGTGCATTTTTGATATTTTGGAATGGTTAGAGAATAATTTTGTACGAATTGCTTTCATTATCAGTATAAAAGTACTATTATTTATGTGGTGGAATACAATATTCATTTATTGCGCTATCGTACACAAACATGACAATTTATATTATATGCAAGCGCCCTGCGCCGCCTGTCCTGTCACGTGACCTGACGCGAGTTTATACATTTTTTTTTACCCAATCCAAAAAAGTACACAGCGCCGCTAAAGAAGTTTTCACTTCAAAAAAAGAGTAAAATATTAATTAGCAGTGACGCTGAATTCACTTTGCCGACACAACTAATCAAATAGTCGTGTTCTATATAAATAAATTATTATCAACCACAACCTCATTAATAAAATCTAAAGATATTTCCATGGAACAATTATAATACTAAACTATTTTTAAATTGAAATAAAGTGATAAAAAATAATATGTTCAAAACCTTACGTATGCAACGATAACTTTTTTGTTAAAGTTTCATGACAAAAAATCAGGATGATTTTCGTTCACTACACGAGAGGCATCGCTATAAACAAGTAATTTTATAACTCGACAATCGATTATGAGCCGCTGTGATAGGATAATTAACAACACTCATTCTGCAATCGTACGCCGCCAGAGAGGATCCAGTGCGTGTTCATTGTGTTAAGTGATAAAAATATAAGAATTTATTTGTAGTTTTTCACCATGAAGGTTAGTAATTTTAAGTATTATAATATGGTTTGAATATTTATTAAAGTGTACACGTTGTAATATACTTTTAAAATTGGAACCGTTAAACTAGTGTATTTTAATTTTAGTTAGACATAAATTAACGTACAATTATTTTATACAAAATTTTAAATTTCAATAATATGTTACTACATATACCTATTACTTTTCTTCAAAGCTTAGCATGAGAAATAAAAATCATTCTTAAAAGTTTAAAAATATTTAAATTCCTATTTTTGTTTGCTAGTTTTTTAAATATTATATTAATTTTCTGTCATTATTTATGTATTTACTTCATACTAAAAAAAATTGAAATAAAATAACTACAAGTGCTAAAAATTTTATATAATTAAATTAAATTAAACCTACCCACTGTTGAAATTAAGCAGTGTTATGTAGTCAAATAATTTTTAATAACACGCATTGATTATTTTTCAACATATATGTTTTATCCTAGTCTACACTAATATTATAAAGAGGAAAACTTTGTTTGTATGTTTGTTTGTTTGTAATAAATAGGCTCAAAAACTACTGGACCGATTTTAAAAATTCTTTCACCATTCGAAAGGTACATTGTCCACGAGTAACATAGGCTATATTTTATTTTGGAAAAAAATAGGGTTCCGTAAGATATTTGGGTTTTTCGGACAAAAGGTGTAAAAATCAACCAGAAAAGTTACTTATTTTGAGAAAATGTTCATGCTACGGGCTATATAAGACGCAAACGAGGTTGCGTGGATCAGCTAGTATTTTATCAATAGACATTAAAATTTTATTCATTCTTAATAACTTATACCCCATTGCTTGTTTTATCACTATGGACTGTGGTTGTAAGACAAATCAAGTAAGTACAATCTGTTCGAAACATCGGGTACCTGCTTACAATTAGGGTATTGTGAACCATAGGTACATCTATTCAAATAAATAAATTTGAGAGTCTGTTTGTAATATTAAAATAACCGCTTTCTACTACATGCATTTGAATGTATATACGGTACTAATATATATTTTTAAAATTTTTGTCTGTCTGTCTGTTTGTTCCGGCTAATCTCAGGAACCACTGGTCCGATTTGAAAAATTATTTCGGTGTTGGATAGTCCATTTATCGAAGAAGGCTATAGGCTATATATCATCACGCTACTACTAGGAGCGGAGCACCAATGAAGAATGATTCAAAAACGGGGGAAAATTTTCACGCCACGGGCAATATGAGACGCAAACGAGGTTGCGTGGGTCAGCTAGTTAATCATAAATTGTCTGAGATGATCGCATTAATTTCTCAACTCCATTAGTATAGTTATTGCATAAGTATTGAGAATACCGGTTGATGGTAAAAATATCCTTCAGAAATTTCTATTATAATCTCTACTGACGAAATACAATCCACATGTCAACAATGTTTATGAATATATTGAAGGATTAATTTTACTAAGCGCTGCATTATTTCAACACTTTTTGATCTAAAAAATATAACTGGCTATTTGAAATTATCGTAATATCTGCATTATCTACATACATGCACATGGTATATGTCGCCATTGAGTAAAACACACGTTAGAACACAATGCAACCAATATGATATGTTTATGACAATATTGGTAGTGGTAAAATAGTACCGTCAAATATGAGTTACACGATGACAGTAAAAGGAGTAAACTATAAGTTAAGTAGGTATGTCTTAGTCGAGCCAGCTTCGGGTCAGAGAATCAGATTGCAGCGGTTAAAATTCGACTAATGAGATTCAAACTCGGTCACATTAACAAGAACTTATTTGTTAAGCCAAAAATATAAACTTTTTTTTTTTTTTTTTTTTTCTTTTTTTAAAAAAGACAACTCCCACATTAGGAATAAACATCCTGTGTCGTGGGGGACTTTACAAACATACATGAAACGGACACAAAGAACATCCAGACTCGGGACAACAATTCGTGGATCACACAAAGTGTTGTAGGTACCGCGTGGGATTTGAACCCACGACACTTGGCGCAGTAGCAAGCGGCATGGCGACCGCTGACACCACTCGGCCAACCGTGCAGTACAAACTAATAATATTATTGTAAAAACTACTAGCTTCGATCAGTTATTTTTGTATGTTCTCATTGATTTCACTTCTTTTTGTACAAATACAGAACCACATAATGTTTATTATCATAAAAAATATTCCTAACTTTAAAGCTTTCGTATTTTTTTATTTTATTATATAGGGGGCAAACGAGCAAACGTATCGCCTGATGGTAAGCGACTACCGCCGCCCATGGATACCCGCAACACCAGAGGCGTTACAAGTGCGTTACCGGCCTTTTAGGAAGGAGTACGCTCTTTTCTTGAAGGTCTGAAGGTCATATTGGTCCGGGAACACCTTAGGCGACAGCTCATTCCACAGTTTTGTTGTGCGCGGCAGAAAGTTAATAATACATAATTACCTTCACAACAGCATTTAATAATAACCTTTAGAATGAAAGTAATAAGAATCAAAAATGTATTTTAATACATATTGAATAAGTACCTATAATGTTGCTGATTATTTCATTCCTCATATGTTGTTCTTTGAAATATGCAGATAGCCTCATTAGAAAAATAGTGTTTTCATTTTCTTACGTACTTCTTATGCAGAGTCATTCGATCACGATGTAAAAGTAAATCGGAATTGTTTTTAATAACGTACCCACAAACAGCTGTTAAAATGACATTCGTCAAAGTTAAATATTACATTTATTATTATGTACACTACATAAATAGGTGATGGTTTGATAATCTTCGCCTTAAGTTCTAGCGTAAACGTTAAAGCAGTCATATTTATTAAATGGAGGACGTACGGTTCGAAAACAATTATGTGTAATATAACTATTCTCAAAATAAACAGACTGTTCTCTTTGATCGTTTTCATGACTGTTTAAGGAATACTCAAGGCGATGCACTTGTAAAACTAAATATAAATCAACACTCGAAACAAGAGCATCTCTCTGCGGGCTAAGCAATAGTATATATTATATTATACACCAATATTTAAAATTAATGTATTTTCCGTGGGCGAACCACGCTTCGGCATGAATGGGCCGGCTCGACCGGAGTGATACCACGGCCTCAAAGAAAACCGGTGTGAAATAGCGCTTGCGCTGTGTTTCATCGAGTGAGTGAGGATACCGGAGGCCCATACCCCAACCCCTCCCCCATCCAACTTCCCATCCCCCAAAGGCCGGCAACTGGACGCCTCTGGTGTCCGTGGGCGGTGGTAATCGCTTACCATCAGGCGATGCGTCTGCTCGTTTGCCCCCTACTCCATAAAAATAATTTTCACGTCGCAACCTTTCATTAACATTCGTATAGATAGACCATCAATTAAACCAGATGGTCTATACGAATGTTAATGATATTTAGCAAAAAAAATACTTCTAGATTATTATCTGAAAAAGCTCATGGTATTTTTATCCTGTGAAAAATTAATGACCAATACAAAATCAACACGAGTGAATACACTGGCAAATGCGAGTATAATACGAACTCGTATTAACTTACCTATACTGTAGGGGAGACCGAGGAGGGTTGTGACAGAGGAGAGTTGTGACAAAGACAATTTCTTGGAACCTATGACTGTTAGCGAGCTAGCAACAGCGCACGATTGTTTCTTTAGAAACGCGCCATTTGATGTAGTACGCGTCAGAGGCGCAAGACAAGTGGTAGCGTGAGTACGACGTCTAGGTGGAAAAAAAACTCAAAAGTAAGTTTTCTGTAAAAAAATTGATTATATTTATATGGTGACATATTAGTTCCATGTGCATATGCTATATTTTCTTATGTTGTGTGGTTATTGAAGTTTCAAAGCGTGGCATTGTCTTACTGTGTTTGCTCGCTTGTTTCGAAATTATGAATTATTATTTTGACCAGGGTCGCGATTTTTCTACCTAGGAGAGTTGTGACACGATGTCACAACCCTCCTAGGTAGAACTTGTCCTACTTTACCTTATTTTCTGGTTAGTTTATTTTAAATTCTTTTTGCAATCTCTTGTTTCTGTTTATTAAATATGGTTGTTCGTTTATTCTAGTAAATTCTTAAAACCTAAAATTCCACATAAAAACTGTACGGCAATTAAAGTTAACTTAAAATTTGGTTGGTTGAAATTATTTTGGCATGGGTTTTGGTGTTGTATCTATGCTAAATTGCTATATTTTTTGTTTTAGAATGCCTAATAACCGACACACCTATCAAGGATGAAATAGCAGCCATAGAAGCCAGTAGAAAGCTTAAAAGTGTGAAAAAGCGTGTTTTAAGCGAAGAAAAGAAGAAACTTAAGAATGCCAAGAAGAAGACCAACAAAAAAAGTGCCAGTGATATCGAAGAAGATACAGAAAATGATTGTTTTTGCTTGTGCTGCCTTGAACCTTATACCAATAGCAAATCAAATGAGAAGTGGGTTCAGTGCCTCGAATGCAAAGGCTGCTCTCACGAAGATTGCACTGGAGGCGAGCTGCAATATGTCTGTCATAATTGTTTATCAGATTAGATTAAGATTTTCAACTGATTTTGAAACGACTGATCTCGTAATGTTACCTTAATTACTTACAAAAGATTTAATACCTGTTATGTTAATGTTTCATGTTACTGTAGTTCCTACAATTATACCAAATGATAATTAAAGTACCTACTTCTATGTTTAAAAACGTGTATTTTATTTATAATTCATATAAAAGTCCGTTTATCTATCAAATTAAGTCTAAATACACAATTGTCACAACTTACCTCGGTACCTGTCACAACTTACCTAGGTGATAGGAGAGTTGTGACAAAAGGACTAGTTTCAATTTTTGAGGTACTTCTCAGAAACTTTATAACTTTCATAGACTTTGATGACTGTTTTTAAAAAAGTAAGGATTGAGCTCCATTCAGGCACAGGATTCGCAATCGTAGTATCCTTCTTTACTAAGATATGTCCTTTTAAGTAAAAATTGTCACAACCCTCCTCGGTCTCCCCTACTCGCATAGATATTTTTATAATATGTATTATTTTGTAATTAATCAATGTTCACGGATTTAAAAAAAAACAACACCTCTGTGGTTTGTTTTGGCATTTCTTCTCAGATGAGTGTTAGGAAATGCCGGTAAATTAATTAATAGTAATTTCTTCTAACTGGTAAATCCGACGTGTAAAAACATCTGTAAAGATTTACTTACAAATAAATATAATTTATCATTTACATTACCTGAATTCGATTTTAAACTTATTTCAAGTGAAATATTTTTTATTAAGGTATAATATTGATTACACATGGAAAGACATCTCAAAAGTGTATAATACGAATCCATACTATAAATAGTACATAATATAATGGCTAAACTGCTGTACCGATTTCAATGAAATTTGGCATGGAGATACTTTTATTCTTGAGGAAGGATATGTGCTACTATTTACCATGATAACCTAAGTACACGCGGGTGGAGCGGCGGACAAAAGCTAGCATGTTATGAAACTTCAAAATGTATAATTAGTATTGTTTTGTATGAAAGATTTTATGTAATATGTGAGTTTTAGTAATGGTTAATTAGAACATTCATTTTTATACACTACTATTGTAATGATGATAATTTGTATTTTAATCTACATGTTAATACATTGAAAATATATTTAAGGTCGAATAGTAAAACCTCCTCGTTTTGAAGTCCGTTAAAAATGAATCAGAGAGAAGTAAATAAATTCTATCTTTAGTATACGAACCGGACACTTCCGTTGAATCCATAAATCAGGTTTTTCCCCTTGAGAAAATATTTTTCCCATGCAAGCAGATAACAATTTCTTAGAAAATCAGAAAATATGTTTAGATTTAACGGAAACGAAAAATAACCTCCGTCAATCATTACACTTTTATCTATGGAGTAAGCTATTTAAGTTAGCTAAAAGACCCCTTAACAATTTCATGTTAAAATGTCACTCGTTTTAACTTGTGTCTTTACTCGCATAATTACTTGTATGTTACTCACTTTTTATTTCATTATGTTATTGTCTATATACAATTGTATATGATATCATTTTGTTCTCAAGATATAAAATATTATTGTCAATACTAATTTCATTCCGTCTTTCTGGTTGCTCCTTGCTTCCTATTAAGATCTTTATATTAATAGATATATTTTTAGTTTGCGATGGCCTTGGTGAGTTGCCAAGAATTTGTCAAGAGGTAGGGAATAAATCATTAAAGAAAAACAACTTACCTAGCCCACAAAGAAATAGGAATATACAGGGTCTGTCGTAAATAATGGATAAGTCGTAAACTGGAGTTGGTCCGGCTATGAGACTATTAGAAAATCGTATCTTTTTGCCAGGGTTTCTAACCGTATGGAAATGGCGTAGACTTTTATGTTTTTTTAAAATTTCGCTACTCTTTGCATTCATTCCGTTGCCATTTCGTTAAATTTAGGTATTTCTGTGTCATTTTTTTTGTACTATAGTCTTGAAGATGTGTATTATTTAGTTTTAGTACTGTTTTAGGCGTTTTTAACGTTGGTCATTTTCAAAATTGTCATTTTAAGATTTTTTATGTTTTTGTTTTACTTAGGGTCAACTTTTGATCATTTACTGTGTAAAAAAAAAGTACGGCGCTATAGCTGCCCATGATCTTAATAAATTATCTAGTATGTGTAGATTCTAAAAAGGTATAACAATGCATACTTCACAAGTAATATTAAGCTACATGAGCGAGATCAATATCAAGGTGAGAAAATATTTTTTTCATGTAATGTTGTAAATGGTTATAAAACTTCGTCATAATGATTTATTTCTGCCAAGATTCTTTACACAAACACTATGGGGTCACTATTAAGGATATTCAAAAGAAAACTAGGTTGTTTTAGTACGTAAAAATATTTATTCAACAACTTAAACTAAATGTTCGAAGTGTCCTCCGCCGGCAGCTATGCACGCTCTACATCGCCTAATAAACTATCGCTTAATCCGGCGCACATAACCGGCTTCTTCAATTTTTCTCGCTGCTACTTATGAAGACACGATAGTCAGGATGCCGGGCATTTGGATATTTTTCCCGATAAACTCTAGCAGCTCTATTGGCGTTGCCATCACATAAACCATAAATGTAATGCATGTTTACGTATTCGGCCGGCGTGTATTGTTGAGGCATGATATACAAAATTTTCCAAAATAACACGTGCAATCGATAGCACAACACGATGCCCATAAATGAGAGCTGAGTTGTCAATATCACCAGGTTAACAAGTCCAAATCACAAAGAAAATCTAAGTCCGATATTAGAAAGCAGTAACAAATTGACGACAGTAATGAAAACGAGTGCATGCAGTGTGCCTAGTAACAATGTCCTTTTCACGCGGGGAGACCCTTTGTATTGCTGTCTTTGTTCATTTTTTTACCTGATGATCCTTTTTACGAATAAACTTGTAACATGTTTGTCGCATGTAACTATTAGAGCACATCAATTTTAAAATTAAACACCTTTATGAAATGAGGAGGCATGAAATTTTTTTGACAAAAAACTACCTAGTTTTCTTTGAATATCCTTAATAGTGGCCCCATAGTGTTTGTGTAAAGAATCTTGGCAGAAATAAATCATTATGACGAAGTTTTATAACCATTTACAACATTACATGAAAAAAATATTTTCTCACCTTGATATTGATCTCGCTCATGTAGCTTAATATTACTTGTGAAGTATGCATTGTTATACCTTTTTAGAATCTACACATACTAGATAATTTATT
Organism: Spilarctia lutea; assembly: GCA_916048165.1. Taxonomy (NCBI): domain Eukaryota; kingdom Metazoa; phylum Arthropoda; class Insecta; order Lepidoptera; family Erebidae; genus Spilarctia; species Spilarctia lutea. Next base: position 8,897,369 of record OU696488.1, read on the forward strand.
AAGATCATGGGCAGCTATAGCGCCGTACTTTTTTTTTACACAGTAAATGATCAAAAGTTGACCCTAAGTAAAACAAAAACATAAAAAATCTTAAAATGACAATTTTGAAAATGACCAACGTTAAAAACGCCTAAAACAGTACTAAAACTAAATAATACACATCTTCAAGACTATAATACAAAAAAAATGACACAGAAATACCTAAATTTAACGAAATGGCAACGGAATGAATGCAAAGAGTAGCGAAATTTTAAAAAAACATAAAAGTCTACGCCATTTCCATACGGTTAGAAACCCTGGCAAAAAGATACGATTTTCTAATAGTCTCATAGCCGGACCAACTCCAGTTTACGACTTATCCATTATTTACGACAGACCCTGTATATGACACTAGCTGACCCACGCAACCTCGTCTGCATCTTCTATTGCCCGTAGCGTTAAAATTTTCTCTCGTTTTTGAAACATTCTTCATTGGTGCTCCGCTCCTATTAGTATTAGCGTGATTATATATAGCCTTCCTGGATAAATGGACTATACAACACGAAAATAATTTTTCAAATCGGACCAGCAGTTCCTGACATTAGCGCGTTTAAACAAACAAACTCTTCAGCTTTATATATTAGTATAGATATAGATTGGCAGGAAGGAAGAAACAAGAGCGAGAGAATAATGTCACCTTGGACATTTTTCTTTTAAATATTCTTTACATTTTAAGGTTTTATTTGTTAGTCCTAAAGATCACATTTGTTTTATTTTATTACTATAGTACAAAAAAGGGAAAAGTTAATTTTAATAAATGCAAAGATTAAGACCTAACGAGGTTCTTAATAAAAAACAGTTTAGAAACCTATAACCAGGGTATGTAAAACCTTTTGATAACGTTTATATATGTACCTACAGACATCACCCGAGCCATTATTACTAATCAATTGACACCTCATTCAATGAAATCAGTTCAGAAATTTAAGCGCTACGGTGGAACATACAAATATATATATATTGCCAAAACTGTTAATCTTCTTTTTGGGTGCCCTAGTTAGCCAGTACCTACAGGGGCTGTCCTTGGTCGATGTTACTTAATGAATGACCGGTTGATAGCCCTAAGCGCTCACCAATAGCCCGCGTCAAGTTGTAGAGGCCATCTGAGACCAACAGCTGTAGTCGTTTCATTAAAAAATAAAAACTTATTTTTGGCTTTGCCGTAGTAGGGTAAAAACAGCTAGATTGACAGATAGATAGGTATCTCTATTGCACACCATAAAATGAAAAGTACAACGAAGACAATTACGAATTAAAACAGTGGTACAATGGGCGGCCTTATCGCAGACCGAGATCTCTTCCAGGGTACCTTTAGGCTATGGCTAGGTTTAATTTGAATTCTTAACACAAATACTGCGGATCTCTGTTGGTTTTAGACCACGAAATCATTGGTAAGTAGTTTTTTTTTATAATTGTAAGCAAATAGAAGAAGCGGAACAGTAAAACACATGAAAAAAAACAATAGCAGGAAACGGCTACTAATGACAAAATAAGAAACATTGTTTGTTTGTTATTGTGCGAATTATCTACTTGAAAACACTGGTCCAATCTACGTAATTAGTGTAAATAAATATGGCAGCGCTTATCAAACAGCTTCGATAGTAATATGGTATGGTATTATCAAAGCAAGTCGGAGCATAACTTTTGTTACATCTAAGTTCAAACAGATTAATCGTACCTTAGGATATACGATTAAAGGATATAATATATGTATATTGTACTAGCTGACCCACGCAACCTCGTTTGCGTCTTCTATTGCCCGTAGCGTATTAGCGTGGTGATATATAGCTCATAGCCTTCCTCGATAAATGGACTATGCAGCACTGAAAGAATTTTTCAAATCGGACCAGCGGTTCCTGAGATTAGCGCATTCAAACAAACAAACAATCAAACAAACGAACACACTTCAGCTTTATAATATTAGTATAGATTAGTATAGATTTATTATATATATATTTATCTATTTATATCTATTTCTCAATTCGAGGGACGAAATAGTTGGTATTTAAAAAAAAAACAGTTATTGCATCTATATAGCACCTACCCCATTCTTTAGGTCTAGTGGCTGAAAATGGCTTAGACATTATTTACACCAATGTATTTATTTATGCTTGAATGCATGAATAAATATCACCTGAAGTGATACAACGTTACATATCTACCATGAAGGTTAAATGAAATCATTATCTTCATTTTCGTGGGTTTTTTACCCTTTCCCGCATTTACTTGAAGTGCACTGAATGAGTTTTCTTTGTCCATTATCCTCTATCAAAATCAAAAGTAATTACATTACTGCTTACTCTTTTCTAAGAAGTCTGATAGTCTCCTAACCGTATATTACGGCCACAGTGGCAAGTCTCAACGGAGACCAGCCAACTACGCATTAGATATTATAGTGCACAAGGGCGTAAACACAGATGCACTATCTGTTCCCTCTCTCTCATAATCCGATGGGATGGTTATCCGACACGACCGGTAACAGATCGGGCGCAGGACCGACAGCTTTACGTGCTCTTCGAGGCACGGGGTTCAGACCCTAACTTCCAAACTCCGAGCTATTATTAAGTATTTCTATAATCAGAAAAGCTCAATAACCCTTTAGGCCGGACCCGGGTTTCGAACCCCATACCTCTTAATTGGCAGTCGCACACAGTCTCTCTCTCTCTTTTATAACCGTCAACTTCTATGCATTAAACTTTCTTCACCACATTTTAATCATCTTTACGCATCACATGTTAACATTTCATTCATTGACGCTCTTTTCATTTTCCACTAATGCAATTATTCAGTACCTCACCACAAAGTTGAATTCTTAGAAGTACATAAAATATTGTAGAATTATAATTACTGTTACGACTTTAGTATCAATAAGTTTTATGCATTATTGATTCAGGAATATAGCTGACACATTGTGTAACGTTCTGTAAACGACCATAGCGACTTCCTTTACCAAATGATAACGCACTTTTATCGCGTGTCTATTATTAAAATAATCTACTCCTGTGGTTACAATCCACTACCACACTGTTAAAATACCAGGAGTATTTTATTATGAGAAGCGCAAAAGACCCACATTCATTTATTTTTAATATTAACTTTTTCGCTCGATTGATAAGTTCCTTTCATGCAATTTTACCACGAATCAAACTCCCTGCCACATCTACGCTAGTTAACATGTGACATTCAATGACATATAACTAAATAACTGTAGGATATATATAACTGTAGAATAAATAATTGCCTATTATAAAATAATATAACGGCTTCAAGTCAGCAATAAATAGTCGCGTCTGTTTTAAACTCGAGATAAAATTTGACCTGACATGGAATGGACCGTATTAATACAACATGCATGTATCATATTTAAACACTAATTACCATACTTACACACTCTTATAGCTTAAATTATATTCGTTATTATATATCAATTTCAGTTTTTAATTGGCATTTTGCACTTGATAACGAACAATTCGAAAATTTTAACAACTAAATAACCTAACTAGGTTATCGTGGCAAAAAGTAGCCTACGTGTTTTTTTTATTGTATAATGGGCAAACGAGCTAACGTATCACCTGATGGTAAGCGATTACCGCCGCCCATGAACACCCGCAACACCAAAGGCGTCACAAGTGCGTTGCCGACCTTTGAGGGATGGGAAGGTGGATGGAGGGAGAGGTTGGGGTATGGGCCTCCGGTATCCTCACTCACTCGGTAAAACACAGCACAAGCGCTATTTCACATCGGTTTTCTGTGAGGCCGTGGTATCACTCCGGTAGAGCCGGCCCATTCATGCCGAAGCGTGGCTCTCCCACGAATAAATTGTATTTCTATGTCTTTCTCCAAGGTTCAATCTATCTCTATATGGAATTTAATCCAATTCGGTTCAGCGGTTTAGCCGTGAAAGCGTAACAGACAGTTAGACAGACAAGGTTACTTTCGAATTTTTAATATTAGTATGGATAACTGAACAAAATAAATATATTTGGTAAAACTAAGAAACATGCTTTCAAAAGTCAGTTACAAACAAACATAAGGGTGAACTATTGACTGCACGACTGGCCTACTGGTCTGCGCCAAGAGACCCAAGTGACAATACTTTGTATGATTCACATATTCTGAGTTATGAGTCTGGGTGTTCTTTGTATTCGTTTCATGTATGTTTGTAAAATCCTCTGCGACGCAGGATATATATTCATAATGCAGGAGTTGTTTTTAAATAAAAATAAGAAGGTAAGTTTATTTTTTTCGTTTATAACCGACTACGGCGAAGCCAAAATGAAGGGAAATAGTTCTGGCAGTCTATGTATGCACCTAGATCTCTGAAACGATTTTAATTAATGAAAAGTTAATAGATTCATAATAATAGCCCGAGTGGGGTTTTATGTAATGTCAGGTTACAGCCTTTTTTATACTTTTTCTTGTTTAAACAAAGCCAGAGCCTTGTAAATTGTTGCCATATTATGAAAACGATATACGTCTCCGTTCTTGCAAAAATGAATGTGTTTTATTGACTGCCTCGGTGGCGAAGTGGTTGCATAGGCGACTGCTGCGCAACCCCGGAGGTCTCGGGTTCGATTCCTGGGTCGGACCAATGTTTGTAAGATCTGCAAATGTGTGTTTCAGCTTTTTTTATACTTTTTCTTGTTTAAACAAAGTGAGAGCCCTGTAAATTGTTGCCATTATTATGAAAATGATATACGTCTCCGTTCTTGCAAAAAGACATGTTTTATTGACTGCCTCGGTGGCGCAGTGGTTTCGTAGTCGCCTGCTGTGCTTAAGATCTCGGGTTCAATTCCTGGATCGGACCAAATGTTTGGGTGTATGGTCTGCAAATATTTGTTTGGGAGCAAGGGTGTTTTGTATGCTCTGCTTTGTTTGGGACTAGATAGTGTTTTGTGTATTATATGTCCGAAATATTTATTTATTGAAGTGAAACTTCTTAAGGCGCATGAGGGTAAAATTTTTAAGGATGAAACGCAATAATAATAATATTAGCGTCACGATGATGTACAGCGTTTTTGTCGAAAAAGAGGGAGAGAGCGATTGAGACCGATTGAGAGAGAGTGAGAAAGGGCGAACTATATTTATTTATTTAGGTATATAGTTTTTTTGTTAGATAGATCGAAGTTACAGGCCACAGGTAAACAGAGACTCCTCTTTACCTTCTGTTTTACGTCATTCTAAAAGCATTAACTCGAATATCCGTCATAGTTAACAATAATAAAATACGTAAAACGTATTTCCCCAATATTGACAATGAGGCTAATGAAAATGAATTCGTAGAACAATAACTTATATTTGATTTATGGTAAACTGACGTGATTCAACATGTGACTACGTAACTTGTTACGTTGTCACAAAGTGCGGGTCAATCTATACTACACTAGCTGACCGACGCAACCTCGTTTGCGTCTTTTATTGCCCGTAGCGAAAAATTTCCCCCGTATAGTGTGTCGCGGACTTTTTTATAGATATTTATAAGGTCTACGATTAATTAGAACATTTTATGGTTCTATATTTTATAGTTTACGCAGCGTACGCAAAATAAGTAACTTTTCTGGTTGATTTTTTACACCTTGTGTCCGAAAAACGCAAATATCTTACGGAACCCTATTCTTTTCCAAAATAAAATATAGCCTATGTTACTCGTGGATAGCCTTCGAATGGTGAAAGAATTTTTAAAATCAGTCCAGTAGTTTTTGAGCCTATTCATTACAAACAAACATACAAACAAAGTTTTCCTCTTTATAATATTAGTATAGATAATAATTAAGCTGAAGAGTTTGTTTGTTTGACCGCGGTAATCTTAGGAACCGCTGGTCCGATTTGAAAAATTATTTCAGTGTTGGATAGTCCATTTATCGAGGAAGGCTATAGCCTATATATCATCACGCTACTACTAATAGGAGCGGAGCACTAATTGAGAACGTTCCAAAACGGGGAAAATTTTCACACTACGGGCAATATTTACGTTTGCGTCCAGTGAAAAACTGTTTATTTGAAATTACAAACAGACACTTCAATTTTATTTATTTATATAGATTTTTAGTGTACTTAACTATTCCAATCAAACAATCAAAATAATGTGAATTATGTGTATTGGTGTGTGTGTGATGAATGAGTTAATCGAGATAGCACTCCCGGGCGGCGTTATGTTTTCTCTTTTCGTGAAATTGTGAATTAATGAACGCCCTGTTCAAAAGCTTTGGCTTTTAGTGATTACGGGATCGATAGCCTGAGATTTGACGAAGCTTTCCTTATGCTGCCTGAAGTTATAGCCGATAGTTTGGCTAAAATCCATGAGATAAACGTATTCTTACACACCCCCGATAGTAGGGCCATTAACGACAACGGGACTCGGAAATATAGATATACATATGTGTATTATTTCCCAACGCTTATCCGAAGACAAACTTAATTTGAAGAATCGTCCAGACGCTTAATTTGCGTAAACAAAGATGTATCATGACTTATAAATGTTTACACATACATACAAGTATAAAAAAACCATTATTGTAAATCGGTTTCGCGCCTCATATCTATTTTGCTATTTTGTCAATAATAAACACATGGCACTAAGTTGGGAAGTTCTAGCCTATTTAACAATTGGTACGACATGTGCAGGTTTTAGAACTATTATCAGTAGGTATACGTGATATGATTGAACAGTCATCAACTGGTTCAGTTTTATAGCTTGCAGGTGTGCGCGATTTGTTTTTGAGTTCTGTGTTTACATAGAAGTAAAATTGGACAATGGGTTATGCGATAACGTAGTATCTTTTTTTTATTCCTGATGATTGAGACAGATCTGTACGAGGTGCTGAATAAGCAACAAAGAATTTCATTATACTTTTATTAGTTGCGGATCGGGCTTCGCCTAGATTACGCTGTCTAGATAAAAACTTAAAGAGGATTAATATTGAACACAAGACAATCTCTATCTCGCTCACGATAAAATGGAATATTCTTTATTCTCAATATTTAAATATTTTAATTTAAGGTAGTTAACTTGAATTGTTTATTTTGTACCTACTTGTTTTTTTCTCAAACTACCTTCAAAAAACTAACGCAAAATTTTATGTAATAAGACGATAAAAGGACGAAAATAGTATGCGACTTACAGCAATGTCCCTCTTACTGCTGTGTATGATAAGCAATTTAATTAGGTATCTGTACTTTTCATAGCGTGAGCGTAGTATTATAATGAAATAAATAACCGAACACGCAGCTAACGTACATTTTAACATCTATATTTATCGTGTCGAGATAATGAGAGGTTAAATACTATTACAACAGTAATAATACACTTTCAATGTCAATAGTTATGCGAAAATGATTAACTTTAACCTATCTTTACAAATAAATAACATTGCAGTGTCTGTTTGTAATTTCAAATTAACATCTTTGTACAAAATGCTTTTGAAAGCATTTACGGAACTACATCAAAAAAGTATTATTTTAATTTTTTATCTGTCTGTTTGTTCCGGCTTGTCTCTGGAACGGCTGGACCAATTTTTTTCACTGGCAGATAACTGATGATATGAGGAGTAATTTAGGTCACTTTTTTGGACTAGCTTCGCCCCGCAACCTTAAACGCAGCTAGTGTTGTATCCTGGATAACACGGTTGGGCTTGTCTAGTTTAACATAGATTATTTAAATTTCGAAATTATGATAATTATGGTGGCAGAGCAGCCAGCGCAATGGAAAGCTGTTAAATTTAAAAAGATGGAAGGCGGTAATATTCATTACCCATTTTAATTCAATTGTTCTATTTAATCGCAATTTACCCATAAATATAGTAAATGATTACATATGATCTACCATTTGTCCGCAATGACGTTTACAAATACTCCTACTGAATATTTATCAATCAATAATAACTATTTAGAAATGAAAACAGTAAATCAATTCTTGTAAAATATTTTAGTATATGCTTTGGTAAACAACTTAGAAATAGTGTAATTTGACCATGCAGCATAAACAGTTAAAAATTACACTTCATTTATCACTTTGAGTCCCTAACAGAAGCGATGAAATATTATGTTTATATTATATATAACTGTACATACTTCAATTAATTAGACAATTTTATTATTTTTCTCTAAATTGAATTTTAATCGAATAGAGAAGGCATTTGAGAACATCACTAATTCGTGAACTCTCAAAAAGACCTCCAAAGTCTGATCGAATTATAGGTATTAAAAGTATCATGACAATTTACGCAGCATCTAGGTAACGAGCCTGACCTTACCACTGACTGAATTACCCTCTTCAGAAATCATTACCTTACAGTTGATTGCTGATCGACCTACTTTTTTGATCGATTTAAATATGTCACCGATTTATATTACTCATGCTTCCTAATGCTAATTGAAGATACATCACATTATAGAGACCCTGAACACTATCAGTTACAATTAAAATCATCCTCAACATTACAATGTTATCGCTTGCATGATAGTTAAAAAAGCAATCATAAATAAGATAATAAATTTTGAAGGGCTGGACATGATAATTTTAGGAGTGTGAGCAATAACTCGAACAGATTTAGCTTGCATACCTTTTAACTGAAACTGTGTGTCAGTTGAAGCATCAAATCCTTTAACATCCTATTAATTAATGTTTACATTTAACATGATTTAGAGAATTAGTATCTACAGTTCAAATTTGGTTATTTATTCAAGATTACTAGTAAAAGTATCCTAGAACCGAATAAGATAGATTAGATTAGATTAGAATTTGGTTCACGTTACTGCTGTCGAATATTTTGTGGATAGGATTTGGTATTGAACTTGTAAGAAATCGTTCAAGTTATACACACTAGTAATACTAATCTGCGTTAAAAAGAAAACTTTTGCTTATAAATATGAAACTGTAATATTCTTAGATAAGGTCAATGAACGTTACCCTCATTGTTCTTTCTATATGACCGGACTTTGGTATAACTGTCAATGGCCCTGCTCGATGTCAAACTTGATAAATACGTATTATCAACTTGTTGTTCAAAACGCATCGCAGCTTAAATTACCTAATGAACCATGGAACGAATAAAAACATAATTTATTAATGTTATTTTATAAAAAAAAATAAAGAGGCAGCTGATTTACTGTAATAAAATTATTTTAGAGTTTTATAATTTGCAACCGTGTGCTAATTAGTCGTTGTCGGTAAGCCTTACACACTGTTAGTCTCACATATCGTTAAGACGCAGTTTTACAGATAAAAAAAACCCAACATCTTACGCGTTGTTTATTTACAATCAGAAAACGGCTTGTAAAAATAAAATTGAAAATGTACGAAAAAATATAAATATATTTACCAGTGTTGTTAAATAAGTGCATAATATCTGTTGGAGCGTTTCATATCGGCTATCACAAACACAATAAATACCTAGAGCACTCAGGTCAGCTCCCAGTTAACTTTATACCGGAGACAGAAAAAAATTAAGTGGACGCATTATGTAAAATTTTACATGTGCATATTTTAAATAGTCCGCTATACAGTTCACGTTACTGGTTTATTTTAAGAGACTACGTCCTTTAAGCACCTTAGGACAACATGAGATTTAGATTCTCGATTCGAAATTGTAAGAAGTGTCTTACAATTTCGACTTATAACACACTAGAGTTTGCGCGGCGGCTCCATCCGCGTGTTTGTCAGTTATTTCTGTTATCGCAGCAAAGAGTAGCCTATGTCCTTCCTCAAGAATCAATGTATCTCCGTGTCAAATTTCATTGAAATCGGTGCAGCAGTTTGGCCGTGAAAGCAGGATAGACAGACAGACAAACAGTTACTTTTTACAGTTACAGTTATATAAGTATGGATTAGAACTGAGAAGTACCAAAATTGTTAGTATATGCTAAAAGTATCAAAGAGATTTTATACGGAGGGCAAACGACCAGATGTATTGCCTGATGGTAAGCGATTACCACCGCCCATGGACACCCGCAACACCAGCGGCGTCACAAGTGCGTTGCCGGCCTTTAGGGGGTGGAGAGGGAAATAGGGGGGTTGGGGTATGGGCCTCCGGTATCCTCACTCACTCGATAAAACACAGCGCAAGCGCTGTTTCACACTGGTTTTCCGTGAGGCCGTAGTATCACTCCGGTCGAGTCAGCCAATTTATGCCGAAGCGTGGCTCTCTCACGGTAGACTAGAGTGAAGATACCTAATTACATAAAATAATAACAAAATACACCTTTTTCTTTCAGGAAACAGCTTTCTTATTGTTGGCGTTATGTGGATTTGCTTTTTCGGCAATACCATGTTGTCAAAATAACCAAGTACTGAAGAAGGGCGGACTTTGCGGGATTAACAATGAACCAATGAAAGCTATGAACTGCTCAAATGGACGGATGGTACTCCGGGACGTTATCCTGACCGGTGACAAAGTATCTACGAAAGATTCTCCAGGCTTCATTTTCGTAGAAGATCCGAATGAGTTAGTTTATTTATTGAATTAAGTATACGATTTGCAAATTGGATTGAAAGAAAATGTAAATACGGGCATGTTATAGTACCACTGCATTTTAATCTTTTAAATTTTACTTACACCGAAGTTAAATCGCAATTTGTTCAGTTTAGGCCCCAAGACGATGACGTAAACGATTCTTCTCGTTTAAAAATAAACTTAATAAATGAACCGATTATATTTATAACTAACGTTGTACTTAACGTGTAAATAAGAAATATTTTCAATTAATCCGTATTAAGATTTTAAGATTTTCAACTCGACTGCCTCGGTGGCGAAGTGGCAGCGTATGTGACTGCAGTGCTTGAGGTCTCGGGTTCGATTCCCGGGTCGGACCAAATGTTTGTATGATCTGCAAATACTTGTTTTAGAGTTTGGGTGTTTTCTATGTATGATATGTATGTATTTACAAAAAAAAAGTAAATATATATATATATTTATATCAGTCGTCTAGTACCCATAACACAAGCTCTGCTTAACTTGGGACTAGATGGCGTTGTGTGTTAGATGTCCGGAATATTTATTTATTTATTATAATGTTATATTTTTGCAGATATTGTGTTGGCAGAATGTATAACAATGCTAGTGACCCGAGTCAAGGAATAATAGATGTGGCAGTGGTGTGTTTCGAACAGATAACAAAAACCAATGATATAGAAACCAGTGGCATCCTAACTCTTATTTCTGTATTCTTCCTCGTCGCCACCACCGGCTTTTATGCTTACTTGCCACAACTAAGGTAAAATCTTTACAACTTTTGTTATCTTAAAAACCTCACTTTTGTATTAATTTTATTTGTTACTAGCTGACCCACGCAACCTCGTTTGCGTCTTCTAATGCCCGTAGCGTGAAAATTTTCCCTGTGAAAGTTTTTAAAACATTCTTCATTGATGCTCCACTCCTATTAGTATTAGCGTGATGATATACAAATAGCCTATAGCCTTCCTCGATAAATGGACTATCCAAATTTGAAAGATTTTTTTTAATCGGTCCAGCGCTTCCTGAGATACAAACAAACAAACTCTTACGCTTTATCCTTAATAGGAGGAGGAACGTTTCAAACAAATCTATACTAATGTATAGATTTGTTTTAGTTCGACGTATTTGAAGAAAAGTAAAAAAAATACTTTAAATATTAAGCGATTTTTAAGGATAAACTACGGGAATTTTACTGTGTAATTTTAGTTACTCGTTCCATCGTAAGTTAAAAATTATAAGTCATTTATGATTTTAAAATTTAAAATCACGCTTACTAATTATTTTCAGATAATTTAAAAAGTTAAATAGAATAAAGAAGTAATACAAACAGATATATCAATACTCGGGGGAGGTTACGATAAATAATGTTAATAAGATAAACTTTAATACGAGTATTTTGAACATTACGCATTCGCAAAAGATAATTGCTTAGCATAAAGGGCAAACAGTTCACGTTAAATATTTGTAATACCAAGCGTTTATTTCGAACATTTTCATCAAAATACACATTGAGTCATTAACAAATTTCATATTTTATCACGAAGCGTATAATGACGTAATACCTATTAGGTATTCCATTATTTTAGATTATAACTTGAGCATCTCAACAGCAGTCTTTTGAGAGCTAAGCTGATGCAGTTCTTAAGTTACTTTTGTATAAAGACTATATAACCGTCATTTCATAAATTATCATCAAATTAGAGGCATCATTTTCTGCAATATTAAAAGTAATCGTGACTTGTTCGTAGGTTCTAAACAGCCAAAACAAGTCTTTTTAATACATTCAACTTGTCAAACCATCACACACGAATTAGGTAGTACCTATTCGTTTCCCAATATCTGAGTATCACCTGTAAATAAAGACTGTAGCCTGCATATCCTGTAATGTGCCCTTTCGCCTCAGATTCTGTTAAAAAAGAACAAAATACACTTTACAACAACCAAATATATTTATTACAGGGACTTACAGGGCAAGTGCTACATGTGCATGTGTATCAGCATGGCTTTAGGATTCCTTTCCTTGGGAATCCTGCAACTGAGCCCAGGTTTCAGAGGCGAGATGTGTACTATTACAGGTAATTAGTTTATATTCGTTTGAACAGTTCAATTTATTTATCGTTGAAGAATTATCATCATCATCAGCATTGCTGGACTTCAACCCATTAAGTGTTAAATGAATTGAAAATCTGATAAATATTGTATATTCCACCAACAAATCTATGATAAGATCCGATAAACCTGGAATAACGTTTTCAGCATAACGTATCCTTTATATATTTGTATCGTGCGGGTGAAAACACCCCTTTTTTTTGTGCGGAAATCCCCTCTGATATTAGATATCCTCACCAATTGGTGGTTATGTCGGACTCGAACCGACTAAAAACCGCACACCGTCTCGGGTACTAGAAGCCGGGGAACCAGATGCACCCACGGAAGGAAATCCCTGGCACCCCGACGTACCCCTGGCCACCCACTGTTTGCAGGTGGCCCCCTCCTGTGTATGAACTCTAATATTCCCACCCTCTATTCAGAAAAGAGTGCGAGCACTTCCCAGAGCTCGCGCGCACTCTGGAGCGCTTATGGAGGACGGAGATCGTTTTACGACCTCCGGCGCCTGAGTCGTCTGCGATACCTACTTGGCTGGTTACCGGGCCTGGCGGACAGGGAGAGTTCTAAACCTCTCCCGGTCCCGCGTGAAAACACCCCCCTATGGTTTTCTTCGTCAATATTGTAACGCGATATGTCATACTAACACTTATGTAGAAGGGATACGTGATAGCTCTTATTTCGAAAATCAGGACCCGTAGAGGCGAAGGTACCGCTTTAGATAAAAACCTCCCAATTGGACGACTAGGTCCAGGCATAATTTTAACGTTTCAAATTTATTTTCCTTTCAACTTAAAGTTAAAAACTTAAAAATAATCATTATTATTTTCAGGATTCACTGTTTATACATGGATGATGGCTACTTTCTTTTGGATGAATGTTATAAGCATTAACGTATTTCGCACAGTTCTGTAAGTGTGCATTTTATAAAGTATTATTTTTATTCCACAATTTAATATAACACGCGCACAAATTGAGCAATGCAAACAATCCTGCGATTCTGTTTAAGTAATAAATAGTGAAATAGCGTTTGCGCTGTGTTTCACCGAGTGAGTGAGGATACCGGAGGCCCATACCCCCAACCCTTCCCCCATCCCCTCCCCCATCCCCTTTCCCATCCCTCAAAGGTCGGCAATGCACTTGTGACGCCTTTGGTGTTGCGGGTTTCCATGGGCGGCGGTAATCGCTTACCATTAGGTGATACGTCTGCTAGTTTTCCCACTATTCAATAAAAAAAAAGAGAAGCATAATGATTTAAAAGCTATGAGCATGAAAGAGAGTTAAATTTTTACAGCTTATTTATTATATATTTTTTGTACCAGGGATGCCGACCACATGAAAAAGACCGAACGGAAGCAATACTTATTTTATAGTTGTTACGCTTGGGGATTGACACTTTTATTCCTTACGGTAACAGTTATTACGAACGTAGTTGAAGGTGATCACTGGAAGCCTGGGTTCGGGAGTAACAGCTGTTGGTTCAGCGGTGAGTATTTTAATGATTTAATGAATAATCAAACCATTCTCTTACAAGCTTTACAAAAACCTGATTTTTGTTTTCAGGTCGTAGTGAAACTTGGATCTTCTTCTATGGCCCTATAGCACTTCTTATCACAGCCAACATTGTTCTATTTGGTCTCTCTTCGTACCATTTACTTCGAGAGACTAGGAAATATCAGTTAAATAACCTTGATAATCTCAAACACAGGTTTGTACCTATCTCTGTCTTAAACTTTAAAAGTACGAGTAGATAAGTAAATATACTCTGGTTTTGTTTTCAACGATTTTTGCGATATGTTAGGAGCATACTCCTTCTTAAAAGGCCGGCAATGTACTTGTGACGCCTCTAGTGTTCCGGGTGTCCAGGAGTGGCGGTAATCGCTTACGATCATGCGATACATCTGCCCGTTTTCCCCTTACTCCATAAGAAAAACTGATTCTTACTAGCTAATAATACTTTTACTTGGTTTAGTCACTAAAAACAATTATATAATTAAAAAAATTAAATAAGTATACTAAATCTAAATAATCTGTATGTTTTATAATTTTATTTTCAGATTTCTTCTATCTCTAAAGCTTTTCCTGGTAATGGGAATTTCATGGATATTTGAAATCGCCAGTTTTGCCCACGGTGAAGCTCATATCATTTGGTAAGTAACGAAGTCACTTTTATAAAATTAGTACAGGTAGCGCTACCTAATTAAAAATTTAAAGTGATAATTATAATATACGTAATTTGATATTTATTATGATGATATCAAATAGTTCCACAGCAACAGACATTTGGCAAGAATTGGTAAATATTATTAGAAGCTTTTACTCAGCTTAAAAATAAAATCCTCTACTAAAGAACAAAACTCATTGAATCTAAGCAACTAAATAATCAAATAATCTATACTATATACCAATAATAAAGCTGAAGAGTTTGTTGGTTTGAACGCGCTAATATCAGGAACCGCTGGTCCGATTTGAAAAATTCTTTCAGTGTTGGATAGTCCATTTATCGAGAAAGGCTATAGGCTATATATCATCACGCTAATACTAATAGGGGCGGAGCACCAATGAAGAATGTTTCAAAAACGGGAGAAAATTTTCACGCTACGGGCAGTTGAGGACGCAAACGAGGTTGCGTGGGTCAGCTAGTTAAATACAATAGTGATAGTGAGTTATAGACATATTTACGTATTTCTGTTATAGGAAAATCATGGATATCTTCAACTGTTTACAAGGAGTGATTATATTTTTCCTGCTAGTAATTTTAAGAAGACGCGCTATTAGAGGTTTAGTAGGTGAGAACTGTTGTCTAATGGTTACCAAACCACTGGCTGAAAAACTCAGTCCTCACGATGATTCAGATGACGAGCACATATTACCTGATGACACCGTCGAAGTCCGACTACATTAGGGAGTATGTTTAAATAATATAAGATAAACTACAATGGCATTTTCATAGATGTAGGTAGGTTCTAGTTAAGAAAATCATAGCTACAACTACATATAAGCTAAATTTAATCAGGATTTTATCATTGTACCAGTGTGTAAATATTGTTAGAAGTACATAGAAAAAGATTTATTTAGGAGGTAGGAATACTCTTTTTTTATTCGATATTACATTCCTTATTATTCATCTTTGTTGTCGCGTCGTTGAAAAGGATCTTTAAGCCAATGTTACCCGACGAAAAAATATAATTATCTATGGTTCTTGTTCGTGTTCTACATTCATACACATTCTGTTTTCATGAGGCTTTTTGTGTATTGGATACCCAGAAACCACATCTCCAAAATCATAACTAGTCAACAGTTTTACTTCTTTTTTAATTATAAGTAACTCTTTGATGATTAGAAATTGCAATTATATGCGTCTAGATTGTTAGTAGGTATTAAGCTTGAACACCATCTACATAATATAGTATCATCTTCTAGTGTGCTGCGTAATGACATCATAATACGCATATTATGTTTAACTATGTAAATAATCACGTAATATACCTATACAATAATTTGTTTTATATGTGTGTATATTTATGGATAAGGTCCAATTTATTTTATAAAACACATGAATCTAATTCGGTAAAGCATGTTCCAGTGTCGAAAATGTTTTATATTATTAAATTATCATTTGTAAATACTAATAATTATAAGTTAATTATTAGTTATTAATATAATTTTTTACCGTGCCTATATTTATATTTTGTTTCGAGATTGCATGCTGGCATACACATTTTATTAATATGAAATAAATTTAATTCTCTGAAGAATAAATATATACGTCTTTTATTTTTTCTTTAAATGCAGCTTCATCATCACCTCCAGTAATCCACTGCTGAACACAGGTCTCTTAGAAAAAAAAATAAGAATATTTGAGAGTGCCTACATTAAAAATAAACATGGAACACGAATCATAAACGTAATTTAAATGTCATTTTTGTTTTTTAGTGTTGACTGATTAGAATAGGATAATAACTAATGTGATTAAAAAACTCCATCATATGTACATAGCTCTTAGGTATAGGAATATATATATATTCCTTAAATATTTAACTATTTTTTCGGATTTAAAAAAAATATTACACGAGCAAGTCAATGCTTGTAATAAAAGTTTTATCGAAATTTAGTTCTGATCAACTCTCGATCTCGCAACTGCCAATATATATGGTACTAGACTTTCATAGTAAAATAGTAAAGTCTTATTATGGGTCAGCACCAACGTACAAAGTGACGGTAAAGAGTCGCTAACCAACCGTCACTCGCCCTCATTTTATTTCGTTGCGTCAAATACAGTTTTGTTTTCTGAAGATCAGTCTTTTCACCGTCACTCCGTCCGTTCGCGTTTACCCTAAGATTACCGATTTGATTATTTGGATGATAATGATTTTCGATTACAATTAAAATCCACACTACCGTCAACGTTGGATGATAGAGAGAGAGAGAGAGAGAATTAATCAGAACTGCATTTATACGATTTTCTAAGGAAAGTAAAATTCGTTACGGAACCCTTATAATAATTAATTTCCTGAAACGCTTTCTGTGTAGGACAAACCTTGTAGTTTCTTTTTTAAATTACTTACCGCATAAAGGATTCAATTTTCATTAAGAATTTAAAAAGTTACATTTTCAAAGCTCATAGATGGAATGAAATCTGCTATTGTCTATATGTTGCTACTATCGGCGGTAAACTTCACATTTCCATTTACTTTTACTATCTAATATTTATTTACAACTTTAAAACAATTGTTACATGGATTAAAAAAAATTTTTTATTAAGTTTTATATGTGCATTCAAAGATGTTTAAACGCAAGCGCAAGATTACCTAAACGACAAAGTGTCAGATATATGCATGATGTGACACTATAATAAGAAAAAGCGAGCTCGCTTCAGTTCAGTCCAAACGTCAAACTTTGCCGCAAGTTGAATGAGCGTGTAAATACGATTTTATTATTATTTCTGGAACGTTTACTAGATTAGGTTACAGTTAATAGTTATTTCTTAGAATGTAAACAATAACATATGTATCCTAGCTTAACAGAAATTGAATCGAATACACTTTACAAGTGCATAGACAGATTGTAATGAAAAGTATTAAAAGATCACAAACAAGATGTATGCCGTACTCTTAACATTCTCATTGTTGTGTTCAACTCATGTACTGCACGCGGAAGTCGGTGATACTGATCTCAATGAAGCTTCCGAGAAACAGTATGCTGTAAAAATAAACAAATGTTGCTTTGAAAATGAACTTATTGTTGACGGAGTGTGTAGACTTCTCAAACAATATAATCAAAGTAAGTAAATACATACTTCGCATATCTTTTATATTATAAAAAGTAGTTTAAGACCTACTTTTTTAAGTTGTGATTTTTTTTTAATGGTACGGACTTTAAGCACTCTTCATACAAGTTTTTACACATATATTTCTGTCCCTAATTCTAGCTGCATGGATACCAGAGTTTAAGACTGAAGACGGTAATAATGCCAAAGTGAAATACTACAATTTCGTACCTGGTTTTCCTGACTGTGAAACTACACAACAGAGACCCATATTTGATATAGAGAAATCTGAAGATGAGTATGTTTTTTCTGTACCATCATTTACACTCAACAAATAATTTTAAGATATATACAGTTTTAAATATATAATTATTTTCCAGACTCAACCTATTGTCTAGTGGACGACTACTGCATCTAATTAATCATGAACATAGTTCCGACAACATTAAAGAAGACCCTGTGATAAGTACATACAGTTTGCATGACAACATTGATATACCAGATGTTAAAGAGCCAACTTCATACATTCATAATCAGAATAAATATTGCATGGATAAGGTTAGTTTATTTTAAATTGTTTATGTGAGTCCAAACTGATTTTTGCTGTTTACGAAAAAGAGGATTTAAAAAAAAAAATTAGTTAGAGTACCTTATAACCAGCATTGGTCTAGTGGTTAGCGTAAACAACTGCAAATCAAGAGGTCTCGGGTTCAATTCCTGGGTCGGACTGCTGTTGGGTTTTTCCTACAAGAAATTCCTAATAGCAGCCTGGAGTATGGAAGATGGCGGTGTTTCCTGCCCGTGCTTCGGAGAGCACGTTAAGCCGTCGGTCCCGGTTGTCATGAACATCTATGGCAATCGTTATTGGGAAGTCAGTGCCCTCAAATATACTGACAACTAGTTCAACCTTCGAATTCAGTTCGCCCTCAGGGTTGCGGAGGTCAGATGCCAGTTGCTCTGTGTAAAAACTGATATTCAGGCAAAACCGGTTGAACTGGTAGCCGACCCCAAATAATATTGGGAATAATAAAGGCTAGGAAGATGAATGACCTTATAACCAGCATTAGATAAACACATTTATGTATAGTAGACACAGATCGGGAGCATCTAACTAAGTGGCATGCAATTGAAGAGGCCTTCACTAAACAGTGGAGACTGCTACTAATAATCATCATAATGATGACACATAGTAGTTCATAAAAGAGATACAAGTAATTCTAAAACACAGTTATCAGCTAAAATTATATATTGATTAGTTCAAAATTTCTGTAGCAACTTTATAATTTTGTCATAAAATCGTAATAATCAATGTAAAGGCACACAGCAGTTGGGGACATGACATACATAGCCTATTTATGTTGCATTGGTATCCCAACTCATGGATATGCTGCCTGCTCCATCACCCTAAAAATTATCATTTGTCTGCTTCGGTGGTGCAGTGTAGCATATGCAACTGCTGTTCTGGAGGTCTCGGGTTTGATTCCCGGATCGAATCAATTGTTTGTATAATCTGCAATGTTTGTTACGGAGTTTGGGTGTTTTCTATGTATAATATGTATGCATTTACAAAAAAAGGTATATATGTATTTATGTCAGTTGTCTAGTACCCATAACACAAGCTCTGCTCTTAGCTTGGGATTAGATGGTGTTGTGTACACACACAATATCTTGTACATATAATTATCATGTCACATTGTTGCTCACATATAAACTCAAAAGCTACTGGTGTTCTTTTTTTTAAATGTGTTTTCTGATGGCTTGACTAAGATAGTATAAATAACATAATACTTACACAAATAGGAGCCGAACATGATTAAAGAAATATACAGACAAAGTTCTTGTGTGTCAGCTAGTAGTTAAAATAATCCTTGTGAAATCACAAACTGTCCATTGTCCCTCATTGTTTATGTTATCAAAAAAAGTACCTTTCACATTATACTTCTTTGTAAGTCAATGAGTCACCAAGTGACTCAAGTTTAGTTTGCAAGAAAACACAATAGGCTTTATCCTTTGAACTAGTGATTTAAAGTATTTGTTTGTATGTTTGTTAAATACAAGGTTTCATAAATATTTTTAACCCTTAACCACTGACGTGTGATTTTGTTACGCTCCCACTGACGTACGTATAGTATACGTACGTTACTTTGAAGGCCTTTTGATGCATCAAAAAAATGAAACTTTGATGATTACTCCAATCCTTTTATTTAGGCACATTCAAATGAAATAGGAATAATGAAATAAACTGTAATAATAATCATAGAATTTTTTTTATTAATCAATAACCATGAGGTAAGCAAATTAACATAGACATTTAAAAAAAAAATAACACAAAAATATTCTCTAGAAATAGTAACTTCTTTTATTGGTTTTATTAATTACTAAGGATGGTTCTAATTGGAAAAAAAACACAATTGCCATAAATTACAATATAAGGCACTTTTTAACGACAATTGTTACAGGTCGGTTTCGAGCACTGCAAGCAGACTGGGTTATGACAAGCTTGACAGCCGTACCGAGTTTTACGACGTTTCAGTTTGAATCAAATGTGTCAATTTTTCATGATATCAAATCTAACAAATTCCCTGCTTGGTTGACTGATTGTATTTGCCTTGTCCTTGCCTAAGATGCGTCCAATGAGAGCTCATGTGAAAATTGCGGCGTTGTGTACCTTCGCTCTAGGTGCGGCGTTACTAAGCTTTTTCCAAGGTTTTTCATAAATATTAGGCGATCCGCAGAATTATATTTTGACGTTATAATAGAATTAGCAGCAGCAATATCCAGAATCCTATAGAAAATTACCAATGGCCATCGTCTAGACCTTCTTGCACAGCTGTATTTGGCACACTTTTCATCCATGGAATCGACACCTCCTTTCGACGAGTTATAAAAAGATATTATTTCGGGAATACCTTTACCAGAATCAGTGCTTTCTATATGATGCATCGATGATATCATCATGACGATTTTGTTTTTTTTTTGGACATAAGATAATAGAGTAAGTTCTTTCGTGAAACTATATATAGATGACTGCACTTGACGGATTTTGGAAAGGAACTCCGGTTGTATTTCCCTTTTATTTTTATTTTTGATGTAGATGGCATAGAAGAAGAATTTAGCCTCTTACGGTTCATTTTATCTGTCCACAAACACAAATAAATATTTTTAAAATAGTCTCACTAACACTGACGCTACGTACCACATACGTTTGATGGTCAAACTCGCCTACTTAGGAACGTGGCAGACGTCCGTTCCCCAGCCTCCCACACGCGTCATTGGCGATTAGGAAACTACCAAAAAGGGCGTGCAATAATTCCCGCGCTAACTAAAGTTTTCAACGAAAAACCGTTTGGGTGACGTACCATATACGTACGTCAGTGGTTAAGGGTTAAAGAAAATTTTGTTAATTTCTTTAAAATATATGTTAGACAACTATCAAAATTAAATTTTGAATAAAGTACCAAAGATAATAAAATTTGGTTTCATAAAGAGCATAAGAGAATAATGATGTATTATGAATAGCTAATAAAAACGTAAAAACATTATTTTCAGGTATTTTTGACGAACTCCACTATAACTGGATCATATGCCCTAGTATGTGTACCAGAAGTAAAAATCAATTGGAAAGATATGAATTTCCTTATGAGGAAAGTTCTAAATCCAATATTTCATGCAATATCAATGTTGTTATTCTTGCTAGTGGCTGTAATATATTTTGTATTGCCAACACTGAGAGACTTGGCTGGAAACATTATAACAACAATAAATGTGTGTCTGATTGTAAGTCAGGCAGCTGATTTAGTGAGAATATTCACTGAGTATAGTAACCATGTCAGCTTCATGATCACTGGTAGGTGATATTACTCGTATTATCTTTTGGAACACTTAAACATTCTTTACAAATACATTTGCCTGTCCTCGCAGTACAGTTAATTCATTTATGGATAGTTCCATTCCTGAGAATTGAAGTATGATATTATATAGTTCTTTACACAATGAATACTACAACCAATATAAAATATGTTTTGAATAATTGATAACTCCAGGTAAAAGCATTGGTGGCGCAGTGGTAGTGAATGCGACTGCTGAGCTTGAGGTCTCGGGTTCAAATCCTGGGTCGGACCAAGTAATTGTGTGATCTACAAATATTTGTTTCAAAGTTTGGGTGTTTTCTATGTTTAGAATGTGTGTATTTACAAAAAAAAAGTATATATGTATATCAGTTGTCTAGTACCCATATCACAAGCTCTGCTTAGCTTGGGACTAGATGGCGTTGTGTGTTAGACGTCCGAATTTTTATTTTATTTTTTTATAATATATGGGCAAACGAGCAGACGTATCTATCGCCTGATGGTAAGCGATTACCAAATATTTATTTATTTATTTATTTATTTATTTATTTACGTAAGTAAAAATCTGTGTTAAATGTTAAGTTAGAAACAGTTTATTAGTATTTTAAATTACTTACTAAAGAAATCACATTTTAGTTAGTATTACTGATGCAATATGGTTTGGATGTTACAAGCTTTAAAAAAGTAATAATTCGTTTTTCAGATATCATATTGTATGTCAGCCTATTAGCTGCTTTCTTTTGGTTGAATAGCTTTGGATTTTATGTGTGGAAGACATTCAAGTAAGTACATTATATAATAATACTAGCTTTCGGCCGCGGCTTCACTCGCATTTGATAAAAAGTATCCTATGACTTCTAAAACCTCCAAGAATATGTGTACACAGTTTCATTATGATCGGTTAAGTATTTTTCGCGTGAAAGCGTATCAAAGAAACTTATTTTCATATTTATAATATTTGTATGATTAACATATCTGAATATGCAAACTTAAAGAATCTAAAGCAGAAACAAGACCCAATATCTCTACATATTATAAAACAAAGTCTTCCGCCGCGTGTGTCTGTCTGTTCGCGATAAACTCAAAAGTTACTGCACGGATTTTGATGCGGTTTTTACCAATAGATAGAGTGATTCTTGAGGAAGGTTTTCGTAAATAAATGATTAAATTTTTAAGTACATTGGCTAAAATATAACGATATTTGTTGAAGACGTCGAGAAAAATATAGACGCACATCTTCTCGGGGTAACATAGGCTATATTATATTTACCTTAAAGAGCCCGTGCGAAACCGAGGCAGGTTGCTGGTGATAAATAAATAAATAAAATACTCTATTGCCCATACAAAAGGTATATAAGCTAAAGGGATATTGTACCGGAAGAGTCAAAAACAATTTGTGTGATGCATCACAAATATATTTTGTTCAAAAACTGCTATTATATAGTTGACTTTAAAAGTTAAAGTATATATGTTTGTTATTTAGACTGCCTCTATGGCGCAGTGGTAGCGTATGCGACTGCTGTTCTTGAGGTCTCGGGTTCGATTCCTGGGGTGAACCAAATGTTAGTATGATCTGCAAATGTTTGTTTCGGAGTTTGGGTGTTTTCTATATATAATATGTATGTATTTACAAAAAAAGTATATATGTATTTATATCAGTTGTCTAGTATCCATAACACAAGCTCTGCTTAGTTTGGGACTAGATGGCGTTGTATGTAAGATGTCCGAAATATTTATTTATTTATATTTTTCTATAATACTACCTTCTACCCATGTATGTCGTTTACAGGTCGCGTAACGTATTTCTACGCGTGACAGACGTGCGCAAATACTGTTACTACTCAAGTGTGGTGTGGTCTAGCGTTGCGGTAATGGCTGCAATGGCCATAAGCGCTCATTTCTTATTGGATACAGGCACCAACCCTAATAGGAAGACCAGGATCCAGTTCTCATCATCAATCCTCATTGATGATGTCGAACAAGAAACAATTGGTATGATACATTTTATATATCTATTTTCTTTGCTTGTATGAGATGCAGTGATTTTTTTATGGAATATGGGTCAAACGAGCAAACGTACTGCCTGATGGTAAGCGATTATCGCCGCTCATGGACACACGCAACACCAGAGGCGTTACAAGTGCGTTACCGGCCTTTGGGGAATGAGGAAGGTGATGGGGGAAATGGTTAGGGTAGAGCCTCCGGTATCTCTGGGAGAGGTCCGATCGTGTTAATAAAAGCAGTTCCCGGACCCCTCCCTTCTCAGGCGCAGAGTGTCACACCGTGTGGTTTTAGTCGGTTCGATTCCGACACCGCCCCGCCGCAAACCTCGGTGGGGTGACGGCCGGAGGGGGTTTCCACAGGTAAAAAAAGAAAAAAAAGGGCCTCCGGTATCTCCAGTCACTCGGTAAAAAATAGCGCAGGCGCTGTTTCACACCGATTTTCTGTGAGGCCGTAGTATCACTCCGGTCGAGCCGGCCCATGCATGCCGAAGCGTGGCTCTCCCTCCGTAAACCCGATGCTAATATGAGTAGTGGTTTGGTAGAAATATGAGTACGAAATAGACTGATAGATTAGACCTTAAAAGATATCTTGGATTCAATAGCTGATATAGTGACTATGACTGCCTCAGTGGCGCAGTAGTAGCGTATGCGACATGTATAAATGTATGTTTCTATAAAAAAAAGGTATATATGTAGTCTACCAGTCTATCCAACTGTCGTAGCACATTGAATGATTTGCTTGCTGCCAGTTCCAGTGTTTGTTCTTTAAAGACAATATTCAAACAGGCCATGTGTCTTCAAGAAAGTTCATATTACTTTTTCTCATTTCAGGCCTATTAGGTATAGCTATTTTCTTCACGCCCGTAGCATTTACAATAATATTTAATGTCTTCTTTTACGTCACGACATTGAAGATTATAAAACGAATTAACATATATGGCAGAATTCATCACAAACTAAAAGGATGGTAAGTTAGTACACTATTATTTGTTACATAAAGTACACATAATTTATTTAATAATAATTTTTAACTTTTGTTTCCAGTTTCAATTTGTTCCTTCAATTATTCTTAATAATGACAACAGCTTGGCTGTTTTTATTGCTGTCTTGGCTCAATATTGATGAACTACTCTACGCGCATATATTTGTCAATCTATTTCAAGCAATTTTAATATTCTATGTGTGTGTGCCGCGTCAATCTCATGTCACGTTTCTGTTGCGGAAGAGTTGCTGTTATTCGCAGCCTGTACCTACCGGAGAGTGGGGCGATGAAATGACTCATATGAATGGTGGAAATTACTAAGAAATTTCTTCGATCTCACGTACATAGAATTTATAGCTGATTTACACCAGCTTTCACTGTAGAGGCACATATGAAGTCATATTTATACATTATCTAAATAGATGCATATTTTATCTGTGATGTTGATGTTTCACAAATACAAATGACGCTATGAAACACTGTAGGTAGGTTTAGTATTAAGTTGTAAGTGTTGTTATACATAAGTATACAAGTATAAATTGGTATTTTTATGTACAAATATGTGTGCCTTGTTAATGTGCCTCAAATGCTATTCTCGTTATTGAATCTCGTTTATACAAGACTTTATGCGATAATTAATTTGTGTTTTTACGTCTATTACTTATTGAGATAATTTACTTTTCAGAAATCAGTTGAATGTCATTTCATTTTGTAATCTTTTTTTATAATGATATGTATTTGAATTATTATGATTAAGTAATGGGTATGTTTTTTTACATATGAATGTAATTATACTAAACAAAATGTACCTAACAACTAATTGTCTTAGTAAGATGTATTAAGTCTCTTTAAAATTGTACGTTATGACCGATGTAGGTGTTTATATTGGTAATAATTAATAATACTACTTGTGGGTATTTCGGTGCTTTACCAGCGATGGTTATACCAAATTAATAAATTGCTATAGGTGATGTTAACTTTAAATATTGGCAAAAAGAAATCTCGTCAAAATGAAAATAATTGCTCACAAAGATACTTAAATTTATTATAGGAATTAACCAAAAACTAACAACATTAATAAGGTCAATTCGTTAAGCGAAGGCCTTCGGTAAACACTCGTACAACTATGAAATAAAAGCTACAGAGTTTTACGTAATGATGAAATATATGTTTTACAATACTTTTAAACATACGAAAGAGATTTTATCTGAGTGATGTGATCGCCTTATCTAAATTTACCTTAAAATTATTTTATTAAACTTCATGACACATAAAGTAAGGATATTGTATTATAAAACTGTATTATTTACTATTATTACTGCCTTTACTATATATCAATGTATATGCTATATAAGTCTGATAACCATAGGCTAAGAAAAGCTTAGCCTAAAGAAATATAAAACCCCTAAAAACAGCGCATGTTTACAAATATAAGAGAATCGATAGTATGAACTTTATTTGAAGTTTGCTATTCTAGATGTTCTCCATACAAATAGTTAGATAAGCCATCAATTGTTAAGAAAATTATCGTGTTTGGTACGTTGAGTCTATTGTATACATCGAATTCGCCTCTCTAAAAAACTAATGTCATCTTCAAAATAAAGTTTGGGAGGCGCGATCATCAGCGGCCACTTTTAATTGGTGATATTTTAGTCCAGTCCATGCCCTAAGGCCTAAGGTCATCTGTTCACATCCTCCGTGGTCGACCTGGTTTCTATGACGCGAAATTTTAATTCCATTAGTAAAATAAGCAAAATTAATAGCCTATTATACATCCGATTAATAATAATCACAAATTTAAACAAAAAAACAACCGACTTCAAGAATTGGACTAAATTATAAGTGAACCACACGGGAAGCACCAGCTTTCAAATAAAAAAAACTTAAGAGGTGTTAAGGGACACCCGGATGGAACGAAGTTCGAAATAGAAAGACGAAACGAAAATATCTGTGTGTGTCGTCGTCGTGTCGTGACAACAAATTGTGTCGTGACAATTTTTCCGTCTAGCCCCCTTACACAACGCGACATAAGGAACTTCGTTCCAAAAATATTCAACAAAATCGGTTCACCCAGTCAAAAGTTATGAGGTAACAAACAAAAAATAAAACAATCGAATTGTTAACCTTCTTTTTTGAAGTCGGTTAAAAGGGGAAACAGACTCTTATATCTAGTAATTTATGAGTCTCAAATGTATTCTTTACATACAATATACATAAATAATTACAGATATTCATAGTGAGATAGCTGGCTAACGTACTTGTATCCGTCCTTTTGTATATTAGGCAACTATTCATTATAACTGATATTATCTCTATATATGTATTGCTATTTGGCACTAAAAAAGTATTATATAAGAGCAACGGACAGTTTTATTTTTATATATTTACTTGACATTGTATGTGGTACGAAACTGTATTGTGACACAACGCATTTATGTTTTTTATTGTTGGATTTATTCAATAAACGTAATCAAGATCATGTTGTTTTATTATTTTTCTTGAACCTGATTGATAACAACTAACCAAGATGCTTGATGCTATGTCAGTCATAGTTGTTGAAGCCTTTTGTCATACACTGCATCACCGGTCATAAATATTTAACTATAATTGGATGACCCCCATATATATAAGACAATAGAATTTTTTAGTGTGGAGACTGTATTCATCATCACCATATTGCAGTCCACTGCTGGGCATAGGTTTCTTCTCCAATTGGACGCCCCTCTGCTCGATTTTTGGCTCCTCGCATTCAGCTCCTGTCAGTTATCTTGTCACTCCACCTGCCCTGTAGGCGTACTACATTACTTTTCAAAAAGACCGAACATCGTCTCACCATTTCAGGTTTACTACCTCGGTGGCGCAGTGGTATGCGACTGCTGTGCTTGAGGTTGCGGGTTCGATTTCCAAGTGGGGCCAAATGTTTGCATGATCTGTAAAGATTTGAATCCGAATTAAGGTATTTTCTGAAGTATATAAGTATTTTATCTGTGAATCTGAATGTGATAGTATAAATTTCGCTTAGTTTAAAGCTAAATGGTACAACAGCGTTATCTTAATAATCCAATTACTTAAACTGTTTTGGATTCGATACAGACATGTTATTGTTAATTAAAGAATTTAGCGTCTTGTTTAGATATTATTTCCTGAATAACTTTTAATAGACTATTGAAGTGAATTGCATTTGAAATAGTAACAAATCCATTTCAATTGTAGATCTAATCTTTAAATTAATATATGCGCAATGGTTTTGTTTTGACTGTCCACCAGTAACCACAATCAGTGCATTAGGGATTAATAAAGGATGCGATCTGTTTGAAATATCGAAAAACAAAGAAATCACAAATATTAAATTTACCGAAATCACAGTTAGCAATAAGCTCACCGATTGCGTTTTTAACCTTTTTGAATGCAATACATATTATATTGTCCTCTTTATTATACATACAGTTAACAATTATTTCATTTCAATACTAATCCACTTACTTGATCAAATGATAGTCCTTCGGGTCTCTAGTTTAGTGGTGTCATCTGGCAGTGCACTACGAGGTGACAGTCGTCCATGACTGTGTTGAAGAAACGCCTTGTCGGCAGCAAAGCCTCCAGATTGATCATTAGCGCTTTTCAATATCTGTAATAAACTAAGCTTGTGAAGGCCTCGACGGTAGATATCAAAACCACAAATGTGTGTACCTATACATAGCCATATATTTCCGTATTAGGTTTTTTTTTTTTACTTTTGCACAAAATAATTTGTAACTGTAACGTGTGTTAATTTATACATTCATTTAATAGTATTACAAAACCACGAAGTTCATTTAAAATGCTCTCGTAAACATAGAGGTTTCATTGTGTCTATCAATAGCCAGGTACACAGATATTCGACCATGGAGTTTTAAATATTGATGTAAATTCCTCACCTACTTCGTGTAATGCTATCAAAGCAATTCAGTTCTCATTATCACGTCACTCCGTTTTATTGTCACAAAAATATTATAACACCATTTGGCGGGATAATTAAAATCTTATTGCATCAGACAGATTCCAAATTCAAATGTAATTTTGTTTTTTTAAACGCTTTTATTTCATTATAGCAGTATTTATGGACAGACTAAGGTATTTTAGCTCAATATTACCAACTTACGGAAGCATTTACCTAAAATAAAATGCCACATGAGCTGCGATTTTTTTATTTATTTTTTCTACCATAATATTAAATTCATAAAAATATATATTTCTATATGTACAAATTTATATCTTATATCAAAAATACTTGTAAGAAAAAATACTTTTGAGGAATGATTATTATAGCTTATTGGAATTCAGGAATACTGTTTAAAACGTAAGTAAGTATTTATTCTTGATAATATCTATATCTGTTATGGTACCTACACTGTATAACATTTCCTCGGTGGGGTACAACGGAGCGCTAATACTAAAAACGTGTTTTAGATTTATATGACGTAAGTTTCTACTTAAAGTATGATATTTCTTGCTTAAAATATTCTAAAACATAATGTGAAACCCATTCCATTCATTTTCATCTAGACGAAATTACAGTAGGTACCTAGGTAAGATAGGCAAATGAGATGAGGTAACTTTCCTAATAACACATTCTTGTTCATATACTTTTACCGTTTTTAGAGTGTGAAAGTTTGCAGCTAAATACAATGTCAATGAGTACGATGATCAACACTTAGATTCTGCTCATGATTTCCATCAGACACAGTAGAGTCACTTTGGCAGGTTAATTTATACAAATTAATAAAAAGTGTCTGTTTGTAATTTCAAAGTAACAGCTTTTCACTAAATGCAAATGAAAGTAGGTATATACGACACTTCCATCAAATATCAATTTTTAAATTTTTTATCTGTCCGTTTGTTCCAGCTAATCTCTGGAACGGCTGGACCGATTTCGACGGCACTTTTACGGATAGGTAGCTGATGATATAAGGAGTAACTTAGGCTACTTTTTTATGCTAGCTTCGACGCGGCGTTACCCGCGGTTATTGTCGTACCGCGGTTCAGTTAGTATATATACATACATACATATATATTTTTTTTTTTTATATGTACTTTCTTGAAAGCTGATCTACTGCTGAGCGAGACGAGCCGCTTGATCTGGTCGCGACACAACTGTACTTCCAGGCTTCCGAAGCAATGGTTCAAAAACAATAGCACAGCCGCTCTGTTGCACTCTCATTGTCTTCAGCTACACTTGAGTGCAGTAAGTACTTGCTTGAAGTATCCATGAAATCGGTTCCGATCTTGAATTTTCAAGAATGTCTGAAATGGAATAAGATTACGGCTTTGGAATAAGAACTTTTGCGATAGGTTGTAAGGATGTTGGGAATTTGTTACTGTTTCACGCAAAAAATACTGAAGGAATTTATATGAAACTTCACAGTAATCTAGTAATCTCATACATCAGAACAATAAATAAAAATAAAAATAAATAAATATTCCGGACATCTAACACACAACGCCATCTAGTCCCAAGCTAAGCAGAGCTTGTGTTATGGGTACTAGACAACTGATATAAATACTTACATACTTTTTTTTTGTAAATACATACTTATTATACATAGAAAACACCCAAACTCCGAAACAAATGTTTGCAGATCATACAAACATTTGGTCCGACCCGGGAATCGAACCCGAGACCTCAAGCTTAGCAGTCGCATACGCTACCACTACGCCACAGAGGCAGTATAGGTAATAGGTACATAGACTATTTTTTACTGCGATATCTGACATAAACGTGGGAGGGTAAAAGCTGTCAAGTAACTACCACTTCCCATGGAGACTTGTAACTGAAGAGTAAGTTATCGCTTTTCGTATTCGCCCCAAGAATTAGGGGATATGGTGCTCTGGTGACCCCGTGACACGCAATCGTAGTCAATCTCCGTAATATGGCCGCAGCTGAACATGTGCCACTCCATTTGCACGCCACTTGGATCGATCATCTTCGGGAATCGTCGTATAACGATTTACTATACATAAAAGAATGTAAAACTAAAGGATGTAAAAGAGCGTACTTCTAATAGGCCGGCAACGCACTTGTAACGACTCTGGTGTTGCGGGTGTTCATGGGCGGCGGTAATCACTTACCATCAGGCGATACGTCTGCTCGTTTACCCCTATATAATAAAAAAAAAAGTCTGTAAGATCTTGGTATCGTCCTGGTTGAGGTCGCTCACTTCTACTGAATAGTTCTCTCACTGTAGAACGCATAGTTTTAATTCGAACTGGATATTGCCGAGAAATTTGAGCATTTAAAAAAAGGTTAAATAATTTTTTCGATTATAAAATCAGTATCAAGAGTTTACAGTCTTCACCTAGTACAGATTTTGCTGATATTATATTGACATGCTAATAAATATTACTGTTATTGCCTTTAGTAAATTTGTTCACATCTATTTGCAAACATGGACATAAACATACAACATACATACATCCACTTTTAATTTGTATATAATCAATTTTATAAGAATTATAAAATTAAAATGATTTAGAATAATCACAAATTTTAACAAAAAAAAACGACTTCAAGAACTGGACCTAATTGAAATGGGACTACACAGGAAGCACCAGTATTAAAAAAAACGAATCATCAAAATCGGTTCACCCAATCGAAAGTTATGAGGTAACATATAAAAAAAGAAATACAGCTGAATTGATAACCTCCTCCTTTTTTTGTAGTCAATTAAAAATAGTTTACTCCAAGTTGACTCAATTACTTGTTAGCTCATAAAAGTATTTAATTCAATTTTAAAAGGATTTTACACAGTACATACAAGTCTATTCCCTCTATCTTATGGACCATAGTTTCATTAACAATTTATAGATTTAAAAATAAATATTTAATTTTAATTATAATTTGGCTACTTGAAAATATTCACTATTGAACAAAATAATAAAATAAAAATAAATATTTTATAAAATAACAGGTGTGGACATAAGACAATAAATCATTTAAAAATTACTAGTGGATTTTTGAAAAAGAAATAGGTCATTGCACCTGAGTCTATTAGGCCATTGACCTTTTATTTTCATTTGTTTAAATCAGTAAGGCTCAGGCCTGCTTTGAGAATACATGTTTTACAAGAGTTAAGATGTGTTAAGAAGTAGAAATATATTACTACTTACTTGGATTCCAGTATTTCAGCCTTGTAGATTGATTCCACAATAGAAGCATCATAAGGTAGGTGACTCTCCTTGGTTTGAGGTGACCAGTACTGATTCGCGAGCTGTAAATGTAGCAACCATGTTGATTTGTTATACAATTCAATGTGGAGTGTTATATAGATTTGTTTAATGGTTCTTGTACCCATTAGAATACCAGTAGGCTCTTTATAAAATATTATTATGAGACAACATGACTCTCTAGATATTGTAACAAAAATAGTATTATGTACATTAATAATTGTGAGCTATATCAGGTCATGGTCATGTTGAACACTTACTCTATGTTATATTTTTGTACATTTTTGTTATTACACATGATATATTTTTAACTACCCTTTTTAAGTTACACTACACTGAAATTCAAATATCTATTTAAAGATACCCAAAAGGTATATTGAATGTATTCATTTACAATTTAATTTTGGGAACTAAACTCTTCAGAACTATACAGAACTTATACTATAAGATTAGTTATGTAACTAATTATATGTACTAATTGTATAATTGTTTTAGTAAAAATACTTTAATCATTGGTTTATATATCAATAGTAATAATCTAATTAGTAGAATTTAAAAAAGGAAGAAGTTCTCAATTCTACTGTTCATTTTTTATGTATGTTACCTCAGTACAACCGATTTTGATGATTGTTTTTTATTTAAAAACTGGTGCCTCCCATGTGGCCCCATTTGAATTTAGCCAGTTCTTGAAGTTTGTTTTTTTTTTGTTAAAGTTTTTGGTTTTTTATACAGGACACTTTTTTATTAAGAAAGATTATAACAACATGAGACACTCGTAAGAATCAGAATAAAAGCTATAAACACAGACAACAGTGTTCTAGTGAGTGTAATCTCAAAGTTATAAATTACTTTTAATTGTTATCCCCCTTTTAATGTTAACTTAAAGTTAAACAAAATTAAATTTCTTGGAACTTTAAACTGTTAAACTGGAATACTAAATAAAATTAAAACCATTCCTATAGATAATGATTTTTCAAATAAATCATAAAATATTTAGGTAGGTATTTAATTGAAGTGTAAACAAATAATTTTATTTACTTTTACCTGTGTAATTCTGTCGCTATATTCTATTTTTTTGAGAAAGCATAGGTAATGATATTTTAGGCTTGTCTGGCGTTGAAAAAGTACTTAAATTTTAATTCATTTATATTTTTCATTTTTTTCCCTGAGCTGTTTAGTGTTTACAAACATTGGCTTTAACATCAAGCAAATGAACAACGAAAACAGCCGGCGTGGATTTGACATGTGTCAACGGTCAACAAAGTGTTGCAACAGCCATAATTATTTATCAGTCTAAAATGAAATTTCATTTAAATTGAATTCAAGTTATTTCTTACGTATGAATGATGAACACTAGAACTTAGAATTATCTAATAATATTAAGCCAATTATGGCACTTATTCACTGTGCGCTTTGTAAGACATTTTCTGCATCGCACAACTATTCCGTGAAATAAATTAACCTCTGTGGATTAAAATTAAAATTTCGATACGACCTTCAGCCCAAAAAAAAAGGAAGTATACTTCTTCCTCCTGAAATTACAGGTGTTCATGAGCAGCAGTAGTCATATACCAACAGGTATTGCCATTGCGAATTACCGCTCTTTTTAAAAAAAAAACATATTTGTTGATTCATAACATAAATGAAAATAATCTGAACAAGGTGTTGTAAAAGTTTTCAATATTTTGGGCTTATAATTGTAAACGAAAAAGAAAACCTAATATTATAGGCTAAAATAAAAGATTAACTATTAGCCTAATCATATTTTTCAATTATATTTGTTTTAATTTACTTTTTTCCTGAGGCTTCGATCATATTGCCGTCGCTTACTTTGGTGGATATGCAAAACCCCCTAGAATTAGAAAAAAACTTTAAAAATAATTTATTTTAATCAACATATTTTACATACGAGTAGGTACTTAAACCACGCACACGGAACGAAATGAATGATGTTTCAAGATTTTTGGTTGCACGTTAATAAATACTATAACTATTGTTGCAGCAAAAATATGATGTTTGATCCACCAGATTACCCTTTCAAAGAATTATCTGAAACATATGATTTACTTTTCAATAACGATTTAGAAAACAATGGACAACAATCGAGTTTAAATAGAAATGTAACTGATACATTACATACTGTGAACACTGTGGAAAATCAACTATCATTTAATTCCAATGATTCTGGAAGGTTTTTTAATGTCGACAATTCTAATTTATTCCAAGATAATAATTCAACTGTGCAGAATACCGAACTATACATAGTCCAGTCAGATAATTTGTTTAATTTTGAGCCTCTTCTGCTTGACGAAAACACTGTTAATCAGTTTCTTTTGCCTCTTCAAGATGCTGCTGACAAACCTAAGGTTTAGTTATCGTTTTAACATTTGTTCATAGATTTGAATAAAATATAACTTAATTAGAACTTCGAATATTTTGTCACAAGATTACTAAAGTTTAAATTTTACTTTTAGAATGTGGAAAATGGGGGCCCTGACCTACTTGCCTTACACTCCTGTATGATGTGTCATGAAATATTTACTACAGAGTCTGATCTATTAGACCATACCATTTTACTGCATACTTCAACTCCTGACAGTTCTACGGAACATACACAAAATACCACTTTACCGCTTACAGGAAATGAGAAAGCAGGAGACAAAATAAATGAAGGTGTGTATACTGAACTACATACTACCAACTTCGTTTATCAGTTTTCATCAATTGTATCATTTTTGTAACCTATTCGATTTTTAAATTATTTCAATACTTAAGATTAAACGCAAACGAATATTGGCTTTGATTTTAATGTTGTAATAATTTATTATTTTAGAACCAAGTAACAATAGCGAAAACTTTGACACCGAATGGCTGGTGTGTAAAATGTGTGAACGTGTGTTGTCAACTGCTTTAGAAGTTGAACCAACAGGTAAAGTATGTGAAACAAAAGACTTAAATATTAATTTCAAATATTTAATAGATTAAATTTGTTTTAGAACAATTATGTTGTATCGACTCTAATGGCAAAAGCAGTGTATCATCACGCAAATTAAATACGATGTACGTTTGCGATTATTGTAGCGGCTTATTTGCTGATGGAGATGCTCTTGATAAACACCGATTAACGTGTTTTATAGAAGATATAAGAGATAACAATAACGTTTTCGAAAACGAAAATGTAAGTACATGCAACGTTCAATAAATTGTTTGCTATAACGCAATCTCATTGAACTAAATTAAGGCTTAATTTTAGGATACCTGCAGTATAAACAGTAATGTTTCCAATTGTACAGAGATATGTTGTTCTTGTGATATTTGTGGTAAGCAATATTCATCTACTGAGGAATTAAGAACTCATAAAATAGAGGCACATAGACCTCCACCTCCAAGAAACACAAGACGTGCTTATACAAATAGTAACAACAACAAAATGTGGAATTGTGGATCGTGTAACCAACTATTTACGACTGCCAGGTACTACTCCTTTCGTATATTAGATTATTTGAGATAGTAAGAATTGTCCTCCGTTTTTTTGTCTGTGTGGAAATCCCCCCGGGTACCACCGGCTATTGGTTATATCGGACTCGAACCGACCAAAAACCGCACGCCACCGCCGCTCGCACCTTTTCGGGTACTAGAAGCCGGGGAATCAGGTTGAAATCATACCCCTACAATTTCATATAAGTCATTTGACGATTAGACATGTCCATAATCTATACTAATATTATAAAGCTGGAGAGTTTGTTTGTTTGTTGGTTTGAACGCGCTAATCTCGGGAACCGCTGGTCCGATTTGAAAAATTCTTTCAGTGTTGGATAGTCCATTTATCGAGGAAGGCTATAGGCTATATATCATCACGCTAAGACCAATAGGAGCAAAGCCTCAATGAAGAATGTTTAAGAAACGGGGGAAAATTATAACGCTACGCGCAATAGTAGACGTAAACGAGGTTGCGAGGGTCAGCTAGTAATTAAATAAATTCATTTCTCTAGATAGTGTAAAGATGATGATAATTTATGATTGCTGAATAATGTTTTTAACTGATAATAAATATCGATCGATTTTTTATTTGCAAAATCGTAAACTTTTAAATTTTTTTGTGTCCTACTCTCACTAGGCCACGATAGTGTTCGACGCCATACTGAATTGTATACATTTACAGTGAGTATAGTGGCCCACATTGTTGGATTCTATTAAAGGTTTCCATCAGGCAAAAAGAAAATATACCTACTTATAGAAACTCATGTTTTTCGTTTTGCGTAGCTAATGCGACATTAAGAACAAATATATATTTTTGCCAGAGAGCTATATCGTCACAAGCGTGGTGAGGACCGACCCCAAGGAGCTCCGTTAATGGCCTATGTGTGTGAAGAATGCGACAAAGTCCTTGGAAGCATGTGTGCGCTACACACGCACAAGAAAATGCACAAAGTTACCAAACCAGTAAGTTATACAACGCAATTCAACGACTCAAATGTTAGTACGAAACAACAACAACTTTTGACTGCACGGTTGGCCGAGTGGTGTCAGCGGTCGCCATGCCGCTTGCTACTGCGCCAAGTGTCGTGGGTTCAAATCCCACGCGGTACCTACAACACTTTGTGTGATCCACGAATTGTTGTCCCGAGTCTGGATGTTCTTTGTGTCCGTTATGTTTGTAAAGTCCCCCACGACACAGGATGTTTATTCCTAATGTGGGAGTGGAACAACTGACTCATTGGTCTAGCGGTTAACGTATGCGACTGCCAATCAAGAGGTCTCGGGTTCGAATCCCGGGTCGGGTCGAAAATGTTATTGAGTTTTTCTGATTATAGAAATACTTAATAACAGTTCGGAGTTCGGAAGTACGTAAAGCTGTCGGTTCTGCACCTGATCTCTCCCCGGTCGTATCAGTGGTTAACCGTCCCATCGGATTATGAGAGAGAGGGAACAAAGAGTGCACCTGTGTTTGCGAACACACTTGAGCACTAGAATATCTCCTGTGTAGTTGGTTGGTCTCCGTTGATACTGGCCGCCGTGGTTGGAATCGGCTACGAGAATATCATCATATTGGTTAGTACGAAAGGAAATTATTACTATAGGAGACCCGTACATTCATGGCTCTAATGCCCAGTTCCTATATTTGAAAAACGATGCGTTCTAGGTACGAATAGTAGTATATTATACGGGGCGTAAGCTAAAATCGTTCCTATCTATACTAATATTATTGTTACGAGCTGGGTATTAACCAAATTAAAGTAGTCGATTAATTACCAAAAATAACACAATATTTATTAATAACACTTTTAACAATAAGAAATCACTAAATCACTCGTTAGTCGCACTAGAAGGTCTCTTCGATGTTTATCCGCTGTATCGTGAAACAATCCTGTCCCTACGGCCAACACGTTCCGCTTTTATATGGCCGTGGAAATTACTCGAAACTACGAAAACATTCGATCGAAGTTTCTAGGCTAAATAGATTACTCTAGAGCTGCTTGTAGCGCCATCTAGCGTCGAGTAATCGTCATAATGCACACAGTTGCGCGCTTTCCGACACTAGATGGCGTTGTCCTCGACAGTTCTCGATTATTCTAGTGGACACGAGATTCATCTGGTTATGGCGCAACACTGCCCCCTCCTAAGACATGCTCGTCCCGAGCATTATCGGTTCCATAGTATCGCGCCAGTCGATCTACATGAACTATCTTTGGGGCGCCTCTTGGACACTTCTGTATCCGGTAGGTAACATCATTGATTTTAGTGACTACCCGGTATGGCCCATCCCATTTTGCTTGTAGCTTCGGAGATCTCCCTTTACTGCGAACTGGATTATGTAGCCATACTAGCGAACACTTTTCGAAGCCCTTATTATTCGCTTTCCGGTCATAACGGGTTTTCATCTTTTCAGACATTTGTTGGCCCGATTGTCTGACATGCTCATAAATGTCATTCATCTTGTTCCGCAAGTCATTCGCGTACTCCGTTATACTTCGCGGGGTATCAGGGGGTA
Source organism: Spilarctia lutea (assembly GCA_916048165.1). Lineage (NCBI taxonomy): Eukaryota > Metazoa > Arthropoda > Insecta > Lepidoptera > Erebidae > Spilarctia > Spilarctia lutea. Next base: position 8,935,262 of record OU696488.1, read on the forward strand.
TTCCAGTGATCAAGTCTGCAGGCAACCGTAGTTCTCTTCCGAAGTTTGCAAAAGCTGGTGTTACGGAAGTACATTCGTGGACTGCACTTCGGTATGACAGAAGAAACGGTTGGATGTGTTTGTCCCAATCTTTTTGCTTACTTTCAACTACTTTTGCCAGATACCTCTCTTGTGTTTGGTTAAATCGTTCCACCATTCCGTCCGATTGTGGGTGGTAAGAGGTGGTTCTGGTTTTGTGAGCACCCATCACTCGACACATTTCTTGAAATATTTGAGACTCAAAATTTCTTCCTTGGTCACTGTGGATTTCTAAAGGCACTCCAAAACGACAGAAGACTTCGTGCACTAATTTATCTGCAACTGTTGATGCCTCTTGGTTGGGAATGGCAAAGACTTCTGGCCACTTAGTGAAGTAATCCATTACGACCATGAAGTACTTGTTTCCGCTTTCACTTTCAGGAAACGGTCCTGCCACGTCTATAGCAATTCTTTCCCAGGGTGCACCAACATTATACAATTTCAATGCGCCTCTGCTACGTGTATGAGGTCCCTTCACGGCCGCACAACTGGTACACTTGCGACACCAGTCCTCAACATCATCACGACAATGAATCCAGTAGAATCTTTCCCTTATCTTTAACAATGTCTTCTTAACTCCCATATGACCTCCTGAACATCCGTTATGGTAGAGCTGCAGGACCACTGGTATCTTAGCTTTAGGAACAACCATTTGCAGGTGACAGCTGTCTCCTCGAGCGTTTTCCCATTTACGGCACAAGACTCCATCCTGGATGACTAGACTATCCCATTGAGCCCAATAACTCTTCGTGGTCGAGCTCAGCGATGCAACTTCGCTCCAGTGTGGCTTAGGAGTCTCAGCTTTAATCCACTCGAGAATTGGTTTGATATCTGCATCCTCTTGCTGTGCTTGCTGCAGGCTTTCCTTCCATTCTTTGCTAAGGTCCGTCTTTATCGTCCTTATAGGAACAGCTTCCTTTACTTCTTGCTTTGCGTAGTGCTTGCAGTCTTCAAGGCAAGGTCTTCTTGATACTGCGTATGCGTTACCGTGAGACTTTCCACTGCGATGTCGGGCAGTACTATCAACCACCTTATTCTCCTGAAACCGCTCGTGTTCTCTTCCTATGCTTCGCTTAGGGCAGCTGGACCGAAGGTGACCTTTTTCACCACAGGCGTAGCATCTAGGGCTGTACCTCTGAAATCGGTCCCGCACCGGTGATGCCACATCCTCCCGGACCCGATGAGACCGATGGTCTTGTCTCACAGCAGCTCTGCCCTGCTGTTGTCGGGCAGTACTATCAACCGCCTTATTCTCCTGAAACCGCTCGTATTCTCTTCCTATGCTTCGTTTAGGGCAATTGGACCGAAGGTGACCTTTTTCACCACAGGCGTAGCATCTAGGGTTGTACCCCTTAAATCGGTCCCGCGGAGGTGATGCCACAACCTCCCGGACCCGGTGAGACCGATGGTCTTGTCTCACAGCTTCCACCTCCAAAGCATGGGCCAGAGCCTCCTTGAGAGTTTCATGGTGCCCAAGTCTCACAGCAGCTCTAACTTCGAGGTCACGGATGCCATCGATAAAAGCTTGCACCAGATTCCCGTCAACGAGCGCAGGTGCAGACTGGTATGCCTTACGGACCAGTTTCTCAACTTCCAGAGCCCACTGTTGCAAGTTTTCACCGATGCGTTGGGCACGATCCTTCAGCTGTGCACGAAACACGTGCTCCAGATGAGCGTCACCATATCTTGCCTCCAATGCCTCCAGCAGTTGCTCATAGGTTACCTTCTTACCGAGGGCTTCGAGGACGGTTAGAGCCTGGTCTCGAAGACCCAAGGAGAGCGCGGTCATAGCTTGTTCCTTTGTCCAGCCGTTTGCCGTCATAACAGCCTCAAACTGAATCTTGTAGGCTGACCACGAAGATGTTCCATCAAACGGCGGTACTTTGAACCCCCGTACCGAAGGAGCAGCAGTTACTATAGTCGCCGCTCCGTCTCCAACTTTAAGGTTTCCTAAGGCCTTCTTCACGTCAGCAATTTGAGTTTCGGCCTCAGTGATACGATTCTCGTGTTGAAGAACCTGATCCTTCACTACCTTGATTTCTTTGCCGAAAGTCTCATGTATGCCTTTTAACAAGAGCATCTGTTCCTCCTGGCGGCGGGCCTGCTCCTCCTTGTCCCGCTGCAGTTGCTCTTCCAAGCGGCGGGCCTGCTCCTCCTGGCGGCGGGCCTGCTCCTCCTGGCGGCGGGCCTGCTCCTCCTTGTCCCGCTGCAGCTGCTCTTCCAAGCGACGGGCCTGTTCCTCCTGGCGGCGGGCCTGCTCCTCCTGGCGGCGGGCCTGCTCCTCCTGGCGGCGGGCCTGCTCCTCCTTGTCCCGCTGCAGCTGCTCTTCCAAGCGACGGGCCTGCTCCTCCTGGCGGCGGGCCTGCTCTTGGAGCATTGCCATTAGGGCCGTGATATCTGGAGCTGCTGCCGATGTGGACGGCGTGGTTTCCATAGCTGGCTGCTGATCTTCCGATGTAGGCAGTTGTGCACTTCCAAATCGCCTCTGATCAGCCTCTTGCTGGCGCTGACTCCTAGTTCGGATACCTTCCGTGTCTTCCTTTGGTAAAACCGGCATACTTTAATCTCACTTCTGACACCAAATTGTTACGTGCTGGGTATTAACCAAATTAAAGTAGTCGATTAATTACCAAAAATAACACAATATTTATTAATAACACTTTTAACAATAAGAAATCACTAAATCACTCGTTAGTCGCACTAGAAGGTCTCTTCGATGTTTATCCGCTGTATCGTGAAACAATCCTGTCCCTACGGCCAACACGTTCCGCTTTTATATGGCCGTGGAAATTACTCGAAACTACGAAAACATTCGATCGAAGTTTCTAGGCTAAATAGATTACTCTAGAGCTGCTTGTAGCGCCATCTAGCGTCGAGTAATCGTCATAATGCACACAGTTGCGCGCTTTCCGACACTAGATGGCGTTGTCCTCGACAGTTCTCGATTATTCTAGTGGACACGAGATTCATCTGGTTATGGCGCAACATTATAAAGAGAAAAGATTTGTACCTATTTTTGTATGTTTGTATGTTTGTAATGAATAGGCTCAAAAACTACTGGACCGATTTTAAAAATTCTTTCACCATTCGAAAGCTACATTATCCACGAGTAACATAGGCTATATTTTATTTTGAAAAAAAATAGGGTTCCGTAAGATATTTGGGTTTTTCGGACACAAGGTGTAAAAATCAACCAGAAAAGTTACTTATTTTGCGAAAATTTTCATGCTACGGGCTATATAAAACGCAAACGAGGTTGCGTGGGTCAGCTATGTTTTATATACAACGTGTATTTAGTATCAGCATTGCACCCGTGCGAAGCCGGGGCGGGTCGCTAGTAAAAAATAAATTGAGGAACGGTATTTATGACTCGTAGTCGGTTGTAGAAAATTTTTACACGATGACGATTCGTTAAATATAGGAACCGGGCATAAATAAACAGCCTGCATTTGAACTACAGTCTACAAGATCCCTTTCAAATTGCACTTTTTGTACAATGTACATAACTGCATCGAAACTACTAACCGACAACTACGACACACTGATTGAAAGTACCCCCTGATAACTGTGTGGCCCTACTTTAGTTTCAAAGTAGAACCCGTTAAACTTATGAGCTCAACAGATTTCTGCTCGAATTGGAGTCTTTACTTCTACGTCGACTGTACTCAGATAGCAGTAGCAGGCGTAACTGATACATTTTGAAAACAATTAAGAGATTAAATAAATAAATTAAAATAAAATTGAAAGTTGTATTAAGCGCTATAAAGCGGCCTCCGGTATCCTCACTCACTCGGTGAAACACCACGCTGTTTCACACCGGTTTTCTGTGAGGCCGTGGTATCACTCCGGTCGAGCCGGCCCATTTATGCCGATGCGAAGTTTGTTTGTTTGAACGCGCTAATCTCAAGAACCGCTGGTCCGATTTGAAAAATTATTTGAGTGTTGGATAGTCCATTTATCGAGGAAGGCTATAGGCTATATATCATCACGCTAATACTAATAGGAGCGGAGCACCAATGAAGAATGTTTCAAAAACGTTAAAAAATTTCACGTTACGGGCAATATAAGACGCAAACGAGGTTGCGTGGGTCAGCTAGTGTATTATATTTATAAATGTTATAAAAACTAACCGACGTGGATATAAAATACATGTAAAAAACCTTTTAATTTCTAGGGCTACCCGTGTCGCGTGTGTGGGCGTCGGTTCAATCAGTCGGGTCACTTGGCAATTCACATGCGAATGCACACCGGCGAACGACCTTACCCCTGCGATCTGTGCCCTAAGGCTTTTAAAGTTAAGGTATTGCATATCTATCTATTCTCCAAATGCCAACATCCTGATAATTTTTTATGTTTCATTGTTACGTTTGACTGTCTCGGTGGCGCAGTGGTAGTGTCTCGGTCTCGGGCTCGATTTTTTTTTTGTTGAATAGTCGGTAAACGAGCAGACGTATCACCTGATGGTAAGCGATTACCGCCGCCCATGGACACCCGCAACACCAAGGCGTCACAAGTGCGTTGCCGACCTTTTGGGGGATGGGAAAGCGGATGGGGGAGGGGTTGGGGTATGGGCCTCCGGTGTCCTCACTCACTCGGTGAAACACAGCGCAAACGCTATTTCACACCGGTTTTCTGTGAGGCCATGGTATCACTCCGGTCGAGCCGACCCATTCATGCCGAAGCATAGCTCTCCCACGGATAAATTCTCGGGTCAAATGTTTGTACGATCTACAAATATTTGTTTAGTAGTTTGGGTGTTTTCTATTTATAATATGTATATATGTATTTATATCAGTTGTCTAGTTCTGCTCTGCTTAGTTTGGGACTAGATGGCGTTGCGTGTTAGATGTCCGAAATATATTATTATTTTATGTCAGTGTTTTATTACCAACTGATCCAGTTTTCTTCTTATTAATTTCGTTTCGGGTTCCAAGATACTTTATTTTTTCCTGGGACATCCCAAGTGTAATTCGGGGTGTTCGTGGGTCACTGCTGGTAATCCTAGTGTATAGGAATTAAAGTCAGACCTATAATTTTTTTTTATTTTTTTTTGACATCTAACACACAACGCTATCTAGTCCCAAGCTAAGCAGAGCTTGTGTTATGAGTACTAGTCAACTGATATGAATACATATATACTTTTCTTTTTTTTTGTAAATACATACATATGATACATAGAAAACACCCAAACTCCGAAACAAATATTTGTAGATCACACAAACACTTGGTCCGACTCAGGATTTGAACACGAGACCTCAAGCACAGCAGTCGCATTCACTACCACTGCGCCACCGAGGCAGTTAATATTAGAATCTATATTTTAGTTGCACAGTTGTTTTAAGGTATGACTCTCTATTATCTGATTACATTATGAGCTTAGAAGGTTATGTCTCTAAGGCGCACATGTTATAGGACATGAGTTCACATGAGACTCTCGTAAGGACCTCCATATCAAGAAGGACCATCGAAAGTCTATAAAAAAATAACCTAGGTCTGCAAAAATAATATTTCCAAGAAAAAATACTACGGAGTACAGATAATTTACTTCACTGATAGTCTCGCTGTTGTTATTAACTCACAACAATTTAAATAAGATTCCTACATAGAACTAAACTTGATGTAAATATAATTGAATAATGGATAATAGTACCTACCAACAGTAGAACAAACAACAAGATCTATTCGTCTAATCGTGATCACTAGCTAGTGAGTAATAGAAGTTATTCAAAACACACTCTCTTACTTGAAATTACTAACCTCTTACGACTACGATATCATAGAAATTAGTATCTAGTATGTATCGCAAAAACGCTCATTGCACGCGTTATTTAATAAAGAATGGACTCGGATAGTTCTCAGTATTTTTTTCTATATGATAATGTATGTGAAATGGTGTGTGTGGCAGGTGGAGCGCGACGATCATCGTCGAACTCACACCGGGGAGCGGCCCTTCGCGTGCACTGCTTGCCCCAAGACGTTTACAGCCGCGGCACGGTTGCGTGAACACGCACGCATTCACACAGACCAAAGGTTATGATACAATCCTTTTGTTTAAAACTCACATCGACGTATTTTCATCATAATATTTACTATTTCGTTGAGAATTTTTATATCATACCTATTTTTGAGACCGCGCCTCTAGCGAACCACTTGTGTAACTACCAGTTAGTTAAGTGTTCACATAGATGGCGCTACTGTATTCAAAATTCACACTAAAATTAATTTGAGCGTGTAGACAAAATGAAAATTATTCATTTATTATTAAACACATTTTCCTGAAACTATCTTCGAGCTAAATTGAGGATGAATATTCTCAATTCATCGAAACTACTAGACCTCGCCTACTTTCGGAATCACAACATTCAATGCATTGTATTATTACGCACTTTTATTCTTTACATCGTACTATAGATACATAAAATAAAATAACAAAATCAAGAAGTCACCTAACGGGTTTCGCAGTAGGTAGGAACTTACGCCATCAACAACCGCATATTCTCACCTGCACTTTCTGTTAAATATTGTCTGGGAGATATTGCTTTTTGATCTAGATCATTGAAGTTCATCACTCCAGTACTCTCTTCTGTCAGACTGACTGAAGGTCTTACCATTCCTGGAGACTTTTATGGAATGAAGGATACTTCAAATGCTGGCAAAGTTACCACAATACAAGTTTCCAAATTATGCATTTTATACGCTATTTGTTTAGATACATAGAAGTAATCTAACCCACAATTTTGTTAAACAAACAGACATAAGAAATTAGCAAAAAATATTTAAATCAGTATTTTAGATCTGACGACCTATCTACATAGAAATTTGATAATCATGACATAATATAACTTTTTAAAAACAGCATAAAAAGGGAACCAAACCCGCGACCCCCACGGGGTAACCAATTCCACTATTGTAATAGACTTAAACGGAATCGTCAATATACATGAGTTGTCCTTAATTTTCTTTTTTTTTTTTATTTAAATCAGGTGCAAGAATTTTTTTTAATGAAATACACAAAAATAAACACTACAGCGAAAGAGTATTAGTCCGCAAATCTGTATTACGGGTTCGTTTCCCTCTAGGTGATATTTTAAACCGGCAGACAGGTAGACATATATACGTATAATTTTTTATATTTTTTTTATTATATAGGGGGCAAACGAGCAGACGTATCGCCTCACCAGAGGCGTCACAAGTGAGTTGCCGGCTTTTAGGAAGGAGTACGCTCTTTTCTTTTCCTTTTAGAAAGATGAAAGATCAATATAAAGGATGGCTTGATACATTTTGCAGCCACGCAGGAGACAGGACAACGCTAACGCTTAACGTTTGACAACAACGAGCGAAGGTAGTCTTAAAAAATATCCAGCATAAATATTAATGTTTATTGACTCAAATCAATAAAGGATTATAGAACTCGCACTTGACTATATAATTCGACATCGGCACAGTTTGCCATTTATTAAGAAGAAGAAGAAGAAGATGTAGCGACCTCCACATACATCATAACATACTACAGCGCCATCTACCGAAGTTACACTGAACTACGGAGTAACCTACAATACGAAGAAACTACCAATCCTGAATCGCGCAATTAAAGTTCTCGCGCCGATTATCATATTTACAAAAATCCCAACATCAACTGTTGGGCAGTAGCCGCCAGGCATGATCACCTCGTCTGGTCGGAGGATCCTCCCTTTGTGTTGGGTGGAACATGATACCCGTTCCCCCACAAAGACTATATAATTTTATTTGTCACTTTTAGGCCTTACCGTTGCGATATTTGCGGAGCCGCCTTCAGAAGACCATACGCTCGTACTGTCCACACACTCATTCACACTGGTGAGAAACCACATGAATGTGATATTTGCGGTACAGCCTTCAGGTAAAGAAAAGTAATTTTATTAAATGCTGTGATTTTTTTTAATAGAACTTGGGGCAAACGCGCCGATTTATCACCTAATGGTAAGCGACTACCGCTGCCCATGGTACAACGGAACACCAGAGGCGTCACAAGTGGGTTGCCGTGAAAAAAAATGTATTTAGGTATATCAGTTGTCTAGTACCCATAACACAAGCTCTGCTTAGCTTGGGACTAGATGGCGTTGTGTGTTAGATGTCTGAAATATTTATTTATTTATTATCTATACACTTCTTTCATCGCTTCATTGCTTCATTCTGATTAGTACCTACTGTATATTTATTCAGAAGTGTTCGAACGCACTCCGTCGCGTAACTGTGGGTATTCTTATCTGGTTTGTACTTGTAGGTAGGTACGTATTTGCGATAATAAAATGATGTATGCCTTTTCAATTGCCGCGAAGACATGAGATGAAATATTGTTATTTATTTTTACATTTTTCATTATTTATTTCATTATTTAATGACATCCATCGTGTATTTGTGGCAGTTTCAGTTCTATATATCTATTACAGGAGATCTGGAGACATGTGGAAACACAAACGAACACTGCATGGTTTACAAGCTGTCACAATGGAACCAGAAGCGAAGAAATCAGTCTAAGCTGTATTAGAACTATGCGGAGTAACATTTAGTAACTCGGTGTTAAGTTACTAAACATATCAAAAGATGGCGTTAGTAGTACCGAAATAACAAAATGTGCTTATTACGTGCCGTGCGCAGTGTCATGCACATAAGATTTATACTAAATATAACTTTAATTATGTCACACTACTTGTTTCTTTAACCATTTACGCAAATTTCTTATTACATTTAGAGGACATATTGCATATCTAGGAGGGTGCTTATCAGACACAGTTTGTGTGTACCCAGTGCCAACTCACAATACGGAAGTCAGAAAATAATAATTTGCCGGAGTCTAAATACACTTTGGTTTTACCTTGTGGTAGCAAAAAACTTGATACACGGAGATGGTAGTTGTAGCTATTAACATAATCTGAGTGGGAAATTTCCTTGCCACACACAAATAATTAAATGCCAAATGCTCGCGTTAGAAGTGGATTCATTTGAATACAACTTAACAACACTTTTTAAGTGAACTCAGAAAATTCTCTCTCAATGGCATCTATTACGAGATTAATAAAAATGAGAATTTGTGGTTGAAAAGAATCACACCGATAATAATTTTGAACTCTGGCGATCTTTAGCAAAGGTGATGTTACCCAGGCAGGCGGCTCAAATTCAAGCAGCAATCTGCTCTGTACAGCTCCTATGTGTCATATCATAAGACTTGCTTGAATCGCAATAACTCCGTGTAACTCAAAGCGATAAGTTATTATTTACGTAAACGCCTTGTCAATAGAGTTGAAATTCCTACAATCGTTGAACATGCGAATGGTGCCAACCGTTCACCGTATCAAAGCGATGATTCATAATGTACTTCAATGACATTGCTGTAGAGTTGAAAGTTTAAAGTTATTCCGTGCTTAGACTGATTGTGGTTTTTAAAATTGAATTGATGTAGAAGACTACAGAAAGTTTTAAATTTTCAAAGAAGACATACATGGGCATGGGCTGATGGAAAACGATTACCAGAATTAATACAACACTATGGCGTCATTCGTTACCAGTGTTTCCCGATATGTTTCATATGAGAGGCAAATGTGAGTAAGTAAAAAATAGGGACTCCTTGTTTAAATTAATTTATTTTATTTTTTAAGGTTTCCTCTCGCTCTACAGCAATTTCTTTTTTTAAATACAATCATATGTTAATATTTTAACATTCTTGTTTTATTACGATTTTCTTATTAGATAGATTATCATGTTGTTTCTGGTATCGGTAGGCGAATAGGCCTATTGCTATCTCAACTATCACTCATATACACTCTCACCACATATTTCTTTAACCAAGTATAGTTTCGATAAAAGAACGAGAATATACATTAAATTACTTATTTTTATTCAGAGTTTGATTAGGTTTTAAATTTTGATAAGGTACACAAGAAATGGAACGTGTGCACCACATCCAAAGGTGTGCGTTAGTGACTGCGCCACTGTGTTTCACTAATGCAGTCATTATCAAAACAAAACAAAACACATTCATGATTTGTAATTTTGTTATCAGTTCCAAATAAAAAAAAAAAATATTATTTTATACTTTACATTTTGTAATTGAGTACTACTCAGTTGTTGTACAGACAAATGTCTGCTGCAGACATTTGTCTTTCTACTTATCTGATGGGTGATGGAATATAAAACTGACTTTACAGTGACGAAAACACAGTTTCACCACCTCCATTCATCATGTGGGTGTCATAACTACGCTGACCAACGTCACTGCAAAGAGAATGAAAACTTCAAACAAACTCTATACCCACCCCGTCTGGCCAGGGTGGCAAAACCTCCTTCCTAAGAAAAGGCCGATGTCCAGCAGTGGATTGTTAAAAGCTGTTGATGATGATGATGATGATAGAATATAATGAAGAAGAAATGAGACTAGAGTCTTGTAGTGTTCGTGGAAATATCTGCGCACCCGGGTCAAATGTACTTCACCTCTCGCTTCCCCACGCACCGCCCCGCCTTCGCCTAAATAGTAACGTTGCCAACGCAAGTGTATTCTTTCTTTCGTAATCTCATTCTTGTTTATTGTTTCTCTGTTCAGTGAAACATTTACCTATTTAGTAAACTACTAGTCAGTCTTGCATATATTTCCGATGGGTTGTATATTTTTTTAAATTTTATTTATAAGTTATCATTCAGTCTCTCACACAGAATATATTCTCTTTTAAGCAGTAATTTTAATAACCAAAATTAAATTAGATGCTGGTGGCGTTGACACTGACCAGTGCGGTTTATACATTTCAAGTTTCAACTTCATCGTAAAGTAAAGATTAACAGTTTACACTCTTCACCATGAATACTGCAAAATGTAGTTACCTACCTCAATAAAGTTTTACTAGTTATTACTTAACAATATATCTTTTGTATCACTTTATATAGATACGTATATTTTTTGTAAACACCACAAATTTTTATACAACTTTCGTATATTTCTTGTAAATATTCGATACATCACTAGTACATATTACATTCTTGTACATCGAACTGAAACAGATTTTAAGTTATGAGTGTACTGTCTAGTGTCATTTATAAATACTTAACAGATTGCGTTCAGTATTCACGATTTTCCAAATTCTTGAAAGTTCTTACTGAGATCTTTCTATATTCTTTTATTGAACTTGACTCGGTAGGTATCGCCTTCCCTGCGATACCTACCTGCAATTAATAAAGCTACCGAAACATCTTAAAGTTGTCAAAATTTATTGGCTTGAAATGATTTACGATACTGGTGTACCTACTTTGTATGATTAAAATGTGAATAGGTATATATACATAGTTAGAATAATATCTGTGTAGTACAAAGAATTAGGAGGAATATTGAAATCCCTCTTTACTTCGCAATATCAAAAAGGAACAAGCGTTAAGGGTGTGTTAGATTTCAACGGGTCACCTTATTTTTGCAGTTTCGTTCACGCTGATAGGTATCTATACATTTGGTTTGATTTCAACTTCACTAATATTACGAGGATAAGAAGATAGATCTGACTGTGATTATACTAAAGTGGTCAAGATACTGTAGATATATATTACTAGCTGAACCTCGCAGTGTTACCTGCAGTTATTAGTGTACATATTGTTATTTTTCTTTTCTTACAATTAATATCGCCTATATTAATCAGTGATAATGTAGCATTCAAATGGTGAAAGAATTTTTAAAATCCGTCCAGTACTTTTTGAGCCAATTCGTTACAAACATACTTACATACAAACCTTTCCTCTTTATAATATTAGTATAGATGTCTGAGTCAGCGAGGCCGTCCATATTTATTGTACCAAATGTGAAGTCCTCAATCTTTCTGCTGTTCTTTATATTTTATAGAGAAGAATTGTCTGGCGGTTTAGTTTCATGTTTCCAAATGAGGAAAATATTCTGGCTGCAATAAGGAAGATGTAACTAATTGGTTCAGCGTGTTCATCTTTGGCTGTGATGATGAAAACGTTCACAGATGGACATAGGTTTTTATTATAAGTGTGGAAACCCCACCGGGATTTACTGTGGGGTGTTGTCGGAATCGAACCAAATAAAACCACGCGGTGTACCACTCTGCGCCTGAGATAGTGGACACAGGCTTCACCCAAGGTTCGCCACAATTGCTTAATCTAAATCTTCGTCGGTGTGACCACTGAACATTAAATTGCAATGTGAGACGTATCAGATTTTTTACAGTACAGTACAGTACAGTACCAGTATCAGGTATAGGGGGCAAACGAGCAGACGTATCGTCTGATGGTAAGCTATTACCGCTGCCCATAGACACCCGCAGCACCAGGGACGTCACAAGTCCGTTGCCAGCCTTTGGGGGATTGTGGAGGGTGGGCCTGCGGTATCCTCACTCACACGGTGAAACACAGCGCAGGCGCTGTTTCACACCGGTTGTCTGTGATGTCGGTGTCAGTTAGGCTTCAGTCAAATCCAAATAAAAAACTAGTTTCTTCAACAGTAAATATTTATTATAAAAATTGCTTTTATAGACACATTTCTGTTTCTATAATATATATAATATTTATGTTCATTCTTTGTGCCATTGTTTCACAAAATTATTCCTGTTCTTGTATTTTCGATACACAACGGCTTAAACAATAATATATTACAATTATATATCTTACATTAGACAAATCGAGAAACGATTTTGAGAAACTCCAACATAATAAGGAACGATTTAACAATTCGATGTGCAATATGAGCTCCCTCAAAATGGTTTTCTCAATTTACTAACGAGAGTATTTCTTCTAAAATATATTCACAATAGTTTCAATAAAAATCCTGTCATTTTTGGTAACCAATGGCAATGAAAAATATTGAGGAAAATACACTTACTTACACAAATGTAATAGTTAGTAAAGTTACGTATGAAATTGTTGCGAAGCTTCTTGGAAGCACTTGCAACAGAGTCGAGACCGTGCGAGACAGTGCGACGAGGACAGTCGTCAATTATTGCTGGGGGCACTAGCCACGTGTGCGGTCACTCCTCGCACAACCTCTGGGCCGCAACACAAACAATAACAGGTCAGAAGTGTTCAATAAGAACCCATAGTACGAGATTACACACACGATTTACCAAAAGCGATCATAGTATCTGAGTTTAGCGAGAAGTTAGTTCACGCAAAAAACGCCTTTCAGTTCAAACTAGTCAAGAAAGTCCTACAAATAGTAGTACTAAAGGACGTTTATTTCATGATTGAAGATTAGACTGATATCCATGATCGCTTGGATACCTCGTTACACTTATAACTCGTACTATATATATACAGAATAGGCCAACCAATTTACTTTAGTACAAAATTTCACAATCAAATTACATATTTTATATCTGTTGCACCAACGCATTATACCGGTCTATTTGGAGAAAATGACAGGATAAAAAGATTTTCTGTACCTACATCATATTGCAAGCATTTTAAAGTGTCGCCTTCTTGTCGCACACGTACAAATTAATCATAATTTAAAAGTTTAACAGAACGTTGGACTAATCTTAACCTATGTTAAGTACTTTCGATATATTTGTATGTGGGCGACAGTAACACGTTACATGATTCAAAAATGTTAGTACAAATATATAGTAAAATGTAGGTAATATGTAGGTACAATTGAAACAAGGCAATTTGCCGGAGAGTAGCTAACTTACTTAAGTAAACCATCACAACCAACCATACGGACATCATCAACAGAACATCTACGAAATTATAACCATAAAATAAAATAGATTGAGCTGATTATTGACTCAGTGCAACACTTATGAGTTTAGAACCCAAAATTATAACTAAAGGTTGTTCATGTATATTGGTCTGTACTGGCGATAATTTTTTTGTGACATCTTATTTATATTATAATGCATTAATATGTAACTTGTAAATCTGTACTTGTTGAGTGTTTTGGACAGAATAAGAGGTCGTTTATACAAGAGGGCGGCGGCACCAAGCCGTGCGGTGTGAGCTGCTACCCGACAATCGACATCAATAAAATTATTAATTTACATAATATATTTACAACGGCCGCGTATCACCACGCCATAATGCCCATCTCCATATATAATATGTACACTAAATTTAAGAACATAGTTTTCTCTCATTAGCTACCGAATCACAATTCACATATTTGAGTAATTGACAACGGTGGACAAACATGAGCCGGAGCACAAATGCATCTTAATATTGAAATTTGTACTTTGCTCTATAAAAGTCGTGCTAAGTATGTTGGTCCATGCAGTCACAATACCGTGGTTCGCGCTGAACACTGCTTCCCACGAGAACTGTTCGACAACCCTTCACATGTAGTCTTAAGTACAGAAATTATTGACTCAAATTATAAGGGGGAACTCAGTCAACAGGGACGTTTTTGGGTAATAGTCGGTCACAGTTCCTCGTTGAGATCAAACAGTGTCTAAGCACTTGAAGTTCGCGCCACAACCCGATGTTACCAATGAGAGAACTTATCAAAGTGCGCCATAACATCTATTTTTGTTTCGGCGAATTGTAAGTACTTGTCTCTGTTTACTAACGACGGGTTGTCCGACATGATTTGCTATTGTTATAATTTATCAACCGATTTGCTATCTCAAATCTCAATGCATTTTCATGAGTCCATCAACAACTATATTGTTTATGGGAAACCTTATCTGAATATTTTCGGATGCCTTCTAACAAATACATGCTCCGGGATAAAACCAGGAGCCCGTTTCAAATAAATTAAATATTGTTCTAAATATGTTTAATTACGTATTAGGAACTGCAGTTCACTGTTAGTTTTAGTAAAATAAACTATTCGATGAGACAGATTACAGTTATTTCGATTTACGCCTAAATAAAAAATCTTAGACTATTTTAAGATATAGTGTCATTAGAAAGCACCCGAACCAATGGACAGAAATCTTCAATTCCAAATTATGGATGATTTAAGTACCTACAGCCACGGATCAGTCATGTGTTACAAATTCCAATTATTCAAATGCACGATTCCTGTAATCATGAAACTTTCATAGTCACAGCTGGTAAGGCCTATTTAATTGACATCCTGTTACGAGTGGTGCCACACTCACACTGGCGTGTGCCGTGTGGTGGATGTAGAACTATTGAAAGTTCATCAGTTACGTTAAGTACTAAGGTACTAGGTATTTGTTCGTCATTGTTCGCATTTACCATCGTATTGCAGTAGCTTTACCAATAGCCGTGCGCATATCAAAACGGCACATGTCCACACATTATTACTATATGACATACTTGAAAAATTCTCTTTCGTTACTGTGCGCTCCACAGTTCAACAGACGCAATTAACCAAAATGATGGCCAGGTGGGGCCTTGACTCATGGTGGACGTGGAGCGTACGTATCGAACGAAAAGTAAAGTAATGCTCGTTGTTCAGATACATTTCAATGAAAATATCAAGACAGAAATAATTTGAAATTGTCACTTTTCTTCTTCTGGTCAACGAAATAAATATAGTTTTATTTACCTAATTAATTACATAATAATTTCAACAAAATTTCAAACACTTGAGTTTTAATTTAAACCATAAAACGTCATTAGCTAAGTCTCTTTCATTCGGTTTGGAATTCACTTAAAGAAAATAAAACTATCAAAAATAACTCGGCTCGCATTTAAGTCCTGCGTCACGTCCGAAGCTAGCACCTTCCCTTTAGCAATTACATAATACTAACTACTGACTGCGTGTTTGCGTCGCGTCGCCCCCTCGGCCGAGCGGCGCGGCGGGCGCGCTGGCGCTGAGCGGGAGCGGCAGCGGCGGCGGCGCGGCGCCTCCGACTAGAAGTGCCGCGGGGGCTGGGCGCGAGGCCGCCCTATCACAGGCTCAGTGCGGCGCGGGCGACTCCTGCCCGCGCGCACTGCACTAACTCGTGGGCACTAGCAGCCGCACGAAACTGTCCTCGCTCCAGCCCCAATCGTCGGGCCATGTATCCTCAGGGGGGTCTAGCGCTGACCGCGACGAAAGGCTGAGCACTGAGCCCCAGTCGATGGTGCGCTGCTCCTCGTCACCATAGCCCGAATCTCGGTCGGGCGGCGGCGGCGTAGGGAAGGGCGTCGCGCGACCTGCAGCTGGGTCTCTAGATCCCAAGAGTTCGCAGCGCGCCACGCCACCAGCCACACACGCTGGCTCGAAGGGTGCCTCCTCTGCGTTCTCACGTTCCATCTCTCGCTCGATCCCTCGTAACGTATTACACACGAGCACCGATCGCCTTAATGAAGGGTCCGCCGTCTGACGTAATCTAGCAAGTTTGAGCGCACACAGATTCATCATCTTAAATCGTCTCTCGCGGTAGCATCGTCGCGAGGCGCAGCGACCGGCAGCGCGGCCGTCGCAGCAGGCGCGTGCCGCAGCACCGCCCAGCTCCAAGTAGGATTTGCCGTTTTCGGCACGAATGGTGTCATGCGCGCCGCACCAGCCACCGCACCAGCGACGACGGCACGCGCGCCTTTCTTCTTCTTCGCTGCGCCAGCAGTCACCGCCGCCAGCGCCTGCTGCTACGGCCTCTAGCCTCGCTATCGAGTCTTCCCAGCGTGCGACCTTGCCGCCGCCCTCACACGGGGAGCCGGCGCGCCGCTTGGCGCCGCACCCGCCACCCGAACCCTGCAAAACCAGACACACATCGTTAATGACACAAATCTAATATAAAATAATACTAAGTCAACATTTAGGATAAAAAGTATTTTTGTACCATTACAAACATTGGAATCATTCACAATGACATTGACGTTTATATTGTCTACGTCCCAATCAAAAAGTTACTTTATGAAACCGAAAAAAATGGCAGAGTAATAAATAAATGTTACTCAAAATTTTGTCCATGCACTGCATGATTCTCCGATATCGTACATCCATACATATATTAGTATATCAATTATAAGAAAGAGAAGACAGTGTATAACAGAGTGTGGGCAGGCTATAACTGTGGTCGGTGGGAGCCACCGCTCTCTCAATATCACGTCATGTACCGTAACTACACAGCGGTCTAGCTCCATAGAAAATTTAACAAATTTTAGTTCTCGGAATTCTCTAAATTTCTTGTTGTTTGTATTCGTTTTTATCGTCTATGTATATATTATCGTGTGTGTGTTGATTTGAGTCTACTCGAATTAATTAATTTTATATTCTTTTCGTAATTTATTAACTGATATTTTTGTCTTGCAAACAAACGGACACAGTATCCCAAATGATTGGTATCAAGCAAACGTGCCATACGGGTGGCGTATAAAAGTACCTGATGGGGAGCTCCGAGCTCTGCTATTGTGCACGTCCCGACCCTACTCAGTTTTTTTAGCGACAATACGCTCCGGGAGCGCAGCCCTAAGGGCCGGGTAACGAGGAGCGCTCAGGTAAAGGGCTCTGAGAACTACGCATCCGCCGGATTTAAAATTTTAAACTGCCCTTCTGTCGTACTGCATTCTTTTGATAGCTAAAATTTACCCTATATGATCGTTACGAAATATCTCAACGATAGACCAATTAAGAAATATACACGCTATGCGTTACAGGTGGTATTTTATATATGTTGTTACTTTGAACTTGAATAACTAGCTACGACGATGGCACCTGCAGCCGGACTCTTAGTACATATAAATGACGGACGAGCAAGCGTCGAAGGCGCGTTGACTTTTACCGTACTTACAAATTTCATGGCATTACCATCGCCTTGGGTATACATCGCTGGTTCAATTAGTTGTTGTGCGTCGATCTGTAATGCATCGAGCCAACGAACATCAACCGAGCGATGCATACGTTGTGGAAAAAATAAAATGGTAACTGGCAAAGTCCAGCAGGCGGCAGATGCCAATACACCTGCCGCTACAATTAGTTGGGACACGCGTATTCGCGAACCTGCCTAGACACGTTATCGTTTATACATCCTTTTGCTATAATAGAAATATTACAGGACCTTATTAAGAGGAAATTATTTAAGTAGTAATTTTCCCAATAGCTTTACTTTTGTAGATACAGTCTAGAGAATCAATCTTGAGAATAGTAACTAACAATGTACTTAATTATGTATTATCATTTTAAGAACAGATTTTTGGATATGTCCATGTGTAGTGTTTAATCGGGACGTAACATACTCGTAAAATCTGTTAATCAAATTTAATAAAAGGCAAAAAATATTTTTAATCATAAAATAAAGTTGGACCAAGTCAAGTAGAGCAAATGCCTGTAGTTTTTTCTTGTTTGATTTATAGGAATGTTCTGAATATGATATTATGCCTTCAAAAGACTATGTACTAAAGATTTTTACATTTAGGCAATTAGCCACTAGAAAAAGAGCGCAATTTGTGGTTCAAATTTCACAATTAGGCACCAATACAGATAAGTTATAGAATTATAAAAACCAATCATTATATCGGTGAGAAAAGTTTATCATACATTACTATAGTAGGTACCCACTTCAATAAACTTTATTTAATTCATGCGAGTGAAGAAAAAAATGAGCGTATAAAAGCTAACAACGCATGATCGGTTAGTAAGTAGGTTGCAGGCGCTAGTTGTCAGTATTGCGAGTGGCGAACCGTGGTCCGTCGCCATCATGCCGTTGCGTTGACTCAGCGACCACTCATCGCAACGCTGCAAATAATCACTTTGCGTCACCTCTTTTATCGCTCTGAGGAAAACGTGCCACCTCACTCTACTCTGCGATTATTGCAGGCCTCCCATTCTAAATCTAACGTTCATTATAAGAAAATCATAAACGAGACAGCTTTTCATTATGCAGAAATACCTAGATAATATCTAGCGTGAGGCAGTAACACGCGGCGCCCGAGAGCGTAATATGTATGTAGCGGTGTCGTCGCCAGCGCTGGCGCTCATGAAAATAAATTTAGTAAATGACGTTCGCGCGGCGCGTTGCCGCTCTGTGCCTCTGGAACGCGGCTGCGCGACGTTGCCGTTCCGAACGCTCTTTCTAATCTTGTCGTAAAGTTCTTTTTCTGATGCGCAGCGCGTCGCTCGTTCTCTCCGCTCGAAACTTGGAAACGTCAGACGTTTATTTTATCGCTAGTCTCGGATATGCGGCATTTTATAACCTTACCGCTATAGCTGAAGCGAGGAGTTAGTGCTTATTCAAAATAACAACCATAAAGAATCCTAGTGTATGCGTTAAGAAGTCATACTCGTCGGAGCGATGCTATTATGGCGCCTCTGGCTCGTGGAAGTAGGAAAAGTTCGGTCGGCGACGAGGCGAGTCGAACGGAGACTTTCTATGGCATTGTGGAGACCAAATAGACGGCGGCACGGCAACGGCATTGCCTCACAGCGCGGTAGAGCCATGTCGAGCGGCGCGGGTCGGCGGGGGGTTGCGGGGCGAGGAGGGCGAGGGCGGACGGCTGTGTGAGCCGTGCACGCGCACACAGGCGCGCACGTAATAACATCGCGTAGCGGCCGCGGCCCGCGCTCCTATCTAGCGCTACAGCTACCTACGCTTGCTGCGCGTCGACTCGCCGACAAAATATGTTATAATATACACTCAACTATAAAGCGGGGTGTACTGGCCCACGTTATGGGGTCGGCCTATCCACATGAGAAAATACGACGCCGCAGTTATTATGTGACTAGAAAACATACCTGTTATTTTTCTTTATTGTAAAAAGAAGTTTTTATCACAATCAAGACAAGTTGGTAATACAGGTAAATAAAAAGTACCTACACCAAAAATAGTTAAAATAATAAGGATCGGGGACAACTATATATACTCGTATATATGTATAACAATTCGCTTCATAGAACTATTTCAGCGCATCTATTTTTGTTTCCATGACACTTCGGACACTGGCGGGTATCACCAACTTCGTATTCGTAGAATAACATCGATGGTTGTATAAATAATTCTGATTGTTTACGACGCCACGGTCATAACATAACACTGTAGTAGATTTTTATTTCATTTTTAGCCGCCCATTCATGAAACAACACGAAGAGGCTGCACTATCGGAGTGATTGAATGACCGATTAAATCATTAACGCTCCTTTTCAGTACAATAGTACACGTGACCGCTCTAATATGAATGAAATTAAGTGACCGCACAGTCACTTAATTTCATTCATATTAGAAGGGGTATGTGTACCTGTTTGTTGCACTTGAGATATGAGATAGCAAATACCTGACATGTTTATTTACTATTCCGTGTTCATGTAGAGCTGGAATTTACTAACGCTTAACTTCCTAAAAGTACAACACGACAATGAACGCAGAAATAATATTATGCTTAGTTGTGAAATATTAGATGTTTATTTTTCTTATGTATACCTCCAAACTAGTGTACAAGAGTATTTGACAACTTGTGTTGGAGACAATGAATTGTCCAAATGATAGAGGCTAAGCGAACGAGCTCCGCGAGAATACAGCCGAGGCTTCGACGTGCCACCACTGTCACCAGGGCTGTCGGACGGTCGGCACACCTGCCGAAACTATCAAACGTTAATAATTTTCAACGTCACAAACCGAGGTCTTATTTTCGTTTTTATATTCCTCGTTTGTTAAGTTCAAATGGGATAACATAGAGATAATATACTGCTATTTTTACTGTGCGAATAAACTTAAACGGCTATGTGAGGAGCGGCATGATAAAAATAAAATATTATAGAGAATATGGTCGTGCAAAGTGAGCGTTGCGCGCGGGCAGCCCTGGCGCACGCACATTTCCGTGAGCGGAGAGCGGCGAGGCCGCGCGCGCTTGTGTGCGTGGCCGGGGTGTGCGCATTGGGCGCGCGCATATGTGTGCGCCGACCAGTCCCACATCCTGTTTGGTGGGCCGTCGCTCGCGCAGCTTCGTGCCGTGCTTCTGTCGAGCTTTTTATTTCACGCCTCTGGCTACTGCTCACCCGCGTACCATTGATTTTAACTGTGGTTGTGTAATCCAATTTTTTGCTAAACACTACCGTACCCATTCCAGTGACTTTCATGTCATGATTTACTGAGTTTGAATAAGTGGTGTTAGTTCATGTATACATGTAAACAGCACGTATTTGTTTTCTTTGAAATATCAACTTCTATCTATCTATATTATATTTATCTGCAGTACCTACGTACCTAGGTATTTTAAAAATTACTAATGTCTGTCACAAATCCACTTTTTTTCATATTTCATATCCAGTTAATTAACCAAATAACGGGCAAATCACTACATAGTATAAAACAAAGTCGCCTTTTCTGTCCCTATATCCCTATGTGCGCTTAAATCTTTAAAACTACGCAACGGATTTTGATGCGGTTTTTTCCAATAGATAGAGTGATTCAAGAGGAAGGTTTATATGTATAATACATGCATCATATACTAAGGCAACATTGCTAATTTTAGAGGTTTCTATTTTATGCCCGTCCAAAGTCGGAGCGGGCCGCTATGTTTTTGTATTAATTTAGTGTCAGCATTGCACCCGTGCGAAGCCGGGGCGGGTCGCTAGTAATATATAATACGAAGTGGGAATGAGGGAAATTATATTATTATAGAATTAAGGATATACGGAAAATGCAATTATGTGTAAGTTATAGAAGCAATCAAAGATACAGAAAGGTATACTTCTTACTCTACTTAACTTTAATCTGTTCTTATCAAACAAAACTCCTTTATGATTTTTGCAAGTGCTACTACAACTTCCGCACTAAACGAGATTTTTAAATGTAAAAAATAAATATGAGATAGGAATATCTTATACATTTCATGGTCTTCGTACTATTTTCAACCTGGTTTTAAGAATTGATCAGATTCATGATAACCTGTTCAGTAGAAGAACTGGTATCTTACACGTTTTAGTTGAGAATTCATAAGAACATTTGAATAAAGATAAAACAACGCCATAATATAGTTTTGAGCATCGAACTATATTCCTGTATTTATATAGAACAGTAGCTTGCCTTTGATAGCCAGGGATTTGGTAAACTATTTCCCTATTATTAACCTAAAAAAATGTGTTTTGTTTGAGATTATGTATGTGACTAGATATGTACAGATGTTCATAAATGTTTTATTTAGTACCCAGAATTAGAGTTAACTAACTTTGTGGATTTACTCATAAAATAGTTATTCAACAAAAACGATAAGATGGTTAAGAAATAATTTGAAGAAAAATCCTTCTTTTGATATCTAAATGACGTACAATGTTCGATTTAAAACCAAATAGCAACAATACAATTTGAGTGATATTATGATATAAGCGCCATTGTCCGTTGACTTGAATGGGCACAACAAAAAGCTCCTAATCTATGCACATACCGTTATGCAAGTGTCAATAGAGTCAATCTCAAGGTGACGACGAAAAAAAAAGACTAACAACAGTTGAAAAGCAAACAAAAGGAATCCCTCAGGAATGTGATCCCGGTTAAAAAGTAAGGGAATTCCCGAAACGCATTGTTTACAATGAGCAGGCGTGCGAGTCGACGCATTATGCGTTTATTATGATGAGCGTGGCTGATGGCGCGACCACTCGATGCAATGAAAGGGAAAATTTGTAGTTTTTGTCGGTAGAGCGCGAGATGACGCACGCTTCCCCGAAGGCAGCCGCCGGTTAAATGATCGGAATGTCGGCCGGAGATGTTTCCTTCTGAGAACATAAGGTATATACGCTAAGGTTGTAGCCTGCTCTGTGCGTCTCCCCCTACTGTTTTGTGCTATGACCCATTAGTGCAGTATAGTACCTTCAACGCGTCCCACCCGTAGGTACTATATGGATATTCGTTCTTTTTTGAAGATTGCTATCTATAGAAGTGTAACTTTGTTCTCTAAGATCAAGAGTAGTTTGCCATAAATACCTACGACACGTACGTCCTACGGCATTTACTTAAAGGTATTGATTAAACACGCTATTGATTGTAGTGTAGTAGTAGTGAGCAGAGATATTTATTGATGTAAAGTCACTATTGGTGAGAAAAATGAAAAGTGCAATTGACGTAAAGTGGTAATGCGGTTGCGAGACACGTGAACCGGTTCAAGACACTTAAATAAGTTTAACACTGACATTGTTAGACACTGGCGTAAATACTGCATGCCGGTATAAATCTTGCTTATTCGCAAGGGTGGAGTGGTATCTCGCGTTTAAGATAATAAATCAGGTGGCGGCGGCGCACGCGGGCAGATAATGACGTCACTGGCACGTATCTCGGAGAATCCCCGGAAGAGAGCGAATAAAATAAAAATGTCACGTAGCGATCAGCTGTTGGGCGGCGAGCGAGCGTGACGGGCGGGCCCGCGCCTCTCGCGCCGCAGCGATACGCATAACGACACCGCAATAAAACTTATTTTTATGTTTTTCGCTCACAATGGCCGCGCGAAGGTCGAGCTATCTAAATGGGTCAATACACTCTGCGTAGTACGAGCGGTGAACACGTGCTCCCGCGTTTGTAAATAGCGAGATATCGGCCGATTGTTGCAGTGATTAATGGGGGCGCGTAATGACTCGGCGCCGGGCCACCGTCGCCCGCCTCGCCGGCCGCGCCGCTCGCTAATATGCTCATTCATCGCTTCGACACTATTATTATTTGCTGTTCGGAGATGGTTTTGTTGCTACAATCGATGCGACGACATTAGGGCGGTCAATGTCAAGGCTGCACTTGGTATGCGCCGCCCGACGCCCGTGCTCAATGCTAATTGTCTACGAGTTGAGGCGACCCCGTTATGTCAATTTACAGAGCTCAATTGTTACTAGGTCTTGTGCATTAACTATGCATGGATATTTTCTATGTGTTTTCTACCTAAATACCAACTTGTTTAATTGTAAACTCGTGTAATCACTTTAACTTTTAGTCCCATATGAATTCGTTATGAGGATTTTATGATTCAGAAATCATGTTCTAGATACTGATAAACTTTAGCATGGAACAGACTTTGTTTCTCTATAGTTGCCATTCTGACGACTGTACAGTCTACTCAGTCTGTATTAAGAAATATTTCGTGGGGTTACCTATGACCACTTTTTTTATTGCCATGTTCAAAGCACAGGTTGCCTGAACTGGTTAGCACAAAAAAGTTTGCGTAGGAACTACGCTGCATTTTGTAAGGAATTTCCTTTCGCCGATGCTGTGGCTACATGTATTTTAGCTCAAAAAGGCTTTTACAAGTTCAACATGTACTTACTCGACGTACAAACGTCTATTAGAACATACAAACCACGAACCTTCAGTGGCCTACACAATTATTTTTGATGCAACTAATAATAATTTGGCTATTGTGTATGTGTAGTAAATAAATATAAACAATAAAAAGACAGGTGTAAAGGTTGCACCAGATAAATGTATGCAGCGTCATCGACAAGCGGGCGATAAGGGCGAGGTCACGGTTATCAATGGAGACATCTCCATACGCGCACGTGGCGGCCGGCCACGACATCTCGCGCCCATTCACTATGAAGACGCCCCCGTCCTCCGCGACTGCGGCCCGCGCCTTCCCGCATTTCCCCCTCACCTCCCTTACCCTCCGCGGTGCATCCATGCAACAAGTTAAGGCTAAGGTTTTGTCTTCTAAGAATTACCCGAAAACATTGGGGTGTCCCCTAGTACTAGTGGCTTACTCACCATTCATGTTCTTTTTTAATGTAAGCAAGTACACAAAGTTTACTTTTCGAATTTACATATTTCAAAATAATTCATCTTGCAAACCAATACTACTTTCTGTTTCGTTTGTCTAACTTATTCCTCTGGTCTAATATTAAGTAAAACATGTAAAATAAGGCTCATTATACCTACATAAAACTGCAATTATCAATACATAAAATCGGTGCCTTTATACATAGATAACGCAATTCAAATAAAGTTCTCGTAAAACATAGCGGTTCAAACACATTTTCCAGCTACGTGATTCCCAATTAAATATGGATGTGATTGAAAAACGCGTGTCCGGTAACGAGCGTGTACATAATTGTTGGGCGGCGGGGCAGGCCCGGAGTGACCCAGTTGCCGTTGCCTGGCGACCCGGGGCTGGTCCACCTCCCTCCCGTCCCACTTACCGAGCGCCTCATGCCACCCCCGCACTAAATAACCTGCCCGAAACCGACACCTTAGCAAAGGTCGTTCAACCGTCACAAAGGCAGTTGCTCTCGCGATTTTTAACCTCTACATGCATGCACTTCTGACATCTAGATTAGAAAACAATCGGATACCAAATAATCATTACCCGACCACTATTCTGAAACTTTTTTACTGGTATTTCATTTGAATTGAACGTTTTTCAGAGCAAATAGGGTGAAATGCACATTACAATTCAAACTAATTAAGCAATATGTTCTGGGTACTATTTGCGCTTCTATATAATTTAAGTATATAAGTAGTTCATTCCAGTCAACAATTTTAATATTGTATTTCAAGAATTGTGTAAAAGTTTAAAATAAATTAATCAAATGTTTTATTATTTACATCGTTTTCGAGGATTGCGTATTTTTGGAAATTTTCGTAAATCGCTCAAGGTATGATGGGGGTACAGGCGCTGGTGATACTCACGATATCGACACGGTTGCCGTCTATTTCCAATTATTGTTTCTAACGATGAGTGTGTTTTTGTTAAGTCGAATAGAAAAACCTGCGAGCGAATAAACTTAATTGTTATAAGCCGCGTTTACCGACTGCCACCCCCTCAAATCCTGGGAGGGCGGGGGGTTGGGAGTTCAGTTGTATTTCTCCGAACTTGCGCTAAATTTCACTTTCTCTGAAGACGTTGTGCGTAGACTTAACCACCCACCGCGTTCCCTCCCATCCTCACTTAAACTTTACAAAATAGTTTCAACTTTAATAAACACATACATTTCTATAAGTGTTGATATTTACACCTTAATAAACATAGTACTTAGTACATCATTAGTAATCAAGTCCAAACAATGTTTTATGATAATTTTCCTACTCGGTTTCTTGTTAAAAAATAATTCAGTTGAACATGGAACATGTATCTTCTATGAGAGAGCACTCCACCCTCTGTGAGACGTCGTTATCTTAGCGAACCCTAACCAAGTAAAACATAAAAAACGTTAGTCAAAAAAGTCCTTCGACTCACAAAAACTCAGCCACCTCCTCGCCCTCCGAAGTTATAAAATGCTAAAGGCGAGGTGGGTGAAACGGGGAGCTTACGATCCTATCCCCTCGTCTTAAAGTCGAGAGTCGTTCATGCAGGATTCGTACACCAGTAAAGCGTCTGAAAGGCAAGCACACGAGCGTGGAAGCTTTAGCAAAATGAAAGCCGACTCGCTCTTAATTCACCAGCACATAGACGCGGCGTACGGACGTCGATAGAGCTCCCTGTTCCACCCTCCGTTCGCCCGCCTCCATGCGGCGGGTATAAATAAGGGGGGGGAGGGGAGGCGAACTCGGGTTAGCAAGAGAGTGAGCGCCCTCCCTCGCAGCAATGCTAGAAGGGAGAATTAAGGGGGCTGTGGCGAAGGACGAATTAAGGAGATGAGAGAGCACAGCTCTGTAGACGAACCAACTCAGAGCGGAATTATGAGAGAGCCCTTGTCACTGCTAGGCTAACCACCAAGTTACTAACAACTTTCCTGCTTTATATTTTTCTTACATTCAGATGAAAAAGTACGTATGCAATATATTTAAATGAAAGGATTTCTCACGGACGAGTTTTTTTCATAGAATATGACAAAACAATTGACTTAGGTAGACGATTTATTTATTTTTGGTTCATTTACTTTGTAAAAAAAATGTAGGATGCGCCTCCCTCAAGCCGCCTACTAGCCGCGTGACGTCACTGCTGCGTTTTCCAAGCACGTGAGCTCCTTCGTCACATAAATTACAAACTATATCCCACAGGAGTTAAGGTTTGTTTTCGACGAAATTGCTGGTGCTCCTTTGTCTTGTTGGTTTGGCGCAAAGGAAAACGTTCTCTATGTGTACAAGGCAAGGTTCAATTTAGTGGTGTCCTGTCATAATGATCTTTGGAAGAGGGTGGGTATAAATTTTCCATGGGGGCAGACGGGGCGACGTCGCGCGAGGGCGCCGCTGAGTCACGACGGCGGCGGCGGCGGTGCCGGCGTCGGCGGGGCACGACGCGGGCGGGTTGGCGGGAGCGGACGAGGGAGCGAACATATTGTAAGTATCTACCGCTCACATGTCACGAAGTTTTCTCCACATCAGGAAACTTTGTTAACGTCAACGGAGCACGTGGCCTTGCCGATATAATACATAATTGCTGCACGAGTTCCCGCTCAACATGTGACAACTTTGCGCCTATATTCGACAAGTAGGTACCTACTTCAACACGGAATAAAAAGTGAGTTACACATACATATTTGCAAAATCAGTGCGCTGATGTTGAGTTGTAAATCTTCGCTAATATAGTTTATTATGCGTCGGGTTTAAAGTAACATAAGGTGTTAATAACGTCTAGGCTTTAAAGTGTTATTGAACTCGTTTTCTTAGACTCGTCGCTTTTTTCATGAATTGATAGGAACCATGTACTTTTTGTTAATTGATTTTTCCGCCTAGTTTTAGATATTTGAGTATTTTTAATTTTCATATGTTTGATAGACATTTTAATTTTCTTTGTAATTGTGAAATGTTCAAAGAGAAGTTGGAAAATATAATTGTAAGCCATATCTTAGTAGTTGTGCAATCGGCTGCGTTACATCGGCTCGTCACCTTGAAGCCTGATAACGTGGCTGGCGGGTGATAAGAGGCGATACTGCCGACCCGACACACACAATCTTATATTCTTACTTTAACGCCATTGTATTTATATTTGTCAACTGTGATTTCATAATAAGTAGCCAGAACTTACAACCTCAATTAGCTATTAAAAGAAAAATCGTTTTATCATTTGTTTTCAATGCAAAATGCTTAAAATTAGATAACAGTGCAAACAATAATAAATACGAGTAAATGCATGGTATTCCATTTAATTCATTTATCATCAACTATGTACTAACAATTAATTTTTAATAATTGACATTTATGTAAATTGCTTAGTATTTCATTTGATAGTAAGAAGTTAGTACGTAATTTCACATAAATTTATCTTTCTAGTCTCGGTATAACTACCTCCATATAGCTAATTGGAAGTATTTTCATCGAGATTCATTTAAAAATAGTTAGTTACTTTAGTTTTTCCTTCAGTTTCCACCTCGCTACATATGAGACGTGGTGCGGCAGCGCTTGAGCGAGCGCCCACAATGCTCAGCTTGAAGATCCGCTGTTGCCAATTACATTATGTACAACGAGGGGGCGAAGCGACCGAGTGGAGGGGGCGACTGACTTATATAAAGCCCCCTCCCCACAACGGCTTGGAAACTCACAGGTTATAAAGCGCGGGAATGAGTTTTCCCGCGCAAACTTTATCGCAAAAGCTTGCTCGCTCAAGTTTTTTCACGAGCTTAGCCTAGTTTGATGGCATATGGCATATCCCGTTTAGGTTTACTCTACTCTTTTATATAATAAATAAATAATAACTGAGTGATTGTATTGTACCTTATCTATTATTCTTATAGTTTGAAATAAGTTATTTATTGTACAGTTTTGTGGATAAAATTTGTTTCCTCCAACGTTGAATACATTGGAATCTAGTATGTATAAGAGTAAACAAAAGTCAGGGACGACCCTTCGTGGGCACCGCGCTTGGGGAGCGCACAAAGACTATCCCGAGTTGAGTAACGAGTCCCGGCTTCGTTAGCCCATTGCCAATGCACAGATTAGGGTCCGAACTTTCTCGTCCGCTGTGATCCCTAACAAAAGATTGTGTACGTTTTGGCATCAGGTAAATTAAAATGTTATATATATTATTTTGGTATGATGCGTCGACTACGTGATTGTTCTGGAGTGTTGATGGGTCGATAGATCAATATTTTCGTAAGGTCAATATTGGTGTTCAGCACGTTGTAGACGGTGGGCAGAGGCCGCAGTAGGGGTGCGTGCCGGCCTCAGAAGCAGCTTGTACTACTAAAGCTGCTGTTTTGCATAAGTAATGACCGCCCCCCTCCACTCCTCCGCGCAACCTCCTGGCTCGCCCGTAGGCCTATCGATTGCGGCGGCGCGGGGCGGGCCGCATCGCCGTAATTGTCACACTGAGCGATCTGAATTTCACTCCACCCTCGCGTTATCGACCTTACTACCCCCGCATAAAACCCACTCTCTGTCGGCAACAATTACTGATTGAATATCAAATGCGTTATAGTCCGCTCTAAGTTTGGAGGCGGCTCGTAATAGAGCCTTCGAAGAGTCTATGACAGAGCTTAATTAGACAGGCGTGCGATGGCAACGAATGGATTTTACTTGTTCGATATTTCAGAACGAATTTAAACATAAAATGTTGTGACTGAATTAAAACGCTTAAAATTAGACTACTACTGAATTGTGTCTAGCGCTAGCGGCAGAACCTTCAGTGCAAACGTGACTGCTCACGTTTGCACTGAAGGGTCTGTTGTCAGTGAACTGTTTGCACGATTTATTAGAATATGTAGATTGCAATGTAAACAAATTGCAGTTAGGACAGATGCTTAATATTTTAAAATAATAGTCATGTTAATAGTAGTAGTTAATAGTCATAATTTTAATGGCCATAAGAATGCCGTTGCTTTAGTGTGTGGAGTAACCACGACTGAGGAGAGCCTGACGATAGTGGACATACTGGACATACACGCACGATAGTCGCACGCAGAAAACAATAATTCCGTGTAGTTTTGCTCGACAGAGCGTGCGACGTCGCATCGTATGTATTTATAGTCTTCGTCTAAGTGAGCTCGGGTTTTTTAGCGCACCAGCAACGACGAAAGTGTGGAGAAAGTGGCGCGTCGACGTCACTCACACACGCGCAGCACACGCGTGCCTTACGCTAGGCAGCCGAAGACAACGTGACAGCTAACAGCGTTCTCTGTGCTCGATACTGCGATGTCTTGCTACACGCCGACGAAGTTGCAACATCACTCTGTATGAGAAATACGACGCTGCGGCTGCCCGCCCCGATACGCAGTACCCCTTCTCAATACGTTCACTTGCTCAACCGAAATGAGTTTATAAAAAATACGTCCGCATTGAGCTCACATCGAAACAAAGTTGGTTAATCACCAGACTCGTCGAGTCCAAGGCTCGCGAGCGTTCCCCAATCTTTTCATAATTGGATCTTATACGGGCGCTGCGTCACTGCTGCATATGCGGGCAACTATCACCAGTTTGAGGTCAGATTGTTTGGTCGACTATGACATCCAGCGAATGCAGAATAATGCCTCGTAAAATCGGGCACCTGTTTCGGTAGAAGCGCGTGGATAACAGAACAAAGGACCGGTCTCACAAACACGATTCTTTATTGCGTCCCATTGCAGTTGTCATTGTCGATTGGTTACGAGCGAAAATCGCCATTGTTAGCGGTACATGACATAACATGGCTCGTGCCCACGCGATCACTACATCTCAAAGCATAATAGCAGTGAGAAAACAAATGAAGAAAGAGTGATGATCATCGATATAAAAGAAATGAAAATGCCGCACGCGAACGTCTGTCGTCGACGAGTTATGATTGAAACTCTATTAAATTAAGATAAACGTGGTTCATTCATAATCAGATCACAACATCGCTATATGTAGCAGGTACTTAAGCTTATAATGGTTGTAGTTTCGCGGTTAGTCGTCATAACCGTGGGACGGCTAGTACCCCGCAGCGTACGATTAATTAAATTAAGTGCAAGATGAAAAGGAAACTGAGTGCGCCAATCAGCTGATCTGTGATTGATGCGTACATCACCACACCCCGCTACACGCACACAACCGGTTTAGGACCGTTAATATTTACAAAAAACAACATTGTTTATTTACGTTTCAATGGCGATTACTTATATCGTGTATCATTTAAGGTAATGCACTCATAAAGTAGTCTTTTTTCGACAACTTACGATTCCACACTTATTTTATTTATTTTGATAGTGATACCAAAATATAGGAGTTAATAAATAAAACGCCAACGGGACGATGCAAGTCAAACAAAACGTGTAATAAATATAACTTGATCAGTTTTTTCACTGCCAAAAAGAGGTATAAGTAGTGACGTCACCAGGCGAGCTCTGTGAGGGCTAGAGGAGATTAGGACGGGTGGAGTTCGTGCGGGGGCGACGGCGAACCCTCCCCGCACTGCTACTACTAATTGTCTTCGACTCGAACTCACACGGAGAAAAATTATTCTGTGATGGTCCTTACAATACCCGTCTATAATATCATTGAGAACACATTTTTATAACAAAATAATAATTCTAACCATGACTATTCTCGACTCTTTAGGTAAAACTATCATTTAGAAGAATTTTTAGTTGTTTAAAACTATTACAATTGTATCTATGTCTCTGTTATTTATAGTGTCAATTATTTGTTGTCAGTTACTATTAAAATTAAAACTTATCGTAATAACTAGTAAAGGCTTTCAATATGATGAAAATACAAGTGAGTTCGAAACTTATTCGAGTTGATAAATAAATGGTATGGGAGATCAAAGAGACGTGCGAGGGTGAGTTGGGGGTAGCCTCCCGTCGCCGCCCAATGGGGAAATATGCTGAAACACACACACTCGCAACTACATTACTGTAATTATCCAATTATTAAAAAATGTATGACTATGCATTCAGTTATACAATGAGGTGTTATTGACATTCGAGAGGTATACTAATGATATTTTTATTGTTTGAGTTAGAACTTAGAAAAGGAAAATCATTTATTAAAACCGTTAATTGTAAATCGAACCTTTTTGATTTGCTTGAAAAACTAGATGAAAATTGAATATCTAAGTTATTTTATTTCAGATATGCTGAATATTTTTATGTCGGTCTTTAGGTGTGGCTTTATATAGAAATTTCAGCTTGAAACCTTTTGTTCGCATGATGATTAGAAATAATATGTACAAAACTATCGGCGTCCATTGTAATCAAAATAGTATTTCTCATAAAATTTCGAATATTTCTTATATATATATATATACTATGGGAATATTT
Organism: Spilarctia lutea; assembly: GCA_916048165.1. Lineage (NCBI taxonomy): Eukaryota > Metazoa > Arthropoda > Insecta > Lepidoptera > Erebidae > Spilarctia > Spilarctia lutea. The sequence continues at coordinate 8,967,258 of OU696488.1, forward strand.
TACAGTTCAACTTCTTCATTGTCTATGATTGCGATGACTAGTATTGTTTGGAGTAAAGAGAAAATTAGAAGATAAACAGAAGCACACGCAGAATATGGCCATAGCTCCCATCAAAACTCCCCTCTGCGGCTGATTACGTAGGTACGCGGCACCGCAGCGGAGAGTACCAAATAAGAATGAATTTTTAATGAGCCTCCATCCCTCCCAACTGCCTCTTCCTAAAAGTACGCACTTAGGAGATTAGTCCCGGGAGCATTCTATTTTACAATACTAGAATTTAAAACTAATAGCAACACACCTAAACTTAATATTTTTACATGTCCACTCCATCTAAACGTTCAATGACATGGTATATGAATAAAAATACGAGACTCGATTTCTACAGCAAACATCTGTAACGTTTACGCCTTATGAGGCTTAGACTGATGTAATTGTCAATGCGTTTAACTGTTACGAGAGACAGGTAGCCTATAAAAACGAACGAGCTATAAAGCGATAAAATGATAAGACGTCGACCCCACCAAACAATAACAAAGTAAATACAGTTTTATAGTGTAAACAAAAAGAATAATAAATGCGTTACGTAGGCGGCAGATCGCGGATGGAGTTGCGAGCTACGTCAGGACGGGAGTGGGTACGTCACGGGCGCGACGTCATGAGCGGAAGTCCGTACTAGATATATTTACTGTAGGCGTGCAGCGAACAGCCGGGATGGGTTCAATGTCGAGTCGCGACTATCTATCGGCCATCAATCAGCGACGCCGTACGCCCCGAACACCCGCTACTAAAGGACGCGACCGCGATACATTTCCTCGACTCGAACTCATCCGTTCTCACATCGTTCACATTAAATCACATTAAAGTAACAAAGTCGATGCTCCTTGCGATAACATCGTGCACATTCCACGCATTTTGTTATTATAGTCGTAGTAATAGTAATCCACCTGTCTTCGATTCGCAGATATGAATCGAATCGATTGTCACGGTCGGGCGGATGGTAAATTATCATTTTCATTCATCGATTGATAGATGTGTGTAATTCGATATTGGAGCGAGTCGATACAGATTGTGCGTGACCGACGGTTGTGGAGCGGTGCAGCAAGCGTCCGGGAGCAAGGCCGACGGTGTTTACAAACTTCCGTCACGACTCACGAACACTTGTCACTCGTGTCACCGCCGCTCCTCGGCCAGTACACACGTGTCTACGCAAATAATAGTGAGCCCTCACAGTTGACATTGTCCCACTTCGACAGACTGCCCGCCCGTTTACAATTGAGATACGATCGCCGACTAAACATAGTTTGGTATTATGATTTTGCGACTCGATCTAGTACCGGTATTAACAGTTGTCTTTAAAGTTTAGAGCAAAGAGCTACGATGGTATTCAAGCTATTCTTAAATTTAGAATGCATGCACCCTTGTGTAAGTTGTGCCCTACGCGGGGTGAGACCGAGGGGTGAATGCAATAGGGTGGTTAGCCCCCCTCGGGCTAGCACCCCCGGTGCACAGTAGGCGCGTAGTAACTGCAATAACGGAGCAGTGAAAGTGTCGCGGGGCGCTTCAACCGTCAATGGGTGAAGACTTACCCCTTCGCCCCTCCGTCTTGTGCACAAACTTGTAGGTACCTATCTAATAGTACGAGCTCCCAGTGACGGTCGCCGTTCACACATGTTTGTCTTCGCATAAACAATGTTGCCGTTGAAACTTTCTACAGGAGACAAACTAGTACAGGCGATTATATTAAATAGGTTAGAATTTACTTACTTCTAACAGAATAAATCGTTATATCTGAAATATGATTGTAAAGAAGAGACATGTGCATTGTGGTAGTTTTGGACTTAAACTGTGTACCTATGTCTTGTTGATCAGTGATAGATCAAGTATGAGCGGACACCGGCGACAAGCAAAAGCAAACAAACGAGCGGAACGAGTACGTCTGTATTATCTCGACTCATGAATGAAACGGAACGTAAATTGAAATGTATCGCGTGCCATAATCCGCGCGCATTAATCTCACTCAAACGCCGATCGTTGCGTAACAGCGAGCACAACAAACGACTCAAGTTCATTGATCCACTTAATGTCTGCGCTAAATGTGTCGTTGTTGAATGTCAAAACATTGTATTACATAATTATCCGCGTACGCGTAAGGTGCGCGCGCGCCTACGTCCAAACGCCGATATGGATCCGAGGGGCGCACCATCATTACTTCCGACTCGTACCGGACACTGATCAGCTGAAATACGTCACACTATTTATTTATGAGCTTATGATTATAAAATGACGTTTACAACATTCTGATATCGTTGACCGGTTGCCGTATAATAATAACATTCATTCATTCATAAGTGATTAATGGTTACTACCTACGAAATAGATTTGTAGTATAAAGCTATTATCATAATTATAAACAAGATTTTACGCTACTTGCTGGCCGTAGTAAAACATTATTTACAAACATTCGACGCCAAATCAAAATTACATCGCTCTTTTGTGTAGGTACTTTACGTTTTTGTTTAAACGTAAACTTTTTTGTTGTCGTTACCGATACTTCTAATAACATTTAGCTAATAAAACTTCACGACTAGCCAAATTATTTGGTATTAATATCAGTTATTCTGTTACTGCGATTGGAACACACTTTAACTTTATTTAAAGTATATTATGTTTTAATTTAAAGTCCCACATGTTGCTTAAAATATAAAACAAAAGTGAAGAATCTGAAAAGTTATTCATTTCAGAAAAATAGTAAAACGAATATCATTAACAAACAATTGAATTATTTATAAGCTGAATATATTTTACAGTATGATCAATGTTCTCACGCCAGGTACGTTAGACGCACTGTCGCCTCGCATCAATCAGGTGTAAAGGTTAAGTCATCGAAGGCACTTGTTAACTTTCCCCGCATTGCGAACTTGACCGTCAAAACGAGATTGCAATAAACCATCACACTTATACAATGACGTGAATTTACATAAATTATTGGCGGTGGCGCGTCTCTTGCGCGTCGGCACTTGGCCGTACTACCGCCGTTTACCCAATTGCAATGTTTACATAAGCCATCGGCACTCGACACACCAACGGCAGGGTTCAACGACTCATATATTGTTTTATTGCCAGACGTAATTGGGTCGCGGTTCGACATTGACGGCAAAGAAATTTTATTTAGAACATGTTGAATTAAATTCACGACAAAATTTGCAAACACCGGTATGTTATCTCCTTAAGAATCACATCCTTAAATAGTCTTCAATTTGTTATTAATTGTAGTTAAAATTATTGTGTGAATAAACAAAACAGTCGCATATCGTATCATCAGGATATCTTAATGCGATAAGATTAGGGTAATGCTTCATTATTTTATCTGATAATTCCTCACTATTGGACAATTTAATGTAGTATGTATTTTGTAGGTACTAATTTCGACTTATCTAGAATTGTTAACTTGAATAAAATGTGTACAATAATTGTGTTTACAAACTACGTTGCTAAAATTGAACTTATTTGTTTAGGATCTTCGTTACCACAAGAAAGCGAAATAAATTGTTACAAAATATAGTCGGAGGCATTAGACGCAATAGGCGATAGTTGTATTTCAGTTCGAACGATGGAAATATGTAAGAAATAATATAAATATTTACCTTCCTAAGTCAACGACATTCATATACGTAATTTCGAAATATAAATTAGATAAATTATTACCTACATTAACACTTGAAATTTCAAGGTATATTTATTATTATTTATTTAATACATCATGCACTTTAGGTGCATTGGCGGACTTAATGCCTAAGGCATAAGATATAATATTTACATAATATTTATATCATATTTACATATTTTAATAAAGTTAAAATCGTTTTGAAAACAAAAACTTGTAGGGCGCCCAATTTGGCAAAACACACGTCATAAATGCATTGTTTGGGTGCACCTTATATTCGCGTATGTTTTTTTCTCTAAACAGGTGCTCCGGTGTGCGGCGTCAATCAGCAGGAGCGTGTCGATGCCCTATATTATTTGTACTGTCTTTCAAGTTCATTGAGTCACACAATGGGCATATAATTGGTTGTTAGTGTATGTCAAAACACGTCGCCGTGGCTCATAATGCTTTACATAATTAGGCTCGTTTGCATAAGCGATTATTATGCGTGTCTTCGCCGATGACGTCGGCCCCGCTATGGCTAATTCATTCATTTGTTTATGAGTTTACTATTACTTTTACTCCACGTGGTTGACTGTTTACAATGTGAGCGTGAATTTAACGGCAAATGTGTAATAAAAGTTGTTATTATTACGTGGCGATTAAGATGCTCATTGTGACGTCGATTAAAGCTGTGATACTAGTTTGTTTACATGTTAATACCTAATCGTCTAAATACGTTTTACGTGACGTACGCTAATTATTGTAACATGCTATATTATTTCAGTTATTATGTCATCGAATGTATAAATATAGTTCCACTGTGATACAAGTTTCCTATTTGTTAATTACGTTATAATATTGCGCCATTGCATTGATAGGTTGGACGTCACTGAGCTCGATTATCAGCTCTCCTTAGTCAGTTTTCCCTGTGTTCTACATTACGTTTCTCTCTTAAGCTCTTTTACCTCAACGGCTGTTCCACTCATTAAGGGGAGAACTCATTTCCCTATTCAAGGTGATTGACTGGTTATAATTGGTTGCAACGCGCTGTATATCTATTACAGTCATTGTAATGTTACTTGTGCAGTTTGGAATACAATCGCAGAACGACCTCTTTTTACATATGTCGCATCAGAATATATAAATAGGAACTATTTATGCGATACTATTACTATAGGTATATGTACATATACGTATAGGTCTTGTCTATGTACCTTCTACAATGGATACTGGCGGTGTCAAGCAAAGCAATCGATGGAACGTAAACCTGTAGTATTTCGGAGAAGCCCTTATGTAAACTTCAGAACATCGATATAGCATAACATAGGATCACTTCGTTGTATTTACTATAAACATTACGTTACATAATACAGCTCCTTCAATGTCTAAGAGATTTTTGAGAAATAACATTGATATGTTTTTTTAATCAATATACCGACTATAAAACGCAGGAATTGTATGTATTTGATGTGAAAGTTAGATATTTAGATGATATATTGCATATATATGCAGTTTTTATTAAATAAATTACAATAATATATTGGTATTGAAATTTAGAGTTGAAACAAGAAACAAAACGTCATATTACTGAAAGGTTTATAATAATAATCAGATTCGATTGAACGAAATAAATGAACATTGAAATTTATTGTAGTCATATTTTATACGCGATTTAGTAACATGAGAACGCTTTTCCTTGTCATCTTTTTGATAACAAAAATTTAAAACATCGTGAGAAAAATACCGGCGTTGATAAATTATATGCCTTGACAAGTAACAAGTCAATTATAAACTTGTTGATCGTTCGCCATTCGTAATAAATGTTTCTCATATCCTTATCAGTTTTCCATCGAACTTCGACTTGACCGTTAAGACCTTGGAAGTTCAAACCCTTTTTCACTATCGTTGGGCGAACACTAGTCATGGTGACTCGCCACTTTTCGTGACTTTTAATCATCTATCGTTTTTATGAAGCAGTAAGGTAGCCAGTGGGATCGTTCACTCAGCGCCCGAGGTTAATAACACCATAAAACTGCGAAGCGAACTATTTATTATGGTAATTATGTTTTGTGTGCAACCTGTCATGTATTTTTTTAAATCTTTTCAAGCAATTAGTTGTCTTTTCATAATAAAGCGATGATATAAGTGAAATAATTATGTAATTTGGTATGAACTAAAGCTATAGGTTTTCGACTCATCTATATGCTCATGTTATAAGGCTAGGTGTAACTAAACACGTTTGTCAGTGAGTCCAGTGACGAAACTCTACACTTTATAGAACAGAGAATTTTTGATACTTAAGTATGTGAATCTTCAAATAGTATAAAATTATACATTAAAAGATTTTTGAACACGTAACAGACCACTAATTTTAGACTTGGTATTTTACACAGTGCATTGAATGCTACTATATGAGGCTTAAATAAGTTACAACATAAGACCACTTTTGAATAAGTCAGACTACACTTCTTCTAAACAGTTTTATCTTTCTCAGTACTTTAGAAATAGAATCGCCTAATAATATCTAATTAATAAATACGTCCCCATGGGTTCCTAGACTTAATTTTTATCCTGGAACCGGATTGATGAAAAATTTTAGTGATCTTAGTTAAAAAGTTGATTCATTTGAAACATAATTACTAATTTATGTTAATAATAATGAATTTTACGTAAAATTACTTAGTAGTAGGTGTTAACAACCGCGTATGTATCTATATTATATGCTTAACTATATTGAGATGTAGGTACAGCACTTTGTAATAAGTAGTCAAAAATGTTTTAGACTATAAAAAAAACTTCGATTGATGATTGTTTAGGCACCCCTTGTACGAGTGTTATTTTAGTTCAACAATTTGATTTGGAATGGAAAACAATGTTATATACGTGTTTGTGTTAAGTGAATACAGAATATTAATAGTATGCTTTTACAAACCATAAGACAGGCTTTGTTGAAATGCTGACAGAGAAAGATAACGTTGTTAATTGTATAGTTCAAAAACTGTCTACTAGATTAAAATAAAATTATTGACTAAAATAAGAGAAAAGCAGATATTTTAGAGAAATTTTAGTTAAGTAACGCAACAACGGAATTAGGACCAATATTAAGTATTTGGACTATTTAACTTATTGCAATCCATTACTGCATTTAAAGTTTGTTACTGACAGTTCCAGACACATATTTGCCGCCAGCGAACACAATTTAGTTGCTATATAACAATATGTGTTATATAAATATTACAATAACCCGAGACAGAAACGTCACAACAAATAAAGCGCAGTTGATAACACTAGCTGCCAAACTTATAGTGCACACAAGTTTAGACTTAAAACGTTTGACGTGAAAGATCAAACTCGTTTGTGGTCGTGAAGTCAAGAAGTTTGTAAGTGATTAAGGGTAGTTTGTGCATAGTTTCTTAGTGCACGTGACTGCAACAAGTCGCATTCCACGACTGCCACCCTACACCCCAATAGGCCTATATTTTGAGAACAATATGATATTCTACTCTATTCCTTGTTCGTGTATAGGCATTGGTGTTTTTGCAAAATGGCTGTGCTTTTTAATATTATGTGTGTTATTACTATAGTATTTTCAAACCTAATTTTGAATAGGTACTATAGGTAATAGATGAGAAACATTAGCTAGGTATTTTAGAAATACAAAGCTAATGTTTCTGATCTTAGATTCATATACCTAAATTATCTAAATTTCTGACGATGCTGGTTCCGTATGCCAAATTGCAAAGGCAAACGTGGTGTTCGCTTATGGTCACTGATCACTGATGGTTAAAGAACAGTTTTAATCCGAAAATTTGTCCGCGATATTTGGTCGTCGATGTACCTGCCTATTGCGCTTTAAACTACACAGAGGTTCGTAGAAGGTCAGTTCTTAAAATTCCTACCTACAAGGTCTATATCTATTAGATTCTCATTAGAAAATACTCAAACATCAAAGTCAGCTAAATGAGATATAAAAGAAACTCGACGCATGATTACAATAGAGGTTTTTCTTTTATAGGATGTTTAGATATCTAATGTATAAAAAAGAATGTCAAAGGCATTCGAGCCGGGAATAGACTCGCCAATGGCGACTCCAGTCTCGGAGTAAATCTCAATAAGTGTGGTGGAGGAGGTGCTCGGGCTGGCACTGGGCGGGGCGCCCCAGCCGTCGCTATGGCAACGCGCCCCTAGCGCGCGCCGTACCGCTCGCTAGCAAAACCAACCGAATAACTTTGTCATACTCTTTAACTGAACATTTGTTTATACCAACTAAATCCAAATACTTTCCTACGGCGACTTATGATATAACCTTTTTTATAAAATCAAGGTTCTCTAAATTAGGTATTTACCAATGCCAACCATTTCGTTTGGTGTTAGTTTTATCATCACTTGTTCGGTTTTAGGCATGGGGGCAGCATTTGAGTAAAACCGAATACGCGTTGTTCAAAAATTCAGTGATATAGCAGCAATATAGAAAGTAAAGTGCGTTAGCGCTGGCTGGCGATGGCGAGCCAACTCGGCGATAATTAATGTGGAGTCAGTGGAGTCGAGCGAACGGGCGCCGCACCGCCAGCCTCGCCGCGCACACAAAAAACCCGCTCCGACACAAAAACACCCGTCGACAGAGTGGGACAGCGCAACGCGAACGAAAGAGACAAACGTAACTACGTATTTCTGTGACGAGTTTTCGTTCGCCTCGAGCGTCGCACAGTTATCGAGATTCGAGCCGAATACCGCGCTTTGATTTAAAACTCTACTGAATGCGCCCTTCTATCTATCACATGGCGTTTGACAGGTCGCCGGAAACAAACCGAGCTGTCAGATTCGAAAAAAGGCGCGCATTTCTTTAGGATTTTTTAAATGTTAATTAAACACACATTAAATCGGGAGAACTAAGACAATGGCCAGAACTTGATGAATTTAACATTTCTGTGTTGCACAATGTTATTCACGGTCTCAGTTGAAACTTGTGAATGTTGTAGAAGTAGGTAAAGGAGAAACCGAAACAATGTATGAAACTTGAATCGTGAACAAAGAAATGAAAGATACCTAGTAGATGCGATTTACTAAGAATTATAATATGAAATTTAAACATCTGCCTCTTAAGCATTATGAAACGCTAACAAAAGTAAAAGATTATTTATAAGTTCCTAGCATGAAAACAAACTGCAAACGACAACTTCAAAATAGTTACTTAAATTGCGATTGATTAAACAAAGTCACTCACTATTATACCGAAGTATATATAAACAAATCCTTGTACATGTAAATAAACGATTTAATTGTCAAAATTTAGATTTTTACTGCATCAAAAACATTACAGCAAAAGTGTACCTATACAATATAAAAGTGAGACGGGAACGCAACTTGAATTCGAAACAATTATGAAATCATTTAACTAGTACCACACAAGTCAGAAGAAGTAGTAAGGGTGTTGACTTACCTGGAAATCACTCCACATTTTCATGGGGATACACCATAGTTCCGATACGAAAACATCACACGATCACGATAACAACTGTCAAATATGTCACAGCACGGCGTCACTGTCACGAGCGAGCAGGTTGGAGGCCGAGCGCAGACTGAGGCTGGCGCGCGGCGGCCGCTTGTCGGATACGTCGTTACGCGTCGGGCGAGCGCTCGGCCGCGCTCGGAGTGGTTCGGGCCGCGCCGCAGCGCCCACCTGCGACTCACCGCTCAGCACTCGCTTCCACGAACAACAAAACCGTACGAAACTGCTTCACAATACCATACTACAACCTAAGCCACTGCTCACCAAAGAGATTTTTTTTCAGCACTTTCTAAACAATTTACTAATAAACACTGTTATCAGGATCCATAACAAAATATATATTATTTTATTTCTTGAGTTATCAGCTTATAAGGTTTTATATTATCTTCTTTATTTAGTTCTGTGCTCTTCTGTTGCTATTTAGAACAGAAAGTCGATGATTTTATTTCTGTTATATAATCTGCGATAAACTTCAGTTTCGACACTTGAATTCACGGCATCAAGTTGCTGTGGATGATAGTATATTGAAATCTGAACACCAACATTCGAACATGAAGCGTTGAAGTTTTCAGCCAACTGATAACAAAACGTGACAAATAAAAAAGCTTTCTGAACAAAGTTTTGAGTGCGGCGCTCTATGGCCGGCGTAGCAGGAAGTTTGTAGGTAAAACTTCGTAGCGCTCTCGTAGCGAGAAAGTTTTGATTTCAACGATTTGCGTTGCGGCGAAGAGGGCCGCGAGGCCGCACTAGCTGCGACCCTGCACCCCATACCACTGGCCATTGTCGACCATGAACAAAGGCGAATGTATGTATTTGTACTCTGTACATTGATGTATTTTTTCCAATACCGTTACACAATAGTGAAGAAAGACAGCAATGTACTGAATGTTTAACAATGACTTGTATGTTACATAGTTTTCAGATTTATCTGTTCGTTCATCTCGCACGAGAGTGCGCCACTTGGCTGTCAAGTCACTATGTCCTTACCGTGTTAAGGTATATTTTGCAAATCACCGCACCGTAAAGAATCTTCAGTTTGTCGCGTTCCATTCCGCGTGTAGTTAAAGAGTAGCGCTGTGGCGTGGCTAGCTCACTAGCAATGGGGCGTGTGCTAATCGATACTGTTGATACTGATACAACGCCGAGCGAGGAGAAAATGTGTTCGGCGGCAATTTTGACTATTTACTGTAGTGGAAGTTAATATACTAAATGAGGACTGAAATTGTAAATACACAGGTTATACTAAATATTGTTAGGTTGTTGTCACGATGACCTAGCACTTTTAAATGAGCTGCCTTCAAATAAAACCGAAGTGATTACGTATGCATTTTTTTCGATCGTGTGTTTTACTTTATTCGGTTATATCAAAAAACATAGCAGGTAGATAACGGATCAGACTGGATACATTTTGGGTGGCTGAAAAAAGAAATATAATAATAAAATAAAAATAACATTTTCTGTTCACGTACTTTTAACGATCAACAAATACAAATAGCGGGGCTAGAAACCGTATTTTTACATACCTTTATTAGTTCTAGTACTATATTATATTTATGACAATATTACTTAATTGCAAAATTAGTTAATTGGGCAGAAACCGGTTCCTTATATACAACTCACGCTAATTTGGTAATCAAACACAGCACTAGAATTGTGCACTTTAACGATAAAGAATTTACTATTATAATTTATTGTTAACATGTTTTTTTTATATTTTCCTCAGATGTCTTCAGTTGTCTCTATGGTATATTCCCAAAAGAATGCTGATGATCCTGGCCAGCATTACACCAGACGTATCTAGTTGAAATAGTCTGTTTGTATAGAAAGCTGCTGTGCTCTACCTAATGCTTTAAGAACATATCATAATGCGATGTAACATATGTTTTATTTTTCAAGGAGTTTCTTTGGTATCTCTTAACCAAACCAAATTTCGCACACGGAGGATCCTACAAGTTGTTATTTAAGCCTCCGCACAGAAGAACGGCAAGAAAAAAACTAAAAATATGTTTCATTGAAATATTCTACAGGCAACTGTTATAAAAACTTTAAGGGTCCAGTGTATTACTTTAGAAAAAATCTGCAAAGTGCGAGTCGAACAAGCGCAGGAAGGGTTCCGTACCATTATCTATTCATTTCAAGCGTCTACCTGTTGCCGTTATCCATTTCGAGCAAAAATGAACGAAAAAAACCTTTGTTGTATAGGAGCCCCTTAATTTTTTTTTATTCTGTTTTGTAGTATTTGTTGTTATAGCGGCAACAGAAATACATCAATTCTGATAATTTCAACTGTCTAATTATCATTGTTGATGAGACCCGTTTTACCCTCTGGGTACGGAACCCTATAAATGAAGTCTATCAAAACTTTACGAATTGAATAGAACTGGGTGGTGAGATTGAAGATCAGAACCAGGCCATAAAACACTCTTCTGTTATGGTTAGACTACAGAAGAATAAAGGTGTTGATAAGGGATTCTTTAAAGGTATGCAACAATTGCGCACTGCTATTGTTCTGAGTTATTTCATGAATACTTTACTTTATGAATTCGTTACTCACCACATATTGTTCAGAGGTAAAGCCGTTTTCAAAAATTATACCTTCTGCAATTAACCTAAAGTATAGCAAATGACAACTTGTAGTAAATCAGTCTTTCGTAGTAAGTTAGAGCAAACTACGCAAGACAAGGACTGCAAAGAGAAGGACAGCTTAACTCAAACCCTCTAGTCTGCATAGCCTGGTACAGAAGACCGAAACCTTATTTCTAAGGATTTTCCTATATCCAACAGGTGGAATCTGTTGTTGATGATCGATGATGAAACTACCATTTTTAGGGTTCTGTACCTCAATAGGAAAAAACGGAAACGAATAGGATCACATTGTTCTCCGTCTGTCTGTCAAGACCCTTTTTCTCAGGTACGCGTGAAGGTATCAAGCTGAAATTCATATCCAATTCTCACTCTCAGTCTACTGTCCCTTGGAATTGTGAAAAAATCAAACTTCTAATCCAATGCAATCAAAAGATACTGCCGTTTATGCTTTATATTTTCGACATGAAAAAGGAAAAGAAGCCTCTTAGAAGGTAGGTATAACATCAAAATTATATATATGGATAAGCAGGAATTTGTTTTAGTTTTTCTACAAATTCTGTCAAGTACATTTCCCTATGCAAAAAACCTTTTTGAACAGCTTTGTATTCAAAACAGGAGCTCAATTAAAATAGGGTGTATTAAGTGCAGCTATTTCTTTAAAAGAAAGTAATTGGGGACATAAATACAAACCACTTTAATGGTAATGAATGAACACCTATAAATTACAACAACTATTATAGATTCGATTTCAAAAAGGCCAGCAAGAAAGGTATATTTAAGCGCAAGGTGTGCGAAACGGCGCATGCGTCAATGTACCTACATGTGACATGCGCACTGGACTCCGTGCGCAAGCGTCGGGAAGCCTGCAATTTTGCTACATGAGCATCTTTAGATATAAGCTGACGCTTGGTATCATTTTACTGTCGCACTGGAGAATTACTTTAATGTTTAAAACCAAGTAGGTTGCATGTTTATATTTATGATTTGTTGTATGTACACTTTTGGATTTTGATTATAGTGTTATTTGTAATAGAATATAATATCTTCACACATCTTACATAGACATTTGATCCCAAACTAGGCAAATTCAAAGTGTGTACAATAGTAACCAAATTGCTGATAAATATACTTATTTGTTTTTAAATTTTTACTATTGATAAAAAAACCTAAGCACAGAAGTCATGATCCTATTCATCACACAAAGATTTGTCCTAGGTGGGAATCGAATTTACAAACTTAGATTTAGCAGTTAGGATCACTAACCACTAAACCACAGACAAATGTAACTCCGTGTATAGCTAATAGTGTAATGGTAATGTTCGTCAAATTAAATTACGAAGCCGACAGCGATACTGAGAACGTGTATTCTCATAAAAAAGTTCAGTTGTCAAAAAATGGGAAAAAAAATTAAAGGCTTTATTTTTTTCCTTTTTTCATTAGTAATCTTAAATTAATTATAATATACTTGATTTAAAATTTACATAGTATTTCATTTAAAATAACATAATGATTAAGTTTACTAATGAATGACAATAATTAAATGGATTATCAAAACTGTACAATTAAAAAACAAAATTGTTTTATACTAAAATCGATTATTTCATAGCATCATAACGAAAATATCGCCATTTGTAAATGCACATCAATGAGATTAGTTACTCGCAGTACCTAGAGTAAATATTAAGATAATGTAAGTTACTGTGAAGGTACAAATATAAAATCAAGCGAACTTTGATCTTTAGTCATTGACGTCCCTAAAGAACTTAGTTTTCGTTTCCTCATCTATATTACTTAAGAGTTTTCCTCACAATCGTACATAACCTGTCAAATTCTGAACGTAACTGCGGTCATAAGAAGATAAGTAAGCCTTGTAGTTGAACTTCCATTAAATTCCTAATAAAGTATATATAATATCACAGTCACTGTGTTATATTCGTCAGTGCCTAGTAATAAACGCAGTTTTCCTGTCATACTTCGCTCATGGTGCGTCATCGCCATTGTTAGGGGAATTTTGTTGTATTTTCAGCTCTATCGCTATACACGTTCGTTGTTACATGGTGTTGAGGTATTCACTTTTAATGTATTTAGTTAAGTTAGAAAATGTTACTTTTTGAAACCTTACAGATTGATTTAGTTACAATCGTCAACAAAATCGTTGAGGATACCGTATTGTAATTATTTTTGAAGGTACATTCGATTGCTTGCAACGTGGGTGTGTGGACGTATCACCTGAAGGTAAGCGATTACCGCCGTACATGGACACCCGCAAATCCAGAGGCGTTACAAGTGCGTTGCCGGCCATTTAAGAAGGAGTAGGTACGCATTTTCTTGAAGGTTTGAAGGTCGTTGTGAATAGTTGAGACAAGTCCTATAAACTTCCTTTCTAATCAGAGGCCTATATCCAAAAACTTAATGACTGTTGATGATATTTAAAATCACATATAGGATCTCAATTGTAATCAGTTTAAGACAATGTTTAAACTAAACTGTAGTGACTGCTTGTCACTGCCATAGCTATCGTATCGGCTTGTTTCTAATAATTAAGGTTTTAAGTTTATGAGTAATAGTGATTTTATCTGGACAGGTAATTTTAACTTTATTTATTCACATTTAGTAGTAGTAGTAGTAGTACAAGCTTGATTTGAAACTGAATTAAGATAGGTTTAAAATCTTTTCTGTAAAACCCCTTTCACTATTTTTCACATTTCGAAAACCTCAGCAGTTCTTCATTCCATTTTAGTTAACCAATCCTTGTTGCTTCGATAATGATTTTATTTCGAGAAAGAAAATATGATCTTAGGCAGACGCAGTTTGTATCGGCACAAAAACCACGCCACAATTTTAACCGTGGGAGAGCTATGCTTCGGCATGAATGGGACGGCTCCACCGAAGTGATACCACGGCCTCACAGAAAACCGGTGTGAAATAGCGTTTGCGCTGTGTTTCACCGAGTGAGTGAGGATACCGGAGGCCCATACCCCAACCCCTCCCCCATCCCCTTTCCCATCCCCCAAAGCTCGGCAACGCACTTGTGACGCCTTTGGTGTTGCGGTGATACGTCTGCTCGTTTGCCCACTACTCAATAAAAAATAAATAAAATACGCTACACGGATGTATGACGGTCAACTCTTAATAATTGTATCAGGAACTATCGGGTTTAAATATTTCTTATTTCGGTATTAGCGATGAAAGAATTGGCATTGAACTGAATATGCCAATGGTATGTTTATACGTATTTTATATTATTAATTTATATAATAGTAAATTTATATTATATGGTTATATTTGGTGTAGAAAATATAGTATTTAAAAAACTATTATTTACCATGATAAACTTTATTTATTTGCACCTATCGCATCTTATGTCTACATCACCTGAGGGTCGACTAGGAGAAAAGGCCTCATGACATTAAGTCCGCCTTTAGTACAATAAGTGCTACCAGTTTAAATAAATACTAAATTGACTGCCTCGGTGGCGCAGTGGTAGTGAATGCGACTGCTGTGCTTGAGGTCTCGGGTTCAAATCCTGGGAAGGATCAAATGATTGTGTAATATACAAATATTTATTTTGGAGTTTGGGTGTTTTCTATGTATAATATGTTTGTATTTACAAAAAAAAGTATATAAGTATTTATATCAGTTGCCTAGAACCCATAACACAAGCTCTGCTTAGCTTGGGACTAGATGGCGTTGAGTGTTAGATGTCCGAAATATTTATTTATTTAAATAAAATAAATAAATATCGCATTAGTTCATAAATATTTTAAGCAAACCGTTGCAAGTTTGATATATGATATGACATCAATTGCATTCACATTATAGACAAATAATAGTTATCATGGTCGCTTCTATACCAAAGTTGAGTTCAACCTAGAGACAAAACGTATGATGTAAACTCAGGGGAGTTTTAAACCAGGCCGGAGATGAGTTCGACGAGTCAATTAATGTTTTAACTAATTAATGTTTTCTCAATATTTCATAACAATTCTCATTTTGTACAAAACCACAGTTAGTTTTGATTTCAAAATAGAGTTGAACACTCAATCATCATCATCAGCCTATCGCAGTCCACTGCTGGACATAGGCCTCTCCAATTGCACGCCACTTAGTTTGATCCTCGGTTTCTCGCATACATCTAGCAAATAAATAAAATAAAAAGTAATTTAATATTTCCAAAACATGGATAATTTGCTCGAAAAATACCGGTTCATTAACTCATAATTTTTTTATGTAATATCAAATAACAAAGTAACATATTCCCGCTTATTTATCCCACCTGTAGCTAGATTTTGATTCCTTACAATATTCAATTTATTCTTTTAAGTTTAACTTTATTGTAAATTGTTAAATAAACCGGTGGCTAAATGTTCATATATTTTAATAGTGATTACTAAGAATGTCTAGTTAAATCATAATATAACATCTCGATATCATCACGGGGATTCAGAGAAAAAAGGTGTCGAACCTCAATAAAAACAAACACAAAATATGTTTTTCGAAATCTTTCTTTATATTATTTCAACGTTGTCTGGCTCCGTTTTAGTTTCTGGGTGTGATTTCCAAAGCAAAAATACACAAAGCTGCGCAATTGGGATCTGCGCAGCCCCCGAAGTTTGACTCCGCCTCTTCTGCGATACTGCGAATTTTTCTTATTTTGTACCACTTATTCTCCTGTTAAACACAGGATTAAATTTCATTACCTCTATTTCCAGAACCAGTTTTATTTCTAAACAACTCAGTCGTATTTCTTGCATATCGGTATTTGATTTTGCTAGACTTGAAATAATTTTTAGTCATTTTTCATCAACTTTACGCCGGCCACTATTAAACGAAGTTCTTTCAGGAGTCTCCAAAGAGCGCCAACTATCGGTCTTTGGCATTCAGCAGTGTACATCCGCGGCCATATGATTTAGGTCTGTCAGGTCTCTAAACAGACTTTAAGTGATTATATAAGATCAATAAATATTGTGTCTTTTAAACCAATATCGTAGTATGTAGTTATATAGTATTTCAAGCAATTTTATTTGATAGTTTTGTATTTTTTGAAGCGAATGCTTTGAAAAACTAGGTCCTTTTAGAATCAAAAATTCAAATCAGTGAGCTGAAAAGTGATGGGTATTGCCTGGAACTTAAGATCTCAATTCGGAAGCAGGTAGTGATCATCATTACGCTATTGTAGCTTATGGATGGCATAATAAAATACAAACAAACGCACGTGGTCTCCTAGAATCAATAACGCATATACTTACACATAACAGCGGTAAAGTTATTCAATAACAACTTATCGCATATTTGCAATCATTATGTGAAAATGTTCAATTGTTATACGTGTACAAGTATATTTCTTTAAACTTCAATATAATGTCAGTAAAGCATGTTGAAACGAGAATCCTGTCAAAAATAATAATAGTTTTTGTTCTTTTTTCATTAAAATATATCGAAAATTCACTATAGGTAGGTTGCGAATTCGGAGTAAAATGGTTGCTTCATTAGTTCTACCCTACTATCGCTAAGTATCTTCTGCGATAACTAGTTTTCACTTTTTTATCAACCATCATTCCTGTCTCTATCACTAAGGTGATTAAAGAGCATAGTACGACCGGCTTCAGATTGAAGTGTTATCTCAAACATTACCGCCTTTTAAAAGTCTTTTATTTATTTTTCAAAGATATTGATTAACAGGTACATCCCTCGCACAACATCTCATCATACATTGAATTTTGTAAAGTGTAGGTATAACGAAATAATATGATCGGTAAGAAAACCAAAATATTGTCTGAGAGACCTAAATGGTAAACAAAAAATTAGGTACGAACACCACCCAACAAAACAATGTTACAGCCTTTATATCTGCGTATAGTTATTTTAAAGTCACCTTTAGGACGCCTGACTCAGCGCTGTTTGTTTTGATTCACCCGAGGTTTGTAAATACGCTCAAAGTCGACTATCGCCGATGAGCAACTCTTTTGTTTTGTTCGAACAACGATAGATGTCACTCGGCAGAAAAATGAGGGATGTGAATGATGTTTTTAATGCAATCGCATCGGAATTTTCATAGAGGAATGCTAAATGTATGTAGGTATGATTATAAATCGAAAACCGTACTGCTGCTTATATAGCGTTCGCTAAAACTCGATAGTTTCGAATTTGAATTAAGTAATTTAAAGGGTTGTAAGACTGTTACTCGATCTAACCATTTAGCAGTCTTAAAAAAATAAAGGCAAGAAAAGTATTCGATTTTTACGCCGTTCATTTGGCATTTAAAATTCACTTATCATATTAATAACTATGTGAGTTATCATAAGATCGAGTGATAACTTTATCGTGATGGTTAAATAATGTTTATTTTGACTGATTCTCTATTTTCTTCTTCTATAATGTTAATTTTGGTGTGATTAATTTTGCTACGCGAACTAAGTAGTTCGTTGAAAATCAGTTAGGTTGATTTCAGGTCAGTGGCATATTGATCAGATGTTGACACCTGAATTGAATATTTTTTTTTAGCTTTCTCTGTGGCATAGTATATATAGGTGGATATCTGAAGTTATATTCATCAACAACCCATAATGTCATTACTGGACTCGGGTCTCCTCTCAGGAGAGGGTAAATGCTATACGACCCCACGCTGGCCGAGTGGGGTTGGGGACTGGCAAGACAACGTTGTGGCTACGTACGAGTATCTGCCGTTGGATGTTTTTGAGCCGCCCAAAGGCCTCCAACTAAGCTTCACGACTGTTTATCCTATGGTAACAACCGGGACCGACTGCTTAACGTGACCTCCGAATCACGGAGACGCTCATGTCATGCCACCAACGGTCACCCGCATATTATTAATTGTGAAATTCCAACAATATGTTTAAAAATATTAATAAAAAATAAACTGAGACACAATGTTTACGTTAATAGGGGTTTCAGTAGTATTACTGAAAAATAATTTGACATTTTCGGCTTTTAGAAATCTAACACTTGTTATAATTTTTCAGAAATGTTCAGTCATTGTTTTCGTCCGCTAAATCAAGGATAAAATTAATTTATTTTAGTGTTCCTTTCTCCCTACACGTAAAGAGCAGATGATTAGATCAGTATATCTATAGACTGATCTAATCATCTTTACGTGTAGGGAAGGAACACTAAAATACTAAAATGATAGATCATTAAATAATTCTTTTAAAAACATTGAGAGCATGTTTTTTTTTTTTTTTTTTTTTTATGTCTTAGCTGCCAAAATGACTCTGCTCTGCCTGATGGAAAGCACGAGCAGAATCCAGGAGTGGTGGCCACCATCCTCAATGCTAATAGGGACATTGCAGCATGGCGACCCACACTATGGCGGCCTAGTGAGATGCTTCTTCACGCTCCGCTTAAAGGACCCGGGTTCATAGTGGGAGGGAAACACGTACGCAGGTAGTGAGTTCCACGTTTTGACCAGAACACTCTCCATGATAAAGGCGATAGAGGACTGCCATAGAGGCGATATCTCTACGCAACTGCAGAGGCTCAAGGGACTTGGTGGTCTGGGGACTGCCGACAATGCGGATGGCTCGCCGCTGCAACCGGTCGAGAGCGTCGAACAGATACTGCGCGGCTCCATCGCAAAGATGAGAACAGTACTCCACGCACGAGCGAACCTGGGTCTTGTAAAGCAGACACCGATGCTCGGGCGAGAAGAACCGTCTCACCCTATTAAGGATACCTAGCTTCCGCGAGGCCGCCCTAGTGACACTCTCAACGTATTCGCGAGGGTTGAGATCGCGGCTGATATCCATGCCCAGGATATCGAGCCTACCTTGTAATGGCAGTCGAGTGCTCTGATGTTAAGACGATTTCTTATTTAGATATCTGTTTGCGCGATATTGAACTTTAAAGTGCATTTTTTTTGTTAAAACAGGTCGCCCTCCCTCTAAAACCTAAATTATCTAATGAAATGTATGTGTCTATTGCTTACTTTAAAAAACTAGCAAGCATAACTTGTTCACAGAAGCGTAATTCCCCTGCAGTTTCTAGGAGTATTTATTATTTTTGTTAACTCGTGGTATAAGTGTATATCTAAAATATTGACCTATACGATTACAATAAAATATTTCTTAGGCGAAAGGTTGCAAAAAGCTACAGATTGGGATCTTTGGTGTTCCTTAGGAGCGACCTATGTCCAGAAGTAGACTACAACGAGCTGATGATGATGTTTTTTTTTCTTTTAAAATAAGGGGATAACTAGCAGACGTATCACCTGATGGTAAGCGGTAAGCTGACCGCCAGTTACCAGCCTTTGGGGATGGGGAGGGGAATGGGGGAAGAGTTGGGGATATGGGTTTCCGGTATCCTTACTCACTCGGTGAAACACAACGCAAGCGCTATTTCACACCGGTTTTCTGTGAGGCACTCTGGTCGAGCCGGCCCATTCATGCTGAAGCGTGGCTTACCCACGGTAAAGGCTGTGCTGTGCTGTGCTGTGGTCTTTCCGTATTGCTGTATTGAGAAGATTATATTTTTTTTAACAAAATATGAAATACGTGAAACATTCAATTTGACAATTTAACACTGACAATTCCAGTTTATCCCACTTAACAGTACCTAGTTTTAAGTACGTCGGCCATCTGGATATTTATCGAGGGAGGAATAGGAAGGCAGCGTTACCATAATGTTCCGGTTAACGAAAGTGTTCTCTGTACACGGCAGCTTTGGGTAGTAAAATTAGAGTACTCATTAGTACGTGGTATTCTGTCTTTTTATTTTTCTATTTCTGTCTCTATATTAGGTACAATGCTTAGTTTTCAGCAATTACTATTTCGAGTAATAAGAGTTATTGCTTTAATCAAACTATCGTAGATGTAGGTATATATAAAAGTATGTTTTCCTTCCCTTGCATTCCTGTTTTTTCTTTAGCTTACTTCTTCTACAATAGACCTCTCCTATTATGCGAATGGGACCGAATTATATAATGGCAAAATGTACATAGTTGTTTAACACTAGGTCAAAGCCAAAAACAATAGTATTTAAACCGTGGGAGAGCTATGCTTCGGCATGAATGGGTCGGCTCGACCGGAGTGATACCACGGCCTCACAGAAAACCGGTGTGAAATAGCGTTTGCGCTGTGTTTCACCGAGTGAGTGAGGATACCGGAGGCCCATACCTCAACCCCTCCCCTCATCCCCTTTCCCATCCCCCAAAGGTCGGCAACGCACTTGTGACGCCTTTGGTGTTGCGGGTGTCCATGGGCGGCGGTAATCGCTTACCATCAGGTGATACGTCTGCTCGTTTGCCCACTATTCAATAAAAAAAAAAAAAAAAAAAGTAAGCGAAAGTTTCCTTTCTAAAGAGAGGAAAGGCCTATGTCCAGCAGTGGACTACTAAAGGCTTTTGATGATAATGTAGTAGTTTAATTACCTTTTGTATATTTAAGCATATTTGTATGTTATATGCATATACATATCTATACTAATAATAAAGCTGAAGAGTTTGTTTGTTTGATAGCGATAATCTCAGGAACCGGTAATCCGATTTGAAAAATTATTTCAGTGTTGGATAGTCCATTTATCGAGGAACGCTATAGGCTATATATCATCACGCTACTACTATTAGGAGCGAAGCACACACTACGGGCAATAGGCGACGTAAACGAGGTTGCGTGGGTCAGCTAGTCTTATATATAGAAATTAATTGTTGTTCGTTGTCTCGCTAAAACTCGAGAACGGCTGGGCCGATTTAGCTAATTTTGGTTTTAAAATGTTTGTCGTAGTCCAGGCAAGGTTTAACTGGTGAAAAATAGAAAATAAATTGAAAATCCAAATGTCATGTGTATGAAGTAGCGGGCACAGCTAGTTATATATATTTTTTTACTGCCTCTGTGGCGCAGGAATAACTTATGAGACTGCTATGCTTGAGGTCTCGGGTTCTATTCCCGGGTCGGTCCAAATGTTTATATGATCTGCAAATATTTGTTTCGGAGTTTAGGTGTTTTCTATGTATTTACAAAAAAAAGTATATACGTATTTATATCAGTTGTCTAGTACCCGCAACACAAGCTCTGCTTAGCTTGGGACTAGATGGCATTGTGAGTAAGTTGTCCGAAATATTTATTTTATTTATATGAAGCAGCAGACTGAGGTCTATAGGAGACCTATGCCCAGTAGTGGACTGCAAAATGATAATACGTAAAATATATTAATAACATTTTCATTCGCTTTTGTTTCATTCATTCATGGCCCTCAGTCCTCTTAGTATTATAGAACTCGTCATGGACGTCTGAGTCTAAGAGGAACTCAATAATTTAACCCCTTAACATACCTATAGACAAAACACTATTTCATATAAATTCCTGAACCGTGTAACTATACAGAACATGCCTTTGAAAAATATATAGAAGTAGATTGAAAAGTACTGTGAGTCAGTCTATAGATGATAGCAATGTAAAACCTCGGCCAAAGGAATAAAGAGCTATCAGAATCATTTACACTGATATATATGTGCTAAAGCAATAAATAAAATATATAGCGGCTATGTAGGAAAGTACTCAAAACTGACTCAACTCGCGAAATCAGGCAACAGGTCGATAACCTGATGATTGCAGTACGTACTGATATGATAAGGCAGGTAAAAAGTAAAAATATTCGGGCAAATCAGCGATGTGTTTTTGCATGTGTCGTTGTATTTGAATGTAATAATTTACCTGAGTTTTTCCAAACATTTCTGAACATATTTATATATAAGTAAATAAAATTGAAGTGTTTGTTTGTAATTTAATTTTCACTCACATAAAAGTATATACGGCCCTTACAAGGAAGATCGATTTTAAAAGTTTTTCTTTGTCTTTTTGTTCCGAATAATCTCTAGAACGGTTGGACCGATTTTAACAGGACTTTTATTGTCCGGTTGCTGATGTTATAAGGACTAATTAAAACCACTTTCTTTGTAGAAAAATATTTTCGAACAATATTAAAACCAAAGAAATAGCGTATTCAAAATCAACAAAATCCGCGGGTAATACCTAAAATCACGATCAGCACCGAATGTAGAGATGCGTTGTTGTAAAATTAAAATATTTCATCCTCAATATATGTATACGCATTAAAACTTAGATCAATATATATTCCTTTGTGAAATAAAACGGTATTTGGCAAACATAGCCTTTCATCTCAAGGCTATTTTATAAAAAAACCCTTAAACGTGAGTGTAATGAGCTGATGTCCATTGATAGCGGACGAAAACCTTACATACTTTACCGTTATGTAGTCCGGTGTTGTACACCACAGAGGGCATAGTGTGAGTTTGTTTCAAACCAACTCGCTTTCGGCGGCGAGTGCGTTTTGCGCTGCGATTAGTAAACCGTGTTACCGTGGGAGAGCTATGCTACGGCATGAATGGGTCGGCTCGACCGGAGTGATACCACGGCCTCACAGAAAACCGGTGTGAAATAGCGTTTGCGCTGTGTTTCACCGAGTGAGTGAGGATACCGGAGGCCCATACCCCAACCCCTCCCCCATCCCCTTTCCCATCCCCCAAAGGTCGGCAACGCACTTGTTACACCTTTGGTGTGTCCATGGGCGGCGGTAATCGCTTACCATCAGGTGATACGTCTGTTCGTTTGCCCACTATTCAATAAAAAAAAAAAAAAAATATATCATTCAGAACAGACCAATCGTAACGCCGAATGCGGTCACCTTGTCCATTGCTCGCGTAAATGTTGGTTTTTGTAAATTACTTGCATATTTGTTGTTTTGATCTATAAGCAATATTGCTGTAAATTTTAATTCAAATCCGAATTAACGAAAATAACCGGCCAAGTGCGATTCGAACTCGCGCATCGAGGGTTCCGTACAAACCTGTAGATCAAATGTATGCTTTTCGCAATTTTTCCTTTATCTGTGCCATAAGACGTTGCTTCGTAACAAATTTCAACATTCAAGTTCACGGGAAATACCCTGTAGGTTTTGATTCCCTTGCGAATGTCGAAAATTTACAGCATAAACGGCTGTATCTTTTGATTGCGTTGGCTTAGAAGTTTGTTTTTTTTTTGACCTGAGTATTTGATATGTATTTTGGCTTGATACCTTCACGCGTTCCTGAATAAAAAGGTCTTGACAGACTGACGGACGAAAAACAAAACGATCCTATGAGGGTTTCGTTTCTACTTTTTGAGATACGGAACCCTAAAAATGAAAAATAAAAGTGAAAGAAAAAGGGAAAATCGTTTATTCCTACATTCACAGTACAACTCAAGGTTAGATAGAATATGAAAATGTATGGCCTGCAAGCAATTATAATACTCTAGGGCCTAGAGTAATGACAGAAGAGGCTCATATATATCTCAGCATATTGCCTCGGCCCGAAGGACTTCCGCGCTGGTATTACGGTAGGGTCAGCGCCCGGTGTCGTCGGTTTATCCGTCTGTGCGGAAAGTGACGGAAAAATTATAAAACCATCCTTAAACTGTATCGTAAACATTTATTAGAATTACTTAGAGTTTTCAACCATACACAAACTAAGTTATCATTTATCTATGTAACCGGTTTGCCTGTTTTTTAAATGTGTGTTTTTCTGGTGTGACTAATACCTAGAGGATAGTTACCATCACGCTTAGACAAATAGGAGCCAAGCACGATTGAAAAAAGACTCAGACGTGCAGACGAAGTTGCGTGGGACAGCTAGCATTTATATAGATTGCAATAAGGTACCTACTCAATGTATACTGAAATCAACTTCTTACTATCGATGCCGCATTGCATATACCTAAGTGTCACCGATATTTTGGAACTGTGCCCAGAAATCTACCTCTGTTTTACTATTCAATAAGCCCAGTTATACGTAAAGCTTTTATATGATATGCAATCAGAACATTATGACTGTCAGGTTGGCGCTGCAAATAAAGTGGCTGTCTCGAGACTACACTGCACTGAATATTAGAGGTTCGATTCCTACATTGTTTGTTCTGCACGCATAAAATGCTATAAATAACATTTAGCAGTTGATATTTAATATAATATACCGACAGCAGCGGCACCTAAAGGGACCAATTGTGTTTTCAAACCACCCAGGAATCCATTGAAATATACTCACTAAATTTCATATTAATTGGTCCAGTCGTTTAGGAGGAGTTATCACACTTACAGAAGAATTATATATATTAAAATGTGGGTATGTAATACATAATTTTATGAACGCTGAGTTATTCACAGACCGATACGTTTATACCATAAAGTTGGTAAATGTTATAATAAACAAACAAGACATTACAGACGCTTTGAACATACTCACTAATCACCAGAAGACGGTGGCTTCGTAGCGGAAAAGTATTTTTGTTCTCTCCCTTGGGATCAGTACCTTTTCTGGATGATACTCTTTGTCCTTTGGGAAAGTATGTATATACAACATTTTATAATGATCAGATGAATAGCACATTAATTACAAATAAAAAAAATCGACGGGTTGCACTCCGGGAGTGCCGGCAGAAGTGAAAACTTGAATATTAACGTTGTGCATTTTTGATATTTTGGAATGGTTAGAGAATAATTTTGTACGAATTGCTTTCATTATCAGTATAAAAGTACTATTATTTATGTGGTGGAATACAATATTCATTTATTGCGCTATCGTACACAAACATGACAATTTATATTACATACACACACGAACATTCGCGCAAGCGCCCTGCGCCGCCTGTCCTGTCACGTGACCTGACGCGAGTTTATACGTCCTCTCTCCATCCGTCTTACGAATTTTCGATCAGGTCACGTGACCTGAAGCGAGTTTATACATTTTTACCCATTCCAAAAAAGTACACAGCGCCGCTAAAGAAGTTTTCACTTCAAAAAAAAATTACGAGTATAAGGCAAAAGTCGGTCGAACTATTTAAATGTCATTTCACATCACATGAAAACTACTCTGAAAAATAACTATAGATTCTGCTTTTAAACCTACATTTCTAGGCGAATAATGAGAACCTAATAGTGAATAGAATTAAAACCTGTGTACAGATGTTAAAATACTTCATTAAAGCAGTTTCGCACATCAAAAGTGAAAGGAATCCTGATTGGATACGTCTACTGCTGATTTATATCTAATAAACAATCATATCATTCCTCATATACTCTCGTACCTTTAATTATAGGGGTAAAAGGAGTTGGATAATAATAGGTTGGGAGTTTTAATCCACCATACCACTACACCCAGTAAGACAATTGTACTCATTCAGATACTAAATCACACGTGTGGTGATACTGTGTGTTAGTGGATTAAGAATATGAAGTATCATCAATCCTGTTCATTACATGGGTGTCGTAAGAGGCAACTAACATCATTGTTAAGAGAAGAAATACTTTTTCTTTTTTTTACAGACACAGTAATAAAAACTGTACCACGAAGACCTCGCAGGGTCTATCCGGGTGGCAGTGAGTCGCACATACTTAATTTAATCAACACAATGTTACTTAAAAGAAACTTTTTTGAAGTGAAAACTTCTTTAGCGGCGCTGTGTACTTTTTGGAATGGGTAAAAATGTATAAACTCGCGTCAGCTCACGTGACCTGATCGAAAATTCGTAAGACGGATGGAGAAAGGACGTATAAACTCGCGTCAGGTCACGTGACCTGATCGAAAATTCGTAAGACGGATGGAGAGAGGACGTATAAACTCGCGTCAGGTCACGTGACAGGACAGGCGGCGCAGGGCGCTTGCGCGAATGTTCGTGTGTGTATGTAATATAAATTGTCATGTTTGTGTACGATAGCGCAATAAATGAATATTGTATTCCACCACATAAATAATAGTACTTTTATACTGATAATGAAAGCAATTCGTACAAAATTATTCTCTAACCATTCCAAAATATCAAAAATGCACAACGTTAATATTCAAGTTTTCACTTCTGCCGGCACTCCCGGAGTGCAACCCGTCGTTTTTTTTTACGTGTGGATTTGCCTACGGGCCGTCACCCCACCGGGGTTTGCGGCGGGGCGGTGAGTCGGAATCGGACCGACTAAAACCACATGGTGTGCCACTCTGCGTCTGAGAAGGGAGGGGTCCGGGAACTGCTGACTTAAAACAAACCCTGTACAAACCCGTTTGCCCAGCGTGGCAAAGTAGATCGAAAGCTTATTTCTAAGGAGACGCCTATGTCTAACAGTGGCAAAGGCTGTTAAATGTAATGTAGATACCAAATAAAATATGTTAAAGAAGTTGTGCTATATGAGGAGCTTTATTATACATAACATATCTATACTTTAATATTATTAAGCTGAAGAGGTTGTTTGTTTTTTTGAACGCGCTAATCTCAGGAACCACTGGTACGATTTGAAAAATTCTTTCAGCGTTGGATAGACCATTTATCGAGGAAGGCTATAGGCAATATATCATCACGCTGATACTGACAGGAGCGAAGCACCAATGAAGAATGTTTCAAAAACCGGGGAAATTTTTCTCGCTACGGGCAATAGAAGACGCAAACGAGGTTGCGTGGGTCAGCTAGTTGTTTTATAAAACGTTAATTTTTCACTTCAACAACCTTTAAATGTCAGTGTTGTACATAGGCTTCTCCATAAAGAGGAGATTTTGGATTTACTTCTATACGTACCGTATAATTTATCTTAAAAATTTAAATCTTATCAAAACCTTTTTTTGTCTCGTTCTAACACGTGAGAGTGTGTGGATTAAACTGGGAATTCTAATCTAAAACAAATAGTTTAAAACCATACAAATGTAAAATGATTATCATGGGAAATATCTTGAAAAACTGGTTTGTTCCCAAAATTTACAGGGCAATCTTCTTGCGTTCGTCAGGTAGAGATGTGGAGAATAGACCTTTACCTGCACTTTTGTGGGTAAACTGGCAAGTTTATTCAAAATGAACAAAAAAGCTGAAAATTTTTCATCCAGGAATTTGAAATAACTATTTGTAATATTGGGTGAGTTAATTATTTTTTCTGCATTTCCTTTCCCTATTGATTGGCATTGCGTGAGTAGTATTTCAATCACTAAGCAAACACCCATTGGTTTCAGTGGTAAGTTAATCATGTGCATAATTACCACCTCAAGAACCTACCACTTAATTTTTGGGGCACGGTTTTGCAAAAACTTTTTATATTGGTTTGAGTATTCATTAAAGAGGCTTAAAGGACATGCAATATCAAACTACAACTTTCAGAAAAGGATCAGTGACGAATACGTCAAACAAATTACAGGAAAATAATATAATCTTATGTTAAACTGAAGAGGATATGTACTGCTTTATTAAATCGTAGTTGAATGTTCCCAGCCAACTTTCTTCCAACTTAACCAATTTTAGTGAGCAAGAGTGAAAGAGCTTGTTCCTACAAGTGTCCTTAA
Source organism: Spilarctia lutea (assembly GCA_916048165.1). Lineage (NCBI taxonomy): Eukaryota > Metazoa > Arthropoda > Insecta > Lepidoptera > Erebidae > Spilarctia > Spilarctia lutea. Next base: position 8,995,317 of record OU696488.1, read on the forward strand.
ATTAAATCTAACTGCGTACCTGAATGAGACCTGGATATAATTGAAAGGAAGCTATGAAAACAGGAAATCGGTTGAATGAAATCGCGTTTGAGTACAACTTGAGAATGGTGAACGTCAGGTGAATGCCAATGATTGTTAACAAATCTATGCCTCAATATCTTTAATTAAAATGATGTTAGTAAATGTGTTAGGCACATGGGCAGAATTAACTCCCAACAGTTTTTAATATAATATTAGTTAATAGCAATTGTGACACCGTTGTAGCCTATTGTTTTCTAGTTGGTTAGAAAACAAACTATAGATCCAAGAAAGTAGCTAAGTTATGCCAATGCATAGGAATAGCAATCAGCTTACAATCAGACAGAGTTTTTGATGAGGAAGATCATTAATTGTGTGTCCATGTATAATTATTTACTTTTAATTGGTACTGACTTTGTCTGGGTGTTGATCAGACGGCGGATTTACTATTTGGGGGTTTGAACTTTTTTTTTTTTCATTATATAGGGGGCAAACGAGCAGACGTATCGCCTGGTGGTAAGCGATTACCGCCGCCCATGGACACCCGCAACACCGGAGGCGTTACAAGTGCGTGCCTGCCTTTTATATATTTCAAGTATTATAACAGTATACATCTGGATAAAGAACTGATAAACAAGCGACATCTCTTACATAGCAAAACAAAAAAAACGATCAGAAATATACAAGGTCACACGCGAAAGTCGGTGTATGGTTACGTCTGAGACAAACGGGCAGTCCTTGATCCGTTGTCAAGATATTATATTTTCTAAAGTAGCTCCATCTAGTATCATTAAGCGACGACTAGGTGCCAATTAGTTATTTTAAGGAAAATGCTAGGTTATGATGGTTAGTAAAGCGACAAGTGCTAGTTAACAAACACTATATATATGTATATGTGTGTACATTATGTCATCGCAAATGTTGAACATATTTTTATTAAGTCCATTTTCTATTTATACTCATTCGTTTAGGAAAGTGCTTTTGTTACAATATTGATTGAGAGAGGATCATGAACACGCCTAGTAAGGCATATTTGCTACTTCAGTGACTATCTGATTTAATTTTAAACGGTTTTCAATTATGTACTAGTATTGTTTTTATCTAAGCGTGTTTAATTTAGTTATTTTATTTAAAGATGTAGATATTGTGTTTAATCGAGGGTATTCTTAACTACAATTAATAATAGTCCATTTAGTCGTCGTCTAACGTCGTCAGCTAAATATGGTTCTAAATCCATATGTTCTGTCTGTTAATTAGATGCAGGAGTGAGGGGGGAGGTGTTTCATTATAAAAGGGCACAAGATTTTTAGATTTTAGTTACTCATAATACAAAAAGGATATCTACTTAGTCCTATGTCTTAATGTTTAAAGTTAATATTCTCAAATCTGTCTACACAGACTGAACAAAAATTGTTATCAGCAGTCCTCCTAGTAATAGCAGGAGGACTCTTAAGCGAAAGATTTATATGGAATTTCTAGCAACTTACTACAGAATAAACAGTTTTCACGATATGATACGTTTAAATCTTAAATAATTCGTTACGATAGACCTTCCTTATTATATTAATAATAAATAAATATTTTGGACCATAGCAACTAAGCAGAGCTTGTGTTATGGGTACAAAATAAATGCACTATTATACATAGAAAACATCCAAACTTGTAAAGTGTCATCAAAATCAGCCGCATTAACTACCACTGCGCCATCGAGGCAGTCAAGTTATTTAGGAACTCTTGGATCGTGCTCGATCATACTTCTTACGCGTGATAACGAGATAATTTCAAATAAAGGGTCAGCATGAACAAGAATGTAATACGGCTGGATATCTCGGATGTCGATTTTGGACCATTTCATGTTGTTTTATTTTTAATTACCATTATAACTTGAACTGTCATTGTACAGACTTTTTTACTATGTCAAAATATATATATTACACTTCGTTTTATGTACCTGTTTTAACATGATTTTTACCTTTATTTTAATTTTCTGCACTCGTTCTATCTTCATTCAGTATTCCGAATATATAATATAACAAATAATTTTATACAAAGTGGACTAAAAATAAAGCATATGAAAATTATTTATGACTTGCGAATGACTTAGAAGAAATAACATTATGAAGGATCTGATGCTTGACTGGTATGGAATAGCAGATGAGATTTTTTATTTCTATACAGAAACAAATTCATACGAGTATATAACAAGCCACCAACCTTAAGTGAAGCTCTCAAAGATGATAACCTTCCTTTCGAGATTTGTACACATATTGGAATAATATTAGAGAGGCAATATAATTCCAATATGTTATCTCCGATCACCGGTCGGTGATCTGCCACGTTCGTCTGGCCGTTTTCACGCTACGGCAATAGAAGACGCAAATGCTGTGTCCTGCGGTGTTCCCGGACCAATACGACCTTCAAACTTTCAAGAAAAGAGCGTACTCGTTCCTAAAGAGCCGGCAACGCACTTGTAACGCCTCTGGTGTTGCGGGTGTCCATGGACGGCGGTAATCGCTTACCATCAGGCGATACGTCTGCTCGTTTGCCCCCTATATAATACTTAAAAAAAAACGAGGTTGCGTGGGTCAGCTAATAATATATATAAATTGTATTTACAATGCTTCTTTGCTACTTTATTCAGACCTCACATCTCTGTTTCATACGTTTAATAAATAAAGAAGAGAAACAGACAATACAAGCACTGCTTATCAACTTCTAAACTCTGTAAATCGTTTTCGATAAGTTTTCTCAGCCATTAAATAATCATTGTTGAGCCCTCTTATCACAAACGTGACGTAGACTTGATAACAAAAATGACGTAATAAGCTATAAAAATACTTCATTATTGACCGGTTAATGACATGGATGTGTAACCTTTACCTTGTGTCAGCTGTTTACCTAAAGTATTTAATTAGGTCGCGTAATTCTTGTAGCACTGATAGCTGCTATTTATAGTTTTTGCTTTAGGAAATATTTAAGTACTTGTGTGCGTGCGTTGTAGCTGTGTTCGACTTTAGTGTTGCGAAATTAAATTATGTTTTATTGTAGTAGTGTGTAGTGTTGTGAGTTTGAGACCATACTTATTTAATTTCAATAAGATTCTAGACTAAATTTCAAGTTATTCATGTATTAAATGTCTATGTATTGTTTTAATCGTATAGGTAAACAGATGAATATACTGACTGGAAATTACTACCACTACTGCGGTACCACTACCTTCACAAGTGCGAATACAACCTTAAACACTCCAGACTTTAGGGAGACATAACCCTGAGTAACCTCACTTATTTTGTGAAAAGCAATGAAAGTCTGCTTGTCAGATTTGGTATAGGTACTAGGTTCGTCTGCGTCTCTTTTCAACCATGCTTGGCTCCTATTGATCTAAGCGTGGTGTTAATTTTTCTATCTTAGGTAGGTTTGAAAGTCGTATTGGGCCGGTAATACCGCAGGCGACGCTTCATGCCACAGTTTGGTTGTGCGAGGCAGAAAGTTTCGGGAAAAGCGCACAGTTGTGGACTGCCAATCATCTAAGTGATGGGGACGTTATTATTCTATCATTTATGAATACCCAAATCAAGTAATTTGCGTAAATTTATGTGTTCGGATGTGAACTCGGACACCAAACCTCATACATTAACCGTCAAGTGAGCCACTTGAAGTCGCGTTGTCGCGTATCCATCAACGCGCCAAGTGTGTGTAATTCTCTGAAGGTTAATTCTCGTCAGTCGTCACCGCCAGCGTTTATTAGACTTGATTAGTTCGTGTTCCGACTCTTATCAACAACACACTTTGTAACAAATTGCCACACTATGAACAATTTGTTGCCAGAACAAAATATTGTACTAGGTGCTAGCGTAGTAGCGCTAATCGATTCATTTGTTGTAAATAGCACTATGGTATTTTTGTGATACGAATGGGGAAGGTAGATTTGCTTTTTTATAAAGAGGGTCCTGTGTGGTATGGAACTAAAAACACTTGATTTTCTTAGTTATATGCGGTTTAATTACATAATAAACGAAAGCTATTGGCTGTCAAGTAGTGGTTATTCGGGTTCAGCAAAAGATTCAATGACAGGCTGACAGTATCCTGAAACATCTTGACTGATGTACTAAATAGAAAATAAATAAATTGAATTAGTTATTGAATAGAACTAAACCATAGAGTATTTTTGAAGTGAAAACTTCTTTAGCGGCGCTGTGTACTTTTTTGGAATGGGTATAAATGTATAAACTCGCGTCAGGTCACGTGACCTGATCGAAAATTCGTAAGACGGATGGAGAGAGGACGTATAAACTCGCGTCAGGTCACGTGACCTGTACGAAAATTCGTAAGACGAATGAAGAGAGGACAGGCGGCGCAGGGCGCTTGCGCGAATGTTCGTGTGTGTATGTAATATAAATTGTCATGTTTGTGTACGTTAATATTCAAGTTTTCACTTCTGCCGGCACTCCCGGAGTGCAACCCGTCGTTTTTTTCTATTTCCGAGGTAATACATCTCTATATACCCAAGTCTTAAATAGGGTCGGGACTACTGTGTCTTTAATTATACAACGCTTGGAGTTGAGACCTTCAAATGACCAAGTTTGCGAGGATGAGATGTCATATTTTGTGTTGTGAAACATTGTAATTGAAATTGATGGTCGTCCTATTGTACACAACAATCTATGGTACTAAATGACATATAGATATAAAACAAAGGCAATTCTCGAAAGTTGTCTAATAAAAAAATTAAAAATATCCTATACCTACTAACATCATAAATGCGAAAGTCTATTACGTCTTCACCACACTAAGCCGTTTAGCATTTTTAGTGGGTATAGACATGGTTGTCCCAGAAAAGAAAAAAAAATAGAGTTTACTCTAAAATCGTTCTTCAAGGATGGTGGAAAAAGAGAATGGAACTTTGTTTGGGGAATGAATATCAGTTAAACCGATTTAGATGAAAATTAGCATGGTAAGTAATAATTTGAATTGTCGGGATGGGTATTATTTTTCCATGCCAACCAATATACAAGCGGGCGCATTCAGGGGTAAAATTTAGTTTGTTGATATACTAAATAATTTTCTTATCAGCACACTCACACAGAATTAAAATTCACGAGGAATTAAGATTAGAGCATATGTGTATCGAATGCACAACATTATTACACAATTTAACGCAATTACTATACAAAAACAGTTTTCTCGAAGTCGACGTAGTCAATTAATTTACTTGAATAATATAGTACGTATCGATAACTTTGGTCTCCGTGATTTGAGTCAGAAGATGCCGATCTTGACACTTCCGTGCAGTCTACTGGTGATGTAAGGAAACGCGGGTATGTCGCAATACGATATTTCATATCTTTGAACTTACATGATCATACTAAAATAATAAGTTCTAAAAAACGAAATACAAATCATTTTTAAATGTGTGATCTTTATTTGTCTGAATTTCAAATGGTGATAGCGCCAAAATGTTCTACAGCATGCGGAGCCATAAAAATCCTTATTAGACTCCAGTATTTATCGCCCCAGATCTGAGTTCGAAATTATGGCTTTCTGGTTGACTTACTTGACTTGAGGTCCTATGTGCCCTAAATGGGGCAGAAGGCGTCCACAGTGCATAGCCATCCCGTTCAGTCTTGATCATGTTGCTTGATTTCGCTCCTGCCCTTAAATACTTTGTCTAAGATTTCGGTTTTAACGATTGCAGAAAGAAAAACGCTTGCAACTAGGCTGTGGTCTTGCCAATGGTCTTCGCTTCAACGAATATAGTCCTTTACTAGGTTTGTTTTTGATGGCACGCTTGCGTTTTCCTTTAGGATTCCAGTCTAGGGCTTGCCTTGGGATGTAGTTGAAATCTTTTCGAAAGGTGTGACCTATCCAGACCTAACACAAGTGAATGTTGAATATTCTTTGAAGAATATACCTAGTTACTGGCGAAGGCATCGGTTCACAAAGACCAGATGTTGTCACCCCTTTGTATTTAGCTGGCAACAACAGTAATATTAATTTGTTACTTATAGATGTGTAAAAGTTACGTAATTTTAATAGAAATACTGAGTTTTTTATGGTCTTGAGAGAGGCCGACTGCCTCTCTTTAAGTTTAACAGTTTACGGAATGTAAGAAATGGCAATATTGTTTAAACTACAGTTATTTTTTCATTAGCAGTATTCCTTGAAATGTTTTCAATGATTGTTGATGATAATAAAAGATAGATAACTATTCAGGCATTACAGAGTCGAGAACAAAATTCGCTTTAAATGTATATTGTTATTTTTTAATTCTTATATTACAACATTTTATAAATATTACTTTATTATAAGTTAATTAGGTACATAATGGTAATAATCAGGATTTCGATCTTCCGTTATTTAAAAATGTTTTTTGTGGAAAACATTTTGAGAAAATTAATGGGATTATATAGTGGTGCTTTCTTATTGCAGAGTGTCGGCCATATCACTTCGACTTTATGATGAATATGGATATGATTAGGCATCTTTTATCTATCCAGATAATCTATATAACTACCGTTTTTTATTTCTTTGATTTTTATAGACATAATCGTTGGAGAACCACGCTGCGGCGTGCATGAGCCGGCTCGACCGAAGTGAAACCACGGCCTCTCGGAAAACCAGTGTGAAAAAGCGCCTGAACTGTGTTTCATCGAGTGAGAGGGTGCCGGAGGTCCATACCCCAACCCTCCCCCTATCTCACTCCCTTCGGGGACCCACGGGCGGCAACGCACTTGTGACGCCTCTGGTGGAGGGTGTCCATGGGCGGCGGTAATCGCCTACCATCAGGCGATATGTCTGCTCATTTGCCCCATATTCCATGAAAAGAAAAAAAACACGAATTCGAAGAAAAAGTTTCTTTATATAACTCAAACGACAACATTGAGCAAAAGTATGTCCTATACTAAAACGGTCTTGAAATGAATACTTAACAGCCAAATTAACAGGATGTTGCGTAAAACGGAGCGGCATTTAGTGTCTCCAACTGCTCTCTTTTTGTTGCTGCTCTGAACAGTAAAAAAGTCTTATTAACTTTATTACTATTTCAAGCGACTTCATAAAACGGTGATTCTTATGTTATTTTTTTTTATATTATATTATATTTAACATGATGACAATATTATTTTAATTATTATTTAGCTTGTCTTTCGTGCCAGTAGTGAACAAACTTTTTGTTTCTATAGATTTATAACAAAACATCAATCTAGGCATTTGAAAAAAATGAATTTGTATCTGTTGGTCAATAACCAATAAAAATAATTATCAAACTACAAGTATTAGACTACTGGACAGAGACTCTAAGACTTTGAGCTTGCGTTTTATAACGCTGCCACTTGTACGTTTCAGAAAATTCACTAACACAAAAATTCGATGTATATTGAGAGAATATAAGAAAATATAAGCTTCATATGTTAAAGAAAAAGGCCCTATATTTTAATAGGGTATTGTTAAAATGAAAATTAAGACCTCTGTCTGGTTCGCAACTAGCCGCTCTGAGTCGCATACAATACACAAGTAGGTAATAAAGTAAAACTCAAAAACGGTTTTATTCTAAAAATAAATTGCACCTTCGGACTTAATGATATCCAATTTTCTAAAGAAATCTCTCGTACTATAAGCATTTACAGTATCATGAAGGACTACACAAACATTCATGAAATGGACTCAATCTCAGAATAACAACTTGTGGATCACACAAAGTATACAACACACAACACTAGGAAACGTCAAGGTGCCGCTGACACCACTAGCCAATTTACCTAATTGATTACTCTTAAGTGTAAGACAAGAATAGTAACAAAGGCTTCTTTTTACTATTGCTTACATGCAAGACAAGATTTATAAGTGAATGATTGTATAACCCACTTAAAACTCACCCTAAATATAACCTGATCGTTCTTTGAAAAGTACTGTACACCGATTCCACTATGCTCATTATAAGTATACACTCGATGTCATCGTCATTAGTCCAATGTTGCTCTCGAATATAAAACAATATTTCTAACATTTTGTGGCTCTACAATCACAATTTGACTATGCTCACAGTACTCTAAATTAGTCTCTATTACATATGACTAAAGTTTATTTTCAAGTGCAGAGAGTTTTTGACAGTTATCGTCTGACCGCGGATGCTGGATTTAGGTGGAGTAAACAGGTTTTGGCCCGTACTTGCGTCGTCTAGTAGTTCGAGGTGCCTCTTCTGTGGCCTGAGCTTTGATTCTCATGTCACTTGGTTTGGGTACATTAATCATAGAATTTTTGATGAAGAAATTACCAGATTACTTACACCTAGTGGCCAGGATAACGTAGGTATCTTTGTTGGATAATAATATGATCCAGATATGTATATAAAACCGTAATAATGTCTTGGTAGTACGATTTCCAGCTCTTCCGTTGAACTGTATTGACCTGTCTTTAAATAAAAATAGACTATTTCATTCCCTACAACTTTATTATAGACTTTCTGTATCTATTTCTTATTATTATTATTTTAATACCTCCTTAAATTGCATGATGGAAAGGCTTTGTTTATTAAAAGCAAAAGCCTCTAATTGCACGTATTTTGAATTGAATTTAGATAAAGACTTCAATGATTTTTGGACTCTTTTCCATTATGTTATCTTATCCAGTATTCACGATTTAAGTATCCTTTCCGCCAATAAATTTAATAGTAAGAAAAACCTCACGCATTTCACAAAATGTCATCTTATCCCAAATCAGGCAGAGCTATACTGAGAATCAGACTTTTGATAATGATTTTAAAAACGTATAATCATACATTACTTCTCAACACAGAGGAAATTATCGTGTTCATCACACATTATTTATCCTGGGTGGAAATAAAATGCACAACTAGGATCATTATCTAAAAGGTCTGTTAATATGTATAATAAAGCGAATGATAATGGTTTACCCGAGAATTGTTTGCCACTGTATCTATTGCTCAGTATCATTACAAATTTTAAAGTATCACATTCTGTATGTATCCTTTTAACTCTTAACTGCTCATCCCATGCGTCAGTCATAGGTGTTTTAGTTTTTACCATATAAATCTAAAGCATTTTCTAATAATTTGGGCAGCTGATTGACCCATGAAGAACGGGTAGCGATAAACGTGTTGAGCGAGAAATCCGAGACAGTCGCGGAGAGAGTTCTCGACAATATGATTACTGAAAGGTATAAAAAGATTATTCGAATTAGGTATGTGTACGATATTGCGCTTCTAATATTGACAATCGTCTCGTATTACGACATAGGTGTATCTATTTCTAAAATAAATCACATGGTAGATATATATATATATATATATATATATATATATATATATATATATATATATAAATATATAAAGAAACCAAATCAATCCCAAAATAATAAAGCTAAAGAAATTTTATTTGTATGCTTCTATACGGACATGATTCATAATTATTTTGGCCAAAAGACGTCCAATTCTGGACATAGACCTTCTCCCCTCAAGGTTCTCCACAATAGCCGGTCCTGTAGTAGTAGAAGTCATGATAAATCAAAGAATAATAACTTTTAATAAGAGAGTAGTGACCATAAATACAAGAGCAAATGCTGCGTTTGTCTAGTTCCTTATATTTTAATTGATGGACGTTGGTGAATCACAACCGCTGTCCATGGATATCTGCAATGCAAGTCATGAGTCACAAATGCATTGCCCCCTTTGAGCCTTCCCCCTTCAATCTCAGGTTTAGGGCTCCGGGAACTTCACTCTGTCGGCCATGCTTCATAGTATATATGTCTACAAAAACATACTACGAGTATCACAAATTATGTTATCAAAACATGTGAATGCTATATAATAACGATTAACAACACTGATAATTAACATACGTCATAATCTTTACTTTTTAATGAACATGTATATAAAAATAATGTTAGTTCTTCATTTTAATAGTTGTAGAGTATTATCATTTTGTACAATCATTATGAATCATCGCTCTGTATGAGACTTAAACGTTTGGTAGTCTGAAAAACCCAACACAATATTTAGGTATGTTAGATTACCTGAGGTTTTCGTCAGAATTTAATTCATTGGTTTGTGTTTTTAAACTAGAGAATACTTAAACCAACAGAATGTTTTTTTGTCTTTATAAGAAATAGATGTACCATGCCAAACTTCACTGAGGCACACTGTGGTTGCAATGATCAGAAATAAGGTACAGACTTCGCCAAAAGTAGACTAGCACTTGTGACATCTCTGGTGCTGCACTCTGGCGAACCATTTGCTCGGTTGCCCCTATCCCATAAAAAAACTATGCCTCTAGGTTGTATATTTTTGGAGGCGTAGAATTTCTGAGTTTGTGAAACGTACATGTTAAATAAGGAAGATATACTTAGAAATAGTTATATATGGTATTGAAAAGAAACGCATAAATTGAATAAATAGGTATGTGAAACAAGTGTCCACCGCGTGTGCTGTGATTGTGAGACGTTACCGTAGCTGAAATGAACACCCTCAGTATCTGAGATAATTCCGATGTCGTATTGATAAGCCATGCTCTGATTCCGAGAATTTCGATAATCAGTACACTAGTAAAGACATACCTGTACCCAGCCCTCCATTAAAAGTTTTTTTTTAAATAAAGCAACTCATAGTATTTATTACATCTGTTTTTTAACTATATGGGTTAATGTAGATCTTTTTCTTTAATTATGTTACTTTTTGGGATTTAATTTTGTGTGGTTTTATATGACAACTAAGAAACGAACACGACGACAAAATTTAATTTAATTATTCTATCGAGTATTAGATAGCAATGCCTTGGTTTGATGGTGTGTACATAAAACATTAATAAAACTATGAAATGTCTTGCTGTAACTGACGGCTAGAGCCTTAATGGCACCATATTTGATATTTGGAAGCTTATTATTCCAAAGTTATAAAGCACCCACTTATAGAGGATCGAAAATTTTGCCTATAGAGGGGCAAATTAGGGGATAAATGGTTAAGTTATTTCGAAGTTCAAATCACGGAATAAAACTAACCACCTATTTCACATGAAGAATTCTAATGAACTATTCATCATTATATAACTTTAAATTATGGGACCAAATTGAAAACACCCTTTTAAGTGATAGAAAAGTCATCCTTTGTGCAAATGTGACGCAGTTTTGAGGTTAAAAACGTGACGTAGGAGAGCCATGCTTCGGCATGAATGGGCCGGCTCGACCGGAGTAGCCTCATAGAAAACCGGTGTGAAACAGCGCTTGTGCTGTGTTTCATCGAGTGAGTGAGAATACCGGAGGCCCATACCCCAAACTCTTCCCCCATCCCTCAAAGGCCAGCAACGCACATGTGACGCCTCTGGAGTTACAGGTGTCCATGGGCGGCGGTAATCGCTTACTATCAGGCGATACGTTTCCATTAAAAAAAACACGAATTGAGGATCTCTCTATTTTTAAATTTAGAAACTTTACTTGCGAGTCCATACGATAAATAGGTGTAAATTTTAAGAAGTAGGTGGGTACTTTTTACGCTTAAAATAACTTTAGTTTCTTTACTATTAAGTGTTTATGTTCAAGCCCGTTCTCGCAGCATCTTTTCTTTTTTTTTTTTTTTTTATTGAATAGCGGCCAAACGAGCAGACGTATCACCTGATGGTAAGCGATTACCGACGCCCATGGACACCCGCAACACCAAAGGCGTCACAAGTGCGTTGCCGACTTTTGGGGGATGGGAAAGGAGATGGGGGGAGGGGTTGGGGTATGGGGCTCCGGTATCCTCACTCACTCGGTGAAACACAGCGCAAACGCTATTTCACACCGGTTTTCTGTGAGGCCGTGGTATCACTCCGGTCGAGCCGACCCATTCATGCCGAAGCATAGCTCTCCCACGGTGAACTAGCTCTTTAGTTAAGGAGTTATAACCAACATGGTTTTATTAAGGTACTGTTACAACAAGTATCACAAGCATTTTACACGTCATAGCAACGATGCAAAAGTCGTGTGCTAGATTAATACATAATATTGTTGACTGTGCTGTCCTCAAATATCAAGAGTCAAGGACACGTCTATATATCTGGACGTAGCTGAATCCTATTTTCAAACAGTGGTCGTACTACTTTACTTTAATAATACAGGCTGATCCATATTCAACGATATCGCCATTTAAACATCATGTAAAAACATGTCAAATGAATATTCAGAATGGCGCAAATTAAACCAATTTCGGTATTCCTTGTTATGCTTGAATTTAACACGGATATGCATTAATCTATACAAATAAATAAGTGTAATTGTAATTGTCGTGATAGACTGTCATTTCAAATTGATAGCTTCCACCTACGTTTTTTGTTTCTCTGTCTGTCTGTTTCTCCGAACAAGTCTGTCTGTTAAACGGCTGGACCGATTGTGACGGGAGTTTCACTAGCTGATAATATAAGGAGTAATTACTTTTATTTTAGACAAGCTTCACCCGTCGGTGTTACCCGTGGTTGTTAATGTAAAATAAAACAACATCAGACGCAGCTAATTTACAAATATATTTTTAAATACATTCAAGGTGTTTGATTCGGGCCACAGGATATTTAGGAACAAAAAAAACTTGGAAGCTAAATCCATTACTTTCAGTCTCCAAATTAAGGTATTTTCATTTGCCTCAAATTCATTGCGTGTCATGTCACGTTGCAGTTACTAGGTATTGTAAACCATTTTCTCTAGAGCTATATGAGTAACATTGGTTGGTTCTTTGGTTTACCGGGCTAGGTTTCCGCAACTCGACGTTTTTGAAGCGCCTATTTTGCGTGATGGGTCGGGCGTAATTCATGCACACTCAGTTCCCCCAGGAAGCCCAGCAGACCCTTTATGTTGTTCACTGTATCATTCCGGATAGAAGAACAACCAGGTATAACCGCAATCTTAAGAGAAATACCTTACGTTCCTTGTACTTCTGTCGTGGAGTCATAGAAGTGTTATACAAGCCCTCATAGATTTTGTTCCCTTTCTGTCTTATGCAGATACGCTGCATCTGCCGAGGGAGTAGGTACTGGACATTAGATATCTATATAAATGCATGAATTCACGTTCGAGGTCAACGCGATAGTCACGTGGTTGAAGTCAGTAATGAGAGTAATGGTCGTAAACCACTCGCGATGACGTTTGTAAACATACAGCAATGTTTTCAAAGCGCGAAGGTTACAAAAAAAATACTATTAAGTTTGTAGTATGTGGTGTATAGTATAGTATAGTATATATTATACAAGGAGTATTTTTAGGATTCCGTACCCAAAAAAGCGGTAAAACGGGTCCTTTCTTACTAAGACTGCGCTGCCCATACGTCCGTTTGTACGCTTTTTTCTGTTCGATTCTAATAATGGCAACAGGTAGACGCTTGAAATGTATACAAAATGGTACGGAACTCTTCCTGCGCTAGTCCGACTCTGGCTCGGCTGATTTTTATACATTTTGATAATGAGTTGACAACAAATTGTTCCTCTAAGCCTTTTTCCTAAATTAGTTTGGGGTCGGCGTAAATTTTACTATGATATAGCTGAACTTAGATTTTTTTAGTTTATTTTTTTCCTACACGCGATATCAAAGTTCTGTATAAAAAACCTTTTGGAGGACTTTTAGGGCTCCAAGAACCGCTAACCACTTGTCAAAGATATTCATAGGGTGGCCAGATGATCACATAGGAAATAAATATTATTTTTCTTTTATATAAAATTCTCGTGTCAAAATGTTAGTTTTCATACTCCTCCTAAACGGCTGGACCGATTTTTATTAAAGTTTGTGTGCATATCAGGTAGGTCTGAGAATCGGCCAACATCTATTTTTCGTCCCCCTAAATGTTAAGGGTAGTCCTACTCTATTTTTTTTTAAATTTTAAGATATATTTTTATTTTTTCATTTTTTTATGATACAGCATTAGAAAGTACCTACATATAACCCTGAATTTTCAACCCTCTACGATCAACCCCTATTTTTCCATCGCGATTTTTATTGACCCACCCCTAAAATATATATTCGTTTTTATGGCAAAGCAACGTTTGTCGGGTCAGCTAGTTTATTTTAAAAAGGTCTACTTAATCCTAAATATATATGTACAATTACATATATATGATAGCTATTAGAACGACCTGATATTGACTCAAAAAACTTGAAATTAGAAAAAAAAAAAATCTCCACGTGTTCAGTAAAAATGTAGCCGTGTCTCGATGTTATAAGGGTTTTGCAATAACTAGCAAAATAACAGTTGACATTAACTTTCGTACATTTAATACCATTACAGTGGAATACAATCTACATTTTAAAATATAGCGTCGTTTTTGCTATAAAAAATAGGCATACTGGGCGACCACTAGTTAACATTTAATGTGTGAATACGTGGACAAAATCCAGTTCATTTGTCATGAAATATTTTACCAAACCATCTCATATTAAACACTCAAGTCTAAAGCGTAAAGAACTAGAAGAATAAGTGATATCATAAACATGAAACAATTTGAACTGTGATAAAACTAATTATATTTACAAATCTTATTGTCAATAGTTGAGTTAAATATAAAAACGGTAGGTCATTATGTAATTATGAGTACATAATATAGATATTGTGTTGACGTGATTTACTATACACATGATACGGCGCTCTCCTTAATTTTACGTTTGGACCACGTAGAGTGACATATAGATCTTGATACATCTGAATCTCAGAATCGCATCCAACGATTTGCAAGGGGTTTCGTGGAGTTACGTCGGGGTTCCAGGGATTTCCTTTCGAGGGTGCCTGGTTCCCCGGTTTCTACTACCCGAGATGGTGTGCGGTTTTCAGTCGATTCGAGGCCAACATAGCCACCAGTCAGTGGTATCCCAGGGGATTTCCACACAAAAAAAAAAGAAAAAAAGGCTTCGGGGCCAATAAATCGATTTAGCTAGGATTCATTTTTAGAAATTTTACCAACAAAAATACCGAGTAAAGCTCGGTCATCCCGATACTAGATGTTAAAGGACAAATGTATGGCTGCTCTGTTATTCTAGTGGTTAGTAGCACTGACTGCTAAGCCAGACGTCGCGGGTTCGATCCCTACCGAAGACAAATAATTGTATGTAAGCACGATCATATATTCTGTATTTGGGTGTCTGGTCTGGTATCCGCGATATGTATATATTAAAATATGTATGTGTATATGTTTATCAGAAATCATTATTTCATAGCTCTTCTATATACATATTATTTCATTTTTTTTGAGAGGAGTATGTAATTTGGCATATTGAATGGTTATGTGGTCAAGCAGTGTAGAAAGACGAAAAAGTAATATAAAAAAATATAATACATGAATTATGATCGACTTTCGACCACCACAGGGCGACCACTAGTTTTCAGAATTTTACTTATTTTGAGATCAGAAACCCGCGTGTAAGATTTGTGAAGCATTATTTACATCTTCTTTCGTGTTTTAAAACTCTTTAAAATAAAAACGTAATTGTATATTTATAATGTAAAGTGTACATAACAATAAAACGTGCACTAAACAAATTGTGAAACTAATTCAACACGAGATGGCGCTCTTTCAATTCTGTACGTAGAAATTAACACGTGTTCATAGATATGCGAACATTCGCAACATGTACTCCCTAGAGACATTCAGAGCGCGTTAAATGAACGATCACGTTTTAAATTTTACTGTATATTGATATCCACAAATTTGAAAATGGTTTATTACGTGGTTTCAGAGATGGAACAATCATTTGCGATTAATTATATATCTAGGACTAATACAGCACTCGTTGTCTTTATATACTACTAGCTGACCCACGCAACCTCGTTTGCGTCTTCTATTGCCCGTAGCATGAAATTTTTCCCCCATTTTTGAAACATTCTTCATTGGTACTCCGCTCCTATTAGGGTTAGCGTGATGATATATAGCCTATAGCCTGCCTCAATAAATGGACTATCCAACACTGAAAGAATTTTTCAAATCGGACCAGCGGTTCCTGAGATTAGCGCGTTCAAACAAACAAACTCTTCAGCTTTATTATTAGTATAGATTTATTGCCGTGATTAAAAACAGTAGTTAATTCATATAAAGATTATTTAAAAGTAGCAATAATTTCAATCACTAATCGTTTCATATTCCTACAAAATATTAATCTGAGTTTCTCGCCTTGTTTTTATTAATCACCGCATTGTAACGTTTCATCGATAGCCTTGCTCAACTTGTATGCTATCAGTCAAGGCGGGAACAACTTAGTTGCAAGATTGATAAACAATAAGCCAGTACTCTGCAGTTATTATCATGTTAAGACACTAACTGGGTGGTAACTAATAAGGCTATATTAGCAAGCATACTCTAGTTCAGGAACAGACATCAAAATATCTAACTTTTAATTTAAATACAAGAATTTATATGTAGTATTTAAGTAGAATATAGTTATATCTACGATATTTATATGTAGTCTCTTTTTCTTTTCTTTCTTTAATCCCTTACAGCGACAGAGCTTATAGGTCGATGGATAAAAAACATACCCAACGGAAGGTATAAAAACGTCTTTAACTCTATTTCTAGCATGTCTTTAAGGGATAACTTGGCTGATTCACACTCGTATATATTGAATGAGTACGTACCTATAGCTAGGATTGTTTAGAAATATTATATATCAATGATGATAACAAAAGACTAAGAAATATTTTCCAACGAGGCATTTTATCTACTAGCTTTGTAACCAGAACATTATAAATCCTAAAAAAAATTGCAATGACTATATCTACTCGTAGTCCATTTGTTCCCATCTAGAGAAAAAAAACTAACTTCTATTTGTATTGCTTTATTATCCTATGTTATTTCCAGCATAAGGTGGACTTTTGAAGGGAAGTATAGCACAATGTGTGAGTCCCAAACGTTGATGACGCATTCCGGACCCAGGTGCTATAGTGTTACCGGTCCCAATGCCAGGTAACCATTTGCTATCGGCCTAGCTATTGTGTTTTTCTGCCGACTCAAAAATGGGCGCAAAAAAAAGGTGGCTTTAATGATATGTTCAAAGTACTGTTGTCAAAGTTTTTGTGAAAGTAAAATTTTGAGACTATTAAAAGGATAGTTTCAGTGTTATTATAGATTTTATTTTTCATTGATAGTTTGAAATCATTTTCCGAGACTTTTGCCATAATTAGGGACGGCTTTATGTCCACTACGATACAGCTGAACATATTTTTTTTACCTGAAACGATAATCATTAGACCTCCACAACCAAAGTAATAAGCGATATCAAAATTGTAAAGAAAGACAGGTCTTGGTTCAGACTTTTAGAGATTTAACTACACATACAAACATCTTTGGCATTCGACTTCTTTGTCAATCGCCAAAGACGTTTGGGTGGCAACTGGGACCGACGGCTTAATGTGTTCTTCTACGCACAGACGGGTCTCGATATTTTAAAATGGTCACCCGTCATACACTGAACTGGCTAAGATTGCTTAACTGCAAAGTTTAACTTAAATATTAAATTATTGATACTCTTAACTAACTGAACCCCGCGGTGCTACCCGCGCTACGACAATAACCGCGGGCAACGCCACGAGGCGAAGCTAATATCTTTGTAAATTGTAGTCTACGTGTTATTCTGATGTATAAGTTATATTATTGTAAAATTTCATCAAAATCCATTCAGTACTATTTGCGTGAAAGAGCAACAAACATACTCACAAACTTTCGCGTTTATAATATTAGTAAGATTAATGGCTTTTAAAACAATTTACAGAGGAAAATATCCAAATGTTAGTATACTTACATAAAGATGTGTTTTATGGTAACTAGTTTATTTATGTGACTTTGCAATTACATGTACTTATTTATTTCTTTTTCTCTTTTAAAAGACAACTTCTGCACTTGGAATATATTTGGTGTCGCGGGCGATTACAAGCATTAACGCACACAAAGAACACCCAGAAACAGAAAAACAATTTTTGAATGACACAAAGTGTTGTAGCATGTGGATAACGAATTCACAGTTCTCAACGCAGTAGGAAGCGATGAGACGACCACTCAGACAACTACGTCATGCTTGCCGTAATCAATGCGTGCTGTTTAGTTAATCGTGAAAATATTATGTATTACTTAATATACAACAACAGATTTAATGACTTTACTAAAAGACAGCACCAGCCCTTGTATTAAATCCTGTGTCGGACACAAAGAACACCCAGACTCAGAACAACAATTTGTGGATCACACAAAGTGTTGTTCCATGTAGGATTTGAACCCACAACACTTGGCGCAGTAAGAAGAAGCGTGGTGACCTCTTAAACCACAGGCCACGTGTGTAGTCGTGTAATTGCTAACATGCCAAAATCTAAATAAGAACCCTATTTATAAGGAGACAAGGATAATTCTTTGATTTTGGCACGTGTATGGATTGGTTCCTTGTTGCATAAGTAGGTCCAAATAGTCTCCGGACACGAATGACCATATTGACCATATTACACAGGGCTTCGGAATATCCATTGAGTAAAACAATATCATCATCAAAAACCTTTAATAGTCCACTGTTGGACATAAGCTTCTCATTAGAAAGAATATTAAACATTGTTTTATGACAACTGTCGAACTAGGAATTAATTCTGTACCGCAGAGGACTTTACAAACATACATTAAATGGAAACTAAGTACAACCAGAATTAGAAAATCAATTTTAGAGTGTTGTCACGTGTGGTTTGAACCCACAACTCTCAGTGCAGGATGCGCGACCGCATATTTTTTTTTTTTTTTTTTTACACAACACCATCTGGGCCCAAGCTAAGCAGAGCTTGTGTTATGGGTACTAGACAACTGATATTAATACTTATATACTTTTTTTTGTTAATACATACATACATATTATACATAGAAAACACCCAAACTCCGAAACAAATATTTACAGATCATACAAACATTTGGTCCGACCCGGGAATCAAACCCGAGACCTCAAGCTTAGCAGTCGCATACGCTACTACTACGCCATCGAAGCATTAACTACTACGCAAGTCAATAATATCAATGAGTAAGAAGAAATTCCCCGATAATTCTATATTTACTTAAGTTTTATCATAAAAGGCAGATAATAAGTTAAAATACTAAAATTCATCACATTTAATAATAAAATATTTTATGCTACGTCGATATTCGACTAAAGTTGAGGAACCATTTTGAAATCATACCTGTTCTTTTGACTGATTTTCCTTTAATTCTAAATAAAGAAATACCGTATTACAATAGTATGACACTAGCTAAACCCCGCGGTGCTACCCGTGGTACGACAATAACAGCGGGCAACGCTGCGAAGCGAAGCTGGTATCTTTATAAATGTGACCTATGTGTTATTCTGATCTATAAGCTATATTATTGCAAAGTTTCATCAAAATCCATTCAGTAGGTTTTGCGTGAAAGAGCAATAAACATACTCACAAACTTTCGCGTTTATGTTAGTAGGATATGTTCAAACACCTTCTGCCACACTAAATACACATACTTTACAGAAGCGGTTGCGAGTAGAGTTTTTATATTAGACTGTACATAAACAAAACACACTTCACAGAATTACAAAATACCTACGCACGCGTTATCCTCGTGCGCGAGAACTCCGCTGTAGAGACAACAGTTCGACGCTCCACCGCTCGCTCCACATAAAACGTATCGTTTATATAAACAGGCAAATACATAATGGTTGATATTTTTTTGTTTTATTTAAACCAATTTAATTCATCAATAATATTTTTTGTTTTCATTTATTACCTATTTTGTTTAATCCGTAAATGCACTAAATACTAGTAAATTGTTAAAAAGTAACTGCGCTTTTAAGATAAAAACACAAATAAAAATAATCTATTTATCATAGCTTCGCAACATTTTTTATGTGAGAATTTAGTACAGTCAACAAAAGAAAGAAATGAATATTAATTGTGAATCTATTAACAAAATAATGTTTGAGTGTTAAACTATTTATTTAGTATAAAATATTGAAGAACAATTTTAAAGTTCCTTAAGAGTCAAAAAGCAAGTTATTGGGGGTAGCAACCAATATTAAATATATAGAAACACTTACACGTGAACTAAAAATGAAATAAGTTAATGCACACAAATGTTTGACTTGAAGGGGAATGAAAACCTTGATCTTTGGTGTATCGCCATCTCTCCGTTAAACCATGAACGACGTAAACACTCGTAAGTCAGAAAAAATGGCATAATGTATTTAATTATTGTTGCATAAGATGTTAAATGAGATCGTTTTTTGTTTTTTCGAAAGACGGTCCCCATTTCATGTCATCCGCATTTTATATATATTTTTATCATTCATTTCTTCACGACGACGACTTGAAGACTCGTCTGCACGGTTGGCCGAGTGGTTTCAGCGGTCGCCATGCCGCTTGCTACTGCGCCAAGTGTCGTGGGTTCAAATCCCACGCGGTACAACACTTTGTGTGATCCACGAATTGTTGTCCCGAGTCTGGATGTTCTTTGTGTCCGATTCATGTATGTTTGTAAAGTCCCCCACGACACAGGATGTTTATTCCTAATGTGGGAGTTGTCTTTTTAAAAAAAAAAAAAAAGTCTCGAAGACTTGATAATTGAAGTCGATAAATACCTAACATTGGCAGAAATAGCTGATCCGAGTGATATGGCTGGTTGCCATTTCATAAAAAAAAAGATGTTAAATATTATACATCATCAGTAGCCTGTTGATGATGATGATGTAATATTGTTAAAAATATTGTCATATGACTTATGTTTGGGGTAAATGTCGATAGCAGAAATTACATAAAATTATTCACGAAGATTTTTCTGGCAAAATATTAAAAATTAAACATAGTTGTTAACACTCGCCCTCCAGAATCCTTGCATTGTAAAACGGTAATGGAGGCGGTGTGTGAGTTTTTTTACACGAAAATCTAAGCCATGAAGGTTAAGTCTTTATTGGTAGGATTTTCGTGTAAAAAATCAAAGAACCAACCAAAGAAGGTCAAAGTACTACCATTATTAACCATTTACCGGGAATAGTAAAGAAAGTACTACCATTTACCTGGAAATCCGAACCATAGTGCTCGTCCAACCAAAGAGAGCCAAAGTACTTTGTCTTTGCTTAATATGGAATAATGAATTTAAAATATGTATCTTTTTATGTGTGTGTATATTTTTGACTGACTTCAAAAAAGTAGGAAGTTTTTAATTCGGCTGTATTTTTTTTTTTTTTCCTTCAGAACTCTTGACTGGGTGAACCGATTTTGATGATTCTTTTTTGAAAGCTGTTGCTTCCCGTGTGGTCCCATTTCAATTTGGTCCAGTTCTTGATGTCGGTATATATTTGTTAAAATGTTGTATTTATCTTTTTTTTTTATTATTTGTTTTTTATTGAATAGGGGGTAAACGAGCAGACGCATCACCTGATCGTAAGCGATTACCGCCGCCCATGGATACCCGCAACTCCAAAAGCGTCACAAGTGCGTTGCCGACCTTTGGGGGATGGGCCTCCGGTATCATCACTCACTCGGTGAAACACAGCGCAAGCGCTATTTCACACCGGTTTTCTGTGAGTCCGTGGTATCACTTCGGTCGAGCCGGCCCATTCATGCCGAAGCGTGGCTCTCCCACGGAAAAATCTTAAATC
Source organism: Spilarctia lutea (assembly GCA_916048165.1). Lineage (NCBI taxonomy): Eukaryota > Metazoa > Arthropoda > Insecta > Lepidoptera > Erebidae > Spilarctia > Spilarctia lutea. The sequence continues at coordinate 9,016,935 of OU696488.1, forward strand.
TTAAATTATATGCCATTAGTACTTATTGAAATCTAAAAAAAAGTACCTCTGTGTACTGTGTTTACTATTAATATGTTTACTGGTTTCTAGGCAACGACTTACAGGACGCAACTGTATTACATAATTTATTATTTATATTACGTTATGTGTGCTCGCCCTGTTAAATCATTTGTTACTGATAGTTATATATATTATTTTTTAATATGTATTTTATCAATAATTCGTCACCGAGAGAAAATTTAGAAGATACATTATTATACTGTAAAGATTTAAACATAACTATAAGTGAATTATTTAGGACTGTACGACCTGCGAAGACCGCTAATCCAAAAGAAGATTAATATGGAAATGATATTATGTAAAACCAATACCTAATAAAGTCCTACTAATATTTAGATTAAAAAAATTTAAGCCTGTCCAATTTATCCTGAAGGAAAGTATGTGCAGAATCTAAGAGTAGTGATCGCCATACACATTCTTAATGCAGATAATGAAGCATAGCGCTTTCCCACGTCCCTCATTGAGGACCCGGAGTTCCATGTTTTCACTGCTGGAACATGAGGAAAAATTACTTAAATTTTTAAATGTATGTATTTCTGAACCTCACAGAAAACCGGTGTGTAATAGCGTTTGCGCTGTGTTTCACCGAGTGAGTGAGGATACCGGAGCCCCATACCCCAACCCCTCCCCCCATCCCCTTTCCTATCCCCCAAAGGTCGGCAACGCACTTGTGACGCCTTTGGTGTTGCGGGTGTCCATGGGCGGCGGTAATCGCTTACCATCAGGTGATAAGTCTGATCGTTTGCCCAATATTCAATAAAAAAAAACCCTCCAACTATCCTCCTAATAATACAAGAATCATAAAACCATAGCTTTGGTCAACATACAAACTTCTTTGTCATCTTAGCTTTTAAGGAATGACCGTTTGTCTTTTAAAACTTAATTACAAACTCAGGGTAAGAAGTTCATCACGAAGAAATCATAAAACATACGAAGTGCATCTAACTCAGAATAAATTAGACTTGACAAAGAATGAAGTGTGTAACGGCATTCATATTAAAACTAGGAAATAAGGACGATGAAAAACCGCCGGTGTGGTACTACCCTCTCACAGAAAACCGAAAGAAGATGAAGAAAAATGACAGTATTCCTACTGTCATGTTTTGTTGGTGAGTGCGATTTAGGAGCATCTTAATAGGCCTCTATAGTATAGGTCAACTTACTGCATTGCCTGCATTCGCAATGAATATTTGCTCGTGGAGTCTGCCCATGCCTTTCATCGGGCAGAGTAGGGTCACTTTGGCAGCTGAAGAGTTTGTTTGTTTGAACGCGCAAATTTCAGGAACCGCTGGTCCGATTTGAAAAACTATTTCAGTGTTGGATAGTCCATTTATCGAGGAAGGCTATAGGCTATATTTCATCACGCTAACTCTAATAGGAGCGGAGCACCAATGAAGAATGTTTCAAAAACGAGGGAATTTTTTTACGCTACGTGCAATAGAAGACGCAAACTAGGTTGCGTGGGTCAGCTAGTATATAATTTACGCGGGGAAATTTATTTAAACTTGACCCAGAAGTTATGTGATATTTGTAATTTTTCTTTTACAAATACCGTCTACAATCAAAAACTAAGGATATGTACTTATCGTGAAACTAGCTAACTTTCGAAACTGCAAATTAGGGAAGTACCGACTCCACTCCAACGGGATAACATGCATCTGAAATATGTAATACACTAATATAAAATTAGCTTTATCCTTTTTGGCATAACACAGGAAGTACACCGTAACCGTGGCAGAGCTATGCTTCGGCATGAATGGGTCGGCTCGACCGGAGTGATACCACGGCCTCACAGAAAACCGGTGTGAAATAGCGTTTGCACTGTGTTTCACCGAGTGAGGATACCGGAGGCCCATCCCCCAAAGGTCGGCAACGCACTTGTGACGCCTTTGGTGTTGCGGGTGTCCATGGGCGGCAGTAATCGCTTACCATCAGGTGATACGTCTGCTCGTTTGCCCACTATACAACAAAAAAAAAATCTAGTAAATACGTTTTTTTTTATTGAAAAAGACAGTTGTCTTTTTCAATAAAAAACTAGACCGCACTAGAAGTAATCATGAGTTGTGTTGAACTTTACAGACTTACTCAGAATAACAATTTGCTGATGAAACGAAGTTTTATCCCGTGTGGGGTTTGAACTCATAATACTCAGTACAGTAGGAAGTCGCGAGCTGGCCGCTTAAATCACTGCACCATATTCTGTGTAGTCGAATTTTGTTTTAATTTTCTGCACTTTTTCTCTGAAACTTTAACCGTGCCAAATTTTCGTATAAAATTCGTACAATTTTCGCGAGAATAGAGAGGGAGAGAGAGATAAGAGAAACAAAGGTTTTGCTTAAGGTAATAATAAGGTAGTAGAAATCGAGTTTAAAAGCAAGTAGTAAATTTTAGAAGAGGCAGTATATTTCCACTCTAAGTGGAGCAGTCTGACTTTAGAAGTCTTCTGACAACTCATATGAAGTCAGTTGTTAGGATCAACTCGGAACCTGTACTAAAATATACTCGAACACTTTTAAAATATAAATAACATATTAAGCTTATCCAGGTCGTATAAATAAATTAGTCGAATGGCCAGTGACATACGAATTTAAGCTCTGTTTTAATAGAATAAAGTGATTTATTCATGTTTAAAAAAAACGGATATTTTGCATCTGAGTTGACTCTTGACATCACTTACTGCTTAGCCTAAGTTAGATCATCTGCTGGTTTGTATGTTGTCCAATTTTACTGTATTGTTTACAATTTTAGGATGTTTGACAGGAGGTTTGTATATATAGTACATGTAAGGTTTTTCAAATTAAATCGATTATAATTGGATAGCTATGTAAGGTTTTTCAAATAACATCGATTAAAATCGGATAGCTAGTTGGTTTTCAACTGGCAACACGGAGAGTGGAGGGAACACGGAAAACAAAAGAAGGTTGGTGTCGTTTGGTTTTGGCGCGGAAGCTTTTTTTGGGTTGATGGTTTTTTTTATTATTGAATAGTGGGCAAACGAGCAGACGTATCACCTGATGGTAAGCGATTACCGCCGCCCATGGACACCCGCAACACCAAAGGCGTCACAAGTGCGTTGCCGACCTTTGGGGGATGGGAAAGGGGATGGGGGAGGGGTTGGGGTATGAGCCTCCGGTATCCGTACTCACTCGGTGAAACACAGCGCAAAGGCTATTTCACACCGGTTTTCTGTGAGGCCGTGGTATCCCTCCGGTCGAGCCGACCCATTCACGCCGAAGCATAGCTCTCCCACGGTGAATTAAAGATAATGATTGTATACTGTTGATTGGTACGAATTATATGTGATTGTGGATAGATAAAGCATTGTTTGATTGGAAAGTTACTAAAGTTTACATACACAACAACAATACATATAGTACACTACAACAATATATATAGTACAAGTATGGTTGTTGCCGGTCTTTCCAAACATTCACTGTACAGCCGCTGTAACAACAACACAACAACAAAGCAACAACTGTAGCGCCTGTACTCTATCTTTATACCTACTAACTAGCAGAGCCATGTGGAGATGATATCATGTTCATGATTTAGGACAAATGAGCTATAAGCTAAACCGTTCCAGGATCCTTGCAGCTCAGGACACGACTACATTGCCACATTTAGTGCAGTATCTCGGTAGCGCAGTGATAGTGGATGCGGCAGCTGAGGTCTCGGGTTCGAGACCCGGTTCGGACCAAGCGTTTGAAACGATCTTCAAATAATTGTTTCAGTTTCAACAAATAACGCGCCTGAGCGTGGATGCCCAGGCTGCCTCGTATTCTGGGGGGGGAGCAAAACTACGCTCAATCATGCTCACAGAAAACCGGTGTGAAATAGCGTCAGCGTTGTGTTTCACCGAATGAGTGAGAATACCGGAGGCCCATCTCCCAAAGGCCGGCAACACACTTATGACCCCTCTGGTGTTGCGGGTGGCCATTGGCGACGGTAATCGCTTACCATGACGTCTACCCATTTGCTCCTATTCCATAAAAAAAGAACTATACCACGCTAGCCAAGCAGGTCGATGTAGGGTTTTTGCCAAGTTTTCCTTCTTTTTGCAGCGCTGATGTCCTGCGTAGTTTCTTTCCTTAGTCGCCTCTTGCGTCAGTCACGTACGGGATGAATTAGGGTGATGAAACTCTGTATTCTTAATTCATCACCACAAGGAATATGCTTGTTGTTATTTATAATATAATTTATACACATACTTACATAAGACCTACTTTTAACCGGTGTGAAACAGTTTCTCCGAGTGAGTGAGGATATCTGAAGCCCATACCCCAACCCCTCCTCCCATCCCTCTCCCCATTTCCCAAAGGTCGGCAACGCATTTGTGACGCCTCTGGTGTTGCGGGTGTCCATGGACGGCGGTAATCGCTAACCATCAGGCGATACGTCTGCTCGTTTGCTCACTATGTCATCATTAAAAATGAACATATGTTTGTTTCGGAGTTTGGGTGTTTTCGATGTAAAATATACAAATATGTATTTACAAAAAAAAGTATATATGTATTTACATCAGTTGTCTAGTACCTATAATACAAACTCTGCTTAGCTTGAGGCTAGATGGCGTTGTATGTTAGATCTCCGAAATATTTATTTATTTAATTACCACTACAAACAAATCACGATTATGAAAAAAAACAACTGTGAATCAGATAACCTTACTAATCAGAACTACTACTTACTACCTCTGATGTTGCGGGTGTCCATGGGCGGCGGTAATCGCTTACCATCAGGCGATACGTCTGCTCGTTTGCCCCATATATAATTAATAAAAATGTAAATAAAAACTTTTTTTATTAAAGAAAATTTATTCTAAACTAACGTGAAAGGGAACTGACAGAATTCTAAAAGTATTAAAATAAAAAGAATAGTTAATATTTCAAAGAAATACCCTTAAATAACTACAACTATAAAAAATAACCCTCGAAATAAAACCTAAACAATATCAGCCAATTCTCAATCACAATAATTCTTATTGAAATAAATGATTATAAGTCTGCCAACACGAAATAGGTCGTTATATTTTAATGGCAGTACAGTACTTTAAGCATCTCATTAGTAATCAAGAGTCTGCGGGTTCGAATCCACAACCGGTATTCAAGATATCCATATAACCGACGTCTTTCCATTTCTAAGATAATTATTTCACTGTTGGAACTGTTGAAAATAATACCAATAATGTACCATACGCTATTTTTGAGAATTCAAAAACTATACTGTATGACACAACAGTGGTAGAAGACAAACAGACACGTCCTTGATCATAAGGATTCTTTATGCTGTTCGAGGCTCGCAATGTCGGACTCAAAGGTATTAGAACATTCATGAATACGGTTGAGTATACTCGACACTCAAGTTCAACCAATTTGGGACGAATTAGTAGAAAAGCCTCCCTCTACTAAATTACGCAGCAATATACAGAAATTGGTGTCTTTTTGGTACAAATAAAACCTAATTCATTGCGCTATCCGAAGGAATGGAATAGCATTCGTAAACAAAAAGCCGGCAAGCTACGCTAAAGTCCAAAATAGCCCCCTACGATGAACCGAAGACGACGATTTCTCGTTATAATTTCGTGTTTTTATCGAGTCGAGACGAGCCCGGGTATCGGAGCGCTCCCAATGTTTTCCTCCAACGCTTTATCTCCCTCTGCCTCTCTGCTCTTTGACATCAACTGACGTATACAACTCCGACAATATTCATTTTCAACCTTATATCTGACAGTCCAAAGTTTAAACTGCCAGCGTCGACCTCTGTTGAATTTTCAGACTCATTAAGCGTCATTCGGAAATTTTGGATTTAGTAAACAGAATTTTAGAGAACGGAATAAACGAGAAATACAAAACAAGATTCAATTTTCTTCGTCTTATTAAATCGATTAATGAATTTCGTTGTTTTAATGAGTTTAATTAATTTCATAGGAAAATTCATAATAGGTATAAGGTACCTATGTTTGTCTATTTATTATATATTTTAATGATAGTGACGACATCTCTAACCTAAGTGTTGAGAATACGGAAGCATGTGTGTGTGTTAGTGCGTTTAGAAATAGTCGACAATAGTAGTCAAGGTTAGTGTATTTCGGCAGTGTATGTGAAATGCGCGGTCGGCGGCGGCGCGGCGCGGAGCGTCGACGCCGGGTCGCGATTGTCAAACCGCTGTTGGTGCGAGGCCCGGTCGCTGACGCAACGCGCGACCTCTTTGTCCGGCCCCGCGGACTCCGGCGGAATGTCCGCGGAGCCGGCCTCGCCAGCGCCGCACTCGTCCGCGCTCGACTAATTACGAATGTCAAATGTTATCGCACGCAACCGTCCGCCGCACCGTCCGCACTCCGCTGCGCCGCTCTTCATAATAATAAAACCTGATATTTAAAACGGAACGTCCTTCTAACGCCGTGTAGTTGCGCCGACGCCAATCTACGATAATAATAAGCCGTCTACCTAGAAAGCGTTGCGCTGCAGCGCTGTACTATATACTACCGCTAGACGGAGAAACGCCACGCAGCGCTGCAGCGTTGCCAGTGTGCGCCACGTAGCGCTCACATAAGTACGGCCAGTTCTATGCGCGCCTGTATAGCTATTAAATGTATATAGAATATATAGTAGTAATCGCTCGACGCAGCGGTATTATGTCGGAAATATACCGGCCGCGCCGCGCCTCAAGCCGATTCACGCTTTTGCGATTTAGTTTGTATGGGAAGTTTAATTTTGATTTTTTGAAGTAGTAGAAGGAGTTACAGATTTGGTTCTTTTGTTAAAATGTAAAGTATAGGGTAAGCTTTCCTTGCAGCTATATGGGGTATGTCTTGAGTCTCAATTTTTAAAGAAAATTTTATTTCACCCAATATTTTAATACGATATTTTGCTTATTTATTTCAACACTAATATCGTAATATTACTTTAAATAATATTTTTACTATTATTCAAATTTAATTTAACAAGGTATAGAAAAAATTATTACAAATTTTAAGTTTGTATAAACTTTATCATTGTGCTACTGTAATTCTCTTCGATGTATATTATCGTTATTATCCATTGTAAACATATACTTTTCATCATTGAGAGACTTCTCCGGTTTTACATTATTTCACAAATAACACACACTTTTGCATGTTAAACTTATGTATAAACTCGATATTCACTTTTATTTTTATATTCTAAATAAAGATTAATGACCAAATTAAGTTTAATCTAATTGTAGATTAGTCTTAAAAGATAAAAGAAAAACTTAAAGGGCAAGATCATCATTGTATTGTAATTATAATAATGTATATATTATTAAAATATTTTATTTAATATCTTTAAATTGTTACAATTCATTATTTTCCTGCAGCCTATCCTTTCTCCCCTATCCTTTTGCTTACGTACGTACTTCATTGTATCTTTTTAATTTGATAAATTAGCTTCTAAAGTGACTCTACTCGACCTGATGGAAAGCATGGCTAGAACCCAGGAGTGGTCGTCACCATCATCACTGTAAATGGGGCAATGCAGCATGGTGATTCATATTAAGGCGGCCTAAAAAGCGATATGGCAAGGTTATATGTCTTAATAATACTAGTTTAATAAAATTCAAGTTATTTATGTTTTACTAAATTAAATAAATGAATTTATTTATGAAAATAAGACATTATTAACTTTCGAATCGAACATGTATACGACATTTATTTAAGACTATTTTTTATTTTTAAAAGCTAAGACTGCTTTGTTTCTAAATAAATTGTAGATAAACCAACATTAATAAATACATTCACATCAAAATATACTTGTCATTGATAAGTCAAGACGAGTCTGAAAACACTATATTTTTCTTATGAAATTATTTTATTAACACAACATCTCTGTTAAAACAAAATACTTTATATGGCTATCAGTGTATCATATCACTAAAAAGGTGTTACTCTATCAATATTTTAGCATAGAATCGACTTTTTAGTCTCTTCTAACTAACTCTAGGGTCTAGACTCTAGAGTTAAATGAGAATTTGACGTAAAATTCAAATTTTTTATCATATAAAACTTGCGATATATAGCAGATACAAAAGTTTCACAATAATCCAAAAATCACTAATTGTTACTAACTAACCTCTTATTAACTTTTTGTGAAATTAAAAATACATATTTGAGGCACTTTAATAAATAAAATTTGATTCTTATATTCTTGTTAATAATACTTAAATTAATTATTGCTTTACTCCTAAACTTGTGACATATTAGATAATGCCAATATAATTATAAACATATATTCACCGTTTCTTAAAAAACTAAAATCATAATAGATTAAATCAAACTTAATCTACATATGTTAAATTATCTATTTTAATAAAAGGTGAACAAAGAAAAACAGAAATATGCAACCGGCATGTGGCTCGGCCCGTCCCTTCGTCAGCTATAGCGTGGCCTTATAGATGGTTGTTTGCGCTCACAGAGTGCGGTGAACAGCGCTCACCGGCGGCGTGGTGGTGTGCGTGTGTGCGGACAGCCGGCGCACACAGCTGCGTGCACTCACACTAGCGCACTGTGTACGGGTGCGTTCCGAAACCGCTCTCTATTCTATCTATGCGAAGGCGTCGTACCGCCACGTATAGCGGGCACGCTCGGGGCGAGGAATTTAGAGGCGGGGGTCGTATCGTTAATTGTTATGAAGTTGATTTCGGTCCTGAAATTCCGAAATAGGTATTTTGAAATAACGCCTCTTTTTCATTGACGGTACTCAGATATTATGCCTTTAGTTTGGCTACATTTAAAAACATTTGATCTCGATTTTACTTCTCGAGTCGTACGTTCTCGATGAGCGGGCTGCGGCCGGCGTGATTGTAAACATATGTTTGTGTTTATGAGTGCACGTAGGCTGGCGCCTTATCATTGGTTTGTGATAACGATGCAATTGCGCTCTTGTGGTATGGACGTAGAGTTTATATTCTATTGTTGTTTGTTGCGGGATGCTTTGCCAATCGCTAAACAAGTCCATGGTTAGCGAATAGTCTGACCACGACGTCTTCGGGTCACGGCAATGGTGATGATAATTGACGTTACGTCTTAGAACAATATTAAAAATAGTTGTGATGGATTTTAATAAAAAAGAAATTTTCATTATGGTATTTCTTTGTCTTCATATGGTAGAGTTGGTAGAGTTCATATTTCGAACATAGAGCCAACATGAAATTAGAAGACTGCTCTACACATTCTACACAGCCAAAGTATCCTCAATTTGTTTCATGTTCGTGTAAACACAACGAGTTATCTAGAGTCATATACCTACTGTGTGAAAATAGTCCAGCCTGACAACAAGTTCAGTTGTTCACGCACCTAATACCTTATACATCGCTTGTTATTAAACACCGACTCTACATTCTTTGTATAAAGAGGTCGATGTATGAGGAGGTAATTATTGTAGTCGACCATCTGGCAGCAGCGTGTGTACTGTTTAAAAGATGTCATTCCCCTTCATTTCGTTTTCGACTCTATCATTCAAAGTCGACGCTCTACTGTGGCCTCTATTTAATGAAAAAAATACGCTACTATTGTATCTGAACTAGACTCGAATACCATTCGCCATTTTAGCGCTCTACATAGTTCCAAACGAGTTTCGAAAGTTATAATATTTTTGTCTTTTATAACCCGCTTTCGCCCGCGGCTTCGTTTGCATTTAATAAAGTATCCTATGTTACTTCTAATACCTCCAAGGATATGTGTACAAAGTTTCATGATGATCGGTTTAGTAGATTTTGCGTGAAAGTATGACAAACAAACTTACATGCACATTTATAATATTTGAAGGATGTAGAGTTACATGTCTTATGTTTTATTGACTAGTGTTTGTCTAACGTTTAGCTACGTTTTTAGGATCATTAATCTTTTATTCCAGACCGTAACATGTCTTTGTGGTAAAATTTTATCCGGTTTTGTACAGCCGTTTAGACGTAATTATGTAATAAATATCTATGTGTACAAACTTTTTTTTTATAATTGTAAAAAGATATTTGTGTTGTAATTGTAAATATTTTATATAAATATACAGATAAATAAGTTTTATTTTAAACTTTTATTTTTGCTTAAAAAAATTCAGAAAGAAAAAGAAAGGGTTTGTTTGTACGCCTGTTCTCATTAACTACTCATGTAATTGACTGCACCGCTGGCCTAGTGGTTTATGCGGTTGCTACGCCGCTTGCCAATTCGCCAAGTGTTTTAGGTTCAAATCCTACATGGGACAACACTGTATGTAATCCACAAATTGTTGTTCTGAGTCTGGGTGTTCATCGTGCCCGTTTTATGTATGTTTGTAAAGTTCCCCACGACACAAACGTTGTCTTTTTAAAAATAACCTACTAATATTATAATCGTGAAAGTTTGTGAGTATGTAAATGAGTATGTTTGTTGCTCTTTCACGCAAAAACTGCTGAATGGGTTTTGTAAACTTTACAGTAATATAGCTTATACATCAGAATAACACATAGGCTACAATTTATAAAGATACTAGCTTCCCTTCGCAGCGTTGCCTGCGGCTATTGTCGTACCGCGGGTAGCACAGCGGGGTGCAGCTACTAAATAAATAATTGCATAAAGTTTTAACTGGACATAGTTCAAAAAAATTTACGTCTCTCCCGTGAATTGATTGTCACCAAGTCAAAGTCAAAGTCAAATCATTTATTTCCATAGGCCCCAAAAGGCACTTGAACACGTCAAAAATACAAACATTAAACATTATTAATACAAATATAAAATAAAACTCAAGAACTGAATTGATCAGTGATAAAAGGATGTAACTCAAGTAATCAATGATTTGAATTACCGGAGCTTAGATTGATTTCGATTCAACTCAAAGGTTTAAATTGAAATCAATCCAAGTACCAGCTCCGATGGGTATTGCATTCATGAGAAGAGCTGGTGAGAAACTCATGTGCACCATCTTTTCCAATAATTCATACAAAATCATGTTCTTTAACGCAAGCAAAGTCACGGGCAAAAGGTATGGAGGTATTGTTTACGGTAAATAGAAGTGAAAATTGTGTGAGTTATTGTGTTAGCACTGTTTGAGGTAAGATTGTCTGAAAAATTAACAAATAATTATGTATGGCAACGAAGTATTGCCAGGTCTTTAAAATGTGTTATATAGGAAATCTTTGTGTTATAGCCATAGTGGAGTAGATTGAATGTGTGTATTTGAAGCGTATGTTTTACATTCGATTCCGAAAACTCACCTTTATGAAGTTCATGTGGTAATTTATTATAGCTTAGTTAAACCGTGGCAGAGCTATGCTTTGGCGTGAATGGTGTGAAATAGCGCTTGCGCTGTGTTTCACCGAGTGAGTGAGGATACCGGAGGCCCATACCCCAAACCCTCCCCCATCCCCTTTCCCATCCCCCCAAAGGTCGGCAACGCACTTGTGACGCCTTTGGTGTTGCGGGTGTCCATGGGCGGCGGTAATCGCTTACCATCAGGTGATACGTCTGCTCGTTTGCCCACTATTCAATAAAAAAAAAAAATTATAAACATATTAGCGGTTGCCCGCGGCTCCGCCCGCGTTTATGTCGGTTTTTTTGTGTTTTTTCGCGGTCGCGGATATGTGACTGATGCAAAAATTAGATAAAACAATCCTTGATGCGGATTATATATCATTCTAAAATTTCAGCTTGATCGGTGCAGAACTTTTTGAGTTTTTGAAGCGTACACAAAACAACATAACATTTATATATATATAAATAGATATTTATACTCATGTAAATATATATATATATATATATATATATATATATATATGTGTGTGTGTGTGTGTTTCTTATTATAGTCATTATCAAATAATTCTTCAAAACTCATTGCAATGTCAAACACTATTGACTTTCTGAAACATTTTGATTCACCATAACGATGTCTGTAAAAATTGCTTTTGGCAATAAAGTCGCCCTTTGTACATTATGTATCTGGACTTGTGTGTACTTTCTATCACGTTTATCAAATCCTTACTAACATTATTATTTCAAAAGTATAACCCGCCGGAAATATCTGCGAACCTGGCTAGTAGTTTACTAAGTAGGTAGTTTATTAATATTTCAGTGAACGCAGAAACAATAAACAAGAATGAGACTTACGAAAGCAAGAATAATACACTTGCGTCGGCGCTTGCGTTGGCAACAGTACGAGATTGGCGAAGGCGAGGCGATGTCTGGGGAAGCGAGAGGTGAAGCGTATTCCGATCGGGTACGCAGATATTTCCGACGGGTAATATGGTCGAATATCGACTACTGGGAGACCACTAGTGAATCTTAATCTACCAGGTTAATAATACTTAATACTAAACTATGTATTTTTCTTAATATTTAATTATATTCTATATTAATAAAGTACGGGACTTTTATGCTTAACAAAAACTACAATATATACAACAATATACACAATATGTACAACAAAAATTAATAACTGTTATGTATGGGCATCGAACCCAATTTATTGAATGTAAAAGTTATTCCGAACCTCTGCGCTATATGCTGAGCAAGAGTTCCCACGCTTTCACAAAAAACATTACACACAATGTTGAGCATCTCCTCAACATTTTACACACTGAAACATGGAATCAGCTATTTCAATGTATACACGTAACAGTTTGTGTAAATAATATTAAGTAAGTAAATACAATCAATTGAAGAATGAATTTTATTATATATTAAGTACAAAGGTGAGTATATTACTTACTGATTTTAAATACTGAGTCACAGGTCTTGGGTTCAATTCAATAATGTTATTTTCAGAATATCATGTGTATGAATGTAATGTATCTGTAACATGTATGAATATAGTAATATATAAAAGTTTATCAGCTTGGGTATCTTGGTGTAGGTTTAGTCTAATTTGTATCAAATGTTGAGCATATGTGTAACAATGAGTGAAAATTATACACAATGTTGAGCATAGAGCAATACATAGATGAACAACTTTGAAAAGGAGCAAACCCTTAGTACTATAATCTGTCATATGTGTCACAATGTTAGTTACCATACTCCTCCAAAACGGCTGGACCGATTTTCATGAAATTTTGTGAGCATTTTAGGTAGGTCTGAGAATTGGCCAACGTCTCATTTTTCATCCCCCTAAATGTTAAGGGTAATCCAACTCATTTTTTTTTAAATTCCTGGATATTTTTTATTTTTTATGATAGAGCATTAGAAAATATATACAACACTGAATTTTTAACCCTCTACGATCAACCTCTATTTTTCCATCGCGATTTTTATTGACCCTCCTCTACAATATATATTTCTTTTTATGACAAAGCCACGTTTGTTGGGTCAGCTAGTTATCAACATAATTACAAATTTTGTGCAAAAAAGGACATTTCACACCGTATTCATCCAATCACTCAAACACAGTCATTCAATGACGTCAGTCTGACCGCATAGATGGCTAAGCATTGTGGGACAAATCCACACCCAGTGTGAGACAATCATTTGATTGTGTCTTTGTGTCCAGTATATGATTGCCTCGGCGGCGTAGTGGTAGCGTATGCGACTGCTTGCGTGAGGTCTCGGGTTCGATTCCCGGGTCGGACCAAATGTTTGTATGATCTGCAAATATTTGTTTCGGAGTTTGGGTGTTTTCTATGTATAAAATGTATGTATTTACAAAATGAAAAGTATATAAGTATTTATATCAGTTGTCTAGTATCCATAATACAAGCTCTGCTTGACGGCGTTGTGTGTTAGATGTCCGAAATATTTATTTATTTATATATTTTCATTTGTGTGAGTATCGGTCTCTACTACTACTACTAATACTACTAATATTATAAACGCGAAAGTTTGGATGGATGTTTGTTACTATTTCACGCAAAAAGTACTGAATGGATTTTGATGAAATTTTACATTAATATAGCTACATCAGAATAGCACATAGGCTACAATTTATAAAAATACCAGCTTCGCCACGCGGCGTTGCCCGCGGTTATTGTCGTACCGCGGGGTTTAGCTAGTTTCTCATATATTTTAAAATATTTAACAAGAAAAAAATTAAAAGCTATGCCATGACTACTTAAAAACTTGATAATATTTGTGTAGTATACGGATTAAATCCGGGATAGTCTATCTCCGAGCGCATTGAAACTAATCTATTGACATTTCATTCATTATGAAAAAAATCGACTTCAATAACTGAATGAAATAAAATAAGAATCATCAAAATCGGTTTACCCATTCGAAAGTTCTGAGGTAACAAACAATAAAAAAGAAACAAATTCGTCGAATTGAGTCTATCTCCTTTTTTAAAGTCAGTTAAAATCAGTTCAGTAGTTTAAGCGCTATGATAGAACATGCAAACATATATAGACTGCCAAGAGTGTTATCCTTCCTTTTAACATTGCTACAATTCAACAAAATATGTTATGTGTAGGGGGGACATTGTCTGCAAACGATCATTCAAACGGACACAAACAATACCAATTTTTGTATAGTGTGGGGTTCGAACCCACCTTTTTTTCTTTTTTTTTACGTGTGCAAACCCCCTCGGGCCGTCACCCCGCCGGGGTTTGCGGCGGGGCGGTGTGTCGGAATCGAACCGACTAAAACCACACGGTGTGCCACTCTGCGCCTGAGAAGGGAGGGTCCGGGAACTGCTGTTATTAACATGATCGGACTCCTCCCAGGGGGGGTTCGAACTCACTACACAAACCATGCTATTAAACTGATTCTGATATTGGAAATTTTGTAATAATTTTAAATGTACAAATTGTTGTTCAGCGTTAAGGTACTTACATGTAATTTTGCATAGAAAAAGATACACGGCCAGAAATCGGTTAAAAACGGTTTACGTCGCAGTCGATTGATGAGCTGTTGATGATGAGTATGCGGCAGGAGTGACTGGAATATTTCAAATATCGTCATCAAGTCTAATATATCAAAATGTATACAAATAAATAAAATTATAGTACCTTTCTGTTCGTAATTTTAAATTAAGAGGTATTAACAAAATACATTTAAAAGTATATAGGTTCGTTACTTACATCAAAAAACCCGTTTTCACAGTTTTTGACTGTCTATCTGTTTATACCGTATAATCTCTAAAACGATTCAAACGATTTTGATGGAACTGTAATTGATAGATAGATCATATCATAAGGATAGGCTATTTCATTTTAGAAAATAATAGGGCCCCGCAAAAACAAGTACTAAGATCAGCTATTAACAGTTTCATATATTTATTTATATTTTTGACAACATTTAACTCATGAACCTAGCTTTTGATCGGCACTAACTAACTTTTGAAATAAGTAATTAGTCAATATGTCTAAATGATGGTAAATTGTTATAAAATATGATAAGTTGTGTTGTGGTATTCAATTTAAAAAAACCATTGCACGATATCGTCGTTTAATACAACGCCATCTATCGGACACAATCTTGAACTTACGATCTAGATATTGTATTGTTACTTTCATTTAAAAAAAAAATATTTTAAACAAAATAAAATAAAGATATTGGTTTATAAACATACGTAATCATGGACCGCAGTTTATTGGTTCACGTATTCCCTAAGCTTTTTTCTTTTACGTGGACCTATTGTAGTTTCTCGTCGAACATTGGTGTCGATATACACCATATAAACAAATAAATGGCTTTTAAGCTCACACACGCACTAATACTTTGGTTTAGAGTAATCAAGTTCCAATCTAATACAATTTACAATGAACCAGTGAGCGACCTAAAGTATCTGAAACATAATTTCTTTATCTGAGGGGCTAGAGTGAGTTCATTTGATATTAACTCAGATTCAACTGCGAACATCCACTGTAGTCTCTGTGACCATCAAGTAGATATTACACAAACAACTCACACTAGGCTTTTTGAAGAACTACTACACATTCCACCGACAGGAGTCCTTGGAAAGGCCGCGTCTGTGCACCAGCCCACGCGGTGACTGCTGTCGCTTGACATATCATTGAGCTTGTTTCAGATCTAGATGATTCACGTTCCTACAACCTCGCTCCGGTGTAGAATGAATCATCGCCAAATATCACACAGAGCGAATGAAAGTTAGGGTAATCGCAAGTTAATACCCTATATATATATATATAAGATATGAGATACGATTGTACGATTAATACAGCTATCGATATATCAGTGGTAGTACGAATAATATAGTGCACTACTTTTTATATATGTATTGCTTGAATGTTGTTGTCAATGTAGGCAAAGAATTGCTTTACTTTTCTGAAAATAGTAAAATGTTTTTTTAGTCGTTATGTTACTTCTAATATCAAGAATATGTGTACAAAGTTTACAAACGTGAAAGTGTAACGAACAAACTTAAATTCACATTTATAATATTAGTAATTACGATGACTCTAATTTACAAGAAATGTAAACGTACGAAGTAGTTTTAAGCTTCGAAAAAAAAGGTTTCCAATAAAATATTTGTTTAACTATTGGTTTAACTATAATTTTTTACATTTTAGATGTCAATAATACTTTTCTAAGACCGGGTTTACGAATTTGATGATGGCCTGATTTTAAATTTAAGCCTCTTGGGCTATTATAATTCCTGGTAGGTACCAGCGGTCCCAGAGAATCTTTGTTATAATTGAAACTTTTATACCTATTAGTTCACTGAAAGTTAAAAATGCGTTGTAGTTGATTAAATAGACCTTATATTTTAAGCTTATATTATATATTATAGAATGCCCTCAGTACCCAGCATATTTAAGAATTCAGTCTTAGCAAAAACATCTCTGAATGAAACCATTTCATTGCCAGTTTCGTTAAACCAAACGCACAGAAAATAGAAAAGTACAGAACATGTGATATGCAAATTTAAAGTCTGTTCTAAAAATCATAAGCTTTCTTTTGCAGAAATCGAGTGAGATTGTATTATGACAAGAATAAACAAAGACAATACACCTGTCATCTAAGAGGTGGTAGCGGCAAACGTAGAGACCACAGGAGTCAGACTTGTGATCGTGTTTGAAACTCTCCCATAATCAGCCAGTTAGATAGATGCTGACATTCTTTAAAATAAAATAATAATGATGCAAGTTGTCAGATCAAGATTGTACGAGACATATGTTATAAAAATCTGTTTATTAATGACCTAAGGTTTCTATGTGTGGTAATTTCACAGGGTATTGCAAGGTATTGCTCAAAACGACGACCTTCACACTCCAGCATTTGCACTGAGGAACGTTTCACATTAATTACACATGAGCTTTACCTATGTGAGCTGAGCTCTCGATAGCTATTATACTTATCCACAACAATCAACCGTATTAACGAAAACACTAGGAAAATCCTTTACTTTCTTTCAAAAGTAATAAGATCAGGTAACAAAATACTTTAACCGTGGGAGAGCTTTCGGCATGAATGGGCCAGCTCGACCGGAGTGATGCCACGGCCTCACAGAAAAACGGTGTGAAACAGCGCCTGCACTGTGTTTCAACGAGTGAGTGAGGACACCGGAGACCCATACCCTAACCCATTCCCCCTCCCTATCCTCCAAATGCCGTAATCGCTTACCATCAGGCGATAGGTCTGCTCGTTTGCTCGCTATTCCATAAAAAAAAACTATATCTTGTTTATTTTTATATATAGTTTCATATTTACCATCTGTATACAGTAGATATTACAAAAAGTAAGTAGGTACATCCAGAGCTAAAGGAATCAATCGTACTAATAGTTATTATATCGAAATCTAATCTAAAACAATAGACGACGGCTGGCCATTCCAGCGCTTTTTAAGTCTTTTTATTTTTTTAACTCAATCATATCAAAGATAGGAAGAATATGGACAAGAATTTTACATAGGATGTTTCTTCACTCACATCTGCCCCACTCACTATTATATAACTATTTAAATGAAAAATACCTCTGATTTCAAAATGTCTTGTAGCTTTCTATAAGGGTAAGAAATCTTCAAACGGCTGAAGAGATAAAATTAATGTGTTCTATGAGCAAAAAAGCTGATACATACTAGTATTAGTGTTTCTGAAATTGACGGATACAAAGACAAACACATTCATTATAAAATCCCCTTACTTTGCCTTGTGGGTTAAAAATATTTGCTCGTATGTTATGTAGGAACAGGGGTTTAACAGACAACCCGTATTGCTATCAGACTTGGCGAACTTCTAAATGGTCCAATGTTTATAACATAAGTCTTGGGATCGATTTATTGAAGGATCATATCTCTTTTACATTAAAGATTGGACACTTTTATAGACGAAAGTTGATATTAGATTACATAGTAAAGGATATAAAATATAAATTAACATAAATGTATACAGAACGTAAAATGTATGCATAAATATAAAGGTATGATGCAGTTATGCTTGCGCAAGAGTAAGTCTGCTGAGAAAGTACAACGATAAATTAGTTTTCTTGCTACTCGATTGCACTGGAGAAGGTTATGTTTTCGAGTGTTATGCAAATTTATTTCCCAAGCATGATAAGAAGCCTAAACGACTTGATAGGTTTTGGTCTCGGATGTATATTGGATTTGTCTTAGTTATGAGCGAAACCGGGCCAGTTTCACCGCTTGCTGATAAAGTCCCTGAAGAACTAATGTCAAATTATTTGCCAGATAACTACAGATTTTAGTTTCACAAGTCTGGGACAAATATGTCAGATTACCATATACATAATAATAAAAATAAATCTTTCGGACATCTACCACACTACGCCACCTGGTCCCAAACTAAACAGAACTTGTATTATGGGTACTAGACAACTGATATTATACAAATATTTGCAGATCACTTAAACATTTGATCCAACCCGGGTTGGATTCCCGGGAATCGAACACAAAACCTCAAGCACAGCAGTCACATACGCGCTGCGCCACCGAGGCAGTCACGATAATAGCGACTTTTGTCTCTCACATAGTGTTATATGTCTGATAACTAACGGGTGTTTTTTTAAGCTTTAAATTGTAAAAAGTAACACAAAAAATTAAATTTTGATGAAACTTTTTTTTTTATTTGTTTCAGTATACTCTGACAAATCATCATGAATAGACTCATGCTTGAACAACGCTACGAAATTATCCAAATTTACTTTGAAAATCAGTCGTCGATTCGCGCAACTTATAGACGTCTGTTTTATCGCAAAATTGTGTTCAGCGATGAGGCGCATTTTTGGCTTAACGGGTTTGTTAATAAGCAAAATTGCCGCATATGGAGTGAGACCAATCCACAACAGACCCTACAGACTCCATTACATCCAGAAAAATGCACCGTATGGTGCGGTTTTCACGCTGGTGGCATCATCGGACCTTATTTCTTCAAAAATGAGGCCGGAGCTCGCGTAACGGTCAATGGAGATCGTTACCGCACCATGATCAATGATTTTTTGTTTGAAAATATGGATGACATTGATCCGGAGGAGATGTGGTTTCAACAGGATGGCGCTACGTGCCATACGGCGAACGCAACCATCGACTTATTGAAATCAAAATTTGGCGATAAGTTGATTTCGAGAAATGGACCTGTCAATTGGCCTCCAAGGTCGTGCGATTTGACACCTCTCGATTATTTCCTGTGGGGCTACGTGAAGTCACTGGTTTATGCTGATAAACCAGCAACAATTGACGCCTTGGAGGCCAGCATTGTTCGTGTCATACGCCATACAAATGACGAAGTCGTCTATAAGTTGCGCGAATCGACGACTGATTTTCAAAGTAAATTTGGATAATTTCGTAGCGTTGTTCAAGCGTGAGTCTATTCATGATGATTTGTCAGAGTATACTGAAACAAATAAAAAAAAAAGTTTCATCAAAATTTAATTTTTTGTGTTACTTTTTACAATTTAAAGTTCTATCTAGCTTAAAAAAACACCCTATATTTGAAACTTTAACAGACACTAGTGAAACTGGCCCTAAATATAAAAAAGAAACGCCGACTAGAAATTTCGAAGTTCCTATAGATTTTCACGAACTCAGGGTGGTCATGTTTTTTTTTAATGGAATAGGGAGCAATCGAGCAGACGTATCGCCTGATGCTAAGCGATTACCAACGCCCATGGACACCCGCAACACGAGAGGCGTCACAAGTGCGTTGCCAGCCTTTGAGGGATGGGGAGGGGGAAGGGGTTAGGGTATTAGTCTCCGGTATCCTCACTCTCTCGGTGAAACACAGCTCAGAACCATGTGCTTAAACGAAGATATCGTTAAGGCACAAGGAAGGTTCTTAAAGAGAGAAAAAACCTGAAAATTGCGAGAAACTGATTTAAAGCAATTTTTCTTCGCCCGTAAAAACCATAGAAAAAATTTAAATATCTGTTAATAATGTCAACAGAATGAAGTCTGTCGGGGCTACTCTGCTATAAAATCTGTTTGGACTAAATCAAATCTAATTAATCAATTTCTAAAAATAAAACGTTGTACTTATATGTCGTTGGGAGATTATACAATAATTTGGCACGTTGATGCTCAGCTGCCCCCTAGCTAACTTGACATTTTACAAACGGTAACGTTATTAACAACTAACAAGTCAAGTTTAAGGTTTAAGTTAAGAGAATAAGACGTTAGCGATTGAGAAAGAGAGTTGACACGAAACACTTTCGTCTTGGCTTAAGGAGCCCGTTCCCCGACGGAACTATCCTATTTCTGGTCGAATCATCTATATGTAACTGCGGATGAAGATGTGGCGGCCAGTCGCAACGGAGACCAGCCAACTACGAAGGTGATATTAAAGTGCACAAATGTGTGCGCAAACACAGGTGCACTCACTATTCCCTCTCTATCATAATACGATGGGACGGGTAACCGACACGACCGAAGAGATCACACGCGGGACCTTTACGTGCTCTCCGAGGTACAGGGTTCACACCCCAACTCCCAAACTCCGAGCTGTTATTAAGTATCTATAATCAGTAAAACTCAATAATAATTTTGGCCCGACCCGTGATTCGAACCCGAGACTTCTTCCCGTCGTCGATTCCCGTACCGTAGTTAGTTTTTAATTTGCTGCTATGGAATATTAATTGAAAGAATAGTAAAACCAAATAGCTTTACTATCTTTAACTTAGAAATATTCAAAAATACTGGTAATATCATCTTCATTTTTAGAACTTAATTTCAGAAAGAACTAATTAGTTGCCTTCATTTTAGTTTTCCAAGTCCTACAGATTGGTACCACAGATAAAATAAATTAAAAACGTAAAGTAGTTTTATATAAGAGTAAATACATTTGGTTTGTACTGTACTATGTTTAAAAATGTATGTTGCATGCGATACGCGACATTCGGCAGTGGTAGCTCTGTCACGGATGGCTGCTCGGAAAATTTTCTCATTCGAGACGAGCCGAAACTTCAAGCGCATGAGCCACTTAGAGCAAAACTCGAGTACCGAAAGCCAGGCAAACACTACCACAGAACGACTTGTGCTGGACCCTTAAACAAATACATTTTTTATTTCATCCACTGTCGTTCTCAACAACATACATTTTATATAATCGTTAGCAGTTTACCTAGCCTAAACAGGTATGATTCAATGTGTTATAACCTTGTCTATAACTTGCCTGATTAAACAAACTCAACTCGTTTTCTTTTAATTTAAAAATAAAAGTATGGCCAGACACTTTGTGGGTAATGGACATAACGTACAAACAGAATAATACCATAATTATCCTTTTTCAGGATCGAACGACGTTTGGCTAGGTGTAAACTGCTTAGGCAATAACCTTCGCAGTTCATTCTTAATCTAAACATTATCTGTTCCCAATTAGAAGACAATATGCCATTTGCATATATACCACCATACATATACCACATATTGACTGCCTCGGTGGCGTAGTGGTAGCGTATACGACTGCTAAGCTTGAGGTCTCGGGTTCGATTCCCGGGTCGGACCAAATGTTTGTATGATCTGCAAATATTTGTTTCGAAGTTTGGGTGTTTTCTATGTAAAATATGGATGTATTTACAAAAAAAGTATATAAGTATTTATATCAGTTATCTAGTATCCATAACACAAGCTCTGCCTAGCTTGGGACTAGATGGCGTTGTGTGTTAGATGTCCGGAATATTTATTTATTTATTATATTTGTGAAAAATAAATCAATGGACTTTTTATAATTACATTAAAACCATAGTAATACAGCAAAAGTTTACAATTAAAAAATCTCACCTAGTTAGTTAGTAACAATCATCTTAACCTAGTGTTGGTAAAATACCTACAGGTGTATAAACACAGATAGTGACCCAAGTCGTGGGAGAGCTATGCTTCGGCATGAATGGGTCGGCTCGACCGGAGTGATACCACGGCCTCACAGAAAACCGGTGTGAAATAGCGTTTGCGCTGTGTTTCACCGAGTGAGTGAGGATACCGGAGGAAGAGGAAGAGAGGAATAACTTAGGTTAATCTTTACGGCGGTAACCGACACACATGCGTGCAGAGTCGCGCTCAAACGCCGATCCTACTAATATTATAAACGCGAAAGTTTGTGAGTATGTAAGTGAGTATGATTGTTGCTCTTTCACGCAAAAACTACTGAATGGATTTTGATGAAACTTTAAAATAATATAGCTTATATATCAGAATAACACATAGGTTACAATTTAAAAAGATACTAGCTTCGCCTCGCGGCATTGCCCGCGGTTAATGTCGTACCGCGGGTAGCACTGCGTGGTTCAGCTAGTTATTAATAAAACATTTAAAGCTATTGAACAACTGATAAATGCAAATAATTTATGCTGCTGATACAACATTATTGTTTGTATCTCTGTTTGTAACATACGTTATTCTTCTCTTCATTTTTACGGGTAACAAATGGCGCAGTGGTTTTAGTGACCACCTGTCATTGCGTCGAATCTCGCTTCAATCCCTGTCTAGGTGGATACTTGGAAGAGTATGGAAGTAATTATTACTATATTTTTATACGATAATATATAGCAGTTTATTCTGCGGTTAATCTGGTCGTTTAAGCGATCACTATGGTGCTATCTACTATGCTGAATGTTCTTTGTGTCCATTTTATATATGTTAAATTCCCGAGATATATAATGAAAAAAGTAGTTTGATAGTCTATATTAAATTTTAGCATCCAAATATAAATTAAAGACGAGTAAAGTAATGAATCAATTGGGGTATTGTATTTTACTAAACACAGGCCTTTTAATCCTATGGAAACCCCTAGTGTGCTATTATACACTTAACATAGAAAGGATTCGGGAGCCACTATATACAGAACCCTTTCAGCGCCTGAAACGACAAAACTTTCGTGGCTGGCTGTTATGGCGGGCTGTGGGGAAAATTCTTGCAGATCATAGAATTCTCTTAAAATCTTTATTATCCTGCATCCAATCTACAGCAGCTTCCTTTCTTAGTTCGTCAGTCCACTTGGCTTTGGGCGCCTTACCTTTCGCTTACCGGTTGGCTATCTCCAGTCTTACATGTCTTAAAGTTTGTTCCAGCAGTCATCGGTCCTTTAGCCGATGTAATAGCCATTTGCCAACACACTTATTGTGTAACCTTTGTCTATTACTTCAGATCTTTTTAAAATTGTAGGTTCACTTGGGAAGAAAGGCTCGAAAGAAAACAAAATCCTTCAAAGAACTGCAAACATAGCTCCATTCTGATGTTTTTTTTTTATTATTTCAACGTTTATTGTTTATGTTTAAACTTTCAAAATAACATTTCAAATTATTGTTGAATACAATTTCATTACTTTTTAATTTAAAATACCGTTTTAATAAAAAATGGACTGCACGGTTGGCCTAATGGTTTAAGCGGTCACTACGCCGCTTGCTACTGCGCCAAGTGCCGAGGGTTCAAATCCCACGTGGGATATCACTTTGTGTGATTCACAAAATGGTGTCCTGAGTCTGGGTGTTCTTTGTGTCCGTTACATGTATGTTTGTAAAGTCCCCCGCGACACAGGATGTATATTCCTAATGCGGGAGTTTTCTTTAAAAAAATAAAAAAACCGTCACCAATGTTCCAATAATGAACTGGGAATCCTAGTGTACAGGGGTCCAGAGACATTTTTAGTTTAATAACTTTTGATAAAATTTATGCATTACTTTTGTATTAATAAAGAAAAATTATTATCTTATATTTATAAATTTGAAAACATAGTAACAAAATGTCAACTGTGTTTTTATTTTGTTAAACTACTGTATTTTTTATTTATCAGAAAACCATTATGACTTAATCAAATGTTCTATGTGCCTGGCCAAGCTGGCGATATTCAAAATTGGTAATGTTCTTAAAACAAACCTAACTCATAGTTTGTGTTTCATTAAATATTATAAGAAGAATTAGCAATACATTATTTATGACAGTGAATTCTTGTAGGTAAAGTTTTATTCAACAATTTGTTCGTGGGAGAGCCACGCTTCGGCCGGCCGGCTCGACTGGAGTGATACCACAGCCTCACAGAAATCCGGTGTGAAACAGCGCCTACGCAGTGTTTCACCGAGAGAGTGAGGATACCGAAAGGCTGGCAAAGCAATTGTATCCAAGGGCGGCGGTAACCGCTTATAAAAAAATAATCGTATCTTTTAGATTTGACAGCTATGGCACAGAGATCAATTCAGCAATGTCAGAGTGTTGAGAGGTATAACTTCGATTCGATTTGTGTACGGATCTTAGTTGCCGATCTTTTTTTTTATTTTGATTATTATTATTATTATTAAGTAAACAAATGTTAAGAATTAAGTATTCTTTCAATTCGTTAGACTACATTAAAATAGTAATTCTTCCTTTTCTGAAGTTAGCTACACCTTATTTATGACGATAACATCTTTAGTACCTAAGTATAAATGCTAACACTATACAAATATATATTTTTATGTAATGAAGACAAATGTTATTCATTAAAGACGTGTGTTACTATAAATAACTACATATTACATTAAACTTACATTAAGCTTAGAAAACTATCATGTTCTAGAACCAGCGAGTTAAAAAACAAAATCGACCCATAGTAGCTAATTTTTTTTGTTCTTATTTTGGCAAAAGACATCAACGAATTCATGCTACGGAAAGCTACGAAAACTAATCCATTTGAATTCCAATTGAAAAGTCAACTCTTGTGCGAGTACTAAACGTCAAATGCCAAAATGAAACGCGCGCGTGTTGAACGACGCTCCTCAGCATCCATAATTTCTAAATAGACTCTATACAAATCCAAATTCTACCTCCAGTGATTATAAGCAATTCTTAATTTAAAACAGTATGCTTAACACAAGTCACATGCATGGTAACAAACGAAAAGAAAATCTGAAAACAGCAATACAGTCTGTGGCGGAGCGTGTTCTGTCCGGGCCGCTAGGTGGCAGCACATAGCTCGCTATTCACAGCGTATATTATTTACCACGTTTATATATATGTATGTCGTTATATAAGTGAACAGAAAGCTACGTTCGGTGGGCGCTCGGTGCGCAGCAACGGCGATGCGGGGGCGAAGCCGGGCCGCGGGAGGCGGGTGTGGTACGGGTGACGGGGCGAGGGGACGAGAGTTCGGTCGACTCACACAATGATACTCGCCCACGCACACTGGCCCACCGCGCCGTGTCCGTGTATATCGAACGAGCGAGCGCGCCAACCGACCGACTCGACGTATTCTTATTATTATGAAAGGAGAAACGCTTTTTGTAGGGCAAGAACTAAATTTGTTGTATTACGGCTGCCGATAATAAAGATCGTAAACGCATTTCAGTTCGCTGAAGTTTGCCCCAATCCTCATAGATGTCGCGCTTCCGATCGCGAATAGTGGCTTAGTGTGAATTAAGTTATCCACTTCGACTTTATATAACATGATCAGACATTACCATGACACCTAAAGTTTTAATGAGTAAAGAGCACTCGTCGCTACGTTCTTGCTTTTAGCACTTCAAACAAAATTCAACGCAATTTGTAGAATTTACATAGTAATGCGTAGAAATATGTATCTGTATCTGTCTAATTGTGCTGATGTTTTAAGCTTACTTCCACTCATTTGAAGAAGTAATACATATTTCGAAGTTGGTAGATACCAGCGTTGCCAGACGTCCCGATTTTGGCGGGACAGTCCGCTTTTTGAATCAAACTTGTAATGTCCCGCGCGGGACAGGTTTTGTCTCGCTTCTTGGGGATAACTGGTCAGACGCCCAAAGTGAAGTTAGTAGTAGTAGTGCTTTTTCGTCAATAAAATAGGCAGGCAATAAAATAGTTAAAATTCCACGATTACATTAGAAATAGGAAATGGCATTAGTTATTTTACGAATTAGGGACGATGTAGCAGAAAAATAAAAATATTGCGAATTGCCTTTTTTTATCACTCTTACTCATGTGTAGTCATTTTTGATTAGATGCGATACGTTGGTGCGTTTTTTCTTTGTCCCGCTTTCGATGAAAAAATCCCGCTTTTTTCACTAAAATGTCTCATAATCACAATTTGACTAAAAAATGGCAACGCTGGTAGATACCTACTGCGGTGTAGGTATGTATCTTACTTAGGATTATAAACTACTTAAATAAAAAAAGTCAGGTACTCCACTCACTTGACTTAAGCCTATTTACTTAATTGTCTGACATAACTTGTACCTACTAAATTTCTATTTTACCCACAGGTAAGCATCTTGAATAAAAATAATATAATTTTATTTTTTGAATTAACAAATTTATATTCAGTGAGTTGAAGTTTGCAAAAGAAGTTATCTTCAAAGAGTTTTAGATACAAATTATATCGTAAACACATACCTACAACTTTTATGAATAACAGTAAATAGAACGATGTTCCAAATTTACTACCACACTCTTCTTTATTTTGTATTAAAGATTTCTAGTGTCGAAGGTCCTTAAGAACTCAATTATTTTCATAAAGATTTGACGTTCTTTCATCTTCTTACAATTGCAGTTTATGATACAAGAGCTCATGTCATGTAATGGTAAGTCTATATTCGTCAGACGATTTCGTTGAAAGTATAAATAGGATACCTACCACTAATGCATTCGAAATTTGCATATACCTAAACATAATTTTTAAGACATTTACCTAGCCGCTACTTATAACTGTTAATATACACACGGCTGTACATTTATGAAATATACAAGTAAAGCTATAACAATAGCAGACGAAATACGTGAATGTTTAAAAACAAGTACGTAAAGAGCGATAAACATAGTCACTTTAGAGATACCACGACACATCAAAATAAAGAATAGTTTCCGTCGATCGTCGCGAGGTGGCGCAAGGTGGCGGCAGTCTCACGATGCGTCACCACCGCGGTGAGTGACTGTCTTTATGACGGGAATAGGATTATTCCCGCCAAAACACGTCGGCGCGCGGGAAACGCGGTAACTTTCACACGAACGAAACTGTGACACCGCTCACTCGAGCGCAACACTAACTTTGAAAAATACCTCGCTGTTGTCAAAATATACCAATAGTGAATAAACACTACCAATTGTTAGGTAAGAAAGAACAATAGAGTGAATTTAACTTTATTGAATGCTAGTCTACAACAGTTTCATAAGAACCATGTCTGGCACAGATAATATTAAAATATAATAAATATTGTATGGCACTAGTAGTCTAAAGTATTTAGTTGTAATTGTCTGGTCATTGACCATATTTTAAAATCTACGATAAACTATTTATCCTACTAATATTATACACGCGAAAGAATTCACGCAAAATCTATTGAATGAATTTTGATGAAACTTTAAAATAATATAGCTTATACATCAGAATAACACATAGGCTACAATTTATAAAAATATTAGCTTTGCCTAGCGGCGTTGCCCGCGGTTATTGTCGTATCGCAGGGTTCAGCTAGTTTTATATAAATATATAGATAGGTACATTAAAGCTGATTGTTTGAACTTTAAAAGAGACGATGATCACTGAGTTTCTTCTCCGGGCTAGTCCAGTTAGGAAAGGCCGAACTCATCTATTCAAAAAAGTTTAACTTGCAAAAGTGTCGCAATCCATTTTAAACTTATTTCCACGAGAATATCGGCGTGGCGTAGGAACTTGTAAATCATATAATTTACTATTTCCAGATATTCTGAGACATATCTTAATTTACAATATACTACAATAGAAAAGAACAACATAGTTTACTAAGAATTAAGTGAAATTAAAGGTCTTTAATCCAAAGGCCGGCAAGGCACTTGTGATACTTCTGGTTTTACCATATGGGTGTTCATAGGCGATATGTCTGGTCGTTAGCGCCCTATAATATCCATTTTTAATTGAGAATAAGTTGCGTTTAAAAAGAATATTTTTTTATACATATCTGCTTTCTCAAAGTGGTCTTGTACTTCTTTAACCTTTTGCCGTCAAATACTGAAGGCCTTCCCAAAAGAGCGCCAACCATCCCGGTCCTGGGCAGTCCGCATCTATCCGCTGCCAGCCACTTTCCTCAAGTCGTCGGTCAATTGTGCAGCAGGAATTAGGTAAAGAAGTCTATTAAAAATAAATTTATTGGTGCAACTCATTTACTACGGGAGCTTCCTAATAAATGATTCTCTTTGTATTAAAAAATATATAATCGTCAAATAATACATCACTAATACCGGTCTAATACTTGTAGTGAATTTATTTACTCTATTATTTTAATCAGTTATGATAAATTATAAAATGATAAGCTTCCTCTGGCACAGCAGTGTAATAAAAGAGAAAATACAAAAGAAGCCATTTAGAAGTTACACAACGACTAACAATATTTTATTATTATATAGTTCATATGAGCCTTCAAAGTTGACTCTCCCTCTGCCAGATAGAAATCATGAGCAGAATCCAAGAGTAGTAGTCACCATACTCATTCCGAATGCAGACAATGCAACAATGCAGCGTGGTGATCTTCAATATAGCGGCCTAATCAGATGCTTCTGCATCACTGGCCTCCGGTGTCCCACTCACCAACGAAACATAATAATAGTACGAATACTGTCATTTAGGCTGGTCTTCTCATCGGTCATTTTTTGTCCGAGGGTATTATCGCCCCGGTCGAGCCTTCCCGTTCGTGCTGAAATCAGCGTGGTTCGTACTATCTTGAATTTGATTAAGTACTAATTTTGATGAATTCTGATACTTTTCGTATATTTATTATTTATTTATATAATATGTTTTTATTGTTGATTTAGGAATTATCACGATCAATATATATTAATTGATTGGCTTTTTACTCGATATGATTAGGTTACACGGGCCGTGGTAACAGTCTGCCTGTAACCGGTGTCAGTGCAACCTGGAATTGACATTCATTGAAATTAAGGCCATCAAAAGGTATGTGGTTCTCGAATTAAGAGAAATATTCAAATGAACCACAAAAAATTGTATAGAAATTTATAGGGAACCCCTAAAGAATTGTGGTATGTCGTTAGTTTTGGCAAGCAACGGGTATTTAGACCATCAATGCTCGTAACAGAAAGTAGTGTATGGCTCTGTAGGAGACGGAGGTCTGTGACTGCCCTTATTACCAGCGACGATCGACCGTACCGAATGGCGCCAATGCGGCGCAGACTCTTCTTTATATAGCAATGTCTCGAACTCAAAATAATTACAATGGAATTCGAGAAAGACTTCAAATAATACATAGAAAATACAGAGTAAAGTATGCGTCCGGGTTCCTATCCAAAAGTTGTTGATTGAAATTAGTTTACATCTAGACAAACAAATAAAATTTAAGTATCTGCTTGCTGCTTTAAGTAATGCATATTTAAGTATATAACGGTATTTATATACATAAAAAAATCAATTCCTAAAAATACATATAAATAAAAATGAAGTGTGTGTTTGTGATTTCAAATTATCAGCTTTTCACGAAATGTATAAGAAAGTAATACAGTAATTACAAAAAAAATATTGAAATGTTTTATGTGTGCCTGTTAGTTCGCTAAGCTGTATAGCTGATGATATAAGGAATAACTTAGGCTTCGTTTTTCAAAACTACATTTGCCCCGCGGCAAACACCACGAGGAACACGGCCGAGTTTATATTGGAATGAAGATAAAAGTAAATATAAGAAACAATTAGCCACATGATATTGGTTTTATTTTTTTAATTATTTATTGTTGAAATACATTATCTAAGTACCTATAATTCTTCTTCAGAGTCAGCAGTTAGTGCAAAAAATAATAATCCACGTGAGCTTAGAAGAGCATCAGATAAGGGACAAGGAAACCAGTTTAGATACAATTACGAGCAGAAACAAAGAGTTGTTTAGATAATAATAATCTTCTCTTAGCCAGTCTCAACGGAGACCAGCCAATTACGCAGGAGATATTACAGTGCACAAGTGTGTGCGCAAACACAAGTGCACTCTCTGTTCCCTCTCTCTCAAAATCCGATGAGACGATTAACCGACACGATGGGGGAGAGATCAGGCGCAGGGCTGACAGCTTTACGTGCTCTCCGAGGCATGGGGTTTCAGACTCCAACTTCCAAACACCAAGCTGTTATTAAGTATTTCTATAATCAGAAAAACTCCAGAACACTTTTGGCCCGACCCGGGATCCGAACCTGAAATCTTGATCGGCAGTCGCATTCATCAAGACCAATGAGGCAGTTGTATAGATACAATGTAGGTTATAAACATAGACAAGAAGACTAAGGTTTTTTTTTCTTTAAAAGTCATTAGCAACCAAATTTGTGTGAATATGCCATGATAATTACCAATGATTTGTTGGTCTTCGGAAGAATTTTAATTAAAATTAAATTAGTCAGTTTCTGAAGCTTCCTAAAAATTTTGAATTAATTATTTATTTAGTTATTTTATTGCAATATATGCTGTGTCGGGAGAGAATTTATAAAAACACGTAGTAGGCACAAAGAACACCCAGACTCAGAATAACAATTTATTGATCACACAAAAATGTCGATTCATGTGGGGATTGAACCCACAACACTCAGCGCAGTAGGAGTCTAGGATAGACCACTAAAACGGCTGTGCCAGCCGTGCATTTTATATTGCCTATTGGTATGTAGTCTTTGTGTAGTTATAAATTTACTAGTAACTCACATTTCTTTTGCTTTTACTGACGAAGAAAGATTATTCGCAAACAACGGTCGAGAAAGTTCTCGTCGATCAACTGAGGCACGGAATAATGAATCTTACGTCGATATACATAGCGTCGAATATCGATTGATTGTTACGCGGTTACTTACACCGATTTCGACGACGAGCGCGTCCTTGGTACGGTGAATGACCACGTATGTACGAGACGTTTCTCGAAAGCGCTAGTAATAGTAATAAGGGGCGTGGTTCAATTCTGTTCATTCGGTGATCAACCTACCGACCTCGACGAATATTAAGGATTGTTATTCGGAGTGATATTGTGATTATAAGAGTGTTTTTAATAAAGTCTCTTTAACACGCGAGAAGGTTTATTTCTCGAATAAATCGAACTCGAACGTATACGTATACTTAACAGTATATTATGACTATGCTTTAGTATATTATCACAAAACTGCCTCGTTACTCTAGTGGTAGTATATGCGATTGCCGATCATGAGATCCCCGGTTCGATGCCCGGCTCGGGTCAAAATTATGTTATCGAGTGGCATTAATCCCCCTCGGCCTTGTATGTAACGTAAAGCCGTCGAGCGTCGGTCCTGCCCTCGTCTCACTCTAATCGTCTTCAGTTTATGTGAGAGTGAGCTTGTATGTTTGTACACTGTAATATTTCCAGCATTGTTTGCTGGTTTCCGTCTAGACGGATCTCCGTGGCCGAAATCGGCTAGGTTGTACATTATCTAATCAATATTACATAATCACAATGAGCCCGCTATGTAATTCGTTCCACGTAAAAGGCGTGCGACCCTATTCCCGTTACCCGGGCTCGTCTCCAAACTTCGTATTGATAGTGTAAATGTATTGTAAGTGCCGTAAACACATCTATACAATAAGTATTTTGTTATCAACAATAACAGAAGTTGTCTAGCCTAGGAATCGGCGTAAGAGCTTCAAAACATTTGATCGAGTAACACTTTTATGTACACCAAGGCCGCAATAAACAAATCTAGTTTCTTTGCAATATAGATAGCAATTAAACATACTAGCTTGATAAACAGTTTCTGTAGCCTCTTTTATAAATATCACGAAATATAATTTATTAAAAGTTTAGGGTACAAGGTCTAGTTATGTTCTAGATATTAGGGTTTCTGATATTGAACCACTTTAGTGTAAAATGGTATTGGTTTAGTTAGATAATTGTCGCCGTCAGCTATTCTTGGAAATTCAGACTGTATACAGTGGCAATAGTCTGCCCCTCCATTACTTGGCCTCGATAAAATTATCTGCGATGCGACGTACTGTAAACATCTAACGCCATCTAGTGAGCCGACAACCAAACTGATACGAATAACACTAAATCGCGCATGAAAGGTTATAGGACGATTAAAAACATGAAGGATAAGGGATACACATGTATGATTAAAATACGTACACATTGGTTCTATAAATATAATAACGTAATGTTATTTTTTTTGATATTGAAAACGTAAAATATAATACTATGTAGCAAAATATTTCTGATATTAGAAAACCATAAACAAGCAAATTTGAAATTCTGACAAGTTTTATGTGTCGATGTTACTATTTTACAATTCGCAATAATAGCAAGCTAAGACATGATATAAGTAAGGATAGTTAAGAATAAAAATCTATTTTTTAAATCAGAGAATATGAGTGCAGACCACGATTAGGTAAACGTAGTGTAGGACGCACTGCGACACAATGGACCAATGATTTGAAGAAAGATATGGTTGGTGTTCGTCGATTGGTCTTTGAGATCTTCGTTCAGTAGTGGATGGCGATAGGCTGATGATGTACAATGTTAAATAATTTAAGTCGCATGGACATTGATTTAGACAACGTATAATTAAAAGTTCTTAAGTATCTGATTCGTATTTCTTTATTTTATGATCTGTCTCTATCCTCAAACAAAGCAGAGTTTGTATTATTAAAGCTAGATTAATTAATAGAACATATTAAACTTAGAAACCAAACTCTGAATAAAATATTAGCAGATTAAACAAGGGAGTCCAAGACACCTCAGCACTGTAGTCATAGAGCCTTTATTCCGCGTGTTCGGTTATAGGTTATCGCAGTAAAGAGTAGCCTATGTCCTTCCTCGAGAATCAAAGTATCTTCACATCAAATTTCATCGAAATCGGTGCAGCGGTTAAGCCGTGAATGCGTAACAAACGAAAAGACAGACAGAGTAACACACCGAAAGTTTAGTTGAAAATTATGATATTAGTATGGATTACCACTCGACACTAGTGAGTAACTGGTGTCACAATAATTGTTGGTAAAGAAGGAAGTTGGAGGTGTTGCGACAAAGTGACTTTTTCCTTCTAGCATTGCATTGCATTGCCAAATCAGAAAGACGAACGACAAAGCTACATGATGCCACGTGCTATATTTTTCTTTAACTTCTTTGACTTCCTAATTTCTGAAAGGATATAACGCTCCTGTTGACTATTTTATTGAAAGAAAAAACTCCTGCACACACACAAAGAGCCCCCAGACTCAGAACAACAATTTGTGGATCACACTTATTATCTTATGTAGAAGTTAAACCCACAACACTCAACGCAATGAAAAGCGACGATGTGACCTACTGCATTCGATTGCAAGAAAGTTTAAAAAATAAACTGTTTACAATCGTTATTATAATTTTTATTTTTGGATATCATTAATCAAAAATCACCAATTTTCCTGTCATAAGTCATCAAACTAGACATGACATACCTATACTACGAGTGACTTAATAATAAAACCTACATCGATGCTTTTAAAATAATTACATAGAAACTACTCAATTCTGTACGTTATCGTCAAGGCCGCACTACGGCCGTGGCTACGTCAATAACAAACCAGATGGGCGGAGGATCTTTACACTGAGTTTAATGACATTTTATCGTTAATGAACGCGTTTCATAAAGCCCGCCATTTATATTGTTCTGTTTTTAAATATTAGTTTATTTTTGATATGGTATTACTTATATCTTTAATTTTTCAGGAGACGATGTTTTAAAGTTCCTAGGGTGAGCCTAGTTTTCTTGCTAGCTATCATGTTGATGTAATATTTTCTAAGTTAGTTAGTAATAACACAAAATAATCAGTTTAATTTGTTAACATAGAACATTGTTATTAGAGAAGTGATATTGTTATATGTATTTCAAAAGACAAGTCAAAAATTTACATTTTATAAATTTTCTTGTTTCGGTTTCTTTAAGCACATGGAGCAACACGATATAGACGAATACGTATATAAAGAAATTAGTATTAATAATTTAAATACCAAAATACAAGCAAAGTCATATAATATGTATTACTACTTTATACTAAGTTTGCGCTTACGTAAGCATACATAACATTGTAAAGAAATTTTACAGCGCAGCACGTTATCGTGCCGTGTACGCAAATCACGTAGACAAACAGTCAGGACTTTGGTCATATACATTATATACATAAGTAAAACAAATAATGTGTCGATGCAGGTAACTTGCGAATGTCTGAATCAAGATTGTGAATTTTTCGGTGTTTCTGCTCCTTTCGAAACAAAACCATACGTTCTCTAGAAAATAAACTACGTTTGTTAAACTTTGTATTATTATCATCTAATTTGTCGCACAGATGGCGCAGTGGTGTAAGCAGCCTCCTTGTGGCTTTCTTTGGCTAAGAAATATGGATATGATCGCCAACAAAGTGATTCACAAATTGTAGTTCTGAGCCTGGATGTTCTATGTGTCCGCTTGATATTCTTTGTATTGCCTGCCTTTTATACCATTTCAAAATACTACCACTTCTCCTATATTTTATCCACATAGGAACCGGAAAATCTCCGAAAACATGCGTAATGTCCCTATCCCTGTACTTTTTGGAAGCCATCATTCAGCAGTGTTGAAGAATGAAAAAAAAGTATTTAAAAAATTGACGTGAAGTGAAGATGGGTACGTAAAATACAAATACTCCAACAAAACGAAAAAAACAATTCAAAATTTGATTGTTACTCGTATGTTTTCAATTTTATGTATGAAGGATATATAAATAAATAATATAAATAAAGTACCTTTTTACATAGTTTTCTTTACGGGAGTTTTCTTTATAAAACATTTAACATCACAAAATCATCTTAACCTACTTAAGCCTTTGCTCGGGGCTCCTTCCTAGTGTATAACTAAATTATAATATAATTAAAATGGTTAATAACAGGATAATAATGTACCCATAGGCATACCCAGGGAAGGGCAGGGGAGGGCAGCTGCCCCCCCCCTGGATGTTGACGTTCCTATTATCTTCTTCTGTCGAAGAAAGCACACTCAGAATCGTAAAAAGTGATTAGGATCTTAATTCTTCAGGCTCAATAGCTTTTTCAGGATCCAGAAAAGCCTGCATTCTGGTGCTGATGGCATGAAGGAGTAGGTACTTTGCTGGCATGGGTTTTTAAAATAGCTATTCAATAATAAAATAATTTGTTAAAAAAAATACCTTTTTATATTTATTTATTTGACAAGGTGCTTTATAAAACCTGTTTGTCCCCCCCCTGGCCCAAAACCTAGGTACGCCCATGCCCATAGGTTATATAATTTTCAAAATCGGTTGTGCTGATCCAGATATTACCTACAGCCTAACAAAATTTATTTCTTTATAATATTAGTGAAGATGGAAAACTTAAAACCAAAAATAATATTGCAACTTACGAAGTACAAAAAAACTAAAATAAAGAATAGTGAGAATCTCTTAAATGCTTTTTATTTATCTACCAACTTGGACTGCTCGACAATAGCCTGTATGAGCTATAGGTTAAGTAACCGTGACCTGCTCGAGCTGTAGTTTATGCGACCTCGACCTTGCTCGACCTATTACCGTTACTCTTAAAACCATTTGTAAAACCAATATTTCTTTTATTTTATTGCCTTCTGTTCTTATCTTTATCTATCAATTTCAAAATACTACCACTTCTATATTTTATTTACAGAGTATCCGGAAAATGTCCTGTTAATGTCCCGATGCGAACTGTCCCGATACCGGAATGGTTGGTGTTCCTTGGAGGCCATCGTTCAGCAGTAGACAACAATGGTACGATGAAAAAAAAAAAATTGAAAGTTTAATGATCAAGATGGGTACGTGATACACATATACTCCAATAAGAATATACGA
This sequence comes from Spilarctia lutea, assembly GCA_916048165.1. Taxonomy (NCBI): domain Eukaryota; kingdom Metazoa; phylum Arthropoda; class Insecta; order Lepidoptera; family Erebidae; genus Spilarctia; species Spilarctia lutea. Next base: position 9,053,077 of record OU696488.1, read on the forward strand.
TATATGTAAAGTGTGGCGACCTCCACAGTGGCCCGCCAGGCATGATCACCTCGCTTGGTCGGAGGATCCTCCCTTTGTATTGGAGGGACATGATACCCGTTCCTCCACATCTTCTTTTCCTTTGCCCCTTCCCACGCTAGGTGGGGTCGGCTCTCCTTATCTTTCGGCGCCAGGATAGTCTGTCCTGGGTGGTCGGGTCTGGTAATTGGGTCTTCTTCATGAGATTGACCATACTAGTCCACCACGTCAAGGGCGGCCGTCTTCTTCCTTTCCTGCCTTCAGGAAGTGCCAGTGCCTTCTAAACGACAGGCTCGCTGTCTCTACGCATGACGTGGCCTTACCACCTTAAGCGTGTTTCAGTGAGCTTTTCTTGGACTGGAGTCACTTTGAAGCTACCTTGGACATATCTGTTCCGAATTTTGTATAGCCTCGTCACTCGTCCCGATCATCAGAGCATCTTCATTTCATACCCGTTCCTCCACATGAAGTAGGTACATAAATTCATTACCTAATGGATTAAGTCTATGAAGTTGTTTGATATTGCTGGAAGATTGTAGACTATTTTGGATTCATAACTTTGTCATTTTAAAAACGATATCTATATTAAACGTACTTGATCGAACCTTAAAAAAATATTTTGATGAAGTCGATATTTGTATATTTTTATATTGTTTCTCGTTTCCGTTCTGTCTCCTAAGGTACGAGTAACTTAGCACGACAGAGTGGCATACATTTATTACGGCGCCGCCGCACCGACAAAGGTATCGCAACAGGAAAAGAAAGGAAATTGAAGAAAAATAGCACATATAATTGAAAGTAGGTTGTAAGAGCTCACGGTAATAGCTCGGAACAGGAAAAGTTATTTAGGTACTAAAATAAAATCCTCTGACAAAACATCAGCTGTACCAAGTTTAAACTAATTTCTATATTCATTATAAGAGAATAAGAGTTAACACTAAAGAGACAAACTTCTTAGCACTCCATGGATTCACCGTGCGGGTGCCGGGTCCATCGTGTGGCAGAGGGAGAAACTCAAAGCAGTTCTCAGGACTTACGACCTAGGTGTAGGTTTAAGGAGGCCCCCTTTAAGATGCGCATCAACGCTCACCTTCACTGCTCGAGTTTCCCGCCCTACCTAGCCAAATTTGGTAGGAACCTGTTAGTACAGCCTTGGATACTCGTTCTAAAATAGAACTTACTGCAGATCTCGACAGGCCAAGGTCTTTCAGAAGGTTATAGAGAGATTTAGCTGTTATACCTCTCGCTCCTACTTCTACCGCGTATAAATTAACCACATAGCCATTTTTGTTTAGTTCAGTTGTTAGATCATTTTTTTGTATTAATTTGACATTTAATATACGTAAAAATTTCAACTACCTTTACAAGTTCACAGTTAAGCATAAGCCAACTAAGAAAGGAGCCTTAGGCTTACTATAGCATGCTGTCCATACGAATTGTTTTTTTTTATGTAGTAGGCGGCCAACGAGCATACGTATCGCCTGATGGTAAGCGATTAGCGCCGCCTATGGACACCCGCGATACCAGAGGTGTCACAAGTGCGTTGCCGGCCTTTGGGGGATGGGGAGGGGATTGGGGAGGGGTGGGGTATGTGCCTCACTCACTCGGTGAAATACAGCGCAAGCGCTATTTCACACCGGTTTTCTATGAGGCCGTGGTATCACTCCGGTCAAACCGGGCCGACTTGACCGGAGTGATTGACTTGATTCATGCCATAGCGTGGCTCTCCCATGGTGTAGTTTGTTTTAAGTTTTCCTTCTCTTTGCAGTTTTGTTGCCATCAGTAGTAACTTCTTTAAGTTCTTACGACTCCCACGGGATAAATAGACGTGGTGACACTTTATATTACTTAGTCCGTCTCCACGTGGAACCTCCACATTATGTGTATGTGTTATTTTTGAAAACTATTGAACTCAAAATAATATTGTCAATTAAACAGGTTTAATTCCTGTATCAACATTCATTTACTTACATTTAAATTTTCTTCAAGAATTTCTCCGTTCAAATTTCAAAAGATTACGTTCGTTTATAAATAAAATTATCTTTATTTTGGCAATTTAGCGGCGCGCCGAACCGTGCCGACTGGGGGAAACTACCGATAGCCTATTTAACTCTTTGCTCCCATTCCCAAACTGTGTTCTTACTAAAAAACAGTTTCTGAATTTCTTATACAATTATATATATGTTATCAATACCTCTTTTTATATATTTTTGTTGAAAAGACGTATCTATACTTAGTTACACGAACTGACTAAGATAGGTTAAGTTTAACCTGTTTTTGCGCTGATAGAGAAACAATTGCACAAAACCGTACTTTATATTCACGTACTCGTATTTTATAGCAGTTTTTACGTATTTTAAAATAATCTTGCATTGTCATAAAACAAGAATGTAAACTATGCGTGCACTTTGCTGACAGTAAATGATTTTAAAAAGGGAGGATGTTTTCAATTCGGTTGTATTTACTTCATAATACGAGTACTTAATCAAATATTAAAAACTTAAGAATGTTTAAAAAACGGGGGAAAATGTTCACGCTACGGGCAATATAAGACGCAAACGAGGTTGCGTGGGTCAGCTAGTGTATAATATTTGAATATGGATCTCAACTAATATTTTTAAATATTCGTGTTATTTATATAATGTAATCGCTTACCGTCAGGCGATACGTCTGCTCGTTTGCCCCCTATATAGGGTAATTATCTAATAATTAAAAAAAAAACCTGTGTGTAAGTTACTCTAAACTTTGAAACACCTAATGTCCGGGCTATGGTTATCTAGAAAAATAATATTATTATTATTTATAATTAATAATTATATAAATATTTCGAACATATTAGACACAAAGCCATCTAGTCCCAAGCTAATCAGAGCTTGTGTTATGGGTACTAGACAACTGATATAAATACGTATATATTTTTTTGTAAATATATACATATTATACATAGAATACACAGAAACTCCGCAACAAATACTCGCAGATCATAGTTACAAACATTTGATCCGACCCGGGAATCGACCCCGAGACCTTAAGCACAGCAGTCGCATACGCTACCACTGCGACACAGTGGCAGTCTCTTATTAAAAAAAATCTCTTTGCACCTACCATATCTTATTTCTACATCACCTGAAGGTCGACTGGGAGAGAATGCCTCAAGGCATTAAGTCCGCCTTTGTACAATATGTGCAATAAGTATATAAATAAATAAAAGTCCCGTTAAAATCAGCCAGCCATAGATTAGCCGGAACACAGATAAACGGACAGACCGACATGCGACTGACAGACAAATTTTAAAACTTGATTTTTATTGCTAGTACCATATCTATGTATATTATCATGTGCATTTAGTGAAAAACTGTAGAAATCACAAACAGAGAAATCAATTTTATTATTGTTGTAGTAAATTGGTGATCCTCTAGTTATAAACCCACACCTACAATTACAGAATATGTGTATGAGAAACCACCGCCATCTCCAGTCTCAAATTCTGGCTCTCTGACCATTACGGCTGTTTCTCCCACGGCCCTTCACTTTCGTTTTGCATAACTGTTTCGTTGGTTCTTTCCTCCGTCATTCTTTCGACACATTCGAACCGTACGTACATGTTAGTGTTGAAAGAGATATCTCTGAAATTGTACTTTTATTTAACAGTAGTTGATGCAAGCGTTTTGGCCTATATTTATAGAGGACATTATGGAATTTGTCTATGGGTCTATTCCTAACAATAAAATTAAGATAAAATTAAATTCTAATGACTAATAAAAAAAAACAAAGCATGGATTGTGTATAATTTTTTTAGTATTGGATAGTCCATTTATCGAGAAAGGCTATATATCATCACGCTAAGACTAATAGGAGCGGTGCTCTAATGAAGAATGTTACAAAAAGCGGGGAAAAATATTACACTACGGGCAATAAGAGACGTAAACGAGGTTGCGTGGGTCAGCTAGTCTATCTATATATATATAAACAAAGTCGTGTTAGTTCCACTGCTTATAACTTAAGAATGGCTAGACTAATTTGGATAATTGTATTAAATATAGTATTCATGAATAAAAATTTCTTTAAAAATACATGATCTGCTGCACTCATTCATTGACTGTTAGGCGGAAAGAAGTTTGCTGGGTGAGCTAGTATGGCATAAATAAAGGAGGCCGTGGAAGAACCATACTTTAATGCGCATAGGATGGCGCGACTGGAGTAATACCACAGTATAACTAATGTCAAGCAATTATTTCGCAGTTGTTAAGAGATTGAAGTTACTGAAGACTCAATCTCCTCTCCACCCCAAACATTGACACTTCACTCAAGAGTCTCAAGCTCAAGAGAGCTGCAGATATCCTTCTGTTCATTAGATCCTTATTGCTGTAGTTGAAAAGGCTAAAAACGACTAAAGAAGTAAAAGAAGATGCACGTTAGGTTAGCTCACGAACGTTTAATAAAGTGTTGAATAACTTAATTATAGAGGTAAGTAAGCGTTCGATTTATCTTCGCAAAAAAAAAAAATCCATGAAATATTCTCCATGGTGTAAGTAGCTCAGGAAGTTAAAGACTCAAGATACACTCCTCGAGATACAAAGAAGTCGAAGAATTACACCTTATCCAACTTTGACTTTGACCAATTCTCTTACACCTACAGTCTTAAAAATATAAGCTTCGTAATCGTTTCATAATCACACTAGACTTGTGATATCTGAACACACTTGTATTCACGCAACCCAAAGGGGCTTGAAAGGGAGGTTGTGCGTCTAGCACTGTGGTAAATTACTGATTAGTAATGTAACAGTGTACGATGTGCCTTGTTACGTAGAAACTAGCTACGTAATACAAATCCGAAGTCGCCGGAGGCCTAACTCCTACTGTGCGTTCTCGAATGTTTCTCGAATTATTCTTATATTTCTAGATCCTACTTACTCATTAGACATTAAATTCATGTTAATTATGATACTGGTAGTACAATATACACACATACACTGTCTTCCAAAAATCAAGACACATTATTTGTCCCTTGTAAAACAATAGCACCAATTCGCATGTCCATAATAAGAGATCATAGCTCAGTAGTAGACGAATCTGGTTGTACGTTTTATTGCATACTAGCTGACCCTGCAAACTTCGTTCCGCATAACAGACAATGAATGTGTGCAGCAGATCATTGGTTTTTGTTCATGAATACTATATTTTGAATATTATTCTTAAGTTATAAGTAGTGTAGCTAACACAACTTTGTTTTTTATATATATATAGATATATAGGTAGAACACCAGATCATAACCAAGGCAACAAAAGATCTGTCGCCCGCTCGTTGTGAACTGTATCTCTCAAGCACTGCGCGAGTACTGTCAGTACGTACAGTGCTTGCCGACAATACGTCATTGTTGCCAACCCTTTCCCCATTCTTTTGGGGCTCTGTGAAATTTATAAATACATATATAGACTGTATTCAACAGTGAAGGTACGACCTCAGACAAACTACTTTGATTTTCGCGTAAATCTGTGGTGTTTGACCTCATTATGAGAACCGTTGTTTGACTTCGTTTGACGACGCCGTCTTGCCTGAAAAGTTTTTTGTTTGAATGCACTTATCTATGAATTACTTGTCTAATTATACAAAATCGTCTTTATTTTTAGTTAGTCAGTTTGTATAGAAATGTCGATAATGTCAAATTACTGCTTACAGGTGCAAGAAGCGAGATTTTACCAGGTTACACCAATTGTTTAAAAAATGTTTAATTTTTTTTAGTCCTCACATTCATAATAATATTGCAAAGAAAGATAGCCTCGTTGTAGTCAAAAACTTCACACAAATTAAACGTTCTAATGCGCAATTGCTTAGTAAATGGGCGCCTGCGCCATCGCGCGCCTCGATGACATCACCGTCGAGACGCGAGTTAGTTTCATTTCGGCTGGTATCGGCTCCAGGAAATAAACTGTGATGTTTATATATACACTAAAGTTCTAGTTTTTACATATCTTGTTTTGAATTTATACGGTAAAATAGATAAATAGAATTCAACCTCTAAATTGAAAATCACATAACCAATGAAGTAAGTATATTCTTTTGGTAAACACACCACCTTAAGGTTGACTGGAAGGGAATACCCTGGGCTTTAAGTCCGTGCAAATTGCATAAAGTTGGAATGAACAAAAACCAATGAATTGTTGTAAGCAGAATTTTTAGTAGTTAATAATCGACGATCAGAAAATTCTTAAACAAAATTTATTTCAAAAACAAATGACTCATGCGGACTGAACTGTGACAACTTTAGTGCTAATGCTAGCATCAACAGCCTATAATAGTCCACGGCTGGACATAGGTCTCTTGTTAAAAAGAAGGATGGTACAACTATAGGGTTTATTTGTTTTTTTTTTATTGAATAACGTGCAAACGAGCTGACTTATCGCCTGATGGTGAGCGATTAAAACTGCCCATGAACACCCGCAACACCAGAGGAGTCACAAATGCGTTGCCTGCCTTTGGGGGATGGGGAGGGGTATGGGGGGACGGTTTGGGGTATGGGCCTCCGGTATCCTCACTCACTCGGTGAAACACAGCGCAAGCGTTATTTCACACAGGTTTTCTGTGAGGTTGTGGTATTACTCTGGTCGAGCCGGCCCATTCATCCCGAAGCGTGGCTCTCCCACGGTTTGGTGTAGTTTGCTTCCTTAATCGCTTCTAACGCCTCAAACGGGATGAATAGGGATAGTGACGCTCCTTATTCTTAGTACTGCACCAAACGTCTAGATGAATCAGTAAAAGAATAGGTTGAAAGAATCCCATATATGATTACATCCAAAAAAATGTTGTGTTCCGTAGATAAAATAACATTAACGCATACTTGTTCAGTAAGTACTATTAAATTTCACTATAAATTCACTTTGACTTCCGATTGCAGGCCGGTTTACTACCATCATTGCGGCGAAAGAACATAGCGAGGCGCGAGAGTCACCTTCGCAACTGGTTGACATAGCGATGATGCTATTAACTGATGTTAATCGATAATATCATCGATCGATTGAGTAAGTCGGGATTTGTTTGATAAATCTTTGATACACATCAATGGACACTAAAGTTGTTGTCGAGATTTGAGAATGGGGCAGAATTATAGGATCGGTATAGCAGGTAAATAAGTTAAAGATGGCTACCATAATTACTACGCTGTAAGTATTAATAAGATCATTGCAACAAGAATGACTGCACGGTTGGCCTAGTGGTTTAAGCGGTCACTACGCCGTTTGCTACTAATCCAAGTGTCGTGGGTTCAAATCCCACGTGGGACATTACTTTGTGTGATTCACAAAGTGTTGACCTGAGTCTGGGTGTTCTTTGTGTCCGTTACATGTGTGTTTGTAAAGTCCCCCGCGACACAGGATGTATATTCCTAAGGCGGGCGTGGACTTTAAAAAAAAAAAAAATTAATATCTACATGTTTGTATTAAAGTGAAATTACGTACTAGTAAGCCTCATACTGAAAATGATTTTTGCCTTCTAGGCAACGAGCAGGTCGCAGAGTGAATTTATCGGCTGAGTCTGAAATCACAAATCAAGAAACATGAGCGATCCAGACGGCCGCCGTACTTGAAGGCCACCGGACGTACTTGGGACATCATTGCATAACGGTAGTATAATGTTGTAGTATAACGGTAGGTGATATCTGCCGGGTCACCTTGTGGCAAGTACACCACCACCTATCGACACCTGCAACTCAATATCAATACAGCCATTGGAAATAGAGAGAGCAGTCACTTCTTATTAGGCAAAACGCCGCGATCCTGAATCTACCTATAAATAAAGTAACATTTGGATTAATAAATATCCTTCATTAATTCTCATAAATATAGTTCAAATATGAACAATATAAATAACAAACTCCTATTATGTCAGCTTCTACTACATTAGGTGAGTAGACAAAGTCTATCACTTAGAAATATTTTTAATTACTTACTTTGTTATGGAAATTTAAACAGCCTGAATAATAAACTTGCAGCACACTTACTGAATTTAAAATTCATTAACTAAAAATAAAAAATTCTATCACTAAACATATTAATTACCTACTATAAATTTTACGTAAGAGTATTATCGAAAAACTGAACTACGGGTACGAAAGTTATGAGTTAAACTTTTAGTTAGTCTGAGCAATTGAACACTTCCATCTCTTTCTCTCTTGCTGTAGATATCACATGTTACATCACGAATGAAGAATATATGAAAATTTACATTAATCATTTTCATTATATCATCAGAGAATCGGAATTTTAGACCTCTAAGAAGCGGCTGTAATTACAGGTTCTATTCCCAATCAATATCAATTTATTTTTGTTAGGTACTAGACGCATTTGTCTGTAGTACTTGTGTTATCTGTCTTTTTATAAAAATACTATATTTTGCCCTCGGCTCCACTCGCGTGTATGTCTGTTATGACGGTAAAGGGTAGCCTATGTCCTTCCTCAAGAATCAAAGTATTGTCATGCCAAATTTCATTGAAATCGATGCAGCGGTTTAGCGTTGGAAGCGTATTAATAAGACAGAGAGAATTACTGACAACATTATTATATTAATATAACTAGCTGAGTCTCGCGGTTCCACCCGCTGTTATTGTTGTACATTTACAACCACGAAGAGCACCCCGCCGAATTGTGAATCTAAACCATTCTCAAATCGGTTAAGCCGTTTGGGAGGTGTTTAGTCACATCCACACGCACAGAAGATTTAATATATTGTGACCCTAAACACGATACCCCAAATACTTAAACTAAAACACTTCGACTAATGAAATATTCATTCACCTACTGTTTGAAGTAATAGTTCCATTCGCCTCGATAGATGGCGATCTAAAAATTAGTACCTACTGAAACGGCGGTGTTAAGAGTCTCCGATGGTTAATGACCTTGCGGATATTTTTTAATCAAAATAACTTCTGTTGGCAAAATTACAGTATCGTTTATCTTATGAACTCAGATCATTTCGTGAACACCTATCTAATTTATCTGCATAATTTTCAATTAGATAGTTTGATACAAAATTACCATTTTACAGCGCAACTGCTTGACAAGCATCCCAATAACCCCTTTAATTTAATGATTAAACCCCTTTCGGTTATCGGTATTCGGTTCCATTGCTTAAACTTTAATCAATGAGACGACTATTGGTTTTGCAACGGTTGAAACACATAACACTTTTTGCGGGTTTATTTTTCATATTAATTGCATATTACTCCATTCGTATTGAAACGACCTGAGAGTGAGTGAGGGTACCGAAGGCCCATACCCCAACAGCTTCCCCTCCCCATCCCTCAAAGGCCGGCAACGCACTTGTGACTTGTGACGCCTCTGGTGAGGTGTCCATGGGCGGCGGTAATCGCTTACTATCACAGGTGATACGTCTGTTCGTTCGCTCCCTATTCCATAATAAAAGAAAACATTGTGACAATCAATTTTAAACATCAAATCACCTTAGTCTGACTGGCGCAATCAACTAAATTAAGTAAGTATAATTATATTAATGAAAATGGCCCATCTTTGAATGAACCTTTAATGTTTGTTAACTGCCTCGCTGTAGCAGTGTTAGGGTATTCGACTGTTGTGCTCAGGTTTGGATTTATTAAGTTCTGAAAGTATTTAGCCATTGCAGGAACAAAAGTGATGTGCCCGGGTGACGACATTATGGTTGCTTTCTATTGCGTAGTTAAAAGAATATAAACTCACCCCCATTCTTAAGCCGATTAAAAAGTTAACTGATAACATAACAACGAATTGCATTTGCATTTTCTAATCAAATGTTGGTATATTCTACAAACATTTGTTTCAAAGTTTTGGGTTGTTTGCTATGTATAAAAATATGTATGTATTTATAAAAAAAGTAAAATAAGTCGGTCATTAAATGTAGCTTTCATTATACAAGTTACTCTTAGTTTGAGTGTTTACATTGACGATCAAGATGATTTGAAATAAACTCACACCAGGTCACAAATTATCGGAGGAACCGATTGGTCGTCACTCATACCCAGCCTCCAATAACTACACATCATGGTCATGCATATAGAGTACGAGGTGCGAATTTATTGACCCATCAACATTGCTGCATTTCTGAGTGAATCCTAGATAAGATTACTCGACTTTTACCAGCACTTGTTACCCCAAAAAGTGCTTCTGAAGATATTAAATTTCAGTTCAAGACTATATTTTGTTACATGCACAATTTGATGAAGATAAATGTTTAGAAGTAAAAAACATTAAAAGAATTCTGTATTTTAGGTACGAAATATTTACATGCATAACTACAATGCCATTGAATATATGATTCGGGTTTACAATATGTCATTATATGATACGATTTTATGTAATACTAGCTGACCCACGCAACCACGTATGCGTCTTCTATTGCCCGTAGCGTGAAAATTTTCTCCCGTGTTTGAAACATTCTTTATTGGTGCTCCGCTCCTATTAGTATTAGCGTGATGATATATAGTTTATAGCCTTCCTCGATAAATCGACGATTCAACACTGAAATAATTTTTCAAATCGGACCTACGGTTCCTGAGATTAGCGCGTTCATACAAACAAACTCTTCAGCTTTAGAACATTAGTGTAGATTAATTTGATACTATAGAGACCAGAGCCTCACTGTGTTCTTAAGAAGCAGGACCTCAGCGGTGAGTGACTTTAAGGGAATTTCTGCACAGACAAAACTTTATAATCTAAACTTCCAACTTTGTTTTTCAATTTAATAATGTTTCTTTTAATAAATCTTCAACAAATAAGCAGAAAAGATCAATACTCTGCCATAAATAAATGAATCACATGTTACAGCATCTCGACGCCATTAATACCAACTGGACATACTGACCGCGCCGTTTCAGATTGCCCCTTAGAACGCAATTAGTGAAAGCTTACTAGCACATCGCCTACGTACGTACATAATGAGATTTGTGTACCTCGGTGTTCTCCTCTGTTTTGATCTGGCTTTGGTGTAAACACCATACGGACACTTGCGACATTCTATATTTAGAATGAGGCTCGTGAGCACAACCAACCTTGTGAGATCTAAGCAGTTGGTTTTGGTTGAGGTTTGAATATTATATCAACCAATCACCGTCCACTGTTGAACGAAGGTCTCCCGGTCCTGGACAGTTCGCATCCAGTGGCTGCCAGCCACTTTCTTCAAATCGTCAGACCACTATGTCGCTGTGCGCCCTACACAACGTTTGCCTAATCGCGGCCTGTAGTCAAGCACATTTCCGCTCCACCGACCATCGGTTCGTCTGAAATTTTTAAAATAAATAAGTAGATAGTATCCAGTTCCAGAGTCCTCGAACTAAACTTTTTTTTTATTGTATAGGGGGCAAACGAGCATACGTATCGCCAATGGTAAGAGATTACCGCCGTCCATGGACACTCGCAACACCAGAGGCGTTACAAGCGCGTTGCCGGCCTTTTAAGAAGAAGTACGCTCCTTTCTTTAAGGTTTAAAGGTCGTATTGGTGCGGGAACACCGCAGGCGATAGCCTATTCCTACTGCTCGAGCAGTCGAGCTCGAGAGGAACGTCAGCAGTTTGATTACCAAAGCACAGCTCCCACATTAGGAATAAACATCCTGTGTCGTGGGGGGCTTTACAAACATACATGAAACGGACACAAAGAACATCCAGACTCGGGACAACAATTCGTGGATCACACAAAGTGTTGTAGGTACCGCGTGGGATTTGAACCCACGACACTTGGCGCAGTAGCAAGCGGCATGGCGACCGCTGACACCACTCGGCCAACCGTGCAGCATTTTTATCTATTGTTTTTCCCTTTTATCTGATTTTCCCTTTAATAAACTCTCACTTCAAACCTATCCTAGATGTGCCTGATTGATGCCAATAAAATTGCTTCCTATTGCGTAGGTTAACGTTACAAATGGCGAAATGTGGGAGTTTAATACGCCTCTGCCTTCTCTTATGAGGATAGGTGAGAAAATTCCTACACTGAAATTCTTTTATCATATTTTTAGACGTATGAACAGAAACATTTACATACAAATCCCTGAAGTCGTGTGCAAAGTCAATAAGTAAGAAGCTACTTTATTTTTTAGTTTGTCTCTTACAATTTTACGTCTTAACTACCTAACCGATGCTCATCACATTTTGCTGACTCAAATTCAAGAGAATATAGAATATAATAAAGTGTTCCTAATTATTGAAATAGAGATAAAGCAACCTACGTTTTTCTTATGCAATTAAGTTTTTTACATCTAATAAAAACCGGCTTAATGCGAGTCGGACTCGCGCATCGAGTGTTCCGTATAAACCTGTAACTATATTATATGATGTATCTAAAAAAAATACTTTTCGCAATTACCTTTATGCTTATTGCTACAAGACGTTGCTTCGTACCAAATTTCAAGATTCTGAATTCACGGGAAGTATCCTGTAGGTTTTGATTGCATTGCGAACGTCAAAAACATGCAGCATAAACGGCTGTATCTTTTAATTTCGTTGACTTAGATTAGAAGTCAGATCATATCAGATGATCATCAGATTAGATTAGAAGTTTAATTTTTTCACAGCTCTAAGGGGCAGTAGATCTGAGTATTTGGTATAAATTCCAGCTTAATACCTCCATGCATTCCTGAGAAAAAGGGTCTTGAGAGACAGACAGACGAACAACAAAGTGATCCTATAAGGGTTTGATTTTTTCCATTTGAGGTACGGAACCCTAAAAAGCCTAAAACCAGTCAAATCAGTTAACATGCCTGTATGCAAACACGACTCTCTAATTACTAAATAATCAGCAAGTTGGGCATTCATTATAAACAGTTCCTTCGCTATCAGTCAACTTCAGTGAATATTCTCTTAAAAGTTGGGTTTGCCAAGATGGCACTGTCCATTTCATGATTAAAATATTAGAACACACAAAAAACAGAAAACATTGACTGTGATATATAATATTTCGAAACGCATAATGGCCGGGTAATCTGTGTTAATTACATCAATATTGAGTTCGCTGAAAAAACTTAACAATAATGGGAAAACAGAAGTTATAAGGCTATCAGTCTGATAACAACATATATACGCCTCATTGCGGTCTCCTGTCACTGATAACACACTGCCGTGTAATACGATATTCATTTCTGGTTTTACCGTGGTATTATAAATGACACGAATTGTGAAGAAGCAATGGTAACGCAATGATTACAATTAACGCTAGTTATCTATATCAATCGGCATAGCTTGGTACAATAAAAAAATGTTTTTTAAAACGACGTGATGATATTCTGGAATGTTCTAGTTTTGTTTATTTACTGTTTAAGGAATCCTTTATACGCCATTATGGTGGCAAGAATATTATAAAATATTAGCGGCATAAGTTTTGACTCGCTAATTTTAGATTAGAACTTTGATGCTTCTAGTAAACAGTAGAGTCGAAAATCTTAAGTTTACAAGTCTTGATCAGACTCCAAGAAGACGTTATTCCAATTTATAATATATCAAATTCTCTCGTAACTTCTCAAAATCATAGAACTGTGTGTTAGTATTCCGAGTTCTGTGCATAATAATGTAATCTAATATACTTTTAAGCAGAAGATACATTCCCAGATCAAGCTGAAACATGACAATATATTCACAATAATTTCGTAAATGAGTTAATTTTTTTGTACAATAGTAATAGTATATGTTATTAAGCAACCCAAAGGCCTCCAACTAAGCTTAATGTCTGTTAGGACAACAACCGGGACCGACTGCTTAACATAACCTCGGAATCACGGAGACGCAGTCACCCATCCAGGTACTGACCGCGCCGTCGTTGCTTACCCTCGGTAATTGTTCCTAATCACCGATTGCAACTGAGCGATTTACTCTGTATATGATACGATAAACGTTTTTTAATTGGTGAAAGATTTGTCGCCAATTTAGTTGGCAGAGTTCAATGAACGCGGGATTTCAACTACGCTAGCTGATTTAGTAGAGAATATGTCTGAAAGTAGGTTTATTTCAAGTATTTGAAAGCTTTTAGAAACGAATCCTAATACATTTAGGTTTACATGTATATTTATAGAACTTAATTTCAAATATAAGTCATTGATAAAATTGTAACACGCTTTACATTTCTAGGAAATAGGTTAAAATATAGATCATTTGTATTTTGACCCATCTAAGGAAAACAGCGAACTACGGAGTAACTAACAAATAAATATTTCTTACACACAAGCCCAATCATAACACAAGCTAATCAGAGCTTGTGTTATGGGTCCTAAACAACTAATGTAAATACATATACCTATATATACTTTTTTTTTGTAAATACATATTATAAGTAGAAAACACCCAAACTCTGAAACAAATATTTGTAGATCACACAAACATTTGGTCCGACCCAGGATTTGAACCCGAGACCTTAAGCACATCAGTCGCATTCACTACCACTGCGCTACCGAGGATCTACTTCGCAAACCAAAAGACACTCAGGTATGATCACCTAGCCTGGACGGAGAATCCTCCCTTTATACTGAAGGGACGTAACACCTGTTCTACCACACTATAACACTTCTCATGTGATGCGCTTGCGCTGGTGTACTTTTGTTTTTTTTATGCTCCAATTAAAATGAGCCATTCATTCGCAATTTCCATGATTCTATTTATTTTTATAACACCTATGATAGATCAATTTTATAGCAACTTAGTTGACACCAAACGGGTGACACTGGAGTGTAGTTTAATTTAAAAATTTTATGAGTTCATTTCAATTTTTGACTAAGAAATATTTATTTATGGAATATATAATAACACAAATAAACTCTAATAAATTCAGCCGTATTGGGACATTAAGACCTTAACGATAGCTCTCACTGAACGTATTAAACCTTCGTGAAGTCCGGATAAGTGAAAAACAATAGACATAGATAACTTTATTCGCCGTAAAAATTCATGAGCGATAAAATTTGGATTCCCTATTAAATGTGATGTTCGAGGTTTGATTTTCGTGTAATTGATTAGGTAACATGTACCAAATTGATTATTTTGTTTGAAGATTAGCAAAATGCATCTTTCTCTTTGTTTATTTTTAGTTTCTCGGACATTCTATCATACGAGTATGTATAGTATTTAAAAGTCCTTGGTTTATGTACACGAAAAGAAACATTGCCGAACGCTTGATTCTTAATGGTTTCCTTAAAATATATACTTTGTTGACCTTCAAGATCCCTTAAATCATAAACAATCATACAGTTAACAAGTACATAAAGCCACTCAAGTTCTCAACAACCAATTATGAATTGCACAAAAGTAGGTTATCAAAACCACAACACTAGACGCGTTGGCATTTGTCGAGGTGAGGGCTTTGTCCAGTTCACAAAATTCTCGTAGTTATATTTGGTGCCTGCCTATAGTATATTATATATATATATAGTGGTTCGTGTGATGACGGTATAGCCGCCTCCACGAGCCGGATGACGTCAGTCAGTAGCATTGACACCCACAGACTGGCTAATGATAGGGTCTATGCATTAGATTTATAGAATAGCTTATTGGAAACGAACGTACTTTAAGCCTATTTCAAAATTGCGTGCTTGAAACTGTTGATATAAGTAGACGGCTATTTGAAATACGTTATTTTCGTGAGAAACCGTGTTTTTAGTGCTAGTTTTATACGATTAAATTCAGACGTAATTAATATATAATACAATAATGTAACTTTAAAACTTTCTCCGATCCCATTAAAATTGTGAAAAGTGCAGGATGCTTGCAATGGTGATGAAAGATTAACGTCCAATCAAGCGGATATTGACGCTTCATCTGCAAATAAATAAGAAAGAATATGAAAGAGTTAAGAAAGTTACTCTCTTCCTGCAAGAAGAACAATGAAAAGGAATAAGAGGAAATAAATGTTGCTACAAACAGTATATTTTCATAATCAATTTCAATAATCGTTTTAGTTTCATTACTAGTTTTCCCAGTCTTAATTCAAATAAAGAAACAATTCTTATCACTGTATAATAGGCTTCATAATAAGGGAAAAAATCTCCCTCACTTTTCACGTATGTAAAATCACAGATCGAAAACGTTTCAGTATAAACAATAAAATAGAGAAAACCATTAAATCGCGATTATCGCGCCTCATCGAGGATATATTCGAGGAAAGAGAATTCGAAGCATATAGGCTTATTATTTGTAATATATCATGTGATATTAGAATATACCACTCTAATATTTTTTGAAAATCTATACTAATATTATAAAGCTTAAGAGTGATTGTTTGTTTGAAAGCGCTTATCTCAGGAACCGCTGGTCCGATTAGAAAATTATTTCAGTGTTAGATAGTCCATTTATTGAGAAAGGCTGTAGGTTATATATCATCACGCTAATACTAATAGAAACGGAGCACTAATGAAGAATGTTTCAAAAACGAGGGAAAAATTTCACGCTACGGGCAATAGAAGACGCAAACAAGGTTGCGTGGGTCAGCTAGTATCCTTATAAAGCGAATTACTCACGGAGCAGAACCGCACTGATAACCACAGTACCAGAGTCGCGGTTACAATACAATAAAACAGTATCGTAACATACAGTTTTAAGACTAGCATTTGTCTTGGTAATCATTCCTCTATTCTTCTTTGAAAGAATGAAATCCATGCTCGCAGTGTTGAATTTTTCTCAAATTTCCTTGGGCAACGAAAGACAAATACCACCAGGTATCCAGACTGCTAGTTTGCGTTTATACGCCACAAAATAAAACCTATTTTTTTATTTTTTTTAAATAATGTTGTAATTGCTGGTTTCAAAACTAACACAGGCAATGTATTGATTATTGGTTTTAAAGTGAGACTACCTAAAATTATAAAGATCTAGTAAACTCATTAATAGTATAAAAACTCGTAATATACACATTTGAAAGGAAAAACAATTCATGTGCTATATGCCAATGTATTTGTTTCAAGAAACGCAACCGTCGTTCAATTAGAATCTCAAACATAGAACACACAATAGGAACTTATTGAGGATGGCATAAGTAGGTATTTCGAGACAAGAAATAGCTACATTACTTTTTACAACACGCATAACTCCGTTAGCATTTTGCTGTTCTCAGAAAGCCGACGACCGACCACTACTTAATATAAAATAAATAAGGTGAACTGAAAAAGCTCTCATCTATTTTCAGAGAGCTTCGAGCGCCATTTTGCGTGTCCTAGTTTATAGACGGATTAATATAATTTCCTAGCACGTGAGTGGAGGTGGAAAATACTGCTTTATAAATTTGTTCATCTTTACGGACTCATCACAACTCAGATCAAATAAAAAAGGTAGATAACGCACAGCCTATGCTGTTATTGAAGTAAAAAATCAGCTACTTCAAAGTAAACACACGCGTTAACGCACACACATGCAACAAATTACGCTACTTTTCGTTTGTATCGAACAAATTGTCGTTCAGTAAGTTTACCTATATAATACCGTTTTGTGCAATTAAATAAATAAATAAATATTTCGACAACTGATATAAATAAGTGTATATTTTTTTTTGTAAATACATACATATTATACATACTTCAAACCTTCAAGAAAAGAGCGTACTCCTTCCTAAATGGCCGGCAACGCACTTGTGACGCCTCTGGTGTTGCGGGTGTCCATGGGCGGCGGTAATCGCTTACCATTAGGCGCTACGACTGCTAGTTAGCCCCCTATATAAAAAAAAAGAAAACACCCAAACTCCAAAACAAATATTTGCAGATCATACAAATGTTTGATCCGACCTGAGAATCGAACCCGAGACCTCAAGCACAGCAGTCGCATACGCCACAGAGGTAGTCAAATGGTGTGAAGACTACACAAAAGTGAACAAAAACTCTAAAAGATTAACATTTACACGTAAATATAGACAAGAGACGCTCTGAGAGAGTGTTGTCAGGAGTTTGTATTCCTAATATCCAAAAAAAAGGGTATATAACCTATATTAACCATATATAAAAAAGTGGGTAGGTGAATTCATGGTCAAATAAGGAAGTAGAGAGTATGATATAAGTATTACTTAATTTTTTAATCACGTGGTTTTATAGTGTTAAATATACACAATTTAATTGTAATTTCAGATTTATTTTCACATATTACCTATTTTAATGCCATTTTTTCTAAATTGGCAACATTTCAGTCAGTCACACATGTTTATAAAAATGGCTTCACTTTCTTATTCTACGTGCGTGCTTTATCTACCTTTCTTTATTTGATCTGAGCATCACAACAAGACAATCGGATTCCCAAAACATTTCGAATACCATTTCAAGTGCATTTTGAACGTTTGGGTTGTTAAAATGATTTCGTAGGAAAATTTAAAACGTAGTCTCTATTTTCATTATATTATTTACCTACCTATAATTTTTATCAAAAGATTTACAGATGGTATTACCTATGCATGTCAAAATTGTAGTGACACTTTCATTATTTATTAGGAGACCGAAAACATGCGCACACATATTTGCTGAGCATCGGTTGTTGAACTCAGTTCCATTATTTTTAACATACATAACAACGTATATTTGTTAAAATTCGAAATTTAAAACACCTATATCTGTTAATCTTATCTAGATTATTGTTATACAATACCTATGGTAATTAACATTGAGGCGTGAAAATACGCATCGAATCTTGAACAAAGCACTCAGATTCCGTACAGTACGAAGCAAACAGTAGTTAATAGTTAGGTATAAGACAGCGTGTGCGCCTTGCGTGCATAGACTCTCAATATGACCGCACGTGTTATAAATATGACTAATATATCTTTTAGCATTATTTTTCTAGTAGCCATTTGACAGGGCCAGCTCTCAGATCGTGGATGTGATTTCCGATTAAAAATATATTCTGTGTCGCGGAAGAATTTACTTGATGAAACGGACACGAAGAACACCCAGATTCAGTACAGTAGTTTGATGATTATACAAATCGTTGTCATAAGTGTCATAAGAAACTACGTTTATCCACTACACCATGCGTATAGTCACATATGCCCGTGCAGTCAATGTATGTGCTTATTTTCATCATATGGTTTGTCGTATTCATATTATGAAATTCATATTACAATTAGAGATGTCCGGATATCCGTATCCTCGTGTATCCGACAGTGAAAAGATCTGACTCCATATTCAGATTTAAAGGTCATTAAAATTTTATTCATAATAAAAATAATGCTGTTTTTTTCAAATATATGAAGTTGTCACTCAACAGTTTGGTAGCTCATAATCATTAATTTTTATATTTATGAGGTTACTATTTGATGATACTTTTATGGAGATCAAATCTCGAATCTTAGTGTAATGTTCCTGAAAGTCAACTATTCTATTTTATTAAAAAATCAAAATTCGTATACGTACTCAGGTATCTAGTTCGTATTTGTAAATCTCTATTCGAAAATCGAAAGTATACATGTTTAAGAATTCAGAAATATCCTTGTTTTGTTATAAAACCAGTGCTGTACTTTGGGCGTATATTATTGAATAGACATTAAGGAAAACTTGAAATGAACTTAATAGCAACCCGTCTGGCCAGTGAGGCCAAAGACGACCTTCAGGTGATGTAGAAATAGGATCATGTAGGTGCAAAGAAACCTACATTAAATATAAATGATATACATAAATTTACCGCTGTACTCGTATATACTATTAACTGACCCACGCAACCTCGTTTGCGTCTTATATGACCCTTAGCGTGAAAATTTTCCCCCGTTTTTGAAACATTTTTCATTGGTGCTCCGCTCCTATTAGTATTAGCGTGATGATATATAGCCTATAGCCTTCCTCGATAAATGGACTATCTAACACTGAAATATTTTTTTTAAATTGTACCAGCGGTTCCTGAGATTAACGTGTTCTAACAAACAAATAAACTATCTCTTCAGCCTTTTAATATTAGTATAGATATTAATAAACACACAATACAAAAAATATTATAATACTATATAATACTATATAATACACAGTCAGGTTGTGTTTGTGCTGCCAATTTATTCCAGAGAAGTTCACGTACTTTCAACTTGAACGTAAGACGGTTTGTAGACATCCTGATTTCGGATGGGCGCGCATTCCAGAGAAGAACAGACTGCACATAGAAGGAGGAATGGACAAAGTCAGAAGTGTGAGAGGGGCATTGAAGAAGCATATTGTTTGTGGAACGAAGATTTTGGTCGTGGTTGGAGCATACGAATCGAAGGTGAGGTGCAAGGTATTTAGGTAACAATGGAGAGGTGAGGAAAGAAAAAAGAGAAGTCAGTGCTCGCAAATTGCGGCGCTGGCGAATAAGGAGCCATTACAATTGCAATTACAATAATATCTTAGACGAATCGAAATATTTCAAAAGAATACTGTTTTTTTTAAAGAGAACTCTGAAATTATGAACAAATCGTTTTTCTTTTTTTTATAGTGTATGGGGCAAACGAGCAGACGTATCGCCTGATGGTAAGCGATTACCGCCGCCCATGGACACCCGCAACACCAGAGACGTCACAAGTGCGTTGCCGGCCTTTAGGGGCCATCCATAAAGTACGTCACACGAATTTCATGATTTTTTGAGCCCCCCTTCCCGTCCTTGTCACAGGTGGTCACATTTCTGAGACCCCCCCCTCCCTAGTGTGACGTCAAATGTTTTGCAATTTCACATCGAAAAATTATTAAATTAAAACAGCAGTTCCGAAATTAGTTTTATTTCCTTTTAAATTAAGTACTTTTTTTATGAAATCAACATTAACATCAAATATTTGTAACAATAACAAAGCAATAAACTATTGAATATAAAGAAAAAGAAGAAGAAAGAAACTCAATCATCTTCAGTCCATGGACTTTGAACCCACTCCTTTAAATTATTTATAACTGGCATGGCAGTCACTTCGTTCTCATTTATTCGTATTATATTAGATATTGAAATGTGATGTCACGAAACTTAGGACCCCTCCCACCCCTTGTCACACCATGTCACACTTTGTCGACCCCCTCCCCCCCCCTTTACGTGTGACGTTCTTTATGGATGGTCCCTTAGGGAATGGGGAGAGGCGGGGGGAGGGGAGTTGTTGGGGCGAGGAGGGGGGAGGGGAGTTGTCGGGGGAGAGGATGGAGTATAGGCCCCCGGTATCCTCACTCACTCGGTGAAAAATAACGCAAGCGCTATTTCACACCGGTTTTGTGTGAGGCCGTGGTATCACACCGGTCGAGCCGGCCCATTCATGCCGTAGCGTGGCTCTCCCACGGTTAAATCCTGTGTCGCGGTGAACATAGTGTGGGTCGCCATGCTGCACTGTTCACGTTCGCATTGAGGATTGTGACCACCAATGTTGGATTCTACTCATTCTTTCTATCAGGCAGAGTAGAGTCATTTTGGTAGCTTGAACAAAAAAAAATGTTATGAGCATCCGTGAAACGTACTCCCAGGCTCAAAATAACAATTAGTGGATCACTAAAAGTGTTGTCTCGTATGGGGTTTAAACCTACAACATACAGTGTGTGTAGTAGAAAGTGACGTGACGTCCATTTAAACCACGACTTACTGGCAATTAATTGTACCGCCCCCGTTAAATTTGAGAACGAAAAGGAAATAACGATGTTTAAGGCAATTCTAGTATGTAAATCATGTTTCACTAGTTCATTCCCAAGGTATAATGTAAATGAATATGAAAAATATATTACAAACAGTCCAATCAAAACTTAACAATACCGTTGCAGAAGCTATTTCGTGTGTAATCCTTCGCGTCCGAGTCTGTGAAAGGTACAGTGGGCGAGTCTCGGATAGAGAATCTATTCTCGGAATAGTTGCGCAACTCCAATTAAAAACGTCTAACACAATTCTGAGAATCAGGAATATTCGTATCCATTTACCAAGGACTTTATAAATAAACGCTCATAACATTTTATGCTCTATAAATTGGTGAAATATCTACAGTTTTCTTTTTGACGTCATTATTGACTTACGTACTAAATTATTCAATGAATAGTACAAATATTCTAAGAAAAACAAAATTTGTTACCTATTTATAGCCAATTTTTTCACGTCTTTACTTACCCATTTATAGCAGCATATAAAGCAGTATCCTTGGGTCTATTGGTCCTATTGGCTTCTTGGTAGGTATAGTACGATTTAGGATTTGATTCCTAAATCCCACTAGAAATAGGACGAAAGTCAAAGTGGAAAGAGACATACAATTAAAGGACGTACGTTCCGCTACAGAGAAACAAATGTGCCAGACATGAGGGCGGAGGTAACAAAACAGAATGTAGCAAGAAGGAGGTGGAATAGCAATGTGGTGATGAATTTTTATTGTAAGAGGATTACTTAAATAAATAAATAAATATATCGGGCATTTAATACACAACGCCATCTAGTCCCAAACTAAGCAGAGCTTGTGTTATGGGTACTAGACAACTGACATAAATACATATATACTGTTTTTTTTTTGTAAATACATACATACATATCAACACCCTAACTCTGAAACCTATATTTGTAGGTCATACAAAGATCTGGTCCGACCCGGGCATCGAACCCGAGACCTGAAGTATACCAGTCGCATACGCTGCCACTGCGCCAACGAGGCAGTCAAGATTGTCACAAAGGCGACGTAACGTCTTCTCTATTTTCACCTCAGGCAGAAACTGATCGAATTGACGAAAACCGCTTATGACAGTTATCAGTACGAAGGTACGACTATTGAAAGCTGTTGTTGATGATAGCTAGTCAGTTGAGACTGTTCAGGTAATAACACTCACTCTGTTTACTTATTCTAGTTTCTCTTGAAGGACTTTTTTTTATTGGTAAGGGCAAACGAGCAGACGTATCACATGACTGTAAGCGATTATCGCCGCCCGTAGACATCCGCAACACCAGAGGCGTCGCAAGTGCGTTGCCGACCTTTTAAGAAGGAGTATGCTCTTTTCTTGAATGTTTTGATACACATTAATGAAACGGACACAAAGAATATCTACACTTAGAGCAATAAGTTGTAGATCATACAAAGTATGGTCTTATGGGGAGATCGAACTCACAATTGTCAGCATAAAAAGTAAGAAACGGTGGAGTGACTGGTAATATCAGTAAGCGCTCCATGCATTATATGGGCGTACCTATGACATTAACAACAGCGCCTGGACCTTGAAACGTCTGTGGACCATTTCGTTATCTTTTAAAATGATTGCTTTTTTAATCAAAGCGGCTAAATTTGCCAGACCTAAGCAATTTATGTTATACGTGGTTTCAATCGTATCGGGATTACAAGAGGTTAGAAAAAAGATTTGAATCTTGGATAATAATTTTCTTGTCATTACAGTCCAGATGTAACCTGGATTGTAGTTAGGGTAATTCACGAAAAATCTGTTTTTATTTGAGCCTTTGATATGTCTAAAAGTTTTCACTTTAGGCTGCACATGGTTTTCGAGTATAATATTTAATATAAACACACATGTAATCTAACGGGATAAGCTTAAAAATTTAGATAGCATTCAAGGAATCTGATTAAAGTCTCTCAAATAAGGTGCGAATTAAGTTCTATAAATAAATATTGGTATGTTTTGATATTTTTGTGGTCACGTGTTGCGGCGTCCGAGGCTGCCGTCAAGGTCATGTAAGCATTAGGTTCAATAATTTCGTAATAAAAGTGTTGATTATACCGCCAAACAAGCTGTCTGAGATATTTCTAACAACGAATTTAGAAGAATTTACTGTCGTGCTTTTCGAGATGTTCTAGGTGATAAATACGACTTCGTCTTTGGGTGCACAGGATGAGTTTCTCTATAATGTATTTATATGTACTTAATCACTCGACTCTTTGGTCTAGCGGTGGTGTATGCAATTGCGGATCCCGGGTTGAGTCAAAAAGTATTATTGAGTTTTCCTGATTATATAGAAATGCTTAATAACAGCACGATTAAGCCTGCGCTTAATTTTTTCCCTGTCGTGTCGGATAGCCATCCCATCGGATTATAAGAGTGAGGGCTGATCTCCGTTAAGACTAGCCGCCTAAGTCATTTATCTGCTAATAATTCCTGATAACGCTGGCTCAAAGTGAAGAAGAAGCGCTATAACCCTTTTTATAACAACGTCCTTAACTCGTTTCTGTTGCTCGGCAAAAATATACGTATCGTGTGACTTTGAACGTGATGTCGTCGGCATTGCCTGTGATATCCACGGGTCGAGGAACACGTCAGAGGTCGATTCTCAGTGAGTGGCGCGCGTGACTTTCCTATCCCTCAATAGTCACCATATAGCTTTTGATTAATGAGGCAGCATGTTGCATGGTTTTCTACAAAACAGAGTGCCATCTGCTCATCTCATTTCAATGACATAAGTTCTATGACCTTGAGGATTTGTTACCTTATTTCCTAGAAAAAAGTGATTGAAAATTTTAATTTTAACTTAATTAATGTTGTTATTAATTTCAGGCGATAAGTTTGTATAGTCCATAAAACGAATTACATTCTTATGGATCATTCCCATGTTGTTTTGAAACTGAGAGTATTGATTTGTTAAGTTAACATAAAAAAGTATTTCATACTGGAAATAAGTCTTAAGTAAGATTATTTCGAAAAATTTGATAAATTTAGACGCATATACGCGTCGCTGCTCGGAGTACTTTATATAGACGCCTCTTAGTCTGAGTGGATATCGAGAATATACTTTATATGTAAAAATAGAAATAGTACACCAAAAAAAAGAATTATTTTAATATTAAATGTGTTTATCAAAACCAATTGTTCCACATTGGTCAATTATAAAATAAAAACAAACCATCTCTACTGTCATATGTCGTATTTAGTAAAAAAATATATTTTTAAATTACAAACGGACACTTCACGACTGCCTCTGTGGCGCAGTGGTAGCGTATGCGACTGCTGTTCTTGAGGTCTCGGGTTCGATTCCCGGATCGGACCAAATGTTTTTATGATCTACAAATATTTGTTTCGAAGTTTGGATGTTTTCTATGTATAATATGTATGTATTTACAAAAAAAAAGTACATATGTATTTATATCAGTTGTCTAGTACCCATAACACAAGCTCGGCTTAGCTTGGGACTAGATGGCGTTGTGTGTAAGATGTGAGAAATATTTATTTATTTATTACTTAAATTTTATTTATCTGTAAAGATTAAAACTGGTAATCTATAATAATAAGATTATTATGATACTAATATTAGTTTTCACTTCCCCTATTACTGTCCATTGGGTACACAAGACACTACCCTTAAATCCTGTCTTGAGATTGCAAATTAAGCGATAAGGGCGCCATTTGTACTGACCTAGCATTAAGTAATTTATTTAGTTATCTGTTGTACACTATTACTATTATTTATTGTGATAGTTTAAACGGCAAGTACTTATACTTAAAGTTTTGGTCTATACATATGTCTGTATGCATGTATACTCCGAGATCTGACAGATGCACATGACTCAGAATTTGTACTTACTCACTTGAGTTTTCCCTCTATATGACTCACTTCAAGAGGGCTGCATATATGATGGCGGATGTGACGACCCTCCTAATAACGAGTAGCTAAACATACATACATAAATTAATATATGTATATATATAAAGTCCCACACATATTTGCATTATTTTTCTACGTGAAATGAAATCATTTATTCTGCAGTTAGGCAACAAATACACTTTAACTAAGTAGATAAGTTTAGCCTTTCCTAACTGTACCAGTGATGAGAAGAATTGGGGAAGCCAAACACAGGAATCATCGTCTCTGTGGCATGCGATCCCGACTCACTGGGATCAGCGGACTTCAGCCCCGACTCACTGGGACTAGCGGCATTCAGTTCCGACTCACTGGAACGTGCGGCATTCAGTTCCGACTCACTGGAACTACTCACTCCTGGCACTGGCAAGCTCCGCATCAGAGCACAGACAGCTGACTCAACATATATCGACCTCCAGTCTTGGAGGGGAGTGATGTGGCGACCTCCACATACAGCGCCATCTACCGAAGATACACTGAACTACGAAGTAACGCACTGTACCTACAAACTACACTACACGGAGTAACTACCAATCCTGAATCGCGCAAATAAAGTTCCCGCGCCGATTATCATATATACAACATCCCAACATCAACTGTTGGGCAGTAGCCCGCCAGGCATGATCACCTCGCCTGGTCGGAGGATCCTCCCTTTGTGTTGGGTGGAACATTATACCCGTTCCCCCACAAGTATCTTCTTAAAATTCAAAAGACATTCTATCACAAAATAAAACAAAAGGATAATTATAATTCGAATTAACACTGTCAGTAATTGGTAAAAATATAAATAAAACAAAAAAAATACATCTATAAAAAAGAAAAGAATCTGTTTCAAATTATAAATTATCGTCACGCCATTTATATGTACACAGAAAGTGTACAGCATGTGGTAAATGGATAGCTCAGTCCGAGGCGGTTTTATCATTTAAATATTCTGCTATGGCATAACGATTAGTCAACGTAAATAAAAAAAATCTAACTAATTTGTTAAGTGACAAATTAAATTTTACTAAATAAGGCAGCTCTATTAAAAATTCAGTACATAAACAATTCGAGAGTATTTAACAAGCACCTGTAGAAGTAAGTATGTGTGCTTTTCAGCCGGTTCCATTCTGACATTCCACTTCACCTTGAGCTCCGGTGAGGTTTACGCATGTTAAAATAAAGATATAATTATCTCTATAGAAACCTAAGATTATTGATGTTTTTTAAATTAATTAAAGTTTCCTATTATTTTACTCTATTCCAATAGCAATCTATACTCCACTATACAAGATAAAATAATATTCATATTAAATATAAATAAAAATATAACTCAACATAATCCTAAAATGAAATGGTCTGAAGTGAACAAACAAATAATATTAAATTAGCGCAATATTTTGTTTGATGTAAAGTCAGCCCTTGCCGCTTTGTGAAGCGAGAATATTTAAACTTTTTTAGCTCGAATGCAAATAGTGAAGACTTCTCGCTAGATTAATTCCAAGAAGGCTAGTTTCATTACAACATATCTTTCCTTTAAACTACTTCACAGAAAGTACATTTTCACTTAAATTATGAACAGGAAAACACTGTTTTTTTTTTAATATCCGAAAGTCTAGTACATACACCGTTAATTAAAACGGCGTTGGCACTAGAGATTTGGAGATTTTTAAACTATAAAATTGGTTAAATACTTGACTTAAAAGATTGTTGCTGTGGTTTGTGTCGATCTATGACTTTGTATATGTATAACTTTGTCTACATAACAGAGGATTAGAAATAATTAATAATTACAAACATTACTTGATAAATATGCATTATTGGCACAAACCTGGTGAAGGTTCCAGAAATTCCTTCGATTCGGGTAGCCTTATCATCAGCTGATGAAGACATAAAAACAATTATACAATTTACACAGACGATTCAAATAAACTCAAAATAATTGTGTATCAGTTAATTGTTTACAATAAAATAGAAATCTTATTTGAGTGACATAATTCGACACAATGAAAAATAGTTTTGAATAAATGAAATATGTTTGTCTAACTTTGTACAATATGCTGCTATATGCTGATGCTATTATTCAATAATTGCAGTGTAAATCGAAATTATCCTCCTATTACAAATCGATTATCTGTCTGAGATAGACAATTAGGTTGATTGCTGTTTGCGAGCTTTGTACGCACCTACATGTACATATGAATGTAGGCTTACCTACCTGATAGTTTAGCCATAGGTCACCATTATATAGACATACAATTAGCAAACTACACTAATATTCGCCTACCGACTATGATAAGGCCTTTTTCTTTTTTTAACGTGTGGAAACCCCCTCGGGCCGTCACCCCACCGGGGTTTGCGGCGGGGTGGTGTGTCGGAATCGAACCGACTAAAACCACACGGTGTGCCAACTCTGCGCCTGAGAGGGGAGGGGTCCGGCAACTGCAGTTATTAACACGACCGGACCCCGACTATGATAAGGCCGGGCCAGCCATTGTAATACCTTCCTACCTTCTATTCTACCTAATATTTTAAAGCTGAAGTCAGATCACCAAAAAAACAGGAATATACAGAGTACAGGTACGGGCTTTTGGTGGAAAAACGGAGATGCAAAATGTTGGTTAATAGCATACAATTTTTCAAACCCCTTAATTCTATTACCAATCACAACGTAAAATGTGGTAACGATCGAGTGGATGTGATATAAACTCACACTACTGAACACAACAGAGTTCGATTCCAACACAGTACTTCACTGAGAACCTTGGTTAAGTGAAAATACACGGTGAAAATAAAATTATATCTGTCTTCTATTATTATACACAAAAGTAGTACCTAAGGCTGTGGACACAAAGTCAGCGGTAGCGGGGTGGCATTGGCGGTGTTGAAGGTAGCCGCACGAGCGCGTTCTATATGGAACAGCTCCTTAGCTGCAAAGGCAGAGAAGTGTAAAGCGACGGCAATTCTACATTCATCGCGACGCTAACGTCGCTGCTTCGCGGCCGCTGACTTCGAGACCTCGGCCTGACGCAAACATCGAAATTTAAGATCGAAAAGGCGAGTATAGTATTATAAACTATCGTTCCTACAATTACACATTGCAACTGTACTTTTATCATTAAAGTTACGTGTGGTTACCTCAACAGAATTTATATTAAACGGCTTATATAGATAGAATTCGAAAGATATATATTGCACATGCATGTGAATAAACTGTGAATTGTTATATTAAAGCTTACTACTGACTTCATGACTTGTTCCCCGTAATGTAAATTTAAAACTGGTCGCATAAAAAGGACAGTTATAACCCTACACTTGGTGTTGTCTATATCTAAGCGGGCAAAGAAGCACATAGGTCACCAGAATGGAAGGCTTGCCACCCAAGAGTCACAAGCTCATTGTCTACCTTTGAAGAAGGAGTACGTTGTTTTCTTGAAGGTTTGAAGGTTGCATTAGTACGGAAATAAAGTAAAGGATAATTTGTTCCACATGTCTTTTTTTTATTATATAGCGGGCAAACGAGCAGACATATCGCCTGATAGTAAGCGATTACCGTCGCCCATGGACACCCGCAATACCAGAGGCGTTACAAGTGCTTTGCCGGCCTTTAGGAAGGAGTACGCTAGTCTTGATTAATCGTTTAAAATAAATATATTATTGTTACTTATATAGTTGTCCGTGTATCAATCTGAATGGAAGGTATTCTGCAGTAGTCATAAATCAAAAGAGAGTTTAGCAGTTCACAGCTGGACATAATCCTATCCTTAGAAAGAAGGTTTTGATTTATAAGTTTAAGTTGTTTTTTTATGTATGAGCCGGCCAAAGTGACTCCACGCTGCCTGATGGAAAGCATGAGCAGGATCCAAGAGTGGTGGTCACCATACTTATTGTGAACTAGTTGAACCCCGCGGTGTTACCCGCGGATATTATCGTATCGTGGGTAACGTCGCGGGACGAAGCTAGTCTAAAAAATGTAAGCCTAAGTTACTCCTTGTACCATCAGCTACCTACCAGTGAAAGTCCCGTCCAAATCGGTCCAGCCGTTCCAGAGATTAGCCGGAACAAACAGACAGACAGACAGACAAAAATTTTAAAAATATATATTTTGGTATGTGTACCGTATATACCGTGCATGCAGTAGAAAGCGGTTATTTTAATATTACAAAAATACACTCCAATTTTATTTTTCATATTCATATTCTTGCATGATCAATCCAGGTCAAAATGTGCAATGACCTTGATTGCACAATCTGATCTTGAATCCCCTGGAAAATTGATCCAGGTCAATCAATCAGGTAGATTATTGACCTGGACCTACGGTATATGTATAACTACTACTAATAAAAAAATTCGAGATTTCTTTAATTGTAAAATTGTGTAGAACTAACAGAAATATTATTATGAAACACTATATAATATGTAACATCAGACTACGACTTTTAGGAGTAGACCAGAGTGACCTTACACATAAATGCAACTGTAGAAAATGATCCATGTGTACCTACACATATAGGTATGTAGCAAACGAGTTTTAAACATTATTAAGTTTGTAAACGAGACTTTGAAAACCGCCAATAAGTATGAATGAAATATTTTAGATATAATTGAAACATTCCTTCAGTAATCTAAGAGGTCGCATGACCTTTCCGTGAGAGTCGAGGCCCTCCCCTTTTCCGGTCCGGAGGCTGTACTTCCTGTAGCCGGCCCGGCGGCCTGCGAGCTTCCGTCGAACTTCGTTCGGCTTCAAAATCATTATTGATACGAAACAAATTAACCTACGTCATTTAGTAAATATTTTGAGTTAAATTTCTGTAGAGAAAAAATATACACTACCTTTTACAGTAGACTTCACTCGGGGACAATACTTTTTTAACCACATACGCGCATGTCCTATTTGTCCAAGTGTATTCTAAATTTCATGTTAATCGGTTGTCGGTCACCAGTTTTCTATGTTGTCGTTTTACATAACTAACTGCTATTTAGACGAAGGTGGGCAACAGGCAGAAAGGTTATCTGAGAGAAAGTAAGGACTGTCATTAGACGTCTGGGACTCAAGATTTCGTACCGTTAAAATTTTACCGTGGGAGAGCCACGCTTCAGCATAAATGGCCCGGCTCGACCGGAGTGATACCACGGCCTCACAGAAAACCGGTGTGAAATAGCGCTTGAGCTGTGTTTCACCGAGTGAGTGAGGATACCGGAGGCCTCTACCCCATCCCCTCACCCATCCCCGTCCCCATCCCCTTAAGGCGGGCAACGCACTTGTGACGCCTCTGGTGTTGCGGGTGTCCATGGGCGGCGGTAATCGCTTACCATCAGGCGATAGGTCTGCTCGTTTGCCCCCTACACAATAAAAAAAAAAATTGCCTGACCTGGAATGGGAACCAATCATTTTTATGCAGAAACACTTGAACATGCATTTCTTTCTTATTTTAAAAACCTCGGTATTATTTGCTACAAACAGTTAACCAAGCCTTTCTCCCAAGCTCTAAATCAAAACTCATCGATTTTGTTTCAACATTCTGAGCTTGAAAGCGACACAGACAGATCAACCTACTTTTGCTACATATAAAAATACTACTGGTAGCTGACCCACGCAGCCTCG
Organism: Spilarctia lutea; assembly: GCA_916048165.1. NCBI lineage: Eukaryota > Metazoa > Arthropoda > Insecta > Lepidoptera > Erebidae > Spilarctia > Spilarctia lutea. Next base: position 9,084,154 of record OU696488.1, read on the forward strand.
TTTGCGTCTCCTGTTGCCCGTAGCGTGATGATATATAGTCTATAGCCTTCCCTGATAAATGAGCTAACACTAAAAGATTTTTTCAAATCGGACCTTACTGAGGACGTTCCAACAAACAAATTCTTCAGTTTTGTATATTAGTGTAGATTAATTTGCTTATACGTACGTACTATGTTATATTCTTATCTGTATTGCCCCTATAGTCTCGTGGCCCTGACCGCTAAGCCTGAGATTGTGGGTTCAATTCCCACTCGGGACAGATAACTGTGTGATGAGCACTATTTATTATTGTATTTTGTTTAACTTGAATCTATTTGCATTATAAATTAATAAAATGAAAGTGTCTGTTTGTAATTTCAAATTATAAGGTTTTCAATAAATGCATATAAAAGTATATACGATTGTCATATTCCAAGCCTTTATTACTCCTAAGATTACTACTAGTTCAACCAGTTTTACCTGAATGTCAGTTTTTCAACCCTGAGGGTGAACTATTTGTCAGTATATTTAAGGGTACTGATTTCCCAATAACGATTGCCATAGATGTTAATGACAATCGGGACCGACGGCTTAACGGGCTCTCCGAGGCACAGGCGGGATACACCGCCATCTTCCATATTCCGAGCTACTATTAAGAAATTCTTGTAAGAAAAACGCAGCAGCAGTCCGACCCGGGAATCGAACTTGAGACCTCATGATCTGCAGTCGCTTACGACTACTAGACCAACCAGGTAATCTGAAAGTATACACGATACTAACATTTTTTTTTGTGTCTGTTTGTCTGTCTATCTGTTCCAGCTATATCTGGGAAGGCTCGACCTCCCGCCCCTCCAACCTCCTCAGAAATGTAACCTTCTAAACCAACCAAGAAATGACTAAGCTTTAAGGGCGTCTTATCCTGAAATTTGAAGCCTGTAGCCAGTCGATGTTTTTGAAGATAAATTGTTTAAGGAACGTTGTATTGCCTCGTCATCATCATCATTATCAGCCTTTAACAGTCCACTGCTGGACATAGGCCTCTCCTTAGAAAAGAGTTTTTATCATATTACCATGCAGGTCAGAGAGGTTGGTATAAGGTTTATTTCCAGTTTTCTTTCTCTTTGCAATGATGTTGTTTTGGGTATTTATATCTGACCTGGCCGTCTATCGAACAGACCTTTTTTTTCCTTAAATCATACAATTCCAATATCCTCTTCATCATCCATTAAAATATATTCTATACTAGACGTTGCCCGCGGCTCCACCCGCGTTTATGTCGGTTTTTTCGTGTTTTTTCGTGGTCGCGGATATGTGATTGATGCAAAAATTAGATAAAAACAATCCTTGATGCGGATTATATATCATTCTAAAATTTCAGCTCGATCGGTGCAGAACTTTTTGAGTTTTTGAAGAATACACAAACCAACATAACATTTTTATATATATAAGATATATATTCTATATTTAACTCGACGCCATTCTTATTCCACTAGAAATAATATCTAGTTAGTATTAATTGGACAATAGGTATTCAGTAGTCTACTGACGTCTTTGCGATCTAATTTGTAGTACTCAAAGCTGAAAAATATTTAGTTTATTATCTCATAAACTACCCTACGACTAAGAAAATTTAATACCAAGAAGGCAACCCTTACGTGTGCAAAACATTAATCCAGATATGACAGGAGGTGACTCTGGTAGTAAACCTCCTAGTTTTATTCCCTAATAACTTCAAACCCTAGTCGGAGTCAATAAAACTGCACCGCAAGGGTACTTGTATACTACCTATTTGGCATCAAAATTATCAAGCTTCGATTTAAATAAAGACAAATTACGCCAAAAAAAAATTGTCTCTCCAACTTTCCAAAATCATTTTTCAAAAAATGAAGTTACCGCCATTTTATTTTACCGCGCTTATAAATATTGCTATAATTTACGTCAGACCGTGCAAAGAACGTTCAGAATCCAATAACTTTGCTTATGACAATATTCCTTAGTGAGACCAAAATAGATACGCTGGAGTTGTTCTTTGTAGCAGCCCCTAAATAGAGTGCGTAATAGGAAGGGGAGGCCGGAGGGCGACCCTCGCCTCGCGCATGCGCACACACACACACCTACCGCACTAATATCGGTTTTATTACAACGGTTTTGTTGTTCTTCTGTGTTAATTTATTTGAGAAAATTATAATGAAACTGATATAAAAATATATATAAAGACAAATAACTCGTTGTTATATTTAAGGTCACGAATTTCTAATTTATTTTATTTTAACCGGAATTATTTACCTGATAGGTTGGTAGGAACAAAGGAATGACATGAAGAAACAAAGAAACAGACTTCTGATGTGCTTAAAATGGAGGTTTTGTACATTTGACTTATTGAGAAGCGATTTAATAGAAATAAATAAGACACTCGAATGAACAGTGGTTTGAAATGTAGCAGAGCAGTGTACAGAGGGTGCGGTGTTCGAGTGTCACCCGCTCGGCAGATGTGCGCTGCACGTGGCGAACGTCCGTCGAACGCTGCGCACAATGGAACGCAATTCCGTCTAATATGGCCGCCGCTGGGGAGCCTTCCCGCCCTTTTCACTGACGTTTATTATGTTGACGCAACTACCAACATTATAATGTTAATTAAAAAGCAAATGGTTAACTTCAGCGTATAGTTTATGGAAATTGTAAAACATTTTAATTAGAATAATGATTTCAGTGAACGGAGTTCGCAATGAAACGTTCAGTGGTTCTCATGTATGTCGTAGTCATGGGTAGGTATCGGGTTTAACTCGTATCCTATTTATAAGCATTGAATACTCACGTATATAAGACAATTGTGTTTATTAAATAATATTGAATGCTATTATACCTATGTATGTAAAATAATCTTAATTATGAATGAAGGTGTTACGTCCATAAAGAAATTAAATCATGTGATAGCTTTAATTTTTTTCTTTTGTGGTAAAAGTCGTGCGTGTTTTTCAGCTGAATAAGCAAAAGTTCCGGTTCCATTTCAAGACGTTAAGAAAACTTGTCATTAACTTAAAGAATAATTATTTAAAAAATGAATTCATGATTTTATTTTGTGTGTCACTACGGCAAGCCAAAAGGAAGGGTAATAGTTTTGGTAATTTATTTATGTTTGTATTTTCCACCGTAACCTAAACTACTGAACTGATTTTAATGAATAACGTGTCAATGATTCGTAATAATGGCCCGGGTAATATAAGCTTTAAAGTTTATCAAAAGTTTTTTTCTTTAAGGTTAGAGACACCTTTTGTATTTTCTTAAAGATACTCTACAACTACCACAACTATTGTACTCAACTATCACTTAGGCAGACATTAATTTATATTTAGTCACAGACGTATTTTTAAAAACTCAAATCTCAGAACTCTTAATTAGTCACAGTCACAGGTACCTACGTTGCGTATTTTAACATGCGGTATTTATGAAATCTCTGACTGAAACTGAAAAAAAGTAAAGTTAGATTTTACACTTTTTAGTGTATTCCCTTCCAAACAAATTGTGTTATTTTTAATTGCAAGGACAGCGTATGATATAAGCGTCCGCGACTCCGTTCTCTACTGCGCTGAGTGTTGTGGACTCAAATCTCATATGGTGTCCTATTGTGTGATCTTCAAATTCAAAATTGTTGGGCCTATCGTAAAAGAAAATAAGAAAGTCCGTACAAATTAATCCAAATAAAAAAGACATGAAAAAGACATGACAAAGACAAAAGGAAAAAGTAATGAGCTATTTAGAATAGACTTTTATTAATTACCTTACTTGCTAGATCATCTTCCTAGCGTTTACTATTCCCAAGATTATTTGAGGTCGACTAGTAGTTCAACCGGTTTCACCGCTAGACCAACGAGCCAGTCTTCTTCTTTAATTAATTATTACTTTATTAATTTAAGTCTCTATATCTCCCTCTTAGCCATTTTCCGTGTCTGACAAACCAGCACACGAGCAATAGCAATATTTTGACCTTTGGAAAACCCCAACGACTCGCGGTGAATTGGTTCTTATTTTACAAGCCAACCGACTAAATTCACAGATATATAAGTTTCTACGATTGTGACGATTTTTTTTCCGAATATAATTCGTGTTTAATCATTCAAAATAATATCTGATTGCAATAATTTCTGTCCAAATTAAACTTTTGTCTAGATACGAATTTTTATTAGTCAAACAAAGAACGTTTATCATACTAACATTATAAATGTGAATGTGTTTGTTACACTTTCACGGGAAATGAAACTTTGTACACATCTTCTTGGAAGTATTAGAAGTAACATAGGGTACTTTTATTAAAAGCGAGCGAAACCGCGAATAAAAGTTAGTAATATATAAATCCGTTTCTATTATGTAATTAAGTCCTTGTTCTTAAATGACATTAAAAACAATGGAACAAGCTTTCTAAATGAAAACTAGATTTGCGCGATGGATCCCAGAATACAGACGAAACATATTAAAATAACTTTTCTTTTGTTTATACACACCTGGTATACGTAAACACCGGATCATTGAAACATAGAGAACACGTTTATGCATACAAAGACTGTCAATGAGCGGAAATTAAACGCGCGGCGAACGTTGCAGCCAAACGCTTTACCGTTGCTTCACATAAGTCGAAAGCAAAAATAAAACAAGGTCCATGCAAAGAATAAAACTTATGTCAAAACCTGGCGCGATCATAGCTGTGGAATGTATTTGAACGGTCGGGCGTACATCACCGTCCGCTTTACTTATATCTTTCACTTGCATGCTCGTCGGTAACTTAAGTCGCCAATAATCGACAGTGCCCTTGGCCGAGAAATATTCACCCCTGTGTTCCATAAATACTAGGGCATATTTCTATAATCATCATCATTACAGCCCGCCATTTCAATACCAACATGTTTGATTAAAGATATATACAAAGCTGAAGAGTTTGTTTGTTTACTTGATCGTGCTAATCTCAGGAACTACTGATCCGATTTGAAGAATTCTTTCAATGTTAAATAGCCCATTTATCGAGGAAGGTTGTAGACTATATATCATTACGCTAAGACCAATAGGAGCGAAGCACCAGTGAAGAATGTTTCAAAAACGGGGGAATATTATCACGTTACGGGCAATAGGAGACGCAAACGAGGTTGCGTGGGTCAGCTAGTTTGTTAATAAACGAATGTATCATGGCATGTTATTTGTACTTGAAATGTTTTTAACTTCGTTTTGTAAAAAAAAATCGTAAAAGTATTTATTCCCGGTCGTTTTAGAACGATTTACCTTTTTGGCTTTATCAACAGCCTTACTTTGCTGGACATAGATCTTTTCTTACTAGAGACAGGTAAAAATTCAGCATTACATAATTTCAATTAATATAAATCCTAAACTAATTGCACCCTTTTAAATATCTTGCACTTAACTTAATTTAACACGAATTCTAATACAGTATTTATTTATTTAAAGAAGATTTGATACAAACCCAACACATTTGGCCAGCGTGGTAGGTTAGGCTATTGATCAAAACCTCCTATTAATGAGAGTCCTAGGATGATGAGAAATTTTAGCTTCGTAGGTTTCTTATTTCTTCAGAAATCATTCGTACGTCTATATATCAGAAAACACATAAAAGTAAAAAACAAATGGCATCATGACGAATTTTCCCAATTGTATTTAGAGACGGTGCAATGTGTAACATTTGGGTTTGGATTTTGTATTATAAATGCGAAAGTAACTGTGTCTGTCTGTTACACTTTCACGCCCAATCCACTGCACCGATTTTAATGAAATTTGGCATTAGCATGGAGATACTTTGGTTCTTCAGAAAGGACATGGGCTGCTCTTTGCTGCGATATCCGAACACGCGAGTGGAGCCGCGGGCAGGAGATAGTCCTCTTTAGGAATGTAAACATTTTCAAACAGGACAAAAGAAGAAAGTAAGAGTATGGATAAGAGTATTACATGATATAACAATATCATGAGAGTTAGGATAAAGGAGAACGTAAATCTCGGATGAGAACGAGAATGCACCATTTCGAGAAGACCGAGGACACATACTCAAATACCTACATAAAAGTAAATACCAAGATTTCTCACCATATTCTACGAAAATAAAATCATTTAAAGTGGTGCAAGGTGTTAAGTAGCTGACATGGACACCTTGATAAACCAAAGGTTCAGCTGAAATACTCAGACTTAGAACTAAAGGCTTATAGTCAGTCAGAAAGTTCTTGTGTATTGTGTAATGAAGTCTCGTAGCTTTTTGGTAGTGAACTAAACCTTTGATCTTACCAAAAATAGTCAAGACAGTGGTCTTGATGGTGTTAAAAGCATATACGACCTCAAACTTATTTCCCCAATACAGTATTTTGTTATCAACAACTGCGTATATCCCAACTTTCGAGTTTTTGCGTACACTTTGCATAAGCAAATTTATTAAAAGTCATGACTAAGAAATTGGCACACGGGAATCCCCTTAATACAAAATTGCTTTAGGACGGACGTCATTATCAATCCACTATCAATAAAAAGATAAAAACAATGTTTTAAGTAAGCGATAGATAAATGAAATACAATAATGATAACTAGCTGAACAAATGCTAGAAATACTAAACGAAAAAAAAACTATGTTCTTGTTGCGTAAACATAATCATTCTCTCTTTAAAACAACAACCTCAAGACGTATCAGTGATATTTTGATAGTAAAATGCAGTACCGATTTTCTTTTAGATATAAAAAAGCATATACATTAAACACATTCATAGTATTCAAAACTATTTCTAATAACGCAACGTAATTCGATATTTACCACCGATTCTGTTAGTCGCCCGACAGCTTGACCACAGCAGCCCAGCCAGTCATTACGCCGATGGTCAACCGGTTTGTGATCGCATCAGAAAAACAGCTACCTCAGTACCACGACACCCACCCAACCTTCATAACGATGTTCTTCATTCACGATATAAATATAAACTAAGAATGTGTTCAGTTACAATGAATTTCGTGGTAGAGGGTAACCGATATGAGCGAGGGAGAGCTCTACAAATTCGGTGTCAAACTTTTATATAACATTGCGAATTAAAATGTAGCGGTTTAGTGAGTTAGTGCAATATACTTCGTGAAGTAATTGCTCAGAAACGTTATACAACTAATTTGATGCTAACTATCAATACTTTTGTAATCTATAAGGTACCTATATCTTTATAATTACCACGATTCACCGGAAGAGCCACGCTTCGGCATGAATGGGCCGGCTCGACCGGAGTGATACCACGGCCTCACAGAAAACCGGTGGGAAATAGCACTTGCGCTGTGTTTCACCGAGTGAGTGAGGATATCGGAGGCCCATAACCCAACCCCTCCCCCCATTCCCTCTTTCCATCCCCCAAAAGTCGGCAGCGCACTTGTGACGCCTTTGGTGTTGCGTGTGTCCATGGGCGGCGGTAATCGCTTACCATCAGGTGATACGTCAGCACGTTTGCCCACTATTAAATGAAAAAAAATAAGAAAAATACCTTGTGAGGCCAGAACTCAGTTCTTTTTTCGGCTAAGATACTATTGATTTGTATATTTATGAAACATAACATGAACGTTTGGTAAAATTTACGACTTCGGCTAAAAATAGTATCGGTTCATGCAAATCATTGCCTAACCGAATTAAGTAGTGTTATTTGGCTATTTTTAGAAACTAATAAATTAAGTATATGTCATTCGGTTTACGGTAAAACTAAACCAGAAAGAACTTTTTTATGTCGACCTTTGCCACGTCATTTGTAGATGTTAGTGTTAAGTCTAAATCGAAATATATATTTTTGTACTAAACATCCTCTAATAAATTAATATATAGTGAATTCATATTCAAATAAAACTGTAAATTACCAATTATTTATAATAAAATATTATTAAGTTGTAGATATTTTCTACACTTCACCTCTTTTTGTTATAAAAGTAATGGTATGTTTTAGTCAAATTGATGTCCTAATACCTATCCCAGGAGTATGCGATTGTTAAAAGGCTTACCGTACCGTACATCGGGTTACTATCGTCCCTACAAAGTTGCGAGAAAAAAAAACAGTAAAAAACAACGCTTGCAACTTGGCTAGGGGATCCCAGTTGCAAACGTTTTTCTTTCTACAATTGTTAACGCCTGAATTGTCGTGTGTCATTGACTAATCTTAGACAAAGTAATCTTAGACAAATTATTAGCCAATGACACACGAGAATTTAGGTGTTAACTATTGCAGAAATAAAAACGATTGCAACTTGGCTAGGGGGACAGGTGTGTCAGTCGCATCAATAGAATAGTTGAGTTTTGTCTAATAGAAACGGTTTCTATTAATTGTCTATAAAAAATCATAAACTATTAAAAAAAAATCTTTTCCACCTTATATTTTTGATATTGACGTAAGTTGCATTAGATTTCGTAGAGGAGCTAAAAGGCCTCTCAAGGGAGTTATTCCCTACGTCGAGGGAGACTTTAGCTTGAATAGAAAGACAACTGATAGCAAATAGATACATCCTGACTCAGGAAACCGTCTGCGAATTGTAATAACAGTTCTCCTATTGGCATGTATGTTTCTCCACTGTCTATCTATAAAGTTGTTGCGACACTTGCGACATACATCTGAATTTACTTTAACGCCATCTAGTGAAGATTGGTTTAACTAAGAAGTAACTAGGCACCCTGCATCGCACAGTGAAAGTAAGCGTCTTGATTTTAAATATCAACCACTTTTTCTCTAAACATACGCTTTATTTTTAGGTTAAATTATCTTCATAACCTGCCAACATCCGATTTATCTACGTTTACGGAAAATATTATTGACGGACCGACCGTCCAATACAACTACTCCATACCGTATTTTTACAGGTTCGATTGCGATTTATATTCGACGTAAACAGCTTTTAGGGGCCGGACAAGACATTCAACTATAGAATTGTACGGCTCTCTGGAATATGGTCACGTTTATAACTGGATCTCTTTAGAATTTTTAAAGAGCTTCTTGTCCATTAAGATGTAAGATAATTACACACATAATATACATGATACAAGGTAAATGGATTACTTTTACATAGCTTTTTCCCCTTTCTTATATTAACGTGGTTATGTAAAATTCCCAGAGGAAAGAAAATATATTCTGTCATATGTATTAGCATAGACGAAATATTATATATTATTGTCTCTGGTATTAGTTACAGAAATACGCTTGTTTCTACAGAGACCACATATTAATACCATATAGAATCAAACCCTATAACGTTTATATTAAGCATTAAAGTACGACAGGGTAGAAAATGCTAAGTTTTTGGAAATATTTTGTGTGTCCGAAAGCCAAATTATTATATTTATCAACTATTAGTTTGAAGACCTTGGTCACTAAACTAAAATGTTGTAAGTTAATACTTTTTGACATTCAGTGAGATATCAGATGTAATTATGACACGTTTAGATGGGTCCTATTCCCACTTTTTTAACTCTTGCTGTTATTTAATTTTTTTAAAGTTGTAATCTATGTATTTTGTAAAATAGTTCAATAGTAAATGCCGTGATGATATAGCTGAAGGCTATATTGTATGTATTTGTGTGGCAATCCTAAATAACAAAATATAAAAATATCTATCAAATTTTTAACCATATCTTATCATGTGGCACAGTTACATGTCAATAATTATGTCTTCCCTTCCACCTAAATCCCATTTCAATCGTTAATGCTCGAATTGATTTAAAAAAAGTGTTTTCACGCAATATTCAGATCAAGGAAACACATAAGTAAAGCATTTTCCTTCACGTCTGGAAAATTCAAATAAAATAATTAAAAAGCAAACGCACCCTAGTAATATAAAAAAGATTTATCTAAATCGATTCAATGGTTACTGAGAAAATCACAGGAATAAACATGCAGAGGCCAAACACCGTTATGTCAAGACCCTATTTTTGATTCATCTGTTAAAAATAGAAAGTTGTGTGGGAAAACTTTGTCTTCAATAGCTGCCAATGTAATGTAATTTTAACAGACCTTTTTGAATGGAATGAGGACCTAAGTGGTTTCTTAAATCTGTAGAAAGGTACCTTTTGAAGAAAAAGCCTTATTGAGCTCCCGGTCGCGACGTTGCTGATACAGTTTTTTTTTAATTGGACGGGTAACAAGACTGTCGATTATTATTTAAAAGGAAAGAAAAACTCTTTCATGAAAGCACTAACGTGGAGTACACAGATTATTGTCAAGTCATTTTTATCAGCGAACGAAATAAGACTTTGATTGCCGCGGTGGTGCAGTGGTAGTGAATTCGATTGCTGTGCTTGAGGTCTCGGGTTCAAATCCTGGGTCGGGCCAAGTGTTTGTGTGATCTGAGGCGTCACAAGTGCGTTGCCTTCCCTTAGGGGATGCGGAGGGGGATGAGAGGAGAGGTTGGGGTATGAGCCTCCGGTATCCTCACTCACTCGGTGAACCCGGTTCCACACCGATTTTCTATGAGGTCGTGGTATCACTCCGGTCGAGCCGGCCCATTCATGCCGAAGCGTGGCTCTCCCTCGGTTTTAGGAGTAGTAATCCTAAAAAGGCTTTTCGTTTTTAGCATGTTTTTACCTGTGTGTATCCTTTAATACTCTTGTTATTTAGGTAGTGTTCATTTATATCAGTCAATTTTCATATAACTTTGTGTGTTAATTTATGTGAATTTAATTGTCGGAGTTACATGCGCTTCGTAGCTAATGCTGTGAAATTTACGTGGTATTTTTAAAACACAGGTAAGAGTCTCCGCACATATGCTACTTTTTAATTAGCTACAAATTTATCAATCATCTTTTCATCGTATCAACATTCGCTCTTACAATGGACATGTCCATCATTCTATCCACTAACTGTGATATTGAATGTTTAATAATTTATTTGTTAAACAATACTTTTTGTAGGAAATTGTAAAATGGACGTTAACGAAAGGTGTCTTGCTATGTGTTATTCTATATTAACGATTAATTTCAAATCACCAATATTCACTCCTATGTGAATAGCATAGCAAGATGCAGATCGTTCTGACTACGCCGACATTCCTCGACCAAATGTCATCCGACCCCGAATTAATATGGAAATGTTCCTTTTAATATATTTACTCAATTCTGAATACTAGCGGTATTGATTAGCTACTTAATGTGTGCGTTGATTGAAATAATGGATGTGATCATTTACTTTTGAACTTTCCGTGTACCTACCGACTAATGCTAAAAGTATCGCATGCGCGATAGTACTTATATGTAATAACAAAACAAATATTTTAATTATACAACTAGAAGCTTAAGAGTTTTAGAAGTTTTTACTTTGTATCTTCATCCAAATTGTTTTCCGAACGACATCCGAATGAACTTCAATGAACTCGTCATGAAAAACTAAGTATTATTGTTTCCTAGAGACATTGCAGGTATATAAAGAATGTAGGTACGAGTTAGATATAATATCTATTTGCGTGGTTTTAAATAATTTCATTTGAGAGGAAAGTCAGAAGGTCTACAAACAAAGTAATTCTAAAACTAACTCAAACTTCCTTTTGAGGAACCAAATGTCAAATCTCACTCAGAATCATACCTGCATTAGGGAACCTAATTCAATAGTTATTAACAATTTTAGATTATTTCTAAAATGTCAAATATTACTTTCTCTTGTGAAGACCAGCGCAGTAGCCAAAGCAATGTTTTGTCCACAGGTGGCAGGATGCATAACCCGTTTGCTTGGAGATTTATGCATATTTTAACAAACACAAGTAATAAAATCTATTAAAACCATTTTCAAATAACAGCGCATTCACTACAACACCAGAAGTCACAAAGTTTCATTTTACCTGTTTTTACCAAACTACCGCGAAGTCTATATATGTTTATATGTTTATCCGCAACGCCTAAAATACTGAACCGATTATAATGTAACGTGTATAATGAACGGGATGTCAATAGATTCATAATAATGGCCGAGTAACACAGGCTATATAAATGTTATTCAAAGTTATTACGTAGTGGGATTATTGCTTCTTAATTTATTTCTTGTAGAATTTTATTTAATATTATTATTAGTGTACATTATACGATGCCCAACATTTTTTGTGTTGGTAAAAGTTTGTAGTTAGTTTAATGAATCCATGATTAACATCTAGACGTTGATTTCATTTGAAGCTGTGCAACGCTATTTCGATTGGAACAATGTCTACTACTTTACTTATGAAAAGGTTAAACATAATTCATAAACGTTCCAGAGCCATGATGTCTAGAAAAGTATATTTGAACATGTCAAAAAGGTCGAAGGTTTTTTGGTGTTTTCTGGTATATAAACAACGGAAAACTCGCAATCTCTGTTTTAATAATAATAATAAATCTTTGTTGTAACAAAAATGGATAACAAGACACTGTGCAGCCCTAACTACCAAAGTAGCGCTAGCTGTGTGATGAACCAGTAATGAAAATGAACAAACCAGTAGTTACAATAGGAGACAGTAGTTAATTAAGTGTAAGTTTGTATATTTAGATAATATATGTTCATGTGTGAGTGTGAGTATAAGTGTGTGAGGAAGTATGATTTACTGTAAATTTGAGGTTATATGTTAAGATTTGTGTGTACTGATGGGGTGTGAGTTTGAGTTTAGTAATCTTTGCAAAGTCTACCTTTTAACAGGCAAGAACAATAAGAACACTTCTAGTAATGATAAACACACAATGTTATGATAAAATAATATTAAATAAAATAAAATTTACTAGCCGACTTTGCATAGAACACAGGTAAGTAGGTACCAGATATCAGGTTAGTGGTTTTTGATCATGCTATTTTCTGCCTTGCTTTGTCATGCAAAATTATGAACTAAAAATTGATTATATTAAAAAACTCTAAAAAGATTTTCTATGTCGTTACTAAGCATGTTAGTACTGTATAATAAACATAACACTACATACTTGCACTATACAACACAACATTTCTAAATATATTTAGAAATATCGCAAATAATAAAATATATCCAAGCACTTCCTGTTTTAAAGTGTCTCCAAATTGCCACTAACTAAAGGCACAAACAAACAAATACGAGTAGATAATTTAAAATGAAACGTTAAGTGCATTGACAATACAATACAAATGATATACTTAACTAGCTGACCCACGCAACCTACGGGCAATAGTAGATGTAAACGATCTACTATTGCCCGTAGCGTAATAACTTTCCACCGTTTTTGTAACATTCTTCACTGATGATCCGCTCGAAAATGATTTTTTTAAATAGTTTATTCACCTTTTAAACCTTCCCTGGACTACGACAAACATTTTAAAACCAAAATCAGCTAAATCGGCCGAGCCGTTCTCGAGTTTTAGCGAGACTAACGAATAGCAATTCATTTTTATATATCTAGATACAATACAAAAACGTGAAATAAATAGGTATGTAATTATCGGATCTTTGCACCGTTTGCGTCTTATATTGCGCGTAGCGTGAAAATTTTCTGTGAAAAACATTCTTCATTGGTGCTCCGCTCCTATTAGTAGTCGTGATAATATACAGCCTATAGCCTTCCTCGATAAATGAAATATCTAACACCGAAATATTTTTTTAAATCGAACCAGCGGTTCCTGAGATTTACGCGTTCAAACAAATAAACAAACTCTTCAGCTTTATTATTAGAGATTAGTATACATATACAAGAATTGCTCGTTTAAAGGTATTAGATATAGCATAGAAGAAGGCAAACAATCCGAAACCAAGCCTTAACGAATACAGTTCAAAGAATTTAAAACGATCAACCCACTAGCGAAAAACCGTGGCAAATACATAGAAATCTTTAAAACTTAGTTATCCTTCTTCAAACTTAACTTACAAATAAATAAAATTGAAGTGTCTGTTTGTAGTTCAAATTAACACCTTTTAACTAAATACTTTTGAAAATTAAATACAAATCCACTTGTATTGATTCCGATTACTTATTAACGAAAGGTAAATCTTTTAATAGCCTTGGATAATATCATAAGACGAAACCAGTCAGGTGTAATAAAAATAGTGGAATAAGTACAAGTGGGTTTGATTCTAGAATGTATTGCAACAAGTTCCATCAAGTGCCGACAATCGAGAGTGTAATTTTCAAAACTTTTAAAAATATATACAATACCTATTTGCATAAAAAAACAATATTTAAAAAATGTTGTCTGTCTTTCTGCATGTTTGTTCTGGATAATCTCTGTTACAGCTGCACCGATTTTAACGGAACTTTCGTATAGGCAGTATTTTACTTACTTAGATTTCAGAAAGAAATAGGATAGTCAGATGAAGTTACGGTGGTCAGTTAGTATATAGTTTTAAAAAGTAATCATTCTCATGACTATTCTACAAGTAAATTATGAACTATTGACAGTCTTAAGTAGACCGATAATAATATAAAAACGTCGACCACAACCTAGATTGTGTACATAATACATATATTTTGGTGAAAATGTCTAGTTGTGACGTTGCTCTTTCCAAAACATGTAGTTTACTCACTGTAATAAACAGATAAACACAACCATGTTTTATCATGAATAAAACCCAGTGAGGTGCGAGGCGTGTAAACATGCAACATTTAAGAACACACTAGATGTCTACGCACTAAAAGTAAATATAAAGTTTCAGCGAAGTACAACCGACTTGAAATATATTCAAACAGTTATGTACGATATATGCAGGTTGGTACGTATATGTGGATATTTTGTGATCCATAGAAGTTAGGAAAATAGAATTCTCAATTCATTTTTAGTCCTGCGTCTTGTAATATTCTTCTTGGCTGAAGAGAGGCTGTCAAGTCAATTTGAGATTCTAAGAACGTAAACGTTAAAAGAAACTAACAAATGTATGAGAATGACGGTTCTCAGCGCTAAGTCACATTGTCGAAACAAAATATTAGCCAATAATATAAGAGAATACAGATTTCTAGAAAGACGATGGAGATGAAACTTTGGATGTTGGCTAAGGGTACTTTTGCGAGCTTCGTGCCAAGATTCTATATTTTTTTCAGTTCATATATTCTTCAATACTCAACATTTATTCAGTTCCAGTTTACAGTAAAAATCTTAATTCCATTTCATTAAAACAACCAAAATGCTAGTCGTTTTTAAATCACTAACAATAGTTTGTTTACATAAACAAGTCTACGTAACTTCTCTATCACAAATACACAAAATACTTGTACAAAATAGGTCTTGTGGAATTATATTTTAGGCTTACGTTGAGTGTAATTGTGAGCGATAGCAGCGTCACAATAGCTAGATGAACGCATAGAGGGTGTGCAAGGACGCAAGGGCATAAAGGGCGCAGGGTCGCAGTACTGAGGGCGTCGGGGCACTCACGGCCAAGGGTACGCGGGACACGCGCCGCATCCAGCCCTAAGCCGTTAAAAGCCAGTGCATTTATACTTTTTGTTTATAATTCTACGCAAGCTATGAAACTTTGAAACTTCTCATATTATTTTACATCTTTAATTGACTGTCACCCAGTTTTACTTTATTTTTCGTGTTGTAATAGATAATTTCAATGTTGAAACAGAAGGCTATTTTCAGTTTCCTTGAGTTTGTTTCCGCCTGCACGTCCTTACTGTGCCTTGTCGTGGGTAAATGTAGCAATGATACTCCGGTTCATGAATTAAATACATTTCAATGCTTCTACAGTAATACGTTTCGTTATTCTTGTTAATAGATGAAAAACGTTATTCTTCCAGTGAAATAAACATTTCTTTACTTAACTAATACCTACATAGGAAATAGGAATTTTATTCATAATTGTTTGTTAAGTTTGCAAGATCTTTTCAATTTTATGGATGATTAAGATAACGTAAATAATCTGTGTAGTAGTATAGTGGATACTTACTACACTACTTTAATACTGAGAAAATAAGCAAATGAAATTTATAGAGTTGATTAGAACGTTACGTAGACCGCTTAAATCAACCTTAAACAAATATCTTTTAGTACGAATGTTCTAAGTAAACGGAACGAAGACAATATTTACAGTGTCCACGGTTAGCTTTTAGCCCGTTAAATGCAGTAGCAGACAAATGCCCATAGCATGCATATATGCGAGTAATATAAATAGATTATTTCAATATACGGTCCAGGGGATGTCAAAGAGTGTGGACCGTGAGTTTATAAACATGTTTGCACGCGCCGAGAGGAGTCCCGCGACGCGTCACTATACAGTTGCAGGAATATGTTCGCCGGCAAAGATTCGGACAACTTCATTTTAATTTATTCCAAGTAGAATAACTTGTCATTAAAATCTGCTATTTAGCGGGACATTACTTAATACTGTAGGTTTAATCCTAAATACATACTCAAAAGCTGATTATTGATAGACAAATGTTTCATTGAATTTAAAGTGTGTAACAATTATCCATTATTGGTTTAAAGACCGACTAAACTAAAGAAGTGTGCAATATTATTTATAAAATGAAGTTTAGTTTTTCTGTATTCACTTCGGAGCGTCATACTGTGATCAGAACGCAACTGACGATCACCATTTCACGTTGTTATGTACAACGAGTTACATAAAATTCAAGTTGTCCGAGTTGTCGAGTCACCACTGCGACTTACCGGTTGCTCCACACCACTCGGTGCTGTTCACTCATATTTTCTCACGATGCAATGAAATTTATAATTTACAGAACTTTATATTCATAGTAAATTCCTTTGTTAGTGCTGGCATTGGGGCATTATGGGTTGTTGAAGAATATTAGTGTGGATTAACACTTCACTAGGTACGATTTAAAGATTTTGCGAGTTCACTCGAGTTAGAAATGAATATTATAATCAGTTCTAGAGTTGAACACGTTGATTACTAAAATTGCGCGAGTAAGTGTTATTTTCGCCAGTAGATTGGTTCTGGCAACAAAGAAAAAGATGACTCGAAGTGATGGATGTCGCCTCTCGGATGTGAGAACGGAGACTCAATACATCGGCACATAGGAGGCCCAGGCGCCCTAGCATCTGACTCCTCAGGATTTTAGCTAAATATACTCACATATGTAACTAGAAGGAAACTGAGAGTTATAGGTAATTATCCCGTACAACGTGTTGTAAGAGCCGCCTGAAAGGGCAAATTACGTAGGACAACAGCACTGCAAACAGAAGGAAAACTTGAAAGAAACCCAAGGCCTATGAATACCACTTTGCCCAGCATGGTATTGTACACCAAAACTTTTCTTTCTAATTAGAGGTACATGTTCAACGATGGACTAATAGAAGATTGTTGATGATTAAAGTTGTGGCGAGCACAAATAAAAATTCTACATAAACTGATAAAGGTTTGTCTGGAAGAAAATGCCTGTGGCATTAAGTCCGCCTTGTGCAACATGTTTGCAGGAAGTTTTAATAAATAAATAAATAAATAAAGCATTATCTGTTATTTTGGAGGTTGAAACTTTCCCTCCTCTAGCTATCTTTTCATTCCAGATAGGAAACAAATAAGCAACGTATCATACCTACACTCTACACCCCAACCCACGAACACTGGCACAAAAAGTTTTCGCAAAAAAAATGAAATTCAAATTAAGAGCTCAGATGGAAGTTCGTGATGTTTCACGTGGTCTCTGGATCTCACTAGCATCTATGGCAGTCGTAATTGGGACGACAGTGACCTCAAAGGCTCAAACATATTGACAACTCCTTTAACCTTCAAATTTAGTTCGATCTCTGAGACCACAAATAGTCTTGGGAGTAATAAAAACTAGGAAGAAGTCTGGTACTGGTTAAAAATATTGGCTGATCTAGTGCTACTTTCTTAACTCGACCACGTTTGTACCTCACTCTACCTAGCGAGACCTGGCGAAGATCTGTTTTCTTCCAAATTTCGTCAGAAATTGATGGGAAACAGATTTCGTCGGGTTTTAGTTTAAGAAATAAAATAAGTTTAATTTTCGTAAAATCTTCGATCTAGCTCCTAAGCTAGGTACCTACCCATCAAAAAGTTATAATGATAAAATAATAGATCCTACCGGCCACGTAGGAACGTTTATAACTTATGAATCAGTGCCCAATAAATATATTATAAAAATGGAACCTAGGTATGTAGGGACAGATATAAGTATGGGCTTACTGGGCTGTAACCTAGTGCCTGTATACCTATGGTATATGCTGCCTATTTCATTTATCGATCTCCGTGCCAAATTTAATCCAGATCCATTCGGTCGTTTTCGCGTGAAAGAGTAACAAACATCCATACAAACTTTCACTTTTATTTGGTAAGATATGGAAAAGTTAAATAAAATAGTTACCTACTTAATATTCTCATATCTACTGAATTGCATTTTGTCTTTAATAAAACTTTTGTTGGAGGATAACACAAATGCATTTAAATAATAAACATAAAATAAACGTTTGATTGCTTGAACAGCGTCTTGGTGGAGCAGTGTCCGCAGTGACACATCGGCGCGTGATTCACGGGCACCAAGCCTGCGCGTGCACAAGAATTCCTGACGTCAGCTTGCGTCCGGCGTGTATTATCAACAATTCTATCAAATGAAACGATGTTTTGGTGCCGAGAATTGCTGCGATTATTAAATCTAAAATACAATATATTATTGAGATTCAAACTCATTACGATTTTAATGGCATATCACTTATCACTTGTTTCCTGCCCGTGCTTCGGAGAGCACGTTAAGCCGTCGGTCCCGGTTGTCATGAACATCTATGGCAATCGTTATTGGGAAGTCAGTGCCCTCAAATATACTGACAACTAGTTCAACCTTCGAATTCAGTTCGCCCTCAGGGTTGCGGAGGTCAGATGCCAGTCGCTGTGTAAAAACTGATATTCAGGTAAAACCGGTTGAACTGGTAGCCGACCCCAAATATTGGGAATAATAAAGGCTAGGAAGATGATGATCACTTATCACCGTAGCACAAATAACTTTCACAAAATACCTATATTACAAATATTTTAAAACTATTTTTTCAATTATATATTTCATTATCACATACAGTAAACTTTGTTTCAAAACATCCCATTCAACATATCCCGTTATATTTCGTTTATTACCGTATTAATTCCATTCAATAACCTCCTCAGAAGTACCTCCTATAGAATAAGAAGTCGGTCCCAGACGCGCGGAGCCGGCCGGTTATGTCCGCTGTGTTCCGTTTTCCGACCGCAATGAGTTTCTATACCTTTTGTATTTATAACCTCCGCGAAACCCCGCTTCTGTCGACTCCATTAGTCACCTGTGTCGAATTTGCATCACTAAGTTAGCTCCCGTTATTTGGCACTAAGGGGAAACACTTGAAAATGCAACAACATTCAGTGGTAGTAATATTTTATACAGGAATATTATTATTTTTTCAATAGAAGATAGTAGGTAGGTACTATACATGTAATACATTTTTCTTTCAACCTATTTATCTAAACGATTCGTTTTAAATATGAATAAGATTGGAAATCGCCATCTTGCCCTGCATTTGTCACCAACTTCAGATATTTTTGTATGGTGTGCAAAAAAAACGAGAATTTTGAAATAAAAAACTTAATACAAATGCTAAACTTTAAAAAACATAAATGTTAACAGAGTCTCTGCCGCGCTTTTGAGATAAAAATATAACCTTTTTTACATTTCTAGTAAAGTTAGTCACAAGTCCAGTCATATTCTTATTTAAAACGCAATGTATGTTGCTGTTTTATTTAGTGTATATATTTCAATATACTACTCCAAAAATTTATCGTAATTGTAGGCAAATTAAAACATAGCTAAAACTTAAAATGTTAAGTTACGTCAATCTTTGCTGCATGTATCAAAGCGGCGAAGGGCGCAATGAATTTGAATGTCGTAAAATTGTGTAATATTATTCAGTTATATTAGCGTTCAACTAATTTAGAACTTTTATGATAATCATTCTAATCTGGCGCTAAATAAGCTATTTATGTATGCTACAGTTGTACCTATATGAATTTTTCGAACATTGAAATGGTCGGCTATTTTCTAGGTTGACTGTACATTAAATCCAGAACATATCTCACGTATTTATTTGGATAAGCCCATATAGAGGTCTGAAAGCGAGGTTAATGTTAGGAGTGTTGTTTTTTTTTATATTTCGGACATCTAACACACAACGCTATCTGGTCAAATTATGCAGAGCTTGTGTTATGGGTACTAGACAACTAATATAAATACATTTATACTTTTTTTTTGGTTAATATATACATTTTATACATAGAAAACACCCAAACTCCGAAACAAATATTTGTAGTTCACACAAACACTTGGTCCGACCCTGGATTTGAAACCGAGACTCACTGACAGACAGTTGCATTCACTACCTCTATGCCACTGAGGCAGTAAGTCTTCTCTTAAATAACTTGAACAAAAAAGGTTGCTGTAAGTTATCACTAGGACATAATACATACCATTCTGGATTCCTGAGGCTTTTATAGAATGAAAATTACCTGGCAGGAAGGCACCAAGTCGACCACGAAGGATATGGATAGATGACATCAGGGCCTGGAATGGACTAACATATCACCAATTAAAAGAGGCCGCTCATATCGCGATAGATACCGTCATCTGACCTCCAAACTTCATTTTGAAGATGGCACCCGATGATAGTGTGCATCTGGAACGAGGGCCTATTTTTTAAATATTTTACTTGTTAATAAGTGACTAATTCATAGAGAAATTTAACTAAAATGTTCTAGTCTTAGTGATAGTAACATATTACTGAACTGAGGGCCCTATATTATGCCGCCGTAAATCCGTTGTTGTATTTAACAATTTTGGGATTTTCTTAAGTTTTAAGAAATTCTTAAATAAAGAACATTGACCTTGGCAGTACTTTCTGAGATCTAAGCGATGTAATTTTTTTTACCTGAATCAGTTTTGCCACGGAGCGACTGGCATCGGACCTCCGCAACCCTGAGGTTGGACTGAATTCCAAGTTGTCAGTATTTTTGAGAACTCTGACTTCCCAATAGCGATTGCCTTTGATTGACAACCGGGACCAACAGCTTAACGTGCTCTTCGAGGCGCAGAAGGGAAACACCTTGTAAGAAAATCCCAACAGCAGCACAACCCGGTCATCGAACCCGAGACCTCTCTATCGGTAGTCGCTTACCGCTAGACCAACGAGGTTACGATATTTTTACACGATCCTTTAGTAAATCATTTTGACATACCTATCTGGTAAAGTTTAGTCAGTATTAGCAATAAAAGCGTTAAGGAACCTGTTTCTGTACGAAACATTCGATTGTTATGTTCTAACATAACATGAATGTACATAAACCTACCTTGAAACATAACCTAAATGAGCCGAAAACCACATTTAAATGAGTTGCGTAGTTCAAAGATCTAACTAAACGTACATGATTGAAAAGACATCAGTTTCAATTATGTAAAAACAAAAATTATTTAATTCATCGTACATACACGACAGTTAATTTATAGACCGATCCGGTTCACATAATTGTCCTTCTCAATCAATATTACAAACAAGTTTCAATCAATAAAAAATAATTAAAAACAGCTCAATTTCAATTATTATTATTTACTTAATAGAAGTTACATAAATTATATATAAGGGGGTATATACAAAAATAAAAAACCAATAAAAAAATCTACATCCATTATATTTTAACGTCATTATTGTTGACAATTAAAATTAATACATTTTAGTTGCGTTTCGAGATTTTTTGTTTACTTTTATACAATAAAATGTACGAATTCAGCGTTTGATATTCTTATTTTGTTAATAAGTATCTCATATCCACTCATTATCTACAAATATGAAGTTGTTCTCTCTCTGACACTGTTTTTCGATTCAACTTATAGATAATGTGTGAATAGAATTCTGAATAGTAAAAAATCAGTCTAAAAGAAGATGCTCCCGCGACACGAGACGTTGGTTCACAAACTAAATCAACACTGTACTTATCAGTTTCAACCTTACATAACTAACACAGGAACAAAATAATTTATCATAATAATAATAATAATAATAATAGCCTATTCATGTTTAAAATCAGTCAAAGTTGTAAAAGAACCCAAACACATTACAGAGATTCGAAATAAGATAAAGACTAGTACTGTACAAAGTTGTCAGTCAATTTATTTTGGCATCTTTTCTTGATTTGCGATTAAAGCTTAGATTTATGATTGTGAGGAAATAAATATAAATAGAAACACAACCATATTCGCACCTCAACAACGAAGTTAAGCACAGTCACATCTCACATTACCAGTGCGCCTGCTCTTTCGCAAGTTTTGTACCACTCGTCATAATTACTGTGAAGACATCGATTTAGGAGATTTTATACTTACAATTTATTTCTATAAGATAAATAAAATAGAACCAAGTGTACAACGTTTAGTACCCAACCTACCCAATAAATACACACTTAACACAGCCCGTTGCAGGTTACAGTCTTGTCGCATCTACATATATCACATTAACACCAGGAGCTTGTGTACCAACGTCACACGTCGTCGCGCAAGTTTGGCAGTGGGTTTAAGAAAATTGAGTAATACATACATACACGATAATTAAGAATCACATACAGTTAATACTTATAAATAGAACTTAGCTAAGTCAAATACGATAAACGGTGACGGGCAATACGCACTGCTGGTTCAGTGGAACGCACGCACTTTATGCTAAAAGTGCGATTTTTGTCACATTCACGATAAAGCGCAACGCATGTAACACAATTGTCTCGATGCCAAATGTTATATTTTCTTAAGCATACGTACTATACGAGAGGGAAGCACACTCCATATAAATTCGGGTAAAAATATTATAAAGTTACGATATTAAGTTTTTCTAAATGCAAATATTTTAGAAGTGTAACATGTGATTGATCAAGTCGTACAAAACATCTCATCTTGACCTCATGTTACATTATGCTACACGCTTCTTTAAAAATACTACACCATAGTACGCTTACAGGAATGTTTAAAAAGTTAAATCTTATATCTATGTGCACTTATATTCAATAGGTTTACTTAAAACGAAGTTTAAGGTATGCTATACTTTCGAGCCCTATGCATAGAATCTCACTATGTCTGAGTATAAATTATATTATTAATACAATTAATATTTTATAATTACTATTGCAATTTTTTAAGCTTTGGGCCAAGATGTTCAATGTTCATGTGAATTGTTTGGCCCAATACCGTATCATACATATTATAGTGAGATACAATGATAGAGGCAGTCATATATTCAACACAAGACTTATCAAGGTTTGGATTACTTAGATTAAGACTTGGGGCGTTACGTTTCTACTTTTATACTTAATATAGAAAATACATTATTATTAAAAAGAATCATGACAAGCCCAGATGTTTGTGGAACACTAGTTGCGCTTTATGGCTGGCTAATATAGAGTATGATTAAGTTAAATGTAAGTTTAAAAATGAATATTGTTAATTTGGCCAGACCTTAACGGTTCGAGTCAGCAGTGCGCAAAGTCAATCACGGCTGGGTACACAGTGAAATATCAATAGACATACAAACTAGAGTGTGATGTCAATTAGCGTGGAAGCAACCTCAGTCTTGTCAATCTTCCGATGTGAACCAACAACGCTACGATGCCCTGCAGTTCCACTCGTTCGACTCTGAAAACCATATTAAAATGCAGTATTTATTGGAAAGTTTTCTATGTTAGTTTGTTAAAAGAAAATATAGATACCAAAGTCCATTTCATTGAAAGTATTTGATTAAATTAGTATTACTGTCAGCCGAATTAAAACGTGGACAAGTTTGTGCCATTCAATACCAGATAAACAAAAAGGGAATGGAATTATGTCCCAGAATTACTAGGCTAGGAGTCACTTTTATAGTGACTATTTTTTTATTATAAAATCATATCTAAGATTGTACTTAGTTTGGCCATAAATACTGTTTAACAAGCAGAAGACAAAGGCAAAGAAAAGCAAGACCAAGTTCATTATAGTTTGAATATTTTAAAACCATCTAAAAGATTGGCATCAAAGTTGTAATAAAGCCTGGATGGAGACCATTTTGAATAAGCTTCATAATACTCGTATATTTTTTTAAAGTTTTTTTAATGAAATATATTATAAGCTAACACAAGTTATAGTAACAAATGTTTTATGCAATAAAAATCGTAACAATATTTATGGCAAAACTAATTAGTCACATAATTCACAAAATTTGTTCATATGTTATTAGGAATGATATAAATGAACAACACACAACTCCCCAATAATTCGCAAGTTGGTCATAAATTTGTTTTTTTTTCCTTTAGAACGAAAGCTCTTTAAGGACGAAAGTAATCTATACTAATATTATAAAGAGGAAAACTTTGTATGTTTGTTTGTAATGAATAGGCTCTAAAACTACTGAACCGATTTTAAAAATTCTTTCACCATTCGAAGGCTACATTATCCACGAGTAACATAGGCTATATTATTTTTTGGAAAAAAATAGAGTTCCGTAAGATATTGGGGTTTTTCGGACACAAGGTGTAAAAAATCAACCCTATACGGGGGAAAATTTTTCGCTACGGGCAATAAAAAGACGCAAACGAGGTTGCGTCGGTCAGCTAGTCTTTTATATAGCCGTAGCTATGTAAAAGACGCAAAACATCAATAATCTATGAAAATATAATAAACTTAATTAAATAATTTAAAGTTATATTGATTTTGGATTGGAAAACACATAGATGATTAAAACCACTCACCAAATTATCTTAGGCTTCCATAGGTTGTTCTATGGGATCATTGGGTTGTCCATCCGACATAGCGACTGTCTTTGCTTTTAAATCGGACACCTCTTTAACATCATCTGCCTTATTTTCGGTTTTAGCGTCCGCAATAACGTCTCCGTTAGCGCCATTTAAAATGTCCTTCCCATTTTCCATAGACAGTCGAGAGCTTAATTCGTCATCTTTGCTTGCGTCGCCATTAAGATCAACCATATCTGCGTCACCGTTAGTAGCTTTGCCATTTACCTGTACTTCTTTCGAGTCATTACCTGTCTGAACAGTTTCCACGACACTGGTGGTGGTAGCCACTTTGTCAGTCGGTTTTGTTTCTGCCTTGGTTTCTGTTTGATCAACTTGCATTGAAATTTCGTCTTTTACAATTTTCGCTTTAGTTTCAGTAGATAAATTTGTGCTGGGGGCGTCGGATTTTTCTCCTTCTACTTCCATTTTCTCTGTTTCTATTTTTTTTTCTGTTTTTTCTGCATCTATTGAAATTTTGTTGCCACCTGTTTCAGGTGTACTGTCTACTTCCATTTGAGTTTCAATACTTTCATTTGTTGATTTAACCTCATCAACAATTGCTTTGCTTTCTTCTGTTTTTCCTGATCCACCGTCCTTAACTTTTTGTTCAACTGAACTGAGATCCTTCTCCATAATACTGGTTTTCCCTAGAGATTCCTCTTTAACATTTTCTTCTGTAATACTATTATCTTTTACTTTGCCATCTGTAACAGAACTTTTCATAACTATGTCATCAGATAAATTACTTTCCTTTTTTTCTGCCTGACTACTTTCTTTAGCCTTATCTTCGGTCTGCTCATTTACCTTGTCTTCCATCTTATCATTTTCCTTTTCTTTTTCTTCTGTCAAATTTATTTTTTCTACTTTCTCTTCTGTCACACCAGTTTCTTTTACTTTTGTTTCCGTCACACTAACTTCGTTTACTTTTTCTTCTGGGATACTCTTAACCTTTTCCTCTGCCACTGTAGTTTCTTTTACTTTTTCTTGTGTCAAATTAGTTTCTCTTGCTATATCTTTCGTTACACTGGTCTCCATTACTTTTTCTTCTTTCGCACTAACTTCTCCTTTTTCCTTAGGCACAACAGTTTCTTTTCCTTTTTTCTCTGGCACAACAGTTTCTTTGCCATTTTTCTCCGGCACATAAGTTTCTTTTCCTTTTTTCTCTGGCACAACAGTTTCTTTTTCTTTTTTCTCTGGCACAACAGTTTCCTTTCCTTTTTCCTCTGGCACAACAGTTTCTATCACTTTTTCTTCTGGCAAAACAGTTTCTATTACTTTTTCTTCTGGCACACTAATTTCCTTCACTGTTTCTCCTGTTGCGCTTTCCTTTGCTTTCTCTTCTGTCATATTATTTCCATTTACTTTTTCTTCTGTCACATTACTTTCCTTTACTTTTTCTTCTGACACACTATTTTCCTTTTCTTTTTCTTCGGTAGTACTTTTTACATCTACATGTTTTTCTTTAACTTCATCTGTTTTTCCTTCTTCCACAATGGTTTCTAAAGGTTTTTCTTTGGGTACAAGAATTTCAGACTTGTCTGCGTCAGTTGTAGGTTTAGCAGCCGATTTATCTCGCACACTGTTAAGATCCATTTCACATTTCTTAATTTCAAGTTCCTGTTCTTTATCTAAAATTCTTTCAACTATATCATTTGTATCCATATCCTCTTTTTCCATAGTCTCCTCCTCAGCAATAGGATGTAATGACTTTAATGGTATATTATCTAAGTTGGTAACGTCTTGCACCTTTGATAGTATTTCATCACATTCTTTCTCCAGTACTTCTCCTACATTTTGAAGATCTTCCATATCTTGAACAGGTTCCTCAACCACAGGAACCAAGTCTTCAATGATTTCGGTTCCTTCACTGAGACTCTCTTTGTCATCTGTAATATCTTTGATTTCTGTGATAAGAGATTCTTCAGATTCGTGTTCGTCACCATTTGGTTTACCATTTGACACTGAATTTACGACCTCTACAGGCTCGGTTTCCATCATTTTAGTACCCGTACACTCCGTTATTATAGGTTTAGCATCAGAGACAACTGCGTCTGAAACCTCATCTGCACCAGTTATATCTTCTACAATAGTTTTAACATGCTCGACAGCTTCGCTTGTAAGTTTTTGCGCTTGTGTTTCCTCTTTAGTAATATTTTCTTCTTCTTCTACCTCCATTTTCTCTATCTCTTCGGATTTGTTTTCGGGTTGAGGCGAAGTGTCAACTGGAGTTTTAACGTCAGCCTCAACATCAGTCTTGGGAACTTTTGCAGGCTGTTGTTGATCCTGTAAACACAACAAAAATACCTTATTTTAAGCCATATTTTCATATCTATAAATCTCCGATAATTAGAAAAAATATAAATTATAGTGTTGTCTAATCTTCTTATGTATAGAGGTAGATGGGCAATTATATAAATATTCAAGGACATATTTTTGTGTTATTCAATGAGGATGACCTCAAGACGGATATTTACGTCTATTCACAAAAGAATCCACGTATATGGCTATTTAATTAAACACATCTTTATAATTATACGAGATATGAAAATAACCTAAGTCTATTTACAAATTTAAAAAAATATGTGATACGTTATATTTCATTGTGTTGTATAAAACGTAGGACTACATTCATTTTACCAAAACTCTTCAAAATATTTATTTATTTAATTTATTTATTTATTAGGAGATGGTTTAATATACTGACAACTAGTTCAACCTTCGAATTCAGTTCGCCCTCAGGGTTGCGGAGGTCAGATGCCAGTCGCTCTGTGTAAAAACTGATATTCAGGTAAAACCGGTTGAACTGGTAGCCGACCCCAAATATTGGGAATAATAAAGGCTAGGAAGATGATGATGATTAGGAGATGGTATAGTGCTCAGCGGTTCAGAATTCCAGACTACTAGACCAGAGGTCGTGGGTTCTATTCCCATCTAGGATAAATATTGTGTGATGAGCAAGACCACGGTACTTCGTTTTAAAACAAGCATTTTTTTTTAAGAAATGAACAAATAATATAAAGTCATAAACAAATGGTTAAGAGTTACTTAAGCCCTGTCTCAAGAATCGAACTATCTCCGTGTCTTTCATTGAAATCGGTGCAGCGATTTGGCCGTTGAAGCGCAACCGACAGACTGCTACTGTCAAATTTATAATATTAGTATTGATTTAATTTGTGAATATAAATAAATAAATGCTGTAGGTTATTTTATATTTAATTTTAACTGCCTGTCAGATTTTAAACTATTCAATATATGAACGAGTGAAGGAAGTGCAAAAAAACAGAGTGCCATTACCTACTAATATTCATTCCAAGGCAATCATCACTAGAAGTAGAAAAACTTCATACAAACCCTATATCAATACGTCTTGCGCACCGTATTGTAGGTCAAACATATTTTCTAAGGGATAGCCCATGTCCATAACTGGATTGTTAAAGATTCATTTGATTTCATTTGATGATCGAGGTGTTTTAATATAGATATAGACAATAAAAACAGAAAAAGGAACATTTTCGTACTATAAACCGTATTACATTTTGTTTATTTGATAGGCCATGTAAGAATGATATCAAAGAACAGAATATAAATTGCGCAATTACTCTGACACAGTAATGATAAATACGAATGACAGTTAGTAATGTTGACCTTATGGTAAGCACAGATAATTAAATATGTAGAAGGAATTGGAAACTTAGTAATAATTTTTCGTGCAACATATTGATTAAACTTTTTACTTAAAATTTAATTATTTAAAAAATTAAAATATTTAATTTTGGTATTTACGCTCGTTTTTAATGTTCATTAAGTACCTACATTAATTACAAAATACGTAATAATTATTACAAACTCGAAAAATGCATGTTTGAGATGCATTAGTGGCGAACTAATTTATTATTAAATAATGCAATAATCATTCAAGTATCGTCAACAACCCAAAATGTCCCACTGCTGGGCTCGGGTCTCCTCTCAGGAGAGGGTGAAGGCCATACGGCCCCACGCCGGCCGAGTGCAATACAACAACGTTGTGGCTACGTATCTTGCCGTTCGACGTTTTTAAGCCGCCCAAAGGCCTCTTCCATTAAAGTATACTATTTAAAAAAAATTGGCTTGTGTGCTCTACAAACTTTATTTTTTTATTTTGTTTGATAAGCCTGCCAAAGTGATTCTGTCTAACGGAAAGCATGAATAGAATCCAGGAGTAGTGGTCACCGTACTCATTGTTTGCAGCATGACCCACCCGCACTATAACGGTCTTTTGAGATGCTTCTGCATCATTATGTCTCCGGTTTCAGTTTATGCCTTATCTGTCATCAATATAAAACAAACGTGCTACTGCAACGCGTGGCAGAGTACCAACATCTTATTTATAAGTCCTCCTATACTAACAGAATCGGACAAAAACAAACTTATCCGAAAATTATTTCTAAGTTTTTCTTTTCACTACTTAACTAATGTTTTAAGGCCCATTACAAAAAGGTGGGTATATATTTTTAACTATTGAAACCATTTCAATTTCTTTAGGGTTGTTAATTTTATTTACACTAGGTACTCTAAAGTACTGATTTAAACACATGAAATTAATTTCAAAATTAACATTTATTATAAAATAGTTACGTAACAACAATTATGTCGATAAGATAAAGTTAACCACAAGCTTAGCCCAAAGCGTAACAAATATATTTAAGTGCGATCCATTGACGTGCAAGGAAAAACATTACCTAGACGAAAAAGTTGTTGGACATAAGGCTTCTTATAAAGGTTCTTAGGCAAATTGATATTGAATTATCTTGTCGAAATCACTTATGACGGTGTGAAAATCGAAAATGTCTGTGGCTTTGGTTACGTTACAGCAAAAAAAGTGATATAAAAAATGTTGTTTGTTATAAGATCTAGAAACCTAACATAATACTACTGCCGAAGGTAAATAACATTGTGTTGCATAGATAAAGTCTGTAAGTGTTGATTTATGTAGATTTTTTTTTGTTTTGTTATATTACATAGATTTTAGCGACTCACTGCCGGGTGGCAGATAGACCCTACAAGGTTTTCGTGGTATAGTTTTTATCACTGTGTCTGTAAATGTGTGTATATTGGAATCAATAAAAAACAAGAAAACTATTTAATTCTACTGTGAAGAATTATTTAATAGAATGAAATGAATGACAATGAAAAGTAGTTTTAACTTTCTTTAACTGTAAAATGATCCAAATGTATACTTCTAATGATTGTTTAACGCAGACCTGGAATAATCCTGCCCACAAGCACACCACTGTAACTCTTGTACACTAAGATCAACAACAGAGACTCACAAACACACCGAGTTGTGACACTCGGAAGTCTCAGGACAATTCAAACTTGTCACAAAGTATTTAAATAATCTTGACACGCCAATGGACCTCTCAAGCATGTACTACTGATATATATATACTTACCCAAAACCACTATAGTAGACTACACATATACGGTACTACAGATTGCATGCTTTGCTAGTTTGGTTTATGGCAGAGATATCATCGGAGGGGCACCTGAGCATCGGTCTTGCGTTTGTTTGTCACAGCAAGCTCCGTGAAGCTGTAGAGCACTGGATATGCACTGGTGATGGCATCAGATAAAGGTGCGTTGCCTTCGCGGCTCACTAGCGCTGCCTGAACACCAGCTGAGCGAGCTGCTTCTGCCTCTGAAATTGGAATATTATGTGACATCACACACGATAGTGGCTCGACTTCAGGAAAGGTGTTTTTTTTTTTTTTAAAAGACAACTCCCGCATTTGGAATATACATCCTGTGTCGCGGGGGACTTTACAAACATACATGTAACGGACACAAAGAACACCCAGATTCAGGACAACATTTTGTGGATCACACAAAGTGATGTCCCACGTGGGATTTGAACCCACGGCACTTGGCGCAGTAGCAAGCGGCGTAGTGACCGCTTAAACCACTAGGCCAACCGTGCAGTCAAAAGTTTATTTGTCTTAAATATTTTTTCTAGATTCTTTATTATCTTTAAAGTATACTAAAAAGGTTTTTTTGTTTATTTTGTGAATATGTAAACCCAGCAAATATTAAATACTACGTGAAAATTAAGGGAGGGATATTTAAACTTTCAAAACGCATCACTATTCGTCGAAAGGTCGAAACGAAATGTATCGTCGATCACTTCATCGAAATTCATACTGTGTTAGTAGTGTTTGTGAGAACTTCTTTTATTTTTAAGCAATTAAAACTGTTAATAAGTATTAATCTTTCGGATGCGCGAACGGGTACTTCCGGTTCCATGCACCGTGCGGCGAAATTGCAAAATTTTGCAGCACGGTGCATGGTGTACGAAAATGATCAAATCTTTTCAAAAACAATGCTCGGTGGTTATAAAAGTGATTATTTTTCAAAAGATGGATAACAAGCGTACATGGTTATGCCATATTTTATTACTAAACTAATGTTATCGCTTTATTATTTACTCACAATTGAGCCAAGTATTAATTTACGCACCTATTGTGTTAATAAACATGATTTTAATATTTTATGTGGTTTATTATTCATTTTACTTATTATCCTCATAAAGTTCGATAACTAAGCTATCTACTGATATAAAAAACACTATAACTGCAGTAAAAATTCATTGAGAAACATATTTGTAAAAATCACATTTCGCTGTCGAGATATTCGCCATTTTGTCACTTTACAATCAAACTATTATTTGCGCCGAACACCAAATTACGTAGTATTTATATGAAGAAATAGTGTTTTTTAGTTAAATAATTTATTTTTTTAGTTAACTAGTGCAAAAGACAGGAACAATACATAAAAAAAACAACCTATTTATCAAGTTATTTAAAAAAAGGACTCGTTTGCTAGACCAGTTTTCATTTATTATTTTTAAGTTCTGAGAATTCTCTAAACTCTATGAAAATGACTGAATGCTAAAGAGAACAAACTGATCGTTCCATTATGTGACACACAAAGTCTATGGTCAATACAAAATAATTTAGTAAAACATAAACAAAGATCAGTTTACGTCTTGTTCATTGTCCGTCACTACTGTGTATGTGTGGGTGTTAATAGTTCCGGGACTTCCCGCTAGGCTGCGTGCAAACACGAATCAACGGCGATATACAATTGTAAGTGGCGTGCTATTGGAGAGGCCTATGTCCAGCAGTGGACTACGATACGCTGATGATGATGTAGAACAGTAATGGCGTGAGAGCCCTTTGTATGTGTGCGTCTAATTTCGCTCGTCAGGCAAAAAATTTGTGTTTATTTAAATATTTAGCTTTTCTAACACATTTTTGTTGCTATTCTATATTCTATATAAGATTCTCATCGCAATTATATCATTTTATCAATAAAAACATAAGAATAAATGCGTAAAAACCTTCAAATGAGTAAGCCCTTTTCAATAGGTAATAGACTCGGTAACTTTTTGAGTAACACAATTCAAAATTACGCATGATTTATGCCTCAATTCGTATTGATAGTGGTTCCTAAAATAAGTATAATAAGTAAAATATAACAACAAACTACCTTCAAAATCACCTTATCGGCAAAAAATCAGTTTTAAGAGGCACTTGACAGATCGCGTTGCGTCATCGTCAACTTTGAAATTGGAACTCGTTTTTTTTACGGCTCTTGAAGCGCACTTGACAAACGAATGTTTTAAAATGTTGTTCGTATAAAGCAAATGCATAACAAACCTTTCTAGACTTCGTTATAATAACTTTAATACCCAAAATTAATTAAAATGCAAGTTAACTGCGAAAAACATGGATCCGTGTATGCCGCACCGACGGGACAAACATGGATCCGTGTTGCCGCACCCGAGAGGTTAAGTAAATGAAACACTGAATAGTAAACAAACACGAAATGACAATGACGTCATTGGCCGTGCCTTAAGCGCGCAAAATGGCGGCATTTGAATACGAGTAGCTCAAATTTAGTTAGTGTTTTAAATTTCACTTTGAACTTTAGTGTGACTATTTTCAAGCCTATTTATATTTTTTTAAATGTTGAATAAAAAAAACATGCATATTTCCTATTCTCAATGGATTGTAGAAGACCTATAAATTTTAGTCTATATTTACATGATATCGCCGGCCACGGCAACGAGTCCAACTACACAAGAGATATTGTTACACACAACGTCATCTAGTCCTAAACTAAGAAGAGATTGTATTATGGGCAGTGTTGGGCAAATTTTAATTGCAATTAAAATTAATGACTAACAATTGATTAATCGTGAAAGGACACTATAAAAACTAAAAATTGATCGATTGTAATTGTTAGTTTTTATAGTGTCCTTTTACGATTAATCGATTGTTAGTCATTAATTTTAATTGTAATTAAAATTTGCCCAACACTGATTATGGGTACTAGATAACTGATATAAATACGTATTACTTTTTTTTGTAGATACATATTATATATAAAAACACCCAAACTTCGAAACAAATATTTGCAGATCATGCAAGCATTTTGTCAAACCCGGGTATCGAACCCGAGACCTCAAGCACAGTCAAGCAGCCGCATACACTACCACTGCGCCACCAAGGTAGCACACAAGTGTGTGCGCAGACACAGGTGCACTCTTTCTCCACTCTTACCATTCGATTGGACGGCTATCCAACACGACGGCGATGGACCAGGCGCTGGACCGACGGCTTTACCTGCTCTCCGAGGCAATGCTCGGTTGAGTAGTTCTTACTCTTTTGGATTTTACCAACAGTAAATAGTGTGCTTGGGCAGTAATGTACAAATTCTAAAGCTTTTAGAAAAAATGATTTTTTTTTTTGTAATATTCGTATTTGAAATTTATTCCCAATTACTTATTACTCTAAAAACTCATAAATTAACTAAAAAGTAAAAATTAATCCAATATTACTATTATAAGGCATTTTTATTTGTGTTTACTTTACAGTACAATTTTTGTAGCAAAAGGCGTACATATGCATACATACCTTTGTCAATGTCAGTGAGAAACAGTATATCTTCGGCCTTGCAGCCAATCTTCTCAGCAATGGCGGTATAACTTGCAGACTCCTGCTTAGCACCTACAGCAGTGTCAAAATGGCCATCGATCAGTTTGAGCATGTCGCCTGCTGAAGACATGCCAAATAACAGCTTCTGAGCCTGGACTGAACCGGAAGAGTAGATGTACACCTTACGGCCTTCTAAAGAGCGCCACTGCTCCAATGCCGGGGATACGTCATCGAACACACTAGAACATTAAAACATAACAAGAAATTAAATCGAACAGCAACAATAGTTTTATTTTGGAAATTAAATCTTGTCAATTTCTGTTGATTTTGCAGATGAGTTCGGCCTTTCCTAACTAGACTAGTGCTGAAACGAAACAACAAAACAAACTCAGGAATCATCCTCTCTTTTAAAGTTCAGACGAACTTCTCAAGCTTGTGTTTTATTTAAACAAATTACTTTTTTTTAACGGGTCGTCACTGGACCGACTAAAACCATCCGGTGTGCCCCTTTGCGCCTGAGTAGGGAGGGATCCAGGAACTGCAGTTATCAACACATCCGGATTCAGACAATTCACTAAGACAAGCTTTAAGAATCGCAGCTAATCTTAGTATCGCTCAATGTTATTTTCCCTAGAGGTAGAAAGTTCGCTACCAAGATAAAATTAATCAGTTGCCTAAAACAATTAATTAGTTCTGGCTCCCAAGTGATAAACCTAGGCTGGTGATAAACCTAGTTTGGGAGCCAAGAACAAGATCTAACATATTTGTTTACATTTGAACTGATTATTTATTTTTTTAATTCGATTGTAACAACTACGGACGTATTATCTGTAAACAAGGTGGAATGAGTGCATTTTGTGTAAATAAAATATTATTATTAATTAGTAACCCCACCAAAAATATTACAACTTTAGATTTCGATTTTTTTTTCCGCACGTTAACTTTAGTCAAAAAAGTGCTGTAAATAAGATAAGTGTGCAATAAAATTTGATGTAACTATCTACATGTTGTACCTTTAAAGCCAAATATGTCGTAGAACGCAACTGCTGGTATTTTTCCTGCTTAGGATGACTGCTTTATTATAATTTACAGATGTACCGTGGGTGCTGTCGGAATTATCTATTACAAACACTTTATAAGCTAAACGAGCCTAAAGGAATGACGGCAATTTTTCGTTATGTTCAAATATTATTAACGCCAAATAGCAAGTGACCTGGAATGGACGATTTTACTCGGAATCATAATGGATGCTCTGAATATTTTATGTTTTACTAGCTGCGCCCCGCGGTATCACTCGTAGTTTTCGTTGCTTTTACTTTTTTATTCAAAAATAAAAATAAAACTTTTCCTTACAACACTCACTCCTATGTGACAGTAAAGTCTCGTCCAAATCGGTCAAGCCCTTTCCGAGATTAGACGGAACTAACAGACATAGAAATAGATTTCTTGATGCAAGTTGTTTAACTTTGATATGGATTCAGTGAAAAGCTGTGAAATAGATGGTCTTATAGAGGCAAACGAGAAGACAGATCACCGTTCGACAGGCTTTCCTCTTCTCGAAAATAATTGAGTCCATCATTAACCATCAACTCCTGCGGTACCTAGAGGATCATCATCTGCTTAGTACCAGTACTTAGACCAGCA
The DNA here is from genome assembly GCA_916048165.1 of Spilarctia lutea. NCBI lineage: Eukaryota > Metazoa > Arthropoda > Insecta > Lepidoptera > Erebidae > Spilarctia > Spilarctia lutea. Next base: position 9,119,451 of record OU696488.1, read on the forward strand.
GTACGGTTTCCATAAGGGTCGATCAGCTGGTGATCTTCTGGCATACCTGAAACATCGACGGGCTCAGGCGATTGAGACTAAGGGGGAAGCCTTGGCAGTTAGTTTGGACATCGCGAAAGCCTATGATCTGCAGGCGCAACTCAAGAGTCACAAGTGCGTGATGACGATGAAAACCTTCCAGTTGTGGAGATCAGCCAATATTTATAGATGTACTCACTGTCCCTTGATGTCACCCTTATCATATCCCTTCTTCCATATAAGACCCTGCAGTTGCTTAAGGGGCCCGACCTTACGGTCCGATGACATCTGCCACTTGACATTCTTCACCAAACCCTCGATCTGTTCATCTTTAGAGGCATCCTGAAATACAAAAATCAATAAAAGCATTTAAATCACTTAAATCTTTAAAACAAGTTTCAATTTGAAAGTACGAGAAACTGACGTTGTACGGATATTTGTTTCACCTCGGTGTTGTATAAAAATATTTACTGATAAATAGGCAAAATAGTTTTGTATCTGCATCGTTTCAAACCAGCTTATTGGCAACAACGCGTGAGTATACACGTGTAGTTAATTGACTTCGATTATATTAAGTACCATTAGTGTACAGCTTCTACTGAAAATAGTGGGGAAGTAATGAACTTTACTTTTGGTATTTATATCAGTATCATAACTTACATCTGCAGGAATGGCAACGACCCCATCAACTTTATTCTCTTCGTCCTCAAGAGCTAACTTTCTAAGTGCCGCAACAACCTCTTTCACATCCTTCAACTCCCACTCATTGTCCAAAAAATCCTTCACATGTTCCTCGGCATAAGGAAACAATTTATCCTGTAACAAACAAAACTTTGTGAAACTTTGTTACATATTATGAAATGTTTTCAACTTATGCCATTAGACGTCAATGACCTTTGTGTACTGTTATCATGATTCTAATGCGTATCTATCGTTAAGTACCTTTGTTTTCGTATTCATTTAATTCCGTATTAGCAATAATAAAATTTTACTTTAGTATGTTTCTTAGAACGACGATGTACACGCATAGATACATTATTCACCGAAGGTCAGCTGTTACTCTTATCAGATCATATTCCGAATCTTAATTTCAGGATCATCACCCCTATGGATATCCTCATCAGAAAAACAGCACCACACAACAAATTTATACTTCCTTCTCAAAAACCTCGTTTTGGTTACTCCATTACGTAACAAATTCATCTCATTTGGAAGACGAAGAAGTGGAAATATGTATGATTTTTTTAACAAAAATGGATAATTACAACACAAATATGACAAATAAATGTTATTATTATGATATTCTAGACGATCGCGCTAGTAGATTAGTTTTGAATTTGGTCTCTGTCAATTTCTTTTACGATTGTTCATTGTGTTTTCTAATTTCCACGCCAACATATTCTAAAATGGACTGGGGTGATAAAGAGAACCGAATCGCTGTGATTACATTACATAAAGTAGGTATGAAGCCAATTGATACCAGTAGCCAGAACCTCCTACCAAACGTGTGTTAAGCAAATTCCTACGGTTCTTTTTACGTAATAAGTGAGATCATTGGATCCTTTCTCTAATTCTTAGAGGAGCACTCAAAAGCCTGCATAGTCATTCCAGTAGCAGCATCTCCATGTCGGTAGACGCGGCTGCTCATTTGCTCCCATTTCTCCTTAAAACAGCTACTGCCAAGTGGCCCTGAGGTAAGTATTTCAAGGACAATTCGGACACAGAACACTGCTAACTATAAACCTTTTGTACATGTGGAGAATAATGATATATAAAGAAATCGAGGCTTTATAATCAGTCGTATCATTTAAGAGACCCTTCATTTCTTTATTTAAGGATATAAATTTAAACATATTATAATTCAAGTTTTGCACTAACGTCTTTCAAACGCTCTAAACTACGTAGCATAAATATCTTTGATTACCATTTCGATTAGTTTTTAATGGTTAAATAGGACTTGAAATTAACTTTGATAAGTTTAGTTTGTTTGCTTTTTAATAAGATAACTACCTGTTCCGGAGAACTTTGTTTACATTTATGCAGTGCCGGATTAAGACTACTTGATGCCCTAAGCAATCCACGCCTCTGGGGCCCCCCTATCCATAAGTAAACTAGTGTCATAAATTACGTACCTTAGAATATGTATGAAGGTCGAAAGACATACGTGGAGAAGGTATTACATACAATAAAAACCAAAGCATTTTTTTAATATTTTTTTTGATATACGACTTGCGACTTTTTCAGGCATTAAATTCGCGGAAAATAGTTTTTAAGTCCAACGTTTTTAGCATATCTGACTTCATGTACAATATTGATAAAGCATCGAGCTTTTGTGCTGTTTCTGGTGCTGGTGCCCCCCAAGACGTGATGCCCAAAGCAATTGCTTAATTTGCTTAAGGGTTAATCCAGCACTGCATTTATGAAATGAACCTAAACCATCGTGTTTTATGTTTTTACCATGAGGATGGATGTGTGATACCTTACTACTTTTGTATGCGAGTACATTTTGAGCGCTAAAAATATCTACCCTTAAAACACATCGTTGTACGTTTTACGTCGTTTGTATACAGAGACAGAACAGATAGCTGTTTGACCGGTTACCAGAAATCCCGTCAACCTTGAAACCGGATGGATTGTCAGCCCATATTGTCGAATTGTCGATAGTTTATCCTGCTTGATGCAAAATATGATACACAGATGCTTTAAAAATAGATTGATATCATTTTCAAACCTTAGCTGTCCACTTCTAGACGTAAGTCTTTCTCATAAGATCTTAAAAAGGAAGTTTTGGATGATATAGAAATGCTGATAAAAACTGGAGTATTAATCTCTTTAAAATTTGAATTACGTCGCAACATTCCAAAAATTCAATAGTTTCAAAAAATGTATTTTAACTACAGTACCTACACGAGCTTTTGCGCTACCGCATTTGAGGTCCACCATTACGCACAAAAGCATATATAGGTAAAATACAACACAATATAAATTATTTTAGCGTAGCCTTACCTTAAGCAACGTATCAAGATTAAAATCAGGCATCTGACGAAAATTTAGATAATTAACGGACATCCTTTACATTTGTTTCAATCTATTTAATACTTAACCATGGGATCTGCTAAAGTTACCATACTCCACAACTTTAGAGATAACTAACTGAACCCTGCTTTATATTGTGGGGGAACGGGTGTCAATGTCCTACACACAAAGGGAGGATCCTCCGACCAGGCGAGGTGATCATGCCTGGCGGGCCACTGCCCAACAGTTGATGTTGGCATGTTGTACTTATGATAATCGGCGCGAGAACCTCTACTGCGCAATTCAGGATTGGTAGTTACTCCGGGTAGTGCGTTACTTCGTAGTTCAGTGTAGATGGCGCTCTAGTAGGTTATTGTTGTGTTAAAAGTGGAAGTCGCCACAATATCATCAGCTATCTGTCAGTGAAAGTCTCGTCAAAATCAATGTAGCCATTCGAGACATTAGATTCGAATCATTATGGACCAGATCGTTCATTTCTCTTTCTTCTCTCACGTTCTTTATTTTGGGATTTACATGCGTTAAGATAAGATGAAACATAGAACATATTTATTTTAAAGCCCAAAATCGATCAGAGTGGGAGAGGTCATGGCCAGCAGTGGACTGCAATAGGCTAAAATGATGCGTTTACAAAGAAATTTAACAAGTTATGATAATTTTACAACACCAATCAAACAAAAAAAAATTCTTAGTTACATTTTACTTTTGATCTTGATAGTATTTGCCCATGATACAAAACAATGTCCCTAAGCTGATTATATCCAGTTAAACTTAACTACTGTCATTATCGATCGCTTCCTGGCCGTCTAGGGGCGTGGCACATCCAGGAACTACCCTTTGCTGAGCTTTAAAATGCCTTGAAAATTAAGTATACTATACATACTATACTATACGTTTACATAGACTCCAACATTTAAGAATAGTATTAAACGGCGAGTACCTTTTAAAAAAGTCTAATTTATATAAAGGATTAACAGATTTTTTAGATACGAAGTCATTAATAGTTTTATAATCTCCTATCTGGAAGTCGCTATGACCATAAATATAATCAAATTGGGTATTTTTTAACAATGCACATTTTAGAATATTTATTGAACTTTTATCAAAATTGATACATTTGTCACTTTAAGTATTGAATGTAGATAAACTTTGTCTTGTACACTAAGTAATTTGGACGAACAGTTTAAAAGTTATCACGATAAGATTAAAGGAATGAAGCGTCATTAAGTGCCTACTATGAGAGAGTGGTGCATGGGCGCGGGGTTGGAGGGGTGTTAAATATTAGTATAGATGCGTCTCTATGTACACTATTACGGCTAAACGGCTGTACCGATTTTAATATAACAGTTTGATTGTTAAGACATTGCATAGGCTACGAATTACCACGATAACCGACATACACACGGTCGGAGCCGCGAGCATAAGCATTAGTTTTTTTCTATTATAAGCTTGCCAAAGTTAAGACTCTGCCTGATGGAAAGCATGAGCAGAATCCAAGATTAGTGGCCACCATACTCATGGCGAACGCAGACAGTGCAACAATGCAGCATGGTGACCAACACTATGGCGGCCTATTGAGATAATAATATCTAAATAAGCGGAGCTTCAGCAAAATTGACCCATCACTACGAAGTCAAAGGTCGAAGTTCGATTTCCACCCACGACTGGTTGTGTGTGGGTGTAATTTATTTATTTATTTATTTATTAAAACTTCCTGCAAACATGTTGCACAAGGCGGACTTAATGCCACAGGCATTTTCTTCCAGACAAACCTTTGGGTGTTGCGAAGTTATTTGTGGCAGGTGTGTGTTTATACGACACGAGAGACTAAATAAAATTATTTTATGAAATACAATGATTCATACAGATAAATAGGTGCTAGATATACATACATTGAATATAATTTATACATATACAATATAAATATAAAAAATAAATAAAAGTAAATATATATATAATATATATATTACATATATAATAGACACTTTTAAGTGTTATTCTGATGCCTCCGTCAGCAGGTCCCTAAAGTGCTTACGTACTTTGAATTTAAAAGATAATCGGCTAGTAGCCGTCCTGATTTCTAGTGGGAGTGCGTTCCACAGAGTGACAGCTCGAACAAGGAAAGAGGAATGGACTGTGCTGGAAATGTGTGCAGGACAAAGAAGGAGAAGATTATTAGAAGACCGAAGATTCCTGTCATGGTTAGAGCAGAGATATTGGAGCTGGGATGTTAAGTAAGTAGGTGAGTTCGGTGATTGGAGAAGGGCGTACAACATAGACAGAGCCCTTAAACTACGGCGTTGTCTTATGGGTAACCATGACAGTTGTGTACGGTAGACAGAAATATGATCATACTTTCGCAGGTTGAAAACAAATCGAATGCAATTGTTGAGAAGCCGGTCTAATTTATTGAGCAGATCTGCATTCAGGTCGAGATAACACACATCACCATAGTCGATAAGCGGAAAAATTAAAGTTTGCACAAGCATCGTCTTTATTTTTATTGGTAGAAAATTTTTAAGGCGATAAAATCCTCGTAATATGTTAGTGACTTTCTGACAGACACTGGCTACCTGGATCTGCCAATTCATGGTTGTATCAATATGTAGTCCAAGATTCTTGACCGAAGCACTGATGGGCAAAACAGCATCATTAAAGATGATTTCAGGAATACCATCAGGATCAATTCTGCCCATCATTCTAGGACTCCCTATGATGATCGTTTGGCATTTTGATGGGTTCACCGTTAAACCAAACCTGCTGGACCAGTTTTTTTTGTTTGTTATTTATTGTTTAGGAAATAGGTATACATATTTGGAAATGTATGTTGCCAGTTAACGGCAATAGCCTTCTCCCTTGTCCTACGGAAGTAGAACTAAAATCATAATTTGCAAAACGTACATTATTATCTATCGCTACTTATACGAGTATTATAAAAAGTTTGTGAGGTCGTAGTGGGTAAACCTTGAATCTACTTAACCGATTTTGAAAATAATTTTACCACGCAAGCCACATGATTTGTGGGTGTCAAAAAGCTAGTCTAAGTGGCGAAAGTCTAGTCTAAAAAAATAGCCTAAGTTACTCCTTTTATCATCAGCTATCTGCCAGTGAAAGTCAAAATTGGTCCAGCTGGTTCCAGAGATTAGCTGGAGCAGACAGACAAAATGCATTAAGTGATGGATCTGTTTCTTTAAAATTTCAAACAGACACTTGAATTGTATATATTTGTATAGATTTCGTGTTTCTCACTTTGGAACCGCCGTTCATTCCATATCATCGTTCAATCCAAGAACTTTTATTTTTCCAGAAACAAAATCTCATACAAGATCTAAAGAAAGAAAGTAAAGAAGAAAGAAGAGACAAAAAAAGTTGATAACATTTTAAGTATATAGTCCCAGAGCGGTTTACACATTGCGTTGATGAGTCAATCATTCAAGTGAAGTCTTAGCTAGGTCCGCCCGATGGTATGTCGGTTATCGCGGTAAAGAGTCTATATCTTTGCCAAATTTCATTGAAATTGGTGCAGCCGGCTTAGCCCGTGAAGCATAACAGACGACAGAGTTATTTTCGAATTTTGCTATAACTGACTTTTACTCTCGGCTCTGCCCACGTGTTTTACGTTTATCGTGATAAAGAGTAGTCTATGTAGTTCGTCAATAATCAAAGTATCTCCATACAAAATTTCATTAATTTCGCTGCAGTGGTTTTACAGTAAAGGAGTAACAAACAGACATCTTTATGGTTACACAGTAGATCTTATGCATGAAATTGGAAATTAAAGTAAGAGGTGAAAGAATAAAGTCCTTTGGACTTTGATCATCCGATCTCATTTCCCTCCTCCGAATGTGGAGGGAGGTTTTGAAAGAGTGGCAATGCATGTAAAGTTTGGGCAATCGTGAGCTCGCTTTGCCCTGTACCATAAAAAATTGCAAACCGTTCAAAATAAACAATTTTTTTTGACACAGGGGACCCACCCTTAGAAAGGAATATTGTGTGTCACTTTACCTGCTGAAACTGTATTCTACACCAATACTTACCCTACCTTCTAGTACAAAACATTTATGTTTTAAAGAGATAGCAGCAACTATGTTTAAATTTAGCATAACACGCTGGGCCGGTGAAACTGCATCGTCTACGATGCGGCAAGTCTTTGGGTGAACGAACTACGCGCCGTGTCGCTGTCCAAACCGGATAGTGAGCCTACCTAGCCTAACGACCCCACCGGTAGGAAAGTAGGAATTGTTCACTGAACATCATCTAATTGTATTATTTCAAAGTTACCCATAAATTCGTCTGTTTACAGACGATTAGTCGATCGAAAGATCGCCTCTAATAGATTCTAATTCTACATTGTACAGTACATTAAGATTATCAATAAAAGGTCATTGTCAATCGTATGTGTCAACACAACGAATTCAACAACATGTAGGATTGCTGTTAGACTCCTATGTACACATAAATATACCTACTCTTAAATACACACTTTCTTATCTATGTGGAAAGATAACGAAGTGTGTTTATGAGTATAAACAACTTCATAAAATACACTACAAGCTAAATGAAATTCAATTCATAAAAACGCATGTCCGATAAAAACATGTGATTGCCAGCTGATTTTCGAGCGGAAGTAATCAGCTGATCGTCGACGGAGTTGAACAAACCGTCTAGTAATAGCGGTATGTTTGTAGGCGCATATTTATGAGCTTTCTGTGAAACCATATACTGTTAAAATCTTTTTAGCCAATGCTTATTTCTATAACAATGAGATATTTGGAGAAATCGACTCCCGTCAAATCTTTAAAAAAAAGAATTTGGTAGTAAATACAAAAATAAAAATTTGAGAAAACCCTAGATGGATTAGACAGGTTTTTTATAACTTAACCAATCTTAACTAAGTAGGCAGGCGCCACAAAAAAGCATTTCATTTGTACTGACAAAAAATATATTCCCAGAGCGAGTGCGAGAAGGACGGCATATAGGTACGAACTCGATACTATTGAAAAAGGACAGTTAATTGTTCCACATTTTTTATAAGCCAGCTGCTTGAACAGCTGTTTATGCCGGTAGGCGTTGTATCAAGCAAAATTATATACATATTATTATTATTATATATCGTATTTTACAAAAACTTTTTACTTATCATCTGTAGAGGACTCAAAATGTTACAAATCCATTTAATGTCTTCTTAATGGAATAAAATATAACGAAAAATTTAGGTACACCTTTTCAAATAAGATAAAAGTTAATGCGTAAAATCAAAATGTATTCTAATAAAAGCTACGTCAATATCCACGACACGATCACGAATAAATAGGTATACAAATTGTAACACGTGAATAAGATCAGACAATGAAAAGGGGTACCATTTTGGTTTTGTCCTCCATGTTGCAAATCTGTAATCGCAACCATTTTGCATGTCGAATTAGAATGTTTGGTGGATGGATCAATAAAACTGCTGCAAATTAAGCTAAACAAATAACTACTGCACATAAAACACATGTTGAGACAAAACACCGGCCGGTCAATCGTTAGACCTACCTTAACAAAGCTGATCGATGTTGTTGTTCCTTCAATATCCAATAGAAGGATTTTGCATTTCTTTACAATGTCGTTGATATCGCTTTTCTCATTCGCCATTTCAAAACAATATTTTATTATCTATTTAATGCACTATTTGATTATTTTCTGAATTACTTGACTAGAAATTCTTCCACGCTACACTACTTCCCCACACTGGCACACAAAAAAGCATTGATTGATCGCGTAGAGCGCAACAGAGAACACAACCAACTGAGAGAGATAGCAGCATAGGTGAAGCAGCTGATTGGTCAAAAGGTGAGAGGGACAACTTAGGTTTACAATAGATGAAGAGAGATGCGAGACGGAAGGATATACTATCGTCAATGCAACCAATGTAATAAAGAAACAGCAACGTATACCACAACCATGAAATTAACGTTTTAGGATTGCAATATTTTTCACTTTTAATCCGCGAATAACTTATTGGAATGCAACATATTTACTCTCGAGACATTGGTGTGCCTAACAATAAATTTCTGTCATAAATGACATTGTTTCAGTTTTATTAAGGTTTAAACAATATTTTATGGCTTGCCTGGAAAAGATTGCTTTTGGGCGATAAGGCCGCCAATTGTACCTCGTAGTTTTGTGTTACGTTTATAAATAATCTGGTGTACAATAAAGAGAGTACAATTATTATTATTATTAATCCAATTAAGTATGCTTAAAAAGCTAGTAAGTACAGTGTAGTTACTAGCGTTTTAAACGTTTATAGCAGTGAAAGCCTCTGTTATTGTGTCCACTCGAAATTATTTTTTTAAATAGTAAGTTGATTTTATATTAATTCTACGCTACTAGGTATGTCACATCTTCTAGGGTCTACGTACGCCCCGTTTTTAGGCACCGTTGCCATCTCTAGTTACGGCATTTCTTTATCCCCTATGCTGATTCGCTTGCACGTCGCTTATGTTTAGTGGTGACTATATCTCTTTCGCAGCTGAATTTACTAGACATATACGAATAAATGTTTTAATTGAAAATTATACTGTTTTCAATAGACTACTCGAGAATTCTATTTTGCTTGAGAACGCAATTGTACCAATTTTAAAGAATGGAACTTTATGATGTGTTTAACAAATATAGCAATTTCTCGTGTCCAGTTTATTGTTGTTGCACTCCTCGATAAAGACTTTGTTATCGAAAGATCGTTAAGTATTTTTCAATTGTGTATTTGACAGAACATTTTTTACCGATGTAACTAGTCTAGTAGAATAAATTAGAGATTAGCTTATACTAATTATTTTTAAATACTATTTATAGATATTATTCTACTGTAACTACAGTTAAAGTAAAGAGATAAGTAATTTTCAACAACCTTTATTGGTCCACCGCTTAACATCGCTCTTAAAAAGAAGGCTTTTGTTTGCTATGCCACGCTGGCCAGTCGACTAGGTTTAGGATGTTCTTTTGTACGTACTCGTAGTGATATAAATAACTTCATCTATTTCTAAAGCAGATAATTAACCTTTACATCTATAGTTTAATTTATCATTGCAAATAATGTAGTGCGTCCTCAGCTCTAAAGGAACGGAGAGTTGTAGTTCCCCTTTACACCTTGCATTGTCGATTTTGTAGACCTCCCAATTCGCCGAAGTTGGCTACTGTAAATCTGCATACCTACTAAGAATAAAACTTTCTTGCAAAAGTCAAAGTAAAGTTTAACACATCGCCTACGGTCTATGTGTTGCTATGATGCAATATTTATACAGTAAAATAGTATTATAAATATTATAATGTAATATTTGGGACATCTGACATGTTATAGTTCAAGATCACAGTCAACTGAGATTATTTTGGAGATCGTTTTTTGTTTTTTCGAAAGATGGTCCGTCCCCATTTCATTTCATCCACATCTATACTAATGTGGGGGAACGGGTATCATGTTCCACCCAACACAAAGGGAGGATCCTCCGACCAGGCGAGGTGATCATGCCTGAAGGGCTACTGCCCAACAGTTGAAGTTGGGATGTTGTATATATGATAATCGGCGCGGGAACTTTATTTGCGCGATTCAGGATTGGTAGTTACTCCGTGTAGTGTAGTTTGTAGGTACAGTGCGTAACTTCGTAGTTCAGTGTATCTTCGGTAGATGGCGCCGTATGTGGAGGTCGCCACACTAATATTATAAAGAAGTAAAGTTTGTGTGTTTGTATATTTGTTAAATTGTAAGGGGTAATCTCGGGATCTACTAAACCGATTTTAAAAATTCTTTCACCAATAGAAAGCCACATTATTGCCGAATGTCATAAGTTATATAAAAAACCGAAATTTAAAAAGGCTTTTACGTGGTAGTCGGTTTCGCAAAGTGAATCGGAGAAAAAACGGTCGAATGAAAGCGTTTCTTACAAACGCTGCCTTAACTATGAAAGATATATATTTGAGTTCTAGAGAAAAGATGTAGAGGATCTCTTTTGCCCTCACTATTGACAAGTCCCAAGGTCAAACATTCTTTCTGGTGGGCATTGACCTGAGAAAGCCGTGTTTTTCCCATGGGCAGTTATATGTTGGCTTATCTCGGGTTGGAACTCCTGATAGACAATATATTTTGCTACCAAATGATAACAAATGATACAGAGAAGTTTTGAACAATTAAAATTACCATAACCAAACTAACTTTTCCCGCAACTTGATCCTCATGGAATTCGTTTATCGCAAATCCCGCAGAAAATTTATTTTCTTTCGGACAGAGTTACTTTCGAATTTTGTATTAGCATGCAAATATAAACTATACCTACGTATACCTAACCCTCCTTTTGGCAGTTACAAATTAAAACATAACACTCTGTACTAAAAAAGTATTATTAACATTATGCCCAACGAAGTGGGCACGGGTCAGCTAGTTTTATATATTTTTTATCATTAATTTCATCACGACGACGACTTGAAGACGATAAATACTTGACATTGGCAGAAATAGCTGATCCGAGTGATCCGGCTGGTTGCCATTTCATCAAAAAAGAAAGAAGAGATTCTTTTGATAGAGATCCGATCGAAAGTCAACAGCAGTGTGCCACGGTGAGCGGTCTGTCTAGTAGTTAACACACTAACTACTGGACATAGTAAAAATGTCTTGACATTGCTCATCATTGATCATCAACTGTGGCTACACTACACTTACAGTGTTAGTTCAAATGTTCATTGCACTGAACGAAATATAAAGAAACGATCACCACGGTTGTTAGCAAATCTTTATTTATTTATTTATTTACACTTTATGCACTTTGTACATCGGCGGACTTAATGCCCATGGCATTCTCTTCCAGTCAACCTTTGGGTGGTGTGGAAATCTTGTAGGGAGGTGCACAGGGTTACATAGTAAGTAAGAAATATATATGCCATACATAGACTTAAACATACATAAACATATATACAATTAATACGACATAAATACAGATATATTTACATAAAGATACATATGACTTTATGACCATCATGAGTCTTTTATTAAATACTAGCTGACCCACGCAACCTCGTTTGCGTCTTATATTGCCCGTAGCGTGAAAATTTTCCCCCGTTTTTTAAACATTCGTCATTGATGCTCCGCTCCTATTAGTAGTAACGTAATGATATATAGCCTTCCTCGATAAATGTACTATCCAACACCGAAATAATTTTTCAAATCGGACCAGCAGTTCCTGAGATTAGCGCTTCAAACAAACAAAAAATTTTCAGCTTTACTATTAGTATAGATTATGAGACTTTATTTAATTTATATCCCCGGATTTACTTACATGACCCACTCTACCATAATCACTAAAATATCTCTAAAAAACTGATTTCAGTCGACTATAAATCAATAATGGTGTATCATTAGAAACCGTAATTTACATCCTGATCATTTTCCTGTCCTTTGAATAATACTATTTTATTTGCTTTGGTCCAATGTATATTCAATATTGTAAAATGTTCACAACATTCTAGTTACTCTCTTTAAAGTTATTGTTTTCAGATATAACAACAGGTGAAATAGTATTCAAAAATTAATGCTCATAGCAAAGCAGAAGCTTCAAGTACGTCAGAAGTTAAGCAACAAATCTATTCATAAGTATTGGTGAAATTTGAACAGATAAAACTCCGAAGCATTGCGAAAGCTTTGCTACACATATTATGCAATAAATCTAACAGATATTGGTAAAATTTAAATGCTTTCGATATACTTAAGTTCGCAGGAAAGTGGAAGCTGGGCTACACAATAAATTTAACAAAAACAGGTATTGGAGGAATTTCAAACATGTTTTTCGTTTCATATTTATAATAGCTGCCAAATGACTCGGCTGGACGGAAAGCTTGAGCAGAATCCAAGAGTGATGGTCACTATCCTCGTTGCGAATGTGGGCAATTCACCATGGTGACCCACACTATGGCGATCTAGTAAGATGCTTATTCACGCCCCGCTTAAAGGACCCTAGTTTACATAAACACGTGCACACGGGGTAGTTCCAGGTTTTAACTGATCGTCACAGGAAGGAAGCGCCAAACCGTTCAGTTCGAAAGCGTATGTCGGTTACTCTTTGGTGGAATTTTAATTTCTATATTCAAACGAAAGTTACTAAAGTTATGTAGGTATTGGTGGAAAGTTTCGATATACGAACGTCCGTAGCATAGCTTTGCTACGGTAGCCGTAGTGAAGCTATTCAGTGTCGAAGCTTCGCTACGAAAAATTAATTAGGTACCTATCGATGGAATTTGCAAGCTTTGCTACGATTGCTGCGCATTTTAATACCTTGTAGGAATTGGTGGGATTAAAAATATTTCAGTATTTTGAATGATAACTTTAAAAGACGCTGCTTCGAAATAAAAAATTTACCTGTTAATTATATTTTTTATATTGGGCATAGGAGAACTCTTCTAGGGTGCACCTGGTTCCCCAGCATCTAGTACCCGAGACGGCATGCGGTTTTAGTCGGTTCGAGTCTGACATGCCACCAGGAGGTGGTATTCCAGGGGAGTTCCGCACGAAAAAAAAGGAGGGCAAAGGAGCAGGCAAAAGCATTAAGGTCGTAATTGACAGTACAGATTCCTTCATCTATCCGTAAATGTTCCGCAAGGCACAAGTACTTTGTCGCCCATTGAGTCCTACCCCCACAAACCGAATGAGGCAACTAGATCCCAAAACTGTCCTGGGTTTACACGAGTATATACTTACCTTAGTCAAGTTTATAAAACTGGTAGTAAAATAAAAATGATAATTTTTATAAATATAATATATTTATTTTTAATTACAGCATAACAGTTATATTTAAACATTAATGCTATAAATAGAAACGGCATTAAGAGACGGTAAATGGATTAATCTATAAGTCAATTGACACGTCACATTGTAACATCAGCATCTTACACTGAGGTCAACTAGCTTTACTTGATTTAAGACAGTTTTCAATAACCCTTCTCCAGTTTTAACTATAGATATGTTTTTGGAAATGGTATGAATTTACCTTAAAAAGTGTAATTTGTTCAGTTTTTTTCAACTGAAACTGTTAATAATATAAAAGTCATGAGCACTGCCAACAGAAGTTAAACTCAAAACTAGAAACAAACCGTTTTTTAAGCTGAAATGAACCTCTTTGCTTATAAAAAAAAATATATATATATAGTTCATGAAAAGCGTTCGGTGACGATGACGCGAGTTCCATGATTTTTGTTCACCCAAAAAGTGCTTACCGCGTCTAAAGAAGTTTTCACTTCAATAATCCTACATTTCAATGAAAGAATTAAATACATTATATTAGAAAAGATTGAAAAAAATAAAATGGATTATCTCGTATTATCTAGACATAGGTTATTGAAAACCGTCGTTAAAGTGTGAGACTATTTATTTTTATCTGTGTTTGTTAAAACACCAACAGTACTCTATCTACCTACTCTGATTAATAGCACTATTATATTTGGGGTCACAAACATGTCATTAACCTCATAAAACCATTTTTATTTACATACAATTGCAATGTACTATAAACAATGCACTTTTTACTATCCAGTCTTAAAATGAATATCTAATATTTACACAAATGTCACGTATTGAAATGATCTAATAAACTATTTTTAAGAATAACCTGCTTCTCTTCTAGTCTTATTTTCTTTACTAATTTCGGGGTGCCCATGTTGACATCAGCTTTCCGTTTTATTGTCACCTGTAAAAAGAAATATTTATCAATAAAAACAAACATTGATCTCGATTCGACACACACCTTTACCACATACATATTCTAACTAACAGCTGCAAATAAATAAATATTTCGGACATATAATAAATATTTCGGACATATAACACACAACGCCATCTAGTCCCAAGCTAAGCAGGGCTTGGGTAATGGGTACTAGACAACTGATATGAATACATATATACTTTCTTTTTGTAAATACATACATATTATACATAGAAAACACCCAAACTCCGAAACAAATATTTGTAGATTACACAAACATTTGGTCCGACCCAGGATTTGAACCCGAGACCTCAAGCACAGCAGTCGCATTCACTACCACTGCGCCACCGTGGCAGTATACACAGCACACGCGCACACACTCCTCATTCACATCAACCCACACCCGTATACAAGCATATCTATTTATTGTGTCCACCATTGCATTGTAACAATTGTATTCCTTTGGAGGGTAACTGACTCCCAACACACAGCTAACGCTATTTTGGGAGTCAGGGCTATACAGAGTTATGAAATCCTTTTTTGTTACAATAAAGAATTATTATTTTTACTAATTTATGGCACTGTCATAGGCTAGTTATCTGGTTGTTAAGGAACTAAGGCAGACCCTCCAATCGGGTCAGTTTCGTCCTTCCGTTATTATAAGAAGTAGTAATATAACGGCTAATGTGTGATCAAGTTCGAAATTATTCAATATACTTACTAGGACTCGAGTTGGAACCAATAAACTGGTGTTAAGATTCTTAAATTTATATTTTAATATTGTGTAACTGTACATTTGATAAATCATTAT
The DNA here is from genome assembly GCA_916048165.1 of Spilarctia lutea. Taxonomy (NCBI): domain Eukaryota; kingdom Metazoa; phylum Arthropoda; class Insecta; order Lepidoptera; family Erebidae; genus Spilarctia; species Spilarctia lutea. Next base: position 9,135,039 of record OU696488.1, read on the forward strand.
AGTCCGGCCACTCAGAGAATGCGTTTCTGACACTTGTAAATTGGTCATGAGTAGTGATGTGCCATGAATATCATTAATAATATTTGGTAACAGTATTTATAGCATTCATTATGCATAATTATTCAATTTAGATATATTTTATATTTCAAACACAATATTAACAAAATTGTTGATGGATGAATTAAATTTAATCGTAATTTCTGAATGAAACCAAGGGAAAGAAAATAAAAATACTGTATTTATAGAATAATATATATTATGAAATACATAGTTTTAAGATTTCAATAATGTCAAATCAAAATTTAATCCGACTCCGATTCGCATGAGGACTCGCTGTCATCTTCACCAACATGTATTATCATGTTATTATCAATCATAGTGTCTATACGAATATCGCGGTCAAAGTCATCAAATATCATTTTTTTAGTTTTTTCAACCACCTTCATCCAGTCATCTCTTGTAACTTTTTCGCATGCTTCTTTTAAAAGCGTCTTCATCTTTTTATGCCATATGGTGGAGAAGTATTATGGCGGGCTGCATAACCTTTAATTTGAGCCCAGATTAGCTCTATGGCATTGTACTGGCAGTGATATGGAGGAATTCGGAGAACGCGATGACCGTACCTACTCCAGAGCCAGCTCATCTATTTCGTATCGAATATTTGATAGCTTATGGTCGTTGACTAATTTCATCAGCTCAGCTTTTAGCATTGACATATTTGCGTCAATGCCACTTCTTTGCAGCCAAGCCACCAATTCCTCTTTTCTATTAGCTTGAGTAGGTGCTTTAGTTATTTGCACCGAATGATAAGGGACGTTATCCATTATTATAACTGAAGGCTCTGGAAGGCCAGGTAGCAACACATCCTGGAACCACTCCTTGAATACAGCCGCATTCATTTCTTCGTGGTAGTCAGTGGTAGTTTTTGACTCAAATGCTAATAAAACATGTTCCACAAAACCATACTTCGCACAACCAGCGTGGCATATTATGAGACGTGCTCCTTTACCGATTGGCACTTTCGACGTCGACCCTTGAGTGTCGTCTGTCCAAGAACGAGAAAGCTCGTGATTGGTGTTCAGCCATGTCTCGTCAATGAAAACGATATTGTCCCAATTATCAATTTTTTTTTGCTTCTCTTAGAAAAGTAATTCTTTTTACCAGAAATATAAAGGGATAAAAATAGTTTTTTATTTATTTTTAATTCAGCTGACTGATATCACGACAATTATTTTCATAAGTTTGGTTTGATCGTAACTATATCGTATTATAAACTATATTAAACTTAACTCGTATGTATTAAGTACATTATACACACTCTAGAATAATTTCTCCGATATCCCCAGGAACTTTAATGTCGTTCGTATAAATTCCCAAAGCATTTCGGCACATTTCCCTGAAATGGTGACAACATTCGTCTGTACAACATCCTTACATACTTTGTAACTCATCTTGTTCTACTGTTTTTTTGTGTATTCAATAAAGATAAATAAATAAAATTATATATTATTATAAAATTAGAACGTTTTATTTAACAATATATCGACCGACAGAATATATTACGATATATTCGATATATTCCAAAAATACTCAGTTACAATTCAGTATTATTTTGTCTCATCACTACAAAAACAAACTATTGACATAACCTTGAAACAGCGCAGTTTGACGTCGTTAGACTTTTAAAAATTATTGTTCTTAAATTAATTAATTGATTAATTGTTAATAACTTTAGCCCAAAATAAAAGGTTTATTGTACATTGGCATGATTATTCAATTTTTAATGTTATTACTCATTATTAAGGTTAATAAAAGATATTTAAAATTTTGCCATAAATTGTACACCAGTTCAAAGTTACATCGCCCATTGGATCACGACCTGTCAGGAACGCATTCTCTCAGTGGCCAGACTATAAGTCCGGAGTACTTATGAAAATACGATTAAAATGAATCTCGCCTCTATTTCTACGTGCTATTATGGTTGACTACTCACATACATACACATACACACTTAACCGCTTTTCTTTCTCTAGTTCATTAGTTATCGTCAGAAAAAAAAAACTTTTACTGACTGACAAATATATGTGGTTAGTGTTTGTTGCAAAGAAAAGGAAATAGAAAATGACTAATCGTTTTATGTATTGAATCCCAATATGGATTTACGATACTAGCAGACGTATCACCTGATGGTAAGCGATTACCGCCGCCCATGGACACCCGCAACACTAGAGGCATCTCAAGTGCGTTGCCGGCCTTTGGGGGATGAGGGGAGGGGTTGGGGTATGAGCCTCCGGTATCCTCACTCACTTGGTGAAACACAGCGCAAGCGCAAACATTGTAGAGCAATGCCAAAAATAATAAGATCATTTAAAAACCATTGAAAAGATGTAAGCCTTACTAAATACTACAATTTGGTGTAATTAACTAATACGAATCTAGCATAGAATCAAATGTACCTTGGGTTTGTCTTCGTCTTGAGTGAGCGCTGCAAAAACAAAGTTTCTTTTACGCGAAGCCAAGGAAGATGTTTTGGGAACATCGTCATCAGCGGCAGCTAGAGGAGTAACCAACGCTGCCAGCCGGGCCAATGCACTGCTGCCACGGTTCAGCACCGAGCTGTGGTACTTTTGCTGTAATAGGGTAGATGACTGTATCGTAAATAAAACTAGTCTTACAAAACATCTAGGAGTACATAATTATTACATCTTATCATTTTTATTACGAACTAGCTGTTGCCCGCGTCTCCGCCCGCGTTTATGTCGGTTTTTTCGCGGTCGTGGATATGTGATTGATGCAAAAATTAGATAAAAACAATCCTTGATGCGGATTATATATCATTCTAAAATTTCAGCTCGATATGTGCAGAACTTTTTGAGTTTTTGAAGCGTACAGCAACCAACATACCATTTTTATATATGGTTTTTATAATAAACATTGAAACATGTTGCTCAAGTGTTGCCTTAACTTGCACATATAAGTATTGTTGTCAAAAACAAACAAACTTTGTATGAATTATTTGAAAAGATGGTGCACATGAGTTTCTCACCAGCTCTTCTCATGAATGCAATACCCATCGGAGCTGGTACTTGGATTAATTTCAATTTAAACCTTTGAGTTGAATCGAAATCGATCTAAGCTCCGGTAATTCAAATCATTGATTACTTGAGTTACATCCTTTTATCACTGATCAATTCAGTACTTGAGTTTTATTTTATATTTGTATTAATAATGTTTGATGTTTGTATTTTTGACGTGTTCAAGTGCCTTTTGGGGCCTATGGAAATAAATGATTTGACTTGACTTGACACTGACTTCACAAGTTTGTATTTAGTACATTTTTCATACAAAGTTATCGTTTTAACAGATGATAAAAAGCAACTAATTTGTCTAAGGTGTCAACTACCCTATTGAAATTATACTAAACTACAATCTAACTGTCTATCTTTAATAAACTAAATGTAATATTTGATTATCGTGTCAAATTAAACTGTCCCCTATAATTTAGCGCATTACAAAACGGCTTTTCTTTTTTTAAAAGAAAACTCCCGCATATTATCCCGGGTGTGGTGTGGATGTATATATACAGAGCACAACCAGACTCAGAACAACAACTTGTGCATCATAGAAAGTTTTGTACCATGTGGGATAGGAAACCACAACACCTAGCATAGTAGACAGGGCGTGGCTAGCGTTTAAACCACTAGGCCAACTGCAGTGATAAATAAAAACTTAATTTTATCCTATCGGAAGGAGTGATGGCAACTATAGTCGTTCCAATACTTTATTTAACTTTTGACAGATCACGCACATAAAGTTTTGTAATAATTTTTGATACAATGTACTACAGATAATACTGTACTTTATGGGCGGGCTCCGCCTACTTAGGGATGTGTCATTCGTAATTAATGACCACAGACTATAAAAACGGTTTTGAAATAAATCGATTATCGATTATATTAATAAAACATACAATAAAATTATTGTGATTATATTTTATATCAAATCACGTAAAAAGCTTTATTATTTTGCATTAAAATGCCCTAAATGTCTCTGTTTCAATGCATAAATAATTTGCGTAATGAAAACAGTTCCATCGTACTCGTACCTAGTAATGGGATCGAATGTATTCGCCGCAAATTAATGAATCTAAAATAATTGTTTAGACTTACTATAGTTGGTTCAAATAAAAACTACCTGCGGTACCTACTTGTAATGAACAGGTACAAAATGTTGAAATTCGTAGTAATTTACGGATTAAAAATAAAACAACCAAAAGAGGTACTGTAATACTAATTTTAATTATAAAGAATCGTCTTCTTCGTATGACCAGGAATCATCATCACTTGAGTTCTCAGTAATATTGATTATCATTTCTTGGATAGATAAATTGTCGAATGCAACATCCCGATCCCAATCCGACATTATCACCTTCTTTGTTTTTTCTACAACATTCGCCCAGTTTTCTGGAGTTACTTTTTCACACGCATTTTTTCAGTAAATTCAGCATTTTTCTTGCGGTGAAAGGAGGAGTTGTATTGTTCCTCGCAGCATATCCTTTAACTTGTGCCCAGATCATTTCAATTGCATTATATTGACAGTGATATGGGGGAATCCTGAGGACGGCATGCCCATGCTCTGCTGCCATTTCATCTATGACGTATCGTTTTGGCAGCTTCTTTGTTTTTAATATCTTTACTAACTCTACTTTTAGTAGGGACTCATTCACCTCTTCGCCATTGTCACGGAGCCAGTTTATAATTTCATGTTTTTTGTTGGCCTGTGTTAGTATTTTATTAATTTGACGAGAGTGATAAGGTGCATTATCAATAAATATTATTGATGGCTCTTCGAGTGATGTAAGCATTTCTCTGAACCACTTTTCATACACGTTCGAATTCATCTCCTCATGATAATCTCCTGTTTTCTGGGATTTAAAAGCTAATAGAGCGCCTGGCACAAATCCTTTTACTGTTCCTGCATGACAAATAATCAGTCGTTCGCCTTTTCCCATTGGTACTGTAGAAGTGGAGCCAACGGTGTTGTCAGTCCAAGTTTTTGACAGCGTATGATTCGCATTGAGCCAAGTTTCATCTGTGAAAACAACATTCGACCAATCTTCTATTTTTTTTGCTTGTCTTAAAAAATCGCATCTATACAAAGCAATATCATTGCGTTCCATTAAAATTTTTCGTTTGTCACATTTTTGGAATAACATTCCAATGTCTTTCAATACCTTTGTCAGAGAAGATTTTTGACCACGGAACAAACCACTATTTCGAAGAGATTGTGCTAGTTTTTTTAATGTTGGAATCTCTTTTCTTTGGTAATAGTCGTATATATGACGACGAATAGCATCAGCGTCAAAATTGTCAACGGCTGTAACTTTACTAGGCGGACGTTTTTTCTTAGGTGTAGATAGCTTATTCTGTTCCATGCCACTGCTGCCGTAGCCTTCTTTTGTTATTTTTGCCACTGTTGGAGCACTAATACCTAATGCTGCTGCAACACGGTCTCTAACTTGAGTCACTGGTATAAGAGGCCCACCATTACGGCTTTCCTTTTCAAAGTATTCACGAAGTCGCAAGACAAACTCTCTTGTTTGTCCTTTGAGTACTTTCTTTTTTGGCATTTTGACAGTAACGAAGGCAGGAACGATACGCTCAACTCAACCAAACGTGAGAATTCACAAATAAATCAATACGGAGGAATATAAATACTCAACTATATTGAAGGTTACTCATTGAAATACTGTAGATTATTTTAAAATAGACATAGAGAGATTTAATAAAGATCATCAATAGTTTAACAAATACAATATTAACCACTGAATTACAACACAATACAATAATACATTTTGAAAATTCAGTTCCTTTTATATATTTTTTCATGACATAGAACCGTCATATTTGAACAACATTCTTTTAATCCATTTCTTCTTTATTTTGACAAAGGAGGTCGCACATTGAAACACATAGAAATATGAAGTACGAAATTATCTATAAAATAATGAGTTTGTTAAATCGATTAAAACTTCTTAATGCATAAAATCGATCGATGAAAGAAATCGAATAGGTAACGGGTCAGGGTATCACTATTTGATTAAGTATTAGAGCTGTCAAAAGTTAAATAAACTATTGGAACGACTATAATTCGCCAATTCTTTGTCAGTTAACGCTGTGTTGATTCTCCTACAAAGAAAGACTAATGAGCCATTAGAGCGATGACGTCTTAATTTCACTCTTTCGTCACTTATGTAATTTCAGTACACTTTTTTTTTAATTTAACGAGCAAAGATAATGGCTATGAAGAGGCCTATGTGCAGTGATGCTTCCGATGACAATGAGCTTTTTAAGAAACTTTCTGCCTCACAAAGTGTACTCTTTCTTTAAATACCAGCAACAAGTTTATGCTATCTGAGATATAGGCATTAATGGTCAGCGGTGGTCACTTTCCATCAGGTGACCTGTCTGTTCGTTTGTTCCTTGTATTGTAAAAAACAAAACAATTCTCGTCTGTTGTTTTGCAGAAGATTATACTAAAATTCTTTATCTATTTATATATATAGTCAGTCAGTCGCGAATAGACCTTGTACCTATAAGCACGTATTTACTGTTACCAAGAAAATAAATCAGAGATTAACAACCTTGCGTCAACATGAATTGTTCATCTTGTAACAATCAATTTAATGACGGTGTTCAGTGTAGTGTTTGTCAAAACCACTATGACTTTGGCTGTGCGGGTATCACGGAGCATGGATATCGGCGACTCGGAGCCGACAGGAGGGCAGCATGGAAATGTGCAACCTGTCGCATGGCGTCACCTAAACCGACAGTCCTAAGGCAGGAAGATCAACTCGAATATATAATGAGTAAGTTGGATGCAATGGCTACAAAACTCGATTGTCTTCCTTCTCTTATAAGTGATGTAAAGGCCATTAAATCGGATATGATAAATCTTCAAACTGCCACGGAGGAAGCACTGAAGAAAATTGAAGAATTTGCTTCTCGAATGACCGCGGTTGAGTCGAGGGTGTCTTTGGTGGAGTCGTCGGTGGTTGCTGCTTCAGATTATAAGTCCCAGTTGGATGCAATTAAGTATAATGATCTCGCGCGGGAACAATGGTCTCGCCTTAATAATATTGAAATAAAAGGCGTTCCCATTAAAAAGAACGAGAATTTGTTCAATACGCTCGACCTGATTGGCAACTTTGTTAATTACAAAGTGAATAAAAGCCAAATAAATTTTATTAGTCGAATTCCAATTCTAAATAGTAGAGAGAAATCTATAGTGGTCAGTTTCACGAACAGATACGTGAAAGAGGATTTTGTTGCATCTGCTCGAGCCATGAAGGCGTTTTCCGCTGAAGATATAGGCTTCCAAGGAGTTAATCATAGAATCTATGTTAACGATCACCTGTCGCCGGAATACAAGAAGCTCTTGACAAAAACAAAACAGGTTGCGAAGGAGAAAGGTCATCAGTATGTGTGGGTAAAGTACTCAAAAATACATGTTCGTAAAAATGACACATCTCCTTCCCTCGTTATTACTTCCGAAAAGGATTTAAACAAGTTGAAATAATTAGTTTTATATCCCAAATTTGTCTACTTGTTGTGTTGTTTCTGTTTTTTATTTTTAAATTAACTTTATTGTTGCTTTCACTTCCATTTCACTTTAAAGTAACTATAATTTGGCAAACATTCAAAGAAAAAATGTTGTCAACACCTGCATCCATTATAGTCCCTATTGTAAAAAAATGTTACCTGCTAATTCTACTCATTCAGAGTGACCCGGCCGTATCCAACGACAGTGCAAAATTACATATAAATGTCTCCCTCACACTAACCGGTTGTATATATGGTGGTGAGTATACTTCTCTTTTACGCAAACCGGTTTGGTCTGCTATGATGAGTTGTTTACTTCAATACTGTCGCGAACGTTTTCTGATATTTATATTGAATGTTATACATGCATACATATTTCTATTATGTTTCTATTTACGAGCTGTGCGGCCCGTGAATGAGAAACATATCTTATTTGTTATATTGATATTGTTATTTGTTAGCTATGCCTGTTATTAACTTTTACTATCAAAATTTTCGCGGCTTACGGACGAAGACCACCGAATTTAAACGCAACGTAGTTTTAAATAGTTACGATGTTGTTTTGATAACTGAAACGTGGCTAAATGATAGCGTGTTAGATGCGGAACTGTTTGACGACAGCTATATGGTGTGGCGCCGTGATCGCTGTTATGAAAGTACTGGTCAGTCGATGGGTGGGGGAGTTCTTGTGGCTACTCGCAGATATCTTAATACATTTATTCGACCTGAATGGAATTCTACTGCTGAGGATATATGGTTATCTATTTGTGTATCTCATAATATACAGTTACATATATGTACAGTTTATTTGTGTAATGAAAAGAGGGGTTTGAATTTTACACAACAACTTAGTAATTTTTTGAATAAGTTGCTTGATATTGTTAATTCGTGCCCTTCCGATCATTTTTTAATTGTGGGGGACTTTAACATGAGCTCGATTCATTGGAATGTATTGAGAAACGTATCTTATCTTAAACCAAGTAGCATGTCGGGTATAAATGAAAATAGTTTGATAGACGAACTATCATTACTGGGTCTCCAGCAGTATAATTCTGTTCCTAACTGTTATGGTAAATGGCTCGACTTGGTATTGTCGAACTGTGAAATAACCGTGACCGAGTGTCATGGGCCCTTAGTACCACTTGACCCTTACCACAAAGCTTTGTATTGCTCACTGACAATCGAGAGAATCCAGATGTTGAAGCCAGCCCCTCGTACAAAATTTATGTTTCAACAAGCAAATTATGACGCAATCAATTCAAACTTGTCAAATATAAATTGGTTATATGAATTTTCTAAATTAAGTGTTGATGAGGCGGTTAAATATTTTTATACGTGTGTAAATAACTTACGTGACTTATATGTACCAAATAAAGTAATTCGGCAGAAGTCATTTCCTCCGTGGTACTCGGCTGCTCTCAAAAAAATTTTAAAAGAAAAAGAAAAATTTAGGCAAAAAAGTAAAACATACAGTATGACTTCGGACGCCCAGACTGTTCAGTTGCTGCGGAAGCGCGCTAAAGACTTAGAAGAAAAATGTTATACGAATTATATAGCATTAGTTGAGGATTCAATAAAGACCAACCCTAAATGTTTTTGGTCACACATGAAATCGCTTTCTAAACGAACCACTATACCAAATAATATGGTTCATGGCAATGAAACGGCAACACAGGGCCATGACATTTGTAATCTGTTTGCACACTATTTTCACTCTAACTTTCTATCTGATACTGACTCATCATCTAATTTGCCTACTGTAAATATGGGTATGGATGCTGATATTTCTTGCGTAGAAATAACATCAGCTAATAATAAGCTTATGAGATTGGACCCTAGTAAATCTGCAGGACCTGACTCATTTCCCCCAATATTTTTTATCAACTGCGCCAAGCAACTATCGGTTCCTTTAGCATATCTATTTCGGGAATCTATCACCTGTGGTCATATGCCTGATATCTGGAAATCCGCTTTTATATCTCCTATTCATAAAAAAGGATCAAGGAACAAAATTGAAAATTACCGTCCTATATCAAAGTTGCCAATTATAGCGAAAGTTTTTGAGAAGATTATATATGAGCAGGTATACAACGCATTAAAAGATCAATTGCCTTCTTCTCAACATGGCTTTATTAAGGGGAGATCCACGGTTACTAACTTAATTCTTTTCAATGAGTTCTTAACGGACTCCATGGAGGGAGGCCAGCAGGTAGACGTTATCTATACAGATTATAGCAAGGCGTTCGATCGTATTAATCATAAAATCTTATTATACAAGCTGGAAAATGCAGGCATTAGGGGAGACTTGCTTCGATGGTTTGCATCGTACATAGACAATAGGAGTCAAGCAGTTGTTCTGGGAAACTATATGTCTAAATGGATGAGTGTGCCCAGTGGGGTACCCCAGGGTTCTCTGCTCGGCCCGCTCCTCTTCCTCATATTCATGTCTGACATTCATACTTGTTTCCACAACTCTCTAATTTTAAATTTTGCGGATGATATGAAAATTTTTAAACTCATTTCTAATCCTGGCGACGCGTTGGCTTTACAGGATGATCTCTCTCGCTTGAATATCTATTGTACCGAAAATAAGCTTAACCTTAATGCTAGTAAGTGCTCAAAAGTTACGTTCACTAGAGGTAAACAACCAGTTCTATTTCAATACTTCTTAAACAATGTACAATTACAAGCAGCTGATGTGATTAAAGATTTGGGTATTCTGCATGACTCTAAATTGTTGTTTGATCGTCATATAGATTCCATAGTAAAAAAGGCCTTGAAGTCTCTCGGCTTTATTATGCGTACATCCAGAGACTTCATAAACGCGAAAACTCTAAAAATTCTGTATTCCACATATGTTCGTCCACACTTAGAATATGCCTCGCAAATTTGGAGTCCGAGAGATCCTATATTGAGAGGATTGAGAGGGTTCAAAAGAAATTTATGAAATTTCTTAATTTCAGAACGAAGTCAGTTTGTAACGACTATGCAATTTCTTGTAAAAAACACCACTTCCTAGAACTCCGAAAACGTCGGGATATTTCAGACATACTGTTCCTTGCTCGAGTGATGACCTCTTCCATCGATTGTCCTGAGTTGCTGAATAAATGCAAAATCTATGCACCAGTGCACTCACTGCGCCATGCTCCGTTTTTCTCAACACCATTAGTTGCTACTAGGTATCGACAAAACAGTTTCCTTTATCGATCTTGCCGTATGTATAATGACTTAGTACGCAAACATGATCTTGACATTTTTGCTATGAGTATTTCTACTATGAGGAGGAGACTGCACTCAATGTCGTTTTGAATTCTAACTTAATCTATAAAAATTGAACTTCATTATTATGAAATTGTTGGTTGGCAGGTAATTTTTTTTTTTTTTATATTTTTGTAATATTTTTATATTTTTATAACATTTTTATAAACGGACTAAACGTAAATTTTTCTATAATTTGTTATTACATTAGTATAAGGGATCTCTTCTTTTTTTGTGTATTTAGCTTCTATCTGTGGAGACTTATTAATGGCGTGTTGTTGCTACTTTTATAAGTTATGTTAAGTGTATTGCTGTAAGTTTCCCTAAGATTAATAAATAAAAAAAAAAAAAATAAATAAAATAAAATATATAAAAATGTTATGTTGGTTTGTGTACGCTTCAAAAACTCAAAAAGTTCTGCACCGATCGAGCTGAAATTTTAGAATGATATACAGGGTGTAAAAAAAAACGACTACCGAAAACGAAAGGAGCTGATCCAGCACCCCAAAACTTATTAAAAAAACCAAACAGTTGTCTTTAAAAAAAATTGTAGCTTGAAAAAACAATGTGTCAAGATTTTTATTAATTTCAGAAGCCAGCAACTTAACGCGCCCGTGCGCTCTGTCGCGGTCATTGCACTCACCCGGCCAGCTGTTTTGATATTAAAATACATTACTGTTTTATTGATTTTATTTGTTTTATGGTTTTCTAAATGAGATAATTAGGTAGTTTGGGTCCTGTTATGTTTTACTATGTGTATGTAAGCAGAAAAAACATAAAACGACTTAGATAAGTTAACATTTTTTTTGAGTTTTTTTTTCGCTAAACCTATTCAGTATCATGGTCTGATTGCAACCCCCAAGTTTTCGGTAGTAGTCTTTTTACACCCTGTATAATTGGAGGATTGTTTATATCTAATTTTTGCATCAGTAACATTTCCGCGACCGCGAAAAAACACGAAAAAACCGTCATAAACGCGGGCGGTGCCGCGGGCAACAGCTAGTTTAGTAATAAAATAATTAGGCTCATTCACAGTAAAGAAATGTAAAATGATAATAATAAGTAAATTATTTTTACCTGTAAAATGGAGAATGATTTCTTTGGGCTGGGGACATCTTTTACAGATTTTTTCTCCGTCACGACAGGGCTGTCGACAGTTTCTGTCTTGGATTGATTTACTTCCATCACCAGAGTTGACATACTTTTAGAGACAAGATTAGCTTTGATAATTGTAGTTCTGTTAACAGATACATTTGGGCTCCCATCTTCTTCACCTTGTTGCTGAAATATAATATTTTTTACGATTTATAGCGATTTATAGTGGGAATGGTATTCGAGATATTTTTTTAAAAGGTTAATGATATAACCCGTTCGAAACGTAGGGATATAAAAGGTTTCGTAACCTTTTAAATGATTTTATCGCGAATAACTCCCGCTATACAACAAAAACTATATCTATTTTAGTTTTAAAATCTATACAAATAAATAAAATTGGAGTATCTGTTTGTAATATTAAAATAACCGCTTTCTACTACATGCATATGAATGTATATACGGTACACATACCAAAATTTATATTTTTAAAATTTCTCAGGAACCACTGGTCCGATTTGAAAAATTCTTTCGACGTTGGATAGTCCATTTATCGAGGAAGACTATAGGGTATATATCATCACGCTACTAACGGGTGTTTTTTTAAGCTAGATAGAACTTTAAATTGTAAAAAGTAACACAAAAAATTAAATTTTGATGAAACTTTTTTTTTTATTTGTTTCAGTATACTCTGACAAATCATCATGAATAGACTCACGCTTGAACAACGCTACGAAATTATCCAAATTTACTTTGAAAATCAGTCGTCGATTCGCGCAACTTATAGACGACTGTTTTATCGCAAAATTGTGTTCAGCGATGATGCGCATTTTTGGCTTAACGGGTTTGTTAATAAGCAAAATTGCCGCATATGGAGTGAGACCAATCCACAACAGACCCTACAGACTCCATTACATCCAGAAAAATGCACCGTATGGTGCGGTTTTCACGCTGGTGGCATCATCGGACCTTATTTCTTCAAAAATGAGCTGATTTTCAAAGTAAATTTGGATAATTTCGTAGCGTTGTTCAAGCGTGAGTCTATTCATGATGATTTGTCAGAGTATACTGAAACAAATAAAAAAAAAAGTTTCATCAAAATTTAATTTTTTGTGTTACTTTTTACAATTTAAAGTTCTATCTAGCTTAAAAAAACACCCTATACTATTAGGAGCGGAGCAACAATGAAGAATGTTTCAAAAACGGGGAAAATTTTCACGCGACGGGCAATATAAGACGCAAACGAGGTTGTGTGGGTCATCTTTAATAAAATTTGGTTTTTAACCGACTTTAATAAAGCAGGAGATTATCAAAAAAAAAAAATTACGGTCCAGTTCTTGAAGTCGATTCATTTTTTGTTAAAATTTGTGATTATTTGTGTAGAGTACTTATTTATGACGACAGTTTTAATAATGCAACTGTGAGTTTCTTTGTTACACTTTCCTTAGTTGAGAACCAGAAAAAAATATGCTGCTTTCAGTCGAAAGTTACAAAAAGGTAATGTTAAAATAGTTGGATGTGGAGAGCACAGGACTAGTTATTGTGGCAAAACTTGTGCAAGCCCTATAACCAACAGTGGATGTATATTATTATATTATACTAGCTGACTCACGCAACCTCGTTTACGTCTTATATTGCCCGTAGCGTAATAACTTTCCCCCGTTTTTGTAACATTCTTCACCGATTCTCCTTTCGAAAATTGTTTTTTTTTAATTTATTCACCCAAACCTTTACTGGACTACAATAAATATTTTAAAAAACAAAATCAGCTAAATCGGTAGAGCCGTTCTAACGAACAGCATTGCATTTTTAAATCTATACTAATAATAAAGCTGAAGAGTTTGTTTGTTTGTTTGTTTGAACACGCTATCTCAGAAACCGCTGGTCCGATTTGGATTCTTTCAGTGTTGGATAGTCCATTTATCGAGGTAGGCTATAGGCTATATATCATCACGCTACTACTAATAGGAGCGGAGCACCAATGAGAAATGTTTCAATAACGGGGGAAAATTCTCACGCTACGGGCAATATAAGAAGCAAACGAGGTTGCTTGGGTCAGCTAGTGTATTTATATAGGTGAAGTGTTTACCATTTGTCTCAAGAACACTTCTCGCTCATGTCTTTGTTTGCGCCACTGTTCCTCCGACTCAAACTCCTCTTCTTGTGTATCGGTCAAGTCATTAGGAATGGTGCCTGTCTCTTCGTCACCTTTAAAAAAGAGTATTTTATGTCAGTTTCACTTTTTTTATGTTTAGCGTGTAAGAAATTTCTCTGTCTGTAAGAAATTTGCTATTCAGCGGTTAGGCCGCCATTTGGACATGATCGTTAAATTGTTATGCTCCTAAATGTAAACTGTATTAACTGATGTACAATAAACTTTATTCTACTTAAATAAATATGGAATGGAAAAAAGCACAATGCTACTGAACATATACTAATGTGGTTTATACGAATTCATAGTTATTCATGAGATTGGTTGTTTATTGTTGTCTAAATTGGTTAAAATATGACAATAAATAAGTGTTAAAAATGTTGTAATATATACCTGCATTTTTCCATCGGAATTTACGTTGCCGATGTCCATCGCCCAAATCGCCATCCTCAAACAATAGTTCTTGCAACAATCTCACTTCGCGTTTATCTTGATCTAATACATCCCGCCTGAAAGGCAAAATAGAAAAAAAATATATAGAACTATGGCTTAAAAGTTTATTTACATTTTGATGGTGGATGAATAGTGAGACATATCGCACATTACTTTCTTGTGGGTTTGTTACTGTTACGATAGGGTATGTGTAGAAGAAAGTTTTATATTTCCTTGGTCTACAACTTTAACCTTTCTTGTACATTTGTTAGGCGATTAGATAATAAAGTATGTTTTACCCTTCTATCCCTGCCTCAAGTCGAAATTGCGCCTGTCAGGTAGTAAATAATATAAACCTTCAAATTTTTATACATACATGTGTATCTGCCCCAATTCTTTCCGGAGCTGGCCCTGGTGGAACACCTCATCGTCTCCCTCCTCGCGTTCCATTCTATCCAGTCCATGTTCATCTTCATCGCCAGACCCAACCCACTCATCTTCGCTGGTAAGCTCAGCCTCTTGCTCGAAGAAGTCATTCATTTTACGCTTCTTCTTAACTTTATCTGGTTTTACTTCAATCTGCAATGATGTAAAAAATACAAATCAATACTATTTGAATACACCTTTTATTTTACGAGGTTATGATACTAAGGGCCAGTTTCACCACTTGCTGTTCCAAATAGACTACATAGCCTGGCCCAATGATGCAGAAGCACATCAGCAGAAGGTCACTATGCTGTTTGTTTTGTTAATAAAGTCTCTTTTACACGTCAGAAGGTTTATTTCCCAAACCCATCGAACCAAAATACATGTCGATTATAATAGAGAAAAACCGAAAATTTCAAATCCGAAGCCTATATACAGTAAAAGACTGTTAATGGAGTCTAAATGTCATGTTACTCACCTCATTCTCTTCTGAGTCATATTCCACTAGCCTCTCCTCATCATCTTCAATACCTGAAACACTGTCTTCATCTTCCAATCCTAATCCTTCTTCTACTTCATCCTCATCATCTGAAAGTAATAACTGCGACATTAGTAAATCATTTATATGCTGAAGACTTTCTTAGTCCACATTTTATTGTGTTTACCAATGTGTTTAATATTTTCCTGGAGTAATAACTTTATCTCTAAGTAGAGTGTCGACAAAGGAGATATAAAACCACCTGCCTCGGTGGCGCAGTGGTAGTGAATGCGACTGCTGTGCTTGAGGTCTCGGGTTGAAATCCTGAGTCGGACCAAATGTTTGTGTGATCTACAAATATTTGTTTCGGAGTTTGGGTGTTTTCTATGTATAATATGTATGTATTTACAAAAAAAAACAGTATATATGTATTTATATCAGTTGTCTAGTACCCATAACACAAGCTCTGCTTAGCTTGGGACTAGATGGCGCTGTGTGTAAAAAAAAAAAAGTTTAGGAAAGTAAGTTAAGTACAAAATGGCTCTCGCCAGGAGATGCCAATATCTGCATTATTAAGGGTTATTAACTCTCAACAGGAACATTGTAACAGCTCTTTGAGCAATATATACTACCAAACGAATGCTATAACTATGCAAGAATGTTAGTAAATTCAGCTCAGAGCATTATTACCTGAGATTTGCAAAGCCCTCTGTTCTAATTTCTTCTTTTTTAATTTTTTCTTCTTTGATACATTAGCTTCTATATTGGTTTCATTAGATTCATCATCAGAATCAATGATCAATCTCTTTTTCATACGGCTAGTTTCGATGACCTCACTTTGATTCTGAGTTCCACCAGTAAAGAATTTATTTGGTTTAGGTTCGTCATATTCTGGATCATCTAGCTCATCAATTATGGATTTCAAAGGATTTTCACCCTCAATGGTTTTTTCACCCTTTTTGCTATTATCTTCGGTAGTTTTACTAATGGTTTCTTGCTTATTATCATCTGAAATATTTGATTTTTCTTCTGCAAGTGGCTTAATAATGTCTCCGCTTGTATCAGACCCTTGATTTTTATCAACCAAATTGTCATCGACATATTTATCCTTGGCTATTGATTCCGTAAGGTTTTCATCGGCCATAGATACGAATTCATTATCATAAAACTTTCCAGTACACAGAGCTAGGACATCTTCATCAATAGGCTGTGATTGTGAACACTGCGTGTTAATCAGTTGTGATCCAGGTATGTTTTGTGAAAAAGTATTAGTTACTTCATTTAGAATAGGCTGAAAATAAATGTAATACAAATAAATTAAACTTTATATAAGAGGAATTAAACTATCTGTCATGATGTTAACAAGGACTACAAATGAATGGAGATAGACTTGCGCTTCACCTAGGATCTCACAGAAAACCGGTGTGAAATAGCGTTTGCGCTGTGTTTCACCGAGTGAGTGAGGATACCGGAGGCCCATACCCCAACCCCTCCCCCCATCCCCTTTCCTATCCCCCCAAAGGTCGGCAACGCACTTGTGACGCCTTTGGTGTTGCGGGTGTCCATTGGCGGCGATAATCGCTTACCATCAGGTGATACGTCTGCTCGATTGCCCACTATTCAATAAAAAAAAAAAAAAAAGTGAAGCATGGGGACTAAAGACTAAATAGGGTATCAAATTGACGACTTTCTTGTGCAGTGATGTAACTGAATACCTATTGAAACACAGTCCGTCCCAAATGAATATATCGGTCCCTGAATCCATGAATACATTTATATATAAATATAAATACACAAATATTTTGAATATTCATTACTTAATTCAAATTTTAATCTATCATCATCAAATACGCGTAACTTTTCACATTTCTTTGGTCAATTGAATAGGTATATGGTTCTACTGAAGTGGAGACTACGATTATGCCAACTTAGTGTAGGGAGCTTGCGACAAGATGGACCGACGATTTGAAGAATGCGGCAGGCAGCAGATGGATGCAAACTGACCAAAACTGGGATAGTTAACGCTCCTTGGGAGAAGTTTTCCTTCAGTAATGGATGGTGATAGCTTGATCCTTTTCTTAAAAGTAGGTATTTGTAACATAACTTACATCATGGTATGGCTGTGAGGGACACAAGAAGTTGCTCGGCTTAGCACTGGATATAGAGAATGACTGAGTACCCAGAAGATCATCACTTGTACTTTTAATTGTGCCACTTTCTTGACTTGTAAATAAATCTTCTGATACTGATTTATGTCTCTGTGCTAATTGAATAACGTCATCTGAAATATTAATGGATAATTATAACCATATTAATACAGTCTCTAGAAAGAATCAATCAATTTATTCAGTTTTGGCAATGACTTTTTAGTTTTATTTAAGTATTTAAAAATATATTGTTAATTTTTGTAACAACAAATAAATTTAACCTAATGAAGAATACAAACAAGAACTCGCTGTTGATGGGATTTAGATTAAGTTTGGCATCCAAAATGGGTATTTTCTTGATTAGGGTACACATATAATTATTATATCTAATTGCTTTGTTACATTGTACCGTGGGAGAGCTACGCTTCGGCTCGACCGGAGTGATACCACGGCCTCACAGAAAACCGGTGTGAAATTGCGCTTGCGCTGTGTTTCACCGAGTGAGTGAGGATACCGGAGGCCCATACCCCAACCCCTCCCCCATTCCCTCTCCCCATCCTTCAAAGGTCGGCAACGCACTTGTGACGCTTTTGGTGTTGCCGGTGTCCATGGGCGGCGGTAATCGCTTACCATCAGGTGATGCGTCTGCTCGTTTGCCCCCTATTCAATAAAAAAAAAAAAAAAAAAACATTAAATCATTAAGTGGTATTTATAAGAACTGTTCCATTTAATAACTTCAATTATATCCATGTATATATATATTTTGTATAGTAGGACACTTACCTTGTGATGACAGGCTTTGAATATCACAAGAACTTGGTATAACCGCAACATCATCAGTGTCATTGCTGTTTTTCTGAACAGTTTCTGGATCATTTTGAACAGTATCTTTGGCCACTGTTTCCTCTTCAATCAATTTTGTGGTATCATCTTCATCATCTGAATCTTCAAAGGCTTTTAATATTCTTCCCTTTTTATGTTTTGATGGGTTTTCTTCTTCTTCTTCAGACTCTGACGATTCCTCGTCTTCACTCGATTCTTCACTGTTATCACCTTCTTCAATATCTTTGTCGAGTTCAGTCTCTGCTGGTCCTGTTTCTTCATCGTTTTCCTCGACATCTGATTCTTCTGCTTCGTCATCAAGCATCGGATTATGTTTAATGGGTTTGTCTTTAATTTCAATGTCATTTTCTATTAATTCTTCTTCTGTTTCACTTTCTGACAAGTTTTCGTCTTCTTTCTTTTCATCTTTATCAATCTTAGCTTTAATTTTTTCAATACTATCATCAGCTTCCTCACCGTCATCCAGAATACTATCCATTTCTTCATGAAGTTTCTTTTCTTCTTCTAATCGTTTTGCCCATTCTAAAGACCGTTGCTCCGCGATTTTGTCTTCAAGCTCATGTTTTAATTTCAAGTGTAGAGATCCTGGTTTTACCCTTTAAATTAAAACACATGTTAAAGATACTTTGAACCAATATTATTGAAATATTCATATTTTTTTAGATATTACCTTTTCTCTTTATCTCGTTCTAGTTCATCTGGCGTTTTTAGTTTCGAGAAATAAATAAATCTTTCCTTTAAACGCTCAACTCCAGAGAGTGTTGGCTTTGAATTAGTACCATCTAAATCTATAACCATTCCAGGTGCTCCGGCTAATTTAGGTTTTATTGTTAAATTGTCACGAACAATCATCAAAGCTTCGGTATTCCTGTCGTCATCTAAAACAGGAAAATAAAAAAAAAATTATACATATTACTTTACTGAAATAAAAAGTTAGGCAGGGTATAATACATACCTTTCATAATTTCTGCATTTTCAATGATTTTATCAATATCATCCATGTTTACATCATCATCCGAGAAGAAATCATCCTGTTCATCATTTTTACTACCGTCTACAGATTTTGAAGTAACTATTTTATCTGGGTTATCACTTGCGTCTGTTTCTTTAAAATTCTCAGAGTTCTGTTCTGTATAATGTAATGATATCAATTGACTATCTTGTTCTGAGGACACTCGAAATACCTGTTCCTTTGGTTCATCAATCTTACCAAGTTCCGTATCTGCGTTATTTACTTCATCTGTGTTACAAACCTTTTCAGTGTTATCTAAATCTGTATTTTCTTCATTCTGTATATCATTTGAATGATCATTAGAAACTAAATGAATATTCTCCTCTGTTGTAGTTTCTCTGTTTACTAATTCATTTCCATCATTAGATGCTGTATCAGGCACATTGGTATTTGTTGGTATATCATTTGCAGTCTCAGTACAACTTATTGCTTCAATTATATTTGCATCTTTTTCTTTAGAGTTGGGCTCTAAAATATCAGGATTAGTTTCAATCTCTGTTTTGTCTGAATCATCTTTTGATGAAGGGGTTGCAGTTTCTTCGTCAGATTCTGCTTTAGCCGTGTCATCTTCGGATTCGCTTTTACATAATTCCATCATCTCTTTTTGTCGTTGTTCTAATTGCAGTCTGTAAAACATTTCTTATTTAAATATGACTTTAATATAATTTAATTAATATTTCCTTTATATTTTTTTTAAGATATATAATTTACGTAAGATAATTTTTATTTGATCACGCAGAGAAAAATGAGGAGAAACTTCGAGCATTGATCTCTCCATTGCTCTTTGTACAACTCTGAGCCTTCTTATCAGGCCCATTGTGAGTGACCACGTCTCTGTACCATAAGTCATCACTGGCAACACACACTGGTCAAAAACTTTCGTCTTGAGACACTGCGGTAATTGGGACGAGAAAATGTCACGCATCTTTCCGAACGCCGCCCAGCCGAGTTGGATTCGACGATTGACCTCTTTCTCAAAGTTGGACTTACCTAACTGAATAATCTGTCCTAGGTATATATAATCCTCGACAACTTCGAGCGTAGAGTCTCCAATTCTCACTGGAGTGGGTGCGACATGGACGTTCGACATAATTTTCGTCTTGTCCATGTTCATTTTAAGACCCACCCGCTTAGAGAAACTACTGAGGCCATCGAGCATTATGCTAAGGTCGTCCATGGTTTCAGCCATGACCACTATATCATCAGCAAATCGAAGGTGGGTGATGTACTCGCCGTTAATGTTGATGCCAAGTCCGTTCCAGTCAAGAAGCCTAAAAACGTCTTCCAGTGCCGTATTAAATAGTTTTGGAGATATTATGTCTCCCTGTCTCACTCCTCGCTGCAGCTGTATAGGCTTCGAGTACTGGTTTTGTAGACGGACTGACATAGTGGCGTTTTCGTACAAACACTTCAACACTTCGATATACCGGTAGTCGATTTGGCACCGCTGGAGAGACTGGAGCACCGCCCATGTTTCAATCGAATCAAAAGCTTTCTCATAGTCCACAAACGCCAAGCACAGTGGCAGATTATACTCTTCGGACTTTTGTATTATCTGCCGCAGCGTAAATATGTGGTCTATGGTATTAAAGCCTTTTCGGAAACCGGCTTGTTCGGGAGGCTGAAAGTCGTCAAATTTGCGTTCGAGACGGTTCGTAATGACTCTCGAGAACAGCTTATAGACATGACTCAGAAGTGAGATGGGTCTATAATTCTTCAGCAGGGTATTATCACCCTTTTTGAAGAAAAGTACCACCACACTCCCGAACCATGCCTCAGGCGGTTTTCCACCAAATAGGACGGAACTAAATATCCTTTGAAGGACTTTTAAGAGCGGTTTTCCACCCGCCTTCAAAAGCTCTGCTGTAATCCCGTCCTCACCTGGTGCTTTGTTGTTCTTGAGCTGTTTAAGAGCCATACTAATCTCGTACAAGCTGACGTCCGGAATATCTTCGGTATAGTGTCGGGTTAACTTAGCCCTTGGGTCTTTATGCAACTCAGTGACAGGGTCTAATGTTGCCGTGTATAGCTGTCTGTAGAACTTCTCTATCTCACTCAAAAGCTCAGGTTTCGACGATAACAGTCTGCCATCATCGGTCTTCAACTTTGTCAACTGGCTCTGCCCAATAGACAGAGCTCTTGCGAACACTTTTGTACCTTTGTTTCGCTCTATAGCCTCGTTAACATATAGAGTATTAAATTGGCGTATATCTTTTTTACGACATTTTGAGATCCGTCTATTGAGCAGACGGAAATTGGACACTTCATCTGGAGACTGCAGAGTCATATTGCGCCTTTCCTCCATTAGCTTAAGAGTGTCAACAGAGAATCTCTTGGTTCTATTGATCCGGCGGGTCTTGAATAGTTTAGACCCGACCGTATGGACAGTTTCCACTATATGGTCACTGAGCTCGTTAGTATCGATGCAGTTCTCAAGGCATGCAAAGCGATTTTGAAGTTCGAGCTGAAAGCTCTCGAGGTTTTGGATGTGGACGGGGGATGGTCGGAGCGTGGACCTCACCAGTCGCGATCTTTCGAGTTTTATGTTAATATTCAATGTGCCTCTAAGCAGCCGGTTGTCGCTGCCGGTTTTTACCATGTTGATCACCGAGACATCATTGAATACTTGTCTCTTCGTCGACATGATAAAGTCAATCTCATTTTTTGTTTTGCCATCGGGACTTATCCAAGTCCACTTCCTGTGCTCCCTTTTATGGAAGAAGGAATTCATCATATACAGTCCCTCCTTCTCCATGAAGCTGGCCAAAATGAGGAGATCCGCAGACGAGCAAAGGTCACCGACATTGCCCGTAGAATTGCCAGGCTTAAGTGGCAGTGGGCAGGGCACATTGCTCGCAGACAAGACGGCCGATGGGGCAAAGTTCTGGAGTGGCGACCACGTACTGGAAAACGGAGCGTGGGTAGGCCCCCTGCAAGATGGTCCGACGACCTGATTAAGGTCGCAGGAGTCTGTTGGATGCGAGCAGCACCAGACCGGTTGTTGTGGGAAGCCTTGGGGGAGGCCTATGTCCAGCAGTGGACGTTTTTCGGCTGACATGATGATGATGATGATGATGAATTTTTATTTTTAAGTTTATCATAAATAACTACTGAAGTTGAAGGAGAGAGCCATTCAAATCTAACAGATAGATTAAGAGATTACTGTGTTTAAACCAACAAAGAAAACAATGTTGAAACGGAAACAATAGTGTTGTAAAAAGGTGTTTAATGTAAGTTGATTATTATCAAATTTAAAAATTATTGTAATTCTTGTGTTTTAATGTATTTGCAATTCTTTATCATTCTTTTGTACACAAGATCAATGCAAGATCCATGTGTAAGTAACCAATGACACTTTAAAGCATGTAAATAATATCATTCCATCAATGAAAACCAATGAATGAGTTTGATAATACAGATTTTGTTTGAGGATTAGTATTACAAGTAAATATATGCCTACTAGTCCATATACTAGTATTATAAATTCTAAAGTAACTCTTGTCTGTCTGTTGCACTTTGGCTAAACTGCTGAATCGATTTAAATCAAATTTACAATGGAGATCCTTTGCTATGTACCATGATATCTGACATAAATGTGGGCGGAGCCTCTGGCAGAAAGCCAATGTTTGTTACATAATTAATACTCTACAGAATGCAACTTAAAAGCTTATGGTATATAATACTCACGCATATTGCTTCAATTGTTCCTCATTCATTTTGATAGGCAACACTTTTCCATCAGAACTTACAGCTGGCTTTCTTCTTGACATGATGTCCTTAAGGGTCAGAGCCTTTGGTCTGTGGTATGGAAGTGAAACTGCTCTCTCTCTCAACATGCGGTTAGACTCACTCTTTATTAACTGCATATTTTCCATGGCTTGTTTAGCAGACATCTTAAATGAAGGAAGTAATTTATATAGAATTGCAGAAAGTTATTTAACCTACCTCTCGAAAGAGACAATTGCATGCAACATTTAATTTGGTACTAGTTGTTCAAAAGCACAAATAGAAGGAATACTTAAAACAAACTCTATGTCAATTCATCTTTCTAAAAGTTTTTAAGGAAGGAGTGATTAAAGAAACTTGGGAGTCTACTTCGGAGACCTTATTATCGGAACGCTTTTCTATCTGTGTCTGCTAAACTACAACTAGCAACTATATACTCGTAATGTTCTCACCCTCATTGGTTTAGCATCAATCATTTTTGTTGATTTCTGTACTTTTTTCTTTCCTTGCTGCAAACTAATTTTATTATTAATGTTACTTTCTTCGTCTGATGTGTCAGGGTCACAAATGGATGATACTGCCATGCTCTTTTTAATTTTCTGAAAAACAATAAATAAATAAATAAATATTTCGGACATCTTACACACAATGCCATCTAGTGCCAAGCTAAGCAGAGCTTGTTTTATGGGTTGACAACTGATATAAATACATATTTTACATAGAAAAAACCCAAACTCTGAAACAAATATTTGCAGATCATACAAACATTTGATCCAACCCGGGAATCGAACTTGAGACCTCAAAAACAGCAGTCACATATGCTACCACTGCGCCACAGAGGCAGTCAATCAGAAATAGTTCAATGATCTAGTGGCTATGTAGCTGTTGCCATACCCCCATATCATAAAAACGTAAGCTTTCCTTTACCTATGTTTATTCTCATTATGAATAACATATGAGAAAGTGCATATTAATAATTAATAAATGAGTTATAATCACAAACTATGACAGATTGAGAATATTCGGTGTCACCACCTCTATTAATTCCATAGGTGTTGTTAGAATATATAATAATAAATATTTCATTCATATTACACACAACGCTATCTAATCCCAAGCTAACCAGAGTTGATATAAATACATTTCTACTTTTTTTTTGTAAATACATACATATTATACATAGAAAACATCCAAACTCTGAAACAAATATATGCAGAATATACAATCCTTTGGACTGACCAGGGAATTGAACCCGAGAAAAAAAATAAACAATTAAGGTAGCCAATTGCACCAGATAGTGCGACTACAGAGGGAATACTTGAAATAAACCAAACTGTCTGCTAAGCATGGGTTTGTAGACCCGGTGGTGACCAGTGCAGTGGACTATTAATGTAAGGCTGTTAATGTGAAGTGCAATAAAACATCTAACATATACTTAGTACCTACCTAATCTAACTAAACTAAACTAAACTAACCTAACCTATCTTTATATAATGTGTAGTGAGTGGTCTCCAAAATCTACATGTTTTTGATGTAATTAAGATAGAGATCCAGCAATCAACGAGCTCAAGCAACAGCTAGGAAATAAATACAGTCGACTCTCGTTAATTCAAACCTGCGATAATTCGAACCTCTCTATAATTCAAAGTTATCACGAGTTCCCTACAAAATATCTTTATATTTCGAACTAAATCAAAACATTTTTATGCACTTGGTAATTCAAACGAAAAAATCATTGCTATATAACAAAACGACGTGTTAATTCGAACTCATACTACTCATAGGCGTCTAACACTCGACAATTCAAAGTTGCAGAGAGAAAGAGGCGGAAAGATTGTAAGTTCAAACTTGTATCAACGCACACAAGCCTTTGTTTTTGTTATGATTAGTTGACTATAACAGAGTTCTTTCGAAAGATTAATTAATTCACATTATGAATACATATGTATGTACACGAATGTACCTTTAAACTTTGACATTGTTATAGAATAGCAGTTAATAAATAATAATTGATCAACACTTAATAATTCGAAGTTTTATTTATTTTCTCTCACAAATTTCGAACCATTTGATATTTCAAACACTCGATAATTCGTAATATTTTAAGAGTCCCTCAAGTTTCGAATTAACGAGAGTCGACTGTAATAAATAAATATTCCGTACATCTAACACACAACGCTATCTAATCCCAAGCTAACCAGAGCTGATATAAATACATATACTTTTTTTGTAAATACATACATATTATACATTGAAAACAACCAAACTCTGAAACGTATAGAAAACATACAAATGAAACAGCTGATAAAGTGATTAAGTTTGTTAACATTTTAAATATCCGCAAGTATTACTAACCTGTTTAATACATGCAATGGAAGACATTTCATTGTCAGAAGGTTCAGGTGATTGCTCACTTTTTTCATTTTCTGAAGTTTCTTTATCACTCAAATTTTGGGAATCAATGTGTTTCGATCTTGAACTGAGAAGGCCTTCAAACTTTTGCTTTAATTTACTTCTCTTGTTTATCATTCTCATTTGTTGCTCCACATTTTTCAAAATTGGAGCACTACTAGTTGTTTCGTCTTCCGAACTGCTTCCATTCATAACAATTCTCGATTTTAATAACGTTTTTTTGGGTTGAACATGGGTAGCACTTGAGTCAGACTCACTATCGCTTTTAGTAGATGGAGAATCAATAAGCAAGTTTTCTTTTTCAGACTCACTATCAGATAAATTTTGAAGACGTTTCTTCGTTCTCTTTGTCGGCGCTTCATCATCATCACTGGATTGTGATGATTTTTCTACAGAATTATACTCTGTTAGAATATTTACATCACTAAAGCTATTTACGTTGGTATTTATAATAACACTATCGTTTGTCGATTCATCCATTTTTGATGTTTATGACGAGTCGTCTTTGTTTTCTTTCTATTAGATATTTAACTTAAAGTACAAGGTTATTAGCAACACTCCAAAACGTTAAAACTTTTGATAAACAACATTACTAATTACAAGGTAATGTTAAGCTCAAAATAAACAATTAATTAATGCGACATTCGAAAATGACTGCACGATGAACGAAAGCCTGCTTAGTGGACATTTGGCGCCAAAATCTGACAGATCAGGCCAAATATGTGACAACATTGATAAGGAGAAGACTAGAGATTAAACAAAAAGCATGGACAAGAATGTTTTTTAGGAGTTCTTAGATCAGATAGCAAATCATTTAAAATATAATACACAATTAGGAATAAACGAACACCGTTTATCATTCTGTAACAATCAGTTTGCGTCTGCTTTTCAGAAGGTGGCAGTGGTTCAATGGAGGAAGTGCTAATTGGTTTGACTTTCATTTTGTGTTTGAAAAAAAAGGCAAAAGCGCTCTTACTGGATGCTTCGAACTCTGAAAGTGAGAGAAAAATATAGTGACACAATATTTGGAGGATTTTGGGTATTGATGGCTGTTTGAACGATTTTTTAATAAATCAACAGTTTAGAATTTGAATATTTCCTGAATCTAATCGAAACCTCCCCCGCCATTCACATTTAACGCCGCTCTGATGCTCGGATGATGATAAATACAAAAGTTATAATTAGCAATTTAATGTTGTAATTATTTGTAACATTTTGTTACATAAAGTTGTATGACATTAACAATTTATAACTGTTGTTACAATTTGTTAAAAAGTTAGACAAAAAATGTAAAGCAACATTCTCTAACGTTATATAACTGCTGTGTCTGTGTAGGAGTACCAGAACAAGCACTTATAATAATTAATGGCTTCACCCGTTTGTTGTGTTTTCAACAAACTATGCGAGTTTTAACACTGTGGAGAAACTAATTTACCCTAATTTACCCAATAATTGAGACTCTATGATTTATCGGGAATAAGAACATTTTTTTAATATTGTTCGTAATAGCTTTTACTCATTTCTACTAGTATAGAATAATTTCTGTGCATTGCAATTTTTTCCTGAAAATTGACCACTATCACATTAATTCATATCTTTGCCTGCGGTTCCACGTGTGACCTTAATTTTAGATTAATATCAATGTATATCACTGTTGTTATCATTTTCTTTAAAAAGTAATGTGTAGTTAAATACGATAAAATCTAACAGCAATAAAGGCTTATTTATATATTATATTTTTATATTAAAATATTATGTAGATACTCATAGATTTTGACGGTTTGAAAGCTCTT
Source organism: Spilarctia lutea (assembly GCA_916048165.1). NCBI lineage: Eukaryota > Metazoa > Arthropoda > Insecta > Lepidoptera > Erebidae > Spilarctia > Spilarctia lutea. Next base: position 9,162,411 of record OU696488.1, read on the forward strand.
ACTACATATGGCTTCAATGATGACGAATCAACTTCATATTATTGCTCAATAGTTATTTAGACAAAAATTGTTTTTCATTATAAACAGCTTAGGTACATACATCAAATTAATATTTATAACGAGTCAATAATATTTAAATAGATACATACCTTTTACTACCGAGTATTTTTCTTTCATAATCGATTGTTTATTATCTACAACTATTAATTACCTAGATACTATTGAATATTAATATTTTTTTGGTGACCACCTCTTATTAAAAATATGCTGTATGTTATGGCTGTGGTTATTAGGTTTAGACAGCTTAGCTGGTGGTGTAGCAGGGTATACGCCTGCTGTGCTCGAGGTCTTAGGTTTGATTCCCGTGTCTTCAAATATTTATTTCGGAGATTTTGGAAAATGTCGATGTTCAATTTGTATATATTACTAGCTGAACCCCGCGGTGTTACCAGCGGTTATTGTCGGCAGCGGAGCGAAGCTAGCCTAATAATTTTAGTCTAAGTTACTCCTTATACTCGTATTATCAGGACATTTGACAGATAGAGGTCATTGACATTCCTATTCTTATTTGAGAAAGTTTTTATTACGAGTATTGTATACTAGCTGCTACTGATCCACGCAACTTTGACTTCATCTCTTTTCAATCATGCTCGGCTTTATTGGTCGAAGAGTAATGTTAACTTAGGCACGTCAGCAAAACATATTTTAAATAAAGGTGAAAATCTGTATAGTCTGATTTCATCTTAAGCAACAACGTGACTCGAAAATAGGATGTTCCATTAAAAATTAGTTAGCAAACATTTACAACGAGTTTATTATCATGTATAAAAACTTCACTACATATCACTTGGTCGTATGTTTACTCCGTTTAATTTATTTACTATTGGTTTAGATTAGATTAATAAGAATTTCTATTTTTTTATGTAAGTTTAGTTTTGATAAGTGGTCATAATAAATTTTGTAAAATCAAACAATAAATAAAATAACCTAGTACTCTGTATAAAAGTCAAGGCCATTTGCCATAGCACGCGTCAGATTCTTATTTGCATTGCCTGGCTCACAAAGAACTGCCTCACAAATAACTGCCTCTGCTGTAGTCAATAATGATGCAACACCACTGGCATCAGTCAAAGCCCTTCTTACAACTTTTGTGGGATCTATGATACCTCTTTCAATCATATTAACATATTCATTATTTAGAGCATCATACCCAAAATCGGGGCCTAAATCTTCAACTTTGGAAACTACAACTGATCCATCATATCCAGCATTAGAAGCAATAGTTATGCAAGGTGTACGAAGGGCGTTTCTAACAATTCTTATACCAGTAGCTTGGTCTCGGTTAACTGGCTTTAGTTGATTAAGAGATGGAATGCATCGAAGGAGAGCTGCTCCACCTCCAGGTACAATACCTTCTTCAATTGCAGCCCTTGTCGCATTCAGTGCATCATTTACACGATCTTTTTTTTCATATACCTCTACTTCATTACTGCCACCAATTTTAAGCACAGCTACTCCATTTTGCAATCTTCCTAATCTATCTATTAGGCGTTCTCTATCGAAATTGCTAGGAACTGCTTCCAATTCTTCTTTTATTTGATCAATCCGTTGTCTTACCTCTGTTATGTCACCTTTTCCTTTTAATAAAAGTGTCGAATCTTTTGTAATTGTTATCTCTCCAACCTGACCAAAACTTTCAAGCTGACAATCTTCGAGTCTAATTAAATTAGCATCGTCTTCAAAAACTATACCTCCAGTGGCAGCAGCCATGTCCGCTATGGAATGTTTTCGATGATCACCAAATCCTGGAGCTTTGACGGCACATACTGGTAACCCAGCTTTTAACTTGTTGACTACTAATACTGACAAAGGTTCACCGTCAAAATCTTCTGCAATTATGATAAGCGGTTTCTTGTGTGCGTTGGCAATTTCTAGAGCTGGAACTAATTGCTGAGCGTTAAATATTTTTTTCTCAGAATAAAGGATCAATGCGTCGTTATATTCAACTTTCGGCCCTTTGGTTGAATTTATAAAATATGGTGACACGTAACCGCGATCAAATTTCATCCCCTCAATTATTTCTAGCTCATCTTCTAAAGTCTTACCGTCTTTAACTGTGATTACACCTGATTTACCTACACGATTCATTGCTGCTGCAATCAGTTTTCCGATAGCTGCATCTCCGTTTGCTGATATTGTAGCCACTTGAATGATTTCTTCTGTTGTACTGACGGGTCTAGATATTTCTTTTAGCCTCTTTTTTACAGTTTCTACGGCTAACATGACTCCTTTCCTTACTTCTATTGGATTGGCTCCCCTGGATATGTTTTCAAAGCCTTCTTTGGCTATGGCTCTTGCTAATATTGTTGCAGTAGTAGTTCCATCTCCAGCCTCTTCATTCGTTTTATTAGCCACATTCTGAACAAGCTTAGCACCCACATTTTGAAATTTATCTTTCAATTCTATTCCTTTAGCTACGGTCACACCGTCTTTGGTAATTTTTGGAGGGCCCCTCCCTTGTTCAAGGATCACATTACGGCCTTTTGGGCCCATGGTGACTGCCACAGCATTTGCCAGAATATCTACACCTTGAAGCATAAGAGATCTGACATCAGGACCAAATCTTACATCTTTGGCATAAGAACGATAGTTTAATTTAAAAACATTGTAATCAAATCGTATAATTTGTGGTAACCTATACATTTTTAATATTTTTGCTATATAATATATGTCAGACACGAAAAATGAAATATGAGTCCCAATGCGCGTAATATTGGTTTAAATTTAGAATTGTTTTCTAAAATAAAATAAAAAAGCTTCAAAATTAAAAGAGGTTGTATTTGTAATTATATCATAATTTAAAATTAGTTATCGAATAAATAATTCTTTTTACATAAGAGTAGCAGTCAAATATACATAAATAAAAAAATTACATCTATTAGTTAAAATTAATATCGATGTTAAAAGGAAGCAGTCAGCATACGTCACTCAATAGGAGTATAATTTAGAAAGAAACTACTTAAAGTGCAGCTGCTAGCCCCGGCAGTATGTATAGCCCATTCGCTTAGATACGGTCGTTAAAAGGAAGCAGTCAGCATACGTCACTCAATAGGGAGTATAATTTAGAAAGAAACTACTTTAAGTGTAGCTGCCAGCCCCGACAGTACGTATAGCCCATTCGCTTAGATACGGTCACCTTGATCGCGTTGCCATTACAAGTGTAGCAATCCGCCAGAAAATCAAAGGGCCCGCCTGTGGCGTACACCCACAAGCAACTGTGATTTGTCAGTTTACGCCGTTGTATGAATTAATATATTCGTATTTCACAGCAATTACCACAATTGCGTGCGGGTGCACCGACACTATCTAAACGAATGATTACTAAAAAGAGCATTTGTATTTTATTTACGTCAACCCATTGTGAGCTAATCAAAAATAGAATAAACTTTCTGTATTTTTAAGTAGGTTTACAGAAAGCGTGCACATTAAATATAAAAACAAAAAAATGTTACTGTCTCTTTAATATATATTGACGACTGGCTCTGCATCACCCTAATCTCGATTGTTTGAGAATACTGACCGCATAATGTCCGCCTTTGTACTTTTGTACATAAAGAATAGATAAATAAGTACTATAATTTTCAATTTTAGGGTTCCGTAATTCACGTCTCGGAACCTTTACAGTTTAGTCATGCGCGTCCGTCAGTTAGTCCGTCTTTCCGTCAATCCGTCCGAACTCGGCTCGAACCTACCAAACGGTCAGTGCTAGAAAGATTAAAGATAAAAAAATTCACTTTCTTGGAAAACATTAAATAAAAATCATGAATTATTTAGTAAATATGTAAAATGAAATAAAAACATAGCAAATAAGTAACTACAGAACCTACATTACCTTCTATGCATGGCCTGACACGCATTTGGACGGATTTTTAAAAAGTAAATTGCGCGTACACAGCTACAAGTTGGTTGTTTTATAATAGTCATGCACGTCTAATCTTTAGTAATATTATCAAATAATTTTTTAGTTGCTGGTTTTGTAGTAGTGGCGTTCTGTTTATTCGAAGAATATGCAGAACGTCACATTTGCTTTTCTTCTTCAGTTATTATTATTTGAGAATAGATGAAATGCTACTGTTATTAGTATGTTCTCGATTAAAGCTTTTTGGTTTATTGATAGTCATTATGGATAAATACTGATAGTAGAAATGTATTGATTCTCCTTAAAGACTTCAATTATTTTATTCGATTTATTTTGGTTTCTATTGCTTGAAAAACCTTAGCAAATATTTATTATCTATATTTCTCGATTTACCCCCAACCCGACCCAATGTTTGTTTTAGCTATGGCTTCCATAGACAGCTGTTTAAGTTTTTGAAATGTAACGGATTGCACGTCAATTTTATGTATTTTTGATTTTGTTGTAGCCTGTGTACCAACAGAAATCGGAATTCGCAATATTTTTATTTTAAATCTCAAAATATGAATTCGTTAAATAAACCTATAGTTGTCAATCTAGAAATCGGTGATCAACTTACAGCCATCTCATGTGGTCACATTATTGTGGAGTTAATAAAGTTCATATCATATCAGAGACTGCAAATACCATATACATATCAATGGTTGAAACAGGTGGTAAACAAAAAAAGGGCACGTGTTTGCGAAGAATTGAAGGACAGTTTTCAATCCCAAATGCATTTTCGTACTGTATCTACAGCACTGGAAAATTTGGATTTTATATTAAAGGTAAGAAGTCGTCATCATAATTTTCTATGTTTTAGATCCTCGTGGAACAACTATGATACCTAGATTATTATTGTATTTGTACACTTGTTTATGAAATAACTTCACAGTTTCTCCAGAAGCTGTATTCTCAGACTCTTCTCCATGGCTCTTTCACACCTATGTTGTTGTAAAAAATAGCACATCTTGTTTCAAGTATCAACACACAGTTCAACAACTTATCCATAAAATCGTATCAGACACGCTGAATTATCACTACATAGTATAAAACAAAGTCGCCTTTTCTGTCCCTATATCCCTATGTGCGCTTAAATCTTTAAAACTACGCAACGGATTTTGATGCGGTTTTTTCCAATAGATAGAGTGATTCAAGAGGAAGGTTTATATGTATAATACATGCATCATATACTAAGGCAACATTGCTAATTTTAGAGGTTTCTATTTTATGCCCATGCAAAGTCGGAGCGGGCCGCTATGTTTTTATATACAACATTCATAGTTTTCTGTAGTGTATTTAATTTAGTATCAGCATTGCACCCGTGCGAAGCCGGGGCGGGTCGCTAGTTTTATATAAATAATACTCTCTATAAAGCTCAATAATACTCTATATATTAATAATTACTTTTACCATAACTTTAGTAGTTTTATTTTTAAAGAGAGTCCTATATCCAGCATATAATTATTAAAGATTAATTTAATACTAACAACTCCAGCGTTAAACAGTTGAAATATAGTTATATACATACCTTATACATATTAACCTTTCTCTTCAATTACTCTCTCTGTTAGTTATTGTATCTCAATCAGCTGCAGTGTCTGTTTTTTCACTGGACTTTAATTAACAGATAGATAAGATATAGATTAACTTAGGCTAGTTTTTCAGACTAGTTAGGCCCGGCAAGGGTAACACCGCTGCGGGCCAAGCTAGTGTTATTTAAATGTCAAAAGATTTAAAAAAATATATCAATTTATTTCTTTAAGTCATTATCTTTTTCTTTCAGAGTCTCCAGCTAGAGATCAACAGCCCCTCATTGCCAGATGAAGTGTGTATAGCCCTTGGATCTACACCAGTGACTTGCAAGGAAGTGTACAGAGTACTTTTGCCCACAGCGTGCCATAAGCCTCAATGCCAGTCCACAAAGATTGCTAATGATCAAAAAATTCATAGCAGTGTTTTTAGGTAATAATATTTTATTAAATCTGTTTAAATTACAGACCTATTTATTAATATTTTTTACGTTTTTAAATTAAGACATTGACATTATTTGTCTAACTATGAACCGCTGGTCCGATTTGAAAGATTCTTTCAGTGTTGGATAGTCCATTTATCGAGGAAGGCGGTAGGCTATTTATCATCACGCTAATACTAACAGGAGCGGAGCACCAATGAAGAATGTTTCAAAAACGGGGGAAAATTTTCATGCGACTGGCAATAGAACGAGGTTGCGTGGGTCAGCTAGTATTGAAATAAAGGCGTCAGTTATTTCTAAAATCTAGGTATAACTAAATGACGACAAAAGTATGTTATTAAAATAAACTTTTGTTTTGTTTCAGGACGCTAGTAACATCGGAGAAATTGAGTCAAGTTTTCTTCAATCAGATTGCACCAACAAACCTGTATGTTTTTATTAAGAAAAAAGTTCTAGGTCACCTAGACAATATAATGAATATTGACAATTTTGTTCTCACTAGTGGGTGTCGACTACCTCGCAACTGTAAAATAATTGTGATCGACTTAAGAACAAAAGGTCTAGACAACGTGGCATGTTGTAATGAGTTTAATGTATTTGGTGATATTGTTTATTGTGATTTGAAAAATTTGCGGTTAGAAGATAGTGATGAAAATGAAGCGTATAACGAGATTGAGTCGACTGATGATTTGCAATGGTATCAATCATCGTATGTGATGAAAGGATTCAAAGACTGCATTGTAAATGGTAGTTCCATTACTAATTTATGGCTCAATTCATAATGTGGAGTGAGTTTAGCATGAATTAATAGTTAATTTGTTGTACACTGCCATGGTTTGCTGTGGCAAAAATCATATCTGACACAATACACAATGTATTGTCATTTTTTTTTTACAAAAACTGACTTCAAGATAAGACCAAATTGAAATCGGGACCAAATTGAAATGGTACCACAAGAGAAGCACCAGCTTTCAAATAAAAAATAATATCAAAAATACAATTGAATTGTGTACCTTCTCCTTTTTTGAAGTTGGTTAAAAATAGACTAAATCAAGTTAATTATTTTTATATTGTATAGATAATCCTAATCTGTCTAGTGTCACATTAAGAATACTTGACTGCACGTTTGGCCTAGTGATTAAGCGATCGCCACGCCGTTCCCTACTTCGCCAAGTGTTGTGGTTTCAAATCCCACATGCAATAATACTTTGTGTGATTCACAAATTGTTGTTCTAAGTCAGGGTATTCTTTGTGTCCGTTTCATGTATATTTGTAAAGTCTCCAGCGACACAGGAATTATACCTAGTGCGGGAGTTGTCTTTAAAAAAAAAGAAAAAAAATACACAGTATCACCATCCATATTCAACTGATCGGTGTCGTGGCAGGCGATTAGTAAGCCAAACCCTCTTAAAATGAGCTCTTAATGATTGATCCTCTAGAAAAAAAAACATACTAGAAAAACATATCACGTCCCACGAGATCTCGTTAGTAAGTGCTACAATTATGGACAGATGGAATTTGTAAACTTAAACAAGATACTATGATAACATTTATCACTAAAATCATCACACTTTTTACAACATTGAAAATAACCTACTATACATATGTAGGTATTATCGTAATGCATTTACATCTGACAATATAGATCTTGAATGCCTCGGTGGCGTAGTGGTAGCGTATGCAACTGCTAAGCTGGAGGTCTCGGGTTCGATTCCCGGGTCGGACCAAATGTTTGTATGATCTGCAAATATTTGTTTCGGAGTTTGGGTGTTTTCTATATATAATGTGTATATATTTACAAAAAAAATATGTATTCATATCAGTTGTCTGGTGCCCATAACACATGCTCTGCTTAGCTTGGGACTAGATGGCGTTGTTTTTTTTTTAAAAAAAAAAGATTCCAAAAAGATCCACTAAAATCTTTATTTCAAGTTATAAAAGACTGAGTGACTCCTCCATCAATGCTTCAATTCGTATATAAGAAGTAAAATTAAAGATTTTATTAAAAGTTACTTGTTTATTAGCCGTAATATTACTTATAAGCTTACCAAGAATATTAAATATATTATTTTTACAGTTATACAATTCTTTAGTAAAAAAATGTTAAGCGTAAAATAAATCACTTTATTGACTTGCCTGTCAGGATTTAGCAAATTTGTGCCATATAATGTGTTCTTTAATTGTAATAATGCTTTAAAATAAGTTGACAAAATAAATTCAATTGCAATTAAAAAAGTTATTAATTGAATGCCCTCTAGAACCACTATTTTATTTTATTTTTTTCTTGGATAGTCCATTTATCGAGGAAGGCTATATGTATATCATCACGCTAATACTAATAGGAGCGGAGCACCAATGAAGAATATTTCAAAAACGGGGTAAAATTTTCACGCTACGGGCAATTGAAGACGCAAACGAGGTTGCGTGGGTCAGCTAGTTTCTCTATAAAATGTCTGCTGATATACTTACTTGAAGCTCTGCTTGAAACGTTTTCAACAATTTTATTTTCCTTTGACTCCAGTACTTCGAATATGCCCTTTAAATTTTTTTCTTTAATGTATTACGGGGAGAACGCGCAGATATATTGCGTAATGAGATACATTACCGCCACTCATGGACGAGTGTCCATAATCGCTTACTAACACCAGAGGACTTCGATTTTATTTATTTGTTGTATATTATCAGATAAATAATGAGCGCAATAATTTAGGTGGCTGTGAATTTCTGAATTGGAATATGGTACTAGCAATGCGCCCTTAGAGTAGCTGAATTCAAACTTGTGACCTCTGAATGATTGAACGTATAAGTTATCCATTATACGATTTTTTGTTTGCAACGACGCCAGTTTCACGATTTTTGTTCACTCAAAAAGCAAAAGTACACAGTTAATTGTTATATAATTTAACAGCCACATTATCCTACAAATTGAGTGGTACGTTATCCTGGTCCTACGCCAAAACTTTTATTTTCCTGCTACCCCTGTTAGCTACCACAATCGAGAATTTTTGTAACAGGAAAAAGGGGGGTCTCATCAAAATTAAGCCACTTACGAAAAATTGGCTTGATAGTAATAACTTGTGAAATTGACCATTTAAAAATTAACAAACGTGTCGATCGATGGTAATTGTGAAAACGTTTTTCGGGGTTTTAATTCATTTTCCGAAATGTGGTAGTTCTGGTACGTCTTATTAGAGATAACCTTAAAAAATTAATTGTTGTCCTCTAAAATACTATTCTATTCGTCAAAGAAATTTATGAGGAAAATAAAAACAGCGATTTTTAGTTTGAAACAAACTCTTTATTAGCTAATACAATAATAAAAATGACATTTATTTTTCATTGGCACAATGCCATTGTTATTCATAGTTTAGCGCATCGTTATCGAGACATATTTCATAAAAATACGAGTTTTTGATCGCGGCTTCGCCCGCATGTAGGTATGTATGTCGATTATCGGGAGCCTTTGTCCTTTCTCAAGAATCTAAATTTTTTCTATGCTAAATTTTATTGAAATCGTTCAGCGTCTTAGCCGTGAAAGCGTTAGTTACCGATAGATATAGTTTCGAATTTATTTCCTACTAGTTTTCGCCCGCGGCTTCGCTCGCATTTAATAAAAAGTATCCTATGTTACTTCTATCTTTCTACTCAAAAAGGAGGTTGGTATTTCTTTGTTGTTGCTTTGCTCCCTTAGTCAGTTCTTTTGACACCCAAGAAATTAAAAGGTGACCATCAGTATTCTTAATCCGGCATCATTTACCCATACGGATAATATTAGCGTGGATACTAATTGATCAATATCTAAAAAACTACTTTAATCATAATATGCGTTTGTTGTTTTCATTTAAAATACTTATTCCTATGTAGTGGTTAAGGCTGTGTAACCATTGCCACTAACGTATGTTGATGTTCGTAGGACTATATTGAATAAGACAGCAGGATGATGATAGAATTATTGTATTCAAAAGATGACTAACTATATACAAAAACAATACTTGTATTTATACAAATTTAAGGAGAGAGTGAGTCAGGTAGCAAGCGTATGACCTCTCTCTGTCATTTTTAAATGGTGTAGTTTGATGTACGATGTTACATAATATGTCAAACAGAGAGTGAGTCAGATAGCACGTAAAAATGTAGGCGATTTGACATCTGACTGTCTCTGTCATTTTTGAATGGTGTAGCGGGACGACGCAAAGGTAAATATATAATAATATAATAATATTTATTTTGTATGGGAAAAATTAAATTGAATCCATGACTGCTACACTACTCCCCCGCTGAAACCGGAGCTAGCTTCGGTTGATAGTAGTCTGGAAATCTGACTGTTCTCCCGCTTCTTGTTTTCTTGGTTGCTAGCTGGTCTTCAGTCCTTGAGGGGTGCGGTGCTGAATTTGATGTGTCTCTGGTGATGTAGGCTGGTTTTAAACGATCGACTGATATACGTTGAGGTCTGTCTTGTATTTCTACTTCGAATGTCTTCTGATCGCGTTGCAGTACTTTGTACGGACCAAGGTATGGTGGTTGGAGTGGTCTACGTACAGGACCCTGGCGGATGAATACATGAGTGGCAGTTTTAAGGTCACTAGGCATGTAGAAGGTACGGCTAGAGGTGCCGTGCATGACCAGAGGCGCGTGCGTGGCGAGAGGCGCGTGCTGCGCGGCAGTAAACATCGCACCACCAAACACTGCTCCGCTACCGCTTTGTTGCATATACTGAGCGGGCATCATTGCTGGAGGTGCATATGCTTGTGTTGATTGTAACTGACCGGTAGTGTAAGCTTGTGGTAAATTATGCATGTTGTGGTGCTGGTGCGAGACAGCGGCCAGTTGCTGCTGTTCCAAGATGCCAAGTCTCACCTGTTGTGCATGTTGCGGCGGTGCGGCCGCGTGCGCGTGCTGCGTGGGGGGCGAGGCGTGCACCTGGTGCATCATGTGCTGTGGATGAGCGTGAGGAACTGTCGCAGGCGGATGACCACCGGTCCCACTCACAAATTCAGCTGCCCCTGCAGCATGATATCTGTGTTGTTGCTGTTGAGGTTGCTGCTGTTGTAGCTGCTGTTGTGTTTGTTGCTGCTGCTGTTGCTGTTGTTGCTGCCGTGCTTGTTGCTGTGCTTGTTGTTGAGCTTGTTGTTGCGCTTGTTGTGATACGGGTTGTACTTGTTGGTGTACAGTTCTGGGCGGCAGGTCCATGTGTTGTCTCTGATGCAGTTGATACTCCCGTGCTGGTCATCTTCTTGGGATTACTTTTGTTGTATCCCGACGTCGCTGGGTCACCAGTGTAGGTGTTAAAGCTGGTTAACCATGGCTACAAACGTATGTTGATGTTCGTAGGAGTATATTGAATAAGACAGCAGGATGATGATAGAATTATTGTATTCAAAAGATGACTAACTATATACAAAAACAATACTTGTATTTATACAAATTTAAGGAGAGAGTGAGTCAGGTAGCAAGCGTATGACCTCTCTCTGTCATTTTTAAATGGTGTAGTTTGATGTACGATGTTACATAATATGTCAAACAGAGAGTGAGTCAGATAGCACGTAAAAATGTAGGCGATTTGACATCTGACTGTCTCTGTCATTTTTGAATGGTGTAGCGGGACGACGCAAAGGTAAATATATAATAATATAATAATATTTATTTTGTATGGGAAAAATTAAATTGAATCCATGACTGCTACACCTAAAACTATGTAATAAAAAAATATATTCGTTTCGACAATATCTAAGTCTGATTGATAATTACCAAATGTGTGTCATTGATCTAATTGTGTACATATACCTATGTCTGAATTCACATCATATGACGTACAACTTAACAAGCTGGAAACAGTCAGGAAACGACGTCGAGCAAAAATACTCTCAGCTTTATCATTAGTAATGAGTTGTTATCAAGAGTCCGCCTACAAGCGGAGAACGCAGGAAGCGCAGTCGACTGGTCGTTGATCAGCAAACGTCGCGTGCGCACTGCTCTGTGACTTACAACCGGCCGAACGATAACAGCTGTTTTAATAAATTCAAATCTTTGACAGAAAATTCACATTAAAAATGACTATGATAAGAGAAGAAGAGGTTCCCAATAACGATGCTCTCACGGCAAAAATTATTACAATGGTGTGTTTATTTTCGATATCCATGGCTGTGGGATGTTTGCCTTTGCTCTTATCCATAAAATTCAACTGGTTCAAAAGCGATGGGAATCTTCGGAACTCTAATAAAGTGGTGAGGGGCTTATTGTCGTTCGGAGGAGGAGTACTGTTTGCCACTACTTTCATGCATCTGTTGCCTGAAGTTGATGAAAATATTGAGCTGTTGCAAGGTCAGTAAACAACGCAAATGTTTATTATATTCATCAACTTGGTATTGTCTCGTGTATTTTTGTGTTAAAATTATAACAAAAGTGAATTTCTTTCCTTGACGTACAGACTTACAGTAGAAACTTAAAATGAATTAAAATTTCCGAGTTAAAAAGCTATAAAATCGATTAAATAACTAACAAGACGTGTCGAATTGAAGTATGTAGGTAACGTTAGATATGATGATATTGTTTTATATACCTAATTCAGTTTTAAATTATAAATACAAGACAAAAAACGTGATCCGCGGTGGAGATAACTATTTTTATTTACATACTGTTAAATAGTTTGTTTATAATTAGATATTTGACATCGCGCGTTTCTACATTAGCTTGGTAATTTAAGGCAATTTAACCTACTTTTAAAACTCTCATCAAATGATTTGAAGAAATATACGTGTAAATGCATTGTGTTAGTACTTACAGATTATATTAACCCAGTCAATGGCTAGCGGTTCCCCGCTTATCCACTCCTCTTTATGTAAGAGTCTTAGCGATAAATAGACTACAGGAATACTCAGAATTAGGCTCCTGACTAGAAAATGCTGCTGATTTTAGTAAGACACTTTACGAATTGTGGGTTAGGTAAGTATTTTATAACTACCCGTTTTAAATAAAATTTTCTTAATAGCTTTTTCAATTGTCTGTACGAAACAAAAGCAAAAACATTTCATTGGTTGATATTGGTATATTATTTTTAAAGTCTTTCTTACTAAATTCGGTCTGTAGACTTCTGTAATGTACCGTTATAATTGTTTTCAGATTTAAAAACTGACTATTATCGCAACGAGAAAATTGAATAAAAAAATTGCACTCCGGGAGTGCCGGCAGAAGTGAAAACTTGAATATTAACGTTGTGCATTTTTGATATTTTGGAATGGTTAGAGAATATTTTTTTACGAATTGCTTTCATTATCAGTATAAAAGTACTATTATTTATGTGGTGGAATACAATATTCATTTATTGCGCTATCGTACACAAACATGACAATTTATATTACATACACACACGAACATTCGCGCAAGCGCCCTGCGCCGCCTGTCCTCTCTCCATCCGTTTTACGAATTTTCGATCAGGTCACGTGACCTGACGCGAGTTTATACATTTTTACCCATTCCAAAAAAGTACACAGCGCCGCTAAAGAAGTTTTCACTTCAAAAATCATTCATTCAATCACCAACATGCCTTTGTTTTTGAAAGATCTTTTCAATTATACCTTAGGTACTTAGACTATCAGATAGATGAGATTTTTATATCCGCTAATAAAAAAATATTATTCTAAAAAAAAGTTTATACAAAAATCATTTTTTTAAATTTTGTTTTACACGCACACGTTTTCTCAAAGCCTCTTCGACGAATTATCAGTCATATTCTCTCTCATGTTTCATCCTCAAGATATTTGGCTCTTTTAATTTGAACTAGAAAATATTTTCGAATGATTAAATAAGGAAATAGAAACATTCAATGGATAAAGACTTTAGCTGTCCCATTTAAGATCAGTTGGTGTAAGTGTCAGTCTTTAGTGAAATCTTGCTTAGTTAAAAGGTATTTTTTTTTCTCTCCCGGATGTCCCTAATAGTGTATTGAAAGAAAAAGCATCACGAGTCCCTGTTCACTCATTTCAAATAACATAGATAATTTGCCACTTGTCTACGAATCTTAAATAGAATGCGGGCAATTTCGCAGCCTACCACGCTTCAGTTACCATCCATTTGCCGGAAGTGCAGGACGTCATTAAGTAATTTTAAATGTTTATATTTTGTCATCAACATACCTACTCTTGCATAACTTGTCAACTACCATATTATAATTGCGATCATTCGAGAAATACAATTATGTTAAACTATCGGAACCCCGCGGTGTTACCCACGGTTATTGTCGTACCGCGGGTAACGCCGCGGGGCGAAGCTAGTCTAAAAAGTAAGTCTAAGGTACTCCTTATATCATCAGCTACCCATCAGTGAAAGTCCCGTTAAAATCGGTGCAGCCGTTCCAGATATTAGCCGGAACAAACAGAAAGATAAACAGATAAAAATTGAAAAAAAAAACGCATGCATTTAGTATAAAGTGGTTATTTTAATATTACGAACAGACACTCCAATTTTATTTAATTATATAGATGTTACTTATTTCCAAAAAATATTGATGAAGATAGCAATGTTAGTAATATTATCGATACTATCTTGGAATACCTACGATTTGAGTTGTATATACGGTATGTACGTTCATATGGCATTTATTTATGCCCACCACTAAACTCTTATATAGGTACTTACGTACAACAACATGATTATCAGCAGTGATCTAAAGACATACAGAGCTATCAAAGTCAGGCAGTCCCAAGAAAATTAAACCATCTTGGAACCCGCAACGAATACATTTAGAAGAAAATTGGAGGAGTTAAAAATATAATAAATATTTCCCTCCGTAGCAAAGCGGCAGGCGAAATTAAGTAAAAATAGGCATATACCTTTATAAATTAACAAGGACACAAAATATTCTGGTGACATTTTCTATAATATGTATGGCAGAATCGCTCAAACGCAAGGATAGGACCTTAGTTGACATAAGAGCTTCGTAGTAGGTATACTGCCCCAGATGTCACCTGCAAACTATTCAGCATTATATTACTTTCATTGTAACAATGACTCCATTTCCAGAAGATATGATGAGCAGACTATTCATAATAGTCGAGTTTGGTGACTCGACTAAATTGAATGAGTGTAGTTTGCTCTAGAGTTACCGTGGTCTGTAAGAAATTTATATAGAAACACACAATGATTCATCTCAAGCAATGTTCTCGACAAACGTTTTCAAACAGATGATATTGAAAGCCCAGTTAGCTTCCTAAGAAAATTTAGTTTCGCATTCCCAATCTGTTAGTCCAATTTTATTGTCGCACACAGTATTTCTTGACCGATACAAACTTCAAGTCTGCAGAGTTTACTGCCTGGTAATGCCACATGAGTGACTGTTCGAATGGCGTAATGGTTTAAGCTCTACTGCAACCCCACATGAAACAACATTTTGTGTATTCCACGAATTTTGATTTTGATTCTGGGTGTTATTTGTGTCCGTTTCATGTACATATGCGTGTTTAGTCCCTCATTACATAGAACATATTCCTTCCTAATGCTGGAGTTATCTTTAAAAAAAAAATCCGGCGAAACACTAGGCCTAGGGTCTAGGGTCTAGGTCTAGTGTAATGAGTTGTAGTTATATGGGCAATGGTAGTTACTTCCCTATCACCAATGGGTTACCCATTTACTTAGTACCCTCGTGTATCTTACCAAGAAAAAGTTTAAAAAACTATAACCAGATTATTTACTTAAAAACTTTAGATCAGATTTATATAGACTTAATTCTCGCCATTATGAATATATTGACGTCTCATTTATCAAAATCAGCTCAGTAGCGCTGCGGTGGAAATATACAAGCATTAGGTATAAATACCTCCAAACCTTTTTACCTTCCTGTTGGCTACCGCCGCAGCCCATAGTGTGATAAAAAACTTCTGGGGACACGGCTGTATTCGGTTTTTCCAGTACCTAGATGTCATGCACGCGGTCATTAGTAAAAATTATCTCATAAACAATAAAAGTTTTTTTATTATATCATGAACCTAAATACCTGATCACAAACAAACTATTGTTTATAATGAATAGAAAAATTAATAGCGATAGTAGCATATCTTGCGTGTTTTCTACTGATAATCATAAACAAATAATGCTGTTGACCTCAAGACCGTATTTAAAAAAAGAACGAACCATAGACATTGATAAATCTTCGTAAAAATATGCATAATCAGTAATCACAATTACAAAAGAACAGAGTTAATCAGAAAGTAATTATATTTTACGATTAGTAGTTAATCACAATCACTCTATTCTTTGTGGTGATATTTTTTTGGCGCGCTCTGTATTCTAAAGTACTCTAAACTGCTTGATGGATTTTAGTTTTCGAAGTATGGTTATAAAACACGCTCAGAAGGATTTCAAGAAAACAAGCAGCAGCAATACATATTTCATTTAATATATCCACTTCTCTGGATGGTTCCGTTACAATATATAACCGTGCTTCACACTTCAATGTTCGTTAATCGAATGGCAGGCTGTCTCTGAAGCATGTTTGACACCGACCGTTACATATTATCTCTGTCGGTGTCAAATGTGCCGCGACTATTTTATTTAACTACCCACAAAAATGTGAGAAATACTAATAATTACTAATTGAACGTAATAGTTAGAATCGTAATATTTATGTATGAGTGAGACTGACTGTATGTAAATTATATAAGGAACTTCGTTCCAATATAGATACACAACAGTGAAAAGCCGCATATGGCCTTGGGATTAAATCGTTATGTTATGTATCTATCTGATTTGATTCTTTTGTCTATAACAAAAGTGTGAATATTCAATAGATTTTGTCATGTAAATCTAATTAAATGAATTGCGGTCCGTTATTCTCGCTAAAACTCGAGAACGGCTGGACCGATTTGGCTTATTTTGGTATTTAATTATTTGTGGAAATCCAGAGAAGGTTTAAAAGGCGAATAAATATAAAAAAAACTTATCGAGCGGAGCATCAGTGAAGAATGTTACAAAAACGAGGGAAGTTATTAAGCTACGGTCAATAGGAGACGCAAACGAAGTTGCGTGGGTCAGCTAGTAAAGTATAAAAGTGTTACTTAATAAAAGGTTTGTCATTATTTCATAAAAAATGCATTAGCTTATTTAAGTGGCGCAGTGGTAGCGTATGCGACTGCTGTGCTTGAGGTCTCGGGTTCGATTCGATTCCTGGGTCGGACCAGATGTTTGTATGATCTGCAAATATTTATTTCGAAGTTTGGGTGTTTTCTATGTATAATATGTATGTAAGTATTTCTATCAGTTTTTTAGTACCCATAATACAAGCTCAGCTTAGTTTGGGACTAGATGGCGTTGTGTGTTAGATGTCCGAAGTATTTATTTATGTTTATTTAAGTTCTTGTAAGATTCAAAACTATGGCAGTTGTTTACCATCAAGTTATATTGATTATTGATACTAGAGTATCGATAAATAAGTAGATAACATTTAATACGTATTATTGGTCTTATCAAATAAAGTTGTAAAAAACCTGCTTATTAATAATTATTACTTTTTATTGCCAAAACAATACATATAAAAGTTTTAAGGTGGCAATAGATATTGATTAATAAGAAAGATATCTGGCGCGAAGGCTCTTTACGAGTGGAAACCGACAGCTAAGAATGGAGTTTTGCGGAGGCAAAATTATGTGCAGATTATGGCTGTTTCTCGATAATTATTACTATTTATTGCCAAAACAATACATATAAATGTTTTAAGGCGGTAATATTTATTGATTAATAAGAAATATATATGACGGGAAGGTAGTTTATGAATGGGAGACGACAGCTAAGAACGTAGTTTGCAATAGAACGAAATAAGGATGCAAAATTATGTGCACTTTTTGGCTGTAGCTTACACCTGACTTCCTCTATTTACGTTACTGCAAACACTCCATTCAGGTACCTTAATCTATACAAATAAATAAAATAAAAGTGTCTGTTTGTTAATTCAAATTAACAGCAAACCACTAAATAAACATGCTGCACTGATACTTATATTGAAAAATCATTTTTTTAAATGTTTGTCTGTCGGTTTGTGCCGGCTAATCTCTGGAACGGCTGAACCGATTTTTACGAGACTCACTGACAGATAGCTGATGTCAGTGAGTCAAAGAGTAACTTAGAACACTTTTATTTTAGAGAAAAATGGAAACGAAAGAAATAGTGAAGAGTGTAATCAAAACTCGCGGATAAAACCGCGGGACGCAGCTAGTTTTCTAATAAATATTGTAGTAAAATAAATAGAACAAAGTACTACTTGGCGTTTGTCCTCAGTCTATTTTAAGTTACTTGAAGTTACATATTACGTAACATTATACTTCACAATTCACAACACAACGTTTTTTTGAGTTATTTGTTCATTTCATCGTTAAGTTATAGATAAGTGGCTGTTAATTATATTTTTCTAGATGTATCTACAAACTGTCATCGTTACGCTTATTTGATGTGTACATTCAAAGAATAATATTTGTGTTTATACACTTAATGCTAACGAAGTTCCGTCTCAAATTGGAAAATTCTAGTGTAGATGTGCATTCTTGCACTTTGCATTGAGTTAAGTCTTAAGGAAATCCTCTACTACAATGTATTACGTTAGTATCTAAACATCAGTTAGAGAGTAGCTGATAGTAATATTACTACGAATTCAATAGGCTTATTAAAGAAACTAACATTGAATATCCTTTACAATAACAAAAGAATATACAATATACTTTCATGACTAAATTACTGCATAGATTTCAATGAAATATGGAAATACTTTGATTCTTGAAGAAAGATATAGACTACTCTTTACCGCTATTACCGATATAGCGATATAGCGACTACCGAAAACGAAAGGGGCTGATCCAGCACCCCAAAACTTATTAAAAAAAACAAACAGTTGTCTTTAAAAAAAATTGTAGCTTGATAAAACAATGTGTCAAGATTTTTATTAATTTCAGAAGCCAGCAATGTACAACTTAACGCGCCCGTGCGCTCTGTCGCGGTCATTGCACTCGCCCGGCCAGCTGTTTTGATATTAAAATACATTACTGTTTTATTGATTTTCTTTGTTTTTTGGTTTTCTAAATGAGATAATTAGGTAATTTGGGTCCTGTTATGTTTTACTATGTGTATGTAAGCAGAAAAAAACATAAAACGACTTAGATAAATTAACATTTTTTTGAGTTTTTTTTTCGCTAAACCTATTCAGTATCATGGTCTGATTGCAACCCCCAAGTTTTCGGTAGTAGTCTTTTTACACCCTGTATACCCTTTTTTTTTTTAAGACAACTTCCGCATTAGGAATATACATCCTGTGTCGCGGGGGACTTTACAAACATACATGTAACGGACACAAAGAAAACCCAGACTCAGGACAACATTTTGTGGATCACACAAAGTGATGTCCCACGTGGGATTTGAACCCACGGCACTTGGCGCAGTAGCAAGCGGCGTAGTGACCGCTTAAACCACTAGGCCAACCGTGCAGTGTTATATAATATAAGAATATATGAATAAGTATAACATTGCAGTCTAACATATTAAAAATACTCAATCAGTTCCTAGCACTTCTACCGTAGTTAAATTTAATTTATTGTAAGATCTACACCAGTTTCAACCACATTTCTTTTACGGCAGTTGCCGGATATAAAAATAGGACCTGAAAATCCATCAGGAGTTTCAAGTTTTTTCTCTCATTCAAGAGTGGTGATACTCTATATTCTGTATTCCATCATCACATTAATACACCTTATGATTTACTGCTCCTTATATACCTTTTATATCAGCCAGTCCCTATTAGGCCATCAATATAATGTTTGACAATCTGGCTATAACATGTAGGTAAAACTATAATAAATTGATACTTTTACGCAATAACTCTAATTTGCAGGCAGACAGACAGTCTATTAATAGCACATAATTATGTTTTGTGATCATAAATGTAGATTAATATACTTAATTATTTACATTACAGACATCATTAATCAAAATTTAAAGATTAATGACACCGATTAATCTGGTTAATAAAAAGATAAGAACGTGTCTACGAAACGTAAACGAATGTTAAGATTTGGGGTTGCTAGCTCGACCTGACCCTTTAGGTTTTTCCTATTGCGTATAATCTATTCTTTCAGATTGTACGAATGTCCTAACGGTGGTACCCCGCCGGCTCTTACTGCACTGAGGATTAGAGGCATTCTATGGAATACCAGTTCGTGTGAGCCATGAATGGATGTCTATGTTCTATGTCTGGATGTGATTTGTATTCATTCCATTCCAGGTGTACCCTCGAAAGGAAACCCCTAGAAACCCGATGTACCTCGGGCCACACACGGCTTGTAGATGGCCCCCTCCTGTGTAGGATCCCAGATGCTTCTTTTCTGTTCAGACGCTGGCACCGCCACCCGGGCCTGATTCAGGTAGGGTGGCAAATGGCCTCACCTGTCATGCTGAGCTTTGCGCTTAGTAGGACGGAGATCGTTTTGCGATCTCCGTCGTAGAAACATAACATAACGTGTAGGGTGATTCGTTTTTAAGTTGTGAAAGAAATAAAAGTTATTCCTAAGATTTATCTTTTGTTTGTATTTTAATACAAACTAGAAAAATAAAAGCCTAAACGCATTTTAAGATGGGGTTCGCGCTTCCATAACTTATGTTTTATCAATATTTTTGCTGATTACTTCACATGTTCTGACTGATTGTGTTAAGTGACAATCCATGTATTGTCACTTGGACGTTGGATAACATCTAATAATATTAAATTCTTTGTTAGAATTTCATGGGCTGAGGTGAAACTGTCGTTTTGATTATGCATAACGAGTTTTGCAAACATGTTATAAGCATCAGCCCGTCGTCCACTGCTAAACGAAGGTTTTTTTCCCAAGCAGTGCCAACTATCCTTGTCTCGAACAGTCTGCATCCAACCGCTTTCTTCAAGTCGTCTTTCCATAGTGCCGCTGGCTGGGAGCCCTTAAATACGTTTGGCTATTTACGGTAACTCAGTCTGTCTGTCCTTTGCGATTTCTCGGCTAAACCGCTATTAGATTTATGTTTCTCAATAAGACAATGATGGACATCGTCGCTCTCATGATATCCTTTATCATGAGAGCAGAGATGAGAGAGAGAGAACCCAACTGCTGAATTTACTTAGACTTTTTATTGGTGTCTTAACATCACCTGCTGCCTTTTAACAATTACTTGTGTAGTTATATTACTTAGCAGTATTCCAGAAATAATGTATGTTATTTCTTTTTGTTCTCAGAATCTGGAGAGTTTCCAGAAGGCCACATATTTTTCGCCGGCATCATAATGTGCAGTGGATTCTTCATGATGTACTTAATAGAAGAGCTAGTGCATTTGTACATTAACAACAGAGCGAAGAAAAAGACTGAATCGAAGTTTGTTAAGCCATTTCAAGTGAGAAAAGATTCTACAGCTACCGCTGAGGTTGAGGTACAAGGGAATGATGTCGAGAATCATACACTTAAAGGCCATAGTCATAGTGTTGTCGTGAAGGGTGAGGATGGTGAACAGTCAGCTTTAAGAGGCCTACTCATAGTATTGGCGCTATCAATTCATGAGTTGTTCGAAGGACTAGCGGTGGGTTTGGAATCGTCTGTCGCAAATGTTTGGTATGTATCATTATATTTGGCACTATCTTTTTTTATGGAATAGGAGGCAAACGAGCAGACGTATCACCTAATGGTAAGCGATGACCGCCGCCCATGGACACCCGCAAAACCAGAGGCGTCACAAGTGCGGGCCGGCCTTCGGGGGATGGGGAGGGGGATTGGGGGGAGGGGTTAAGGTTTGGGCCTCCGGTATCCTCACTTACTCAGTGGAACACAGCGATTTTCTGTGAGGCCGTGGAATCTCTCCGGTCGAGCCGGCCCATTCATGCCGAATTGTGGTTCTCCTACGGTTGGCCACACGGTATTATAACCAGACTATACATAAATAGACTTATAGATTACTAAGTACGTATATATATCCCTACTTATATTATAAATGCGAAAGTAACTCTTTATGTCTGTCCTGCTTTCACGGCCAAACCGCTGCACCGATTTCAGTAAAATTTGAAGATACTTTGATTCTTTAGAAAGGACATAGGCTACTCTTTGCTGCGATAACTGACAGACCCGCGGGCTGCGCCAACTCGAGTACCTACTAGTAGCCGGGTAACCTAAACAGGAAATTCCTGGAATCCCGACTTAGCTCTAGACATCTGCGGTTTGTTAATGACACCCTGTTTTAAGAGAATCCCGACGTTCCCTTTCTGCCCCCGAAAATACGCTTCTAACCTGGCCTGTTTCTGCTAGCTAAGGCAACAGATAGTATCTCCATCTGTCAATCGGAGGCCTGCATTTATAGAGCACGGAGGTCATTCTGTGACCTCCGGCACAGATAAATCATACCTACATACAAGATAAATGATTCTGCACATTACCTATTTGTCCTAAATTTGAATCAAATCTTTGCATGATATCGAAGTAATGCTGAACATTTTGGACGATTCTTCGAGATAATAAAATAATGCATAATGTGCATTTATGTCCGAGTCCCGTAGTCGTTAATTGCGTTATTATCGAGGTTGTGCAAGAATACGTCTATCTTGGCCAAACCATCCAACTCGGTCGGCACAATGTAGATCGAGAAGCCTATAGAAGAATTCGTCTAGGCTGGACGGCATATGGGATGTTTCGTCATATCTTCGAGTCGTCGATCCCGCAATCACTGAAAGCCAAGGTTTTCACCTAGTGCGTCCTGCCCGTAATGACATATGGAGCCGAGACGTGGATACTCACCGTTCGACTGGTCCACAAGTTTAAAGTAGCTCAGCGTGCGATGGAGCGTGCGATGCTGGGTGTTTCTCTTGTCGATAGAATTCGCAATGAGACAATTCGAAAGAAAGCTGGAGTAACCGATACAGCACGGAGGATCAGCACGCTGAAGTGGAAGTAGGCCGGTCATGTCTCCAGGCGGACTGATGGTCGCTGGAGCCGACAACTGTTAGAGTGGCAACCACGATTAGGCAAACGCAGTGTAGGGCGCCCTGCGGAACGATGGACCGACGACTGAGGAAAGTGGCTGGCGGCGGGTGGATGCGGACTGCCCAGGACCGGGATGGTTGGCGCTCTTTGGGGGAGGCCTTCGGTCAGCAGTGGAAGGCAATAGGCTGAGGTGAATCTGAGTGAAGTGGTCATGGGGACCACTAGACCAACAGCCATGTCATATGACGCAGCGTTGCCGGTATTTTCGAATAAGAGTACAAATCGACTGTAAAAGACGTATTTACGTGTAAATACTAAGCATACTTCTATATTATTAATTTAAAGACATTTAAATTCTATTACCAAAATAAAGTAAAACCTCATGCAATTCATCTGACAATGATGCATTGTATTCTAGTGTCGTCCTTCATTATACGTTTTAAAGAGATAATTGTATTATTGAAAATATATCGCTTCCTTGTATATTGTATGCGTTATGCAGATAACGTTATAAGCTAGTTAATCAATTACGTAGCTACTGTATGTGACATTTAAAAAAATAAACATTGTATGTTACCTTGTTGAATAATGTGAGGGTTTTGTAGCTATAAAGTAAATAAATAAAATAAATATTCCGGACATCTAACACACAACGCCATCTAGTCCCAAGCTAAGTAGAGCTTGTGTTATGGGTGCTAGACAACTGATATAAATACTTATATACTTCTTTTTGTAAATACATACATATTTTACATAGAAAACATCCAAATCCCGAAACAAATATTTGCAGATCGTATAAACATTTGGTCCGATCCGGGAATCGAACCCGAGACCTCAAGCTTAAGCAGTCGCATACGCTACCACTACGCCACCGAGGCAGTCAAAGGTTTTGACTCTTTATTTAATGAAAATATTTTCTGTTCCTTACTTTTTTATTTAGTTCGTATACAAAATAGATGACATTTAAGTTAGTATGCTGAGAGTCGTGACAATCTTAAAATTGTAGTAGGTATTGTTTTAAAGGACATATAGGACGATAGCCAGGATTTCAACAAAGAGTTACATCCGCTTTATACACCGAACGCAAACCTATTCTAATAAAAAAATCTGAAGAGTTTGTTTATTTGCTTAAATGCGCTAATTTCAAGAACCGCTTGTCCGATTTGAAAAAATCTTTCAGTTTTAGAAAGCACATTGGTCGAGCTATAGGCTGTATATCATCACGCTAAAACAATAGGAGCGGTACACCAATGAATAATGTTATAAAAACGGGGGAAATATTATTACACTATGGGCAATAGGAGACGTAAATGAGTTTTTTTTAAGCTATTAGGGTCTAGCTGTTAGGTACTAAGTTTCACTTGACTGACTGCGAGTCTCCTAAAAGAGAAAAGAGTCTCGTAACGTGATCTTACAAAGCATCTAAAGTTTCTCCATAAAAACTCTTTGGTAGATACACTAGAAGAGTTAAATCCATGGCGTAATGGCTTAAGGCTAACCGGTTGCCACGCCCGCCGCCTTCTACTGATCTAAGTATTGTGGGTTCGAACTCCACATGGAACAATACTTTGCGTAATACAAAAAATCTTATTCTGCGTCTGAGTGTTTCATGTATGTTTGTATTCCAGGTTTACAAAAGCATATAATCATTTATTTACTTCAGTCAAATCAGTACCTATTTTAAGTTATTCAAATTTTTAATTGTTAGGTTAGTTCACAGTGATTATAAGTTTAAAACATGCAGACGTTAAAAATAAATATGAAAATAATTGTTACGTGGCCGTTTCCGCCATTAACAACTATTTTCATATTTATACTTGATTTTGTGGGAGTTGACCGAGTTAAAGATGGCCGAGCGCAATGCTTGACTCCCACAGACAAATTAATGCCACGACGTCTGCAGTTCCAGTTAAATCAGTTATTTTTTTCTAAATATGTTCAGAAATCATCGCAAAGAAAGGTACCATCAACTGTGTCAAACCTATTTGGTATCCTATTGGTTGACTGCCTCGATGGCGCAGTGGTAGTGAATGCGACTGCGGTGCTTGAGGTCTCGGGTTCAAATCCTGCGACGGACCAAATGTTTGTGTGATCTACAAATATTTGTTTCGGAGTTTGGGTGTTTTCTACGTATATTATGTATGTATTTACAAAAAAAAGTCTATATATATTTATATCAGTTGTCTAGTACCTATAACACAAGCACTGCTTAGTATGGGACTAGATGGCGTTGTGTGTTTGATTTCCGGAATATTTATTACTAGCTGAACCCCGCGGTGCTACCCGCGGTACGATGATAACTGCGGGCAACGCCGCGAGGCGAAGCTATATCTTTATAAATAGTAGCCTATGTGTTATTCTGATGTATAAGCTATATTGTGGAAAAGTTTCATTCAAATCCATTCAGTAGTTTTTACGTGAAAGAGTAACAAACATCCATACATACATACATCCATACTTACAAACTTTCGCCTTTATAATAGTAGTAGGATTTACTCAGTATATTTTTCGAGGACAGTAGCAAGCTTTGGCATATTTCCATCTAATTTTAAGTAATTTAGTGACGATTACTGTAATTATAAATAAATCTAGGTATTTTTGTATTCTAGAAACATTACAGTAGTTATCTCTTAGACGCCATTATGATTCATGACGTTATTTCATACTTACTTTTAAGGGAACATTAGATTGCATACGTAGAACTCCCTAAGTCCTAAACCCTTATCTAAATTTCTTTTAGTATATCCAATTTTAATAATACTGATCCTATATCCGTCTTAATCTAAATTCCATATTACCTATTGCAATAATTTCTTTCGTTTAATAAATAAAATTAAACTCGACATTGCCTGAATGCACAAATCGTGCGAAGCCAGAGAAGAAAAAATAATTATGCGTCGCTGCCGGTTAGAAGAACAATACAACATATTGAATACGACGCATGGATGCACAATATATTTGGAATTACATATATGTACAGTCTATAATAGTCTTCTGCTGGACATATACCTTCTGTTAGAAGGGAGATTTTGGCGCACTAGGTATACCACGTGGGCCTTAGGGATTAGTTTAGTTCATTTGAAGTTAAAGTCATATGAGGATAATTAATTTATTTATTTTGTACATAAAAACAAATTAGCCACAGGTTTGAACTTAACGACGGTTTCTGCACTAAACTCGAGGCTTGTGTGGCGACAAATCGAGAATTTTCTTTATTCATTAACTTTAACTATTAACTGCCTCGGTGGCTTAGTGGTAACTATTGCGACTACTAAGCTTGAGGTCTCGGGTTCGATTCCCGGGTCGGACTAAATATTTGTATGATCTGCAAATATTTGTTTCGGAGTTTGGGTGTTTTCTATGTATAATATGTATGTATTTACAAAAAAAAAAAGTATATATATCAGTTGTCTAGTACCCATAACACAAGCTCTGCTTAGCATGGGACTAGATGGCGTTGTGTGTAATAGATGTCCGGAATATTTATTGTACATTTATTGTACATTATTGTATTCATTGGTGCTAATTCTGTCGTTAAAAAGGAATTACTAACTACTTACTTAGTTACAGACAACAGAAATAACTTTGTAAGGGACAACAGTTCTAGCTAACAGAACATTTATACATACATTTTAGTTACTATTAATTTAGTTGAAATAGAACATATATTTGGCATATTTTTCTTTATATATGATAATAAAAAAGTCTAAACAAAGATAAAACGAAATAATACATACAATGTAGTCGTTATTCGACCGTCATGTGATCTCTACACTTAGTTAAATGATTTTACGTGTTAATCTTTTGTAGATTTAAACTACGCTTCAAATATCGTACAAAACATTGTCTAGACATGCTTTACAAAATGCCTGTCACCGTTTTTGTCAATAGATACATAATACATTGTACGTGTATTATATTTAGACAACATGACAGGTTGGTAATTACTTTAATAAATAACTTATTATCTACGCCATTACTTTTTACCCTTTTCTGTCTTTTTAGGGTCCCGTAGTTTAAGTCTTTAGGAACCCTTATAGTTTCGTCATGTCCGTCCGTTCGTTCTCGGTTTACCTTCCAAACGGTTAGTGCTAGAAAGAGGAAACTTTGCTTGGACATGTGTATTTACCACATCGACGAAGTGCTAAAGCATTTTTATTGGAGTACCTCCCTATAAATTGGGGACGATTCTTTTTTCTAGCCTCCTACACTGTAGTGTGGGGTAATATCAGATAGGTCTTTAAAAACATTGAGAGGTTGCTAATAAGATTTTTTTAATTTGGTATCCGTTTGCTGGGTCTTCAAATTTAAAGCGCACTCACGCACTTTGCTAAAATAGGGCGTTCCCCCCTTTAAAAGCTAAATGCCTGCGGCTCGAAAAATCTAAAAAAAATCATGACGGTAGTCTCGGTAGGTAGGTAGTCGGTAAAACTATAACGGCTTAGATAACTTTGTTACTTCACAAGATGAACTGGCCTAAATTGTAAAATGTCATCGAAAGTAAACATAATTTATAGTATACAACCTCGCCTCTACATCCACAAGCCATTATGGGTGACTACGGAACCCTATTCAGTGCGTGGCTTGACACACACTTGGCCATTGTTTTGTTTATGAATACTTTTTGTTAAAGAAATAATTATGAGACTTACTATTTGTTTTTATTCCGCTACACATCTAATGTGATATTTAATTCTTAAATTTTTCATTTACTTTGCTTATGAACGGCAGATAGACAATAACATCTATTCGCAAGGGCAAACAGCTTCGTGGAGGTTATTTCTTGCTTAAATAGGCCCAATGAAAGAAATTAAAGTTTTGTGTATGTAATGGTTACCTTTTCGTGACCTCTGAGAAAACTCAAGAGTTTCGTATGTGCAATTACAAGTTGCATTTCCTGTAAACTAGTACAAACTTTTATCTTTAAAATTATCTTTAGATATTATCAATTTAAATTTAATCTATGTATATATTAATATAATAAAGAGATAACAAACTTATACAATAAACTTAATCGTCAATTTTATTGAAATGCCTGATATAATAAAACAAATGACAGTAGCTTAACTCGAATGACTAATGTGTAATAACTGGGTGCAGTCACCCTCAAAATAAATAAAAGGTACATCATTATGATTATATTATAAATCCACTAGCTGGCCCACGCAACCTCGTTTGCGTCTTCTATTACCCGTAGCGTGTAAATTTTGTCCCCGTTTTTGAAACATTCTTCATTGGTGCTCCGCTTCTATTAGTATTAGCGTGATGATATAGCCTATAGCCTTCCTCGATAAATGGACTATCCAACACTGAAAGAATTTTTCAAATCGGACCAGCGGTCCTTGTAGTCCACGGGCCCACGTACAAGGGATTTCAGTGATTAATAACAGGCTGAAAGTTTATACACAGCTTCGTTTTGACGAGACACCCAACTTTTATCATTGGACCAAATTCTGATAGTGGCAGGAAAAAGCGCGATAGGGAGCGAAACACGTCGATTTGATGAGTGTCCCAAATTAAATAATAACAGTTTCTAAAAATCAATACTTCGAGAAAATACGATGGAAAACTGAGAAAAACTTGTGGCATACAAAGTGAATGGTACCTTCCGAGTGACCCCCAGCTCTAACATGTCAGAATGGTGACTTGAAAATTTTTATTCATTTTCATTAATAACAAGCTGATTTTTGTTTTAGGGCTTGCAAAATATATATTTTTCATAAAAAAGTTGTCAAGATTATGTTAATATTTTTTCGAGTGTAGGTCTCAAAAAAATTACCATCAAATTTGTATGCCGATGCATTTTTTATGAAAAATATATATTTTGCAAGCCCTAAAACAAAAATCAGCTGGTTATTAATGAAAATTGAGCCCGTGGACTATGGAGATTAGCGCGTTCAAACAAACTCTTCAGCTTTATATATTAGTATAGATTATAAGAGAACTGTACATTACATGAATATAGGTATGTGGTAGAATAATAAATACGACAATTGACACATATTTTGAAGTGTACTTTTTAATAAACATGTAAATTATCCCTATATAATCTAGGTATAATAAACACACCTTTTACAATATCAAGAATAATTACATTAAACAATTGGTTAGTATTATTAATACTTCCTTGAAAATATAACTGTGCTACTGCCAGTATGTATGAAATTAATACCTAATATTAATAATATAAGTATAATATCTCCGAATCACACGGAGATATCAAAATATCTCGGAAATTAATAATGTTAGCATAATGAAATAAATTATGTATAGTAAACATTTGAATATGTCTAATCATTGTTAAAATTAATGATTGTACATATTCAAATGCTGTTAACTGCTGTTAACGTGAGTATGTCTTTTAATATGACAATATAAACAATGGGATGTAATAAATAGAACTACTTTAGTGCATTTATTTTTATCATTGTGTCATGTAAATGGTACGTAAATAAATTTCTTTGTGTTTAGTATTATTTTTTGATGCTGTTTTATACAGTGACGCATAAGCATCGGCGGACTAGAGGGGAGCCATGACGTCTTTTTCCGAAACAAAACAGTCTATAATTTTTTGCGGGTGTAATTTTCACACTATATATTTTAAAGTCACATACTACGCACACATAACAATTAAGATATTAAATCACAATTTCACACACATATGAATACATTCTGTGTCAGTGCGTAGGCTCATTTGGGCTTATACTTTGTAATAGGGAAATGAATGCCTATGTACTACGTTTTATTATTTCCTACCGTGAAAAGGCTTGAGATTGATGCTTTATACAGTCGCTACGAGTAGGTACTTGTAATACCTACATCAACACACCTAATAGGTATGTTGATGTAGGTATTAGTGTTTGAAAGATTTATAAAAATAATATTTCCTTTATTTAGTGCAATTGTTAAATCAATGATCTCCCGGCAGGTACAATGTGGTATGATGTGGTTTTGACTGAGTCATTTGTATACTTACATTCATTACCCCATCTAATCTACACTAATATTATAAAGAGGAAAGATTTGTATTTTTGTATGTAACGAATAAACTCAAAAAGTACTGGACCGATTTTAAAAACTCTTTCACCATTCGAAAGCTACATTATCCACGAGTAACATAGGCTATATTTTATTTTGGAAAAAATAGGGTTCCATAAGATATTTGCGTTTTTCGGACACAAGGTGTAAAAAGTCAACCAGAAAAGTTACTTATTTTGCGTACGCTACCTAAACTGTAAAAGATAGAACCATAAAATGCTCTAATGAGTAGGCTTTTTGCAGCGGTAACCGACATCCACGCGGGCGGAGCCGCGGGCGACCGCTAGTTATTAAATAAAAGAGTTTTTAAGAAAAACATCTATAACATTGTAATAAAAAAACTACAAGTTTGGTGTTAAACACCGGAAATTTAAAATAAGTACAAGTACATATTCTAGATTAGATAATTCTAGATTAATTTTTAACATACTTTGATAAGTCTGATCGTCTGTGTTTATGTTTATCTTCATATAAATCTATTAGGACTAGACTAAACATAAGATAATTGATTTATAATTATATGTCAACGAACGATACGATATTAGGCACCAAAAAAGATTTTAAAGGTTCTCTCAGATCAAATAAAAAAGGTAGATAACGCACGGCCTTTGTTCTTATTGAAGCCAAAAAACTCAGCTACTTCGAACTCAACACACGGGTACACTAACGCACACATATGCAACAAACTACGCTACTTTTCGTTAGTATCGTACAAGTTGTCGTGCAGTAAGTTTACCTACTAAATGCTGTCTTGTGTAATTAAATGGTGTAAAAACTACACAAAAGTGACTAAGAAGTCTGAAAGAATAACATTCCACACGTGGGTACACACAAAAGACGTACTGGGAAAGTGTTGCCAGGAGTTCGTATTCCTAATAGCCAAGAAATGTGGGTAAGTAATTTGTAGGTGAATTCATAGTCAAATAATGAAGTAGAGCGAGACATAAGTATTACTTAATTTTTTTAATCATGTACTTTTATAGTGCTGAATATATACATTCTAATTATAATTTATATGAAACAAACAAACAGATTTATTTTAGCATATTACCTGTTTTAATGCAATTTCCAAGGACATTATTTTAAAAGTGGCAACACTTAACTTACTCACACATATTTGAAAAATAGCTTCACTTTCTTATTCTACGTGCGTTAACTAACTTTTTTATTGATCTGAGAAGGTTCTAAATAACTTTAGAGTTTAAATGACATCGTCGGTTAACGTGAGATTTAATTAGATAAATATTGGTAGTGTTTTCGAAAAAAAAGATGCGTGCGGAGCCGCGGTCAATAGGTAACATAATAGTTATTTGCGCAAGCTCGATAACACATATCTGGTGATTTTTAAAGTAACATTAATTTTTTGTTGTTTCATTTATACATTCAACGAAAATAATGGACAATACTGTGTGTAAACCTAGTAATCCCGTGTTTTCCAAAACTGTCGTTGGTTAAAGTCGAGGAATTGAAGATGAAAACAACACACCTGTAATTCGTAATTTTATTTATGTATTTAGTGCATTGCAAAGTGCAAATCGTGGGACAACCTGATGTAATTTTTTTCATGAATATATCTGCCTCGATCCATCAGTGAACCAAAAGTCGGACGAACATATAATTTGAATCTTGATAGCGGTTGGTAATATACATGTATAACATAATATTTTTTATATTTTCAGGTACATGTTTGGAGCAGTTTCAGCCCATAAGTACATAATTGGTTTCTGCATCGGTGTGGAGCTAGTAGCAGCAGGCACGAAGCGATGGTTGTCCATTGTGTATGTGTTTACGTACTCATTCATGTCAGCCTTGGGAATCGCTATCGGAATTCTAATGGTCGGTGGCGCAGGCGCAGCTGAAGCAGGCATTTATTCTGTAGTCTTACAGGTGAGTGCTAGAAAAGTTAAAAACTTTTTGAAGTACTTTCATGACAAGTAATAAATTGCTGATATTGCTTGGAATTATTGCCAAGTATTTTAAAGTTTTTGTTTAGTTTGCATTTTCATCTAAACTAATATATATATATATATATATATATATATATATATATATATATATATATATATATATATATATATATATATATATACATATTTAAAGCTGAAGAGTTTGTTTGTTTTGCTTGACCGCGATAATCTCAGGAACTACTGGTACGATTTGAAAAATTATTTTAGTGTTAGATAGCCCATGTATTGAGGAAGGTTATATAGGATTACGCTAAGACCAATAGGAGCGGAGCACCAAGGAACAATGTTTCAAAAACGGGGAACAAAAACGAGGTTGCGTGGGTCAGTTATTAATAAACGAAACAGGATTTAAAAAAAAAACATCTCCCGTAATATAAATATATCCTGTATCGCGGGGACTTTACAAACATACATGAAATGGGTAGAAAGAACATCCAGACTCAGAACAACAGTTTGTGGTTCACATAAAGTGTTGTCCTATGCGGGATTTGAACCAACAAGACTTGACTAAGAAGGGGCGTGGTGACCTTATTATTGTCTCTGTATCTCATGAGCTGTGATAGTTACAGTTGAAATTTTCACAGATGATGCATTAGAACAAATAATAAAAACAGAATTAAATAAATATTTAAGGGGCTCCCAGACAACAAACGTGATTTATTAGTTTGATATTGATAACGGTAACAGATAGACGCCTGAAATGTATAGAATTAAAGATAATGGTACGGAATTCTTCTTGCGCGAGTCCGACACGCACTTAGCTGAATTTTATTACTCCGTTCCCTAAGTAAGAAAATAGATACGATGACTATTTTATATACGAAATGGTAGGTTTGTATGACATTTACAATAAATATATTTTTGAATTTACAGGGGATTGCTTGTGGCACATTAATGTACGTGGTGTTCTTTGAAGTTTGGAAGAATAACAGTGGACTTTTGGAGTTCACTTGCGGGTTCATCGGCTTTGTCCTTATGGTTCTTATTTCATTCACTATTGAAACTGTTCTTGGTGAGTAGATACCTATATCTGTTACATATAATTCCTGTGTCACTTTGTTGCTCATATGAACGCCGAAACCATCGAACCGATTACTCCTTTTTTTACATGTGTGTTTTGCTGGCGTGCATAAGATAGGATGGTTTACCTCACGCTTAGACCAATAGGAGTCAGCTAGTGCCCTATATAGTTATATTTCTGTGTATTTTTGGTTGTCATAAAAGCAGCCCTTGTGCAAACTTCGAGGGAAGTTAATAGCACTCATGTTAGAAATACTTTTATACATCCTGTCGATTCGACTACTTTCGC
Organism: Spilarctia lutea; assembly: GCA_916048165.1. Taxonomy (NCBI): domain Eukaryota; kingdom Metazoa; phylum Arthropoda; class Insecta; order Lepidoptera; family Erebidae; genus Spilarctia; species Spilarctia lutea. The sequence goes on from OU696488.1 coordinate 9,195,619, forward strand.
TCATGTGGCCTCGACCAGACGCTGGCGAATTATATGATCAATATTAACAATATCAGTATTTTTTATTATGAAACTCTAAAGTTTAAAGTAATTAACCTACAATGGAGTTAAGCTAAGAGTTTCTTTGAAGGACAAAATTCGTAATGAAGTAATTCAGAGTCAGAGGGCCAAAGTGACCGACATAGCTCTGAAACTTAGTAAGTTGAAGTCACACATGTCGCAGAACTGACAACCGCTGGAGTAAGCGTGTTCTGGAGTTCGCCCTTTGGCCTTTGGATTAACGAAGAGGGCTGGGCGGCAACTGGATGCAAAAAACAACAGACCAGGCTCTGTGGTGTTTTCTCGGCGAGGCCTATGTCCCGCAGTGGACTGAAACGGGCTGATAATGGATGGATAAATGAATAATTGAACCTACAATAAGCTTGTTTATACATGGAGTATTTAGGCGCGCCTATATTTTAACAGAGCTGAACCTAAAGAACGCTAACTATAATCCTGGACGTCATTTGTTATTTTTATCAGTTCAGAAGCGTCCTAAACTTTGTCCGCTATCTACAGCTCCTCTAAGTACCTCTAATCTTATATTCATTTCGGTTTGTTTTTCTTTGTTTCAGATTTATAAATCAACGAGCTGTTTCCAAACACTTCATACGCTTATTATTAAAGTAATGTACGATAAAATAATTGCCAAATTTTAGGAAATATAAGCTTGTGTTCGCGGTTCCGCCCGCGTGAATGTCAGTTATCGTGATAAAGATTAGCCTATGTCCTTCCTAAGGCATCAAAGTAGCTGAATGGATCGGAATTTTATTTAAATTGGTGCAGCACAGATAGGAAGATAAAGTAACTTTTGAATTTATAATATTATTATAGATTTAAATTTGGTTGTTTGGTTAAGTGTAGCACTTACTACAATATATATGGAGACATCTTACTGTATAATAATTAGTTGTTCTTTAATTACCAGCCATTATATCGACATTCTGTCGACAACCTTACCTTTCTGTAATGAAAAATTTTCATTCAACCTTATTTGTGAATACCATAATGAAAAGTAAATCTTACAAAACTACCTTTAAGGTTAACTTTTGACTGTAGTAGATAAACTAGAAAATTTATCATAAAATGGCAGGCGCTTAGGCTCATTTATTTTATCCGTTCTAATAAATATACCCTGTATGTCCGTTTTAAGTCTATACCCAGTGTGTCCATTCTAAGTTTATATACTTTTCTCTTTTTGCATATTGCGGATCTTCAGTAGAAAAATAACAACATTATTTATATACTGTGGGACGCCTGGCATAAAATCCTTTCTTAGCCAACTTTTACTCCAGTAACACACTCGGAACTTTAACATAAACCCTAAACCTGGAGAGGGTTTTTTATAAATAATGTTACCGGTTATCTTTGAAGATGATGACAATGATGTATATAAAGTGATTATGATAAACTGTATATAATAAGGTGACAGAATTTGTAATTAACTAAATCTTACATTTAAAATTAATCGGTTAGAGGTTAAGTGATTGCCTATTTATTGTATTTATTGATTGACAGATTAGAGGAATTCGTGTATTAATTTGGCAAGGTTCGTTAGAAGTAGGTATAAATATTGTTTTGTAAATAAAGTTTATTATTACTATTTTTTTATAAATAATCATCATCGCATATTTGTATACCTAGAGTTAAAGGAGAATTATTAGATGTAGCAGGGATTAAATATGTGGATTTGACAATTCCTAAAAATAATAAATATATAGATATATAAAAATTGATATTTATTTTATACTAGCTATATGACTTTGAGTTACAGTTATACAACCTTTCATCCTCTCTTTAAAAATGTATAACCTTTTTTCACATTAAAAAAAAAAGTAGCCTTTGTTCTTTCTCAGGATATAGACTATATGTGTATCAAATTTCATTCAAATCGGTATAGTAGTTATGGCGTGATAGTGCGATAGACATATAGTTATTTTCGCATTTTTATATGAGTACAGGTATATTCATATACCTACTACAGTGTACCAACTATCGATTGATAGTTACTGCCTATTTGTTAAGAAACAGATCATGTAACTGCTTTTTTACTGTAAAATGGTTTATGGACATCCTGATTTCGAGTCAAAAAGCATTCCAAAGCTGTATCAGCGTAGTCACTGTCAAGAAGGACAAACATTTCTGTCGTGATTAGAGGACAGATAACAAAAGTACGGAAGAAGGTATTTTAGTAAAAGGGGGGCATCTCTCAGATGAAATATAGTACTCTTACCTTCTTAAGTATCCAGCTTGTGGAACAGTACCATTGCATTCGACCATTACTCTCTGTGGTTGATAGTTCACTACTTTGCTGTCATCATTGCCCTTCCACTTGCTGTCTTCCTTAAACGATGATCTCCTGAAAACCCATATCAATATCTTCAAGAAACATCACAATTATGCCGAAGTTTAGAAAAATTTAGGTTTTAAAAAAGACAGATATGATTCATTTATTAAAAAAAACATGTTAAAACACTTGATATTTTATTGCTAGCATATTATATACTTCATACGTATTTATTCATAATTAATTTGTTGTTATAATGCAGTACTCACTTTTTGCACGACGGGACAGAAATGCCGCAACATTTCGCGTTGCCCGATATATCCTTCTCAGCTTTGCGCATATCAGTGTTGATCTGGTCCATGCCTTCCTCAATTCGGCCCAATTGCTCTATTAACATAACGCAAAAATAGTTTTAGGTCCATTTTGATCATTTATTTAAAGTCAGAAAATACAATGAGAGTGAAGTAAACAAAATATGTAGTTGATACTGTTTAACTCATTCATATAATCTCAGCGTCCCGATCGCATTCAGACCATATCGAGTGGTGAGGGTGCGCAGAGATCAAACGATGCAGTTTATACTCTAGTTTTATTTATGAAACATGACAAACAATTTTTACCTTCAGTTTTATCCTTTATAAATAAACTGTTAGCAGATATTCAATCGATAATAATTTATTGTTATAAAGTCATTGCCATTCACCAACTTTCGTAAATTATCTGAACTGGCATTTCAGACAAAATCTTACTAAATTATGGATGATGCAAAATAGTATGTTCTACTGGATGCTTACCGCCCTGTTCAGCCAGCATGACCAGGGTTTTCATGCCCACCTCGTGATTCTACAACACAATAATGATGTCTCTATAGCTCGCCATCGAATGCGGTGAGGAATCGGGTGCAGCTCGACTCAATACCAACACAACTCAAACTGATAACTATACAGAAATAAACGATACATGCCCATGACGGGATGGAGGACGGTTCCTGCGATATTTCATCGCGTGGCTACCGCGCCACCATCCACGTCATGAAGTAAAATAAATCAACTTAGCAAGAGTCTCATTGATAAAGCAAGCGCAAGCACAATGGATTGACTATTGTCAGACCCAAAACCTAACGTATTTCAGTAAATTTTTATTTAATTTTTAAAAGATAACTCCCGCATTAGGAATATATATCCTGGGTCACGGGAGATTTTACAAATATTCATGAAATGGACACAAAGAACACCCAGATCCGTGTAGGATTTAAACCCACAACACTTGACGCGGTAGAAATAAGTGTGGCGACCGCTTATACCACTAGGCCAACCGTGCAGTTACTTAATGTAATAGGGATTTTAAATATTAGAAAGTAACTAAATATGGGACTCGGATTCTATTGACGTCAATGGTAGGTTCAATGCTTTTATATATATCTATTTGAACTTCAGCGATACATATTATCAATAATGTAAATATAACCGGTTTTAAAAGCAATATTGACAAGTTTCACTAAGCCCCTATTGTTGTACATTTTTGCCACGGCAAGCGCTGTGATCGTTTCCTTTTAGACCATAGAAAGGCACTTCGCACGGTCCTTATAGATGTTTAACATTTTTGGACACAGTAAGGCACGGATCATACAACACCCATGCATAGTACTGATTCCATCACATAGTACTGATTACATATCATATAATGTCTGTGAGTATAAAGTTTTAAGTAAGTTTGTTTTCGTCAAGATTAAGTCATACTTATGACGATAATAAAACACATACACAGTGAAGATTTATTAATTAAAAACGTTAATATTGTTGTTACTATTTTATTTAACATAATTAGTGTTGAAGTTAATGCATGTTTTTGTCTGAAAACGAAATAATCACTATTTTAATTAATATTTTGCATTGTATAGTAGTTTTATTAATTTTAATTGCTTGTTTAACATATTATTATTATGTACTTTGATTATGTCGTTGGTCTAGCGGTAGCGACTGCTGATCATGTCTTAGGTTCGAATCCCGGGTCGGACAAAAATTGTTATCGAGTTTTTCAGCAACAACTCGGAGTTAGGAAGTTGGGGTCTTAGCCCCCAGTGTCGGATAACCGTCTCATCGGATTATTAGAGTGAGGGAGAGGAGGGGAGAGAACTTATGGCTCAGGCCTTTCTATTTAAGTACTAGCTGTACTAAAATTGTTTTAGTTACTTTGTTTAAGTAAAAAACTGTACCTATTCTGTAGTCTGTATTCTGTATATTTAAATGTAGGATTAAGTAGCTAATACACTTATAATCTTTAGAATAGATTTTTTATCAAATTTTTGGTTTCTAGACTGAATCAGGCTAATATTTGGAAGAAAGATCAATGACGTATTCACGACATTTTTGTTATTCTACTCATAATTGAGTGAGTATGTTTGTATCACTCTATTAAATTATTGAGCCATGACCAATTAATTGGCTTGTATTAACTATTAAGTATTGCTCTCCAAATTATTTAAAATGATATCTTATGTTTAAACATATACTTATGTGTCAACCGAACTTACCTCTTCACATAGTTCCACCATACGCCCCGTGAACTCTAAAGTCTACACAAATATTAATTTACTAGCTGACCCACGCAACCTGGTATGCGTCTTCTATTGCCCATAGCGTCAAAATTTTCCCCCATGTTTGAAACATTCTTCATTGGTGCTCCGCTCCTATTAGTATTAGCGTGATGATAAATAGCCTATAGCCTTCCTCGATAAATGGACTGTCTAACACTGAAATAATATTTCAAATCAGACTAGCGGTTCCTGAGATTAGCGCGTTAGAACAAACATACAAACAAACTCTTCAGATTTATAATATTAGTATAGATTAAAGATAATAATATCTAATGCCAATATTTTCTTGTTAGCAAAGAACAATTGTTAGGTTTATAAGGTAAATGTGGAAGTTATTAAATGGCATATTTCTGTGTTTTTACACCGGTACCTATCTACTTTCCCAAATTTCGGCAACGTAATCATCATCACCATTACAGGCTGTACCAGTCTACTGCTAGATCTACGCATCGTCTTAGAAAGTACATTTTGGCCCACTATATTCCGTGGGAGAGCCACGCTTCGGCATTAATGGGCCGGCTCGACTGGAGTGATACCACTGCCTCACTGAAACGAGTGAATGAGGATACAGGAGGTCCATATCCCAATCCGTTCCCTCATCCCCCTCCCCATCCCCCAAATGCCACCAACGCACTTGTGACGCCTCTGGTGTAGCGGATACCCATGGGCGGCGGTAATCCCTTATCATCAGGCGATACGTCTGCTTGTACAGTACAGCTAAAACTAATAATGTAAGTTAAATAATACAATGGTTTGTTGAGTATGAGTACCTCATTGGTAACTTCTTCAGCGCGCTGCTGGAGCTGTTTGAGTTCGGTGCTGGGAGCGCCATCCTCGGCTGGCGGAGCTGCTAAAGGCATTCTAGAATAACAAACGTTTAATGTAGGTATATAAAATGTAATAGTAGCAAAATTAATGGTAAAACTAACAATAAAAATTAAAAACGGATTTAAAAAACAATGTTGTTAGAATAAAGATTAATTGATCAATTTCAAGAGCTTCTTTCAGGAGAGGAGGACAATAGTCTGAAGAAGAAGATCATTTTGGCTGATCATGGTTTCTATAAGGTAGAGTAGAGTTGCTTTGGCAGGCCCATATATACAAAAAAACAGCAATCTATATTGCTGAATTATTAAATTAAATAAATATTCTAGAAAACAAGAACCGACTAACTAACTTTGTTGAACAGTATTTTTCTTGCTGTAGGTTTTTATAATGCTTTCTATCACTGGAAAACCAACAACATAGAACAAACTTCTTCATCACAAGTAGCCCACAGGACATAGTAGGACAAATTCAGATTTTAACAGATATGGGTAGGTATATTAGTACTATACTAGTATTATCTATACCAGTATACAAATTATATTTAAATTCATGTTCACAGATTTTTTTCTTACAGCGTTCTTGAGTTATACTACGTGCATTGATTCTTTCGAAGAATGTGTACCGATTACGACTCAATATAATGTCGTCAAACGCGCACGAGATTATTTTATGAGTTGCATCTGATTTTCTGTGAGAAAAAGCACAAGTGTGTGTTGTGTGATAAGACCAGCAGTTCAAATTATCACACACATTGATGAGTTCAGACTAAGGTGTTAAATCAGACGTCAAATATGAAATCTTATAAATATATACTATATGTAAATACTAAATAAAATACTTACTCAAGTTCTTTCGTTGTTTTAATAGGTTTTAATCTTGCCGTATAGAACCTTAACACTGGGGGTTCATATTCAAAATTCAAACCGGTCAATGTTAAAAATTTATCTTTAAGACGAATTAGCGCGTCGGCGATATAATCCATGTGATCATTAGTATACACCCGGCGAGCAATTGTTAAGCGCAAAAATTCTATATTGCAATGTTTCTGCTTTTTGGTTATTGGATCTCTACCCAGCAGGAATGAACCGATTTCAACACCTCGCACACCAGCTTCTAGATAAAGTGCATTAGCCACAGCCTGAGCAGGGAATTGATGCCCAGGAATATGTGGTACCAACTTCGAGCAATCAATAAAAACTGCATGGCCGCCAGTAGGATATTGGATCGCGATACCGCCTTCTCTTAATCTAGCTCCCAAATATTCAACTTGACCAATTCGGTAACGAAGGTAATCCTCTTGAGTACCCTCTTCAAGTCCCGTTACCATTGCAGCTATATCACGTCCAGCTAGCCCTCCGTAAGTTATAAAACCTTCCATTAGAACACAGCGTTGCACGGTACATTGGAATATTTTTTCATTATTTTTAATACATATCATGCCTCCATTATTTAAAAGTGGATCTTTTTTAGCAGACATAGTTAAACCATCAGCGTATTTAAACATCTCTAGTATAATTTTCTTTATACTTACATTTTTATACATTGGGTCTCGTTTCTTAATAAAGTATGCATTTTCACAGAAACGTGCAGAATCCATCACAACAAATATATTGTGTTTCTTGGCTATCTCGTAAACATCTTTTAGGTTGCTCATAGACACAGGTTGTCCGCCTGTGCCGTTACAGGTGATGGTAGATATAATAGCAACAACGTTATCTGCACCATATTCTAATATTTTATCTTTTAATGCCTCAATATTAAAATTACCTTTCCAATCATAATAGGTTTCAATATCTAATGCTTTACTTGTAATAACATTAATCGCTTTGCAACCGTTTAGTTCGATATGAGCAGCTGTTGTTTCAAAATGAAGGTTAGAAATAAATACTGGATTTTCAACCTTACATGTTTCTTGTTTGTATTTTAATAAAGCTGGAAATAAAACATTTTCTGCTCCTCGTCCTTGGTGTGTAGGTATGACATGGTTATAATCAAACAACTCTTTCACTTTATTTTTTAAGTCATAAAAGTTCCTAGAGCCAGCATAAGATTCATCTCCTCTGATTAGAGCAGCCCATTGATGGTCACTCATAGCATTAGTACCGGAATCGGAAAGCAAATCAATGTACACTGCACTGCTTGGTAATAAGAATAGATTATAACCAGCTTTTTCTAATTCTGCTTCACGTTCTTTCCTCGTTGGAATTTTGATATTCTCAACCATTTTAATACGAAAAGGCTCTACAATTCTTTTTGCCATGATCCTTTTATTAAATGTTTGATTTTTTTCTCAATTCTAACTTTTGAGCAATAAATACTACAACTTTTAACACTCAAAGACAGTTATACACACTGCTATTAACCGTTTAAAACTATTTTAACTCTACTGAGAGATAGCGCAAGTGATCAGGACTGTGTCAAGGGAAACACTGTAATAATATTTATAAATTCAAAACTTTTTAATACATACTCGTATAGTCTCATTTATGAAGGCGGATGTTGACAGACTTGTATTTTATTATCATATAATTTAAAAATATAAAATATAATTAAAAAATTAAATGCTCAAAAGTTGTTACAAAGTCAATAATAGTGTTTGTCAGTGAACTTGTCGGTGATGCTGAAATAAAAGTGATACAGTAGCCAACACAAAATCATCTTTTGAATAAAAGGTCACGAAGAAGTAGAACTTAACTTGGGGGCACACTGAAATATAACAGAAACACATGAAACGATAACAATAACAGTTAAATATACCGCAGGAGAGCCACGCTTTGGCATGCATGGGCCGGCTCGACCGGAGTGATACCACGGCCTCATAGAAATTCGGTGTGAAATAGCGCTTGCGCTGTGTTTCACCGAGTGAGTGGGGATACCGAAGGCCGATATCCCAACCCCTCCCGCCATCCCTCTCCCCATCCCCCAAAGGCTGGTAACGCACCTGTGACGCCCCCGGTGTTGCGGGTGTCCATGGGTGGCGGTAATGACTTACCATCAGGCGTTACGTCTGCTTGTTTGCCACATACACCATAAAAAAAACTAAGACTGTTTCTCTTTAAAAGAGAAAAGGTGTTACTCCCAGTTAAGCTTCTTTATTCATTACAAACTTCATCTTTGTATAATATGTGAGTATGAGGTATAAGGGCAAAGTACCTACTCATATTAAACTACTGTTTTATACCTATAGGATCTTATGTTATAGTAAAATAAATTACGAATTTTGTAGTACATACATAAATATTATGTGATACAATATTCGTAATTTAAAAAAAAAAAATCGATAATTCCATTTTATTTTTTTTGTGCGGCAATCTCCTCGGTTGCCACTAAATGGGGGCTATGTCTGACTCGAATCAACTTAAAAACCGCACACCGTCTTGGGTACTAGAAGCCGAGGGGGGAACCAGGTGCACCGGGGAACCAGGTGCTATCGAGAATACCCTATGACTTAATAACTTAATACTTGTGTTCACAAAACTTTATAATACATATATATGTTACCCTCTTATGTATAAGTATGTAATGTACACTGGACAGTGATAATCATAATATTTTATACATTGCCTAGATATTGTATAGAATACCACATTATACAGATTGTCGGTATTCGTTTATATAAAATATGTCGGTGCGAATTATTGATTATAAAGTCAAAAATAAAATGTAATTGGCTAAAAATTAATACAGATCTTAATATTTTGTGTTTAGAACTATGTCTATTGTCCTGTAAAAAAGGTACATTTCTAAGCGGAATATTGTTATTCTTAATTTCAATTGAAAACTTGTTATATCTAACAATTACCTACGATAATAAAATATGAGATTGAACAACAATTGTCTGTGCGCAAAATAATGTTTTGATAATTGATTTTAAATAATTGTTAATGATGACGAGTCTAACGTGTTAACATCCGCTATGGCATTTAAATTATTATAATATGCGGTTAATTTAGTAATTCTAATTATTTAATTAAAGATTTATCATGTTATTAGAAAAAAGTGTAACGTATTTAATTGTTTTGTAAGGTTTATACAAAACCAACGACATCCGGGATATAGCAACTATTAAATATTTCATGTCATTAGGATTTTATATCCGTTGGTTTTGTGTAGGCGAGAAAAATGGTTCTTTCGTTCGAGCATTGTACGAGGAAGGACAAGCTGCAAGTAAGTTGAGAGGATAGGTTGTCTTGATTGTTATAATAGTAGTGTTTTAACTGAAAATAATCTACACTATTTATAATAATAATAATATTATAAAGAGGAAAGATTTGTATTTTTGTATGTAACGAATAAACTCAAAAAGTACTGGACCGATTTTAAAAATTCTTTCACCATTCGAAAGCTACATCATCTACGAGTAACATAGGCTATATTTTATTTTGGAAAAAAATAGGGTTCCGTAAGATATTTGCGTTTTTCGGACACAAGGTGTAAAAAATCAACCAGAAAAGTTACTTATTTGCGTACGCTGCCTAAACTGTAAAAGATAGAACCATAAAATGCTCTAATGGGTAGGCTTTTTGCAGCGGTAACCGACATCCACGCGGGCGGAGCCGCGATGACCGCTAGTACACAGATAAAATAAATACATACCTTATTTGAAGCTACGTTACAGTTATATCTGGTGTTGTTTTGTAAAATATAAATACAGGGCTTAAGACACACTAGGAGTGTTGCGAATATTCGCCTCCGCATCCGCAAATGCGGAGCTTCCGCATGGATTTGGACATCTGCATCTGCAATAATCAATGCGGATGTTCATGCGGATGAGATTGTAATACAAGAAATTGGGCGGGGCCGGGCGCGTGCTGTTTCACTTGTTAATGACCAATTAAAAACCAAACATTTTGAGTATGATAAATACTGACAACAATGTTTTGTTTCTCCTAATGCCAATGCCGAAGGGCCTAAAAGAATGAAAATTACTGATTCCGCGCGAAGATTTTTAAGCACTCCACCAGGCAGTGTTCCTAGCGAACAACTGTTCAGTAGCTTGGGTTTAATTTATGTTCTTCTCCGTAACAGCCTTGAATCAGAAAAGGCGGCATTATTACTTTTTATTAAGTAAAATGCTCCTATTTTTAACTTAATTTACTAATACGAACATTTGTTGAGCGAGCGAGCGTACGAAAAAAATGAGAGCATTTTTAGTTAATATTGTTAAAATGTTAAGAATTACTTCAAAAATTTATTGTTTTAATTCGATATTCATAAACTGTATTTTTATAGGATTTTAAACGTCCGCATCGGCATCCGCGGATGTGAGCCTTTAAAAATCCGCATCTGCATCAGCATCCGCGGATGTGAAAAAATTGTCATCCGCAACAACCGTAAGACACACTACTGAATCTTTGTAGGTATTCTTTACGTGATTAATTTCTACCCCAGTTGTCTAAATAGTCCAAGATCCCAGGGCCGCCAGACGTCACGTATTTTCTGACGAACGAAATGTGGCTGATTGCGTAGTGGTAGTATGTACTAAGAACGCATGCCTACCTGCTAACTTGATTAGACGGCCAATTTTCAGGTATCAGGTAATCAAGGTACTTAAAAACATAACGAACCTCACGTAAATTCTGAAAGCTGATTTTCACGTATATTTTAGGCAATATCCTTAAAAATAAGTCGCCAATACTCCCAGACAGTTTCCGTGGGCCGATTTGCTTAACAGATGCTTTCAAGCTCCCAAAATAATGACGTAACTTCACGTAAATTCTGATGCTCCATTTTTATATATGCCTACCAGACAACTATTTTAAAACCTCTTACAAAAAGACAGACCGATCCAAGGGGCCAATCATCCCCTAAATTCAATTTTAATGTCTCTGTGGGTAAGAGCGCGAGGGCATTAGACACACGCATGAGCTTCCACGCTCCTTGTCTCCCCATGAAGGGTATGGTGCGAAAAGCATTAACCGCGTAAAAAAATAAAATGAGTATTCTGATAGAAATTGTGTAAGCAGTTTCATAATTATTACTTTTTGTCGTCGTCGTTCGTACGTTTCGAGCTTGGCACAAGATTTACAGGAAATAATGGACAGACAGAGGCCTCTCTAGCCTGTGTGCAATTGCATTGCATTACTCTAACGCCCTTTAGTAAGCGCGCAAATTCATCAAAAGTGCCGCGGCTGGCGCCCCTAACACTGCTGTGCCCGTGTGCATGGCACACCCTGCATAGATAAAGACGCCTCTGCTAACAGACCAGGAGATACTCAGTACCTTATAAGTTTGTTTTGATAGTCTTTTTATTATAAGTAAACATTAAGATTATAGCAATTTTAGTTTAATAAATTTAAAGTGATTTTATCATTATTTACTAATTATTTCATTATTATATACTTACTTTTCTATACCAATTTATTTTCTTGAAGGTCATGCTGTGGAAAGCAAATTAAGCCTCTAATTATTATCTCTATTGTATTCATAAAACATTTTAATAAATTTGAAATACAAAGAGTACTTAATTAACTTGTTTTTTCTGTCTATTGGTAATTTTAATTTCTGCCGCTAAAAGCTCAATGTTCAACTGTAATTCTGTCTGCTCTTTGTTAATAAAACAATGCTTGGGAATTACTTATAAAAATGTAAAAAGAAGCATTTTTTCTTTCATGACCAAACTCGTCAAGTACTTGTTTGTTGTTTTAATAAATAATAATATCAAGTAATTTTTAGGTTCCGTAACCTCAAAAGGGAAAAATGGTACCCTAATAGAATCACTTTGTTATCCATCTGTTTGTCAAGACCTATTTTTCTCAAGAACGCATGGAGGTATCAAGCTGAAATTCATATCAAATTCTCAGCTTGCTTGCAGCTGTAAAAAAATCAAATTTCAATCAGAAGATACGACCGTTTATGCTGCAATTTTCAACACTCGCAAGTGAATCAAAACGTACAGGGTACTTCCCGTGAACTCAGAATCTTGAAATTTGGTACGAAGCAACGTCTTATAGTAAAGGAAAAATTGAGTAAAGCATAAATTTATATAAATATATAAAAGGTTTATACGGAACCCTCGGTGCGCGGGTCCGACTCGCACTTGGCCGATTGTTTAAGCAAATTGTATTTAATATGAAGTTCTCCAAACATATTAAATTTGTAAGCTGGGAATTTTAATTTTTCTCACAAGTTGTTTCGTTTTTACCTATAGTGCAGGGTGCACACAGGCGAAGCGGTATTAGGAGTGCCAGAGCCGACGCGCCCGTGTTATGACGCCGGGCATTAACCAACTACTACTAATAACTCAATCCCACGTAAAATGAGCTCCATACACGTGAGTTCTACCGCTCCAGTCAGCTAGGTAATTACGTATTAGGTATATTTAGGTAAATATGTATATTATATGAAGCAAACCAACTTTTTTTTATTAAAATCCTCATCGAGCAAAGTGCTCAAATGAGGTGAGGGCTGTGCGTGCGATCATGCAAAACCATATTCGGTATAGCCATATCTGATCCCGAAGCGCCCTCCGATAAGGTTCTTTGGATCTGCTTTATCACTGCATGGGACACCACAATCGGGTTCAAGTCTATTCAAGCTGGTGTAGAACCCCCAGAAAAGGTATGCTCATAATGAGTATACAGTTTAATTTTCAATATAATACCAATACTAGGTACAGTCATTTGGTGCAAAAACAGGAGGTTTCCTAGAATGTTTTACGGGTGTTTTGAAAATCGGAAATTTAATAGATTTTGATGTGTTCTTTGCGATTTTCAGCTTTATCACCCTTCCCTCCATTCCCCAAAAGCTGGCAACGCACTTGCGACACCTCGCTTACCATCAGGCGATACGTCTGCTCGTTTGCCCACTAATATATAAAATAAATCACAACTATTGATCAATCTTCCTCCGTAAAATGTTGGTGTCGTAGGGGCGCTTTTTGTTTTTTCTGAAAGCCATGGTTTCTTATCTGCAAGTGCAAATTAAAAACAAATGCATTTTTTTATACTTTTTTAATTATCCATGTTTTAGGGGCGCCTTATACTTTTGGCCAGGACTGTATATTATATCAAAAGCTTTTTACAGAGTCCGGTTATCGTTTTTCAAACTGTTTCTTGTTTGTTGCACATTTAATAATGTTAAGCAACAATTAATGAGCTTACTTGCGGAAACTACAAAATCTGTGAATATTTTGAGCTAGTATGAAGATCATGTAGGTATAGGGAAGGAAATAAAACTAATTACCTTGTAATTTAACAAATTTATAATGTAATTAGAAATTAACATTTTATACTATCATTTATCTAATCTTAAAGAAAATAGATATTATGATTATTTTATCCTAAATAGTTAATATTTTAGGCTGATTTAAATAATATACAGATTACGCAGGCGGTAAATTTATACATCTAACGGTTAATTTGAATAGCTGTTAAGAAACAATTCTACAACTCCCAACGATTCGCTACATCGTGCCATAGACTAACATATTATCTCTGTCAGAAAGTGAGATATCTATTACCTATGGCACAAATTGCGAAAGAGTTCCAGTCTAATAAACATTACGTGACAGCACTGTTAAAATATTTCAATAGTACGATATTTGTTTTTAGATAAATTGCCGGGTACCATTCGGTACACGAGTATTCTTAGAAACTAATATGATTGAGAGAAAAAGACATAGAGAAAATTTCGAAAACCCTTAACATTAACTGGTACACGAGTATAATTTCACAAGCCTGCCTCCAACATACCTACACATTACTCCTAAGGCCGGTACATTTTATTCGTCATACTTACAACAACACACTTTAAGTAATAAAGTTTTAAAATTCAACTATACGTTATAGCTTCTCATAGACTATTGCATTACAGGTTGTAATCTCATTACAATAAATAATAATTAATAGTTATTATGCCCTCTTTACACAGTTCGTCATCGAACACTTAACTATCTATTTAACTTTTTAATGAAAAAGCTTTCATAATATTTAAACTGGTACACATGTAACTAGGCTACGGTCTATCAGGACTGGAAGCGTCAACTAATTATTACTTATTCGATTATAAATGCAACTCGTGGTTATATACTCAGTAAATAAATAGCAGGATGTAACATAAACTACAAATTCAGGCACCTTTTTCTTAACCTATCATTAAAAATGAAGCAGTACATATCCTGATAAGGTTATGTTTCACGAAGGAGGTTTAACAATTTAAGCTAGCAGATATTTTATTATAGCACTTGTTTTTATAGATCCACTTAAAACTCTTTGTTTTGTAGTAAACAATGTTTTGAAATAGGTAAGCTTTTGACATAGACGGCTATTAGGCTGATAATTTCACAACATTGCATATTAACTTCCTTGAAGCTATTTCTAGACATACAACCTAAAAGAATTAAATATTATTTCTTGGACTTTCGACGACGAAAGGATTTTCCAACTGCTGATTTCATATTGTACATTTAAATACACCATTGAGTGATGAAATACAATTCATTAAATAATTCTAAGCAACTAAACACACAATGGAACATTTCGAAATTTCCACTATTTGTAGACGTAATACGTAATGATTTATTTTGAACTCTCATTTTTTTTAACACGAAGCCGTTTAGATTATACTATTTACTTATTTGGAAATTCAATGAATTCTGTATTAAATTTTAAATTGTTCTATCATTTATGTACATCGCCATTTTAAGGCGGGAATAAAAATTGCGCGTTAATAGCTACCATCAACAAAAGAGGCAACTTTTTTTTAGCAAGAAAGACTATCTATTAAAAATTGCAGAAAAAAAGACTTGTAAAATTAATTATTACAATAATATAAATATAATTTACATTTTTAGCTTAATAAAGTTCCCTAGATAAAGCTTCAAGAAAAACAATTTGCTAGAGCAAAGCTAAGCAGTTTTTTTTTAATAATTTATGACCAGGGCATCAGTGTGTGATATGTAGCATAAAGTCAACGTGTAATTATTTAAAATTATTTTATTTTTAGATCCATGAGCAATGTATCTTAATAATTAAGTGATTATAAACTGTTACAATGGTGCTTTGACCTACACTATTAGTGTACATATTAGTACGTAGTGTTGTATCTTGTGATTTATGTAAATCCCAGTGAACAAAAATTTGGCACATTCCTAAACAAATGCTGTTTATTTGTGCAAGTCGTATTGTACTTACATTAAGCATTAGATTTACAAATAAAAATATTGAGTTCCTTCATGTTGCTTATGTCTAAATGTGCACTTCTAATACATTATGATAAGCTGACTTACAGTTATTTTCATACATTCCTTTATGTAAATATAATTCTCATTGAGTTAAGTAAAATAGCACTTACATTATGGCAAGAAAAAATAAATACGATCTGAATAAATAACTAACGAAATTATGAGATAAGTACAGTATGGAACAAAATTTACCTACAATACTAAATAACGAAGTAAGTTGGGCCAGTATCACCTGCTATTAATGTTATTCGAAATTTCCAATAAATAAATTAATTTATTGCGTTTATACAACACTGTACTCACCTTAAATATTATTTAATAAGTATTACTATATTTAAAGTGACGCTTGCCGAAAAAATTCAATATTATTGAAAAATAGTACGAGTACCATAGACAAACTGTTCTCACTCGGAAGAAATATTCATTTCCAACGAAAGAGATCATTCTTTAGTAAGAACAAATTATTTATTTCCTGATGTTTAAAGACAAAACAGAATATTAAATCGTTTGTATACACGACACTTGCAACATGAGGATACGCTTACATGAGGTCATGCCATATATCATAGTAATTCTTTTAGAAATCTTTAATAAATATGTGTACAAAAATAGTCGATTTCGAAACATGTGCATGTGAGTGATCCTAATTAGCTTGCGCGCCTTATTTATGAGAAGGTAAAAGTTTAATGTAGAAATGTTTTGATGCAATTGCTTATTTATAATATATATTTATTATCCTTTCTAAAATGACATTCAAGCAACGGTTCAACGCTTTTTTTAAAGTATGGCAGGCGTCATTCTTATAACAAAAGTGAGGTGCGAAGTGCTTAAGATTTGAGAAGTTTGTTAGCTCGCTGATTTGCCACCGCTATGCGCGTTTCGTTGCTCTCACCCTATAACATAGAAATCGTTATAACATTTTGTAGATACAAGACGTTTTTATACAAAATCATTAAGTTAGATAAAATTAATATTAAGTATTGTTAACTTAAACCACTAGAGGACAAACGAAAACCACCAAATAAACCGAGAAATCAAAATGGACAAAAAAACAAAATCAACGTACACAAAAAGATTTACAAATATAAGAAGACTCACAATCATATGAAACAAAAATAAAGAGGTTTTATTACATAATTGAAGAATAAACCAAACAGAATTATTGAACATTAAAAATGTTTAAATTTTTTTTAAATTGAAGAACGCTTGAAGAACCATAACATGTAACAATACGTTTGGCATAACATGGATATAATCCACGTGTATACATAATTTTCAAAAATCGAATTATGTTTAGGCAACATGAAGACAGGTACACTGAATATATATATATATATATATATATATATATATATATTATTCCTAACTATAAATAGCAGTTAACCGTTTTATATTAATTTTTCGTAATGTTACATGTGAGTTAGACAATCTCTATAAGCCGCTTTAAATTCAGCGCCTTTGGCTCAAGCGCCACGTTGATTAAAAAAATAAATTCGAACTGATATCAAAGCCAAACAGGCCTATCACAGAGTATTTACTTTTTTTTTGGCACACGGCATTAAGAGGAGATATGGTAACATGTATATAGACTTGTGATTCTTTATATGGGCCTGATTCTGCTAATCACTGTTAAGATATTAAAACGTTGTGTAAAATGAATTTTAAATAGCGTATTGTTATTTTACTACTATACTATATCCTTTTTTCCTTTAAATATTTTTTTCATCGCTCATGTTATGTCAATTTTTTTTAAGTACAATTAATTACCAACGAAAGCCTGTTTTATATAATCGTCTGTTTTGGCCTATTGTGTCAGACTGATAACACAGGTTTCAAATTTTCCTTTTCTTGTTCTTGTAATGGATTTAATAATAATTTGTTGCAATAGATAAACATCTTGACTGCCTCGGTTCGATGCCCGGGTCGGACCAAATGTTTGTATGATCTGCAAATATTTGTTTCGGAGTTTGGGTGTTTTCTATGTATAATATGTATGTATTTACAAAAAAAAATTGTATAAGTATTTATATCAGTTGTTTAGTACCCATAACACAAGCTCTGCTTAGCTTGGGACTAGATGGCGTTGTGTGTTAGATGTCCGGAATATTTATTGAAGTGAAACTTCTTTATCGGGGTTGTCAAAAAATGTAGTGTAACATTTTTTCGTTACGCGTAACATTTATCCGTTACGTTACGTGTAACATTTATCCGTTACGTTACGCGTCAAATTTATAAAATAAAACAAAAAACATTTTCAAACACAAACAGGACCAAATTAATACTACAATGAAATATCACATTACAAACAATATTATTTTATTTAGTCCACAATGTAAATAACTACACACATCACATTCCACAAACTTACTTCATTCACACCACAGATCGCGAAATATTTACTCAGGTCTCGCTCCTTAACTTTTATTGCACTTGAAATAAGAATTGTCACGAATATTGCTGGTTTATAAGTCTTTTGTCGTTATACCTTACGTCGACATATGATATTTATTTTTTGAAAAATAACGTCATAAAGAAGTTTCACTTCTTACGAGTGTACGCTAGTACACGCACACATTTTTTTTTATTTATTTATTTATTTATCTTATGTGACAGTCGTGGCACTGTCTCCTCATAGGAGCCTAAAATAAATTGAAAAAACGATGTCGTCTGTTATTATGTTACCCACATCTCCTCTTGTTCAACGGTCATGTTTATCCAAAGAGAATATTTGTTTTTTGGTATAATACGGACATTTTTGGTTAAGGTAACCTGCGTTAGGCCTTTGTGCTATTTCGCTTTTAATGTACAAGCTGTGCTCAGTTTTATATTAGTGCATTTATTTAAAAATATACTCACGGTTTGCGGCGAAGTATTGTGTGTTTAGTTGTAGTGTGAGTGTTGGTCTCGTGGAAACGTACAGTTAGAAAAATATCATACGATTTTGAAGTATTGTTATTTTTGAACTAATTTACTACATGTTTAAAGTTGATTTTAGAGTTTATTTATTACCTAAAGTATATTGTTTTTTCCTATAATCCTTAATTTTTATTTGTAATAATATCATGATTTAACTGATTTAATTTAATGTCTTCATGAGAATTGAACTTTCATAAACCTTTAATATACATACGCTTTATTCTCTTAACATAGATATTATTCATTTTAATAAATAACAGAAAAAGGGAAAATAAAATAACTTAAAATCATCTTATAAATAAAGTGATTTATTTTCTCGTAAAATAAATTAAAAAATTAAATATGTTTATAAATTATAATACTTTATTCGCTAAGTTAAAATAGCTACATTGTAATACTATGTTACATTTATATTTAATTCATACTATATGTTTTATAGAAGCAGATATGTTATTGCTAGATATGTAAAAGCTATTTTATAAGATTCAGGTTATCAATTTTATATATTATATCTTTAAATACGTGCAGAAAAAGGACTACTAGTGGAATAACAAAATTTCATTATTTGTTTGAGCTTTTATTAGTTTTAGGCCTCCTGCACACCAAGGCCTCCTTCGCCAGACGGCAGGTTTTGCAAGGCTGCCGGATTCGTGTGCAGGAAACCTTACTTAAGAAGATAGATACATAAATGCTTCTATAAATAGTACACGAAATAAATTGTGAGATCTGTAGTTTTAGTTACAGTTAAATATTCTCAAAACATGTGACTGGCTAAAGTCTATTGCTTAAATTCAAACTATTATCACATATTAACCCATTCCTATCGCTCCATTCAAATATAACACCTATTTATCCCTCCTTAGAACTCTATTTTGAAGCTTACACAAACAGCACTTGTCTGTATACTTCTTATAATTATAGACTCTAATATGCACCAAATAATTTAACTTTAACAAAAAAAAAGGAAAAAAGAACGAATTTTTATTTGTAAGATAGCTTGTCTGTATACTTCTTATATAATTGTAGACTTAGCTAATATGCACCAAATAATTTAACTTCATATATATGCAGGATAGGTTTTAATATAGAGGAAATTGAAATTTGATCCCAATAATATACAATACACTGTTAAATAAGATACTTTTCATATATTTTAATAATACACCAATTTATGTATGCAACAACACATATGTTAATGGTTTTAAGTATGCCCCAAGCGATAATTCCTTACAATAACGATAACACTACATATTAACAAGGGGTAAATGTATTTTCTCAAAATAATAAATCTCACGATCAACTCCTCCATTTTTAATTTGTATATTACTCATTAGCCATTTAATTTAGGTACACATGAAACGGTAGCTAAACATGATTAAATATATTTTTACTTGATAATTTTATACTGCATAAAATGAGCTTCGTAGATCTAAATTTAAGTTTTTTTTTTCTATTTTTTTTATGGCTATAGGTCAATACCATTTGAAAAAGGTAATTGAAATGTAGATATATCATTAGTGTTAATAAGTACATACTGTATTTAAAAATAGTGTTAAGTAAAACGAATAGAGCGTTTATAACTTGGAAATAAGACCGCCCATTAATTATGTGAGATTTGAAAGGGGTGGGGGGTGTAGTCAGAAATCACGTGTATTTATTTTTTATATTTCTTCCGAGAGATTCATCGCGTAGTGAACCATGTACTAATACAATATTTGTTTCTCGCATGATGACACCATTCCTATAATATAATTTTTACGCCAGTCAAAAATAACCTACAACCTTTCTGTCTAGACATTTTGATCATAGCTCTTTCAGAATAAAATTAGATAATACTTTATACCGGTACCTACTTAAAGATTAAATTTTTTAAAAATTCGCTATAAATACACGTGATTTTAGAGGGGGTTTATCGTAAACCTTACCACGTATCAGCAAGAGGGAGGAGGAAAGGTATTACGTAATTAATGGACGGCCTCTAAGGTCTTGCTTAATTAAACGTTTATTATGTCATTCAATATTTGTGACCAAGTGGAATGTATTATTTAGTACAATGAAATATATTGTTTAGTTATATTAATTTCTGTGAAAGCTTGAACTGACTGTTCATTTTATACAGTATCATGTACTAATCAATATATTTAATACTAACGGTACAGTTAGATACAATTATCTCGTGATAGATGAGGAACAATAAGCAAAATATTTTGTTTAATTTCATTATACTTTGGCCGGTTGCAGATTCACTTATTTTTCATTAAAATTAGAAAATAACAAGACAAATCATATTTATAGGCATTATTTCATTCACAAAAAACTCCTATACAGGTTTTGAGTTCATTATTGAAATATTTATACTAGTTTAAATTTGGCTTTAATTAAATAATAACCCATTAATCCATAAACGTTACTCAGCTTTGAGCACCTGTTTTATGTTAATTTCAACTTAAAGGCTATTAATTTAAAGTTGAAAATAAAACACAATCGCTGCTTAAATTTAAACGTTTATGAATATGGGGGTAATTGTACTTTTTAGTGTAACTGCAACCGGTATGCACGAGTATTAAGTATAACTCGCGCTAATGACCACGAGACCGTGTATGTGTGTGTGTATCGTGTGGTTGTGTGTATCCGCTGCAGTTTACTTGAGGAGCTCGTGCGCACGCTGGTTCGCCAGAGTTATCCTCGTTTCGTTCGATTCGCCCTAAGATAGAACACGCGCTTTTTGTTTGTGGTTCAATTTACAGCGACTTTTAAGCTTCAATATATGTTAATGGCCAAACTTTTTAAACGAAAATTAAACGATCAAATTTTTTTTTTTGGAATATGGCCTTAAGTCGCTGTCTTTTGAAACAGGTAATGTTTCGTTAGCATTCAATGTGAATGAGTGTTAGTTATGAGGGCTAGTTGGAGGTATGTTAGTCAGTCGGATGGATGTGAGAGCTATTGATCATTCGATACACAATGGTCGTGTGGACGGATGTGTTTTGGAGTTGTCGGTAACTTGTCATTGCACTCGTAACACACTTAGAAAAAAAATTACAACAACCAATTCTAAGAACATACTCTACGTATGGAAGAGACATGCGTCGAGAAAAGAGGTCAGGAGTGATTTTATTGCCAGATAAGCGAGTGACCAGAGATTTGGATGCCAGTAAGCCAGAAGATAGTCAGATGTACATATAGAAGGATCTAGTAGCACTTCCACTGCTAACGTGACAGGCACAAACACATAAGATGGTGAAAATGATAATGAACAGTCTAACACAACAAAGTTTATTGTAAAAATTTTGTTGTGCCTTAAAATGTTAAATTTAACCCATATTTAACATACCAAAATAATTTATTATTTATCGATTAATTCCTTTCAAATTTAAATAGTATATTTGGGTTAAGTTTAACACACACATTACTTTACTAACAAACACAACACCCATATTAAAAAAATCTTTATTAGACAGTTGTATTTAATTTCTGAAACTCGTCAATGTTGATAATAAGAAAGAACACAATAGAAGACTTTAATTAAAGTACTCTATTGGAGTGTATGCGAATTCGTTTTTTTTGAAAGCAAAATTCTAGTACATACTATTTTCAAATGCAAATCCATTGTACTTCGAACGAGAAAAGTTTTTTATTGTCTCGAAATCGGAATTGTAAATTTGGCAAAATCCACAGATGTCAATTATGGCTCTCAAGTTATAACTATAAATTGATTTCCTACGTATAGTACGTAACGTTGAACATAGAGCAACACGGTAGGGAGTAGCCATACGCAGGCGTTTCTGTCTGTCAAAGTGTAAGCCCAAATGGGCCTACGCATGATAATGTTTAGACACAGAAGGTATTTATGAGTGTGTGAAGTTGTTAATGGTATTTTCACTAATATATGTGAATTCGTAGTGATAGGCGATTATTTTTGTATGTGAGTCTCGTAAAATGTCAATTTTTTGTATCGAAAAAATACGCTATGGCAACTACCCTCCGGCCCGCTGGGCTGTGTTGCTCTATGATGCTGAATCATTGTCTTAACTTGACCTAAGGTAATTTTCACATCCTTTTATTCAAAAAGTATTTTTATCTTATAGAAAAATTTGTGTTCCAAGTTTAAATATGACATGGACGATTTTTTTTCGTCTTTGGCCATCGCTGTATTTAATATTCGAAGTATAAGTTTTTATATACAGCCTTATTTGTAATCCAACTTTTGATTTGAATAACGAATTTGCGCACACGTCTCATATAAAGGGAATGCAACAATGACAACTTGGTAGGTCGTACCTTGCGGTTGATGCGGTCGATCTGGCGGTTCTGGTTCTCCAGTTCGGAGCCCATGTCGAGCGCCATGTTGCGAAGATTACCGATCATAGTATTCACCTGACCCATGTTTTCCTCCATTTCATCCTCGCGAGCGTCATTTGTTATCCTGGACAAAATTTGTTAAAGGAGTTCATTCATCGTTTTTCCCTGTACCACAGGGGACAAACGTGGTTCCCTGATGGTTAGCGACAATCGCCTGGCCATGGACACGTACGACTTACGTCAGCTACCAGGTTAACCGCCAGAATTCTTAGTAATGAGTTGGTCTTCGGTTTTCTGATATGTAATATTTGAAGTTCAACCACATTAAATAGGCCGAGGTTTAAAAGTTAAAGAACCGAACTCCCTTTCGCATTTCGATATTATCGGTATATCATTAGTTAGGCCAATTTTTGTTTTTTTTTTTTTTTATTGAATAGTGGGCAAACGAGCAGACGTATCACCTGATGGTAAGCGATTACCGCCGCCCATGGACACCCGCGACACCAAAGGCGTCACAAGTGCGTTGCCGACCTTTGGGGGATGGGATAGGGGATGGGGGGAGGGGTTTGGGTATGGGCCTCCGGTATCCTCACTCACTCGGTGAAACACTGCGCAAACGCTATTTCACACCGGTCTTCTGTGAGGCCGTGGTATCACTCCGGTCGAGCCGACCCATTCATGCCGAAGCATAGCTCTCCCACGGGAAGAGTTTTTGATAGTGGAATGTTCTTAGTGAGCAATCATTCACTCGAGCAAATCTAATACCTTGTAACCAAATTCATATGTGTGCATTGGATCATGCTTTATAAATGGAAACCCTGGCTGTACTTAAATATTGCTACTTTTAATGAAGTCTACACTACACTACTATTATAAAGCAGGCTGCGTCCAACATGTTTTCTTGCAAATTATATTAAGGAAAGCCTAGGGGTTCGTAGGTGATAAATAGATCTAATAATAAAAATAAATACCGAGTAAACTTGTACTAATTAACTGCTTGTTATAAAGAGTGAATTTATATACGATAGGTCCAATTTTTTCCTTAAAATACTGCATCAGATCCATTTCTAGTAATAATACTGTATGATTGATGTTTTGAAACGATTCTCAAGATACTTATGAAAGATAACGTTAATAATGTTGCAGTATTTATCAATTTATTACAATACTAGCAGACCCACGCAACCTCGTTTGCGTCTTATATTGCCCGTAGCGTGAAAATTTCCCCCGTTTTTGAAACATTCGTAATTGATGCTCCGCTTCTATTAGTAGTAGCGTGATGATATATAGCCTATAGCCTTCCTCGATATATGGACTATCCAACACTGAAAGAATTTATCAAATCGGACCAGCGGTTCCTGAGATTAGCGCGTTCAAACAAACAAACAAACTCTTCAGCTTTATTATTGTATAGATAAATTGCTGCCTTACCTTCCTATGTAGCCAGCTTGTGGCCCTATACCGTTGCGTTCGTCCATTACTCTCTGCGGTTGGTTGTTCACTACTTTACCATCATCATTGCCCTTCCACGTACCGTCGTCTTCCTTAAACGATGCACCCCTAAAAACCCAAAGCAATATATTCAAGTAGTATCATAATTAAAGACGAAATGCACATTAACTAAAGCAGGTATTTAAGAAAACAAACATGGTTAATGATTTATTAGAAATGTTATTCAATGTTAGCACATTATATACTTCATACGTATGTATTTATAAATGATTTTGCTGTAATAATGCAGTACGCACTTGTTGCACGGCAGGACACAAATGCCGCAACATTTCTCCATGCCTGAAAGATTCTTCTCCGCTTCGCGCATATCAGCGTTGATCTGGTCCATGCCTTCTTCAATCCTGTCCAATTGCTCTGTTCACATACCATAACAATAGTTTTAGATCCGTTCTGGTCAGTTATTCTTTAAATGTGTACAAGCTCCTATCTCTATTAATCGCGATTTAATTTTTGAACATTTTTTTTTTCTTTGAATCTCAATTGTAAATTCTCAACGCTCTCGACAATAACCGGCACTAAGTGTAAGACATTTTATCTGGTAACAGTAGCCGAGTTATATTCAACTATTTAAAGTCATGCAAGCTGACATTAACCTACAGCAATTCTATAACAACGCTAATATCGAAGCATCTAAAATTAGTTAGGGCAATTTTCTTGTGGTGCTTGTGTTGTCATGTCTTACACTTGATCCGGTTACAACTAATAGAAAATTAATTATTTACCTTTGTATAAAAATGATGTATGTGCTGACACTAAGTGATTACGTTACCGTATTCGTAGTGACTAACAATTACAAAAATTATCTAGATATCATTTAGTCAAAGTCAAAAAAACTAAGTCATGCAATTAACAGCAATATTGAAAGAGACGTGCAGAGCTGGATGCGTGAGAATAAACTAAACAAAATAGTTGATACTGTTTAACTCATTCATATAATCTCAGCGTCCCGATCGCATTCAGACCATATCGAGTGGTGAGGGTGCGCAGAGATCAAACGATGCAGTTTATACTCTAGTTTTATTTATGAAACATGACAAACAATTTTTACCTTCAGTTTTATCCTTTATAAATAAACTGTTAGCAGATATTCAATCGATAATAATTTATTGTTATAAAGTCATTGCCATTCACCAACTTTCGTAAATTATCTGAACTGGCATTTCAGACAAAAGCTTACTAAATTATGGATGATGCAAAATAGTATGTTCTACTGGATGCTTACCGCCCTGTTCATCCAGCATGACCAGGGTTTTCATGCCCACCTCGTGACTCTACAACACAATAATGATGTCACTATAGCTCGCCAAACGAATGCGGTGAGGAGTCGGGTGCGGCGCGCGCGCTTGCTTGGCGCTAGGCACGTGTGGCACCGCGCGGGCGCGCTCTCAACTCAATACCAACACAACTCAAACTGATAACTAAACAGAAATAAACGATACATTCCCATGACGGGATGGAGGACGGTTCCTGCGATATTTCATCGCGTGGCTACTGTGCCGCCATCCACGTCATGAGGTAAAATAAATCAACTTAGCAAATGAGCGTATCCATAAAGCCATTCCTAAATGAAACGTGAAAATAGCAAAGTATTGATTTAGTTGAAGAAGAAAATGAACAAACTAATATGTAGTGTTGCGAGGAGCGAGCGGCGCTGGAGGCTGCGCCGCCGACCTCGCTGATAGACACAGATCGCATCGAGCTAACAGTTACCTAGGTCTAACATTAACAGTACGCTGCCAGCCATGGAGATGAAGGCGTACACCATTTACTCTATACGTCCAACAGACACTCGGTAAACGCGCATTCATTTCAGTACCGCAGTATAAATACGAGAAGAGAACAGTAGATTTGGAAAGATAAATAAATATACCTATAAAAAGCGTATCGATCAAATATCAACGGAAGAACTAAACAGATTGCGCAGCTCATTCAAATTAAATCTTCAGCAAAAGGTAGAGTAACAGTCTTTTGCGACAAATAGCAACGAACGGCCATCGGGCTTTTCTATTTACACTATTTTGTCAAGGTCATCCCCATCGAAACATAGATACACACGCAACATCGATCTTAGATAAGTCGTTATTTAAGAGAAACGTCAAAGAAAAACAAAGAGATTAATTTTATTAACTGCACATTCAAACACAGACGTTCTCACGGTTCGACTACCCACGTGTCAGTTTAACTCTTACCGCCCTGGTGACTCAACATATGAAGCGCTTGCCCCCCGGCGTCCTCGCTCTATACATAAAATACAAATCAAAATAATATATCATAGGAGAGAGTTGGGGGTGTGTGGGTGGGTGGGTGCGGTGCGCCGGTAGGGTACGGCACGCACGAGACGCGCGCGCGTGCGGTGCGCGTGAGCAGCGGCGAGTGCGGCGAGCGTGGCGTGTCGCGAGAGCGTTCGCGCTACGGCGGAGGCGACGGGCGGCGTGCGTGCGGTCGTGCGGGCAAGCGCGCGGCCGCCGCGCCCGCATCGTGCCGTACCGCAACAGGCACGGAGCGTGCGCGCGCGGCGACCGAAGCAACTCGCCGCTAACACACACTACTCGATCCACAACGACATGCATGCAGTGAAGCTTGCAAGTAAAACCAGATTCAGTTTCATCTGTGCTCAGTTTCATATGATTCATGATATTTTGTGTGATGTCAAGAGTCGTGCGTTGAGGAGAAGCGTTTCGAATTTACTTTGCTCGTTCATTTAGATTCGTTTATGTGAATTCAGTAAGGTAGTTAATTAAGAGTCGAGTACGAACATCTGAAATGCAGAATGTACAAGTATCGGTACGAACCGAATTTATACGGTTTGTAATGTCGATTAGTTCGCCCTGCCTGACATCGTAGAAGATAGAGCTCGTTGTTAAGTTGTGCAAAGTGGTGTATAATATCTACATAACGAATAACTATACAAAGATGTGGGTTTTCCGTGAAAATCTTCGTGTGTGAGTCAACAATGTAAATCGATAATTTTTCCGAGGATGCCCGCACCTTTGCATTGAAATAGCGGTGATGTAATTTAAACAGATAATATCAATGCGATACCCCCTTAATCTCTTCTACATCGATGAGCCCATCTTCGGGTCGGCTGAAAACCCTACGATGCTCAACAAAGTTAGCGAAAAAGGATAAAATAGATAAAATTGTAAATAACGTAGTGTTGCAAATTTTGCAGATCACTCACCTCCCTGGTCGTCTAGAGCGACCAGAGTACGAATGCCGGCCTCCTTGCTCTACGCCGCAGAAACAAAAAGTCACAGAGCATGTTAGTTGTGAGGGGTACAGTGGAGTGAGTGGACAGTGGACGGTCGCTATTGCTTACTGCCGGCAGCAGCCAGCAAGTACCGTGTTTCGACTACATGTACGAGTACAGTCAATTGTTGTGTCGGAACCAGGAACGGCACCTTCGACCACAACATCACGACACGACCATTAGATATACATACACAAATAAGTGTCGCTACATGGTGGTTAGAAGGAATCGTTTCTAGTGCCCGAACAGTGTTATTGAGTTATGCTGAGTCTGTACTGTGTTGTCGTAACATGTTGTATTTTAAGGCAGTTATTTTACACATTAAATAAAAACAACATATATTTACAAAAAAAAAAACAATCATTAAAAAACTATTATTAAAATAATTCGATAACATAATACAGAAAACAAAAAAGGTATTTTGTAGTACAAAATGGTACGATGTATTTTGTATGAGAGTGGTTTAGGTGTAGCTCGATATATTTGTTGGAGTTCAGTGGCAGGTACGGGGGTGTGTACACGCCCACATTTTGACAGTAATGTGAATGTTCGAGAAGGCATGAAATCATACAACAAAATAGATGTACAGTCAACAACAGAGAGCAGCCACTACACAGAGACCTAGTTTACAGATTTAACTAAAACAGGATAGAACGAACATCAACATACACTGATCACGGTACATAACATTCCATTGGCAAAGTTCGCAAGATCAGTTAGTGTTGGAATGTTTAATTATAGAAACATAAAGAAACAGAGGATAACAAATTCATCTATGAAGAATAGAAGTATCGTAACCGAGACTGTAAATAGAAAGTGCGTTGAAAAGAGTGAGTCAGCCTCGGAGTCGCATTCGTTTAGGGTTAATCCGAGTGTCAGAAAAGGGTCTCATTTAGAAAGCAAGCCCAAGCACAATGGATTGACTATTTTCAGACTCAAAAGCGCACGTATTTCGGTCAAATTACGTACTATAATGGGGATTCTAAATGTTAGAAAAGTAACTAAATATGGGACTCGGATTCTATTGACGTCAATGGTAGGCTTCATGCTTTGAAACCTAAAACAGCATTCGGGCCAAATAATAGGAGCTGACGGTTAAACACTCGTTTTTAATTTAATAAAAAAGCCTCGTCAAGAAAATATTGGATGAGGCAGCGTTTAGGTACACAATTTTGTTAATTAACTGTCAGCGCCAAAGGCCGGATCGCTCGGGATGTTAAATATAATCACATAAAATGTACAGTTCACTACCAACACAAAGGGCTATAGATGTCTAACATTTTCGGACACAGTAAGGCACGGATCATGCAACACCCATATATGTATGGTTATAATAAATAACACATAGTACTGATTACATATCATATAATATACTTGAATGTAGGATTAACATAAAATAAATAAGGATATATGACCGAAGAACTACAATAGATATACATACACACATTTAGAAATAAAGTAAACAAAATATAAAATAGCGACATCGAAACACAACAGCCAGGGTTAGCAGAGGCTGCGCCCTAGGGGTACGGTGGGACGGGCGTCAGAGACCAAACCGAGCTTGGGGCTATCCAGGACACTTCCGCTATACCCCTCACTCCCTCGCATCGAGAACACCTCTCTCACAGATGATTACAAATAATTCACATAATCGACAACAGAACTCAACACAGTTAAACTATGAGGGGAAACAAATGTTTAATTTCAACTGAAACGCGTCTACGGATATAAAGACCGCACTCTTTATATTGTCTAACTCCTTTGCAATTTAGCAATAGACATAAAGGAGCTTCCAGAATTAGCCGCACGCTTGGAAAATTAAGAGGTCAATTTAATCATTAACATAATATTAAAGTACATTTTATAAATTCCATAATTGTGAAGAATTTGATACAAAAAACTTATCGAGATAGTTAAGTTCCTTTCAGATTCACAAGTGTTCAGTTAATTATATATTCAAAATACGTAAAACCACTATCAAAGTTTTATATCAAATTCTTGTTTCTAGAGCTTTAAGACTGATATTCAGAAGAAAAGTCAATAAGGTTGTTAATTTAATTTTTGGAGGCATTCTCGACATTATTGCTATTTCACATATATATGTTATTTATTACTCTATTATATAATCGTTTATATTGAGCCACGGCAATTTAATTGGCTTGTATTTAAAATATATGGATTGCTCTCCAAATGATTTTAAATCTTATCTTATATTAAAAAAACGTATAAGTTTCAATCGAACTCACCTCTTCACATAGCTGCATCATACGACGCGTAGACTCCAAAGACTGAAATATTATGATTTATAATATTATTTATAATATCTCGTAACTAGTCCCAAGCTAAGAGCTGTGTTATAGGTACTAGACCAACTTATATAAATACATATATACCTTTTTTGTAAATCATACATATTATACATAGAAAACACTCAAACTCCGTAACAAACTGATCATTTGTAGAGCATACAAACATTTGGTCCGACCCGGGAATCAAACCCGAGACCTCAAGCACAGTAGTCGCATACACTACCACTACGCCACCGACGCAGTTAGAACTATTCACTTTATTATAAGTTATTGTAAAAGTTAAACCTTTTACAATCACCATTAAGTTATTACTTAGTGGTTTTTTTTTAGCGATGATAGTTGAAAATATCAATTTAGTATGTAAATGTGTCTTAAAATTACATTAGATTTACAAAAGTTTTCATTAAAGGATTGATGGTGATCGCAAGAAACAAAATTTTCGTTTTTCATTCGCTCGTAAACTTTTTCTCCACAAATCATACACAGCCTTTACCAAAAGCCGCCTTAGGAAGGAGGCCTTGGAATCCTACATACATTTAAATAAAACAGTATAATATACTTCTAGCCGATGACGGCCACGACGCCGGCGGCCGGAGCCAAACAATTACGCATTAGATATTACAGTGTACAAATGTGTGCGTAAACATAGGTGTGATTTCTGTTCTTTCATTCTTACAATCCGATAAGACAGTTATCGGACACGACCGGGTAGATATCAATCGCAGTACGTCGGTATTTTACGTGCTTTCCAAGCCAAGGGTTTACGACCCCGACTTCCAAACTTCAAGTAGTTATTCAGTATTTCTTTAATCAAAAATATTCAATAACAATTCCCCACCCGGGAATCGAACCCGAGAACCCTCGAATCGGCCTTGATCGGCAGTCGCAAATGCTAACGGCTAGACCAACGAGGTATTTAACGCACGACCAATTCATTGGTTTAGTGACCTACGTTACACCAATGAAATGTTAAACGAGTATAATGTATTGTTATATGTCTTATACCTCATCGGTAACTTGTCCAGCGCGTAGCTGGAGCTGTTCCAGTTCGCTGCTAGGAGCGCCATTCTCGGCGGGTGGAGCTGCTGAAGGCATCCTGGAACAAAAGTCATTTCATTTTTATAAATAGCAAAATTATTTAAGAACTTCGTTCGGCAGGGGACCCACAATAAGCTGAAGGACATCAATTTGTCTAACTCAGCAAAGTTTAATAAATAATCATCTAATTTAAATAAATATTTAGATGACAAGAAATTGGTAAATAAATTTATAACACGTCTTCAATCTCCGACCTATGAAACACATTTTGAAGAATATATTTCTTGTTAAATTGTTGCAATGAATGCTTTCTACTAAAGAAAGCAATTTTTACAAACTCTCTCATCCTCATCTCTCTCTCAGACTAAGTGTATTGGTGTACAGTAAATACAGACACAAATACCAATTTATAATCGCAGACTAGTTCCTTACAGCGTGGAAAAGCTTTTTTTTTAAATCCGTGTACCGATGCCCAAAGACACAGAGAAACCTTGGGTTAATACTTCTGTCAGTAATTTGTATTGATTGTTTAAAAGAATGTGTACCGATCACGACCAACGACGACAAATTTTTGCAAGAAGAAGCTTAATACTGGGGAAAATATTAGCAATGTAAAGTGTAACACAAATTGATGAGGTTAAACTATGGTGTTAAATCGAGAGCCAATTAAACAGGAAACCTCATTACTCGAGTGCGTGCATAATAATTAAGCATGTCTCAATGTTAAATTAAACAACTTGTACACCACGGTTTGATGTCATTATAAGGTTTATTTATTAGCACTAGATGTATTAGGCGTTGATTTTATCTTATTAATAAATAATTAGTTTTGACAATATTGCGTTTTATTATACTAAAGTACTTACTGAATTTTTTTTATTGTTTTAATAGGTTTCAATCTTGCTGTAAAGTGCCTTAACACTAAAGGTTCATATTCAAAATTCAAACCAGCCAACGTTAAAAATTTATCTTTTAGACGAATTAGCGCGTCGGCGATGTAATCCATGTGATCATTAGTATACACGCGGCGAGCAATTGTTAAGCGCAAAAATTCCATACTGCAATGTTTCTGCTTTTTGGTTATTGGATCTCTACCCAGCAGTAATGAACCGATTTCAACACCTCGCACACCAGATTCTAGATAAAGCGCATTAGCCACAGCCTGAGCAGGAAATTGATGTCCCGGAATATGTGGTACTAACTTCGAACAATCAATAAAAACTGCATGACCGCCAGTAGGATATTGGATTGCAATGCCACCTTCCCTTAATCTAGCTCCCAAATATTCAACTTGACCAATTCGGTAACGAAGATAATCCTCTTGAGTACCTTCTTCGAGTCCTCTTACCATTGCAGCCATATCACGTCCGGCTAGCCCTCCGTAGGTCATGAATCCTTCCATCGGAACACAACGTTGCACGGCACATTGGAATAATTTTTCATTATTTTTAATACATATCATGCCCCCATTATTTAAAAGTGGATCTTTTTTAGCAGACATAGTTAAACCATCAGCGTATTTAAACATCTCTAATATAATTTTCTTTATACTCGCTTTTTTATACATTGGGTCGCGTTTCTTAATAAAGTATGCATTTTCACAGAAACGTGCAGAATCCATCACAACAAATATATTGTGTTTCTTGGCTATCTCGTAAACATCTTTCAGGTTGCTCATAGACACAGGTTGTCCGCCTGCACTGTTACACGTGATGGTAGATATAATAGCGACAACGTTATATGCACCATATTCTGATATTTTATCTTTCAATGCCTCAATATTAAAATTACCTTTCCAATCATAATAGGTTTCAAAATCTAATGCTTTGCTTGTAATGACGTTAATAGCTTTGCAGCCGTTCAGTTCCACATGAGCAGCTGTTGTGTCAAAATGAAAGTTGGAAATGAATACTGGATTTTCGACCTTACACGTCAGTTGTTTGTATTTTAATAAAACTGGAAACAGAACATTTTCTGCTCCTCGTCCTTGGTGAGTAGGTATCATATAGTTATAATCAAACAACTCTTTCACTTTATTTTGTAAGTCATAATAGTTCCTAGATCCAGCATAAGCTTCATCTCCTCTGAACAGAGCAGCCCATTGATGGTCACTCATAGCATTAGTACCGGAATCTGATAGTAAGTCAATGTACACTGCACTACTTGGTAATAAGAATAGATTATAACCAGCTTTTTTTAATTCTGATTCACGTTCTTTTCTTGTTGGAATCCTAATGTTTTCAACCATCTTAATACGAAAAGGCTCTACAATCCTTTTTGCCATTGCTCAAATTATTGTAGAATATTAAAAGAAACGTTAGTTTTGTTCGATCACAATTTTCGATAACTAAATAGTAATTTAATAACTGTTAATTTTTAGATAAACAGAGTAAAGTATATTTATGCACACAAGCTGTGCAAGTATATTTATGCACACAGGCTATGCTTGTTTAAAACTAATTTAACTTCAACGAGAGACAGCGCGAGTGATCAGGACTGTGTCGCGGCTAACACTATTATAATATACACTAATTCAAAACTTTTTAATACGGATTGTTTAATTTATAAATGCGGATGTTGACAGACTAGTATTTTATCATCGTCAGAATCAAAAGGTATTTATAAAAAAAATTAGTTCAATACGCCCAAAAGCTGTGATTTGGTGATCTCATCATAAAATGATACTAGTAGCCGACCCCAAATAATTTCGGGAATCACTACATAGTATAAAACAAAGTCGCCTTTTCTGTCCCTATATCCCTATATGCGCTTAAATCTTTAAAACTACGCAACGGATTTTGATGCGGTTTTTTCCAATAGATAGAGTGATTCAAGAGGAAGGTTTATATGTATAATACATGCATCATATACTAAGGCAACATTGCTAATTTTAGAGGTTTCTATTTTATGCCCGTGCAAAGTCGGAGCGGGCCGCTATGTTTTTATATACAACGTTCATAGTTTTTCTGTAGTGTATTTAATTTAGTATCAGCATTGCACCCGTGCGAAGGTCGCTAGTATATAAATAAAGGTCAGGAAGGAGAAGTGTTTAACATTCCTTGACTATATTTTTTTGGCTTTGGTGTATTACTAGTTTGTCTTAATTTCCTTTATATATAACAACATTTACAATATTATATATTTGTTTTTTACATAGTAGCTTATTAGTTATTCTTGACACTGGTAGACGATTAGTTAAAGTTTATGTTATACAAGTGATTGTTAGAATCATATTTAGTATAATAATAAAATTGTTTTATTATTTCACGTAAACTAGGCAAATAAGGGCAGGAAACTCGGAATAAGAGATAGTTGGTTGTTAACTTGTACAAATCTTTATTTTGACACACAGAAACTTGTCTCAAAAGCTACTTATCGTAGGATGTCTGCGTCTACAGATATTCCAAAATTTAGTTTTTTACATATGTATTGTAAATATCTCGTTTCCTATGGATTTATGCTATTGTATTTCCAATAAAAATTGTAGAGGATTCAATTCTCTACAATTTTAACTACCATGAAGTAATTTATACAACACAAATTATTTTACGGCTATATTTTTACGACTGATTTAATTTAATTTATGTATTTATATTTAGATCTTTATATGCAATAGAAGAGAAAACAGGTTACATCAAAAAACATTCGAGTCTTAATGAAATCGTAGAGGTTTTGTTTTCAAAAGATTTGAATTCAAAAGTTTTCGAAAGTGATTTAATAACTATTTAAAAAATAATGGTGCTAATGCTATTGTTGACATCACTAAACTAAATTATATAACTGGATTATATACTTTAATCTTATATGCTTACAGTTCATTTTTCGATGTCTCACATCTTTCACTAAATTTAGTTCAGTACCAACTAAAATTTTATCAAAAGTACATGCTTGATTTATAATGAAAAAAACTTAACTAAATTCTAAATGTAAAAATTATAAGTAATATTTACGTAAGTAATGTAGTGGGCATGTATTTAGACGACGTCTAAGTTTAGTGCGACTTGTCAAGTTTTACGTCACTCGTAACACGTTTTAAATGTACAACACAAGAATAGCAAAAGAAAAATTAGCCCCTAAGTTGAGTAACTTAACTAATTTTGACTATGCCAAAGTAAATTTTACTTTTCAAGTTATTAACAAGCGAGTGTCTCTGGTACCATTTCACCATCATCATCATCATCATCAGCCTATCGCAGTCCACTGCTGGACATAGGCCTCTCCAATTGCACGCCACTCAGTTCGATCCTCGGCTTCTCGCATCCAGTTCCTGCCAGCCAGGTACTAGTCATTAAGTAAATATTCTTTATCATGGATTTCAACAAAAAAGGTAACTTCTAATTGGTGAAACACGTATGGTCAGAAATTAAATGAAAATATCAATTTAATTTCTATATAAAACTTCGGCTTCAGCGTCTTATGTCGGTTATCGCGCTAAAAAAATTAAGGGTTAATATATATCCTATAAAACTCACAAGTCATGTGGTTCTCTATTGAAGAGAATGAAGAATTACAAAATCGGTTCTGTAAGTCCAAAGATAACCCCAACAACCTCACAATGGTATAATCATTAACGAATTACATATAAAGTATAAAAACTTACTTTGACTTTTTATAGTATTAATTATAATATAAAAATAGAAAAGCTTCGAAATGAATCCCCTTGGGGATCAAAATATATATGACCCGAGCCCAACAGTGGGACACTATGGGTCGTTGATGATGATGAAGTATATTATTTAATATAATAATAGAAAAGCTTCGAAATTAATCCCTTTGGGGATCAAAATAATAATAGTAATAATAACGTCTTTATTGTACACCAGGTCAATTATAAAAGGTCCTAATTTAAGATAAGTATGTACAATTCGCGGCCTTATCGCCCGGAGGCAATCTCTTACAGGCAACCTTAGGATGAAGTCAAAACAAAATAGGGAAAGTAGAGGGTTGTGTCTGGTGCATTAATATTATATTTGAAGGAAAAATTAAAGCAGTATACACTATATATAGGGTGGAAGTTAGATAAAATGAGGATTAATATATAAAAACTTAGAAGAGCATGAGTAAAATGAATATAAACTACTATTAACACACTTCTATGGGATAAGGTGATCTTATGACTACGCGAGAGAAATACATAGGTTATGGGACCTAGATGTCTTAAATGTCTCAAAATGTATAAAATGGAGATCGGTGTAGACAAAAAATTCAATTATATCCTCCATCGGGTTAAGTCGGGTAACCAAATGGACGTTGTGTTTATAAATAATTCCAAATGAATCCACTTGGGTATCACAATAGAAATAAAATCTAAAAAAAAACTCCTAAGGGATCAATGTGGACGAAAATTCCAAATGAATCCCCAAAGGGATCTATACAGAGAGGATCCCCTGTGGACGGAGCCGTTCTTTTGTGTACCTATGCTTGTCAACGTGTTTCTAAAACTACATGATGATCAATTGATTGCAAAGCGTTTTTAACCTATCTTTTCTTGCACACGTAGAAACGTTCTAAATCACTTGGTCAAAACAAAATAGTAGTCCATAATACAACGGAAAGGTTAAATAGATCGTAGGTGACCATCAGAATAGACGGTAGGTGACCCCTGTCTGTTTGTTTGTCTCATTACACAAAAATTATTACTAGCAAACAAACGTACTAACATGTGCGGTAAGGAGTTAAGTGGTTAAGTTTGTTTAATTAATCTGTTTGCAAAAAATATTTAGATTTCGACCTTTTTGGGTTACCATGTCAGTTGATTCGGTACTCATACCTCTATTAAATAATTTTTCTATTTTCTAATTCCAAATTCTAATTTCTATTAAAAAACTATATTTCAAGTATATTCAGAGTTAATAATGGCATTATACTGTAACTATAATTACAGTACGTTGATTATACTGATTCCGCAAGACAAAAGTTACCGTGTAATGGCTAGCCAATGAGAGTGGGCCCGCGCGAGTCTAGGCGCGGGTGGGTATTTTTCACTATATTTTATAAATTCTCTTTCTTAGTCATTATCCTCAGCTGATGATTTTTCAAATTTATACACAAGCACCGTTAAATAAATTTCCGGAAGTCTTCTCAACTATCAATTAGTAATTAGAATGGGGTTGTAGTGAATCCATCTAAGACTCAACCTATTGTTGTGAGCAGTCCCAGGATGGTGTCAAGTATAGACTGGACACAGCTACCAAACATACACAATGTTTGAAAACCACTATAATGTGTGATAAAAATCATGTCAATAAACGTTACCTATCTTGAAATACAGTGTATCAGATAAATATATTTGAGACCTTGCTGAAAAGTCAAAATACTGTAGCTAGAAATACATTATTACGGTTTGACACTTTGGCAAAATTCTAATGGCTTTACTATAACAATACACGTTTATAAAGATTATTGCAATCACATAATTAGTATTGCTCTAAAACTTACACGGCTATATCAACCATAAAATTCCTATCGATTGATACCTAATAACACATATTTTATTAAAATAATATAGCTTAAATCAATTCGATTTTGACTGCCGCAGTGACGTAGTGGTACGCGTATGCGACTGCTAAGCTTGAGGTCTCGGGTTCAAATCCTGGGTCGGACCGAATGTTTGTGGAATCTACAAATATTTGTTTCGGAGTTTGGATGTTTTCTATGTATAATATGTATGTATTCACAAAAAAAAAAGTATATATAAGTATTTATATCAGTTGTCTAGTACCCATAACACAAGCACTGCTTAGCTTGGGACTAGATGGCGTTGTGTGTTAGATGTCTGAAATATTTATTTATTTATTATTTATTATAATTAAAATCTAAAAAAACTTAAAAGGCGTTTTTCTCAAAGCCTGCTTTTATAAGATACAGTATTTTGGATTTACACGGCACTACTGACTTGTTTATTTTTATGATTAAACATAGCCACATGCTTTGTTTTAAAATTTTAACAGTAGCATATGAATTCCCACTTAGGACGCAAATGGCTTATATAAAATAGTGAAAATTAAATTATTGATATCACATATAGCATTATCGCCATTTTATCTAACTATGAGATATTGATTTAGAATGTATTAAACGAATAAACACTAGTTATCAATAATGTGACAATTATAAATATTCACATTGGACCATATATTTCCTAAAGTGCTATGTAGTTGTATTAATTTATATGATGCTAATGATAAAATGAGTAACTTAGGGTAGACTTTCGTTTGCTTATCAATTATCTGTTATCGAGGTCTAGAAAACCAAATAAAATAGTTAAATTAGCTACCTAGATACTTTTTTAACACAAAATCTTTGCACTAGGCTCAAAGCAAAAGCTAGAGGCATAATCTGCCGTGGTAGTTGAAAGGGCAATAAGTCAAAGGCGATCCTTTATGGCCTAATTGCTTATTTGGAAAATATGTGAAACGAGCTTCTTCCTATTCAGGTTTCATACCTGAATGGATATAACGAATGCATATTCTTGTTAGATAGAGAGCAGAAAGTATGAACGTGCGTGTTTTTTTCTCGAAACCGCCTGTTTTGACTTACAGGCCTTTTACCACGTCAAAAATATTGTGATCTTGCTGCTTTGTAGGGCTACTCATTGTAGGTTTATTCAAATTATTATGGTGATGAAAGACTCCTACTTTTGCAATCTTTAAAATTTTATAATATCTAATTACAGTTTTTAAGTCGGTGAGTTTTCACTAAAAATTGAACATTAATATTTATTACATAATTAAAGAATTAGGTAAGCCCAATTTTTGCTGTGATTATTTTAATTGCTTAGCTAATTAATTATAAATGAGTTATTACGAGACAGTTACGAATTTTTGTTTTGATAACCTGAAAATATTCAATATTTATTTTTTAAATCAACTTGGTCACTTTAATTAAGCCCTATTTGTAGGTACTTAATATTTTAAAACAACAGACAGGTATGTTACGAACGTAATAATTTGCGCCTAAATCTGTACCGTGCGGTCTAAAACTGCATGCATTGACAAATTTCACTGAGGAATAGTACGAGAGATACGAAGTAGCACGTAAGAGAAAATGATAGCTATATTTAATTATCTTCTTCCTTTGATGAAATAGCAACCAGCCGGATCACTCGGACCAACTATTTCTGCCAAAGTCAAGTATTCTGAAGACTAGACTTCCGCAACGCGCGATAAGGAACTTCGTTCCAATAATTCTCTATCGATAAGAAATACCTCTACGTTTATATTGAATGCCAATAAATCTCCCATAAGTATTAAGCGGCGTTCCCACGAGGCGTTAATCACGTCAGTGAACCACGCTTCCGTGAAATACACTTCTGTGTGAACGCCCTCACGAAAGCAAGTTATGCGTTCACACAGAAGTGTATTTCACGAAAGCGTGGTTCACTGACGTGATTAACGCCGCATTAAGTTTAATTGTTTTTACACAGCTCACAAGTTCTTTCTAATTTTTGAGTTGTGATATTTCAAAAAAAAAAAATTATAATACTAAACCGAACACTTTGCTTAGCTCATAATTGCTATAATAAATACTAACAAAAAATTCAATAAATAGAATTTTAGTGGCAGTCAATATTCGGTTCTGTTAAACACTACTAATCTATGTTCGCAGTCTACGCATTCTTATCGCTCTCACGGCAAAATTAATTTACTCTCTCTTTCTTCACCTATAATAGTGTCGTAGTTTCATTACGTACCTACTGTAATTGCCTAATAGCTCTAATTTTACGTGGGAGAGCTATGCTTCGGCATGAATGGGTCGGCTCGACCGGAGTGATACCACGGCCTCACAGAAAACCGGTGTGAAATAGCGTTTGCGCTGTGTTTCACCGAGTGAGTGAGGATACCGGAGGCCCATACCCCAACCCCTCCCCCCATCCCCCTCTCCCCCTCCCCATTCCCCAAAGGTCGGCAACGCACTTATGACGCCTTTGGTGTTGCGGGTGTCCATGGGCGGCGGTAATCGCTTACCATCAGGTGATACGTCTGCTCGTTTGCCCACTATTCAATAAAAAAAAAAAAAAAATTGCGAGGTATGTCAATTGGAACACATTCGAGTCTTCACGATTCGCGCGCTGATAACATATCTTCTTTTTTAAATAGTATCATTGTACTGTAGGTACTAAAATATATATTTAAACAAACTGACACGGCGTACATCGCAACGTAATACTTTTTTCGTGAATATTTTCTAAATTTCCGGAAAAAAACCAGTTTCCCACGGGTAGTGTGCAATGGAGGTCTTCGAAAATATAACACTTCTAGTTTTTTTCTATACAAAGCTTGTCCTGACAATGACAAACATATAAAAGAATGAATTATTATTCAATTTGGGGCAGTAGTCTGTCGGAAGTTATGCACGTGTATACATTTCGATGATTTATTTTTATTTAAGTATATAAGGGTATGTGTACGGCGTGAAACTTGAAATCTGAATGAAATAGATGTCCAATTAGCTTTGAGTATGAATGATATGAATGGTGAACATTTAGGTGGTATTATGACCTCCGGGTTCTTAAGAAGCTATTAATATGAAGAAAATAATATAATTAACTAAAATATCATTAGGTGGTCCCTTGGCGACTAGGCAATGTTAACCAATTTGAAGTTATTAGATATTACCTTGAACATCATTGTAAAGAAGACGTCCTTTAATTATATTTACTCAAAACATTATGACATGAAATTACCAAAGTAAGCAAAGTTATTGACGATGTAATTGATCAATTTATTTGCAGTTCATTAGTCCTACAAGTATTCTTAATTAAATAGGGTTAGAGTAGATAAGAGTCAAATACGTAGATTCTTAAAATTATAAACTGCGTAATTTTTGCATTTGCAGAGCTCGAGATATGGCGACGATGTACCACGTCAGCGAAGGCGAATCAATAAACGCGCGCAGCCTCTGTGCCAGGCGCGGAGTTCAGCCCCATCCCCCACCCCGCCCTAACTCTAACCACTGTAACTTTTAACATTTAAATGTATACTAACATTCATAGGAAAGATATATAAAGGAAATATCCATTTCGCACTGGTTGCTTAACATAACTTAAAATTGAACAAGATAGGATTTCTATGCCTGAAATTTCAACCACTCAATTTAATGCGAAACTTATATTTCAAGCTAAATAAGGATTTGATAGGTCAAGTCAACCAGCTGCGAGGGATTTCATGTCGACCAAACCAACATTTTAAGTTGAATAAAATGACATTGAAATTGGAATGCTTTAATGTCGACGAATAATTACAAATAACTTAATTACTTGTTTATATCCCTCAGTATTCTTTAGTACGTTTCAAGCTGGGCACCCCATTTCAACAGACCAGGACTTACTTGGTGCCTGTTAATGTTATCTGTTTAAATTCTCATTTGTACTTCATTTTGTTAGTATTTGTTGTATTGATTTAGTAATAATCCGTGTGAGAGCCACGCTTCGGCATGAATGGGCTGGCTCGACCGGAGTGATACCACGGCCTCACAGAAAACCGGTGTGAAATAGTGCTAGCGGTGTGTTTCACTGAATTAGTGAGGATACTGGAGGCCCATACCCCAACCCCTTCCCCCTCCTCATTCCCCAAAGGCCGGCAACGCACTTATGACGCCTCTGGTGTTACGAGTGTCTATGGGCGGCGGTAATCGCTTACTATTAGGCGTTACGTCTGCTCATTTGCCCGCTATTCCATAAAAAAAAAGTAAAGCTTACTAAACAACGTATTATTTAATTTGAATTTTATACAGAAATACTGTGATACTTATTTTTCTTTTTTCAGTTCGAGCAGTCGGGATTTTTAGCTTTTATATTTACTTGTATATATACCTGCTAGTACTAACATAATACCTACAATCTACATGACAGTGCTAAGTCAAATGCTGGGAAAAATAAATTACGCTCCTAATTATCATCGTTATACAATTTGTTTTAATAGAAAAGTTTGACGGTACTGTCACTGGCTGGTAGTTGATGATGTAAGGAGCAACTTAGTATACTTTGTTCAGACTAGCTTCGCCTTTCGGCTTTACCCGTGGTTGTTGTTGTAGCGCGGGTAACACCGCGGGGCTCAGGGCTAATAATATTATAATTGCGAAAATTTGTGAGGATGTATGGATGTTTGTTACTCTTTCACGCAAAAACTACTGAACGGATCTGGATAAAAATTTCGCACAGAGATAGAACAGTTTTAAAATATCACGTAGGTAAATTTTTTTTCGAAAAAAATATATGTATTAGAATGAGTAATTTAAAAAAATGTGGGGGAAGACAGCAGGGTGCAGTTCTCTAACAAATTATTGTTTCTGGCAGTCCAAGGTTTGCATACATAAATTAAAAAAAAAACGAATTTCTTGTTATTTTTACATTATTAGTCTACTTAGTGCCAGAATTTGTTTTTTATTTCCTACAAAATGAAAAATATTAATACACTTATTTTAAAATGTTAATATGTACCTACATTAAACATTAAATCTTTAATTATATTAAACAAATAAGATAGTCAGACTATGTTTATTAGTAATTAAATTAAGTTAATTTACAAGTTGCACTTCAGGTAGGTATATAACAGGTAGGTAGCAATTATAAATGTGAATGTAAGTTTGTTTGTAACGCTTTCACGCTAAATCTACTACCGATCGTCATGAAACTTTGTATAC
Source organism: Spilarctia lutea (assembly GCA_916048165.1). NCBI lineage: Eukaryota > Metazoa > Arthropoda > Insecta > Lepidoptera > Erebidae > Spilarctia > Spilarctia lutea. The sequence goes on from OU696488.1 coordinate 9,238,522, forward strand.
ATATTCTTGGGCGAATTAATGCGAACAAGGCCGCGGATGAAAACTAGTATTAAATATATGTATAACATATTGTTAAACATTTAGAAACGGAAAAATAACCTAACACTCTAATTATTGAAATCCGACGGTTCCCTTCTTTTTTTACTATGCCATTTAGCCCCAATTTGGGCAGAGCTTGTACTATAATAGGTATACAAACACTGAAACTCTGAAACAAATATTTGCAGATCATACAACGACCCCAAACCCGTGACCTCAAACAGCAATCGCGTACTCTACCACTGCTGCACTAAGGTAGTCAAGTGTTATTAAAAACAAGACTACAATTAAGTTCCACAACATAGTAATTTTAATTAGAACATTGATTGCTTTCAATACCTATGCATAAATTTACCTTAAATAACAGTTGATTGTCGTTTAAAGTATATTTATCGTAATTTAATTCTTTATTTACCATTGACAACGATGATTAGTAATAAATGTTTACATATTACTTTATTATAAAGTTAATTCTTATCAACGTGGGTCCAATCACTTTAAATGGTTCTGGACGATCTTTAAAGGTCAGTTTATTGTTATTTATTTATTTTATATGCATATGATGATAGTGCATTGCGAACTTATTTTATCTACAATGGTTTCTTATACAGGATGGGTGCACCAGTGGCAAACTTATTAAGTGACGTTTTGAAAGAAATTCTAATGATGTGACTCAATAATTGCAACAATATTTACAAAAAAAAAACGGCCATGTAGCCTACTCAACTTTTTCCAATAGCTATTAAGTTTATTTGTATAAAAAAAATTGAGTGACAAGTAATACCAGTAATACACTAAACATTGTGTCAATAGTGAACTAGTAAATCAAAGGAAAACTTTTAAGGCAAAAATATTTAATATTATAACACATACTAATCAATAATAATACGTTTTATACTCGGTAATCATCAGATCCAGCCTAGTTGTGTGGGGAATGTTATATTTTAGGCACGATAAGTGAAGGCATGAAAATCAGGGGATTTATTTATTATAGCTTTTGCACTTTTGTACATCGGCGGACATAATGCCCAAGGCATTCTCTACCAGTCAACCTTAGGTTGGTGTAGAAATCTTGTAAGGTAGGCGTAAGATATACATTAGACATACATAAACATAAATATATATATGTCTAATGTAATAACATACATAAATATACTAAATAGACTATTGTTGCCGATAAGCCTGATATTGTGGTGATAGATCGTTTAGAGCGCCGCGCAATGATTGTCGATATCGCCGTTCCTCATGACGAGAATCTCGTGAAAGTCGAAAAAGAAAAACAAATAAAATATTTGGATTTATCTCACGAGATTGTCGATATTTGGAATGTAGATTCGGTGATCATTGTTCCGATAGTCGTATCTGCTCACGGATTGATAGCCAAGAGCCTCGACCAACACCTTAAGAGGCTCACGTTAGAAGGCTGGATCAAGGGTCTGATACAGAAGGCACTCCTTCTTGACACGGCACGTATAGTGAGGAGGTTCCTGTCTTTGGAGCCCTAACCACCGGTTTCTTGGTCCCTGTACCCGAAGTCGGTGGTCTACTATTTTTTATATCTTTACATGTATTTATTTCTATATTTATATTTAAAAATGTAATTTATATGTATATTTAAATTTAATAAAGGAAATAATAATAATAAAAACTTTATTTGCTAAACAAAGCATACAATATTAAAACTTAAATTTAAATAATGCATCAAAAAAAATTAAAAATGTAAAAAAAACTAACAGTTATGAGGCTTGCAACAATAGAGGAAAGTCAAATGATGTGGAATCGATGACATGGCACACGATTTATTTGACATTTGTGGTCATTTTAAATTAACTTAAATTTAAGCAACATACTGTAAATATTGAGCCACACAATGTGAACAAATATACAATCTTAAAATTAGCCTTTAAAACAGAACACTAGACAATGGAAAATGTATTTTTACACATTAAATTAACACACTCATCTGTGTCTCCTAACGCCCTATGCGATTTCTTACAGGGATTATAAATCGGTGATCAGGAAAGAAAATATAACTAAAACTTAGAACCAAAACTAAAAGTTAGGTACTTGGTTATCAGTTGCAGGGTAATTAACGCATATTGTCTTATATTGCGAAAATGACAGTGGAACTAAGATGCACTAAAAATATATTTTCTTAGTCAGTGATGTAAATTAGTAAATAATGGATGTCAGCTTCTCGCGGTTTCATTTACAAACATTAGCGCAGTTAAATTGACTGTCAGTGAAACTGCAAACATAGTAATTCGGGAGCGTATCATATTTTGAGGAAAAGCTACAATAAAGCTCTTCCTAACTGAAAATTATAAAAGAAGGTAAAATATTCTTACAAAAACAAAGAGAGTTATGACTTAGTTTACTTGGTAAGTGTAGACAAGTAGTTAACTGAAAAGGAAGAGAGAGGAAAACAAAGAAAAAACTACTCAGGAAGATGTCTTCAGAAAGATTTGCGTTCATTAACAAATGGATAAATCTACCAGCTCTAAGGAAAGTATGGAGGAACCCTTACCTTGCACATCTCAATCTAAGTTTCATAACTATCTTTTAGACTTTATCGCGACTTAGTTAAGCTTTAGATAGATACTTACTAAGAAACATCTTTGTGATGTGGCTTTTGACGGAACAATAGCGTTTTTTTAACAATGAATTAAATAATCTGTATAGTAGATTACGATTATTGGGAGCTGTACAATTGTCTATTATTTTCTTGGGGGAGATAAGAATAGTAACTTCAAAATTAGATCTTCTGGAGTAATGCATCAAGCCTTATGGATGGCAAGAGTTTGCTACTGTCTCAGTTGAAAGTAAGCTATGTGGATAATCAAGCAATGCAAGATGTCTGCTTATGTATTGGTCAGTTTATGTAAAGCCCTGGCTTTGATGCAGTTATGCTGTGAAGGCGCCAAACTACGATTTTCGTTTTTGAGTCTTTTAATGAGTAGGTAGTTATTTACAAATAATCTCCTAAGTGGCCCTGTACAAATTCAACAAACATCTCTGGTGTTTATAGAGGAAATCGGCGTTGGCACCCTTTGTCAATGATGTCGATAACGACAGTAAAACGACAATTGTAGTCCACTTACAAAAATTAAATATCCACGGTATTTAGCTACGAGATATATTTCATGCAAAAAAGAGATGTCCAAATCTTTATAGGGTAAGTGAGAGCTTCTTCTATATTTAAAAAAATCCTTTGTAACAGTAATTCTACCAATTTTAGGGAAAATAATTGGTGATTTTGTGTTCACTAAGAGTAAAAAATGTATTCTCTCGATTCCGAATTTATGGCAGTATCCTTTAACAAAATTAATATTTGCGACAAGAAAACGCAGCATATGAGGAAGCGAAAAACAAGATTCACAGCAGTGAATGTCACATCTGGAAGAGCTGCTAAGGTAATACAGGCCTTTCACGGTTTGGCAAAAAAACAAATGACAATAGTTTGGCAGATAAACCATAAAAACCATTTGCAGCCTCTTTTTCCAACCAAGATGGCGGCCGGGAATTAAACTTTACCCTAACACCTTCATATCTATAAAATAAAATTGCGTCATCTGAGAAATGTACGCTAAGTCCAAAAAAATGCAACATTTCAATGGACTAATATGAATATTTGACACTGTAAGAAAAATACCTTGAAAAAATTCTAATTCTCTATGGTTATGTCAACCTTGAGGCTGGATATCGGATATCCGGCCGACGAATATTCAAACATTTTATTGCTTCGACACCAATAGATAAGATGTATCAGAGAAAATTACCATAGATTTGCGACATTTAAGGGCCCTGTCGAAATTTAAATTAGCATGTCCAACTTTTCAAGGAAGCGTAACTACTCGATGCAATATTTAGGGCAAACTGTGAAGGGTTCTTGTAACTAACCTCGAGAGGCTATCAATCATTAAAAAAAATATAAAATGGACAGTTGATTGTAACGTTACTCAAAATTTATAATGTACTGGTAGCACATTGCCATGACACCCATTTGAAAAAAAAATACGCAATATATAATTCATTATATATCATATCTACACACTTAAGTTATTAAGAGTTACTTTTATCGGGTGCAAAAGTAAAAAAAAATTGGTTTATGCTATCCACCTTGATATCAATTCCCAGATTAGGTACTTGTATAGCTTCTCTTTGTTTTCGGTGTTATAGTACTTGTGTATATTAGTACAAATTACTGTAATCAGAATTTTCGTTATACTCTTTTCTTTCCTTTTATTCTCAAATGCGAAAATAACACGCAAAAACTACTGAATGAAATGTACTCGTAGCTTATTCATCAGAACAATACATAGACAAGTATTTACGCAAAAACCGGTAAAGCTTGTAGGTATATAAACTCCTGCCAACCTGACTACTCTTTAGACATTTTTTTTATTATTATATAGGGGCAAACGAGCAGACTTATCGCCTGATGGAAAGCGATTACCGCCGCCCATGGACACCCACAACACCAGAGGCGTCACAAGTGCGTTGCCGGCCTTTTAGGAAGGAGTACGCTCTTTAAAGTGGAAATTTCTTTAGTCGCGTTGAGAGTACTCGACATGTGCCACCACACACGAAAAAAAAAGGGCGTTGAGCATTTTTTTGGTGAACAAAAACAGTGGAACTCGCCTCATGGTCACCGAACGCTTTCCATGAGTTATGTTTATGTATATACAGGGTCTGTCGTAAATAATGGATAACCCATAACTGGAGTTCGTCCGCATGTGAGACTGTAAGAAATATCGCATTTTCATGCCTGTCTACCGTATGAAAACGGCGTAGTTTTTTAAGAATTTAGCTACTTTTTTCATTAAATCCGTTGCCATTTCATCAAATGTAAGTTGGGGATCCAACATTCGTGGCGATTTTCTTTAGTATTATACTCCTGAAAACTTGTATTCTTTAATTTTAATATAATTTTAAGTGTTTTTAACGTTAAACATTATCAAAATCGTCATTTTTATCTGTATTTTTTTCTTAATGTCAACTTTTAATCATTTACTGTGAAAAAAAATGTACAGTGGTTTAGCTGCCCATGATCTTAATATATTTTCTAGTATGTGTAGATTCTAAAAACATATTACAATGTGTAGTTTTCAAGCAATTTCAAGTTACAAGAGCGAAGGTACTAAACAAGGTCAGGTTTTATTTTTAAGTAATGTTATAAATGGTTATAAAACTTCGTTATAATTCTATTCTATCAAAATATTTTACATAAACACTATCGAGCCACTAATTAGGACATGAAGAAGCCAGGTTATATTTAGTAAATTATATTTATTAATTTTTAATTTTATACCTGCCAAGGTATTCTATACAATGCCTAATGCACAGTCGGTAATGTGCATCTACGTGTACAGGTAAAAACAATCCTCTCAAACTGAACAGCTGGCCTAGTGGTTTATTGCATTTTCTTAATGCGGAAGTTTTCATTTTAAAAAGAAAAAAATCTCAAGGAATCCAAATGATTCAACAACAACACGGCGGGGTCCCTCCAACAAGGTGATCATGCCTAGCAGGCCACGGCCCAACGATTGACGTTGAATATATGCTAATCGGCGCGAGAACTCATATTGCTCGATTCAGGATTAGTAGTGTCGTGTAGTACGTTACTCCGTAGTTCGACTTATCTTTGGTAGATGGCGCTTTAGTATGTGTTTGTTGCGCTGTATTGCGCTGCTTTAGTATGTGGGTGTCGCCACAACCGAGTTACATAGCAAAGTAGTAACATCAAATTAATCAGTAGGTATTCTATACAATCCCTAGGGATTATATAAAATACCTGGGTATAATTAAATATTCATAATATTGCATTGCCTGCACAGGATGTTAAACATTGCCTAGGTATTGTATAGAATATCTGAATTAGGTATATAGATTACCGGTAACATATACAATAATTGCTCATTTAAAGATATTAGATAGATAGGTACGTACCTATCATGTAGATATGTAATAAAATAGAACTATAAACAGCGAAACTAGTCAGTTTTATACTCGTCTTTACGAAGGTATAAAATAAACCCTATACAGGAAATTGTGTTTATTCGCGTCGGTTTATTTTTAGCGCATCGATTTATAAAAGGAAAGAGAATTACAGGAATAGTTACGGTATATGTCCGTCTGTAATTAAAAAGAAGCTTGATTTCAATTACAGACGACAGTGTATTTAAATATCTAGTTAAAAGTAGCATTAGAGACCAATGTAAGGTAAAATCGAGCTTGTAAGTCAACGTAACTAAAGTTAGAGATATTTAATTTGTATTTTAGCAGGAAAAAAATAGTCGTTACTTGGTCGTTATATTACACTAGCTGTGCCCTGCCACTTCACCGTGGCATTGTGGTTGCATTGATGACAAATAAGGAATAAAACGGAAAATATATTAAACCAATTTTTGAAATTATTTTTCATCATCATCATGTTCAAATAAGACTAATTTCTTAGGTTTTTGAAGCGTAGACAAACCAACATAACAATTTTACATCAATTTTTTTGCTCCAATATTTTTATTCTGGCGCATTGTTACTTACTATCTTTTGCTCGCCACTCAGCCCGCATGTTTGGCGGTTATAGCTGTAAATAGTGGCCTATGTTTTATTCTAATATGTAAGCTATATAAAGTTTCATCTAGGTATATCCGTTAAGTAGTTTTCCGTGAAAAAGTAACAAACATCCACACATTTATTTTACGTTCTCACAAACTTTCGCATTTGCAATATTTGTCGAATAAAATAAGCAGAGTAGCATATGATATACAAAATCTATGATATACATCATACAAAGTAAGTCTATTAACGAGATAGAAAAACTGTCTACATGATTCGTATAAGTTTGTTCGTTTATGGGGCTCTCGGTGCGCGAATAAGACTCAGTCCGTGTTCTTGAGTTTAACCAATAATTTTGATGTTTTATATCCGTTCTCTATTTTTCTGTTTAGGAGATATTGAAATTCTCAAAACTCGTAACAACCAACCAATTCACGTCTGTTGCAAAAATTATGTTTCATGTATCTTAATACGAAGAATGCTAAAAGAATTTATTAAAAACTTCATACTAATATTACGAATTCGAAAGTAAATCTGTCTGTTACGCTTTCACAACTGAACCGTTGCACTGATTTCAACGAAATTTGGCATCAAGATACTTTGATTCTTTAGGAAGGACATAGGCTACTCTTTACAGCGATAACCGAATTCACGCGGGCAGTGCCGCGGATAATAGCTACTCAAATATTAACCTTTCAAAATCACGAACAAGCCGCACACACAGTATACACTGAACTTGTGGTTGTAATCAATAGTTCAGCAGATAGATGACGCGACGGATGCTGCCGTTATCGTAGGAAACCATATAGATAATGCGGTTAGAGCCACAAAATATTAAGCTAAAAGCATGAGTGTATGCGAATATGAAAATTTAAAAACACTCGACTTTTGCTTGTGGTTCTACCCACGCATATCTGCACAGTCAACGCGGTAACTAGTAAGCCTGTGTAATTTGAATATATAAACTATATTATTGTATAGATTACGTATATATTTAAAGGAATAATTTAAATTGGTTAAGTAACGTTTACCAGGTTATATATAAAAATATCCATACCTAAATCTTCACGGATTTCAAATTTATAATGTGTGACTTAGTAGGAAGTGGGATATAAGGTATCCACAAAGGATTTACCTATACCTACCTACAGGATTTTTCTTTTATTCAAGGTCTAGTGGTGCGTTTATTTATTCACGGAATAATATAACGCTTTATACCCCAATTATCAGTCTGTTTATAAAGGTAGAGAATAAAAACGTTAATATCGGCTTTAAAATAATCAGTTTCATTTAAATGTAATCTTTACGAGCAATTTCTCGTGAGATTGCAACTGGTAAAATTACATATTATCAAGTTTTATCTATACTCAAATTTTGAAATTGTATGTGTACGCACCTATGTATCTATTATATAGATTTCTAAGGACAATTCGTAGGGACCTATTTATTAAGTTTTATTTTTAATGGAATAGCGTGCAAACGAGCAAGCGTATGGCCTGATGGCGATTACCGCCGCAACACCAGAGGCGTCACAAGTGTGTTGCCGGCCTTTGGAGGATGGAGAGGGGGATGGGGAAAGAGGTTGGGGTATGGGCCTCCGGTATCTTCACTCACTCGGTGAAACTAAGCTAAGTTATTTTTTTTGTGCTTCTTGAAATATTTGTAATAGGGAAAATATAAGTACATATAATGCGTAACGAACTGGGATTTAAGAATTTGTTACGATAAATTTTTTTGGTAATAAAAATTGTATAGGACAAACAGCTTTCATTAAAACACTGTGTAAAAAACATTGTTAAGTACGTAGGTATTTGTTTTTAAACGAGTTACTTAATAACCATTCTAGTTTAAACTAATCAAATTACGATAAACGACGCGTTAATTGACGAATGTCTTAGTAATAACTCCTATGACTAATAATAGCGATGACCTGGCATAAAAAAGTGATATTAGAAGTAGTCCTACTCTCAACAAAATCTTTTTACCGCCCGTATGAATGTCACCGTAACGCAAAGACGAGACAAGGCGTGGTCGATCTGGAGTTAATCGTTAGTATTTACACAATCTGTTCTGCAAATACGTGAATAGAACAAATATCTTCAAAAATAATCTTAAGGAGAATATTGCAAACTAAAATTAAGTAAGGAACATTTTTTTGAAGGAATAAATTTCAAAGGCACATTAAAGTAATTTTGAGTTCTCTATTAGGATGCTTCTATTTTCGTGTGCAACCCATAACGTCAATCACTGTCTATCGTCAAAATTGACTGTGAGTTTAATGTGTGGGGATCTTTATGTCTTTCCATGTACCACATTTGAGAGAAGGGATAGATATAAGATATCGTTCAGAGGTCATCGTAGCCTGGTGTGTCACCTATATGACCTTCAACTTTTATTAACCTATCCCTTTGTCCTCTAACACATATATCTACAATGTGTACGTTTCGTAAAAAAAGACCAACTTCAAGAACTTTGTGTACGGTAAGTAACATATTTTCTAGTGTATTGTATAGAAGATTGAGGTGTACTTCATTATTCACAAGGAGTGTAAGGTGGTTTTGGAACTACTAAACTGAGTTGCTATATACTTGCAGACGTTTTCTCACTAAAAATAGAATGCAGTTGAAATATTCATTATAAAAACTGTTTTAAATAGTTTTGTGAACTTATGTTTTAGAATAAGTTTTTTTTTTTATTATTATTATTATGGCAATAAGGTATAATTAGTATGCTAGTAGATAGGTTGGCTTCACCTGTAGATGTGATAGACTACATAGTAGTGTGCAATTCTCTTTACAAAAGAGAAGTCTTATTTAAGAATAGAATAGAATAGAATAATCTTTATTGTACATAACATAAATACCTAGTTTACATAAAATAATGCATCAAATGACTGACCATGTACAAATGGCTATCCAAAATATCCATATTATGAATCACCTTAAAAAAAGGAGGTTTTATGTTTCACTGTAGGATTTTTTTTTTATGTATGGTCACCGATTTGAAAATTCTTTTTTGTCTCGACCGCGACTGACCGAAGTAACCAATTATTGAATTACAAGAATATTTTTTTTACTTTACCTACATACTAATCAATATAGCAATTGTACATTCTGATGCCTAGTAACTATAGTTGTTGCTGTTAATAAAAGTAATTGTGTTATAAAATGTTGCCCGTTGCAAATATAATTCTAAAACTTAAAATGTGTATATTTCATGTAACGTATATCTTGAACCTTTACTTCTTTATTATTCACTTTCTTTATTTTTATTATTTTATAATATTTGAGAAATTACATTTTCAGATTTTAATCTAAAGTTTTAAAACTGATTTAAGTTAGTATAATGCTATTGGTTTAAATAAAAAGTAACAGTAATGGCGGTAATAATGTTTAATTTTAGTTTGAATACATAAAACAGTAAAAAATATATTGCGTGTCACATATTGCATTAAACTATTATTTTAATGCAAAAGAGAAAGGTACTGTTAGTAATGTTGTTTTTTCTCAAACAACATATATATGCGTTTACGTATCAAAGCTATCTCAAGGACGGAAAATAATTAATAGTAGAATATACAACAAGGTCTTTAATAATGAAGTGCATATTAACTTAATTGTAATTAGTTTGTTTAGTGCCTGTTCTGCTTCTCAAGCCACTATGAAGCTGTATGGTTTAGAAAGTTAATTTCTCTTTGTTTAAATGAAGTAAGTGAAAACTTACTGTAGGTACTTACTATTAAGTATTTTGTTCAGGACTTTCGTGTAGATATTAAATAAAAAGGTATCCTAGAGTAGATGGCAATTAAGATAGCGGATCTATTATAATTTATACACAGTGTTTGAAATCATTAATATATATGTTCTACAATTTCTTTGTTTGTATTTTTAACAGGTTTTACACAGAACGGGGAGTATATGAATCAAAATTTTTTTTTTTCAAGTGATTAAATTCTTATTAATTCTGTTTGGACGCGTCAGAGATATGCGCTCATGACATCATCACACGAGTCAGCAGTAAACATAATTTCCGCAAGCGGAAATATCACGAGAACTTACAGCAGGCCCGTTTTGCTACATTATAGACCTCATCGACTAATAAATGGGATAAAGGGATCGGTGCTTAATCATTAGAGAATTAAGAGTATCCCGCCGTTTCAATGCATAACGTCAAAAAAATTAAACTAAAAGGATATTTTAGTGCACTTACCTGTAGTGTAAAGTTGACTAACACCTAAATAAAACAAAAGAGCCCGAAGACACTTAGCACACCCACTAGGCACCAAAATACAGCACAATGACGAACATGAAATGGTTTTCGCACTGACAGCTAGCTCGTTGCTGGTTGCTGGTCGATCGACTCGGTGAGGTTAGCCACGAAATGCGCAACGCATTGACTATGCGCATTGACCCCCGGTGTAAAATGACATGCGCGATTATTAATAGCTATAAGAAATGCCCTTAAGCAAATTTTAATTTAATCTCAGAAGACTAGATGCTCACAAACAAATTTCGGCGAATAATAAAAATATTACCATCCCATACACACCAAACTATAATACTGCCATCTGTTGTACAGTAGCTCAAACTATTTGTTTCATTAAATAGCTGTTTATGAGTCCAATTGGTTATAGTTCACATTCGCTAGGTGGCTGTAGCTGTAGTATGTAAATAAATGAGATCTATTTACTACATATTTTTTGCCAATATACAGAAATGTTATCTTTTTATTAAATTTTTCAGGTTACGTGTGAGAGACTGTTTACTTAAGTATTTATGCGCGAAATTCGGCCCGAACAGCGCCTTACGTAGATAAATAAATGAATTGAAAGAAAATATTTTGGTAAATGACACGTCAGTTTGACTATTACTTTGTGGCGACAGCGCTCCCGCGCCGTCACGTCGCGCCAGCCGCCCCGCCAGTCACAAAGCATGCGCCGTAAATGAACGGATTCTCGGCGCGCGCTCGTATTTACGCTAAAGTTCCTCCGCTCCAATTGGCTGAGGTTTTTGTGTAGTTTTGTAAGCTCGCTTTCACTGTCCTATGTTGTCGGCCAAAATGTAATTATAAGAAAATGCATTTGTGTAAATAAATTAGATAAGTCGTAACCTCCTCGAGTTTCACTACTATTCTAACTACGGTACGAAGGCTAACAGCTGGGCCGGTTAAAATAGTTACCATCACCTTTCCCTGGTATTAAGGCTACGGATCGAAGGCTAATCAGCTGGGATAGTGTAGGGCCGGGTCAGTACACAAACCAACGGGTCAGCAAGCCTCTCAGCTGTCCCGAAACTGGTGACCCCGGACGAACGCTCCTAAGTATTCACGGCGTCGACTCAACATACCCACGACAGTCCGCGTGAATACCTACAGCCATGACGAACGAAGCAAACACAGAATTTAGCGATGCCCAGGGAATGGAAGTTAAAAGCGACGTAGCCACAATCTCGCTGCCTGCGCGTCTACCACCATTTTGGCGCCAAAACCCACGACTATGGTTCGCACAATTTGAAGCCGCCGTCGCTGCAAGCAAGATCGGAGAAGAACATAAATACAACTTAGTTATCCCACTACTCGGCTGCGATGACCTTGAACAAATCTCCGACATTATATTAAATCCGCCTGCTACAGGGAAATACATAACATTGAAGAACAGACTTATATCCACTTATCAAGAGTCAGATCATTGTCGGTTACAGAAACTACTTAGTGGTCTAGAACTCGGAGATTCAAAACCTAGCCAATTACTTCGTAAAATGCGTGACCTCAGCGGAAAGTTACTAACAGACGAGGCGTTACAAGTATTATGGCTCAATCAATTACCTACACAGATCCGCGGCATCCTAGCCATCAACAAAGAGACACTAGAAAGCCTAGCTGCAATGGCCGACAAAATGTTAGAACACTTCGAGCCCCCAACGGCTGCCGCCATTACAACCACTATGTCGTCGTGCCAAAAGAACAAGAATAATACGGAAATAGGAAACCTCCAAATTAACCTACTAACTAAAGAAATAGAAAAATTGTCACTAGAAGTAGCCGAACTACGATCAAACCAGCAACGCTCGACATACTTCCCGCCTCACCATCGCTCGCGCTTTGAAGGTCACTCAAGAGCGCCGAGCGAACATCGCCCGCGGTCGCATTCCCGCCGGCGAGGGCCCGACGACGCTGATTGGCTATGCTATTATCACTACCGATTCGGTGACGACGCTCGTAAATGCGAATCACCGTGCTCAAAAAGTAAGCGTAATAATATCAATGTCACGAATAAGAACCAGGAAAACTAACAAAAGCACCGACCGTGGCGGGCGTCGGTGTGATCCTTGGAACCCACCGCCTGTGCATTACAGATAGCAAAAACACAGAAAAGTTTCTTGTCGACACAGGAGCCGACATATCCGTGCTGGCCGCAAAGAAAACGAGATTTTTAAGACCTAGAGAAAATAGTTGTAAATTATACGCTGCGAACGGAACAGAGATACGTACCTATGGCGAGCGTACATTAGAGCTCAACTTAGGCTTACGTAGAAGTTTCAAATGGACATTTATAATCGCCGACGTAAAAACTTCAATATTAGGTGCAGACTTCCTCGCAAAATATAAGTTATTAGTCGACTTACACAACAGAAAATTAATAGATAGTGTCACCGAACTCAGCATTAACGCCCTTGCAATATGTAACAATGAAGAATCGGTCTACCTAATTAACCGTAATCACCCTTATCATGAGATACTGAAGCAATATCCTGACCTGTTACGACCAATGTCACTAAAAACTACAGTTAAGCATGACGTCACACATCGCATCGAAACCACGGGACCGCCTATATTCTCAAGGCCGCGTCCGCTCCCACCCGATAAATATAAAGCCGCGAAGATTGAGTTCGAGACGATGATGGAAATGGGTATATGTAAGCCATCAAACAGCCCTTGGGCCAGCCCACTACACGTCGTAAAGAAAAAAGACGGTTCACTACGAGTGTGTGGTGACTATAGAAGACTCAACGCCGTTACAATACCAGATAGATATCCTATACCTAGGATTCACGACTTTACTTACCAGTTACACGGAAAGACAATATTCTCGAAGCTTGATATGAAAAATGCTTTTTACGCTCTTCCTTTGGAAAAAACAGACGCCGCGAAAACTGCAATCATCACACCATTTGGGCTATATGAATTCAACCGCATGCCCTTTGGATTACGTAATGCTGGTCAAACCTTCCAACGTTTTATGCATGAAGTGTTAAGGGGACTCGATGACATCTGTTTTTCGTATTTGGATGATTTAATCATATTCTCGAACCCTAGTGACCATGAAAAATACTTACATAAAGTACTTGAACGCCTTAACCAGTATGGAGTCACGCTTAACATCAATAAATGCGAATTTGGCAAAAACAAGATACAATTCCTAGGCTACGAAGTATCATCAGACGGAATCAAACCCACGGAAGAACGCACGCAAGTAATAAAAAGTTACCCGAAACCCACTACGATACAAGAACTAAGAAGATTTTTAGGCATGATTAACTTTTACCGCAACTGTTTACCTCATCAATCAGAACATCAATGCCTACTCAATAAATACTTACATAACTCTAAGAAGAATGACAAGTCACCAATTCAATGGACGCCTGAAGCTGAAAAATCTTTCGAGCAATGCCGCCAAAGCATACTCGAAGCGACTACACTCACTCACCCAATACCTAACGCGCCACTGTGCTTACTAACCGATGCTTCCGACACGAGCCTCGGCGCCGTACTACAACAAAAAGTTAACGACGTATGGAAACCTCTTGCCTTCTACTCAAAAACAATGAGTGACACACAGCGAAGATACAGCGTGTACGATCGCGAATTATTAGCAATGTACACCGCTGTTAAGAATCTACGCCGGCTGATCGAGGGTAACGACCTCACTATATGCACAGACCACAAACCCCTTACCTACGCACTTACGAGAACGCCGAATAGCAGTGATACACCGAGACGAGAACGTCAACTACACTACATAAGCCAATTTTGTTCAACAATAAAATACATTCACGGAGATAGAAACGAAGCGGCCGACGCGTTATCACGCATATCAGAAATAGAAATACTTAATCACACAATCGACTACAATAAATTAGCAATAGAACAAGAGAACGACACAGAACTACAAGCTTGCATGAAACAAAGTAATCTCAAGTTTTCACACATTACACTACCCGGGGGTCAACGACCGATATGGTGCGAAATATCTACAACAAACATTCGGCCATACCTACCACTGAGTTATCGTTTTGTAGCATTCAAAGCGCAACACGAACTTAGTCACCCTGGCATACGAACAACAAGAAAAATAATGACTACAAAATTCTTCTGGCCGTCTATGAACAAAGATGTAACTACGTGGTCAAGGTCATGCATCGGTTGTCAACGCGCGAAAATACAAAGACACGTAATTAGTCCACTCGGCGAGTTTCAACAATCATCGCGTTTTGAACACCTACACGTCGACATAGTTGGACCGCTACCACCATCAAACGACTTTAGGTATTTAGTTACTATGATCGACCGCTGTACTAAATGGCCCGAAGCAATACCTACTCGTGACATCACCGCCGAGACAGTAGCGAAAGCTGTTTACGAAGGATGGATAACACGATTCGGTTGTCCTTTACGAATCACTACCGACCAAGGCAGACAATTTGAGTCATCACTATTCCACTCACTAATGAAGACACTCGGCGTTTCTCGCATACGTACCACTGCATTCCACCCACAGGCAAACGGACAGATAGAACGATGGCATCGTACTTTAAAGGCAGCACTAATGGCAAGAGCCGCAAGTATCAGATGGATCGAGGAATTACCTACTGTGCTACTAGGACTGCGTACAGCACTTTGTCAAGACTCTTCCGTTAGCCCTGCCTTAATGACCTACGGTTCTACACTACGCATCCCGTCGGACTTTTTCGTGCCTACAAAGCCGAACATAAACGACGCAGAGTTCGTTCGTCAGCTGACCGAAACAATGTCGTCATTAACACCTACAAAAAGATCGCATACATCGAACCTACACACATTCGTACATAAGGACCTACAAACATGTACACATGTGTTTGTGCGGAACGACACCGTTCGCCGTCCACTTACACCGCCATACGAAGGTCCTTACAAAGTATTACAACGCAGCGCAAGTGGCAAACAATTCACTATTCAACTACCATTACGTACGACAGTAATATCAATAGATCGATTGAAACCAGCCTATACATATAGTGACGAGCAACACACATCACAATCATATTCCAATACAACAATGCAGACAACACCGCCAACTTCGAGTACCAACACTACGAGTGCAGCCGCCGCGACATCGAGCAACAGAGATGAGCCAGCCACGAAATGCAACACCTACGTCACTCGAACCGGCAGGATAGTTAAACCTAACGTACGCTTCGCTTGAGGGGGAGTACTGTGGCGACAGCGCTCCCGCGCCGTCACGTCGCGCCAGCCGCCCCGCCAGTCACAAAGCATGCGCCGTAAATGAACGGATTCTCGGCGCGCGCTCGTATTTACGCTAAAGTTCCTCCGCTCCAATTGGCTGAGGTTTTTGTGTAGTTTTGTAAGCTCGCTTTCACTGTCCTATGTTGTCGGCCAAAATGTAATTATAAGAAAATGCATTTGTGTAAATAAATTAGATAAGTCGTAACCTCCTCGAGTTTCACTACTATTCTAACTACGGTACGAAGGCTAACAGCTGGGCCGGTTAAAATAGTTACCATCACCTTTCCCTGGTATTAAGGCTACGGATCGAAGGCTAATCAGCTGGGCCGGCCAATATACCTATTCCAGTTTCTGCTGTATTTAAGCCAGCTGGCATAGTGTAGGGCCGGGTCAGTACACAAACCAACGGGTCAGCAAGCCTCTCAGCTGTCCCGAAAACTTACTATGGTCCTAGCTGCAATCCAAAACTAAAGTCGCGGATGTGGGCAAGAAGACTGCTAGTTTGAAATGGGATTGGGCATGACACGTATGTCGGATGAATCCGGACCGGTGGGCCAAGGTCGTCGAACACTGGGTGCCCCAGGGTGGACGCCGACGACAAGGCAGACCCCGTAAAAGTTGGCGCGACGATCTTGACGCCTATCGCAGAGACTGGCCGGAACTGGCTTTAAATAGATAGAAGTAGCTTGTTGCAGGGGAGGCCTTTGCCCAGCAGTGGGACACAACAGGCTCATAAAAAAATGGTTCTTTAATAACACAGGATTTCATGAGAATACTAGCTGAACCCAGCGGTATTTATTTATTTATTTATTTATTTATACAGCTTTATTGAACTCCACAAAGAAACAAAAATTTACAGACATAACTACAGGAAAAAACTAAAATGGGTGATAACAATAGGCGGTCTTATCACTCACGGCGATCTCTTCCAGACAACCTTTAAACGGATATTGTGTGATTGGATTTTGGGTAGTCTCCAAAGTGTATGTAAGTTTAAAATAATCTGATAAATAATCAATAGATAAACTTAATATATGTATATAACACAAATACATACATACATATATGATAACATACATATATATGTATAAAATACATATAAATGTCATGAATAATTTATAATATAATACCTAATATATAACATTTGGACATTTAACACACAACGCCATCTAATCCCAAGCCAAGCAGAGCCTGTCTCATGGGTATTAGGCAACTGATATAATACTTATATACTTTTCCCGCAAATACATACATTTTACACATAGAAAACAATGAATACACTACACACCTCTCACCATCAGCAATCAATACCCCCCCAGAAGCCTTTACATTGTCAAGTAGTAATCTGTGACTTGCTTCTTAAAAACTTGCAAAGATTGAGCCTGTCTAATTGCCTCAGGCAAGTTGTTCCACAGTCTAACTGCTTGCACCGAGAATGACTTATCAGCAAATTGTGTGGAATGGCTGAGCATTTTCAGTTTCAGATTCTCCGATGATCTCAAGAGCCTGCAATGTGAACTGTGTAGAAACTCAAAGCGTTGTTTGAGATAGGGAGGCGTATGCGGAAGAAACAGAGTACTGTATAAAATGGAGAGAATGTGAACATTCCGGCGAAGGCGGATAGGTAACCATTTGAGCTTAACGCGATATTCGGAGATGTGATCATATTTACGTAAACCAAATATGAACCTAATGCAGACATTTTGGAGGCGCTCAAGTTTGCTCAGTTGTTCTTCAGTGAGATCCAGATAGCTAACGTCACCATAGTCAAGGATAGGAAGGAGAAGGGATTGAGCTAGGGCGATTTTCGTGTTGGCAGGAAGAAAATTACGAAGTCTTCGCAGTGATCCCGTTGTAGCAAACAATTTACGACTAACTTCACTAATTTGGGGGGCCCAGGACATGTATTTATCCATATAGATCCCAAGGTTTTTAATCTTGTCACTATATGGAATATTTGACCCATCACAAGATATGGCAGGTAATTGCTGCCAATTTATAGCGGAGTTCATCCTACGACTACCTATTATAATTACCTGAGTTTTGCTTGGATTGAGTCTTAATCCATACTCCTTACTCCAAGTGCATATTTGAATCAGATCTTTGTTTATATCATCAGCAGCTTCAGATATTTTAGCAGGAGATGCTTTGGTGTATATTTGTAGATCATCTGCATAAAGGTGGTAGGAAGAAAGTAATCGATCAGTGATGGAGTTAATAAAAACTGCGAAGAGTAATGGGGATAGCACGCCGCCCTGAGGTACGCCTGCAGATGTAGTACACCAAGAGGAGTGATTATTTTCAATACAGGTACGCTGCTGACGACCATACAGGTAGCTATGAAACCAGTCAATTGCTGATGGAGATATGCCAAGAGAGCGCAATATTCCAAGTAATATATCAAAGTCAACGGTATTAAATGCGTTGCTGAAATCGAGTAAGGTAAGGACCGTTAACTTTCCTTCCTCCATGTTGAATCGGATATCCTCCGTAATATGAATGAGTGCGGTAGTGGTGCTATGACCGGAACGAAAACCTGATTGGAGTGGATTCAGGAGACAATTTTTTGAGAGAAATGAGCTTAGCTGCATGTGAATAAGACGTTCAAGGACTTTAGAGAAGAAGGGGAGAATGGATATTGGACGATAGTCTGAAAGAGACGAAGGATTAGATTTTTTGGGGAGAGGAATGATTTGAGCCATTTTCCACGCAGATGGAAAAACACTATTGGATACGGAATAATTAAATATATGGCAAATCACAGGTAGGATTTCATCGAGGATAGGGAGTATCATATTACGGCTAATGGCATCCGTTCCTGCCGCGTTAGAGGTAATGGACACTACGCACTTCTTGACATCACAGGCAGAAAATTGACTAAAAACAAACGAAGGATAATTAGGAGTCGGTAGAGCTGAAAGATAATTTAGCGTATTAATTTTAGTAGTCCCTCCAAAATTAGAGGAAGCAGAAAAATGAGTATTTAAGGAATCGATGTCAATATTATTTGAAACAGAATTTGAGCGTGATTTACCGACCCCTAATGACTTAAGAAATTTCCAGACCCTTTCTGGATCACCATTTTCAATAGATTTATGAATGTGCCGGCGTTGAGCATTCCTACACACCTTATTGCAGTGATTTCTGATATGGACAAATTTATCCCAGTTCGAGGTACTGGGTTCCCGCTTGTATTTGGAGTGTACCTTTTGTTTCCTTCTCTGCAATTTCTTAATTTCTTCATTTAACCAAGGCGCTGGCAGATGTTTCACTTTGATTACACGAACAGGTGCATGTTTGTCGTATAAGGTAATTAACTCTGCTGAGAAGTGAGAAATTTTATCATCAATACATTGCGAATTGAACAACATGTTCCAATCAATATTGGCGGCATCTCTGCGAAGATCTTCGATACTCATACCACGATAGTTGCGGCACGCGAGTGTTTTGGATTTTGGTTTAGGAGTACGAATTTGATAAGATAAATAGAGAAGATCGTGGTAGGAAAAGGAATCAGCAGCGCACTGGCCATGTTTAGCCACGTGCTCCGCAGAAGACACAATGATGAGGTCAAGGAGAGAAGAGTTGCGGTTTGGCATATTATGGGTGGGATCGAGAGGAAGAATGGATAGGTTATTGGATTCCAAAACAGAGCGGAGGGAGGACGATCGAGAATCTTTCTTATTTCGCGGGTAACGTCGCGGGGCGAGGCTAGTCTAAAACAAGCCTAAGTTACTCCTTATATCATCAGCTACCTATCAGTGCAAGTCCCGTCAAAATCGGTCCAACGGTTCCAGAGATTAGCCGGAACTAGTATTAAATAACATCTATGTAATTAGTAAAGATTTTATTTAATAGTTAGCTTTGGAAAAAAGCGTTGAGTACCCACTTCATCGTAAACAGCACATCACAGTCCATTGCTTGACATAGACCTCTCCAACTAATGTACTCCATGCACTATTTAGATCAATTCTCGGTTCGCTTTTCTACGTTTAAAAGTTGATTTAACTTTAACAATTTGAAATTTCTACTCTTAAAGACGAGTAATTTTCTTCGTAATTAAATCAGATGGGATTGTCTCACGTCGATTTAAAAAAACTATTACTTTTTCTATGGATTCAATTAAGTTTTTCAGCTTGATTTTTTACGAATAGGTGCGAAAACAATAATCATTGTATACGTACAACTTGGTAAATGACAAAAACAGACATCTAATTATTAATCATATCATACTCAAAATTTTAATTAATTTAATAAGGCTATGAACTTTTAAAGAAATATCTGGTAGCTTGAAATTTTAACAACCATTCAAAGTTTATTGACTTTTGAAAATCCTTGAATTCAGACATTTCAGTTATGGAAAATCCTTTACAAGTTGTTGCTCCATGATTTGGGAAAGATTATGAGCTAAACCCCGTGAAGGACGTTTGTCATCGTGACTGTTTTGTTCATGGACGTATAACAAATACATCTATGGTTTTGTCACGCTTTTGTTTTAATACATTCTGAAGTGACAACTTAATGACGTAACGCAAAAAAGATCTCGTAAGCGTTCCGGTGATCTTTGTCTCAAATCAATGACGAATTGTCTATGGTATGTTTGCAGAAAGCAAGAGGCAACAATATAATCTCGTTGTCACCTCGGGAAGTGCACACATCTTCATACGTACCCATTAAATGGACAAGAGGGTCAAAAAAGTCCTGAGACCCTAATATGAGTTTCACATCACATCGCATCAATAGGTCTTTCCTTCGAAAAGGTTAAGAAACGGTAGGTTTAGGATAGGGTAGTAAGTTTAGGATAGGTTGAATTTTTTACAGTTTTAATTATTGTGAGTTTATTTTAGGTGTTTCTAGGCAGGGAGATTTCATTTAATGTTTTTTTTGGAGTCGGTTTTTTTTTTTTTATATTTTATAGGTGCTGGCAAATCGCGTATCCGAAAGCAATCGCAACGTAACGATCGAGTAGATATTAATAAACTCACTATAAGGCCTCTGGTAACAAAAGACGAAAATATCAAAAGACGGTCAGATGAAAAACTGTTTTGTTTAAAAAAAATCTTCCACACTAAGAATAAATCTTGTGTCGCGGGGGACTTTGCAAACATACATGAAATAGACACAATGAATATTAGGTCTCAGAATAACACACCATCACACAAACTGTTTGAAGAATGGTGAAGAATGTGGTTTGAACCCACAGCCACAACAGGTAGAAAACGGCGTGGTGACCGCTTAAACCACTATGATATCCTTACAAAAAATGTAGGTAGGTATATTATATGATGTAACTAAAAATTTATACATTTCATAATTTTTCCTTTATCTGTGCTGTAGAACGTTGTTTCATCCTACCAAATTTCAAGATTCTACGTTTACGGGAAGTACCCTGTGGGCCGGTTCGTGCTGAAACCAGCGTGGCTCTACTATCTTCAATTTTTTGATTCTTTAATTAAATTTATGTTAAAATTATTATTTAGGCCTAGGTATAGTCGAATTTTCTTTGGTGACAGTTTCAAAGACTACAAAATTATACTAATGATAGCTCAACTTTTCATAGTCATAGATAGAGATCCGAACATTCTTTCTTTTTATGCATGAGCCTGTCAAAGCGACTCTACTCTGCCTGATGGAAAGCACCAGCAGAATCCAAGAGTGGTGGTCACCATCCTCAATGCAAACAAGGACAGTGCAGCATGGTAACCAGCACTATGGCGGCCTAGTGAGATGCTTTTTCACGCCCCGCTTAAAGGACCCGGGATCATAGTGGGACGGAAACACGTGCGCTGGTAGTGAGTTCCAGGTTTTAACCGCTCGGCACAGGAAGGAAGAGCCTAATAGATGAGTGCGAGAGTGTATGTCTTCTACTCTGAAGCGGTGACTTCCGAGGCCGGCACGTGTTGTCCTGTAGAGGAATGAGCAGAATCCAAGTGTGGCCACCATACTGTTACCAAATTCAGACAATGCAACAATGTAGCATGGTGACCCACACTATGCCGGTCTATTGAGATCCTTCTGTATCATAGGGCCTCTGGTCGCACACTAGTCAACAAAACACGACAGCACGAATGCTGTCATTTCAGGTTGGTCGTCTGGGAGAGGGTAGTACCGCCCCGTCCTGCCGTCGTGCTGAATTCAACGTGACTCTACTACCTTGAAATTTAAATATAGGATAGCTTTATAGCCTTTGTGTTTTGGTTGCCTTAACTTGCACATATAAGTATTGTTGTCAAAAACAAACAAACTTTGTATGAATTATTTGAAAAGATGGTGCACAAGAGTTTCTCACCAGCTCTTCTCATGAATGCGATACCCATCGGAGCCGATACTTGGATTGATTTCAATTTAAACCTTTGAGTTGAATCGAAATCAATCTAAGCTCCGGTAATTCAAATCATTGATTACTTGAGTTACATCCTTTTATCACTGATCAATTCAGTACTTGAGTTTTATTTTATATTTTGTATTAATAATGTTTGATGTTTGTATTTTGACGTGTTCAAGTGCCTTTTGGGGCCTATGGAAATAAATGATTTGACTTTGACTTTGACTTAGTGCATGTTCATATGCAATTAAATGATGAACAATAAGTAGTATCAGTTAACTTTGTCACTATCAACCAGCGTGTGCCGTACTATCAACGAAGATGACCGATAAGATTTCGTTACTTACGCCAAGGAGTTGAAGGTAACGGCCGTAATATGCGTCGTTAAGAACAAAAGTCTTATCGCTGAATGCCCTTGATATTGCCGCAGTAAGCCAGTAATGTCACCTCTTGACGTAGATGTACTAAGTAGACTCGTGTAAAAATAACTTTAGAAAACCAATTGAAACTCTTTTTTATGACAAGTTTAAATCCTTTAGTATTGTTTTTGAAAGGATTTCTGTTTCTTAAAACCCTATTAAAATAAATACACATTTTATTTATTATATTATAATATGTATTTCCTTAATTTAAAAACTTTTCTTTACGTGTGTTTTTCATCTAACTCCTCCTAAATGACTGGATCGATTTGGATGATATTGTGTGGGTCCTAGATGGAAAAACACAATTGGACGTGGTAGTGGGCGCTGCTGTCAGTATATTATTAATTTGGAGGCAGTACGACGTTTTACGGGTCTGCTAGTATACCTAATATCTTATTTGTAGAGATTTAGACAGGAAAATATGTCCTATACTGCAAGTTTGACAGTAGGGTTAATAATATTAGTTTATTGACTCATAAATAATTACAATGTCAACTTAAATATAACAATCAACTGAATATTAGGATCATACTAGGATGTTAACGAGTCAAATCAGTGTCGCAACCAAAGCCCTTGCTAAGTAATGAGATAACTTGAATCAAGGGCCCGGTCTACGCACCTGACATAACTTAGATAATATTAAAATTAAAGTTAAAGGACGAACTGGTGTTTTATCTTATAGTGGAAATTTAGCTAGCATAGTGTGTCTGTCTGTCTGTTAGTGCTGGCACGGCTGGACAGATTTTGATGGGACTTTCATTGATTTCATAGCTGATGATGTAAAAAAAATATTTTGGTAAATGTACCGTGTGTACATACATATGCATTTAGTACAAAGCGGTTATTTTAGTATTACAAACAGACACTCTAATTTGATTTATTTGTATAGATGTATAGAAAGTTAATGTTTAAAGGTCGTTAATGAGGATACATTTTTTACAAGTACATGACATTGTCAGTTAACGAAGTAGAGTGTTAAGTCCGACCAAATTGATATTACGTGCTTAAAGATATCAATTGTTATCGACTTTTTTATAGCAACGCATTGCAAAAATTCTTAGAAAGCATTATTTTATTTAACGGGACAAATAGTGCTCGTCGGGCAAGAATAAAGTTATTACTTAGGGTTTACAAATTCAAATAAAATAGGGAACAATGAACGTTAACTTCTTTTGGCTGATATAATAATGATGGTACAACACCATACAAATACTTTATTAAAAAACTGCCATTGAATATTTCGAAAATGTTTTGTTAATTGTTTGTTTTGTTTACAAATAAGTACATTTGTACAAATTTTCATCATTTTTTACACCAGCCATTCTCACTAGTTCAGATATATAATGAACTAGTATGAATAGTCGGTTTCAACTTTTATCCCGACCGGAAATTTTACAAATACTACATTTTTATTTTTCTCTACTACCCAGATGCACTGCAAGAAACTTTCCGCAGTTGGGATATTTCTTATTTTTTTTTTATTGAATAGTGGGCAAACGAGCAGACGTATCACCTGATGGTAAGCGATTACCGCCGCCCATGGACACCCGCAACACCAAAGGCGTCACAAGTGCGTTGCCCACCTTTGGGGTATGGGCCTCCGGTATTCTCACTCACTCGGTGAAACACAGCGCAAACGCTATTTCACACCGGTTTTCTGTGAGGCCGTGGTATCACTCCGGTCGAGCCGACCCATTCATGCCGAAGCATAGCTCTCTCACGGTTAAAAAAACACATTATTAACACATTATATTAATAAAATAATGATAAAAGCACTAATGAAATCATAAGTTTCGACATACTACAGTACAATATAAAACGAATGATTAAGATACACTGAATCGGTATTATTAAGCTCCATATATGAAATTAACTACCTTTAAAACATACAATACTCGTTCCAATGTTACGAGTACTTAGAAAAGTTAAAAATGATTGCTAGAGATAGATAGATTATAAAATCCAAGACTCAACGAATATGGCAGTGTTTCCCATCCGTGCCTCGGAGATCACGTTAAGCCGTCGGTCCTGATTGTCATGAACATCTAAGGCAGTCGTTATTGGGAAGTCAGTGCCCTCAAATATACTGACAACTAGTTCAATCTTCAAATTCTGTTCGTTCTCTGGGTTGCGGAGGTCCGATAATAGTCGCTCAGTGAAAAAACTGATATTCAGGTAAAACCGGTTGAGCTAGTAGCCGACCCCAAATAATCTTGAGAATAATAAAGACTAGGAAGAAGATTAATCAGTCGTGGTATTTCGAATAGATAGTGTTTACGTCAGGTTTTATACTGGAGAATATTTATGGAGACAGGAGTGGCGAAGCACTTCATTATTCGAACTTAATGCAAGACATTCTTACAAAGATCAAAAATCACACGAAGAAACAACTTTGTCTATGAGTTTATTCAAATTGCACTTTTAAATCAGTAGGGATTTTTAAAGGTTAGTGTACATATGAAAGAGTAAGGGTCCGGTCGTGTTAATAACTGCAGTTCCCGGACTCCTCCCTTCTCAGGCGCAGAGTTGGCACACCGTGTGGTTTTAGTCGGTTCGATTCCGACACACCACCCCGCCGCAAACCCCGGTGGGGTGACGGCCCGAAGGGGTTTCCACACGTAAAAAAAATAAATATGAAAGAGTATCCACGATATATCGGTAGAGATACTTGTAACATACGATATTTTTATAAGAATAAATAAAAAAATAATAAAAATTGATAAGACTACTTCATGATAATTTCATTGTCGTTCAATGATGACAATAGTTATTTGTTATACAAGAGTGCAAAGTTGCTTTTTAATCGCGTGCTCAATTTTGATGACCGAGCAAGCGACGAGCGTTAACGAAATAATCAAAAACCACGAGGTGTAAAATCTTTGCACTCGAGTGCAACAAGTAACTTTTCATCCCACCTCAGCGAGAAAATTACTAAATGTAAAAAAACATTTACAATCACAAGATACTTTTGCGCATTATTAACAATTTCAGTCAGTCCTGTTGGTGACAAATAAACTTCCGAATATAAGATTTTAACAAATTAAAAAAGGTTGAATAATAAATTCGGCGTAAATAGAGGTAGAAGTAAATAGTGTGTAGTGGACACAATGTTCTAAATTCAATTTACTTTATCCTCTAGCGGATGAAACGGCTTTTGCACTCAGATATCGAAGAGCAAAAATAATCTTTCCGAGATGGGGAATGAAAAAAAAGTTTACTAGCCTGCAGTTTCCTTCTGTTCTCAATTGTTCATTGCCGATGACGTTAATTAACAGTTGAGTTTCGAGTAAAACTAATTATATCCAAGATTGATTGAAAAATTCAAATCTATAAAGAATATTCGCAGTAAACGTCATTGACATACTACGTGACTTCTCCAATTTTCTTGTTAATCAAACGGTACCTATTAAAAACGCAACAATAGCGATAAAATACAATGTAATGATAAAACATAATATAAATATAATCATAAACTAATGATTTATAGATGGCTTATAAGTTTGTTTGTACGTAACGGCAACGGGCGCTAGGTACGAGTATATCGGAGTGTTAGCGTCGTTATCGCTACTCGTTAATCTTATTGATCTCGAAGAGTAGATATTGGGATTGTAAAAAGCCTGCGTTATTGGTATATCCTTGAAGATTAGATGAAATATAGATAGTACAATATATTTATGATACATTTTTTAATGTATTCAATATTAACTTTGTGCAACAAATAATCTGAAACGAACTGCCTCGTTGGTCTAGACTAGTCTTAAGGTTAACGTATGCTACTGCCACTGCGACTTGGTTAAATGTTATTGGGGTTTTCTTGCAAAAATTCTTACGTATGGAACTTCGACGGTGTTTCCCGCCAGGGCCTCCGAGAGCACGTTAAGCCGTCGGTCTTGGTTGTCATGAACACCTATGATATAATTATTGGGAAATCAGTGCTCTTTAATATATTGACAGCTAAGTAGTTCAATCTTCGAATTTAACTCGCCCTCAGGGTTGCGCAGGTTTGACTGATGCCAGGACAAACTAGTATTCAGGTAAAACGAGTTGAACTAGTAGCGGACTCCAAGTAATCTAGGCAATAATAAAAGCTAAGAAGAAGAAGAAGAAATGGTGTGACACAAACCAAAACAACAGCTTCTCAACATGATAGCGGGCATGTTATGGAGCGAGAGCGCGTGGAACTCCGTGACCGCGAAAGATTTAGAACTCTCCCGGTCCGCCAAGCCCAGAAACGGGCCAGTAGCGCAGACGACTCAGGCGCCAGAGATCGCATAATGATCTACGTCCTTCATAAGCGCAAGGTCACTTTTGGGCACAGCAACGGCATCATCGTGGTGTGTGGGAACAACGGAAGAGGCCATCTACAAACCGTAGGTGACCCGAGGTACGTTGGGGTTCCAGGGTTTTCTTTTTCTAGGTTAAGTTGGTTCAAGTCCGACATGCCACCTGCGTAATATAAAGAATATGTTTGACAAATAGGTCAAATAATAGTTTTCAATGTTTAACAACATTAAAGCTTATTTTTAATCGTCTGTTTGACACAAGATGTATGTATATCCCTAAGGATTTTTACCAAAAAGTTTCATAATGTAAAACTGTATCTTAATCTAATTTGGTTCCTTACACGTCATGGCTAATCTTCATTGCCACAATATAGTTATTGTGGTCGTATAACATGATAACGACGATACGAATTTCGCCATGTGATTAAATCTTTCTGGGATTTCCACATATAATAAAAAATATATACCCAGACTCCGAACAACAATTTGTAGATAACACAAAGAGTTGTCACGTGAGTTGTGAACCCTCAATATACGATACAGTGAAAATGCTGTGGCGACCTCTTAAACCACTACACCACCTATGTCAAATTTGAAAAACGAATGTCCATTACTATATCAAGAACCTGACACGGCACCAGTGCCAGATACCTTGTATGTATATATTTATATACATATATATATCTATGTATATATACACATTTAATTCACCATTCATTCAAGTAAAAAAAATAAATTTTATAACCCCACTGCAAGTATTTTATAAGCTGGTTTAGGAGAAATGAAGCGAGTGCCATGCAAGAGTTTGTAGCATTTTACTTTAAAAATGTTTTTGTCATTGGCAACGGTTTTTAATAGTCCCCTGCTGGCTGCTGGATATAAGCTTATCTTTAGAAAGGAGGGTTAAACGGTTTTATTTTGAATCAAATAACAATATCGTTCACTAACAAAATATTTTTAAACCTATATGAAATAGCCTTTCAGCTGTTTCAGCATAGTAGGTATATGAATTTTAATCCATACTCATATTATAAATTCGAAAGAAACTCTGTTTGTATGTCTACCTATAGATCTATCTTTCACGGTTAAATAAATGAATGAAATCAATATTTAAAAACCTTTGTTCGCTCCTTGTCCTTGAAAACAATATTAATAAACGGTAAGTCTGCAAAAACATCATCAATCATATTTTAAATTAATGCTTTTATCGTTCGCATTATGACGGTAACGGCCGTTACATCGTTAACAATATCGCTATCCGTTACTCATTATCGTTCTGAATACTAATATATTTGCTTTATACGAGGATAATAGGCATTTATATTATAATGTTGAAACTTTAAGAAATGCAATTTGTGTTTTGTAAATAGACAGTCGTGTCTAAAATGTTACCTTTGTTCACAGTAGTAGCCAGGTCTATCGGGTCTGTGCTACCCTATCACTCAAGACCATCCTAAAATGTCAGCATTCGTGTTGTCGTGTTTCGTTGGTGAGTGCGAGACCGGAGGTCTAATGATACAGAAGGGTCTAAATAGGATGTAACGCTGAATTGTTGCATTGTCGGCATTTGCAGTAAGTAAGGTGAAGATAAGTGAGTCAGGCAGAGTAGTGTCACTTTGGCAGGTTCATATAAAAATATTTTTTTTTTATTGTATAGAAGGCAAACGAGCAGACGTATCACCTGATGGCCGCCGCCGCCCATGTACACCCACAATACCAGAGGCGTCACAAGCGCGTTGCCGGACCTTTAAGAAGGAGTACGCTATTTTCTTGAAGGTTTGAAGGTCGTATGGGCTGGGAACACCGCAGGTGACAGCTCATTCCACAGTTTTGTAGTGCGCGGCAGAAAGTTTCGGGAAAATCGCACAGTTTCGGAATATAAACCATCTAGATGCTGGGGTTAAAATTTCTGCCGCGTATGACGATGGCGCAAAGAGGCGTAATGGATCAGTCCGAACAATTCCACGGAGCACTCACCATGGTAAATGCGGTAGAAGATGCACAGCGAAGCCACATCTCTACGCAGCGCCAGAGAGTCTAGCCGAATTGGAAGTTCCTGGCAAATCGATGATACGAGTCGCCCTCCGCTGAACGCGGTACAGAGGGACGAGCTGGTATTGGGGTGCCCTCGCCCAAAGATGAGAACAGTATTTCATGTGAGACTATTTGTCTTGCCGTGACGTATCAAGACACGTTCATATAAAAGCTTTCGGGAAGATTCTCGCAAAAATATTTGTCTTGTCTTGACATGTCAAAACACGTTCATATAAAAACTTTTGGGAAGATTCTCCCAAAAATATTTGTTTTGCCTTGACATGTCAAAACACGTTCATATAAAAGCTTTTGGGAAGATTCTTCCAAAAATATTTGTCTTGCCTTGACATATCAAAACACGTTCATACTCGTATAAAAGCTTTTGGGAAGATCTTCGCAAAAATATTTATCTTGCCTTGACATGTCAAAACACGTTCATATAAAAGCTTTTGGGACGATCTTCGCAAAAATATTTATCTTGCCTTGACATGTCAAAACACGTTCATGTATAAGCTTTCGGGAAGATTCTCGCAAAAATATTTGTCTTGCCTGGTTTATTATTCCCAGTGCAATTGTTATAGATATGCACTAATGTAAAACGGAAATCATTTCAATCAATCAGTTTAATCTAGAAACGCGACGCATAAGTTTTTCATCTGATAAATCGATATGGGTGTTGTTGCCAAGGTTTGTCGATTGGCTTATAACAATAAAATAATAATAATGTTGATTAGAATCTAAGAAAGCGGACATTTTATTTGTTAATCGATGTCATTTTGGAGGTTTCTTTGAGGTATGAGCGACATGTTTGACGAATTATCAAAACTAAAGTACCTTGACGAAAAAAAATATATCTTATTATATTTATGCATTATTTTTATCATCATCATCAACGGCCTTTAGCAGTACACTGCTGGACATAACCCTCTTCTTAGAAAGAGGCTTATAATATTATTATAGATATATTTCATTATTTTTGTCGCTACTTCTCCATAACAATTAACAACACACTTTTATTAAGCAACACGTGCCTCTGAACTTAGGGGATTACCCATAGAGTTTTTTTTCGATTCACACACACACACACACATACACACATTTTAGATTCGCATACAGAAACGATTGGCTGTCATTACGAACTCACACATAACAATTAAAACAAAATATTCAGAATTTCACGCACACTTAAAAATATTCAAGAAGCCGAGGGTCGAACTAAGTGGCGTGCAATTGGAGAGGCCTATGTACAGCAGTGGACTACGATAGGCTGATGATGATGATGATTATAGTGTCATACATTTTCCTAATATTCCATTACTTTATAGTTCGAGATAGCCTGCCTTATTAGTAAACTAAATAGAAAACAACCGATACGTCCACGTATATTTTAACTAGTGCCTTAATTATCACATTGCCCAAAAATTGTGTAGATATAGATAAAATTATTCATAATATTCAGCCAATATAAAAAATAATGAGTTTACATTAAAATACATAGCTCCATTTTACTTGTATCATTATATTTGCCCTGGCATTAAAAATAATAGTCTGTTTAATTACTTGGTCCCAAACCATTATGTACATGAGTACGTCGTTTAATATCTAACTCACCTAAAGTAGGTACATGTTTGTCAAAACTTTTACGTTTGTAATCGCTGAAAATTTCGACAAAGCCCTTTGTTGTTTGGTCCCAATAGAATAATCTGTATTTAAAAAAATATTGTACGCGTTTAAAGCATGTTGTGCTGACAGGGGCTTGTGAGGCTTTGTCATTGTTAGAGGTAAATGGAGGTAGAGTATTAGTAAATAAGTTAAAATTATTCTATATTTGTTTATGATCCTAGTGATAACTGTATGCGTGAAATAAGGAATAGTTTACTTTCATTTAAATGTAAAACGAGATTCTTGGAAATGACTCAGATATTATAAGTGAAACGATGTCAGACGCTTTCATGATGCTTTGTTCGAAAAACCTCTCAAGATAAGAGCAGAAATCTTTTAAATAAATTAGTTAAAGTAGTTTTTGCATAAGATAATTTTAAACGAAATTATATTAGATGAATTTTGGATCATAAAAGTTCGTGTACCGAGAGTATTTAATAATGTTATGCGATGTAATTTGCAGAGTGTATGCAAGGTCACGCGTCCTCCAGTCGACTGAGGATCGACCTGACGCTTTCTTATTTAATGTTTTTTTCTGTTAAACTCAATTTGCAATTATTTTCACTTCATCATCAGTGTTATGATGTAATAAGTACGTGTTCGTTATTTCATTTTTGGGAAGGTTGTTAGAGGTACTTATTATTAATTGAAATCTTCATCTGAGCCTTTTGTCCAAACCAAGTATAGATAAGCTTTAAGTTTACTATATGGCTGAGTTTATATTTTGTACAGGGAGCGACTGCCATCAAACCTATGCAATTTAAGTACTTAACGATATCGAAGTTCTGTAGAAATACTCTTTTCGGAATTTTAAGGTCTCAAACTACCCGTAACGATCACCAAAGATGTTCGTATGGCAATCGGGACTGACGACTCCGAGACACTGAGAGCGGTCTCAATGTGTTTGGACGGACGATTTTTTTTTGTGCGATAATCCCTTTGTATGCCACCTCCTGGTAGCATGTCGGACTTGAACCGACTAAAACCGCACGCCGTTTTGGGTACTAGAAGTCGGAGAACCACGTGCATCCTAGAAAGAACCTTTTTTGACCTCGACGTACCACGGTCCACTTATTGTAGATGGCCCCTCCTGTATTTAAACCCCGATGTTTTCGTTGCTGTCCCCAAAAGGTGAGGCGCGAGTGCTGTGGAGCGTGCGGCCCCCTTTCAATACTACAGAACCTTGGCAAACTTTCGAACATTGACTCATAACTTCTATAACTTAAAATTATTCGCTACTGGTATTACCTGCGGTATCATTGTAAGTTTACTGACTTATATCTTACAAATTCACGACGTCATTCACCAGCTTTTTTTTCTTACGCGGGGAATGCTTTTCGCACCATACCCTTCTTGGGTAGACGAAGGGCGTGTGTGGGACTCTCCTACTTTGACTTTTGTTTTGAATATTCAGAGATACAATCAATAGACACAGGTTAAACATTCTTTTGATAAGACACTAATAGACAAACTCGATTGGAGTGAAAAGCAGTATCACAGAAAATCTATGTTAAGTAACTCCTTCTCTGCTTTTCACTGCACTCAGTACCTTACACAAGTTAACCCGACATTAAACCTTCCTCATGGCTTCTTTTTTTCTCATAGCTTTCTTAAAAAGGGAAAGGGGGATGGTGTCTTCAGATATTTGTATATTTTTTTTTCTTTAAAAAGACAACTACCGCATTAGGAATATACATCCTGTGTCGCGGGGGACTTTACAAACATACATGTAACGGACACAAAGAACACCCAGACTCAGAACAACATTTTGTGGATCACACAAAGTGATGTCCTGAGTATTATAGGCGGAATATGATCCGAGATGGTATTATAGGCGGCGGTATTAGCTCCTTTTCCCATAAATATATTATTTCTCTTGAACCAAATGACATGTGGAAGAAAGAGAAAACAATATACAGCTTATCAATATGTTTTACGATAGGCAGTGTTGAGAATACGTCGTTAAAATAATGTTTTTGGGGAGATCCAGTCGAGTTTCACACGGTCAACAAGAGGGAATTCCCACTGACTTTCTGACGTACAGCGCTCCGCATCACAATGTGGACACGTATAAAACAAATGATGTTTTCAAGTCACGTACTTTGAGAATAACGGATAACTATATTATATATGTATTTGCATCTTTATAATACCTAAGTGTTTCAAAGTATTTATAGCCTGAAGGGGTTTAACTGTTGTTTATATGTGGTCTATATGTACTTTCTTTTACTGTATGATGAAACTTTAAAAAAATGAAAATTAAGTAGTTCCTATTACTAATATCATAATTTGATTAATGATAAATTTATTAATAAACAAAAAAAACGAATTCATGAATTGAACTAAATTGAAATGGGATACACGGGAAGCTCTCGGTTTTAAATAAAGAAAGAATTATTAGAATCGGGTTATGCAGTCGAAAGTTTTGAGGTAACAAACATAAAAAATGACCGTTGGAATGAGAACCTCCTTCCTTACTTTTTACAGGTATGTAGTTAAAAATAAAGAGCTCAAGATCTCGAACGCAGCAGCGGTCAGGATGACTAACCATAAAGCCAACTGACCCGTTTCATTATTATATTATTTTTGTTTTTTTTATTATATAGGGGGCAAATGAGCTGACTTATCGCCTGATGGTAAGCGATGTAATATTTGAACTTAAATAATAAAAATACACTCATTAAACGACTTATTTATTTTCGAACAGGAATAATTGATGTTGATAATCTCAACACATACAAGATACAGGCCTACCTCAATAGACATGACTCTCCACGACATCCACTCCTATGCTGCCTGCATTCAACGGTTTCCAGCGACTTTGGCAAGGTCAGCAGATCGCCGTATATACATTTTACGCGTCGTCTTCCAGTACCTAAATGCCAATTCAGAACTTTCTGGCCCGGTCGGCGGTTTTGTCTGCGAGCAACATGTCCTACCGACTATCACTTAAGTTTGGCAATTCTGCAGGCAGTGATTTTGTTGATACTTTACCCTAACTCTAATAACTTTTAAAAGTTGTTTTTATCTACCTGACATATATTTATTATACTCAGTTTCCAATCTTGAAATTACCGTTTGAACGTTTAGAAATGCTGAGTAATATGAATCTGACATCCCTATTTGATATCAAGATTTATGATCATGTTTATGACGAGAATTGAACCCGAGACCTCATGATCTGCAGTCGCTTACGCTAACGACTAGACCAACGAGGTAGTTACGACACGTCAACGACAAATAGAAAAGTTGTTTACTTTTTTATTTGTTGGTATTAACTATACCTGTGAATACCTGATAGTAGTCATAATCATAGTCACAAACAGCGATCGTGCGTCATACCATGACTAATCTAGCACAGACAGGTGTGGGGCAGACCCTGCACCGCTATTTGCTCAATCATTCATTTTTATGAACAGAAGGAAAGTCTTCGTTCCTTCTTCCTTAATGATCATATTATTTTGATAAGCGATTACAGTAAGTACAACATAATTTATCATAAAATAACACAATAAATCTAAGTTAAAAGATAATAATTTTTGTCAAAGGTCTCTCCTCAGAAATAAAGTTGACTACCTCTGTGGCGCAGTGATAGCGTAAGGGATTGCAGTGCTTGAGGTCTCGGGTTCGATTACCGGGTCGGACCAAATGTTCATATGATCTGCAAATATCTGTTTCGGAGTTTAAGCGTTTTCTATGTATAATATGTATGTATTTACAAAAAAGAAGTAAATTCAAATCTTCACGCATATTTTATTGAAGTACTAGCTGAACCCCGCGGTGTTACCCGAAGTAAGACTACCGCGGGCAACTCTGCAAGCGAACTAGTATCTTTATAAATTGTAGCCTATGTGTTATTCTGATGTATAAGCTATATTATTGTAAGTTTGCCTGATAGAGACACAAACATACTCACGTACGTACTCACAAACTTTCGCGTTTATAACATTAGTAAGATGAGTAGGATATATCGACGTTCGTTCAAAGTTTATACTATTAATTTCAGTAAAAATAACAGCGATGGTAAAAGCTTGATGGATATAAATATCAGTATAAACCAAAAAGGTTTTGCCTAGATTTACACCTAGCTGTGCAGACTTAGTACAATGTGCTCAATCCGAACCAGGCAGTATATCGTTATATAGTTAGACATGAAAAGACAGATGTATTTACTCCACTTCCAGATATTTATATACCGTTTTAATGAGATTTGTGAAAGGGATTTCTACTTGTCAATCCTACCTTATCGTTTGATGGAAATAAATTAAGGCGGTACGAGTCTCGGTTTATACAGCTGAACTGGAGTACTGTAATAATCTATTGGTTTTCATGACTGTTTGTGAAGGCCCGTGTCCTACAAACTCAATGCTTTGGCAGTGACATGTGCATAAAGTAAAATGCCGACAAAATCAGATGGCCTGTCAGATATGTTGGTAAAAAGTATTTTTCAACATTTCAAACAAATTAAGGAAGTAATTTAGACAAAATGTATACTTTTTTGACTGCACGGTTGGCCGAGTGGTTTCAGCGGTCGCCATGCCGCTTGCTACTGCGCCAAGTGTCTTGGGTTCAAATCCCACGCGGTACAACACTTTGTGTGATCCACGAATTGTTGTCCCGAGTCTGGATGTTCTTTGTGTCCGTTTCATGTATGATTGTAAAGTCCCCCACGACACAGGAAATTTATTCCTAATGTGGGAGTTGCCTTTTGAAAAAAAAAATGTGAATCAACAGAACAGAGAAATAAATATAAAAACGATATTCTCTATTCTCTATATGTGCATGAATTACAGATAAATAATCAGTATGATTTGGATACAATTTTTTTATATGTTAAATGTCCGTTTCATAGGATAATATAATATGTATGGTCAAACTTGTTTTCTTTCTGTTTGAATTCAAAGCTACTTTAAAAAATTAAAGCTCATAAGTACAGACGTGAAACCTTATTTGAAATAATTCATATACCGTTACGATGGAACTTTGGAGGCAGTTTTACATACATTTTTTTATTTAGACTTCACTACTGCCTTATGCCCGGTGAAATTAGCCAAACTTGCCACAAATTGCAACTGTTATTACCCTATAAATAACAATTATTTGTTATACACCAGGTGAAATATCTTTGCACTCGAGTGCAACACAACTTTTTATCCCAACTAAACGCAAGAGGTAAAAGGCGCAGCTAAAGCAAATTAAAAAAAATGTAGGTACACCAAGAAGGTTCCGAGTCTGAGTTTTTAACAAATTAAAAAGTTTGTATGATAAATTTGTTAATAGTATTGTAGTACATAGGTTTAATTATGTTTTGAATTCACAAACTTAGTGCACACGATGATCTAAATTCAATTTACTTTATCTTCTAGCGAATAAAAATGGCTTTGGCACTCAGATATGGAAGGGCAAAAATAGTCTTTCCTAGATGGGGGGATGAAAAAAATATTACCGCTCGCAAAGGTTTAGAACATGATTTAGTAGCTACTATGGTTAGCTGTTTCTTTTTGAACGCGCTCACACCCGCCTACCGCGGTTAAGGCTGGTCGGCCCTGAGATAGAGCATTAAGCAAGCAGTGTTTTTTATCGACGGATAGCCTCAAAACGACTTATACAATTTTTTTAGCGTTCTCTGCTCGGCCCGCTCCTCTTCCTCATATTCATATTGGACATTAATAATTGTTTTCACAACTCTCTAATTTTAAATTTTGCTGATGATATGAATTTTTATAAACTCATTTCTAATCCTGGCGAAGCGCTGGCTGTACAGGTGATCTCTTTCGCTTGAATATCTAATAATAATAGCCTTTATTTTAGACAGTACATATTTAACTTAAATTATAAATCTAATAACTAAACTATTTCACAATTTATATTTCAAGTTATAAGCTATTGTGCAACGACAACCCTGTCTGTATGCCACTTATTGGCAAAGGCCTCCTCCAATTTCTTCCATTCCTCTCTATTAGTAGCAGTTCTCGTCCATGTGCTTCCTGCTACGGCTTTGATGTCGTCTATCCATCTTCTAAGTGGTCTCCCTCTTGTTCTCTTCTTGTCACTTGTGAACCAGTTAATTATTAATTTAAACCATTTTTCCTTGAATATCTATTGTACCGAAAATAAGCTTAACCTTAATGTTAGTAAGTGCTCAAAAGTTACATTCACCAGACCACCACCAGTGGTAAACATCCAATTTTATTTAATTACTCTTCAAACTATTACCAATTACAAGTATCTAATGCGATTAAAGATTTTGGTATTCTGCATGACTAAATTGTTGTTCGTTCGTCATACAGATTCTACAGTTTAAAAAAGCCTTGAGGTCTCTCGGTTCCAATATCCAGAGACTTCATAAACACAAAAACTCTTAAAATTCTATACTCACTTAGCTATTACTTTAATGTAAGGGTTTTCTTTTTTTATATTTAGCTTTTATCTGTGGAGACTTTTAATGGCGAATTGTTGCCACTTTTATAGTCTATGTTAAGTGTATAGCTGTAAGTTTCCCTAAGATTAATAAGTAAATAAATCATTGAGTATGGAATCCTTCCCTCCTATTAAGATACTTTATTTCCGTCTCTGCCGTCGTGCGTCTGAATTTGTTCGCTCAACTTTTGTTATTTAGTCTGTTCGAATTTGGAATGAGCTCCTCCCTCTCGAAATCAGGATGGTCAACAACAACAACAACAAAATCAACTTACAGAATCAACATCTACATAATTGTCATCTATTGTTCGTTTATATGTATTTAGGTGTATGTATAGTATGTATTATTTCTTGTATGTATAATAATTAGCTTTTTTACATTACTAGCTGACCAACGCAACCTCGTTTGCATCTTATTTTGCCCGTAGCGTGAAAATTTTCCCGTTTTTGAAACATTCTTCATTGGTGCTCCGCTCCTATTAGTAGTAGCGTGATGATATATAGCCTATAGCTTTCCTCGATAAATGGACTATCTAACACTGAAATAATTTTTCAAATCGGACCAGCGGTTCCTGAGATTAGCGCGTTCAAACAAACAAACAAACTCTTTAGCTTTATAATATTAGTATAGATTTGTATTTGATACATTGCCAGACATGTTTATTTTAATACCTTTTTGATTACAAAATGCATCTACTGCTTGTCTTCTCTGCATCACCCGATGGTTGACTGGTAGAGAATGCCTTAGGCATTAAGTCCGCCAATGCACCTAAAGTGCATGACGTATTAAATAAATTAATAAGCTGCATAAGTGAACGAATGTTCAATTTATAAAGATTTCAGTTGATTTCATGTGATTTCATTAAATACACGAGTGTCTGTGCTGTGTGTTGAGTGACTTCTCTCTTTCATAATTCAGATGGTAAATAAAGATGATCTTAAGTTGAAAATATGATAATTATAGCTACAGGGAATTCGTGACTCTCCAAATATGTAGCTCGAGGGTGTTGTAATTTTGTAATTAAACCGTTGGATATCGTTCAACATGAAATGTCAAGGGAATTGTGTTAATTTGATCATAGAACGTAAAAGTCTCTACCAATAATTAACAGTACTGAGTTCTATTATACTACCTAAGTGGATACAAATTGTTATTT
The DNA here is from genome assembly GCA_916048165.1 of Spilarctia lutea. Classification (NCBI taxonomy): domain Eukaryota; kingdom Metazoa; phylum Arthropoda; class Insecta; order Lepidoptera; family Erebidae; genus Spilarctia; species Spilarctia lutea. The sequence continues at coordinate 9,276,923 of OU696488.1, forward strand.
TTATGAGATCATTACGTACACTTATAAAGATTATGGTATGATTTGTTTCTTGAAATGACTTTATAGAAATGTCTTGCGATTATATAAGACTATAACCTTTCTATATTTTTCCATATTTTTTTTATTATATCCTTATAAATATATATAGATACGGACACAAAGAGCACCCAAACTCAGAATAACAGTTTATAGATCGCAGAAAGTGCACTCAATACTCAGTGTAGTAAGAATCGCGAAGTGATCACTTAAACCACTGAGCCGTTCGTACATTTCATACAAAAACGTACTAGGATTAGTTTACTAACAGACATACCTAAGTAAGATAGAACCTTATTTGTTAAGAAGACAATATTTGTGACATTAGAAGTCAAAAGTAAGAAGCAACTAACTTCACTAATTTAGAACTAGAATCGTAATGTCATTATGTTTATACATATGAAATTACAAGGTTTGAAAACTCTATTGACTGTAGGTATTACGTGGGGCAGGATGTAGCTTATTTTATTCTATTGTTCTTCAGTCTATTGCTATCTTTCCGTTCTTTGTTGAATTCGGTTCAGTAATTCCAACGTCAAGGACAAATAAGACAGAGAGTAGCTTAACTATTCACTAGCATATTTTACACGAAGATTAATTGTCAATGTCAATATGTCAATTAAAATGAAGTGAGTTAGCTTTCAAAGCGGATTTTTTATTTAGTACTACCCCAAATTATTAAAGCGCTTTACTGCACCCGTAAATATATAGACGAGTCACCAGGGGCGGATCTACCTATGAACTGAATAGGTTGCAGCTTAGGGCCCCAAGGAAATAAGGGCCGTTGTAAACAATAGACGATTATGGGAAGAGTCTAGGAGGATAGTCGTCAATGGGCGTCTAACTGTGACTCTTGTATTGCAGATGTCCTTGAACTCAATTTCTCTCAGAGTCTTACACTATAAAATTATTAATATAAAAGGCTCCCAGGTAATAAGTATTATTCCAGGGCCCTATTAATTTACGATCCTCTCCTGCGGGTCACGTCTAGATTGTAGTACCACTGTCAATGGCACTTAAAATTCAAGAGCGTTTGATGACGTTGGTGAATTACATACGTCTTGACTTTACATATACAAACAATATGATTTAACCATTTAATCGGAACAGGTTGGACATTGACACTGTATTTAACAAGTAAAAGTTTGAACAGGTTCCCAGACTTGCAAAATAGCAGTGCCCATGAAACAATCAGCTAAATTGTATTTGATTCGCTTTCCAATCTAATTATACGCATGCAACAGGCTGCAGTTATGAACAAGTATTGAAAATAAGAGTAAAAAAAGTAATTTAACTGTAATCTGAAGTCAAAAATTTCTATGTCTCTTAGAGGAAATTTGGAGGCGAAGGTTTTAGCAGGAGCAGTAATAAAACAAAGTTCAGTCGTGTCTTAGTAAACTGAAAGCTAACTCCGAACCTAGATTAGGAAGGAGATCTAACCGCCTCGGTGGCGCAATGGTAGTGAATGCGACTGCTGTGCTTGAGGTCTCGAGTTTCATTCCCGGGTCAGATCAAATGTTTGTATGATCTGCAAAAATTTTTGTCTCGGAGTTTGGGTTTTCTCTAAGTATATATGTATTAATATAAATTTTCTAGTACCCATAACACAAGCTCCGTTAAGCTTGGGATTAGATGGCGTTGTGTGTTAGATGTCCGAAATAAAAAATAATAATTTGCATCATAGCGTATGATATGAGCAAATATTTTTATCAATGAGTAAGATATCCCCATAGCAATTGTCTGTGGATTTATTTATACTTTAGTATATTTATTATCTTTGCCACGTCTCGTCACATGCTATAAAGGATTGATATAATCTTTATGATTTCTTATCACCGTATACCGTAATCTTACATAATAATAACGAAAACTCATATCAAGCCACTTAGCATTTTATCATAATACAAAGAATTACCTACTCGAAGTAACGGCGTTATGCGATAACGAATTTCTGTAACGAATGTATTTTTCTTTAACGATAAAATAAAGTATTTTTTGTCGTAATGACGTAGGAAAAGTGCCATGTTAATGTCACGCGCTTTCCTTATCACATTTAGTTTGAAGGTTTCTAGACTGCTTCTATCTATTGACGTGACAACGTCTTATAAATTGGTTTGCCGGGTGACACTTCAAGAAACTGCGTTACGCTCCGCTCACGTTATGCGCTCACAATGAGAGCGAGTGAGACGCACGCGTCCCTTCCACTCGGGCATGGTTAGCCCGCCTAAGAGCGAGAGAGACAGACATAAAAAGTGAAAGGCACGCGTCGAATTATATTTAAAACGTTAAAATTAATGTTTTAAATATAATTCTTTGTATAAATAAATGTTTTAAATTGTTACTATTATTTCATCCTTCTTCCTACTATACGAATGAATATTCACATTAAAATTATTTTACCACTCAAAGTCGTTGTCACGTAAAACTTTCGCCCGTATACCGACTTTACAGGCAACCAATTTTTTTTTTTATGAAATAAAAAATTAATTCACGTCTTGAGATGACCTACCATTTTTTTCTCTTTTAGAGCGTAAGACAATAGCGATGTTATGATATTTTCATAGTATATAAAGTCTGTGTGGTTATGTAGAGAAAAGGAGTGTTATTACTCCTGTTCATCCCAGGCATCGTAAGAGACGACTAAGGGACGCAACAGCAAACAAACCATATACAAACCCGTCTGGCTAATGTATACTACGCTAATAAACCAAAACCTTCTTTTTAGCTAGAGGCCAGAAGAAGCGCTCATAGCTCAGTTGCACTCCGTGATTCCACTGGAGTTGTGGCGACTTCCACATATAACACAACAATAACCTACTACAGCGCCATCTACCGAAGATACACCGAACTACAAAGTAACGCACTACACGGCGTAACTACAAATCCTGAATCGCGCAATAAGTAGTTCTCGCGCCGAATATCATAAATACAACATCCTAACATCAGCTGTCGGGCAGTGGCCCGCCAGGTATGATCATCTCGCCTGGTCGGAGGATCCTCCCTTTGCGTTGGAGGGGAGGAGGGGAACCTCACAGAAAACCAGTGTGAAACAGCGTTCGCGCTCCTCCATCCACCTTCCCTTCGCTCAAAGGCCGGCAACGCACTTGTGACGTCTCTGGTATTGCGGGTGTCCATGGGCGGCGGTAATCGCTTATCGTCAGGCGATACGTCTGGCTCCTATTCCATAAAAAGGGTAAGCAATGACAGCGCGGTCAGAATCTAGATGGTTGACCGCTGGTGGCATGTTAACATCAGCGTCTCCGTGATTCGAATGTAACGTTAAGCTGTCGGTCGCAGCGTGAGGCTTAGTTGGACGGCTTTGGGCGACTTAAAAACATCCAACGGCAAGATATCGTAGCCACAACTTTGTCTTGTCAGTCCCTAACACGCACTCGGCCAGTGTGGGGACGTATGGCCTTAACCCTCTTCTAAGAGGAGATCCGAGCCCAGCAGTGGGACATTATGGCTTAAAGTTTTTTCTGAATCGAGCCAGACCAAATAAAGCTCCCCATCGCTGAAGCATTTACTCATTGGATGGGGCGGTTTCTTTGCCACGTTTTAGTTAATGGAGCAGAAACAATCTGTATGGATTTCTTCTATTTGATAGCAGCCGTGAACGAGAGTTTATAAAATTGTAATATTGGACGTAAACACCAGACGTGAGAGAAAGGGAACGTTTTAGAACCAATTTTATACAGTAGACAATACTCTTAACATTTTATATTTCAAGGATGTAGATATGACCAAACTTTCGTATGATTTATTACTTTTGTGATATTTGTTTCGTAGATATTTTCGTTTCGTTATATGTGCGGTGATAGCGTGATATGTTAGTGATACATGAATGCCAATAAAATAGTTCGTTTTCTACGTGTAAATGGAGCTTGCCTTGTATTTGTATATTTTGCCTAAATTCGTCATTTATACAACTTTAAGGTTGTAATATTATTCTTTTGGAACCCACCATGCTCTCGACTCGCCTACTCTTTCGAAAAAGACTTTTAGAGATCCTTTTGTTTTGTTAGCAAGAAAGTGTATAATAATAATTTTGTTACACATTAAAAAACTACTGTTACTTATGAAAAATCTGTAAATATCATTTATTTATGTAATTGTGCAGTAAATAAAGAAATTTGCACGAGAAACCTGATTATATTTATTTTGTGCCTGTTGTTCTTTAACTAGGTACAATACTGTGCAATTTAAAATAACTACTTTATTTTAGACACATTAAATTCTAAGAATACGATGTGTTATTACATGCCATAAAGTCTAACCAAACCAAGTGGCGTGCAATTGGAGAGGCTTATATCCAGTACGACTGTGATAGGCCATGATGGTGATGATAAAGCCTAGAGATAAAGGACTAAACAAAACTAATGTATAACTAAATGGTGAAATTTACAAACAATCATCTGTGATTTTCCCAAAATAACCTTCGTCCTTTGGCATTTATCACACAGTACAGTAGCCTATTTTCATTGTCGAACTGCCTAAACAAAACAGCGTGACCTTATTGGAGAGGCGCCAAGTATGTCAAGCCACCTAAAGTTTATCGAAAATCGATAAGGAAGAGGAAAACATCCTCAAGCTAAATATAAAAGTTCGTTTAGTATTTTAGGAATCTCGACAAAAAGGATCCCTGAATTTTTGATTGTGGTACTTCATATATGTATACTAAAAAAATGCACAAAATTTTTATAAAATAACATATTCTTGTGCTTATTGTTATTTTTGGAGTAGGTATCAGGTATCAGTTAATGAATACGACAAACTGCCAGGCAATAATAATATGATAAATAAAAATACCCAATACCTACTCCAAAAATAACAATAAACGCAAGAATATTTTTCGTGCATTTTAGTACCTATCAGAATATTTTGTTTGAAGTCGGTTATTCTGTTATTTAAACTTGTTTATTCCAGAAAAACATTACATCTTTAAAATTTTTAGCCGTTAAAGAAAAGATTGAAAATCTTTCCAACTTCGTCTTTATTGTGACTTTACATCAAGTGCATTGCAAGAAAAAACTTCGACTCCCGACGACAACTAATGACTTAATTACCTTACCTGTGTCCCCTTTAAAAGATCATAAGAGAATACAGGCAAAGCTCCATATTCACCTTTTCTTTATTCGTGTTTGCAATATTCGCGGATTCAATCACTACACACAAAGGATAGGAATGATAAAAAGGATTCGGTATCCCTTGTAAGTGCGTCAGCCAAAGGACTAATAAAAAAGTTAAATATACTTTATTCCTTCTTCGTTTATGTAACTATACCTATTGTTAAATATCGGCTTTTCTTTGGTCATAAGGTTGGTATTTTTAAGAATGTAAACAAACATAATGTTAATGGAAATCAGTGTTATAACTCAATGAATAAAGTAAATTGTTCAATGCTGCCACATATGCAACTTTATCGCTAATTTATAATGTTCACTACAAAAATAAAACTTCCGATCGATAAAAAATCTGAAGATAAAATTAGGGCACTATTCAATATCTGTCTGAATTGAAGGTGCTTTTGCAAACTGCCAAGTAAATATCTTTAAAGTATTGCATAAGACTGACGATAATAATTAATCAATATAGTCGAATTTTTTTTTTTAATTTAACTGTTTTTTGTACACATATTGTTTTTATTTTCTCACCTTGGAACGTATCTCCTATAATGCCACATAAATTACCATCCCTTATTTACGTTTCTGTATTCGCGGCATATTTACGTAACGAGTCCCCGCGAAGAAGCTTTTACTGTATATAATAACCATGAAGAGAAACGTTTGGTAGTAACATCATCCTCTATGAAAATACAAAAAATATAGCTACTACTAAGAGTACTATTACTAACCTACTTAAGAGCTAAATATATATAAAACTTGCTTCATTTCACACTAATTACAATAAATAATAAATAAATATTCCGGACATCTAGCACAGCGTCATCTAGTCCCAAGCTAAGCAGAGCTTGTTTTATGGGTATTAGACCACTGATATAATTACTTGTATACTTTTTTTTTTGTAAATACATACATATTATACATAGAAAACACCCAAACGCCGAAACAAATATTTGCAGATCATACAAACATTTGGTCCGACCCGGGAATCGAACCCTAGACCTCAAGCTTTAGCAGTCGTATACGCTACCACTACGCCTCCGAGGCAGTCAAAGTCAAATAAGATAAATGGATATTTTAAAGGATATTTTATTACATAAACAAAACAAGTGTGAAGTGAAGATTTGTTAAGCTTTTTGAATCGACTACGGCGAAGCCAAAGGAAGGAGTAATAGTTTTGTAAATCATTGTATTGTTGTATGTTCAATCGTAGCGCTTAAACTACTGAAATTATTTTACTAAATAGGGTGTGAATAGATTCATAACACGGCACGGGTGCAATAGGTTATATATGTAGTTGTTTAAACTTTTTCTTGTTATTGGATTAAATAATTTAGATTGGTGACTAAATAAATAATAAATAAATAAATATTCCCGACATCTAACACTCATCGCCATCTAGTCCCAAGCTAAGCAGAGCTTGTGTTATGAGTACTAGACAACTGATATAAATACATATTTACTGGTTCTTTTTTTTGTAAATACATACATATTATACATAGAAAACACCCAAACTCCGAAACAAATATTTGTAGATCATACAAACATTTGATCCGACCCAGTATTTGACCCCGAGACCTCAAACACAGCAGTCGCTTTCACTACCACTGCGACACCGAGGCAGTTTATAACCGATCTATCTTTGGTAATTCGTTTTTTTCTTTTGTACACCATGAAAATATAGGTCTGTAGGTATTATCAAAAGGTACAAAGGGAGGACATCTAGTGTTTCTTTATAATTAACTAGCTGACCCACGCAACCTCGTTTGCGTCTTCAATTGCCCGTAGCGTGAAAATTTTCCCCGTTTTTGAAACATTCTTCATTGGTGCTCTGCTCCTATTAGTATTACCGTGATGATATATAGCCTATAGCCTTCCTCGATAAATGGACTATCCAACACTGAAAGAATTTTTAAAATCGGTTTAGTAGATCCCGAGATTACCCCCTACAATTTAACAAACACACAAACTTTACTTCTTTATAATATTAGTATAGATATAAAAACAGCACAATCTCATTCTGGTTTTTGTAAATTAAAATGACAACATTCTTCCATACTTTAAAGGTCGATTGCAGTTTAGTTTATTAGACTCAAAAGTAATAAAAGAAACGTATTATGTTATAGATGTGTACATATTATGTTCGAAATAGAGGTTTATGATGATGACTGATGATGATGTACAGACAGATTGAATAGACAATTTAAAAGTTATATTTCTTTAAAGGAAAAATTCTATAAGATCACTTTGTATTGAGTCTGTGTGTCTGCAGTATCGCACTCGGATTACGAAGAACAACAGCTTTGGCTTAGCCGAATCTTAAATTAAGATTCCGCTCACGTGAATACCGTATACTGCAAAAGGTAGTCTCTATTGGAAAATCAACGACTTTGAAGATGACCCTAATCGCTAAACGCATTTACTAATTGTTAATTGCACGCCATTTAATTGTTACCTTACGTGGAAACATGTACAAAATATATACATAAATAATTAGATTTTTTTCTTTAAAAAGAAATCTCTCGCATTTGGTATAAATTCTGTGCCGCGTGGGAGTTGTAAACATAAACGAAACGGGTACAAAAAACACTCAGACTCAGAACATTAATTTTTGAATCACGTAAGTGTAGGGTTTGAACACATAATACTCAGGGCAATAGAAAACGGTGTGGCGATCGTTTAAGCAACTACGCTGTACGTCCAGTCAAAGCTATTTAAATTCTTGTGACATAAGAGATTTTGGTATAAAAAACAGGAGACCTAAAAACCATATTATATAAGTTAACAAGTCTTTGATTCGTGTTCAATTATCTTATGCAATCTCGGCTAAACACTTTCCAGCATCATTTGGTCTCTTTTGTCGTTTAGGTTATGTTATCTAACTAAGCAAATAATATTTTGGAAAAACAATTGTAGCTTTTACAATTCACATCACCGCATTAACCGCCTTTAACAGTCCTCTGCGAGACAGAAGTTTCTACTTACAAATGAGGCTTGTACCTATAGGGTATATCCTATTTATTTATTTTTTTATTAAGTAGTATGCAAACGAGCAAACGTATCACCTGATGGTAAGCAATTACCGCCGCCAATGGACACCCGCAATACCAGAGGCGTCACAAGTGCGTTGCCGACCTTTGGGGGATGGGAAGGGGGATGGGGAGGGGTTGGGTATTACAATACGCATAGGATGAACAGGGATGGTAACACTTCGTATTCTTGATCTGTCACTACACAGACGATTGTGCAATTCACTTAGATAGTCAATCTGTTACACTCTCAAATCTAACACGACCTTCAATGAACTCGCGCCTCGGCTTAAGTAATACGACTGATAGTTACAATATATATATGTTATAGATAGGTATAAAATTGTTGGATTTTTTTATCCATAGGAAACTGGACTGATACCAGTTAGTTTTGAATAAGGTGATCAATTTCTAATTGTCAACAATGATCCGTTCGTATGGTGGTATTCTAATTGAAAGTAGTAGAAATAAGTTGGATACAGATATAGGTTATATAAATAATAATTATAATAATTGACATTCGTATTATTTGAATGAGAGACTGTTGTTCCATTGGCTAAAGATCCTTGCCGTCTTTTATTTTTTGAAGTGAAAACTTCTTAAGCGGCGCTGTGTACTTTTTTTCCAAAAAAGTACACAGCTGTTGGGTAAAAATGTATAAACTCGCGTCAGGTCACGTGACCTGATCGAAAATTCGTAAGACGAATGGAGAGAGGACGTATAAACTCGCGTCAGGTCACGTGACCTGATCGAAAATTCGTAAGACGGATGGAGAGAGGACAGGCGGCGCAGGGCGCTTGCGCGAATGTTCGTGTGGGTATTTAATATAAATTGTCATGTTTGTGTACGATAGCGCAATAAATGAATATTGTATTCCACCACATAAATAATAGTACTTTTATACTGATAATGAAAGCAATTCGTACAAAATTATTCTCTAACCATTCCAAAATATCAAAAATGCACAACGTTAATATTCAAGTTTTCACTTCTGCCGGCACTCCCGGAGTGCAACCCGTCGAATTTTTTTTTTATTGTGCCAACACAAACAAACGAGCAGACGTATCGCCCGATGGTAAGCGATTACCGGCGTCCATGGACATCCGCAACACCATGATTTGGTCTTTGGATGTGGTTTTAGTTATGATAATAAAGTTTAAATTGTGAAGATATGAAATTGATCAAAAAGGGTAGGTACATTTATAACAACCTTTGGAGCCAATTATCCACATAAAAGATTATGTCGATCGTTGCCATTGTTATTAGTTCCTTATGTAAACAAACCAATCACCTAATTCAACTATCACTTCATCGACACTCAGAGAATTGTGATTACAGTAAGTGTGTTACTTGTTTGAAACTATTTTTGTCACAAAACATGGTAGGCTCGCAATTATTGCGTAACCAAAGAAGAAACATGAATCGAATCTTAAACTGCAACTTGTCTGGTGTAAGAGGGTTTTATTTACAAAACAGTCTAATGATATGGAAAAAAAGAAAGCTCATTGACTAAGTACATATTTATATACATTACAAAATAATAATATTACAAGTATCTATATTTTTTGCGATTTATGTTATCATTTATTTAGCTGGTATTTTCATGTTGATTTTTTTAAAACTATTTACATATTTTTGAAAAAAGAACTGCAAGAAGTCTTGATATCATGATCAGCACATTGCAGTCCTCTGCTCGATATGGGCTTATCTCATTGCACGCCCCTCTGATCGATTTTCTACTCGCCTCCCTTTCTTGCCCGCCATCTTGCCGTATGAAACAGGAAAACTATTATTTTGATGAAGAATAGTTATAATTTAATCTTGTCTGTGGTTTATGATGAAGATCTTCGTAGAAATTATGAACCCGGTATTGCTGAATGCGGATCTAAAACCAGTTTGCGAATTACACAATAACATAGCTGTATATTTACGATAAAGTACAATAATGTGTCATAACCACAAGTAGTGGAGGTCGTTAGACAGAGCTCGCTGTACCTTAGCAATTAATTATAATTTTTATAATACATATATGTATATTATATTTATATATATATAGCTGACCCGACAAATCATGTTTTGCAATAGGTGAGTCACTCTTATCATTTAGGGTTATGAAAAATAGATGTTGGCCAATTCTCAGACCACACAAAATTTCATAAAGATCGGTACCGCCTTCTTCTTCTTAAATATAAAATCAATTGCTATTCGTTTGTCTAGCTAAAACTCAAGAACGGCGGGGCCGATTTAGCCGAATTTGGTTTCAAAATGTTTGTCGTAGTCTAAGGAAGCTTTAAACGGTAAAAATTCAAAATAGCTTGAAAATCCAAATGTCACGTGTACGAAGTAGCAAGCACAGCTAGTATCAGATAAATTCTTAACAATTATATATTACAAATTTAGAATGCTATAAAAATTCGTAACTTATAACAAATGTATGTAAAATATATGTACCTCTATTATGAATTAAAGTAAAAAACAATGAATATATTCATCATATTTACATACAAGCGTAAAAAATCCTCCGCATAGCTATCCGCTATCCGCTAGCACTCGCAAGAGTTAGAATTTTCTGTGTTAGAAAAAAGCCGACTTTCTGATCACGATAAATGTCGATCATTTGCCTAGCTAGTTGCTTAAACATAGCACAAACACTCGGACCCCAAACGGTTCAAAAATGTAATTACGTACTAATTTTTGTTACATAAAATAAGAGCCAATCACAATTGAAAACAGACTCAGGCAAATTTTTTATACATTTTATCTTTCGGACATCTGACACACAACGTCATCTAGTCCCAAACTAAACGTAGTTTGTACTAAGGGTACTAGATAACTGATTAAAACACATATATACTTTTTTTGTTTGTAAACATACATATTATATATAGAAAAGACCCAAACTCCGAAACAAATATTTGCAGATCGTACAAACATTTAGTCCGACCCAGGAACCACTGCGCTACCAAGGCAGTTGCGTGAGTCCGTTAGTTTTATTACAATTTTAATGTCTTAAGTGTGTTTAATAGATTTCTATGTGTGTTAGTCAAAAATTTATTGACGTCTTCTGTAATTTCCATGTATCTCAGTTATAATTTTCAGCCAATTGCCGTCCAGTATCATACTCTACACTTCGTTTGCCTAATCGCGTTATCTACTCTGGCACCGTCTCGTGTATGAACCCAAAATTTGTAAACGTCTTGTTGTACCATCTTGTATAATTGGAAAGGTTTTGTGGTTTAATGACCATCCGCCTGAGAATGTACAAAAACCGCAAAGTTAAGCAATAATTTGCTAATTAGCTTATAACTTCTTGTTTACACTCTAGTTGAGATTTATTTTAATTTAAAGATATATATGTAACATATTCTTTATTTTACAAGAAAAAGTATTACACAATCTAGATATGTGTACACAGAAACTGTACAATGGCTGTATCACAGCCTTACAAACAAATAAGATGGTATGTAGGTACTATGTTACAAAAAAAATGTAGATAACTTTTCATAAAGAGAAGTGTCTAACATAGTATTTCCATTCATTCATCTAAGCCCAAAAACCAGTTCATTCAGCTGTTCTTAATAATATTGTGGCTTGGATCGACGCTAGTTGGGTTATAGGGGTCAACAATTCATTTGAAGCTTGTATGTTAACGTTGCCGCCTTCCCCTCCATCCTAAGGGTCACTTAGATCCCTGGTAACCTAACACACTCATTAAAAAGAATCAGAATCCAAGAGTGTCACCATACTACATACATCGGACCCCCATAACCCAGTGAACTAAATTTGAAAATTGAACGAATACTCTACTTAAGATCACTGACTTCTCTAAAACAATTGCCACAGGTGTGCATGACTGACCGCCGAGGCAGATAGCTTCGTGTTCTGTAACGGAGATGTCCAGATGTGATCCAGTTTTCATAGAATAACTCGTACATGAAAATTATGAAGATGCCTTGATCATTTTGATCTTTTTGTTGAGTTTGTGTCAAAATATATTTAAAAATACATAGATTACGCATGTTCGATACTGTGTACCATTATCTCACAAGGTCGTCTATGTTAAAAATCTATTTTAAACTACATCCTCTCGTTAAAAATACATTTTTTTTTTATAAGCATGTTTTTAAATACATATTGAAGTAGGTTATAACTGAATCGTAATTTCTAAGTTGGGATATTACTCTAGGTTATCACTTATTTTGGATTATCAAAGAAATTTTCAGGTATTAATTAATTCGCACTGCACGGTTGGCCGAGTGTTATGGGTTAAAATCTATCATGAGACCAAACTTTGTATGATCCGCAAATTGTTGTTCTGAGTCTGGGTGTTCTTTGTGTTCGTTCCACGTATATTTATATAATCCCCACCACACATGATATATGTTCCTAACGAGGGAGTTGTGATTGAAAAAAAAAATTATAAGACTTTGATTGCACAGACCCAGCGTGTCCTCATTTATCCTGAACAAAACACAGCACCTGAAATCATTGAATACCGTTGGTATCTGCTTCTTTCATACTCCTAAACCATTTTACTTTAGTGGTTTTCATGGACAGAAAGATTGTCAATAGATGAATATTAATCACAACCTGCAATGTTGCATGTGCTCTGTCTCTGTTTAATTCTATTGACTCCATTTTAGTACATGTTAATAAATCAATAATAATAAATAAATATTTTGGACATCTAAGACACAACGCCGTCTAGGCCCAAGCTAAGCAGAGCTTGATTTATGGGTACTAGACAACTGATATAAATACATATATTTGTAAATACATACACATTATAGCGTGGGCAACCGTCAATCTGATGGAGATCACGTGAAGCAGTTGGATGCAGGCAGCGCAGAATCGATTGTTGTGTCAAATCTTGAAGCTATTGAAGTAGACGTCTTTCGATTGAGTTAATGATTACGATGACGAATATTTACACTTTTTCAATGTAAATATTATCTTACGTATTTGAGCACCAAGGTTATTGGCGATACAGGCATTTTTAACCGTATCCAAAGTCGCAAAAGAAGGGCTCACATTTTCATATTTTGTTTCATTATTATTTAATGTATTTGATATTTCAATGCATTTCATTTGATAGGTGAATAAGTCAATATACGTTTGTGATATTTGAAGATATGTGTATACAAACTTAAAGTGATGTAAGTGTATATACGTATAAACCACAATTTGAATTATGAATCTTTGCAGTTGTTTGATTACGAGTATATGATGTGCCGCATAATTATGAGGATTAGGTATGTATTATGGAAGCTTATCGTTATACTCAAGACGTATGTGATGTGATTAATATATACAATGTTTCATTTATTTCTGTCCTTTTGAGTGTTTTAACTTAGCGTTGGTTGTAAAGTTAAATAGAGTGTTCGAAGGAATCGTTTGTTCTATACTATACATGCCGCAACATCGTTTCAACGGTAGAACTTTCATTCCCATCACTTATTTGGTTGGCAAACCACAGCTGAGCGCTTTTCGAGAAACTGCTTCACACAGTCTATGAAACAAATCTGCCTGCGGTGTTTCTGGACAGATACGACCTTTAAGGAAAGAGGTTAACCGACTGCTCGTATGCTCCCTCTAATTTTAAAAACTATATATATATAAATACTAGCTTTTGTAAAATAATTTTCAAAATCGGTTCTGTAGATCCAGAGATTATGTCCCATAACCTCGCAAACTTTATCTCTTTTTAACGTTACCGTAATACTCACTTGTTCAGATTTTGTTACGTCCTTTGGGAAATTTACAATAACATGAACGATTGGATGAGAGCGAGTTATAACATATCTTATCTATACGCTATACACGGCGGTAATCGCTTACCATCAGGCGATACGTCTGCTCGTTTGCCCCCTACTCCATAAAAAATATATATATATGTTTTAACACGGTCACTCTAGCCCGATCGCTCGTGTTATTGTAAATTTCCCAAAGGTCGTCGTAACAGTCAAGCGATTATCCTTTCTTAAAATCATGTCAATGGTCGCCAACTTGAGACTTGGATTCCAGGCGCTATACCTTACATATGTAAACAATATCTATCAATTACCTATTCAACCTACGCTTTTTTTCCATACCACCATAATTCAAAACTTCTTAGAATCGGTAGGCTTGACAGTAAGAGGTTTGGATGTCGTGACAACTGTTGTTCCCGGATCCCACCCATCTCAGGCTTAGAGTGGTAGTGTACCGTGTAGTTTTAAAAAGATAGGTCAGCTGTAAAAAGTCTGTCTTCAAAAAACCTTAATTAACTTTAACGTACTAGTAGTAGGAGAGCTGGCACCAATTTTTGGGTAGGTATTTGAGGCAAGCTGAAAACTTGTCAGATACCTCTCCTATTATATCCCAACTCGGGACTGCAGACCTGGCTGGTGAGTAGCGGGGCTAAATAAAACCACAAATTTAAAAAAAAAAATTTTTTTCTTCTCCAAAAATATATTTGAGGCACTACGCAATGTATATATGTTGCGGTGTAATATTTAATGAATACGAAAAAAAATAAGCCAGATAATTTAATCGGGGTTTTAACATTGCCAGACGCGTGCAAAAATATTTTGCAAAAAATTATAAAAAAAGTTTTTGAGGCAGTTTTAAATTTTAATGGAGTGTTATTTATAACTAAAAAATAAGATTCCCAAAAAGACAGATCACTTCGGTGGGGCTTTCTACCTGCCAGGTGATCAAACAAATCATGAATTGGTACGAGCCTGTAGTGCTATAGACAAGCTGTAGTGTGAGAGAGAGCGCATAACGACAGCTGTCTTCGTTCTTGCTTGCCGCGTTACTATTGTCTCTGGTGGTGCCACGTGACTTACAATAACCCATTAGGTTTCTAGTTAATATTTTGGAGTAAAAATATAAAATTTTCTGAATTTGTACTAAAAACATTTTGCATAAAAGGGATTGTATTGATTTATGGACGTTAAAGGGACATATTTTTTGTGATTTCTTTTTAATTTTCAAGAATTAGTTATTTTGCCAGATTTAATGCGAATTTGAACGTAATAAACTGTTTAAATATTTGATATTTCCGCAGAAACATTTATTTTTTGAAGAGAATAAAAAAAAAATATTTTTTCAACAATTTTTGTTCCAAAAATTTTTGTACAGGATTTATATTATTACCCCTACATTCAAAACTAAAACTTGATTTTTTTTCTCCGGGCAGTATTCTAAATCAAAATTTATACGGATTTTTTTTTTTTTATCTTAAAATTAATAAGGGTTACGTATTAAAAAAAGCAATCATTAAAATAAGTCACGTGACCTCGCCAGAGCCAATAGTAACGCGGCAAGGCTTGTCTATAGCACTACAGGCTCGTACCAATTCATGATTTGTTTGATCACCTGGCAGGTAGAAAGCCCCACCGAAATGATCTGTCTTTTTGGGAATCTTATTTTTTTGTTATAAATAACACTCCATTAAAATTTCAAGCTGCCTCAAAAACATTTTTATAATTTTTTGCAAAATATTTTTGCACGCCTCTGGCAATGTTAAATCCCCGATTAAATTATCTGGCTTATTTTTTTTTCGTATTCATTAAGTATTACACTGCAACATATATAAATTGCGTAGTGCCTCAAATATATTTTTGGGGAAGAAAAAAAAAATATTTTTAAAATTGTAGGGGTTGATTTAGCCCCGCTACTCACCAGCCAGGTCTGCAGTCCGGAGTTGGGATATAATAGGAGAGGAATCTGACAAGTTTTCAGCTTGCCTCAAATACCTACCCAAAAATTGGTGCCAGCTCTCGGACCATAGGTGGTTTTCTGCAATAATCTTTTATTTTAGATGTAAAAAAATATACGACTGAACTTCCTTTTTCAAATAAAAATATCCTTAGGCATTTTAGGATATTTGGAAGTAACTAGCTGTTACGTTATCTTACTTGTACATATGTGTGTCAATTGTATATATCACACTGCATAATATATTTATTACTTAATTCCTGTTTTATTATTAGGCGCAATAATACGATTAAGATAAAGTAAGAAAATATTTTTAAGAATTATAACCATACATAATATATATATTCTCAGCCTCTATTTTTTATATTCAAGATGGTATAGTTACACATTTAAAGAATATCTCAGATATATTAAGAAAACTGAGTAAAGTTTAGAGCACAGGGAAATGACTTAGATATGATTCATTGAATCCAAAATATTCTTTAATTAAATAAACTTTAATATTTTATGAACAATTAAATTCATAAAATATTTGATACTCACTTGACGTACAGATTTTGTTGCCAATTCATGAAATAAAAATTGAATGGCTACCTGAACGAAACTTCAATTTACCGAAACAGTTTTAAGACTGCATTTTGCCTAAAAGCCTGCGCAGGCACGGAGTTGTGCGAGCGCACCGCACAGAGAATCAAGTCGTAAGACTACAAGCGCCGCATAGTCCAACCGAGTCGCTCTTTGACGACGCACGCGCATTTGCTGATATCGCTCTTCGTATAAAAAGGTACGCGGACGGCGCGTATTTCATTCACAAGCTCGCCTTCTCCTTGAAGGGTCTTTATTGTTTGTTTACTTCGACTTTAAGTTCCAAAATGGCTGATTCGGATGTGGTCTTAACACACGGCCATGACGACACCGAAGGCGTTCTTGTTGCCAAGGGAGTCAGTATGGTTGTTCTTTTCTTTGCCTGCATGATTTGTGGTATCATACCATTGTTGTTGGCGAAGAAGTTTAACTGGTTATCAGCTACCGATGCCAGGAACCTGAGATCAAGTAACAAGGTTGTGATGGTTCTATTGGCGTTTGGTGGGGGTGTTTTGCTCTCTACAACCTTCATGCACCTGATACCAGAAATCGAGCACAATGTGTGGCACCTGCAAAGTGAGTACCTTTTTTTTATCTTTTTAAAATTATTTTCATTATCCCCTTACGTACCTATTAATAAAAGAATAGATTTACATGATATATAAATCATTGTTTATATTTGTTTTTTGCACATTTGTTTTTAATAATTCGCTATAAGTCTCATTAAGTAGATTATACATATGTCGCGTAGCTTTTTTACTTCTGCCTTCTGTCTTTCTTGAAGAAAACACATTGTCAAAAATAGAGTTCTAATGAAATTATGAATGTCAAAACAATGAAAACTATTCTATAACAGAGAAAAACTATTTCTTGAATAGGAGTATCCTCCCAATATTTCTATTGGAGGGAAAACTTAAGCTTACGGATTTATACTTTAGGAATATCTAAACAAAATATCTCCGTTTAAATTCGTTAATGTGTAAATTCTTAAAGTTAACAATAGAGAGGTTTAATAATATATAAACCTTTCTATTGTTAAGCTTAACATTCAATAATAAAAAAAGTTTCGTAGCTGGTTGCGTGCAAAGCTATTTTCTAATAAATTACTTTTCCATTTAACGGGTGTGACTTGTGAATATTTTTCCGAAAACTCTTTCATACCTACTTATACAAATAGTAGTCACATAAAAGCCTTTGGAAATATTATTTTTATCACTTTAATGAGAAAAACAACGAATGCTATACATGACTTAGGTGCAATCTCATCTCAAAACGTTCAAAGGAATGATGTTAGTTAGATATTACAAAATGATTAATGTAAAACAAAAATACATAATCATTTTGTAATAATAATTAAAAATAAATCAGGTGTGGGCATATGACAGTGACCTTCAATTGTTTCTGAACATTATGTGTATATTCGTTGATCACGAATGCCTTGAGATTATTTATTTACATAGTTTCTTATATGGTCAAAATATGTAAACACTTTTAAAGGTCAATGCGACAAAACAAAAATAAATGTAAATTGTATTTAAGCCTCTATCAAAGTTTGTACTTTAATCATAGTACACTGCTAGATATCGGCCACTCTAACTCTTTTCTAGTGAGGTATTATATTTATTTATATGATAAAAATAGGCTATTTATACATATGCTGTCTGCCCCGGTGGCGTAATGGTAGCGTATGCGACTGCTATGCTTGGGGTCTCGATTCGATTTCGATTCCCGGGTCAGACCACATGATCTACAAATATTTGTTTCGTAGTTTGTGTGTTTTCTATGTATAATATATGTATTTACAAAAAAATGTATTTAAGTATTTATATCAGTTGTCTAGTACCCATAACACAAGCTCTAGATGGCGTTGTGTTAGATATCCGAAATATTTATTTATATTTTTATTATTAAAAAAAACATTTTACAAGTAAAATTGTATCAAACTATGTAGTTGGTAGTTTTCTAGCTACGTAACACGAACGGTTTAATAAAATTTAGATTTTAATAAAGTTCTAAGAGCATTTAATTTTAACCTTTAACATTAAATTACTTTTTTGTAGGATATTAAGTTTACCTTTGATATAATTATCTACTATTTTATCTATCCGTTGAATTTAAAGGTTTTAATTATAAAATTGTCTAAGTCTCTTTGTGATTAGAAATCTCAGGGTCACTGATATCAATTTATTAAATAGTACAAGGATATTATTATCTTCTTATAAACATTTATGAATTTTTCGTTAAGCTACACAGGGCACTACTGCTGTGGGGAAGTTTTTCATTAGTTCTTTGAAAATTCGCGAACGTATTTGTTTTCATCATCGTCTTATCTCTAGCCCGTGAAGCACCCGGGTGCAATCATTACTCTAGCGTCCTTATGTAAGCTTAGCTCCCTTCAGTAAGTTCGCAGATTCAATAAATGTACCGGGGCCGGTGCCTCTAACACTGCTGCGCCCGAGTGCATCGCATTCCCTGCACCATAGGTAAAGACTCCTGTGTATGTTTGTTAAGTCCCCGACACAGGATTTATTCTTAACGCAGGAGTTGTCTTTAAAAAACAAAACAAAAAGGAATAATATACTCAAAGGAATTTAATAATAAATAAATAAATATTTCGGACATCTAACACACAACGCTATCCAGTCCCAAGCTAAGCAGAGCTTGTGTTATGGGTACTAGACAACTAATATGAATACATATATACTTTTTTTTTGTAAATACATACATATTATACATAGAAAACACCCAAACTTCGAAATAAATATTTGTAGATCACACAAATGCTTGGTCCGACCCAGGATTTGAACCCGAGACCTCAAACACAGCAGTCGCATTCACTACCATTGCGCCACCGAGGCAGTATTGTATTTACAATTAATTTTAACACTTCGTACAATATATGACACTTTTGCAAAACAAATGAATGTGATTTGTCAAGTCAGCAAGTAATATTATAATTATTTGCATTCGCGAATATGAAAAGTGCTAAATATCCGACCTCACTGGTAGGTCCTATGCTTAAAACTAAATTATCAGCTCTATATCTTCCAGAACTATTACTACTACTATAAAAATTGCGTTAATGATTACCTCATAAACTACGCGTTGGACTTTACCAATACAAGGTTGCGGTTATTAATCTCATCCATTAATTACCTATATTTACCCACTTCTTATTTAATCATACACCTTAGATGGTGCATTACTTGCACTCAGAGCGAGTGATACGATGCGGATGATAGTATAAAAACCAGATAAATGTGAACCTAAATCACATTAAGTTCCACAGAATACTTGTTTTTAGATAGCTCATATCCTATCATAGTCTCAGAAAGTGATTCTCGAAGATTTTTGCGGCTTTTCCTTGTTTGACGAACTCACTTGAACGTATACATTGAAAACGCCCCAGTCAATACGGTACAACATAAACGCAAAAATGGTAACATGTAATAGACCAACAAAATAATGACTTGATTTCTTTACGTTCTGAGAATCCGTCAAACGTCAGTATTCTTGTCTAATACAGTATTCTAAAAATTTTGATTAATTTCCAAGATGTTTAAAATATAATTGAAACGGATTGGTTTTGATAGAAGTCGTAAGAGACGAAGGAACTTTGAACTGATGCCTCGACACACCGACTACGACGTATAAAAAAAAGAGATTCCTAATAGGATTCTCATTTTTTTTCGATATAGGTAACCCTAAAGTCCCTCAAATAGTACTTTCTGCCCATAAAAACCTACATTGCTTTACGTTAAATGTTTCAAGGTCCAAATACTGAGCTCAGTCAACTCTCATTAGAATGTGTGAATTGTCGAGAGGACATTATCTAATGGTTGTGCAAGAACTGTCGACATGTACATATGATAGTTCGCCTGCATCAACTGATGTTAACACAAATGTTACGTCTTATTTTTTTTATTAGACGCACCTACGTTTAATTTTATATAATCTCTTGTTTATATATTAATTCCAATTCTATTTATAGTAAGTCAGTGAACTACTACCCGGTTTGTATAATTTAAAACTATTAACCTTCACTATCAAATCATATTATAAATCCAAGCCCTTATGCGAGTCTGTCTGTTTGTTCGCAATAAACTTAAAAGCTACTTCACGGATTCGTTATACGGTTTTTATTTATAGAAAGATTCGTTCTTAAAGACGGTATTCATGTATTTGTGAAAATTTTGAGTTTATTATAGCATATAGTATAGCTAAAATATAACGATATCTGATGTAGATGTCTGAAAAAATTAAGCAGCACTCCTCAGAGAAACATTGGTTATGGTGGTTTTTTTTATGGTGTAGGGGGCCAACAAACAGACGTATCACCTGGTGTTAAGCGATTACCGCCGTCATGCATGCATGGACACCCGCAACACCAGAGGCGTCAACAGTGCTGCCGGCCTTTGGGGGATTTGGAAGGGAATAGGAGAAGGGGTGGGGTATGAGCCTCCGGTATCCTCACTTACTCGGTAAAACACAGCGCAAGCGCTGCTTCACACCGGTAAAACGAACCCTATAAACGCTAAAACTGAATAGTAAAACGTATTTTCTTATAAGGCCCAACAGGCCTAACCCTAAAAGAATATAAATACATATAAAGATTGTTGATGGTGATATAATTGTTCTAAAAACCCATTTTTTTCTAGAGTTAAAAATCTAAACACTTAAAATTTCGGGTTCTGATAAGAAGAGTAATGAGTTTTTAATTAAACTAGTGTAATAGGTATCATTAAAATCCATCTCATAGTGGTGTTTTTTAGTTTTATATTTGCTGGTACCTATTGAAAATAATATCACACGCAAGACAGATTTCATGTAATTATGTAAATAAAGTACCTTTTTTATAAATAAACATAAACTAATTTATGTAAGCATATGTATAATTTCAATTGGGGTCAAATACTGTATCTCACTGCTGTTTAATTATAATACCTTTACACACATGAAAGCAGTCTGATTACCAATATTTATTAGTTCACTACTGGAGATTGGCCTCTCTTAAAAATGGAGATTTAGACCCAAAATAACACGCTGGTTGAACAGGTTAATGTAAAATTTTATATAAGTTTTTCTTCTCCTTGCAGTGCTGTCGTCCTGCATGGATTTCCTTATGATACATAATGGGTTATTAGGGGTTTTAACAGTCCGTATCCTTAATCCATTAATCACACGAATTACGTAAACAAACAGATACAGGTATCGTGTCTTGCAGACATGCATCAGACTGCACGTTATGTTAGAACAGCTCACGCATTACTTACATGAGGAGTACCGAGCGTTAGCTAAACAATTAACTTATTACCAATTCAATGAAGGGAAACACAGAACCAGAGCGACACACGCGCATCGAATCATAACATTAGCGTCGGTATTCTCTTGGTACGAACTCCAATACACAGCACTATAAATTTATTATTTACTAGCTGAACCATGCAACCTCGTTTGCGTCTTCTATTGCCCATAGCGTGAAAATTTTCCCCGTTTTTTAAACATTCTTCATTGGTGCTCCGCTCCTATTAGTATAGGCCTGATTATATATAGCCTTCCTCGATAAATGGACTATCCAACACTATATACATTTTTCAAATCGGACTAACGGTTCCTGAGATTAGCGCGTTCAAACCAACAAACAAACAAACTCTTGAGCTTTATAATATTAGTATAGATTTCATATTCTAAATAAGTACGTAAATCTATTCGTCTTTCTATTGGTTTAGAATTTAATGAATAACGATCACATTGCATTAAATACCCTTAGGTTTTTTCCTTGCCCTTTTGTTATGTCCCTAATAATACAAAGACTTAGTTTTAAAATCCATATTTTTTTTATTACATTTCGTATTAATGCTATGGTTCATATGAATTTGTCTTTTAAAGACTTAAGGCTTAATAATTACTCTATTAGTACAAAAAGAATCATTCAAATCTGACAAACAACTCTTTAAGCATTCATAAATTGATACCTTTCTAATGATTTTTCTTCAAATTCTTGAAGAAACTTGAATTTAGAAATATATAACCAAAAAGTGCAGTTAAATGAAAGAAAGAACATCAACATGTATTAGTATTTAAGTGCACAAATAAATACCATAATATTGTAGATATTGTAAAATACATATTAGTATTCAAGTGTGATCAGACAATTACTAATGTGCTCTGCGTTTGTTCGGCGGCCTTCCTCAATGCTACCACTCGACAATTGTTTCTTTTACTCATATGCATAGAATAGATTGCCTATAGAGCCTCGTATAAAATATCATACTTTTGTCTTTTGTGTATTGTTAGACTTGCACTCGTATAAAGGAATGTGTAACCTAAAAATATAATACTCCTAGCTAACTAGCGCAGTTTCGTATGCGTCTCGTAAATAATATAAATGTTGCCTATTAGTAGTTGTATGATGTTATAGACCCCTGTAGATGGTTTTTTTAATAAATAGTGGGCAAACGAACAGGCATCACCTGATAGTAAGCGATTACCGCCGCCCATGAACACCCGCAACACCAGAAGCGTCACAAGTGCAATGCCGACCTTTGGGTGATGGAATGGGGGAGGGGTTGGGTTGGGCCTCCGTTATCACAGTCGGTGAAACACAGCGCAAGCGCTATTTCACACCGGTTTTCTGTGAGACCGTGGTATTACTCCGGTCGAGCCGGCCCATTCGTGCCGAAGCGTAAACTCTCCCACGAAATAATCGATAAATGCTAAAATAATGTTTTATTTAAATCAGCATTTTTCGAGATTAAGGCTTTCAACCAAACGAAAAAAGACTTCAGGTTTATAATATTGGTATAGCCGTGTTGATAATTGCATACTGCATCGCAACTGACATACTTACGAATATTGTTTACGTGTGAGTAGTAGCTATTTCGAGTAGGATTTTTCCATATACGTATATACTTACTTACTTCGCTGGCTCAACGACCCAAAGTGTGTCTTGACCTCCGACAGTAGAATGCGCCATTCTTTCCTATTCTGTGCCATCTCAGACCAATCGGACACTTTCATCTCTTGCATATCTCTGGCAACCTCATCTTTCCAGCGGTATCTAGGTCGTCCCACCGGCCGCCGCCCGATGGGCTGCCCAAGGTATGCTCTTTTAACGGCTCGATCCTCACCCATTCTTTCGATGTGGCCAAGCCAGCGAAGTCGGGCAGCTTTTATTTCCCCGATTATGTTTGGCATTGACACTAGGCTCTCTATCTCTCGGTTGTACCGCTGTCTCCGCTCTCCATTTTCTCCAACCGTCGGTCCCAGAATCTTTCGCAATATCTTGCGTTCTGCAACTAAGAGTTTATCTTCCTCCTTGATCGTTAGTGTCCAAGTTTCACATCCGTACATCAAAATCGGTCTGATCACTGTTTTGTAGACGTGGATTTTGGCTGTCCTGCTTATTAACTTGGAAACCAGTACTTTGTGAAGAGCTGCGGTACATCTTAGTGCGTTGACAATGCGGATGTTTATTTCCTCCTCCCTCCGATTGGTGTCCGTAACCGTACACCCGAGATACTTAAATTTATCTACACCTTTGTAGGTTGTGCCATTTATTGTAAGGTCTTTTCTCTGGTCTCTATTGTCCTTGTTTCTCTTCATATGGAGGTATTCAGTCTTTTCACGACTGATTCTGAGACCCACCGATTTCCCTTCTTCCTCCAATACTTGTACCATGCCTACAACTTCTGCTTCTGATTGCCCCAATATAGCAAGGTCATCCGCATAGCCTATTATTTTATGCCTTCCATTCAACTCGACTCCCCCATCTATCAGTAAAACTTTTCGTATGATGTATTCGAGAGCTATGTTAAATAGAATAGGCGATAGAGCGTCTCCCTGCTTCAGACCCGTCGTAACCTCAAATTCCCGAGTCAAATCGCCTCCGACTCTCACTCGCAGTTCGCTTATGCCTGTGGCCACTCTTATCATTCTGACAAGTTTTGCGGGTACCTGGAACGTTGTCATTATCTGGTAGAGTGTATCTCGGTCAATACTGTCATAGGCCTTCGTGAAGTCCACAAACAGGCAATGGACGCTTTGGGCAAATTCCCATCGCTTTTCCATTATTTGCTTCAGGAGAAATATTTGGTCAACTGTGCCGCGCCCCCTGCGGAAGCCACACTGATAGTCTCCGAGTATTCGCTCCGCGTAAGTTTCAAGGCGAGCGAGGAGAACGTATGAAAGTACTTTATAAGCTGTCGGAAGCAGTGAAATCCCTCTGTAGTTTCCACATTTCTTTCTACATCCCTTCTTGTGTATTGGGCAAATGATACCCACGTTCCATTCCCTAGGCTGTTGTTCCACTGACCAGTACGTACGACAGTGGTCTTAAAATATAGACAAGAAAATATCTGTATTTATAAATAAACGATTGACAAATATAAATAGCCTATAAGAGGAAAACTCACAGTGCCGTGGGAAAGCTAACTGTAGGTAAAACTCGTTACTATTTTGCATAATACGAGTAAGGAAAGTCATAATTGGATTAAGAATAGTACGTGCGACAATAGACTCAAAATATAGATAAGAAATGCTGTTTCCGCATGTAGGTATTTAAAAGTCCACTATGAATTCGTATCGAGTATTAGTAATAAAGCTGCAGGATTTGGTCATGCCCGTTATGAAGCTGTCAGTGACATAAATGACATTTGAAACGAGAAGTATGTTGCCTTGGAGTAACCAGAAGAAACAAAATAAGTAGGTTGTGTCATAAAAAGGCGCCAAGTAAAATGAGAGTAGGGATCGAATTTCGGTGTGTATTTCGAGTCAAGCTTTGTTTGGCAACTCATTTTAGCGGTTACTTTACTAAACAAACTATTCATGTTTGCATTATGAATAAGGCTCTAAGATTGTATGAAGTCATACTAATAATATTTATTACTTACATAGCTATATTTAAGAATAAATGAATCTTTATATTGAAAACGATTAGGTAATATCAATCAAATTAGAGCACCACATACTTTGAATTTGTTTGGTGGACAAGTGATTTGCAAATAAGAAAAACAAATTTCTTTAAAGGTTTGAAATTATGAACAATGATTAATGCTTGAGAAAATTAACATAAATGATATATTTTGTAATACTATTATAACATAACCAGAGAAAGTGTATGAATACGCATGAATAAAATATTAAAACTGAAATTGTTGATGGTTTAGTACTAGCCTCGACCACATCTTAAAACGATTTCCCCGGAACTATTAAAACTATTGTAAGCTAAAGGCCTGAACACCTATAATACTTCGTGCTGTCGCGGTTGGTAAAATTACCTATTCAATTATGAATCATTATCAAATACTTAGTTTAATTTGAGCAATAGAATCATAATTCTTAGTGGTTTTTATCTATAATATAGTTATCGTTTTAAACCCGGAGCTTCGATGACCGTTTGAAAAATTAGCGATTGATATAGTAAACACATGTAAAACATCAGACATTGCATTTATTATCTCAAGGGCAACTCAAGCACCGCTAGCGCTCATTCGTCATTACAAATAGCATGCGCATCTTTGTCTTCATGTAACACACTTTCATTGCTTTCCACAGATTTCGTGGAAACCATATTAAAGATCTTGCACTTGATGAATGATCAATTTTATTTAACCACTATCTAACTTTCGCTGCCTCTCAAAAGGAATATTTTTTGCCGTTTTCACGACTTACTTGCTTTACCGTGATGTTGTGTAGCTAACAAACTCTTCAGTTTTATAATGTTAGTATGCTCTGTATATAATTTAGCGATTAGTAAAGAAGAGACAATTACGGTTTAACAAATGAATTAGAGTAGGGAAGTTGTTTAATTGTGTTTTAATTATTTTACATCTAAAATACGCCTTTGTTTCCTCAATAGATAAAATACACGTTTTGCATTGTTCATAACTTAGATAAGTGCTTTGAGTATTGGTACATTTGTTTCCTACGTCTATTAAACAATTAGTTTATATCAGTGTGCTCGTCAAAGGAATCTGACATTCCTTAATAATATTCTATATACAATCAAGATGATGGAGACGTTTAATGTGCTATAACTATGAGCTAATTGCAGTCAATTAAAAATACTGTGTTGATGTTAACTCAGTTAAAATGACATTCGACATGGCAAAAAAAATGCTTCTCCAAAATAAAAGTTAATGACAGGTTTTGCGAAGGTTTCATAGATATCGACAAGGACTAATACTACATCCGCAATTTAAAATGTAAAAGAACAACTAGTCTAGTATTCGTTAAACCGAACTGATCAAATATTGTGCATTTAACCTCATTCTTCAGATAACACGATATAATAAGTATTCTTTACTAAGGGCCGGTTTTTCAATGGCCAAATAAAACTTATTGGAGAAATAAACTGTAAGACGGCAAAAATAAGGACACGTTACTACTGACACTTACTCCTACAAATAAAGTGTCCATAATTGTGCCGTCTTATAGTTTATTTCTCCGATAAGTTTTATCTGGTCATTGAAAAACCGGCCCTTAATGAAATAAGTAAAAATCCTGAGGCTTTAACTAGATTTATCGATCTCGTGTCTAAAATGACATTAAAATACTTCTTTTATTGAAAGTCAAAAAGGAAAAATATATCTTTTATTGTTGGTAGCATCAAATTCTCATACTTGTGTATTAAGAAAAGCTGCAAAAAACCGGCTAAAAATATTACTAAGTTTCAAATTATAATTTAATGAAAAATAAACATACAATGTTTATTTACGTAATTGACGGTGGATTAACATAAAATTATAAAACATTGCGACTTTGTTGATCTAATGGTTAGCGTAAGCCACTGCATGGACGGACTGCTGTTGGGTTTTTCTTACAAGAAATTCTTAATAGAAGCCCGGAGTATGGTAGATGGCGGTGTTTCCCATCCGTGCTTCGGGGAGCACGTTAAGCCGTCGGTCCCGGTTGTCATAAACATCTATGACAATCACTATTGGGAAGTCAATGCTCTTAAATATACTGAGAACTAGTACAACCTTCGAATTCAGTTCACCGTCAGGGTTGCGGAGGTCAGATGCCAGTCGCTCTGTGTAAAAACTGATATTCAGGTAAAATCGGTTGAAATAGTAGCCGATCCCAAATAATCTTAGGAATAATAAAGGCTAGGAAAATAATTAGTGCCAGTATTTACTTTCAAAAAGTAATGTTTAAAAATGTTTAGTTATTGTATTACGTACAACAAACTTTACAGTATCAATAATAAACTATTCAAAACTGCAAGTTATTACAAGCTATATTGCTTTCTAATAAATTCATCTAACACAAGTAATAAATTATACATTTAAAAAAAATCCTAACTTCGTCAATATCTGTCATCTTTATTAAATTCAGGTTTTACAGGTAGCCAGTGTCACTCTCACGACTAATGCCCAGTTCCTATATTTGAAAAACGATCCGTTCTAGGTACGAATAGTAGTATATTATACGGAGCGTAAGCTAAAATCGTTCCTATAAAAAATAAATTGAGGAACGGTATTTACGACTCGTAGTCGGTTGTAGAAAATTTTTACACGATGACGATTCGTTAAATATAGGAACCGGGCATAAGACAAATCTATTAACACTACTCACATTAAAATATGACAAGCGTTTAGGCTCTAGACTCTAGAGCCTCGACTCGAAAAACATAACCCTCCTTCTTTCGCAGTCGGGTAATGACCGACCGACCGACCGAGGATATTACGGTACTTTTCCATTGGTTTTATATATATTGTTTTATTTATTATATTATGCTATTTACATGGGATACAGTTTAAGAAAGCACATGATTTGGATGACTGACAATGATAAATTTTCGTACTGTTAAACTGCGCAGTTTATGTCTCATCTCAGGATATGGGAATCCTAATATATGAAGTATGCATTCATTATACAAGAATAGGTTCACACAAAACTGTTAATTGATTACTGAGTAACGGTACAGCTTCTCAGAACACGAAACTCTTCGCCGATGAGGAAAATATGCAAAATCGTTCACAACGATGTAGGTGTTTGTTATATGTTACTGGGTATTTTTAATATATTTAAATTACGGGTTTGGTAACTATCTAATTCGTGGTTAACGGATGTGAATGTCAGAACCAGGCAAACACATTACGTGGATGAAATTTTATAGTGAAAGCCATATTATGGACACAAGACTAAGAAAACTAGCCTTTTTACGAACTTGAGTGATACCACGGTCCCACAGAAAACAGGTGTGAAACAGCGCTTGCGCTGTGTTTCACCGAGTGAGTACCGGAGGCCCATACACCAAACCCCCTCACCGCCCATCCTCCAAAGGTCGAACGCACATGTGACGCCTCTGGTGCCGTGGGTGTTCATGGGCGGCGGTAATCGTTTACCATCGGATGATACGTCTGCTCGTTTGCCCCTTCTATTTTATTTTCTATGAAACAAATAAAAAATAAATTTTTGTTACTTACTTTTTTAAACGAGAGCTCTAATATTAGAAAAAACTCTCTTTGCAAAGTCTATTCAATTATTTATTTTTTCAGTTACTTCATATGATATACCTACATCACCTTAAAAATTTAATTAAAATACTAATAATAATAAAAAAGAGACAATAACATACTATATACTTTACTGTTCAAATTAGATGAAATAATTGTATTCATCTATATATGTATTCCAATTAAAACTTATGGCAGCTTTCTAATAAATGTCTAGACATTTAACATTTAACTAAACGAACTTATGTACTAGTACCTAAGTTCGTTTATTAGTTCATTGACCCCAGTTGGACAGCAACATAGTTAACTAGATGGTTGTAAGGTAGGTAACCAGCTCTACATGCAAATTGCTTGTCACTTTACGCTAGAAAATGAAAACGAATCCCATTCACGCATATAAAGTGTATATATGACTATATTTAATACTATTTTTTACCTAGAACCCTCACGTTTCAGTAGAGGTAGGAAATCAATCTATATTTGATATATGTATATGTCAAGTTAAATTTACGTTTGCAATCATCGTCGCAGGACCGACAGCTTTACGTGCTCTCCGAGGAACGGGAGTTTAGACCTCAACTTCCAAACTCTGAGTTGTTAATAAGTATTTCTATAATCAGAAAAAGTTAATAGCATTTTTGGCCATACCCGGGGTTCGAACCCGAGATAGTTAAAAGTACCCTTTGGAGTAATTTTGTACTCAATATTAGTTAAAAAAATGTTTATGTTAAATACTGACAGTTAGTTGCTTACGTTTCGAGCAGCTCGAACTTTCAATGTCTAATTTTCGTTCTCACTAAATGTTTTAATTATAAATACGTTAGCTTCACTTTAAAAAAAACTAATACATGTTTGCATACCAAATTGAGGAATTCAAAGAATGCTTATTTAAATACAATGCAAGCAATAGTCGAAACAAGAATTTGCAAATGGTACTACGATAGTAACCGGATTACAAATTTCCATTAAGTAATGTGTTTGTGTAAGAAGTCGTAATATAAAGTAATTTTAAGGTTATTCAAAAAGAGGACCTATATTTTGTTTTTTTTTTTAATTTTACTTATCAACAGCTTTTGACAGTTGACTGTTAGACGTAAGTTTCTCCATAAAAGAAAGATTTGGTAGGCCTGTAGGTTTTGTTTCCTTAATGGTCACTTAAGAACGATACGATTGTATTATGCCAATACGACCTTAAAACCTTCAAGAATAGAGAGTACTTAATCCTTCTTAAAAGGTCGGCAACGCACTTGTGACACCTCTGGTGTTGCTGGTGGTCCATGGGCTGCGGTAATCACCTACCATTAGGCGATACGTCTGCTCGTTTGCCCCTAGGTATTCAGTAAAAACAACGGAGCGAAACAATAGACACCCAAGCTCGAGATGTAAATCCCCGTATTTTTCAATTCATTTAACAAACATATTTAATTTTGGTAAAAAAAAGAACCCAGTTAGAAAGAGGTAGTTTTGGTGATATACACTATTTACAAATATGAGTTAAAAAAATAAACCCAAATTGCTAATATTTGCATGAAATACATTTATATGAGTTCCACATTTTCAACATAGATACAATGCTTGTACATAATAGTATTAATATGCAAATACTACATACCAACAACTGGGACATACTTATCAAGAAATATGATTATGTAAAGATTTCTCACAATAAATACTTATTTACCCATACAAGTAAACAGTTTAAGCAAACATTACACTGTGTTAATAAACTACCGAAGAACACTCAGGCCCAGTTACTAGTAAAGAGCTTGAAAGACACTTTGAACTTATCTGTCAAAAAACATATGATTTTGGTTTCACAAGACTTAAAAAGAAACATATTTAATTTGTCGGATATAGATATGTACAAACCATCAAATTTTATTTGTCAAATAGTGTTACATGACGTAAAGAAAACTAAATATCATATTAACTCTAAATCAACTTTTATTGGCCCAACATCTTCCTTTGAGATCCTTTAACAAGCGTAGAACAATTAACAAGGAAATGCGTCAATCATTTACTGTCATCAACAGACCTCATTTTGGAATACTGCTTGAAAACAAGTTCAGCAATTTCCTACCCTTGGATTAATTTTTAGTGAATTCACAGATTACGTTTAGCGTTAGTAGTAAAGTTATACAATTATATCTAAATACTGGCCAAGCTATTCCAAGCAGCAAACAGACTTGAAATGAATAAATGTTTGAAGTCGATTTAAAATGTGCATAGGTTACGTAATTAAATTCGCTTGTAATATCCAAAACAGCATACTGTTTAGTTTTATTTTTTTATTCCACTATTCCAAAAGCAGACTTGAAATGAACAAATGTTTGAAGTCGATTTAAAATGCGCATAGGTTACGTAATTAAATTCGCTTGTAATATCCAAAACAGCATACTGTTTAGTTTTATTTTTTTATTCCAAAGCCACGCTATCATTTAAACATGCATTACATTAAAGGTCCATGACTCTTATATTAAGTATTTTGATCAGAATGTCGTCTACGTTTATCGAAAGGTGCCAATTGTCGACTTCGTCTGAATCATTGTAGTATTTACAATGATTGTCACGTGCATTTATTTTAGAATATATGTGACACATGATGGTCCATTATTAGGACGGTTAACAGTACTGCACTTTCTTGTCGTTAAATGGCAGTAATGGTAAAACAATACTGATTGTATCGCTTCAAATTATGTGCTGGCATGTAGCTAACGTACCTATGTGGCAGATGACCATTACTAACATTGAACGTTTTTTTATCATTTAGGTCACAAAAAATGGCACAAACTGATAACCTATAGTTTTATTTTAATACAAAAGGAGAAATCTTATATTGCTCAGAAAAACTTAAATTTTTAACAGTTATAGGTAACTCAGGCTATTTCTATGGTACATAAATTACGTATATATACCTACATATATGTATGTCTTACTACTAGCTACAGGTACATTTTTGATCAGTCGAATCAGACGTTAATTTAATTTAGAAAGTTTGTAGTTAAAATGCATAACAGCTAAAATTTTGCGAACTTATGAATAACCTCAAAAGTTGTTTGGATTGACTTTGGATTTTATTGTTTGTATGATCTGAGCTGGAAACGATGTAAAATATGTATATAATATATGTATTATGCTGAGGTGACATTTGAATAGTCTCGCCCGATTTGATTCCGAGGTCTAAGTATATAAACATTTGTAGAGAAAATGGAACAACCTTCTTAATACGAAATTCTGATTTTCATGTTTAATTATGACTGAAAACGGAAATGTTTCTGCAACACCAAAGGGGACTTCCCTTAAGTCTCGTCTTTTATTAGCGTCTTTGAACACTTTCTTCGTGCTTGAAATGTGTGTCAATTGTAAACACTTCACACTTCCTGTTATAGTATCAAAGACGAAAGGACTCTGTACGTTGGTTTTGTTTATCTATGCCTAATCTAATTGATACAATTGTTTGTTAACTACGATAAATATAGGAGAATTACTTTGTAACTGGAATTTATCTAGCTTTGGCCTACTTTGCCACCCTTGTAAATATCGGCCGTTTTCTTCCTCGAGAATCACAGTATTTTATGCATAATTTCATTGAAATCGGTGCAGTAGTTTAGTCGTGAAAGCGTGATAGACAGACAGAGTTACTTTTAAAGATATATAGTATGTTTAACTTATTAATATATTTATCTTCCAGGTTTAATTAAGTGGAAACAAACTATATGTAGGTATTCTTGGTTAAATTGCATGCACCAGTAAAATATAATGGTTATGCAAAACATTACTTTCGTATTTATTGTGCATTGTAAATGTGAGAAACTGCATGCTGAGAATCTTAAGATTTTTAGTAGTTAGGTACTTGGAAATAGGAAGGAAATAAAATTGTTTTATTACAAACCGACTCCAAAATGTGTAAATTGTAGTGAAAATTGTAGGTTGCTGTTACTGGTTTCGATGCATTTTGTTTTGTACTTTGTTTTTAGTATTTTGATCTGTAACTTATTTTATGAGCTGCTCAGTTACCTATTTTAGTTACCAAACAAAGCTATTAATAAACAATTCATACCGACTTATATAATCATTATAGTGAACAAAATTTAGGGGTTTTCTCTACGCTAATGAATAAATGATGTTCAGTAATTAGTAACAACTGTCATCATCATCTTAAAACATGGAGAAAAGTAAAATACGTTTGATAACTTTACTTATCTAAATGTAAACTTGAATTTAATTTCAGTGAATAATAAAATAATAATATTTCATTAAATAATATTAGCGTGATAAATATTAATAAAATGAGTAAAATTAAATAGAATCGAAATTAAAAATAATTATAACTAAGACTATACATAGTAATGTACAACAAAGTACATGTACATATTTTATATTTGACAATACTAGAGCAGGTACAGGGTACAAAAAATACCAAAAGGCTATATTTCATCCCAAAAAATTTGCGTTAGAAAATTAAGAGAAAAAAAAAATCGACGGGTTGCACTCCGGGAGTGCCGGCAGAAGTGAAAACTTGAATATTAACGTTGCGTATTTTTGATATTTTGGAATGGTTAGAGAATAATTTTGTACGAATTGCTTTCATTATCAGTATAAAAGTATCTACTATTATTTATGTGGTGGAATACAATATTCATTTATTGCGCTATCGTACACAAACATGACAATTTATATTACATACACACATTAACATTCGCGCAAGCGCCCTGCGCCGCCTGTCCTCTTTCCATACGTCTTACGAATTTTCGATCAGGTCACGTGATCTGACGCGAGTTTATACATTTTTACCCATTCCAAAAAAGTACACAGCGCCGCTAAAGAAGTTTTCACTTCAAAAACAAACAAGAAACGTGAAAAAATCACACAAGTAAATATTTTTCAAGTCAAGCTACCGCGTTGCAATTTACTAGGTACCAGTACCTAGCTACGGAGAAAGTTGAGAGTCTAAAGTTAGGAGTGGCTTTAGGTATATCCGGAACAGAATGACCTGGGTATGAACCTATAAGCCTTGACGTGACGAATTCAATTAGGGATAATTATAAACTGTTTAGGACCATTCACATACTGTACGCTATAACACACCAGGGCTACGATAGAAAATAAACTTTTTTTTTGTTATTACAGTGAAACCTAGTTAAGTGAGACATTAAGGGACTAGCAAATTTGTCTCACGTATATATTCCACTAACCCAGTGTCTCAGATATCCAGGTATAAATAAATATCTATCTCCTTTACAGAGGGTTCTATTAATAGAGGTCACAAAACAGGTTATTTCAACTATCCAGGTCCTAGTAAATCAAGTTTCGCAGTATTTAGTGCTGCACTAGAGCTAAAACATTTTTTTAACATTACACAAGTAACGGTTGTCTTTGAATGTAATAAAATTAGCATAATAAATAAAACATAAACACTAAATACAACGTTAATGACGTCGTTTTCATGCAATTGCATACTAATTTCTATTATACTCTTTAAATTTTTTTTACAAAAAGCCAATGTTTTTCACAAAAAAACAGCATAGAATTGTTATTCCTTTTTTATTTAACGTTTATTGTACCTATTCATTTGCCGTAGCTAAATATATTTCTATATATCGTACGCTTCAAGATTGCATGTTTAAAACAATATCATTGGCATAGAACCATCAACTTAAGCATTGATGATTATTCAAGACCGGTTATCAAGTTCCTTACCAACAAAAACAACAAGATATCAACAAAAAACCTCCAGATGAATCAACGAACTTCTACAATGCGAGATTTTACAAATTTGTACTTAGTATTTTCCCCTTCATTTTATTTGGTAATGATTTCGTGGAATAGACCATAAGATAAGAATTCGTTTGTGCCTTAATGTTTATTAATTACTTTTCCAAGATGGGTCTCAAATAAACAGGATCTGAGATCTTAAAATATATCTTGACGGCTTCGATTGAATCAGGCATGATAGAATCCCATTCGCCACGTACCTAACACTAGCAAATCTTCCAATAAATTTACAAGTTCTATTAATATCGATGATGATAATTCATTTATTTATGTAATACAGTATTTTATAACTCAAGTTATTTATAATATGCCTCTCTCACAATCATTCCGTATTCTTAATCCGTCACGACACGTAATCTATAATCTATGTCGAGAGATACTTTTCCTGAAGTGACAATACTCTTCTCTCTAATGGAGCAACTAAGGAAACTACGCTATACGCATAGCAACAGTCAACAAAGAGAAGGATCATTAAATCAACCCTCTGGCCAGCATGGTGTAGTATGCCAAAACCACCTTTCAAAAATCTATGTCCAACAATCCTACTAATATTATAAACGCGAAAGTTTGTGAGTATTTAAGTGAGTATGTTTGTTGCTCTTTCACGTAAAAAACTACTGAATGGATTTTGATGAAACTTTACAATAATACAGCTTATACTTCAGAATAATATCTAGGCTACAATTTATAAAGATACTAGATTCGCTTCGCGGCGTTGCCAGCGGTTATTGTCGTACCGCGGAAAGCACCGCGGGGTAGCTTTTAGATTATAAAAGGTTGTTAATAATGATGTTGTATAATCGTATAGTGAAATGACAGATTATTTCTTTTTTTAAAAAAATACACAACTAATAAATTAAAAGTTTATTATCTTCATGCTTTGTCTTTGTTATAAACCGTTCAACAGTAGTAAGTCGTTAATTTACTTTCATATTCTATATTTTACCTATTGTTTGTTGAACTACTGACTAGTAAAGGTTTTACTTGAGCACGTAGGTAGGTACATAATATATATTGTTAACAACCTTATTTTTATGTATAGAATAATCTACTAGGTTTAAATAAATATAAAACAAAAATCATTTATCTTCCAGACATCCTCTTGGGATTTGGGAAACAAATACCTTTTCCAATACAGAATAAAAAGTCTGTAAACAAAATTTATGCAAGATATATTTTTTTATGAAACGTCATATATAAGTTAACATATAAGTATCTATATTTTTTTTTATTAAATGAAGAAGTAATATAGAATACGAACATAAATTATCTGTAATGAAAACTTAAATGATTTCTTAAATCTTCTGCGGTCAATGCTATTGATGTTATGATAACACCATAACACATGTCTATACAGAAGAGATAACAACTAGATTATCGTTATAAATGCTAATGTGAGTTTATGTGTCTGTTTGTGTTTTAACTTCTTATCGGATAATGAGAAACAAAGAAAACATTTAATTGTTGGTTACAAAAGTAACAATTTATTTGAAATGATATAAAAGATAAACCTATTTCCAGTAATAAAGCTGTTTGCTGTATTACTGGAAATAGGTTATTTGTCAAAGTATAAATTAATACGCATACCATTCGAAAATAGAATTGTCAAAATTTAAAAAATGGCGGGAAATAGTTTTGAAGATAGAACTTACATATGTAAAATTTCACGATAAACCAATTTTTAAGTGGAGGTAATATAAAAAATATTAAGGCACTTATCAAGAAATATCATAAATGAATTGATCATGCTTTGCAACAGGCAAACTAACTTTGGCAGGCCCATGTAAAAAAATATTAAGAAATATATAATAAAATTATACATAAATAAATTCAACCTACTATCAAAGTTCATGTTGGTCAAAGTGTGGCATGTGTCAAAATAAAAATAAAAGTAATTTAGATCCTTTTTGGAAATAGTTTAGTTCTATATTAAACATAAAATTAACCTTAAACTATAAAACTACTTTAAACCAGGTATCTTGTTGACCTGTTAATCAACTTGCGTAAAGTCTACTAAGTACATTACGGGTGGATTACTTTTATCAATATCTATAAATATATGAATGTACGAGTACGTGCGTTTGATTAATTTGATTCACTTGGCGGGTGCACTGTCGTGCCACCTGAATTTAACAGTGGTATTGCAAAATCAATTTAAACAACATGTATAAAATATGCAATACGGAATCTAATTATTCAAATAAATTGTTATAGTTCTTTGTGCCTGTCTGCCGAAAATCTACGCAATTATGCATAACTGGATTTAGAAGTCGAAATGTTTGCCTAAATTCATGAATATGCAAATACATACGCGTGTCTGCGTACTAATTATGTACATGTGTATACTATATTTGCCTAAGTCTGCGAAAATGATATACCATGTGTTTTAAATATCAATGAATTAGAGTGGTCGTGACGTTGTTACGTTTAGGTATTAAACAGATATATAAACAAAAAAAGACTTTATGTAACAATTTTAGAACAGATTTTCTTTCAAATTCAAATAGGGACAAGCAGAAAGTATACCCAGTTACAAAACGTATGGAATTTTGAAGTGTTTTTTTTGACATACCTATATCTATTAGAGGTCGATGTAATGAGTCATGTTTTATAACTCCCTTTGATCACCCGAAATCCTCTCAGACGCTTTCCGTCCTTTCATTTCGAAATACTATTTACTAGCATTTAAAAATTTATAAAATACTTCGAATAAATACAAATCGTAATAACTATATATAACTGACCCGGTAAACTTCGTACTACCAAATTTTTCTGTCATAAATGTTGTCTAAATTTCTGAAAAACTTATTATAATGTATTGAAAAAAAAACTTTTAAGGTTATCTTTTAATTTTCTTCTCTACAAACCTTGTCCTGACAATATCACATGGAAATAAGAAAAACTTGAGAGGTGTCAAGGGACCCCCGGATGGAACGAAGTTCGAAATAGAAAGACGAAACGAAAATATCTGTATTTGTAGTCGTCGTGTCGTGACAACAAATTGTGTCGTGACAACAAATTGTGTCGTGTCAACAAATTGTGTCGTGACAATTTTTCCGTCTAGCCCCCTTACACTTATCCAATTTGGTGCAGCCGTCCAGAAGTTACGCGCGATTGGTTAGCAAAGTACCGGTTTAAGATAAATTGTAAGAAAAATAATTAAAAGCAACATTTCTGGCATTTTCCAGTAATTCCTTATATAGAGTGCGATTGCGTCAATAAACACACTATCGTCTTAATGAATACAAGAATACAGGAATGAATACAATGTGACCAGTAAACCAATGTAGGAAAAGTGATCCAAGTCAGCATTTATTCATTCATATTCATACTCGTTTCTTTCACACATGTCACACGCTGTGTAAAACAAGCATTTTGTACCAAGTAAATATATAGTATAATGGGAAAGTGTATCGTTTGAAATATAAATCGACTAAAAACCACATCGTGTTTCGTCACGAGGTATCACTATCATATAAAACGTAGCCTTGAAAATAAATCCCTAAAAAAGGTGGAAGGAAGTAAATGATGATAATTATGCAGAAGCGTCTCGAATAGGCCGTCATAGTGTAGGGACACCGTACTGCATTGTTGCATTGTCTTCATTCCCAATGAGTATGGTGACTGTGGCGACTTCCACATATAACACAACAATAACCCACTACAGCGCCATCTACCGAAGATACACTGAACTACGAAGTAACGCACTACACGGAGTAACTACAAATCCTGAATCGCGCAATAAATAGTTCTCGCGCCGATTATCAAATATACAACATCTCAACATCAACTGTTGGGGCAGTGGCCCGCCAGGTATAATCACCTCGCCTGGTCGGAGGATCCTCCCTTTGTGTCGGAGGGACATTACACCCGTTCCTCCACATGACCATTACGCTTGGATTCTGATTTCCATCAGGTAGAGTAGAGTGAAGTGTAGAAAAAATGTTTTATGTGCCTCGTGAACCCCATAAATAGAACCAACTTACAATATAGACAGTGCCACAGTCAAATAATCGTAAAACACTGAATATAAGTACTCATAATGGATTTCGGATATTGAGAGTGAATAAATAAATAATAAATTAATTAGGTTTAACTTCGGAGGGATATCGTCGCATCCTTGTATTTTGTAACTAACTTGTAACTAATTACATGCGTTGTTAATTTAAATAACGTACTAAAAGTAATATAAATCTAAGTAATCCAATGAAAATATTTTAAAAGTCAATAATCACTTTCAAATTACTACAATATTGAGTTTCACTGAGTCCTACAAGGTCGCTAATGTTAGTCGAGTCATTTGGTATAATATTGGCGCTGTTTAGTAATGTCAAATTACTTAAAAAATCCTTGGGTTTAAAGCAACATATTCTTAATTAGGTACACTACTAGAAAACCATTACATATTCTAAACATTCAAGTATGTTTAATTTAACATTTTACACGCTGCCGTAGCGTTTTTCCGCTTTAAGGATTATCAAAATACACTAACGGAAATATAACAAAGAAAAAGGTTTGTTTTTTGAAAATCTATACAGTTTTCGAGCGCTACAAAACTTATTTTAAGTCGATCGGAGGGACTTAATTTATTAAACCTGCCTTTGGACACTGTGATAGTATTCAACGTTTACCTACTGAAACAAAATATCAAGACATTTTCACAAAACACTTTTTAATTGTCTATTGAACATTTTAAAGAAGTAAAACTGTTTATCGAAGACCTTGAAACGCTTTATATTTTATGTCAATAGCGTTATATTCCGGTCCAAACTATTATATAAGTAAATCGTAGTATAAAAGCTCATTGATGTCTAGATATAACCTCTATAGTTCGAGGTCAAAGTGCTTTTTGGCGTCGACAAGTAGAATAATTTACAAGGGCGCCTGTCTGCGACCTCAAACTTCCACGCATTTGGCATGTTAACGTTTACTATACTCCAGACAGCCAAATAAATTTATAAATGAAATGCTTGTACTAAGTAATATTCGTCATGGTAACTTTTAGAATGCTTTTGTTTTGAGTTCAATAGTGTTTTATTTTTCGTTTATGTTATGAGTTGTACAAATCACGTATTAACATACAAAAGTTGCTTGCTTGTGTCTTTCTCGGATAACGACCTCTTCTAATTTACTTTAATTCGAAATCTTTTGCAATTTATCTTTTGTATATTTAAAAATATAAAGTTAAGAGTTGGTTTAATGCTTTGATCTCGAGAAATCTTGGCCCAAATTGAAAAATTCTTTCAGTATTAGAATGCCCCGTATTAAAACAAGGACTATATTTTTTGTAACATAGGAAGGAGTGAAACCTAGTGTTCTATACGAATAATAATTTTTCGTCAATAAATGATTATAACAGTAAACTGTTGCAGTCAAGTGGAGAATGTTATAAATTTTTACATAACTCTTTATAAGTGTTTTAAAATCAAAATCACAATCGAATCGAAAGTAGTATACCGCGGAAAGTGCACGTTTATATAATTAGTCATACCTATACTGTGTAACACATTAGGGTACGTAGAAGTGAAAACAAACGATTAATCTAGACCTACATATAATATTACATTGACTGACTCGTTTAACGCAGAGCCTAAACTTTAAACTTGCTTGCAATTTTAAAGCTGATGATTTTAATGTGAAAGCATCTATTAAGGAAAAAAAGGCATAAATTTTACTCCTAAGGGGTTCAACAAGAAATTAACGGTTGTGTGGAACTTCGTCGTTTTCAAAGTAACATCGAAAACATAAAGATAGAAATAATCACGCGATCAATGCCGCGGACAAAAGCTAGTAACCTATAAATTAATATTATTTCTAATAGTTAATGGAAAATAACTAGTAACTTGAAATGGATAATAAATATTATGAAATCACATAATTGGATTAAGTGATAACCTCATTTGGACGGAGTTAATAATCCGTCTCATACCATTGACATTGAAAATCGAATAAATAAGCATTACATTCAATATTTCCATAATCTAGTTAGTCGTTTTTGGTTTCCAAATTAAAAACGAGTTCTATTTTGGTTTTTTATTTGTTATTACTATTACATATTCGATTAGATAACTGTCCTAGTTACGATGTGAATACCTTTCACGTCACAAATGACAACTATCACAATGCATTTAGAGTTCCACAGCCGATTCATCGAGAGAAATGTCATGTCTAGATGAAGAATGCATTTAGACTATGGTTTGAAATGTTAGTATGAATGTATAATCGTTTTTTTTTAATAACCATACAAAATCTGAACTAAGCTAATGCGTAGTATATGTGTCTAACAGATAGATTACAGTAGTTCCAAAAGAAATTGAAAAATTTGAATAGGTAGAATTGTTTAATCATATTTTCAATTTTTTAATTTTTTAATAAGTTTTTATAAAATAATGCTGTCGAATTTATTCAATTATTAATCACATATTCCAGTAACGGTTCCGGAAGGTAATGTGAATCTAATGATTCCATAATTAAATCAAGGAAACAAAATTCACAATCATGGTTTACTCCACAAAACAGTACATTTTCCCTCTTTATTTTTATCTTGTTTTCTTTCAATTATAGTCCACTAACTACAGTGTTCGTATTATTTATATATGCAGACGATCTACATATGTATTCACAGACAAGACTAGACAATGTGAACAAAGCTACAGCTAGTACAAATGACGACCTAGAGACAATAAAAAACTAGTCCAACAGGTTATATACTTGATTATAAAAGGCTAACCGAATAAAACATTGATTGAGAGTTTTAAATAATGCATGTTGTACATTTTATTAGTACATACATACGTATGTATATCCGTGTGTAGACGGATTGACATACCGTGTGTATGAAAGGAGCCGTCTAAGGGACGAAACTGCGCAGGACACTAGCTCTGCAAAGAAAAAAAAAACCTAAAAACACACACATACAAAAACCAACCAGTTTTGCCATCGTCGTATAATAAGGCAAAACCTCCTGACCAAGGAAAGGCCTCTTGCCAGTCAATTGATTACTAATAGCTATTGAAATCGAATCACCATTAGGTTGTGAACATGATATGTAAATCTAAATGGAGTTTCCGATACTCACGTTAATGACATGTAGGAAGAAATAATCTTATGTAATATGGCTTAGGCAATGTTTATACGTGATCGAAACGTTGATGATGATCAACGTGATGTCATCGAGAAGAAATGTATAACAAGGGGAAATCCCTTTTTATAATCACACGTAACATCCATAGAAATTAATAAAAAAATGGCTTATTGGTATATTAGAATAAAAAAAAACAAAAAAATACTTTAAATATCTATTGTTTATTTCATCTATCTTTTCATTCATTCTGTTCATTCTTCGGAAATACTATAGCAGATGTTATAAGGTAATTTAGACTGTTTTTGTTATTCGTGAATGAGTGTTAAGTGAAATAAAAAAATAAATTAGTGAATGAAATACACAACGGAATTAAGTCTTTATTTAATTTTATTCATAAATCATTTTTTTTACAAATTTTAGCTTAAAAAAAATGTCTTAGATTATAAAATAATAATAAAATAGTTTTATGATTTTAATAAGTTGTTGTAAGCCCCCTCGGGCCGTCACCCCGCCGGGATTTGCGGCGGGTCGGTGTGTCGGAATCGAACCGACTAAAACCACAAGGTGTGCCATTCTGCGCCTGAGAAGGGAGGGGTCCGGGAACTGCTGTTATTAACACGACCGGACCCGGCATATAAAGTCTATGTTAAGGTGTAACTTATTCAATGTGTGGTGTTACAATTGTTCATTACGTGCTCGTTTTAGATCCTGAAAGCGAAGAACAAAACGGTATATTACCTTTTTATTCTTCGCTTTCATGATCTGAAATGAGCACGTTTTATAATAAAAAGTAATGAACAATTGTCACACCATTAATGACGTGACTCCATAATTGTACATTACCTATTATATCAGAGCAGGCACGTAAAAAACGTATAAGGCTAGTGTTTTGAACATAAAAAATAAATTATCAA
Source organism: Spilarctia lutea (assembly GCA_916048165.1). Classification (NCBI taxonomy): domain Eukaryota; kingdom Metazoa; phylum Arthropoda; class Insecta; order Lepidoptera; family Erebidae; genus Spilarctia; species Spilarctia lutea. Next base: position 9,319,634 of record OU696488.1, read on the forward strand.
CACTTCATCTAAAAAGGAGGCCAAATCTAGAGGGATTGCCATGTCCATTCTAGTGTACACGAGGCGTTATTAATAAGACTGCAAGGCCGCATGACTAACGCAATGCGATTTTAGTTCGTTGAGTCTTTCCCGTTGTCGCTTTGGTTATCCTTCGTGAAAGTTTTTGGAAATAGTATCAATTTTAAGATTCTAAATTCTAGAGTTATACTAAGTCTGTTTATTTATGTAAATAATATTTGTATTGTAATGAGTCATAACCGTTGCCAACAAACGGGCGACGTAGTGTTTCAACGTTTTTAATTCAAATTTGATTGCCATTTAATTGTAGGTTCTCTTGTAAGACATCTGTTTAAGTATACCAGATGAATGTGTATATTAGGCATTCAATAAAACACTATAAATTAATCGCTCGTAAGCCCGTAAGTTAACATAAAAAGAGAGATACTTTAGAGATTCTTCTAGCTTCGCTTTGCTATTAGCCATACCAAGTGATAAATTTATACTAGGAATCCTGAATTCCTAGTGGCAAAGTTTTCAAAAACAAATGAACCAAAATCATCCTTTGGGAGTTTTGGAAGCTTCAGCTGTCAAGTGATTTTATACACTTCGAAACCATAAAGTTACGTCTGCTGACATCCAATCGATATTTTATCACGATACAGGAACGTTAAATATCGATCTTCAAAACTTTACGATTACAACTACCTTCCTTCGTGTGCAAGGTAGAGCCTACGGTATATATATTATTTGAAGGTCGCTCTCAAAGTTGCTACAATCCGTGAGCGCTCGAGGTCGGAGATAATGTTAGCAAGTATTTACAATGTATATATTATATATCCTGTATGTATATCATCGTGTGATTTATTACCCGTTCTGCGGTCAGATCACTGACTAACAAAACCACAATTGGTTAAGAGATTATGTTTACTGAAGGAGCGCATATTTCCACATATGAAGCTTAAGTCGGTTTAAGTTACTGAGTCACTATTGTTCGTAATCGATTTATCTACTTAAAGCCACAGCATTACAGGTGGAAATCAAATGATACTTTAAAAATGTATGTTTTACATAAGATAAATTTATAGTAGAGTCTCTAGTAATGAACCTTTAGAACTCAAACGGAACTTAATGTGTATCTAATAATAAATAAATAAATATTCCGGACATCTAACACACAACTCCATCTAGTCCCAAGCTAAGCAGAGCTTGTGTTATGGGTACTAGACAACTGATATAAATACTTATATACTTTTTTTTGTAAATACGTACATATTATACATAGAATACACCCAAACTCCGAAACAAATATTTGCAGATCATACAAACATTTGGTCCTACTCGGGAATCGAACCCGAGACCTCAAGCTTAGCAGTCGCATACGCTACCACTACGCCACCGAGGCAGTCCGTATCTAGTTTAGTTATTGGTGTGTTTGTTGATTGTTATATTGTTACCTACATTATTTTCCTAATAATATGTCTAATGTATATGAGACTTCATCATAGATGAAATCTACAAGCTTCAAATGCATTTAAAACTATTAAACAGTTATCCTCTAAAGTAAGAAATAATATGCAAAAAGGCAAAACTGTCTTAAAGAATATCGCAGAGCACTAAACCTGTTTCGTAAAACTGTAGGAATGATTCAATAGCAGTTGACCTCGATGTGTTGGACTAAGTTACAGCCAAACTCTCGCTCAGACCGATTCTATTGGTGTAAGGTGTATAAAAGTTGTAATACAATAAATCCATGAAACAAAGAGGCGCTCATAGCCCAGTTGCACTCGATAATTAGAAACAATTATCGAGGGTTAGCAACGACGGTGCAGTCAGTACCTGGATGGGTAACCGCTGGTGGCAACTAACCATGAGCGTCTACGTGATTCGGAGGTCATATTAAGTAGTCAGTCCCGTTTGTTATCATAGGATAAAAGTCGTGAAGCTTAGTTGGAGGCCTTTGGGCGGCTTAAAAACATCCAACGGCAAGATTACGTAGTCACAACGTTGTCTTGCCAGTCCCCAACCCGCACTTGGCCAGCGTGGAGACGTATGGCCTTAGCCACCTCCTAAGAGGAGACCTGAGCCCAGCAGTGGGACGTTATGGGTTGTTGATAAATGTAAATGTAAACTTTCGAATTAATCAAATTTCTAATCAAAATATTTATTTTTATTCATATTTTTACTCTTAATGCGAACTTTTATTATGATTTCATGGATTTTAGGTACTGCGAATTTATAACATATTTGAAACAATATCATGTGCTATTAAGCTGCTCAGATTTTTCTACTAGGTAATAAACCTTTATTTTAGCCTTATATTTAATCGTGATTATATAAACCATATCACTTTAATATGAACGAAAAAAAAAAATTGAGTAACTAGTGCGTAATAAAATTCCACGAGCACTAACTTGAAAGTAAAATGAAACTAGTAATTCACGACGACAGCCTTTTTTGCAATTGCTAAAAAGAGTAAAAAGTAACGAAACGTTGGCCATGACATTGAATGTTTTTATTGTTATTACATAATGCAAGTCATTGACTTGTTGGCTTTCAAATTTCACAACAATTCTACAACTAAATAATCGCTTTAAATAAAAAGTTAGATGCCAAAAATTAGTTAACAAAATAGCTAAGAATTAGTCATTAAAAGGCAAATGTTATATAAACCCATCATCATTATTTTCTTGCCCTTTCTATTATGATTTTATTTGGATTTGGCAAAATGTATTTGTTTCCTTTGTATTCAGGCAAAAGGTATTCAGACAGAACAATGGAAAATAGTCAAATTGGGTGGGAAAAACGGACGGATTGGGAGACCTAAGGTGAAGAATACCCCAACCCTAGCATTAATCTCGAATTTTCCCCTCTAGGAAATTTATGTAAATTACTTCTCAGTGGAAAAACATGAAAAACATTAGCTACAAAAAAAAATAATTTGTAACTCCAACAAATTCGGCTGTGCATTTATAAATTAGTTTATTCATAGCCTGGTTATCGTGTAGGTCAGTACTCAATTTTGTTACCACAATTTTTTCGTACTTCAATTGACAATGGACACTACTATTGTCCTAAATTTAGCGAAGAGTTTGTTACATACTACCTATTGTTTATTCTATGGTACAGTGACGACATAGTGCGCCCAACATTATGAATGGCAGAAGATTGCAGTTTTGCATATAAGTATTTCATCAGTCGTTCTTCAAGCATGCTGTGTTATGACTTGTAACGTCTGCTTAACTTACTTTTTCAAGGATTATTGTATGCTCAATTGCAACATTATATCAATAGAACATTAATTGATAACAACTGTTAAGAAATTGACCTCGAAACTGTTAACGTGGCGGGTTTCAATATGGTAGGTCGTCAACGTGTGATTTTATAAGACAAGAATCACCTGAACTGGTTTTTATATAAAATATAATGCCAAAGGATTTTCACCTGACGCCAACTCTAATTTACATATTTATAATAGTTTTTATGAAAGAGAAAGTAAAATATCGTTTTTGGAAAGTTAATTGATATCAGGTAAACTAATTGGGCAATGGGGTTACAATAATAGCTGGGACAAGTAGATCGAGAAGAGGTTTATAAAAATTAGAAGATCAAGAGTTTTTAAAAAGCAATTTATTTATTTTTTAATTAAGATTGTGGTTTACTTTGGTAATTTTAAGGACAATAGCAGGATTGTATGGGACTTTTGTACCGCCTTGCGTATCTCATGGTCGGGTTTGTTTTTGTATACGAATATACATATATTTGTATGATAGTATAATCGACCATCATTTTAAATACCCAAATTTTGAGAATTTTGCGTGAAGAATGCAAATTTTAGTAAGTTTCTTAAAATGTGATAAATACATGAAAAATAGTTACTTCATAAACGGCGTAAATCTCCAAAAACATACATTATATTGCTAGAGGTACAGGATCCAAAATGCTCCTTTAATCATTTTGAGCTGTGTCTAAAGCTGGACCTACATGAGTCTCTACCTCATATAAAGGTTATTGACTTCATAAAGATGAAAAACGCCTCAAATACCGGTAACTGTCTTGTAAATCAGAAATTAAAAAATGAGTATCTTTGTCTAATATTTGATAAATAGCAACATGTTTTGAATACATTGTCAGATGTTATGAAGTTCAATTGAATAAATTATAACTAGACTTTTATTTGAACCTCGCACAGAAGATCAACGTAAAATGATAGTATGCATGCTGTCGTGTTTCGTTGATGATTGCGACACAGGGGACCCAATGATTCTCCTTGTGTTTTCCATCAAGCAGTGTAGAGTCACTTTAGCAAGCTTATAAATAAAAAATAAATCTTTTCTGACACATAACAATATGTATTTATATTATATGTGTGATATAATATCTCAGAAATGATCTAATTCTTTGGTTTATGAGAGGTATAAATCTGATACATGTGAACATGCGTAATTCTAGATGGCTATGGTCTTCATTACAAAATGTGTGCTCAGACGCAGAAAGTCTTTAATTCACAACACATATACAGTTTCGGAAACTTGCAAAACCTGATCTTTTGTAATATACAGGTTTAAATCAAACATGTGGCATATGTGTAGGTATTGTACACTCTTACATGTGGAATTTACACTACATTTAATTTTAAACACGTAACGTGGACGAATGTTGAGATTTCTTTGACCAATATGTACCTACACAATTTTGACCGAATTAAAATCACAGAAATAATGAAAAGTTTAGGATAATACTATTAGTCCTTCTATTTTTATTATTAAATAAGTATGCTAATATTACGAAAAATCTTTCTTCTTTGCATATACAAATACTTTTGCGTGATTTTGTTCATGAATAACTTATGCTTGTGAAGCTAAAATAGTGGTAGGTATGGGATGGACGTTCGTGTTTTAGGAATTAAAGTACCAATGAATAAAGAACTATTATGTCCGAAAACAATTAACGCAACGCTTTGTTGCGTAAACGATCCTATATAAGTAGGTAAATATTTAATAGATTCATCCTTCACTTCATGCCGATTATACAAACAAACTGTTATTTAAGTAATACGAACACCGAGTCATGAAAAGCAGGTACATCACCACCAAATTATTAATTCAAGTTCAAGCCGGGCATGTAACTTCCGAAAAGATTTAACTACCTTTAAATGAGCAATTCTTGTGTACATATTATAGTATGGTCTGAATCTCGGAAAAGGCTCTAACGATAGTCATTAAAATTTATGCATATGCGTATGCTAGGGGTTTCGGGGGCCGGTGGAGGCGCGGACGCTGTTGAGCGTGCGCGCCCCAGGGGACAATAATGGGAACACCGAGTTCCCGCACGGTAGGGGGCCATCTACAAAGCGTAGGTGGCCCGACGTACGTCGGGGTTCCAGGGTTTTCCTTTCTAGGGTGTACCTGGTTCCCCGGCATCTAGTACCCGAGACGGCGTGCGGTTTTAGTCGGTTCGAGTCCGACATGCCACCAGGAGGTGGTATTCGAGGGGATTTCCGCACGAAAAAAAAACAAAAAAAAGGGGTTTTGGGGGCCATAAATCAATCTAGCTAGGATTAATTTTTAGTAGTTATTATTAGAATTATCTTTAGTATTTCGTGACAGCTCAGAGTCATTCCACGAAATATTATTTAGTATTGACAAGCTTTTGTTCGCGGCTCCGCCCGCGTTTATGTCGGTTATCGCAATAAAAAGTAGCCTATGTCCTTTCTCAAGAAAGTGTCACCTTGCCAAATTTCATTGAAATCGGTGCATTGCTTTAGTCGTGAAAGCGAGACAGACAGACTTAGTTAGTTACTTTCGCATTTATAGTATTAGTATAGATAGTACCAAAGTATTCATTTTCTTTCTTAATAGTAGTATTTAAAAATTAGAGAACTTGTAATTTTTGACCCACGCACATATGTCTAAACTACATAATATATAATTAGTTATGAGTATTTTCGAACACATAATAATAACATAACAATGATCTTTTCCAGGTGACGGAATATTGAACGAGTTCAGCTTCTCTTTGACTCCGCTGTTGACATGCTCCGGATTCTTCATCATGTACTTGATAGAAGAGCTGGTACACATGTACATCCACTATAGAGAGCGCAGAAACGGCCAAACCTCACCTTTGGTGAGAAATCTCAGCGTGAGGGAAAGTCGAAATGGCATCACAGTCAACGGAGAAAAGAGTGTCAACAACTCGACTGCAGATCTTGTGGAACCAAAAAAGGTTTTTATTCTTTACATTATTTATCTGTGAAGAAAAGAAAAGAAATGTAGTTATAGGACGAAGAGCCAGATATGGACAGAAATATCTATTGAATGACCTCTAGACTAGGTTAGCGATTCTGACTGCGACTTTCGTCTGCCCTCGAAGGGTATGGTGCGAAAAGCAAAGACAAGTTAAAAAACAACTGAAGTTGTGACATACCGTTACAGTGCCGCTATCGAGCTATCAATGCGCTTGTGCGATTGGTAACATTATATTTCATAACTTACCAAAAAAATAACAAATCGAACTGGTAATAGTCATAGGCAACTATTTAGTAGTCAAGGATATTAATTTCGATAATATCAGTTACTACTTACCTAATTTCTTTTCAGGATGCTGAAGAGCATAAACACCACAATCACCATAGCCATTTACCTGAAAACGTAGGAGATGGTGTCTCATCTGCTCTTAGAGGATTACTCGTAGTGCTTGCTCTTTCCATCCACGAGCTCTTCGAAGGGTTAGCTGTCGGATTAGAGTCGAGCACTTCTAGCGTCTGGTAAGTTAAACTTGATGTAACTAGTGACATCTGTTATCGAGTAGCAAAACCTTACACATCAATACAAAACTAAGTTGTTTTTAATATTAATTAATAGATGGCCCTTTTTGAAAATTATTTTTTTCTTCCATTATGAGTAGAAGATTAAAGGGGTATTTATTATTCCAGGTACATGTTGGGTGCCATTGCGGGTCATAAATTAGTAATCGCCTTCTGTATTAGTGTTGAATTAATTGCTACGAGAACCAAATTTTGGTTAACAATGGTATACATTGTCACCTACGCCATAGTGTCACCTATTGGAATTGGCATTGGTATGATATTGGTGGGAGGTGCTGGTGCTACCGCTGCTGGTCTACCCTCTGTTGTACTCCAAGGTCTGGCTTCTGGAACCCTGCTGTATGTTATCTTCTTTGAAATTTGGAAAGGCGACAGAACGGGCTTTTTGCAATTCGTTGGCTCTATAGTCGGATTCTTCCTCATGTTTGGACTCAATCTATTGAGTAAGTATCATTTTAATACTATTTATGTCATATAACCTTACTAGTACCTAACTCATAAACAACAGACTAACAATAAAATAGACTGTAACTCAATTAAATCTGATTCTAAATCTATGCAGTTAAAAAACTATCCATCTCAATTTCGTACAATATACACTTCCAAACTAAAATTGTAGATTCGAAAATAACTCTCTGTTACGCTTACACGGTTAAACCTCTACACCAATTTCAATGAAATTTGGTACGGAGATACCTTGATTTCTGAAAAAGGACATAGACTAATCTTTACCGCGATGAGCGACTTCCGAGCGGACGAAGCTGCGTGTCTAGTGATTTCATAAACCTACAATTGATTCATTTAAATCAAAACAGTTCCTAGTATTCCTACGTACTAGACTTTCATGGTTATTTTTAATTAGGTAACACACTCGTTTAAATTTTGTATTAATTATCAACATTTATTTCATCCTCAAATACAAAATGTAAAAAGAAAGATTTTTTTTTCTTTTTACACACATATAACCTTCCTCATAAATCACTCTATTGCTGAAAAATGCTTTAAAATCCACCAGAAGTGGCTTCATTTAATACTACGTAAGGATATTATAAGTAAATAGATACTTAAGTATATTATTAATGGTAAACCACATCCTTAAAATAATTGTATTTCTTAGGTAGGTATTGTGGTTACGTATTGATAGGCGCCGACAGGATGTCGTCTTATTATAGGCATTTATACTAATCGTTGTATTATTTCTATTTTCAGCTCCACACACTCATTCCCACGGTGGCCACGATCATGACGACAGCGGTCACGATCACGGCGTAACCGATGCCGACCACGGTCACACACATAGCTATTAAACACCGTTCTTCAACTCAACAAAACGGAGTAATTTAATAACTAAGTTCTAGTCTAAGTTTATCAGTATATTTTACAACAACTCTTGACTGCTACCACATTCTGCACTGTGATTGGCGTAGATTTTAGCGTGGGCCAATCACAACGCTGTGCTGTCATCGAATTGAAGTCATTTAAACTCACGCTAGGTTCTATAACAAGGAGATCCAGAGTGCACAACGCCTTTTTAAGTTATGTGATAAATGATAATAATTAAATTGGTAAGACGATTAGCGTAGGTACTTAATTTCATAGGTATTTAAAAACTTTAATTATTGTAAGACACAGGGTTTTTCAGACAGACTTTTCGATGTTGTTTAATTGCGATAATGTTCGAGTTTTTTAAGCAAGTAGGACTATAATAGGTTTATGCTTATGTGATCTTCAAAATGACAAAATATTTGTATTCCTTTGTTTAAAATAATAAAACAAGACGATCTAGTCAACAACAATTATTTGAAGATTAGTAATTTGCATAATGACTGTAAATAGCTATGTACCTACCTATATTTATCGTTTGGTAGGGTCTGTTACAGATCGTGGTACTATTAACCGATTAATCGATAGAGGTTCTATATTTGCGCAAAACACCTGATAAATAGTATACAAGTTTACAATACAAAAAGAAATGTCATAAATAATTAATAGTTGATTATATTTAATTACATACTAAGAAACAGGAGTGTATTTGTTATTCGTCAACTTAACATTATTCTTTTTACTTTTTCTTTAAAACAAACAACATTCTTTATTTGAATAATTGTAATGTAATAATTAAAGCTTGTGAAGTAGTCTAGCCAATGTGATATACTTATGCCCGGTTCCTATATTTAACGAATCGTCATCGTGTAAAAATTTTCTACAACCGACTACGAGTCGTAAATACCGTTCCTGAATTTATTTTTTATAGGAACGATTTTAGCTTACGCCCTGTATAATATACTACTATTCGTACCTAGAACAGATTGTTTTTCAAATATAGGAACTGGGCATAAGTAGGCAAAAATATCCTTTCTACGGAGGTTGATGAAAGTATAGTTGTTTACAGGTAATGTTCGAACTCGAGAGTACTGGCAAAACATAACCGTCTCTGAAAATAGAAGAATTTTGATTGTGAATTTTGAACTGTGACTGTGTGTGTACATAAGTATGTACAAAACAAAAAAATACGACAAGTATTTGATCGAAAATTCTAATTTCGTATAGATACCTCATTAATATAATTGTGGTACTTTGTCTGTGATATTGAGAAGCAGATGGAAGGAGAAGCAACGGATAGGCCATATGATTAATTGTAGTAATTAAGTAATAAATAAATAATTTTAATAAACTTTTATTCAATAAGTACAAACTTTTATTCAATAAAATGTAGAGTATTAATTGTCATCATTGTACATTCCTTGTAATATAGGTACTCGTATTTGAGCTTAAAATAAATGAGGCATTGAAAAATTAGAACTATCATTTAATTAAGTATAAAAAGTTTTTACATGAATAATTACGTTTCGTTATTTCGTATAGATTGTTTTTTTTCTTTGGTTACAAGTGCGACATTCAGTTCTTAATTTAAAAAATATACATACATATAATCGTGTTCGATTTACATATGCAAACAAATATAAAAAGCGTTATTTTTTATTATATTAAAAAAACAATGATTTGTTTAAATTCAAATTCTGTAGGTATTCAAAATAACGTTTTAATTTAAACAATAGATTATGATAATGTCTACTGACCATGTTTTATACTGTTTGTAATAAACCCATAATTGAAAGCTATTGTCGTGTTTTATTTCTATTACAGCACATAGGTACAATATACAAACACGCATGTTACGACGAAAATATAATAAACTAGCTGACCCACGCAACTTCGTTTGCGTCTTATATAGCCCGTAGCATGAAAATTTTCGCAAAATAAGTAACTTTTCTGGTTGATTTTTACACCTTGTGTCCGAAAAACCCAAATGTCTTACGGAACCCTATTTTTTTCCAAAATAAAATATAGCCTTTGTTACTCGTGGATAATGTAGCTTTTGAATGGTGAAAGAATTTTTAAAATCGGTCCAGTAGTTTTTGAGCCTATTCATTACAAACAAAGTTTTCCTCTTTATAATATTAGTGTAGATAAATTGTAGGTACACCAAGTATTTTGACAAGAATACAGGAGATGCTTCTGTACAAATGGCGACGTTATGTCCCCATAAATTAATCCCTTGCAGGCAACGATTTGTCCTTACCTGTAGGTAAGGACAAATCGGCAACATATAGACGAATTTAAAGAAAATTTTCTAAATCGATAAGGTAAATCATAAACTTACCTAAAATAATACAGTTAAGTACAAGGAATTTATACAGATAATAGTAAATTTCCAACTCCTCCAGTTTTCTTCTGATTAATTTCGTTGCGGGTTTCAAGACAGTATATTTTTCTTGGACTTCCCGAGTGTCATAATTCGGTGTATTCGTGGGTTACTGTTGTCGATCCTGGTGTTCAGGAGCTACAATAGCGGGACTGTGAGCCCCACATTGCTACCCGGGGGTAACTCCGCAAGGTGCTAGTCGCAGCAAAAGTGACCTAAGTTACTCCTGATATCAGTTATCTACCAGTGAAAGTCTCGTCAAAATCTGTTTAGCCGTTTCAGAGATTAGCCGAAACACACAGACAGACAAACGACAGACAAATACACAAATAAAAATCTAAAAGTATATTTTTTACGTAAGTACCGTATATACTTCCATATGCATTTGGGAAAAGCATGCAAGCAAAGTAAAGAAATTTGAAATTACAGACAGACCAATTTTATTTCTTTTTTTAGATACAGACTAGTGCATGTACATAAGTCTTGTGCATGCATGCACTCACAACCTCATTCCCGAGGGGATTGAAAAGACGTACTACACACCCACCGACCCACCTTGCCTAATATTTAGTACCAACACTGCACCACTATTTAGCTATTGGATTGACTAAAATTAGATTTATGACACTAAAAATAAATGTCATCTAAACACATACATACATACAAGGATTATGGAAATCGTTTTACTAAAATAAGAAAAAAATTAGAGAAATTTTAATTCAGTTTAGTGTAAGTTCAGTTAGTAAATCCTTCCTAATTTTAATATGCTCATTATCATAACACAAGTGTGAGAATTAAACCCACGGTCTCTGAATTAGCATCAGGGTCGTCGACCATTGGAACAAAATACCTATCATAGTCTTGTAAATATGCAATACAATGGTTTTGTCAAAAGCTAGGAAGTAATTTGATCGTTTTAATTAATAAGTTTTGATTAACTGACCTCAAGAACTTAGTTTATAGTATAAATATTCTCTTGAGCAAACTAGTACTGAACATACTTAGAAACCGTCTATCCAACGTGGTGTGGCCGAAATCTCAGTTCAGAAGGTCCTATGACCAATAAGTATAAATTATATTGAACCTATCGAACCTAAAACACAAACACAAACACAGTTCGTAATACATCAAGAAATAAATTGCTACTTGTTGACTATGAGGTAATTGATATTGTGGGGGAACAGGTATCATGTGCCACCCAACACAAAGGGAGGATCCTCCGACCAGGCGAGGTGATCATGCCTGGCGGGCTACTGCCCAACAGTTGATGTTGGGATGTTGTATATATGATAATCGGCGCGAGAACTTTAATTGCGCGATTCAGGATTGGTAGTTTCTTCGTATTGTAGGTTACTCCGTAGTTCAGTGTAACTTCGGTAGATGGTGCTGTAGTATGTTATGTTGTATGTGGAGGTCGCCACAATATAAAAATATTACCTTATTAAAATCTCTTTTCTATTTTGCAAACAATGTAAAATTTTATAACTGTTATACAATTTTAGTACTGTTACAGTACCTACTAGGCTCCTAAACAATACCGTTAGTCTCCTAACTACTACTAACTAACTAACTAACGGACTAAGACCCATGAGATCATGAACGAAAAAAATTGTCTACGAACTTTTTCTTGAAAAAAACCACTAAAACGATGTAATAAAAAAAATACTTTTCATCAGGCGCTCAAAGTAAACTTTTGAGAAGAAATGCAGACACCTAAAAATGAAATGATTAATAATTATGATATTTGAATTTCGACCACAGGTAATATATAAAAGCAGTAAACATTAAAAACCATTTGCTACGAATACTTATGCAAGTTCAGCAGTAGGCAGCAATAGGCTGAAGACCAGATACGGTATTGTGGCGGCTTCCACATGTAACACAGCGGTAACTTACTACAGCGCCATCTACCGAAGATACACTGAACTACGAAGTAACGCACTACACGGAGTAGCTACAAATCCTGAATCGCGAAATAAATAGTTCTCCCGCCGATTATCATATATACCACATCCCAACTTCAACTGTTGGGCAGTAGTCCGCCAGGCATGATCACTTCGCCTGGTCGGAGGATCCTCCCTTTGTGTTGGTGGGACTGATACTCGTTCCCCCCACAGTGGTGACCCCGACGTGATTGGAAGCAGCCTTCAAGGAAGCAGATCCGCAGCACCATCACACATCAAGTCTCAAGCCGCCACAGTATGTTAAGATCATTAGCAACAACTTATGGGCAATGCAAAATATCTTAAGTAGCTGGCTTTATTTTTTAAGAAATAGTAGGGTTGCATAACGCGCTGACGGTGTGGATATTTACATCGGTCAAAGGATGTTAAATATTTATTTATTTTTTGCAATTTTTTTACTTATTTATAACTTATATTAATGTATATCTAAAATCCAAGGTAGTAGAACCAAACTGATTTCAGCACGAACGGGTGGGAACGACTGACACGGTAATATAACAGGGTTATACCGTGTGACAGCACAGAAGACCAACCTAAGGCGATAGCTGTTGTGTTTCATCGGTAAATGCGAGACCGGTGGCCCCGGAGCATGATGCAGAAGCATCTTAATAGGCTACCGTAGTGTAGGCAGTTCCCGGACCCCTCCCTTCTCAGGCGCAGAGTGGCACACCGTGGGGTTTTAGTCGGTTCGATTCCGACTTACCGCCCCGCTGCAAACCCCGGCGAGGTGACGGCCCGAGGGGGTTTAAACAAGTTAAAAAAAAAGTGTGGGTCACTATGCTGCATTGTCCACCTTCTCAAAGAGCATGGTGAAAACTACTGGATTCTGACCATGCTTGACATCAGGCAGAGTAGAGCCACTTTAGCAGGCTCTAAAGAAACAAAGTAAGTACGAGTATATATATGATAAAAAAAACCTTAAATAATAACCGTTACATTTACCCGTTACTTAGACGAACGATGCAAATTTACCCGTTATAGGCATTAAGCCTTATATTGTCAATCATACTTATCTGAAATTTAGCCCATGTATCTGGAGAAAAATTATCACAATTATCTAATAGATAAAAATCAACAAGAATGCTACGTGACTTTTATTAGGTGATAAGATCAACGTTGAGTTAGAACCACTTGCTTATGCTCAATCAATGCAATGTAAAACATATCCAAAGAACACTGGCATCCTATATGCCTCTATGCACTGGGCAGAGATAGACCTCTTATTAGAAAAAAAGAGTTCGTCTTCTATACCACGCTGGCCAGACGGCTTGTAATAGGGTTTGTTCCCTATTACAAGCCGTCTGGCAAGTGATAACTTGACAATCCAGTACATGCTGTGTCGATATATGATTTTTTAACTGTAGCTTAAATTTAACGTTCATAAATGTCACTTAGTGTCTTAATTCAATAAATGATTTTGAATTTGTTAATTTTTTTCCTTCCTTTTGCAACACATACGTTGTTTGCTTCCTGGTCGGCTCTTACGACACCTACAGGATGCATAGGAGTGAAGACACTTCGTTTTCTTAATCCGCACACTGTAACAATATACTTCACCAGTATTGAAAGAATGGAAAAATCCCAAATTAATCTTTTTGTCTCTTGAAACTGTGCTTTACGCATTTCTTCTGTAAGCAAAACAATACTTTTTTATAGTAGGTACGAGTATATATGTATCATGCATGAAGCTATGTGTGCAACTATTGTTTTAAAGAACATACCTAGTCGTGTTTTTTCGATATTTTGTTATCGAAAAAACTTCGAATTTCTTTTTCGGCCTGCGATAAATGCCAGTGCAACCAGGTTCAAAGATCCTTTCTTACCCTTCAGCATTTCGTTGCGGCCTACTTATGCTCGGGTTCAAGAGATAATAATATGGCCAATATTACTATGTAGTAAATTTTAACATAATATACAGGGTGTAAAAAGACTACTACCGAAAACTTGGGGGTTGCAATCAGACCATGATACTGAATAGGTTTAGCGGAAAAAAAACTCAAAAAAATGTTAATTTATCTAAGTCGTTTTATGTTTTTTTCTGCTTACATACACATAGTAAAACATAACAGGACCCAAACTACCTAATTATCTCATTTAGAAAACCAAAAAACAAAGAAAATCAATAAAACAGTAATGTATTTTAATATCAAAACAGCTGACCGGGCAAGTGCAATGACCGCGACAGAGCGCACGGGCGCGTTAAGTTTTATATTGCTGGCTTTTGAAATTAATAAAAATCTTGACACATTGTTTTTTCAAGCTACAATTTTTTTTAAAGACAACTGTTTTTTTTTTGATAAGTTTTGGGGTGCTGGATCAGCCCCTTTCGTTTTCGGTAGTCGTCTGTTTACACCCTGTATAAACGATATGCGATATCTTTAACGTTTTTACGTCTAAACCAGATAAAGCCGGCCTTGACAATGTGCAGAGCTATGACAAGGTTATTTTGCCAATTTTGTATGAGAGAAATTCAACACATACAAAGTAATATTTAAATAATAAAATCAATAATTTCAACTTTACTTGGATTGCTTTTGCTGACCGCAAATCTTATAAAATACGAAACTTTAGATTGGAGAAAGCTTCTAGTAAAACAGTTGAGAGACCTGTAGTAAGCCTTCTGTAGCATATGAAAAGCCGTTTTATATGTGTTTATTCCAAATGACGAATGTTAGATTGATATAGTTTTATTTAAGACTAGCTGAACCCCGGTGTTACCCGCGGTTATTGTCGTATCGTGGGTAACGCCGCGGGGCGAAGCTAGTTTAAAAAATGTAAGCCTAAGTTACTCCTTGTACCATGAGCTACCTACCAGTGAAAGTCCTGTCCAAATCGGTCCAGCCGTTCCAGAGATTAGCCGGAACAAATAGACAGACACACAGACAGACAAAAATTTAAAAAATATATATTTTGGGATGTGTACCGTATATACATTCATATGCATGTAGTAGAAAGCGGCTATTTTAATATTACAAACAGACACTCTAATTTTATTTATTTGTATAGATACATAAATAACATAAAAATATTAAACTAAACAACTTATTACAAGCATATGGCAAGATTCATGCATATACCGGAATAGTTTTTTTTTTAATACAGTTCTGTTTAAATTGCTGTTACATACTTCTGGAGATTATCTAATTCGTCGGTCTCTCGGCCAGTGTGATAAGGTACCTGAAGATGTATGTTATCACACGTAGCTGCAATACACTTATGAATACTTAATATAGAAAGATATGATATTTTTAATTTTTTTCCGCAAAATATTATCAACAACGATCCAACTCCCACTACAAATTAAATAGTTACACCGAGAGAGATAAAACAACATAAGGCTATGTACAAGACAACGGACGTCGTACGCGCGTTTTACTCATGCTTTGTCTTAGGGTGTGTCCAGATGAGAAGCGTGTGCCGCGCGTAGAATGCGCTTTGTGTTATTTTGTGTTATGTACAGACTGACACACACACACACACACACACATACACACACACACACACATACAGAAAATTAAAACAAAATTTATCCCTATATCAAATTAGGCTCTTTCCTTGAGAAACTCTATACTAATATAGAAAATTGGAAAGTAACTCTTTCTGTCTGTCTATCTATTACACTTTCAGGTATTAAACGCTACACCGATTTCAATGAAACAAATTTCATTACAATTTCATACATTCACAGTACCTCCTTGCCATTTCTCTGCCTCGACTGCCTCGGTGGCGTAGTGGTAGCGTATGCGACTGCTAAGCTTGAGGTCTCGGGTTCGATTCCCGGGTCGGAACAAATGTTTGTATGATCAGCAAATATTTGTTTCGGAGTTTGGGTGTTTTCTATGTATAATATGTATGTATTTACAAAAAAAAAGTATATAAGTATTTATATCAGTTGTCTAGTACCCATAACACAAGCTCTGCTTAGCTTGGGACTAGATGGCGTTGTGTGTTAGATATCCGGAATATTTATATTCATTATTTATTTCATGCCAAAGCATGGAGGTACTGTGAATCTTGAGGAAGGAGACTTTTTACTAGGATAATTGACATACACACCCCAGGGCCGCAAGTAAAAACCAGTTAAATATCTCTTTAAAAAAAACAAAGAAAGTATTATGGGCTCATTGCTACGTGTCACAAAACCCAAAATCATTTTTTTTAGATATTTTTGAAGTTATACTTCTTTTGGCGCGATGGAGAAAAATGATGAAAGTGAATTTTTACGATGCGCGCGCACACCGACTCCTGAATTCTACATTGTGAAGTTAGTTCTAGGTGGCATGAAAATCGATAACTATGTTCAAGTTGTATATTCTAGTATTTTTATCTTTAGATCACGTGTTTCGTAACAGTACAATTATACAGTGTGAATAAATAAATATTATTTATTTAAATAAAATCTTTTTGATTAATTTTAATATTTATCGTTAATCACTACTGCATTTTAGTTATTTTTTTCCATACGCCAAAGAAGTATAACTTCTAACACGTGTACATAAGTACACAGACTCATTTTTTTTAGATACTGGCGTCTTTGCTGCGTTTTAGGATACACATTAAGAATACGATGCAAGAATACGAATTTCATACCAAAACCTAACGGGTTATCGTCGTATATGCCGTCACCTTATATGAACGATTTATGAATCGTGAAATAATATGTAGGTGAATATTCGAACTTATTACATATTAGAGTAACACGTAAACATGGTCATAAAGTATGAACAACAATGAGTAACATGCCATAGGCACCTTATTAATTTTCTTAAAATAAAAACACTATAACTGTACAGTACCCGCCCCAACTAGTCTTACGAAACCCTTTATCAAGAGAGAAAACCTGACACGACGATGTCAACCCCCTTGTGATGGGTACTAGACAAGTTTAGTTCTGGGGAGTGCAATCATCGAAATTATTAAAGAGGGTAAAACGGATTACGGTAGGAAAGAATGTCTTCCAATGTACGTATTGAAGGAGCGGTCGAAGCAGGGTTCAAAGGTATGGCAAACTCGTATTTAAATACGTAGACTAAATAAGTTTACTTTGGCGCACGATATTACCCTCTCACAAAGACCAAACTAAAATGGCAGCATTTGTGCTATCGTGCTTCGTTGGTGACTGCGAGACCGGAGGCCCAATGATGCAGAAGTATCTCAATAAGCAGCCACAGGGAGCAGAGCAACTATAAAAAGCTTATATACAAAAAGAAAGTAACGGAGTAGGTACAGCGAGTTTTTTTTTTATTGTATAGGGGGCAAACGAGCAGACGTATCGCCTGGTGGTAAGCGATTAACGCCGCCCATGGACACCCGCGACACCGGAGGCGTTACAAGTCCCTTGCCGGCCTTTTAGGAAGGAGTACGCACTTTTCTTGAAGGTTTGAAGGTCGTATTGGTCCGGTAACACCGCAGGCGACAGCTCATTCCACAGTTTTGCTGTGCGCGGCAGAAAGTTTCGGTAGAATCGCATAGTTGTGGACTGCCAACCATCTAGATTAACAGTAGTAGAACTGGTCCAGGTCCCATCTTGGACGAGTCTTACACATTTGTTACAGTATACCGTATGATACCGGCTTATTTTAAACTCTATAAACATTTCGAGAATAAACTCATGAGTAAAGGCAAGCAAAATAAATAGGTATAACGATTATTTATAACAATTTCTATTATAATATGTGAGTATAGACATTTGTATGTGTCATATATCTACATGATGATACTAACGCATTAACTGATATCACATCTCCTATAAATAGGTACGCATTCAATATATCTCTCTCATTTACAAGTTCACTTTTTCCTTCACCGTGGGTCTCAATTTTGTGGTTAAAGATGGCTGACGAGCTGAACGTGAGTCCAATACCGGATCTGGATGATACCGAAGGAGTTCTCGTTGCTAAGGGAGTTAGCATGCTAGTTCTCTTTGTTGCCTGTATGGTTTGTGGTATTATACCACTGTTGGTAGCTAAGAGGTTCAAGTGGTTGTTCGCTGGCGACGCGAAGAATATCAGATCAAGTAACAAGATTGTTATGACACTATTGGCTTTTGGTGGCGGTGTCTTGTTGGCCACCACTTTCTTGCATCTGATGCCAGAAATCGAGGAAAATATTATACAATTGCAAGGTTAGTAATTTGTGTGACATATTTTGAAATAACAAACAAAATAAAAGAAAAAACTAAAACCCGACTACTTAAATAGTTTTTATAAAGCCTATTTCATTATTGCTGTTATTGCGAATCTATTAATACGAGTACCTCATTCATTAAAATTTGTTCAGCAGTTTAGGCGCTACAATGGAACACACATTGGCTTAAAAAAATCGTTTCATTTGATGATTAGCGAAACGGCTGGTAAGCCAAACGTTTTAGTCGAACCAGTATCATTTTCTTCTGCGTATGCTTATAATTACTTACTATTAGTATTTAGTGATATCATAATACCACTGATGTGTAGGTCTATGTCTATTTACCATCAATATGGGATACAGAATCAGCGTAGTTAGGGATAAGACGGTCGTGGTTCGTGGTCAAGGTTTATCTGTGGTAAAAAATATTCTTCTTCTTTTTTTGATGAAATGAAAACCAGCCGGATCACTCGGATTAGCTAATTCTGCCAATGTCAAATATTAATAGTCTTCAATTATAGGTCTTTGAGTCTTCAAGTCGTCGTCGTGATGAAATTAATGATAAAAATTTATAAAATGTGGATGATATGAAATGGGGACTGTCTTTCGAAAAACAAAATTATTCTTTTAACAAATGTTTTTTTGACAGAACTTATTTCTTTAGTTCGTAAATTAATGACAGATTTTCTTCTTGTTAAATGTCTTCCTGAAAGCAAAATAAAGATAGATGAATTTCTAAAGTCTGAAATATACAGACACAAAATTCAATAATAAGAGACATTGGTATACTTCCTATTACTGACTTTCAGCTACTTAGATTTGTCTATATTTGACAACGCAACTCGATGTTTATTTAATTTTTCAATGTTAAACAGTAGTCAGTTTCATATCAATCTATGGCGCATTAGTAAGTATTATCTGATAAGATCGTTCACACAGGCTCTAGCTTCGAAGGTTCTTCAATGGAACACGGTTCGACAAGATTACTAAGAACATTAATTATTTTTATACAAAGCAAAGAAACATAACTCTACGTCAACAATAAAATTTTAAAAACGTGTTTTTAAAGTTAGTAATTATACAATATGCTGAGCACTAATTTGTATTTATTTAATAAATTTGCACAATATTCATTTTTATTGACTATTCTAAGACATTTTTTACCGACTTCAAGAAGGAGGAGGTTCTTAATTCGATTTGCATTTTTTATACAAAAGTAACAAATATTTCGAAAACGAAAAGATGAAAAATTATGCCAAACCGAATATAAAGGCCTCTTAAAATAGATTACATTATACACTATAGGTAAACGTACTATTCTTGGATGCTAAGCTTTTGATGTCAATAATAGCCCATCAATATCACAGGATGAGTCTTGTGTTTTTTGAAATATTTTAACGCCTGGGGTTTTTACATAGCTCAGTGTAGTAACTAACCGCACAGCTATCGATCCGCGAAACCTCTCTCGAAAAACGTGCAGAGTAAATAGAATGTCTCTTGCAGTGTCTATCAAATCTTAATAAGCTACATGCAAATATGTTTTTACTTTTTTTAAAAGACAACTCCCGCATTAGGAATATACATCCTGTGTCGCGGGGGACTTTACAAACATACATGAAACGGACACAAAGAACACCCAGACTCAGAACAACAACTTTCAGATCACACAAAGTGTTGTCCTACGTAGGATTTGAACCAGCAACATTTAGCGTGGCCTACACTAGGCCAACCGTGCAGTCGAGTCGCTATCGCTTCTTCACTACAAACGTTCACCTGACTGAATCGCGTTTAGTTTTATTGAGGAATACACAAAAACAAATGTTTTGTTTAGTCACAGTTCCATTACTAATTTTAATATTTATTTCTTGATTGCAGAGGAAGGTAGTCTCGGCACATACAACTTTGCATTGACCCATTTGCTTACATGCTGCGGTTTCTTTATGATGTACTTAGTGGAAGAACTAATACACATGTATATGCGAAAAAGAGACGCCAAGAAAATCGAGACGACGCCAATGGATAATCAAAATGGTATTAAAACTATCGGAATGGAGAACGACAACAATTTCACGTCAAAAATGGTTAATAAATTTTTGTCACTCCTTCTCTATCGCTTAGGAATTATTATTCAATTAATTTCAATTCAATGCTTATCATCGGGTAGACTAGTCTAAATGTAAATAGTTTTCTCAAGTCTCCGTTCAGTGCATGTGCAGACGGATCCCATGCACACTATAGGTATTATTTTAACTGCCTCGGTGGCGCAGTAGTAGTAAATGCAACTGCTGTGCTTGAGGTCTCGGGTTCAAATCCTGGGTCGGACCAAATGTTTGTGTGATCTATAAATATTTGTTTTGGAGTTTGGGTATCTTCTATGTATAATATGTATGTATTTACAAATAAAAAGTATATATGTATTTATATCAGTTGTCTAGTACCCATAACACAAGCTCTGCTTAGCTTGGGACCGATGTCCGAAATATTTATGAATTTATTCTACAGAATGAGAGTTAATCAAATACATTTCTCAAAGACCTTCATCAGAATAGTGTCTACAAATTAAACACAAGAGGGCTGTCACCCCAGTGTTTTGTTAATTCAGTGTCTGGTAGTCAGACTAAAATTATATAATATCTACGTGCTAATTGCCAGTTAATCATCCCCATTTTTTAGACTAATATTCTGATTCGTCTTGTACTTTCGCCATTACACTCTTTTTTCGTGTATTTTAAGAACATGAATACTTCTGTTTTCTTTACCCAATCTAAATTAGACATGTTACTTTGACATTTTGTTAAAGGCAATATTTTATGTTCATACAAATGATGTTTACCTAGTCGATTTCGGCCACGGCGGCCAGCCTCAACGGAGACCAGCCAACTACGCAGGAGATATTATAGTGCACAAGTGTGTGCGCAAACACAGGTGCATTCTCTGTTCCCATTCTATTATAATCCAGCGCAGGACCGACAGCTTTACGTGCTCTCCGAGGCACGGGGATTCAGACCCCAACTTTCAAATGAATAAAAATGAATTGCAAAAAAGAAGAAGAGCTGTTATTAAACATTTCTATAATCAGAAACTCAATAACACTTTTGGCCCGACCCGGGATTCGAACCCTAGATTTGATTGGCAGTCGTATACGTCAACCGCTAGACCAATGAGGCAGTTGTTCATACAAATATCACAAATTTAAAGGCTAAGAAATTATTTTTTCTAAGTAGGTACTATTTTTCTTCACATTTGTCGTATTTTTAGGATGCTGAAAACCTTCAAAGCAATGACCCAGACGTAGAAGATACTGTTTCAGCTGCACTTAGAGGATTACTCATAGTGCTTGCGCTGTCTATACACGAGCTCTTTGAAGGTTTAGCTGTCGGCTTAGAGTCTAGTACTTCTAAAGTATGGTAAGTTCCGGTTATTATGTGTACCTACATCAATCACATCAATGACTTTTGATATACCACTATATAGGCTTCTCGTTAGAAAAGTAGTTTTTTGCCTACTAGCCATATGGATTGTTTCAAGTGTTCCTTCTCTTTGCATTTCTGGTATACGCCCCTTACGACACCGTGGGAGAGCTATGCTTCGACATGAATGGGTCGCCTCGACCGGAGTGATACCACGGCCTCACAGAAAACCAGTGTGAAATAGCGTTTGCGCTATGTTTCACCGAGTGAGTGAGGATACCGGAGGCCCATACCCTAACCCCTCCCCCCCTCCCCTTTCCCATCCCCCAAAGGTCGGCAACGCACTTGTGACGCCTTTGGTGTTGCGGGTGTCCATGGGCGGCGGTAATCGCTTACCATCAGGTGATACGCCTGCACGTTCGCGCACTACTCAATGAAAAAAAAAAAACCTATAGGATAAATCGGGGTGGTTATAATCCGTATTCTTAATACGGATGGTGGTGATGGCACCACACGGATATATTTCATTAAATTAACTCTAAACTAGAACTTGAACAAAAATTACTTCGTTTCAGGTATATGCTGGGAGCTGTAGCAGGACATAAGCTGGTAATCTCCTTCTGCATAAGTGTGGAGCTAATTGCCAGTAGAACAGTATTTTGGTTAACTATGGTATACATCGTTGTCTACGCTATTATATCACCAATAGGAATTGGTATAGGTATGATGCTGGTAGGAGGTTCAGGCGCTGCAGCCGCTGGACTCCCATCTGTAGTGCTGCAAGGTCTTGCCTGTGGAACACTACTCTATGTAGTATTCTTTGAAATCTGGAAAGGCGATAAAACAAGCTTCTTGCAGTTCATCGGATCTATTGTCGGATTCTTCTTTATGTTTGGAATAACGCTTTTAAGTAAGTAAAATTTATTAACTATTTTAAACAAACTTTGTATTACAGAGGTAGAAAATCTTAATATTTTTGCGAATGGGTATTCTTAGTTACTTTGTCAACAGATAAAGGAACTTAAAAACTTGATAATTATTACGATTATCTAAAGAACTAAAAAAATATTAAGGCTCCATAATTACTATGCCGAAATAAGCCCTATTTATGTACGTATGTGAAACAAGGGCTACTTTAAGGTACGATCGCCAAGGACTGCCTATCTGTTACTTATGTCTGCATTAGGCTTTAGATAATATAATTAACGTTTGACAGTAAAGTATTAAACAGCTATATTTCAATTAGATATTAAATATTTCTAACACCTATATTTCAATTAGATATTAAATATTTCTAACACCTATATATACACAAGTATGTGTTTACACATGCATAGTACTCAAAGACCCAAATGTGTAACTTAAATGAAATTTTTCAAGCGTGACAAATTTGGGATAAGTAGCTTTGATATCCACTGACTGAACCCATTATGAAGGGATAGTTTTCCTGACTATAGTGTAAAAGAAACGTGTTCTTGTCTATAAATGGCAAAAATGGCTTTAAACTTAAGTATAGAAAATCACAAAATGATTGAGAAAACGAACTTACATCAGATAACAGTAAAATCTTACAGCATGTTATAGTCTGTGCCCTCCATGATTGCAAAAACGTTAGTAAGTTAAATTTAAAGTCTTCTTCTTTTGATGAAATGGCAACCAGCCGTTTCTGCCAATGTCAAGTATTTATAGTCTTCAATATAAGTCTTGAAGTCTTCGTCGTGATGAAATTAATGATAAAAAATATATAAAATGTGAATGACATGAAATGGGGGCCGTCTTTCAAAAATTGAAGTGTCTGTTGGAAATTTAAAATTAGGTTGGCACGTATTCAGACGACGTCCATGTTTAGTTTTACGTTAAACGTTTTGAACGTTAAACACAAGAATAGCAAATGAAAAATTACACAAGAATATAAAAGATATATTTATTTATTAAATTATTTAGAAACATGACTAGGCCGCCATATTCTGAGTCATCATGTTACATTGTTGCATTGTCTACATTTGCAATGTGATGGTGACCACCACTCTTGGATTCTGCTTATACATTCTATCAGGCAGAGAAGAGTCATTTTTGGGAGGGCCGTACATGAAATAGAATGTTAATAGAAATTTCAAAAGATAGTTAATTTTACTTCTCATTGTTTACAGGTCCACACTAAGCACCCAAAGATGGCAGCCATGATTGAATAAGAGATATTGAGAGTTTGCAGGTTGGAACAGAAACTGATTTTAACCAATACGTGTTTCTTTAGGGTACATTGACAAGATGTTGAAAAGAGATTTTGTTTCTCTTTGTTTTTTATTAACGAACAATGCAATCTAGTCAATCAATACGTTACACTACGTAAGTACATGTTAATAATAACTAGTTGTTAAGTAAATAAAATATTTTATTAAGAACTGTTTTTCAATGCATACCATAGTGATAAAATTATTCTAGAGTCTCCAACGCGTCACCTCATTACGACCAACGGTTTTTAGGATTCTAAAATAAACTCTGGAAGCGATACTAACGTGCCGCCTTTTCTGGTAACATCATCGGTTATTGGATATAAACCGACAGTTCTTTTTTTAAACAGAACTTCCGTGTTAGGAATATATTTAGACATATTCTCAATACTTCATAAACAAGAAAAACAACAAAATGGGTCACACAAAATATTGACTCATGTATCCGAATTCACAACACTCAGCGCAGTGATAATGTAATAATACCAGCATAGCAAAAACTGTAGATGCTTTGTAATAATTATTACTATAATGCGGCAAATCACCAGAGTCAGGGGGTTAGTCTGATCAACTTATTTTCCTTGATTCCTTACTTGATTTTATTTAACTTTCGAAGAAAAATCTAAAAACATTTCTACACTATGCTGGTCAAAAACTTTGCTAAAGCCTTCCATATAAGGTTATACTTGAGTCGCCTCAAAAGCGTTTGTATCGACAACATCATGTCTTTGACCTTAATCTGTCTCGGCGACGAATTATACAAGTGCTAGGTTTTTGGGCAGCAATCGTTACACAGACATAATGATCACTACTGTTCATACAAGTAAAGCCTTTTTTTTTTTTTTTTTTGTTGACGGGGTGGAAAAATCCCTTCGGATCTCCGGCTCCTCGGGGACTGAAGGGGAGCCAGGTATGTGGTGAGTCCACTAAAAACCACCCCGGCGGCCGGTCTCAGGCGCCCTGCTCTGGGGAGGACCCGGACCAAGATATTTCAGGTCCCCCCCAGGAACGACACCGCGTCTAAAAGACTCTTTCCTGGGGGAAGTCTGGGCTTCCCCCTGCCTGTTGGCCCAACCATTAAATTTTGCAGCCTGACCGCGGTTTTGCGACCAGGACGCTCCTCTGTCTATGACCGCATCAATCAGCTATCAGAGGTCCCCACTCTCTGGCAGCTTGCGGTACTGTCGGCGGCTGGTGTTGCCGGCGACGTCGCCTACGCTCGGGATCGGATACAAGTAAAGCCTACTTCCATGCATTTTATCAATATCATGGTGCAGCTCACTAGTTAGAACTATCGGCCCATTTCCCTTCTAAGTCACGTCTACAAGCTGTTTTCGAGAGTCATTTCGAACCGTCTTGCGCGAAGACTCGATGAATTCCAACCACCCGAGCAAGCTGGGTTTCGGAGCGGATATGGCACCATAGACCACATTCACACAGTACGGCAGATTATACAGAAGACCGAAG
Organism: Spilarctia lutea; assembly: GCA_916048165.1. Classification (NCBI taxonomy): domain Eukaryota; kingdom Metazoa; phylum Arthropoda; class Insecta; order Lepidoptera; family Erebidae; genus Spilarctia; species Spilarctia lutea. The sequence goes on from OU696488.1 coordinate 9,345,364, forward strand.
AGTATAATCAGCCCCTGAGTCTAGCATTTGTGGACTATGAGAAGGCCTTTGACTCGATAGAAATCTGGTCTGTTCTGGAGTCCCTGCAGCGTTGCCAAGTAGATTGGCGATACATACAAGTGTTGAGATGTCTCTACAAAGCCGCCACAATGTCCGTCCAAGTACAGAATCAGCATACAAGACCCGTACCATTGCATCGAGGAGTGAGACAAGGGGACGTTATATCCCCGAAATTGTTCACTAATGCAATGGAAGACTTCTTCAAGACGCTGCACTGGAAAGGGCGCGGAATCAACATCAATGGCGAATACATCTCTCACTTGCGATTTGCAGACGACATTGTCATCATGGCAGAGACGCTGCAGGACCTACAACAGATGCTGAACGACCTTGCTGACTCTTCGGTACGCATCGGCCTACGGATGAACTTGGACAAGACCAAGGTCATGTTCAATGAACACGTACTACCGGAACCGGTTGCGGTACACGGTGCCGTTCTCGAAGTTGTTCAAAAATACGTGTACCTCGGGCAGACTTTGCAGTTAGGGAGAAACAACTTTGAGGACGAGGTGAACAGGAGAATCCGGCTGGGTTGGGCAGCGTTTGGGAAGCTTCGTCGAGTCTTCTCATCATCGATCCCACAGTGCCTAAAGACAAAAGTCTTCAATGAGTGCGTCCTACCCGTAATGACATACGGAGCCGAAACGTGGACACTTACGGTACGGCTGGTCCACAAGTTCAAAGTCGCTCAGCGTGCTATGGAAAGGGCTATGCTCGGCGTTTCTCTAAGGGACCGTATAAGAAATGAGGTGATCCGACAGAGAACCAAGGTCATCGACATAGCCCACAGGATTAGCAAGCTGAAGTGGCAGTGGGCTGGCCATATTTGCCGCAGAACCGATAACCGCTGGGGTAAACGGGTTCTTGAGTGGAGACCGCGTCTCGGCAAACGTAGTGTAGGACGTCCACAGGCCAGGTGGAGTGATGATTTGCGCAAGACGGCTGGCAGGAGCTGGATGCGAGAAGCCGAGGATCGAACTAAGTGGCGTGCTATTGGAGAGGCCTATGTCCAGCAGTGGACTGCGATAGGCTGATGATGATGATGCTCACTAGTTGTCCGAACACCTATTATATTTTAACACACTTTAATTAGCTTTACCTGTTTATTTGTATGTAACAAAATCTTTGAACTCGATTTTGACTTAGTTTGCTGGGTGCTTTGTCTTCTGGTGTTTTTGTAACGAGACACGTTGGTTGGACATAGACATTCCATTATCAAGGTAGTAGAGCCACGCTGATTTCAGTACGAACGGGTCGGGGCGGTACTACCCTCGCACAGGAAATAAACGTAAAACGACAGCGTTCGTGCTGACGACAGAGTGCGAGACCGGATGCCTAATGATGCAAAAGCATCACTAGGCCGCCACGGTGTGTCGGGTAATGCTGGGATGCTGTATTGTTGCATTGTCTGCATTCCGTATCCAATGAGTATGGTGACCACCACTCTTGGATCCTGCTTATGCTTTCCATCAGGCAGAAAACATAATAGAGTCATTTTGGCAGGGTCATACATTAAAATAAACATAGGCCTCTCCTTAAAAAGAGGTTTGTTTACACTGGGCAGACGGGTTGATATAGGGCTTGTTTTAAGTTTTGCCTGACTTGCCATTATTGTTCTATCATATCAATACAAATGAATTACATAACTATCCTGAGAGAATCACGACGCTATCCCTTCAGTTGATAATGCCGTTAGTAGGGACTGTTATGACTATGGCATTCCATAGAAAGTTTACCCATAACGGTATTTGATAACTAATAATTCTGCATTGTCTTTTGCTGTTTACAATGAGCATAGCAGTACATAAAATGACAATAAATTGTGCCGACTACATTATTTTGTTTATTCATACAATAAGTGGTAAGCACGAAAATTAATAAATTTATTCAACTCTTTAAACGAAACAAGCATGGTATAATTACACCTATGATATTATTTTTTTTAAAGTTCTCATAGGTATATTTTTTTTAAAAACTCCAATAATTTATAACAACAAAAATGTGTCACAAATTCTGCATTCATTTTACAGATACACATAAAATTTTATGAAAAGTGTATTCTAAATGCTGCATTTGTAGTCTACATATCCTTTGGGCTATGGCTGGCTATACCTCTATTGTTTATTATCCTTCTCTCTCTTTCTAACCGATTCAGATGGATTCTTTGTCTCGGAAATAATCAAGGTCAAATAAAATAACAAAATCTGACGTTTCCTATGCTTGCTTTCTGTCAATTAATGTCAATTGCCATTGCCGTATTGTAATTTGTGCTCTTAAATAGTTGAATCTTTATATGATTCTAAATTCATTAAAGAAACCTCGCTAAAGCATCTCTAATACCCAATTACTTGTTTAATCTAAATAGGTTTGTGATATACGTTGCTGTGTTATTACTAAACAGGTAAGACATCTCAATCTAAAAGTTAACGCGGTTGGCCTATTCATATTATAATTCTTACGTAAATCATCGACCTCGCATAAAATGTAAATTATTTCGTTAGAAAGTGAAATGTTACGTATGATATAACAAGTTGAAAGGTGAAATTGTTATATCAGTCTCTTAGCTCAGTCGCAATCGTGTAGGTGTGAGAAAGTGTCTGGTCTCGGCGTTTGGTGATTGTAAAAAGGTTTTTTTTTAAAACCTATTGTAACAATTTCTACAGTAATAAACAAAGGACGATGTCATTGTTGCTTGGATCTACCGTTTGTTTATCTGTCATGCCTGCAAGTAAGTTTTACTGTGTATGGAAAGGTTCAAATACTGTGCTTGTAGGTGCTATCTAGAATGTAATATATGTTTGTACTTTACTTATTTATTTAATTTTTCTTTAATTAGGTGAGCATCGTCCGTTAGGTAGTAGGATGTCTGCCCCAGGTTTAACGTCTGAAGCACAGCTCCGGTACATTCTGCAGTGGTTTGGAGAGTTCAGTGAGCTACAGCGAGAGGACTTCCTGCCTGTGCTGGCTGCAGCACAAGGAGATAAGCCAGATCAGTTGGCTGCTGCATTAGCCAACATTTCTTGTCATGATAAACCTGTTAGTTTATTTCAATGCAGGGTGAGTACAAAACAGTTAATATTTTTGAAAACATATTTACACAATACATTAAAATTTGATCTTTGATTAATAGTGTCAGTTTTGAACATTTAAATTATGTTGAATGAAGTTTATATCCCTGACTAGTGATATATTTTAAAATATATATTTCTATTGAATATATTATATATCTCTAAGGATATGTAAGCATAAACATACTTCTTTAATCAACAAATTGGTTACCACCATACAAGAGGAGCTCATGGCCCAGCGGTAACCTTATAGGTTAACACATAGCTTGCATAGTTAATTCTAGTTAATCATTGAGACCCCTCTGTGCCTTAGAAAGCACCATAAAATCGTATAGTAAACATCATTACAGGTAGTAGGCGGCAAAAATATTCAAAGTAGAATATGTCAAGCCGAATAGCCTTTTATAAAAAAGATCATTGCTACACTAGAAATATTTCTGTATGGCAGGTAACTTACAAATATACCTACGTATATGAAACTGACACAAAGAAAATAATATTTACTTATGAACATACTAGCAAAGCCCCGTGGTGCTACCTGCTGTAAGATAATAACCGCGGGCAACGCCGCTAGTTGAAGCTAGTATCTTTATAAATTTCAGCCTATGTGTTATTCGGGTGTATAAGCTATATTATTAAAAAGTTTCACCAAAATTCATTTGGTAATTTTTGCGTGAGAGAGCAACAAACATACTCACTTACATATTTAAAAACTTTCACGTTTGTAAAATTAATAGGATTATGGATCATAATATGTTGTTAATTTTACAAGTATTAGTAAACACATATATTATGCTTATATAACAATGTATATAAACATACATTCTTATATAAGCATTGAGAAAGCAGTAATTTTCATAAGTTTAGACTGACCTTGTTTAAAGTTTGTATATGTTTAATATGATTATCCTAAAGATAATTACATTTTATGATAGTTTGGGTTTATAATTTACAAGTTATTGCCCGCGGCTTCGCTCGCATTTAATAAAAATTATCTTATATTACTTGTAATACCTCCAAGAATATGTGTACAAAGTTTCATGATGATTGGTTAAGTCCTTTTCATGAAAGTGTTACAAACAAACTTCATTCACATTTATAATATAGGAAGGATTAGGATGTATACTTTTGTACCTGATCTTTGACAAAGAAATGTGTCATAATAGGATTATTACATGTCACTGATTGATTTTGGACCTCTGTATCCAGTTCCTGCTGGCCATCTTGTGCCTAAATCGTTATACCGCCTGTGAGCATCATACATTGTATTTGAAGAGATGTGATTTACACTGTTTGTTTCTTTTTTATTTTTATATGGAGCTTAGCCACAATTATGACTTTGTCGTTCCATCTTAGCTACTTCTTTATTTTACATTAGTCATACATATTCAGCATACAAATCATAAAAGGCCTTGCTGTATCTGTCAAAGGACTGGCCAGGATTCTGTTACATCTTTCAACATCCATCAACTTATCACTAAGAAAGTGATTTCTAAGTTGTTGGTTTTGAGCACATTCCATCAAAATATGTTCTACATCGTCTACACAATATATGATTCTTTATGTCAAAATATCTGATAATTTTAACAACATAGTTTGAATTTTACCTCAACGTACTCAAATACGGCTGTCTGAGCCCAACCTAGGTACTGATGTACTATGATAACCAGACCTCTGATGAATGTGGTTAAATATTTCTAAATACTTATATGTTTATTACTTAATATAGACTTAAAGCAACGGACCATACTCATTACATGATTATGTGTCACGGATGGAAATCAAACTAGTGGTTTAAGCGATGGCCTAGCCGCTTTCTACTGTGCCAAGTGTTGTGGGTTGAAATCCCACATGGGACAATACTTTATGTGATCTACATATCGTTTTCTTGAGACTGGCTGTTCTTTGTGTCTGTTACATATATTTATTTAAAGTCTCCAGGATGTATATTGGTAATACGGGAATTAACTTTTTAAAAATTAACGAACCGACAAAGCAATATATATATAATTTTGTATATACATACTTTTATTTATTTATGTCTTTTTATTTTGTGTTTCAAGTAGAATATTAACTTTACATCAAGTACATACTTATTTAAGTGTCTTACTAGCTTTATGATTAGTTCTTAAATACCTCTACCAAATTTTTATTTTACATAGCATAATACTAGCAGGCTTGACTGTGTGTATGTGAAACACTGCTGCAGGCTTCCTACCTCCCCTGGTCCCTACCACAACTTCACAACAGTAACATTCACAATTAATAGATTAACTAACATCATTTGTAAGACATTTTTATTATTACTTACTAAATGAGCCCTATGGGTTACTCAAATAAATCATTTATTAATTTATTAAACTGTTTTTTCCAGATAAAACTTTTCAATGAATGGTTTCCTACATGGGCAGAAGACGAACAGGAAAGACTGATAAAAGGCGTTTCTGAACAAGATACTGATTTTGGCGCTAAACTACAGGATGTATTACTAAATGGGCCTCAAGTAAATGGCAATCAAGATGACTTTTTTGAACAAAATTTAAGCAAGGAACAGAATGGAACTAGTGAAAATCTTTCCCCAACTGAAGAAGAATATAATAATGGTGAAAACGGTACCTGGGCTAACGGAGAGAACCCAGAACCTGAAGTTGAAGAAAATAATGGAGATCCTCTGGTAGTTTCTGAAAACATTCCTGTTGAAATAGCAGCTGCTTCTTAATTTATAAAGTTTTATCACTTTTTTCTAACATTAGTTTTCTAATATTTATATTTTCTTGTCTGTGACATAATCTTGTTTGCTATATATTTTAAGTTTTGGGAATCAATTTTGTATGAGATAAACTTTTTTTTAAATACGCAGGTACTAAAAAACATTCCATTGTTATCATTCCACGTTTATACAATGTACCTATATATATACCTATTATAAATAAAAAAATATTAGGTAGTTTTTTAATTACTAAGCAAAAGTTTATATAGTCTGTTAGTCGCCTAATTAAGGTATCATTTCGTCACTCATACCTTTTTTGAATCTCAATGTACTAAATAGAAAAGTATTTATATACATCCTAATTACATTTCACTAAGCTTAAATTCTGTATTTTTAATGTTTACAGTTTTGTAATGTTAAGGATTTTATATACAACAATACTCGTGTGTTAAAAACACGAAGTTTTTATATATGTATAATAAGCGATGTTGATAAATTCCTTGTATACTTTTTAAGAATGGGATCTGTTTACAGAACAATTCTGTACTTTTTCGTTATAGAATTAATAACAATTGGTGGTGGTACAATGTACCATCGAAAAAAGTAATAGAAGATAGATCCTAGCACGAAGTTCTTGCTTTTATGAGACTTTAATCTATCACAATCTTGCCCTGTTTAGTTTATGAAACACTGCTATTATAATAATTCGACTTAGTATTTATTACGAATAGTATTATTGATGGGTACATAGAATGTCTAAATTGAAATATAGTATGTATTATCATTAAAAAGAGTAGCTAAATTTTCAAATGCCAAATATTATTCGATCTTTGGAATAATCCTAGATCTGTATCAAGCGAAAGGGATGAAGTACAAACAAAATATTACGTGCCAATATTTAATAAGTATGTTTCATTGTTTATGGAATGTATGTTTTTCCTATGTTTACAAAATAATAATATATTGTCGTAGTTTGTATTATTTTAGGGACTGATTGAGTGATAGTAGGTGCTGGCGAAGGGCTTGTTTGTGACAAGATGTTGGTAATTTATAGTTGTAATTATAAATTATTGGGCATATAAATTTATATTATACATTATATAATAAATAACTTTGTTTTATTTACTCGAACATAATTATAAAAGCATTTTAAAACTTACGCTATTCCTAAATATAAAACTTAAAATAATTAAACCTACGCGGCCATGTGTATTGTAACACTTTGAATGCAGAATAAAAAAATATTTGAGACAGTGAAGAATACGAATAATATATTTTTCTTTCCCCTAACGGGATATTGACAGTTTTTGGAGATTTAAGTATCCCTGCTGTTACTGTCTGCAATCCTGCTAGCTAGATCCTAGAAACCCATAAATAAACAAACAGATTGACGTGTGACGGGTGAGGCCAATAATCAACAGTGTACTGCAGGAGACTGATAATGTTGAAAAGAACACAAAAGTCATCTCCCTAGCCTTATCATTTTCATAAGATGTTTTCAAACATTTAATGAAATTCAATGAATTACATATAAATTCACTGTGTTGACACTTAGCATCTGAAACGCTACGCACGCCGTTTTAAAATGCTAGGTAAAACTTTCTCAGGACAGAAAATATTTAGGTAACAGATATTCGTTCATTTAAATACGATTATACGAATGTTAAGTATGTTTATTACAAAATCTTTATCGTAGTACAGAACTACGACTAGATTTTCAAAAATAGGTTTGTTTCAAGTTTTCCTTCTTAGGATTAATCGGATTACTGTTCTATCGCTTTAGTATCAATTGCTGTAACGAAACCATAGCGTGATTTATTTTTTTGGCATAACGCCATCTATCGAGACGGTAGGAAGACTTTTACGTGAAAATCTTGACACAAATTCATTAATATGCAATGAAATCGGTTCGTTTAAAAGTTTTAACTTTTTAAATACTATCCCTCTTATTTATATTTGATACCAATGTAATAAAATAAAATAGTTTGTTTGGTTGAACGCGCTAATATCAGTTTGGATTGAAAAAAAAAAACTAGACAATCCATATAAGAAATAAAGGAGCCAAGTATTAATAAAAAATATTGCAAGAAACGGGGAATTTATTACTATTGTTTGAGAGACGTAGATTATGATGTTGCTCGTTGTCTTGTGTCCAGGGTCTTTGAAATTGTCGAGAATTTCCAAACCCACTCGCACAATACATATTATGAATAGTTTAAAGAGATTTTTTGTATCCAAAATCATAGATACATATACAAGTTAACCCCAAAATATACAGTTATTGATCAAATATACCATGCGGTATAATAATTTAAGTTTGAAACCTAATAACTTAGGACTCAGATGAAAATCATGATTAAGTAATCTCCGTCACAATTAAGTATTCTAACCTCTAAGTTTGTGATTTGTAAATTTCTTATATCGTTTTATATTAAACTCTTGCAGCTACTTGTACTACAAGTAAAAAAAAATAAAGACAATTAAATCTCAGTTTATCGATATATTATTACAATTAAGGTCGCATTTTAGATACTATCCAGTTAACATAATTGCCGACGTGGGTGTAGACTCCGGGCCATCCCAAAGATCCACAGGGTGAAGGGCCGTAGGAAACAATGCCGATGGCCATCCAATTGTTGGCTACTTGGCCCATTAGCGCGCCCCCGGAGTCTCCTCGACACGAGTCTTGGCCGGTAAATCCGCCCGCACATATCTGACTGTTGACTATCTCCCGTCTAACTATCTCATACACTTTAGCGCAGTCACTGTTCTTCACTATTGGTATCCTCACTTTCATCTTTACGGAGGATTCGTTACCTAAGAGTGAAAAATGGAGAAGCAAAAAATAGAGTTTATAGTTAAGTGATGATAAAAACGGTATTAATCACACACAAACATCCGGATGGAGCAGTTAAAATAAAAAGGTAATGTTACTGCCAAACTTTCCAACTAGAGGCACCACTGGACTACAACGTAAACAAATTCAAATCAAATTTGTGTCTGTGCATCATTTTTTTTTCAATTAATAAAATCATCAATATCAATGTTGTGCAATTGGATGCAAAAATTTTGGTGTTCATTTGTTTCCTATAGACCCAAAGCTGGGTGAGTAATGGGAGATAGCTTTTTTAATTGCACAGTAGTTAAACGTTTATAATTATTATCAATTTTTGATAATAACATATAAAAATATTAAAACTTTGCTAAATATAAGTACTGCGCTACTATTTTGTTTACGTTATAGTTCGGTGGCGCCCTCTAAGACTAGCTTCACGTAAGCAACCTAGTTGAAAATAAAAAAATGATATCTTTTCTGGAATATACTAAAACTAAAATCTTACGTATTTCAGTCTTTCCCCATCCAGCTACTTCCATGTCGTAACCTTCATATGTGCCTCGTTGAAGGTCTGCGGTGAGTGGTAGACATATAGGTTTAACGAAATCTATAAGAAAGGGACAATACAACTTAATGTGTTAATAATAATGTGGTCTCTAAAAATAATAAAAAAAAAATCCACGACAAGTTGCTTCTAATGAGAGGTTAACAAGAGGAACGTCGTCACATTTCATACTTTCAGAAACGCCATTTATAAACTTTCCGTTCCAAATACTGAAACCTTCAATAGGTTTACTACTACTACGAACTACTGAAAAGAACGCATTATAAAAATATGCGTTCTTTTAATTTAATTTACAGATTCGGCATATACCTAGGGGTTTTAAAAATTTGGCCATTAAATTATAAATTAATGTGTTCAGGCGCGTATCGTCAATTTGGGGGGCCCTTTTTTTACCTTTAGAAACACCCACGGGCCGAAACCCCGTCGGGATTTGCGGCGGGGTGGTGTGTCGGAATCGAACCGATTAAAACCACACGGTGTGCCACTCTGCGCCTGAGAAGGGAGGGGTCCGGGAACTACTGTTATTAAAACAACTTCCCAGGCACTCGGACGCCTGCCCAGCAATTTGTGGGGCCCTGCGCTAAGTACCTTACGTGTGCCTTATTTTGTTAACAGTTTTTATGGTAGGTATAAGAGGACAAACGAGGTTTCCCCACGTTTTCCCGTAGGTACTGATGTATTGATGCATGCCGATTGATTGGACTGAGGCCTGCTCACCTCAGGAAATATTCGAATTAGGAAAGCAACTTATACGTAAAATGGTATGTTTGCAGTGTTTAAGTAGGTACTCACCGACGCCGCGACGTTTCGATTGGTTATTACGAGCGAAAACTAACTAGGTACATTATGTAAGTCCATTATTCTCGGCATGAATGGGTCGGCTCTACCGGAGTGATACTACAGCCTCACAGAAAACCGGTGTGAAATAGCGTTTGCGCTGTGTTTCACCGAGTGAGTGAGGATACCGGAGGCCCATACCCCAACCCATACCCCCATCCCCTTTCCCATCCCCCAAGGGTCGGCAACGCACTTGTGACACCTTTGGTGTTGCGGGTGTCCATGGGCGGCGGTAATCGCTTACCATCAGGTGATACGTCTGCTCGTTTGCCCACTATTCAATAAAAAAAAAAAAAATACTTAGTGAGAAGTTAATATTTCTATACATAATCGTCTATTATTATTGTAATTTTAAATAAAAAATACATTATTATTTTCAATGAACCCTGGGTGCCCTTATTTCCACATGACCTTCAGCCCACATCCGCCCCTGATTGTATTTCATCCACATTTCATCTTTCAAAAATAGAGACCATCTTACCATGGAATTGTGCATCGCGCGAGAGCCTTAGCAACGCAATATCATTATGTTGATTGATATCTTGAAGGATATATCCTGTATGGACAATTATCTCTTCCACCGGAATATCCTGCACGGGCGGGGCGCAATCATCCCTAATACAGTCCACTGTTTTCGATGTGTCCCATTCGCCAAGTCGAACTTGTGCCCTGTAATTATGTCAATATATTGCAATAAAGAAGATTTTAACCTAAGAAAAATAAAGGAAAAAATTATGATCTATTCTTTTGCCGACATCGCACGTAGAATCGCATCTCTAGACGTACCGATGGTCGATGGAGCCGAAATGTGCTTGAGTGGAGACCACCATAAGAAAACGTAGTAAGGGCGCCGAGCGGCACGGTGGACTGATAATTATTTAAAGAGAGTGGCTTTTTGGTAATAACGCACGAAGACAAGTAAAATTTTAACAAAAAAAAAACCACTCCAAGAACTGTGTGTGATCACACTGGAAGCACCAGCTTTCAAATAAAAAAGAATCATCAAATTCACCCAGTCGAAAGTTCTGAGGTAACAAACAAAAAAAAACATTCGAAATGAAAACCTCCTTTTTGAAGTCGATTAAAAAAGTGGCGGTACGAAGTTCAACGGGTGTTGGTTTAATATAGTTTTACATTCTGCTAACAAAAACTGACATTTGAAACCGTAACCAAAGCAAATGTTATGACAACTTTTTTAATTTCAATTATAAGTATCACTTACAGTATAAAGTCCCGTGGAAAGGCTTTAATGCAATGTGCAGCAGTGAGAACATATCTAGATGATATCAGCACACCTCCGCAGTTGAAACTCGGTCCGTCAGCTGGAAATTTCAAAAACAAACCATATTGTAAAATTCAATACTTCACCTTACCAATTACCTGTATTAATAGCCTGGCTATTGACCTCACAACCTGTGTTCCTTGAAATTTCTCAAAAACTTTATACATACATAACAAACCTTTAATTTCTCTTTGAAATCAAATTCTCCACCAGAAAACAATACTACAATGAAAATTTTGAAATGATATATCTGATCCTGAAAGTCTAATCTATGTTTTGGTTGGTTGGTTATATACTTTTATTTTATTTTACTATCGATAAACTTGAATCATGGACCACTTTCCCGAGAAATCGTTTGAAACGTTCAAAACAACAAAGTTTTACTTTACACACTTAGCACGTTTTAAAATTTTAAGCAGGCTATGACTTTACTCGTCTGAGATCTATGCTAATTTGATTACTGCAGTAGATATTACATTAAATTCATCAACAACCCATAACGTCCCACTGCTGGGCTCGGGTCTCCTTTCAGGAGAGGGTTAAGGCCATATGTCATAGCCCAATTGAACTCGGTAATTAGAAACAATTACCAAGGGGAAAGCAACGTCAGCGCGGTCAGTAACTAGATGGGTGACCGCTGGTGGCATGTTACCATGCTTTTGCTTTTGGACGGCTTAAAAACATCTAACGGTAAGATTACGTAGCCACAACATTGTCTTACCAGTCCCCAACCCGTACTTGGCCAGCGTGGGGACGTATGGCCTTACATTAGACAAAACAGTAAAAAAAACTATATTTTGAAACCATGCTCTTTGGAATTAACTATGACTTAGAATATATTTACGTGAATGTCGACCTAACTATTAGAATATATTTACGTGAATGTCGACCTAACTATAAATAATAATAAAATCCTTTATACAACAAGATGAAAATGATAACTATAAAGTGCATGCAATGAATCTAGAAATGCAAAGTGAGTGGTTAACTATAGGTGAGTTCTGCATCCCGTTAGCCCTGAAATGGCGCACCTTGCTATTTGATTGGTCTCCTGCCCTATTAAAATTCTATCTGAATGCCTTCCAAATGACCCTCCCAGACCAAAGTAACCTAGTGAGATGGGAGAAAGCTTCTGAAAAATCTTGCTATACGTGTGGTGAGGCAGTAGGTACTGCTAGGCACTTACTGGTAGGTTGCAGGGTGCTGCTTGATAGGGATTATTACTCACGCCGACATGATAGAGTACTAGAAATCATACGTGAAGCAGTAAGTCTTTCAGGAGCTAGAGCCCAAAAAGGATTGACTACAAATAAACGACAAATTTACTTTATAAAGGATGGCTCAACTACCAAATCTTTCAAAAGCAAGCCTTTCTCAATCCTAGGTACTGCACCTGACTGGACTATTTTGATGGATACGTATGATAAGCACTATAAAATCCCAGAGGATGTTGGTGTTTCGTCATCCAGACCGGACATATTCCTCTTCTCTAGACAAATTAAATACATAATATTAGTAGAGCTAACTGTTCCGTGGGAAACTAATATTCCTAAAGACCATAGAATAAAATTAAATAAATATTACGATCTAACAACTGAACTAAACAAAAATGGCTATGTCAGCATGGGCGTACCCAGGGTAGGGCAGGGGAGGGCAGCTGCCCCCCCCTAGATGTTGACGTTCCTACTATCTTCTTCTCTCGATTATGTGTAAAGCACGCTCAGACGCGTAAAAACGTGAATAAGATCGACTATGGACAAAGACAGATTTATTTTCTGTGTTGTTGTAAGATCGGCAATCGGCATCGGAATCGGAATCAGTCCTAGGGCTATGCGATGTTCGAGCGTAGTGACGATCAGCGCGTGCTCTTTAGCGAGGAGAACTACTCATCCTCATCCTAAGATATCAAATCTTCTGAGTCGATTTATGTAGTTTTTTATGGACAGCTGACATGCCCATTCATTTGGAATGTATTTTAGTCACTACAAATAATTCTCGGAAGCAAAATATTATAGTCTGATATATCAGAAATTTGTTGTCCAGTAATAATTTCTAGTTTCATCCTAGCATCCAGTACAGGTTTTTGTGCCGCATAGATATATCATCTCATTTTGCTTTGGTATGGTTTTTCCACCGGTCTATATGTAAGCCCACATTCGGCTCGCACTCGAAGGCCGATGGTACAATATTTCCGAAATCTGATTCCCAAGCTGGCTCAGTGCGTGCTTGGCTCGGTTGCTGCCAAATATGAGGGGGCCCGATGACTCCTGCAGGAGACTATACCCGGGCGTTGTGCGGTCCCCAGTATGGGCGGAGGTCCTGAAGGCCAGCAATATCGGGCTATTGCAACGTCCGCAACTAGCTGGCCTTCAGGTAGGAGTCCTAAGACTCGAAAAATCGAAGACCAGAAATTTCAATTCCCCAGGTTCTTGTGGAGGAATGGAAGGAACGACTTGGGCAACCGAGTGCTGGGCACGCCGTTATTGCGGCGGTAAGACTTGGCTCGAGAGGCATCACGGGAGCCAACGCCTGAGTGCCACCACAGCGATGACCAGACCGTAGACACTGCATTCAACACACTATAGTCGTTCCAATACTTTATTTAACTTTTGACAGATCACGCACATAAAGTTTTGTAATAATTTTTGATGCAATGTACTACAGATAATACTGTACTTTATGGGCGGGCTCCGCCTACTTAGGGATGTGTCATTCGTAATTAATGACCACAGACTATAAAAACAGTTTTGAAATAAATCGATTATCGATTATATTAATAAAACATACAATAAAATTATTGTGATTATATTTTATATCAAATCACGTAAAAAGCTTTATTAATTTGCATTAAAATGCCCTAAATGTCTCTATTTCAATGCATAAATAATTTGCGTAATGAAAACAGTTCCATCGTACTCGTACCTAGTAATGGGATCGAATGTATTCGCCGCAAATTAATGAATCTAAAATAATTGTTTAGACTTACTATAGTTGGTTCAAATAAAAACTACCTGCGGTACCTACTTGTAATGAACAGGTACAAAATGTTGAAATTCGTAGTAATTTACGGATTAAAAATAAAACAACCAAAAGAGGTACTGTAATACTAATTTTAATTATAAAGAATCGTCTTCTTCGTATGACCAGGAATCATCATCACTTGAGTTCTCAGTAATATTGATTATCATTTCTTGGATAGATAAATTGTCGAATGCAACATCCCGATCCCAATCCGACATTATCACCTTCTTTGTTTTTTCTACAACATTCGCCCAGTTTTCTGGAGTTACTTTTTCACACGCATTTTTCAGTAAATTCAGCATTTTTCTTGCGGTGAAAGGAGGAGTTGTATTGTTCCTCGCAGCATATCCTTTAACTTGTGCCCAGATCATTTCAATTGCATTATATTGGCAGTGATATGGGGGAATTCTGAGGACGGTATGCCCATGCTCTGCTGCCATTTCATCTATGACGTATCGTTTTGGCAGCTTCTTTGTTTTTAATATCTTTACTAACTCTACTTTTAGTAGGGACTCATTCACCTCTTCGCCATTGTCACGGAGCCAGTTTATAATTTCATGTTTTTTGTTGGCCTGTGTTGGTATTTTATTAATTTGACGAGAGTGATAAGGTGCATTATCAATAAATATTATTGATGGCTCTTCGAGTGATGTAAGCATTTCTCTGAACCACTTTTCATACACGTTCGAATTCATCTCCTCATGATAATCTCCTGTTTTCTGGGATTTAAAAGCTAATAGAGCGCCTGGCACAAATCCTTTTACTGTTCCTGCATGACAAATAATCAGTCGTTCGCCTTTTCCCATTGGTACTGTAGAAGTGGAGCCAACGGTGTTGTCAGTCCAAGTTTTTGACAGCGTATGATTCGCATTGAGCCAAGTTTCATCTGTGAAAACAACATTCGACCAATCTTCTATTTTTTTTGCTTGTCTTAAAAAATCGCATCTATACAAAGCAATATCATTGCGTTCCATTAAAATTTTTCGTTTGTCACATTTTTGGAATAACATTCCAATGTCTTTCAATACCTTTGTCAGAGAAGATTTTTGACCACGGAACAAACCACTATTTCGAAGAGATTGTGTTAGTTTTTTTAATGTTGGAATCTCTTTTCTTTGGTAATAGTCGTATATATGACGACGAATAGCATCAGCGTCAAAATTGTCAACGGCTGTAACTTTACTAGGCGGACGTTTTTTCTTAGGTGTAGATAGCTTATTCTGTTCCATGCCACTGCTGCCGTAGCCTTCTTTTGTTATTTTTGCCACTGTTGGAGCACTAATACCTAATGCTGCTGCAACACGGTCTCTAACTTGAGTCACTGGTATAAGAGGCCCACCATTACGGCTTTCCTTTTCAAAGTATTCACGAAGTCGCAAGACAAACTCTCTTGTTTGTCCTTTGAGTACTTTCTTTTTTGGCATTTTGACAGTAACGAAGGCAGGAACGATACGCTCAACTCAACCAAACGTGAGAATTCACAAATAAATCAATACGGAGGAATATAAATACTCAACTATATTGAAGGTTACTCATTGAAATACTGTAGATTATTTTAAAATAGACATAGAGAGATTTAATAAAGATCATCAATAGTTTAACAAATACAATATTAACCACTGAATTACAACACAATACAATAATACATTTTGAAAATTCAGTTCCTTTTATATATTTTTTCATGACATAGAACCGTCATATTTGAACAACATTCTTTTAATCCATTTCTTCTTTATTTTGACAAAGGAGGTCGCACATTGAAACACATAGAAATATGAAGTACGAAATTATCTATAAAATAATGAGTCTGTTAAATCGATTAAAACTTCTTAATGCATAAAATCGATCGATGAAAGAAATCGAATAGGTAACGGGTCAGGGTATCACTATTTGATTAAGTATTAGAGCTGTCAAAAGTTAAATAAACTATTGGAACGACTATAGCAGAATGTTCAGAGTAGGGCGAGTCGAGGCGGCCATCGGAGTGGGGGTTCTCTCGCTTGGTAACATTAATGCGACCATGTTGCGTAGCGAGAGCGCGTAGAACTCTGCCGTCTTTTTCTGCGAGCAAGTTATGCTTGCGAAGGAGATGGCGGGGCAGGACCGTGCGAGGTTTAGAACTTTTCCTGTCCGCCAGGCCCGGGAACGGGCCAGGTACCGCAGACGACTCGGGCGCCAGAGATCGCCAAACGATCTCCGTCCTCCATAAGCACAAGCTTGGGAGTGACAGGTGAGGATCACCCTAGCAGAAGCAAACTGGGCCAGCGGCGCGAGCTATACAAAGTGTTCGCGCCCCTTTTTAAAATAGAAAAGGAGCATCAGGGTTCCTACACAGGAGGGGGCCATCTACAAACCATAGGTGGCCCGAGGTACGTCGGGGTTCCAAGGATTTCCTTATTTCCTTCTGGGGGTGCACCTGATTCCTCGGCTTCTAATATCCGTGACGGCGTGCGGTTTTCAGTCGGTTCGAGTCTGACATAACCATCAGATTGAGATATCCGAGGGAATTTCCGCCCAAAAAAAAACAAAAATGTTCACACACTCACGTTGCGGTAAGATATTTTCTTCGACTTTTACTTGCGGACAGTTGCCCTTTTCTCTGTACGGAAATCGCCCCAGATACCACCGACTGGTTCTGGACCGCACGCCATCTCGGTTACTAGAAGTCGGAGAACCAGATGTACCCTGAAAAGGAAAACCTTCCAACCTACGTTTTAAGATTCTCCCTCCTGTGCAGAAATCCCGGTGTTCCTTTTCTACCCAAAAATAAGCGCTCATGCTGCCACCTCAGCCTGATTGCGGACAGTTACCCTGACGAAGAGTGAATGTTATTTGGGCTGATTTAGCGGCACTTGCTTTTAGCCTCCAGTCCTGTAGGCAATTGTGGACTTCAAGTCTGAGACTCGCTTTGGATTTTTGTAGCTCACAAGTACCGCTGTGAATGTTGCTATACTGACTCCAGATCATGGAATTGATAGAATATAATGATTTTTTTGCTCAGTGTACATAGAACAATTTGTTAACGTGAATGTTTATGTTTCATCTTAAACTGTTTTGCCGAAAACTTTTGAAAATTTCTTTTAAAATGTTATCGAACCAAGTGACGTGCAATTAATTGAAGAAACCTATGTCTAGTAGTGGACTGCGAAAGGGTTTTTAAAATAGCTGTTCTATTATGTAATAAAATATAAAAAAAAATGCCTTTTTTATATCCATTTATTTGACGAGGTGCTTTTAAAAAAACCCGATTTGCCCCCCCCTGGCCCAAAACCTGGGTACGCCTATGGCTATGTGGTTAATTTATACGCGGTAGAAGTAGGAGCGAGAGGTATACCAGCTAAATCTCTCTATAACCTTTTGAAAGACCTTGGCCTGTCGAGATTTGCAGTAAGTTCTATTTTAGAACGAGTATCCAAGGCTGCACTAACAGATTCCTACCAAATTTGGCTAGGTAGGGCGGGAAACTCGAGCAGTGAGGGTGAGCGTTGATGCGCATCTTAAAGGGGGCCTCCTTAAACCTACACCTAGGTCGTTAGTCCTGGGAACTGCTTTGAGTTTCTCCCTCTGCCACACGATATACCCGGCACCCGCACGGTGAATCCATGGAGTGCTAAGAAGTTTGTCTCTCTATCTTATGTCTATAATTAAGTAAGCTTATTGTGGGTCATGATTTAAATTTGTTGATAATATTTAAAGTATGGTCTTCAGATAAATAATTTCCTTTTTCTCATATTTCTATATTAATAATTTGGGGAAATTTGAAAACCAAATTACAACACCTCCGCAAATGTGTGTAGGTACCTCATAAATAAGGTTTATCGTATTTTATTGTATTTGCAAGCAACAATATCAACATTTCGAAATTCAAATTAATTATCATAGCAATTAAAACAGCTTACAAAATAGGTACATAGGTAAAAGCTTTTAAATAGTGACAAGAATTAGTACTTTAAACAGTGTTCAATTATACAACTATGCTTAATAAATCCTAACATTCCATTTTATAATTATAAATATAAAAACAACCAGCTTTTTATTCGCCAACCGTGAGTACAAATACTAACGTGTATCATATCGAAGTAATGCCATCCAGGGGTGATCATCCAGGTCTGCTTCTATCCCACCCACTATTCTTTCGTTAATTTTAATGCCACAGGTTTTCGTGTCAGGGAGAAGACTGGTGGGCACACTCGAAAATCTTAATGTATTGATGGGGTCATTAGTTGTAGCTTCATCATTTGTATTTACACTTTTTATTTGTGTTGTTATTTGTAATAACTCCGATGGACAACATATCTGTAATAAATATAATAAAAATTTAGATCATGGGCCTTTTCTGTTAAAGCTTCCTGAACAGATTGAAGAGTGCTAAACAGCCTAGGTAGCCAACTGAGAAACTTTTCTCATGTTTTTTTGGGGTACGGCAAAAGGAAAAAACGGAACCCTTATAGGATCACTTAGTTGTCCGTTTGTCTGTCAAGATTAGCAGTATTCTAGTTGCCTACAGCATCTTTAGGCAACTCATGGGACGATACTGTAGCGCTTCTAGTATGTTCTTTGAAGAGCGAGTTAACCCTTTTTGAAGCCATACAGAGAAAACGCATAGTTCAATTCATGTCCAAAATTGACCGGCGTTCTTGCATCTGACAAACTTCTTCATGTTTAGAAGTCTGTCAGATACGAATATTACGTCCTGTATATACATACAAGCACTGGTTAAAAACGGAAGCCTGTTGTGTTTTTTATTTTGCATTTGTTTGTATTATACACGGTATTATTTGGTCTGTATCCTTTTCTTTTTGTTTGTTTTATTTGTATTTTTTTGTCTATCTCTTAATGTAATTTAGCTATGAATCTTGCGTTCGAAATAAAGTATGTATTATTACATATATATTCTATGTTCCATAGAAAAGTGTTCTATGTTCCAAGTGCCACAACTCATAAAGCTTATTACTCATTACAAATTATGTGGCATATTATATTTGTGAGGGGATTTTTAATAAAGTTCTTGTTTCCTTAAATACAAGTTGGGTGTGAAAAATAGCACTGCATTAATAGCACGTAGGTTTTTGCTGTTATAGCTAGGTATTTACAATGAGAACTAGGTATTTACAGCATTTTTAATAAAAACTCAAAAAATAAAGTCAAAATAAATATTTTCTTGCCTTAGGTATATCAAGCCCTTTAAATCCGCAGTGCAGACCCTGCAGTAGCCTTAAGAGAGGTAGATTATTACCCTGCACGACTTGTGAGTACAATCCTTTACAATCACTCAATGGAATGCACTTCACGCCACCTTTGCACCGTTCTGTAACACAAAAACGATGTAAGGAAAATGCGGGAAAACATTTTACATTACTAAGATAAGGTAAATATATATGTATGTAACCTCTGTGCACCACCTACCTACCACCCTAAGGTTGACCGGAAGAGAATGCCTTGGGCATTGAGTCCGCCAATGTACAAATGTGCATGAAGTTTTAAATAAATAAAATAAATAAATTAAAATAAAAGTGACTCGTGTGGTCACGAATTAATAATACAGTGAGTCACTACCCATATTCATCCCGTGGGTATCGTTGGAGCTGATAAAGAGAGTAAACCGTGAAGCGTAGTTAAACTATTGTTTACAGTATTCTGTGATAAGACTTCCTAGAACAAGCATGCTCACTTGTTTTAAAAACAATATGTTATTTAAGCGTACTAAAGTAATAAAATACCTAGTTAAACATTTCCTTGATAAGCTGGTCGTGAGATTTAAGTAAGTATTTATTCAGTTTGATTTTTTTTTAATATCAAATTGAAACAGATTTGGTTATTTACTTGTTGGAAAATAAGTCCCGCGACAAGCTTTTTTATTTAATAAATACATATAGCTATTTTATGAACATACGTTGCAATTTAAATCTTCTTTCAACCTAGCCTTATCCCAAGATTATTTGGGGTCAGCTACTTGTTCCACCCGGTTTGACTTGAATATCAGTTTTTCCAAGGAGCGACAGACATCACACCACCGCAACCCTGAGGGGTAAACTGAATTCGAAGGTTGAAACTAGTGATATTTATGGCAACCGGGACCGACAACTTAACGTGCTCTCCGAGGCTCCGGCGAGTAACACCGCCATCTTCTATACTCCAGACCGGTTAATAAAAATATCATATACGAAAAACATGATACATCTCTCCATCCCGATTTGGGAATCGAACCGGAGAGAGACTTCTTGATTGGCAGAGGCATACGCTAGCCGCCAGACTAACGAAGCAGTCATACGTTGCAATTTAAATAGGTTTGTAAAATATTAGAGCTCTTCTTTTTAGCATACCTACATCCTACGTTACCAAATTACTTACGGGTCATTGATAGTAATACAATTTTTCATAGTATAAAATGAAGTCGTTTACGCTGTCAGTTCGTTTAGATATTTTAAACTACTAGCCCCTATTTATATACTATTTAACATATTTATATACTACTATTTATTTCATGTTTACTTAATCGTTCCGATAACCGGATTCGGAGTTCAGTGAGGGTCAATTCAATTATGAACTTGAGAATTCACAAGTGACATTTGTTATCGTAAGTATTTAATGTTTACGGTTTACGATGATTTTAGTTTTGCGAAAATCTAAATAAATTAAATAAACATAATGATTTGTTTCAAGTAGATTCTTTGAACAATCCATTAATTTTTATTTAAACTTTCATTAATTATTTCGTAACATACATTTGTTGGCTAATTGAATTCAATGGCCAGTCATAAAACCGATACGCTAACTCCATTTTTTTCTATGTCCATTCTTCATATTACTTCACTCTGTAAGAAGTGATCTAGCTACTCCTTAACAAAATTATAAAATACCTCTACGGAGTAATGTATAATTAATTTTGTCTATTGCCTTTCAGGTAAGTATGAAGAAACTCAAATGAGCGAAAGAGACATTATTCCATATTGTTCTAAATTCAAAAAAGTAGATTATTGTTTGGTAGCCTATTTTTCGAGATTTTAGGCTATTCAATTGCTTTTTAAGACTATAATCCGGCCGCTCAGAGAATGCTTTTCTGACACCTATCAATTCGTCATGAGTAGTGATGTACCATAAACATTAATAATATTTGGTAACATTATTTATAGCATTCATTATGCATAATTATTCAATTTATATATATTTTATTATATTTCAAACACAATGTTAACAAAATTGTTGATGGATGAATTGAATTTAATCGTAATTTGATGATGCCCTGATACATGGGCGTACCCAGGTTCTGAGCCAGGGGGGGGCAAATCGGGTTTTTTAAAAGCCCCTCGTCAAATAAATGGATATGAAAAAGGCATTTTTTTAAATAAATTATTTCATTATAGAATAGCTATTTTAAAAACCCTTTCGCAGTCCACTACTAGACATAGGCTTGTCCAATTAATTGCACGGCACTTTTTGAACACATTTTAAAATAAATTTTCAAAAGTCTTCGGCAAAACAGTTTAAGATGAAACATTAACGTTATCACTAACAAATTGTTCTATGTACACTGAGCAAAAAAGTCCATTTATTCTATCTTTGCCTGGTCTGGTGTCAGTATAGCAACATTCACAGCGGCACTTGTGAGCTACAAAAATCCAAAGCGAGTCTCAGACTTGCTTCTTGAAGTCCACAATTGCCTACAGGACTGGAGGCTAAAAGCAAGTGCCGCTATATCAGCCCAAATAACAATTACTCTTCGTCAGGGTAACTATCCGCAATCAGGCCGAGGTGGCAGCATAAGCGCTTATTTTTGGGCAGAAAAGGAACACCGGGATTTCTGCACAGGAGGGAGCCATATACAAACCGTAGGTTGGAGGGTTTTCCTTTTCATAGTGCATCTGGTTTTCCGACTTCTAGTAACCGAGACGGCGTGCGGTCCACGACCAGTCAGTGGTATCCGGGAGGATTTCCGTACAGAAAAAAGGGTAATTCGCAAGTAAAAGTCGGAGAAAATATCTTACCGCTACGTGAGTGTGTGAACCTTTTTGTTTTTATTTGTGCGGAAATTCCTTCGGATATCACCATCTGGTGGTTATATCGGACTCGAACCGACTGAAAACCGCACACCGTTATAGATATTAGAAGCCGGGGTAGCAGGTGCACCCTCGGAAGGAAATCTCTGGAACCCCGACGTACCTCGGGCCACCTATGGTTTGTAGATGGCCCTCTCCTGTGTAGGAATCCTGATGCTCCTTTTCTATTTTAAAAACGGGCGCGAGCACTTTGTGGACCTCCCCCGGCTTGCTTCTGCTACGGAGATCCTCACCTGTCACCCCCAAGCTTGCGCTCATGGAGGACGGAAATCGTTTGGCCATCTCCGGCGCCCGAGTCGTCTGCGGCACCTGGCCCGTTCCCGGGCCTGGCGGCCAGGAAGAGTTCTAAACCTCGCACGGTCCCGCTCCGCCATCTCCTTCGCAAGCATAACTGGCTCGCAGAAAAAGACGGCAGAGTTCTACGCGCTCTCGTTACGCAACATGACCGCAATAATGGTACCAAGCGAGAGAACCCCCCACTCCGATGGTCGCCTCGACTTGCCCTACTCCGGACATTCTGCTAGCTTGTGGAATGCCGTGTCTACGGTCTATTCATCGCAGTGGTGGCTCCTTGCGGATCAGACACAGGTGCTCTTCGAAGCATCCTTTCCCCGTGATCACCTGTGTCAGCCGGTATGAGAGTGTCCCGTGATGCCTCTTGAGCCAATACTCCATAACGAGTCTTACCGCCACAATAACGGCTTGCCCAGCACTCGGTTGCCCAAGTCGTTCCTTCCATTCCTCCACAACAACCTGGTGAAATTGAAATTTCTGGTCTTCGATTTCTCGAGTCTTAGGACTCCTACCTGAAGGTCAACACTTGTTGAGCACGTCGCAATAGCCCGATATTGCTGGCCTTCAGGACCTCCGCCCATACAGGGGACCGCACAACTCCCGCGTATAGTCTCCTGCAGGAGTCATCGGAGCCCCTCATATTATCGGCAGCAACCGAGCCAATCACGCGCTGCGCCAGCTTGGGAATCAGACTTCGGAAATGGTGTCCCATCGGCCTTCGGGTGCGAGCCCAATGTGGGCTTACATATAGACCGGTGGAAAAATCATATGAAAGCAAAATGAGATGATATATCTATGCGGCACAAAAACCTGTACTGGATGCTAGGACAAAACTACAAATTATAACTGGACAACAAACTTCTGATATATTAGACGATAATTAAACCTGGATATACGGCATACACTTGTGGAACTCCACAAAAGATTCCAATATAAACGTCATACAGAGAGCTCAGAACAATATCCTAAGGTCGATAGTAAATGAATCGTGGTTTGTTACCAATGCGGAACTGCATCAACAGCTCTCAGTGAAAAAAGTGAGCAAGAAAATACGACAAGCCTCCGATAGTTATTTGTAGTAGTGTTGTGTGTAGTGATTAAAATACATTCCAAATGAATGGGAATATCAGCTGGTCATAAAAAACTACATAAAACGACTCAGAAGATTTACTATCTCAGGACTATGATGAGTAGTTCTCTTCGCTAGAGAGCACGCTCTGATCGTCACTGCGCTCGAACATCGCATAGCCCTAGGACTAATTCCCGATGACGATTGCCGATCTTACAACAACACAAAAAATAAATCTGTCTTTGTCCGTAGTCGATCTTAGTCACGTTTTTACGCGTCTCAGTGTGCTTTATATATAATCGAGAGAAGAAGATAGTAGGAATGTCAACATCTAGGGGGGGGCAGCTGCCCTCCCCTGCCCTACCCTGGGTACGCCCATGCCCTGATAGGTAATGCATTTTTGCGCATTGCGGCAAACCATATATGGCAAATCGCTTAATATCAGGTTGTACCGCTCACCGTGAATACAGTTCTCGATGTTTTAACTACATCATTTATGTTCATACAAACGTTGAATTTGGAATAGTTTTTTATAACAGAGTACGAACATTTTAGGCATATGCACTGAAATTACCACAAAATAACTAATGTCCGACTGAAACTGATTTTTAACCGAAACCGAACTTTCGGCCTGGCTCTCAGTTTCGGCCGAAACTGAAACCGAAACTTGCTATTACCTCTGAACTAAATAAATATAGTATGTCATATTTTAATCATGTATAATGTATATGTTAGACATAAAATCAATTCAAATTGATTATCGATTGATTTACAGGCAGCGAACTAAGTCGGCCATGTGGGCGTGTGAGCTCGAGTGAATAACGAAGTTCGCCGAATGACGCACGATTATTCATAATCACTCGAGTTTCGGTGCGGCTGAAGGTTCTGCCATTTTTTGGTGAAACCGAAACTACGGTCGGAACTAGATTTTTTGGCCGAAACTGGCCGAAACCGAAAAACCTAAAAATAACATAGAAAACCACATTGTGACCAAGGGTACTAACTTAATTGTGACTATGAACCGCACAAGTGAAGTGACAAAATAACTTGAATGTACAAATGAAATAAAAGGTTTTATAAGTTGTAACAACTATTTTAATGCTGCTCTATGGTTTTAAAAGCTTACGTTATTTTTACATTGATTATATTGTTTTCTACTGCAAGCGTTACATGCGCGTGATATTAATAGGATACTCCATACTTTTGGCTATGGGTACGTATATGTCGATTAATAAGCAAGAATTTTTTTTACATATCATCGACATTCCTACTATAGGCGATGGTATATGAATAAGAAAATATATAGTTGTCTATTGATATAATCGTTATATCTATACTTAAGATGGTATGATCCAAGAATATACTGTTTCGTAGATAGTAAAGTACAATGAATGCATCTGCGACGTTGTATTGACACAATAAGTTTTTATTGGTAATTTAACGATCATTCTGATTGGGTATAGGTATAAATTGTAAATATTGCAAATAATATGTATGTACTATATTTAATTGGTAAAAACCCATTGTGTTTACTTGGTCATTGATTAAAAAGTCGATTAATCAGGAAATGACCTTTGATCTTGGTTTTATCATTTTAGAGATTAAGTCGAGAAAAATACTGGCCATTCTTAGAAAAGGCAAATTAAAATAAAAATGAAAAACAATTAATGCATAGCATGAGTTTGATTATGGTTGTACTTATTATCAAGTGGTGATTATATAAATGTGGTGTCCTGGCAAAATAGAAGACCGCCAAATTATTACACACTACAAGGCGACAATTAATAAAGAGACACTGAACATCGTAAGCTTTCATAGACCAGAGAATACGCCAGCATTCTCTGGAATGTTTCATATACTGCGATCGCCAATCCGCTTGCCTAGCGTGGCGATTAGGGCATTACCCACACGAAAGACACACCACCTTTATGCAGATGATCTTCAAATTTACTCCCATGCTGCTCCCGATGATTTAGCACAAGCTTTAGATATAATTAACAGAGATTTATTGCAAATATGTCACTGGAGTAGGGAGTATGGACTCAGTGTAAATCCTACAAAAACACAGGTCATTATAGTGGGTAGCCCAAGGCTGCAATGTAAGATAAACTTACAACAGATACCAGTTGTCAGTTGCAATGGTACGGTTGTTCCATATGGTGACAAAGTCAGAAGCCTGGGGATCTATCTGGACAAGTACCTATCTTGGGGACCTCAGATGGGGGAAGTTAGTCTTCCCATCAACACAAAAATTGCGCTCGCACAATCTCTTCTTCTTCCTATCCTTGACTATAGTGATGTCAGCTATCTGGATCTCACCGAAGACCAACTAAATAAACTTGAGCGACTCCAAAACCTCTGCATCAGATTCATATTTGGTTTGCGCAAATATGACCATATCTCAGAATACCGTTCTAAACTCAAGTGGCTACCAATACGCTTTCGCCGGAATCTTCATATACTTTCTCTTTTATACAGTGTTCTGTTTAATCCTCACACACCCTCTTATCTTAAAGAATGTTTTCAGTTCATGCACAATACACATTGTAGGGACCTGAGATCATCGGAGAATTTAATACTAATAATGTCACAACACACCACCCACTTTGCAGACAAGTCTTTTACTGTGCAAGCAGTAAGACTTTGGAACAGCTTGCCGGAGACTATCCGAAAGGTGAAAACCTTGCCTGTTTTTAAAAACCTGGTGAAAGATTATTATCTGTCCTTATGAATGCTCTTGGTTTGATTATACGTAGTAAATGTTGTAGTCTATGTATGTATGTGTGTATGTATGTATGTATGTATGTATATGTGTACGTATGTATTTTGTTGTTTTATTTTTATTTATTATTTTAAGAAATTTAGAATATTTACGTGATGGTGTCTTACTGTTGGATTAACTGCCTGAAAATCTTAAACACCTAAAATCCATCCTAAGGTTGTCTGGAAGAAATCGCCGTAAGCGATAAGACCGCCAATTGTAACTTCTATAATATTGTAACTCATCTGTTGTTATGTTTTAAATTTTAAGTATACAATAAAGAAATAAATAAATATATAAAATATATAAAACCCATTGACCTTGGCTATAAACTCGACTTACATCTAACCGAATCGGAGGTAGAGTTAGACAAAATACGATGGTCTGTTCTGGAGCTATCTAAAGTCAAAAAATACAGTAACGGTGGAATCAGGCCATCTACTCTACTTCCGAGAAGGTGACCTTCCCCAGTGCGCTCAGATTTCTCGTCTCGTTGACGAGACGTTCTCACTGACAACAATTGGCAAATATCCAGGCAAAAATGGCAAATATGTCGCCAAGGATAGCGTAACTCATTCTCAAACTGACCGAGAGATATTCTCTTAAGGTCATACAGGTATATGTGCCAACCACCTCACACGTGGATGATGATGTGGAAGCTATGTACGACGACATAGAAGCCTCAAGAACCCACTTCAATGTTGTCATGGGGGATTTTAACATAAAAGTAACGTATCGGTTATGGGGCCACGTGGTATCGTGAGCAATATTCACAAAGTGTAGATGCTGGTTAATTTCTTGGCATAAGGACTATAATAAACTCTTTCTTTATGAAGAAGCTCCAGAGGAGGCGGACCTGGTCGAGCCCTGATAGCGCTTCCAACAATGAGATCTACTTTATCATAAGGGTTAAAGGGAAGGTGGGTATTCAAAGATGTTTCAGTGACCAGCAGGTTCAACATTGAAATCGAGTTCTTTACATGCTAATTATCTTTATCTAGGAATTTTAAAATTGAAATGTCCAAAACCCAGGGCATAATTGAGCGCAATTTTACATTAGAATACGAGGAGCAGCATGGGGTCCACGTTCAGGTACGTTGTGTCCTGAGCGCGAACATCCAGTGAGAGATTCTTCAACGTTAGCGCAGTTGGTACCCTCCTGGGGTAGAAAACTAGGTTTCACGGCGCCAGGTCATGGTATCACTGTCTTATGTCTTAGAAATTTGTCAGTAACTAGTAACTTATTATGTGGGATGGTTTGTTGATAGATATATTTATTTATTGAATATATGAATTTGTAGCTACGTCAACCAAAAAATTATTTCTAAAGCAAAGTAAACAATAGATATTTACGGCCAACAGCAACAGTCAATGTAACTCGTAAGAAATAAATAATCACAACTGTTTTTCCACCGGCTCTTCACTTTGTGACATTATATTTTGTTAATTTAACATAAGAATATGATAAGACTGTCAATAACATTGCGTTCGAGAGAACTATTTATGAAGCAAAGTAAACAATACTTACTGCCAACAGCAACATGCAATATAACTACTATGAAATATATGATCACAACTGTTTTTTCACGCCGATTTTTCATTTTGTTGCATTATATTTTGTTAATTAAAAATAAGAATATGATAAGACTGTCAATAATATTGCGGTTGAGAGGACGGTCGATGCGAGAGTGATAGTCGACTGAACCGAGCCTGACTTCCCGCCACACAACATTAAGATTACGAGTATCTATCAACTATAAATATTTGAAAAGTTTAATAAACTAAAACTCAACTACGTAAAAACTTTTGATAAAATTTATACAATAACAAACAAACTTCTGATATTTATGAATTAACAAACTTTTGACAAAATTTATACATAGTGATAAATTATATCCGTGGGACAGCTACGCTTCGGCATGAATGGGCCGGCTCGACCGGAGTGATACCACGACCTGGCGCAGTTCAGACATAATTTTCTACCTCAGGAGGGCACCAATTGCGCTAGTGTTGTAGAATCCCTCTCTTGACGTCCGCGCTAAGGACACAACGCACCTAGACGTCCAGGCTACTCCTCGTATTCGGAGTGAGAGCAGAGTTACCATGGTGCCGCCTATCACCAGGAGATTGCATAGTATCCTTAATACTGTTAGTCACCACAACAACCAATTTGCTGACAGCAAAGCCAGCCTTGTTCTACTCATACCTACTTTACCTTGGATATGGACTAGAACATCCGGACGGTTACCACGTATCCGTGAACGCTCTACTTCGCTCCTGAGACCGTTGCCATGTCCGGAGTACAGTGCCTCTCATGTTCGATGTGATCGCAAGTTGCACGCAGCCGCCGTGTGTAGCATTGCAAGGCAGCAGATTGGAATGGAATGCGGTCCTTCTTTGCGTCCTACCCTTGTAGGCAGGTATGATTCTCGCCGAATAATGCCAACACCGCTGTTGATCATGTTGCTGATGTGGTGCTACAGGGTATGGAGCTTTTCATTATATCTTCTGTGGTCCCCATTGATGGCAAATTTTCAAGAAGCCTTTGGTGTTGCCATCAGCTCGTTTGCCACCCGGTGACCCATTTAAAAATACAGCCTATGTTACTCAGGCTATATTGCGAATCCATTGACACCTAATTCATCAAAATCATTTGTGTAGTTTTTTTTTTTTTTATTGAATAGTGGGCAAACGAGCAGACGTATCACCTGATAGTAAGCGATTACCACCGCCCATGGACACCCGCAACACCAAATGCGTCACAAGTGCGTTGCCGACCTTTGGGGGGTGGGAAAGGGGATGGGGGATGGGTTGCGGTATGGGCCTTCGGTATCCTCACTCACTCGGTGAAACACAGCGCAAACGCTATTTCACACCGGTTTTCTGTGAGGCCGTGGTATCACTCCGGTTGAGCCGACCCATTCGTGCCGAAGCATAGCTCTCCCACGGTAAAACGGTTCTTTCTTTATCTGTATTGTAAAATTAACATTTGTTAAATATAATTAGTCATTACCAGGAAACTTTACAAGACAGCTTGCATGCCGTCTTGTAAAATAAGTCTTCCATGCTTAAGAGTACAATGCGGACACAAAACATCGGTGCTCTGTTTCTATTATTTTATTACTTTTTCTGTGTATTTATTGCTTAAAAATAAGTTTTAATATTTTCTTTCAATTTGTTCTACGGTCTTCTAACAGAATTACTGCTATTATAATATAACGCTCCCACCGCGTACAAATGTTGTGCACCAAATCGTCTTCTTAAAAATGCCTGCTGCCTGGATTGCCATGATTTATCAGTTGTACTGATCTGCTTAGTATTACCAATGTATCTAGCTGTAAGTTTTCCATAAATAAATAAATAAATAAATAAATAAAGTAAAAATGTAGGATAAGTTTTGCGAAGTTCCTTCTTCGAACTTTTCTAACATAAATTTGCACTAATCAACACGACGGCATTTTTGCTCATCGCATCGGTATGAGAATGAGGTATCCATCGCAAAGCAAACTTCCTAACTGCAAGGTGTTCATGCAGAATGATACTGCCTGGATGTGTAATATTTTTACTTTCTTAAAACTGCAAACATATTGCACAAAACGGACTTAATGTGACGGGTATTTTTTTCCAGACAAACTTTTGGGTGTTGCGAAGGTGTTTGTGGCAGGTGTATGTTAAAATAAGTAAGACGAGAGACTAAATTAAATTATTTTATAAAACACTGATTCCTAAAGATAAATAGGTGCTTTAGAATATAAAAATTACAGAAAGAGATAAGCATACGAAAGTACTAAATATACTTATTAATGGCCTTGTTTGTCAAACGACCAAAAGTGTTAAGCTGTCTCCATGGAGATCACTACCTTCCACACGGTAAAACAGAATATGTGTTAAAAAGTAAAAAAGAAGTTAAATGAATCGCAGTCAATTCAGAAATGTAAAGATTTGAAAATTAAGATTCTATTCTATTCTATCCAATCAATATATGCGTCTACACGGGTGTATACCCCTGGCCATCCCAGAGCGCCACACGGTGATGGTGTGAATGATTGAACACCGATTACCACTTGCCTAAAAAGTTCGGGCTTATAACCCATGAGCGCCCCCCCGGAGTCTATTCTACACGAGTAATTACCGCCGCCTGCGCATATCTGAGATTTAATTATCTGACGACTATCTTTGTCGTACACCTTGGCGCATTCATCGTTCTTAACTACGGGTATCCATACTCTTTGCTTCACCTCAGACTCGCTACCTGTAACAAATATAGTGTAATGAATTAACGATTTAGTATTAACTTTGTTAGTTAAATTAAGTATATTTGTATTCAATTTATAATACCCTATCGATGATTGTATTTGATTTATATTTTAGTCCTTCCTAGCGATGTTCACAATTGGTCGGAGTGGCAGGACAAACTCGCAAGAGCTTTCCCAAATGAGCAAAATTATGGTCAGCTTCTCGAGGAAATGTTAGTTCGTACGACTCATAGTAACGAAAGTTTAAGTGAATACTTCTACGATAAATTAACGTTAATTAACCGATGTGAAATAAGAGGCAAAAAGGCTGTCGATTGTATTATCCATGGAATATTAGATAAATCGATTAGAAGCTTGTCACGAACCAGAAGACTTGTTGATTTTTTTTTAAACGCCCAACATCCATTTTCAGTAATATGACAGTTCGACCAGGTAACATTGCAACGTCCTTAAGTGAAAATTTAGTAACTTGTTTCAATTGTCGCACAGAGGGACACCCTTACTCTCGAAGCCCCATACCCTTATTAAATGTATAAAGTGCTATCGGGTAGGTCACATTAATGATAATTGTAAGCTAGCGCCAATAATCCCTAAAGCAACGAACCCAGAGTGATAACCAGGATTGAAACATTTTGACTATCTATGTTCTATAACAACGCAAATATAAATTCGATCGGTAGCAGTTGGCAGGATTCGACAGTGGATCAATATAAATGTGTCCGAACAAAATTATAATGTAGATGCAGTCGCCAATAACAGTAGTACATCTGATGACGAAAGTAATTAAAGTGAATGACAATAAACAAAGTCAATCTAGAGTCCGAATAATAACCGAATGTAATGAATAGTTAATTACTCGTAGATAAATAAGTTCTTAATGTATTTACGTGAAATATTATTTTGTATATTTATGTTTACAATATTGTTATGAACTATCAACCTTAACTGACCTATATTTAAAATATATAGGTCAGTTAAGGTTGAATCACTTAATTTCATTTGATTGTACGTATCAGAAGGTATAAAGTTATTTCACGTGATTTATACCGTGCGTCAGGAGATCGCACGTAGTCGGACGGCCGAATGTTATGAATTAACGATTTAGTATTAACTTTGTTAGTTAAATTAAGTATATTTGTATTCAATTTATAATATCCTATCGATGATTGTATTTGATTTATATTTTAGTCAATAATAAGTATGATAGTTGATTCAAAATGCCAGTACTTTGTTAGTCTATGAAGAGCAAACAGATTCATAGACACATTTCGTACATTCAAAAAACGAAATGTGTGTTCGTGAGGAATTTAAAAAGGTGGTGGCATTCTGATCAGAGGCTTCGACGGAGGCAGAGATTTTGATAAAGATATAGCTGTTAAATTATTAGTACTTGAATTAATATAACCATTAGATACAGAGAAGAGATAGTTTTATTCAACCCCTGGTGAGAGTCTATCACAATAGTATGGGTACATTGCATCATTTTTCTTGATATGGGCTAATTCGAAGTGACCGAAGTGAAGTGATAGAGACATAAGAAAAAAATTGTGGACATTGGAATCGCAAGAGATAAACGAAAGAACGTAACGTAAGCTATTTACGTATTCCATTTTACAAATGTCCGTAATCCATACTACCTTATAAGTTGGCTCACTACTCTTTTACGGTGGAGACCCGGCTATATGCTAATAATAAAACCTTTATAATCCTTTGGTTTTGGCATTACATTTACGTCAGCTTTAACGCCGTTCAGGATTGACTAAATGAAAGCCTTCCCAAAGAGCGATAATCATCCCTGTCTACAATTAATCACTTCATATTTAGTCATTTGATAGAGTCAAGTGTAACTGAAATAACTGGATTTGTCTATTTGCGAGTTCTAACTAACGCTGAAGATGCAATGTTGTGGTAGCATGATACTTGAATGATTCACTTACGTATTCCAGACCTGCCCCATCCAGCGATGGGGAGATTCTTTCACGATCAAAACTGGTTTGTTGGAATGTTTTATCAAGCGGAAGGCATATTGGTTTTACAAAATCTAAAACAGAATTGTTTTTATCATTAATCAAGTTTTGGTTCTGGTTTTTTCAAGGTACAAAAGAAGCAAAACCTCAAACAAACCCTATAGAGACCCGTCTAGCTATAGTAATAAGTATAGTAAGACAAAAGTTTTGTAAATAGAAGCCTGTGTCCAGCAGCGAATTATCAGAGGCTGTAATGATGATATTCTTGACTTTGAACCACTAACGCCCAGTTCCTATATTTGAAAAACGATCTGTTCCACGTACGAATAGTAGTATATTACACGGGGCGTAGGCTAAAATTGTTCCTATAAAAAATAAATTGAGAAACGGTATTTACGACTCGTAGTCGGTTGCAGAAAATTTTTACACGATGACGATTCGTTAAATATAGGAACCGGGCATTAATCTTACCGTTGTACAGTACATTTTGTGAAAGCCTCACCAAAGCGATATCATTATGTTAGTTTTTATCATTTGAGTTCCTTCATGCATTATGATTTCCTCCACCGGGATATCCTGAACGGATTTAGCGCAGTCATCAAAATACAATCAACTTCGCTAGACGTGTTCCATTCGCCAAGACGTACTTGAGATCTGTAACAATTGCAGAAAATAGTTAGTATTGTGAACATGTATTGCTCGATGGTTAGTGGGGTTCTGACAAAAATGCGAGTGCATATACTTAACGTGACTTTTTATTTGTTAATTGTATATTTTGAACCAGTAATTTATGAAGACGGTGATGTATAACTTACAGTATCCAATTTTGTGGTAAATCCAAATGCTTAACGCAATGCGCCGCAGTTAGAACGTATCTAGATGATATCAGTACACCTCCGCAGTAGAAGCCCCAGCCAATAGCTGAAATATTTTCAATAATTTACACTTTCTAAAAAGCTTCAAAGGATTTTAACAACAAGAGTCATAGGTATTAATGTTATGATTGTTTAACCCACGCTTAAATATTCAAAAAGTTCTGCACTGGTTTAAAAATGGTTATGTCTGACCGTTCAACATTACGTTTATGTACATATGCAATGTAAGTTACTACTTAAAAATAATATTTACCTTGTTATAAGCTGTCCGTCCAAGTGGATCAATATAAATGTGTCCGAACAAAATTATAATGTAGATGCAGTCGCCAATAACAGTAGTACATCTGATAACGAAAGTAATTAAAGTGAATGACAATAAACAAAGTCAATCTAGAGTCCGAATAATAACCGAATGTAATGAATAGTTAATTACTCGTAGATAAATAAGTTCTTAATGTATTTACGTGAAATATTATTTTGTATATTTATGTTTACAATATTGGTATGAATATTAATAGATTTAAAATATATAGGTCAGTTAAGGTTGAATCACTTAATTTCATTTGATTGTACTTATCAGAAGGTATAAAGTTATTTCACGTGATTTATACCGTGCGTCAGGAGATCGCTCGTAGTCGGACGGCCGAATGTTATGAATTAACGATTTAGTATTAACTTTGTTAGTTAAATTAAGTATATTTGTATTCAATTTATAATACCCTATCGATGATTGTATTTATTTATATTTTAGTCAATAATAAGATTGATAGTTGATTCAAAATGCCAGTACTTTGTTAGTCTATGAAGAGCGAACAGATTCATAGACACATTTCGTACATACTTTACGTACGTAATTTTTTGCACTAGATTCTCATTATTCCTGTTACTGTTTTAAAGTGTAAACAATTACTTATGATTCTGGGTCGACTTCCACATATATTTATTATATAAACACAACAATAACTTACTACAGCGCCATCTACCGAAGGTACACTGAACTACGAAGTAACGCACTACACGGAGTAACTACAAATCCTGAATCGCGCAATAAATAGTTCTCGCGCCGATTATCATATATACAACATCCCAACATCAACTGTTGGGCAGTAGCTCGCCAAGCATGATCACCTCGCCTGGTCGGAGGATCCTCCCTTATTTTGGAGGGACATGATACCCGTGGCCCCACAATTCAATAAAAAGTGTGTGTGTCAACTCCGATGCTCGACTGAAGTTTACGTCACGCCACTCAAAAGCTAAAAGCTGCATCGCTTTTGTACGCTGCGCACTCTTATAATGCGACTAAAATAAAAATACGAACGTCAATGTCCCTTGAAAAGTATGGTGTGCAACGAAAACTTATTTGCGTATCAAGAATGTTTTTTAAGGTTTCTAAAGGTGTTTAATAATGTTTTTTCAAGGGATATTTGACAGATAGAGGTCATTGATGATCCTATTCTTATTTAAGTCGCGTTTTATTATATTGAACGAAACGTGTAAGTGACATGAAATTATCGGCGCTTGCTTTATGAACGTCTTAACGCTGTTTGTTTTAATAGTTTATTAGACGACATATCTAGCTAAGGACAAGGCAGTAGAGCGTAACGCCTTACTTTTAATTTGCACTCGACTTCAATCTTTATTTCAAAATTTTCAAACCGGCCATACTCGTATATGAAAAATAAAAGGCAGACTTAAATTTTTTTTTTTTGGACTTTAAACACACAACGCCATCTAGTCCCAAGCTAAGCAGAGCTTGTGTAATGGGTACTAGACAACTGATATGAATACATATATACTTCTTTTTTTTTGTAAACAAATACATATGATACATAGAAAACACCCAAACTCCGAAACAAATATTTGTAGATCACACAAACACTTGGTCCGACCCAGGATTTGAACCCGAGACCTCAAGCACAGCAGTCGCATTCACTACCACTGCGCCACCGAGGCAGTTAAGACTTACCAATATAGAATCCTTTATTGGTGAAAATTTAAACATATTTTATTAAAGAGAAGTCCATCCGTCTAATTATTATATTCCTCTCACCCTTTTTGCCTAAAATCCTGCTTAATAGCAGAAAATACTTACGTTTGTCATATCTCAGCAGCGCCAACTAAGGATATTGGTCTATATCTGCCACTATTCCACCAGGTAGTCTATCATAGTCATAGTATCCACATAAATTTGCGCTTGGTAAAAGACCCTTGCGATCTCTTACAGGTATCGAGTCACCTACTGTTTGTTTAGTTTTAACTTCATCGTTTGAACCTGAAAACTCTTGTAAATGATGTATCTGATTAGTGTGAGTAATTTCGTATCTGTTTCAAATGTAGAAGGCTCAAAAATTTTTCTTGTAAAATTCTTATACAATTTCATTGTTCAAAAGCTGAATTTATAATTTACTAGCTGAGTCCTGCGGTGTTACCCGCAGATATTGTTGTACTTTTACAACCTCGGGTAACATCGCAGAGCAAAGTTAGTCTAAAAAAAAGTATCCTAAGTTAAGCCTCACTACATCAGCTATCTGCCAGTAAAAGTCCCGTCAAAATCGGTAGAACGGATGTTCTAGAGATTAACCGGAACGAGCAGACAGACAGACAAAGATTGAAAAAGAAATGATATTTTGTTATATGCTTATATACATTATATACATGTTATGTACATAATATACATATGCATTTAGTAAAAAACGGTTATTTTATTATTACAAATAGTACTCCAATTTTGTTTTTTAATTTAAAACATTTTACTTACGGCCATTTACAATAGAAAATGTAAGTAACAAGATGCGGACGACCACATATTTATCGCATTGTCTTATCGTTATATGACACTGTTCTACGAAATGAACTTAATAATAATAATAATTGCTTTTTGTACACCAGATAGTTAGTACAAAGGTAACTTAAAGCTAAGAGGTACAATTGGCGGCCTTATCGCCCGAAGGCAGGCAACCAATACTAAAGATTCTACAATAATTTTGTAAAACCGACCGTGGGAGAGCTATGCTTCGGCATGAATGGGTCGGCACGACCGGAGTGATACCACGGCCTCACAGAAAACCGGTATGAAATAGCGTTTGCGCTGTGTTTCACCGAGTGAGTGAGGATACCAGAGGCCCATACCCCAACCCCTCCCCCCATCCCTTTTCCCATCCCCCAAAGGTCGGCAACGCACTTGTGACGCCTTTGGTGTTGCGGGTGTCCATGGGCGGCGGTAATCGCTTACCATCAGGTGATACGTCTGCTCGTTTGCCGACTATTCAATAAAAAAAAAAAAAAAAACACACTGAGATGCTTTATAAGACACCATTATATTTAACCGGCCTTGGCTACTCGTTACACAACTTTAAGATATTTCTTTGACGCATATATTAATATCTCGTTATGAAAATATAAATTTATTCATATTTTTCCTTATTCACTATCAATTTTATGTTAAGATTTCCTTATTTTAAGAGTGAATTAAATACCAGATTAATATAATAGAAATATTCAAAATTTCTAATAAAAAATACTTTTAACCAAAACTATTTGAAATTAGTTTCGATTCGTATCTTTAATTAAATATCTCTTTGGACGCTATGAAGTACCTAAAATTCGATGAGTTAAAAACTACATCGGAGGTGCGATTCGATTTTTGCTCAGGACAAATATGTTGCCAGATTATTGCAAATAGACATAATGGACATCAGTGTAACATTTAAGAAACACCCAGCTGTTCTTATGTTTGAAATGTATGTCTAATATATCCGTGTTGGTATCTGTATAGACCTGGGAGTGACCTTTAAACATAGTGTTCATACAAACGACAGGGTTTGAAGGTGATGTATTTCAGTATGTGATTATTGTATTTCTGTTTATTTATTCAGACACATAAGTAGCCTACTAATTCATATTCCAAATTTAATATGTTAGTTGAATTAAAACTTGAATAAGGTCGGCCCGCTTACGATAGCGGGCCGGCAGGCACTCGTTTAAAGACGACGACTACGATCTCCGTCCGTCATATGCCCGGTTCCTATATTTAACGAATCGTCATCGTGTAAAACATTTCTATAACCGACTACGAGTCGTAAATACCGTTCTTCAATTGATTTTTTATAGGAACGATTTTAGCTTACGTCCCGTATAATATACTACTATTCGTACCTAGAACGGATCGTTTTTCAAATATAAGAACTGGGCATATTGCCCACGTGGCAAAAGCAAGCCAGGGTGGTAACGCGTTTCCTTCGGAGGACAGAAAGACCACATCGGAATTTCAACTCATTAGGGGGTCATCTGCAAGCCGTACATGGCTCAAGTCCATCGGGGTTCCAGGGATTACATTTCTAGGATTGGTTCCTAGGCTACTAATACGTGAGATGGAAAAAGATTCTTGGTCAGTGGTATCTGGGGGGATTTGTTGGCAGATATAAAAAAGGGGAACCCACGAGCAGACAGGTCACCTAGTCTATTGTCAGGCGAACTTAAAAATATCAATCGCTTTGTCGGCTTTGAGTTGGAATATGTCTTTTAGTTTGCGTATTTCGGCTAAAAATTGTGTAGTTATAGTGCTGTGTGTAAACAATCGATAAAAGTGAGTGAAAATAATGGCTGCTGTTTTAGATAGCTTATATACTCGTATAATCGAAGTCTAAACGATGTGACTCCTAGTGAGTCTCCATTACAGTTAAGTATTCTAATCGATTAGTACACCAATTTTGTAATTTCATATTGTTTCATTCAAAACCTTGGACCTACTTGTATTGCAAGTTTTGTGTTTAAAGTATAAGAAAAATAAAAAATCTCTTTCATCTCAGTCGAACATATGTTTAATTTATTATTACAATTAAGGTCGCATATTAGACACTATCCAGTTAACATAACTGCCGACGCGGGTGTAGACTCCAGGCCACCCCGGAGTTCCACAGGGTGAAGGGCCGTAGGACACAATGCCGACAACTATCCAATTGTTGACAGCTGGCGCTTGGCCCATGAGTGCGCCGCCGGAGTCTCCTCGACACGAGTCTTGCCCGGCGATTCCGCCCGCACACATTTGACTATTGACTACTGCCCGATTTACTCTCTGGTACACTCCAGCACATTCGTTGTTCTGCACTACCGGTACTTTTACTTTTAATTTTACGTCGGATTCGCTACCTATTATAAAAAATGAGATAAATAGAGATAACATTATGTGATACACCATCTTTGTTTCTTGGCAAAACAGGTAAGATATTTTGTGGCAATTTCAGTTTTTGTGTACAAAAATTGATGCAATTAAGTAGTGCAATTTAATTTTAATTTACATATAATAAATAAATAAATAAATATTCCGGACATCAAACACACAAAGCCAGTCCCAAGCTAAACAGAGCTTGTGTTATGGGTACTAGACAACTGATATAAATACTTTATACTTTTTTTGTAAATACATACATATTATACATAGAAAACACCCAAACTCCGAAACAAATATTTGCATTTCATATTAACATTTGGTCCGACCCGGGAATCGAACCCGAGACCTCAAGCTAAGCAGTCGCATACGCTACCACTACGCCACCGAGTCTAGTCGCATAATATCTATGCACTGGTGGGCAGGGCACCTATGTCTCATAATATTGACTGACTGTAATTTTTTTTAGTTTGTTACCTCTGAACTTATGTTTCTATCCAATTGGTTTGTAATTGACGTAAATTCTGTAGTAACAAGGAAATATACTAACTTTATAAATCCCATTCAAATAAAAATACGTCTAAAAGTTGAGTCTTAAGGAAATTTAAATTGGGGCCTTACATTTTTTCATTCGAATTGGTATGGACACGGTTTCATACCAATTATTTTTCACGCATATTTGAAGCCGCAACGAAATTACTCTCAAGAAAATAAAGTAAGTTGGAAATATACAAACGATATATTTTGTGAAATCTAATAAAATTAGTATCTTACGTGTTTCAGTCTTGCCCCATCCAGCTACCTTCAAATCGTATTTTTCATATGTGCTTTGTTGAAATGCCGTAGTTAATGGCAGACAGATAGGCTTACAGAAATCTACAAATAAAGGATAATATACTATAACGTGTAGATAATACGTGATCTGAAAAAATATTGCAAACAATTTCCACGGCAATTTAATTCTAACACGGTTAACACGAGGAACGTAGTCATATTTTACACTTCAAACCAACGGTATTCAAAAAATATATTAAAATTTACTGAGGGAAATTAAACATCTTTATATATAAATATATCTTCTGTGCGTGTGTATGTGACTAAACTCCTCATATACCTACGGCTAAACCAATTTTAATAAAAAAACTGCGTCTGCTCCTGATTCCTCTCCTTCGAGAATGATTCAAATTCACAAATCACAATAATCGCGGATAGCACCGTGAGATTAACTAGTATTTTATATTCTTTACTATAACTATTTACTTTACCGATTCAGCTTAATTTTTTTTAAGTGAAACTTCTTTAGAATCGTTGTGATTTCAAACCGGATGCAACGTAAATAACGACAGGTAAGAGACACAAATACAAAAAGTCGCCTGTAATTAGTGAGCCAGAGCGAGAGAGCAAATGTCGGTCTCATTATTTTGTCGATTTACTGAAGTTTCACTTTTGTCGTGTGTGAATCGCACACACACCTTTTTTTTTAAACAATTTGGTAATCAACATTGATTTGCTCGTCGACTTATATAAATTCATTGTGTTAATTCTTTTAAAAAAATAGAACATCTTACCATGGAATTGTACATTGCGCGAGAGCCTAAGCAACGCAATATCATTATGTTGGTTGATATCTTCAGGGATATATTCTGCATGGGCAATTATCTGTTCCACCGGAATATCCTGCACGGGTGGGGCGCAATCGTCAATGATACAGTCCACTGTACTCGATGTGTTCCATTCACCAAGTCGAACTTGTGACCTGGAATAATTGACAATAAATTGAATAGA
Source organism: Spilarctia lutea (assembly GCA_916048165.1). Classification (NCBI taxonomy): domain Eukaryota; kingdom Metazoa; phylum Arthropoda; class Insecta; order Lepidoptera; family Erebidae; genus Spilarctia; species Spilarctia lutea. The sequence continues at coordinate 9,385,974 of OU696488.1, forward strand.
ATATTTTTACTAGACTGATATTTAAATGAAGAAAATCTTTAAAAGGAATTTGAAATTTCAAGAAATAAATTTGATTAATTAGAAATGTCCTAACTATGCAATAGGTCATTCTTTAAGCCTATCAAATGCATTGAATGTTGGTTTAACATAACATATAAAGTTTTATATTCTGCTAACAAAAATACTTTTAGAACTGCAACCAAAGAAATTATTCGAGTTTGTTTTTAACCCCCGACGCAAAAGAGAGGTGTTAAAAGTTTGACGTCGATATCTGTCTGTGGCATCGTAGCTCTTTTTCTTTTTTTAGGAGACAACTCCAGCTCTAGGAATAATTCTTGTGACTTCACAAACATTCATGACAGACACAAAGAACAACAATTTGTGGATCACATAAAGTGCTATTCTATGTAGGATTTGAACCCACAACAATTGGCGAAGTAGGGAACGACTTGGTGACCGCTTTACCACTAGGCCAAACGTGCAATCAAAATTCTGAAACGGATAAACCATTTCGATGCGTTTTTTTTCATTTGAAAAAGCCAGTTTCCTTGCGTTGGTTCCTAGCTATTTTTGATTAACATTGCTCTTGCAGTGTAAGAGTATCAGTTCTTTTCCAAAATGATGTAAGGCATTTTTGACGTATGATTACTCGATTAAGTGCTTCACTCGTGCCAGTATAATCGTTCAATAACAATTAATTGATAACTCCGACCTGATGCTTCGTCAGGGGTTTTGTAAATGTTTAATTAACGATTATTAATATTAGTTATTAGTATCACTTGAAATAATGGGCAATGATCGAGGGGTAAAGAAAGCCTATTTGGGTCGACTGACTAGCGACGACCGGTTGGTCGCCAATACGTCGTTGGAGAAACAGAGTAAAGATGTACGAGATTCTCTGAAAGCACGATTTAAGGAAATAGGTATTTTAACAGTAGCATCTCAATATATATTTGCTAATATTATGTTTGTACGAAAAAACATAGATAAATATAGTAGCAAAAGTGATCATCATTCACTAAACACAAGGAATAAGCACAAATTAGTAGGCCAATATTATCGCCTTAACAAAGTCCACAATTCATTTGAAGGACTTGGTGTGCGTTTTTATAACAAAATTCCTGTCGAAATCTTGAACTTACCCCTACATAAGTTCAAGAGTACCGTTAAGAATCGTCTTATGGAAAGGGGCTATTATACGATAAACGATTTCTTAACTGATACAGTGCCTTGGGTGTGAGTGAGAGTCTGGCATTGGCTTATGTACTGGTTGGGGTAATTTATTTTTATACGCAATGTATTTATTTATTTACAATCCTTAATATAATTTATTTGATTGTAATTAATTCTTGACATCTTATTCTGCATTTATTACCTGACATTTGAACTTTGTTAAGTTAAGGCGATCTGTGTTTACATTGTTGGAGCGTAAATAATTTGTATTTATTATTTTATTACATTTTGAACGTTTTTTCTTTTTCTCTGGGACCAGTATGTATGCACACATTGCTTTTACTCCTTGATGTGTAAGTGATTGCAACCTTATATGCTATGGACTAATTTTTATTATTTTATTAGACAAAAAATTGATTTTCCTAGCTTTAATATCTTATTAGACCGCTTTCTAGCCTTTGTGTTTTGGTTGCCTTAACTTGCACATAGAAATACTGTTGTCAAAAACAAACAAGCTTTGTATGAATTATTTGAAAAGATGGTGCACATGAGTTTCTCACCAGCTCTTCTCATGAATGCAATACCCATCGGAGCTGGTACTTGGATTGATTTCAATTTAAACCTTTGAGTTGAATCGAAATCAATCTAAGCTCCGGTAATTCAAATCATTTCAGTGCATTTAGTATTAGGAGTTTTGTTTTATATTTTTATGTTTGTATTTTTGACGTGTTCAAGTGCCTTTTGGGGCCTATGGAAATAAATGATTTGAGTTTGAGTTTGAGTTTGAACCTCGTGGAGCAACAAGCCGACAATTGGCGAGCAGCAAGGGGAGGCAGCTCAAGATCGAATAGAGTTGTGTTCTCCAGTATCTGCAAAATAGTTTAGGTCGTTGAGTCAACGAAGTAAGTATCACTTACAGTCTAAAGGTTCGTGGTAAGTCAGAGCCCTTAACGCAATGTGCAGCAGTGAGGACATATCTCGATGATATCAGCACGCCTCCGCAGTAGAAGCCCCATCCGTCAGCTGCAAATTCAAACACAGACCAAATTGTTAAACTTAGCACTTCACCTTACCTATACTAATAGCCAGGGTATTGGCCTTTTCACACATTATGTAGATTCAGCGAAATTTAAAAAAGAAGTACAATTTTACATCAAAACTTTTATTTCTCTTTGAACCTAAAGTTTCCATCAGAGCACAATACATACCGAAAGATTTGAGGTGAAACAGCTGAAATAAAAGTCTGATCTACCACAATATTTCATTTCATAGTCAATGTTTTATTCATTTAATTTTATTGAAATGTATTCAAAGAATAGATTTCACATAAAAAAGACGTACGAAAAGAATCGGAAAGAGTCCACTGCTGGACATAGGTCTCTCCAATTGCACGCCACTTCGTTCGATACTCGATTCCGTCATACGACTTATCAATTCGTAAAGTATGAGGACTTCCAAACCACTGTTAATACCTGAATAATAAATGGATAGATCGAAGAACTGGTTACTGTCATCGGTCGTGAGAACATTTCATTCTAATGACAGTGCTGTCACGTGAAATTGACAAACTTTTTGATTACTGCCGCGGTTCCACTTTAAACAAAGCTCAAAACACAGATTAAATGTTGAATTTACCTTTTCAATAAGCCTTTTTTATTACCTACATTACTATTTATAGTTATTCGATTGTTTTGTAGGTACCCATGATTAATTGGATCTGGGAATTTAAAACACCATTTCAATGTGTTATAAATTGAATAAAACATGGTAAGAATATAGTTCAGCGTATGGAAACATGGATCATACTCATAAAAATGGACACATATCTCATATATATACTTGGAATACAGCAGTCGTAAAGCATTGTGGTAACTATAACTAAATCATTATTATTTCTCATAATTCAAGAAATAATAATTACGTATTATTGCCCACAAACGCCTTTACACCAAATTAATAAAGTAATAATAATGTTTTCTTAACCGATAACTGCCACGACGGCCAGTCTCACCGGAGACCAGCGAACTACGCAGGGGATATTATAGTGCACAAGTGTGTACGCAAACACAGGCGCACTCTCTGTTCATTCTCTCTCATAATCCGATGGGACGGTTAACCCACACTATTGGAGAGAGATGGCAGGACAGACCGCTTTACGTGCTCTCTCGTGCTCGTATCAAGTATTTCTATAATCAGAAAAACTCAATAACACTTTTAGTCCGACCCGGGATTCGAACCCGAGACCAACGAGGCAGTTATTTACTTATAGTACCTATAGTTACTTTATGTATAATAAAATAATATCAAGTAACTAAAACTAAAATTAACTTTACATTCTAAGTTATTAAATAATTATGCTTTAATGAAATTGCAATTTATAAAATAAAAACATTGTAATCCAAGTTGAAACTTATAGCAATATAAATTGATTACAAAATGGAAACACAAACAGCTTGTTATGAGCTTGTTGTTATGCAGCATGAATTTGTGTTAAGAACTTACTAGTGTAGCTCATAATCCATATTTTACACTAATAACTAAATTGTATAAAATAATATGGAAAACAATAACTAATATTCCATTGTAACTCTTTTGAGTGTAAACGAATACTAACGTTTATCATATCGAAGTAATGCCACCCAGGGGTGTTCATCCAGATCTGTTTCTACTCCACCCACTATTTTCTCAATGTTTTGGATGCCACAGGTGTTCTCATCAGGTAGAAGACCGGTGGGCACTCTCGGAGATCTGTATTCAACGGTGGGCCCATTGGTTCTAGTTTCTTCATTTTGATATAAGAACTGCGGTGGACAGCATATCTGTGATAAAACAAATAGTTAACTATTGTATGTTCCTTTTATCTTATAGCCACCTGAACAGATTGAGGACTGCTAACCAGTGGAGGAGTGCTAGACAGCTTAAATACTCGTAGCTAACTGAAAGGCATTTCTTCTGCTTGACTTTTAAAGAAGTAGACTGAATGAAATGCACATCACTCACACTCACAAGTTTAAAGTAGCTCAGCGTGTGATGGAATATGCAATGTAGGTTGTTTCTTTTGTCGATAGAATTTGTAACGAGACAATTCGAAAGAGACCTGGAGTAACCTGGAGGATATCGCACGGAAGCTCAGCACGCTGAATTGGAAGTGGGCCGGTCATGTCTCCAGGCGGACTGACTAGGCAGAGAGAATGATTGTATTCCTCTGTCTTCTGAATAATTTGCCTTAATGTGTGATCGATGTGATCTACGCCCCTTCGAAACCCAGCCTGCTCCACGGGCTGGAAGTCATCAAATTTTTAGGCAAGACGATTTGTAATGACCCTCGAAAACAACTTGTACACATGACTCAGGAGTGATATTGGGCGGAAGTTCTTCAGTAGGCTTTTATCTCCCTTTTGAAGAAAAGAACTACCACGCTCCTGCACCATGCCCCCGGTGTAGTGCCAGTATGCCTCTACTAATATTAGGAGTTCCTACGGCTTTTTTGGAGCTCTATTGTAACTCAGTCTTCACTTGGAGTTTTGTTGTTACTAAGTTGTTCGAGAGCCATCCCAATCTCGCCCAGATCGATGTCAGGAAGCTCGCCTGTGAAACTCAAAAAGCTGGTACAAAATTAATATATTTTCTTGCCTTAGGTTCTTCGGCGGTCTGAAACCCGCAGTGCAGACTTCGCAGTAGCTGTGTAAGTTGTGGAGTGTTACCGCGTTGGAGTTGCGAGTATAATCCTTGGCAATCTTTCAACGGAATGCAGTTCGCACCACCATTGCACTGCTCTGTAACACAAAAACTATTCAAATAAAATAAGAGGAAATGTTTTGCATTAATAAGAAAAAGGTAACCCGAATATTCATCCCGTGAGTGTCATAAAGCCTCAGTAAGGAAGCTACAACATTTAACTGGCTAGGAGAAGAAGATTCACTATTATGATGACCTTGAAGCCAAAAAATAATAGCACTTTTTTCATTTTTGTTTTTGTATTCTGCGTTATCACATTACTTCCGGGTCATTGTTAGCAATAGAATTACGTATAAAAAAATCAACATCTTAATATAAACTGAATATATTTAAATTTTTGTCATTATGTCTATTTATTATAAAGTAATGTAGGAAAATCGTCAATTACATAATGAGGTAAATGTTAGAGAATACGACCATAACGAATATTCGAGATTCTCAACACATCACCTCTTTTTTTTTTTACTTATTAAAACCCCCACGGGCCGTCACCCCACCGAGGTTTGCGGCGGGGCGCTGTGTCGGAATCGAACCGACAAAACCACACGGTGTGCCAACTCTGCGCCTGAGAGGAGAGTAGTCCGGAAACTGCTGTAATTAACACAACCGAACCAACCACATCACCACCTTTTTTTTTTTGTTTTCTTACATGTGGAAACCCCCTCGGGCAGTCATCCCGCCGGGGTTTGCGGTGGGGCGGTGTGTCGGAATCGAACCGACTAAAACCACACGGTGTGCCACTCTGCGCCTGCGTAGAGAGTGGTCCGGGAACTGCTGTTATTAATACAACCGGACCAACCACATCATCTCCTAATCCAAGGGTCGTAGACGCTTTTATTTTATCAATACTTTTAATATATAAAGCTAAAAAGTTTGTTTGTTTGTTTGCTTGAACTCTCAGAAACTATGTACTGCCCCCTAGCCAAGTTGCATTCGACAAATGTTACCGTTAGCAAAAAAATAACAACAACAAGAGAATAGAAGCGTTAGCGATTGTAGAAGGTACACTTTTGTAACTTGACTAGGGGAGCTGGTCCGATATGAAAATATATTTCAGTTTTAGATAGCCCATTTATCGAGGCAAGCTACATGCTATATATCATCACGCTAAGACCTTTAGGAGCGGTGCATCAATGGAGAATGTTTAAAAATCAGGTTTCTTTTTCCTTTTGAGAGCTTCCGAGGCGTGCGCTGCGTAAACAGTTAAAGTTTCGTAAAAATCAAGTATGACAGAATTGATCCCCTTTTAAACCTTCTAAAATAAAAATCCGTGTCATCATAATTATGTCTATCTTTTAAGATTGGCTCACTATTATCGTTTTTTATTCCCATAAGTAAATTTGTTCACGCTTAATAACATCACGCTACGGGCAACAAAAGACGCAGACGAGGTGGCGGGGGTCAATTCGTTTTTTATATTACTAGTTTAACCCCGCGGTGCTACCCGCGGTATGACCATAACCGCTGGCAACGCCGCCGTTATTCTGATGTATAAGCTATATTATTGTAAAGTTTCATCAAAATCCATTCAATAGTTTTTGCGTGAAAGGGCAACAAACATCCTCACATACATACTCACAAATTTTCGCGATTATAATATTAGTAGGACTACTCTTAATATATTATTTTTCTACCGAGCTTTTTTCTCAAATTAAGCTAGGTGAGTCAAATGGTGAAGAATTGAGTGCGGATCAATCCTCAACTTGGAAATAACCAGTTATGTAAGCTATTTGTTTAAGAAATACCAAATTTACGGGGATAAATCTTATCGTGTTTGGGGAAGTCCAAACAAACATTATAGACATTTCAAAGTGTCTACCTATTAACTATGTATGATATCATTTTTATTAGCTAATTCAATATCCATTCAAAAAACCGGTATGTTAAAAACTAAAAGTTCAATTTTGTTACCTCATTTTTCTATGGCAATTCTTCATATTACTTTACACTGTAAGAAGTGATCTCAGTTGGTGATTTATTGACTGACGATTATATCTAGCTACTAATAAATAAATTATAATAAAACTGTGTACGGAATAATCTATACTAATATAAAGCTGAAGAGTTTGTTTGTTTGCTTGCTTGAACGCGATAATCTCAGGAACTACAGGTCCGATTTGTAAAAAGGCATTACCATTTGCATTTTTTTAGATAATTTGTACAATTACTAAGGGATTGAATAATCTGCAATTTTTATTACGTATAGGGTCTTGGTATTGGGTAATCTTAATTTATTAGGGACAGATCTCAAAAACTCAAGTCCAGTTTTGTAGATATCGCCTTAGGTTTATTGATTTATGTTATAGTCAAATAATCCACTTTATTAAAAACATTCCTAACATTGCAATATTCTAACAAGAAGGCGTAATTGTCTTCTCTTTATTTTTAATATGTTAAGGCGTAATAATTTTTTATATTTTTAAAATACAATTTATACGTTTGGTACGTTCTTCTGTAGCTGCTTAGTCCATATCCAACTAATCACGAAATCTGCAAAGGCTTAACATCATTCTGAGAGTTACATACGGAAGTTCATATTTTAGTACGTTTCGCCTAATTACGAGTATAAAATAGAAAGCAGCCTGTTGCATAACGTCATCTTTATGCGGACGGACCCCAACTGAAGGACAACAATTAAGGCAATGTATATTATATATGTACGCTTGTCTAAAAGTAACTGTAGCTTTAATTTAACGTTCATAAATGTCACTTATTGTCCTAATTGAAGAAAATAATTAGAATTTACCAATTTTGGACATTGCGTTCATCGGTTATAATATTCCTAAGCTCCCGCATTAGGAATATAGGTACTATACTATATTGTGTCGCAGGAGACTTTACAATCATACATGAAACAGACACAAAGAATACCCAGACTCAGAACAACAATTTGTGGATCACACAATGTGTTGTCCCATGTGAAATTTGAACCCACAACATTTGGCGCAGTAGAAAGTGGCGTGGCGAATCCAACTTGTTTTTTTTTAGTATAATGATGGTAAGCGATTACTGCCACCCATGGACACCCGCAACACCAGAGGCGTTACAAGTGCGTTGCCGGCCTTTTAGGAAGGAGTAAGCTCTTTTCTTGAAGGTTGCATAATATCGCTCTATAATCTTATCATATTGATGATTTAATTATTTTATATTATTTAATTATTGATCTATGTTATCAAAATAATGTGCCGACCTTTACAGTGATCTAAAGACATGTGTAATGTATCTGTTGTCATGTTTAGTTCGTAATAAATGCAAGTTTAATACGTATTTGTATACAGTAATGTTATAATCCGTATGACAGGCGTTTAAACTAATGCGACGTTTTTAGAAGATTATAAATCCGATTTTATACAGTTATGCCCTTTAAGAGTTCCGTACCTCCAAAGGAAAGAACGAAATCCTTATAGGATCACTTTGTTTTCCGTCTGTCTGTCAAGACCTCTTTTCTCAAGAACTGTTTCAACGGTTTCAAGCTGATATTCATATCAAATACTAAGGTCTACTGTCCCGTAGAGCTGCGAAAAAATTCAAACTTCTAAGTCAACGCAATCAAAAAATACAGCCGTTTATGCTGCAAATATTCGACACTCGCAAGGGAATCAAAACCTATAGAGCACTGCCCGTAAACTCAGAATCTTGAAATCTGGTACTAAGCAACGTCCTATAGAACCGAAAAAAATTGCCAAAAGCATAAATTTTTAGTTCCATCATATAAAGGTATATACATAAAGGTTAGCATGAAACCCTCGGCGCGTGAATCCAACTCGCACTTGGCCGGATTTGTAATTGAATAATTGAATATTCCAATACCGTTACATGTCGATAAGCGTAAGATCTTTTACCACACACAATCATATTATAAAAACACGAGTTAAACCATCAAAATGGTGACTGTTGTTGTGACTACTTGACTGCCTCGGTAGCGTAGTGGTAGCGTATGCGACTGCTAAGCTTGAGTTCTCGGGTTCGATTCCCGGGTCGGACCAAATGTTTGTATGATCTGCAAATATTTGTTTCGGAGTTTGGGTGTTTTCTATGTATAATATGTGTGTGTTTACAAAAAAAGAAAAGTATATAAGTATTTATATCAGTTGTCTAGTACCCATTACACAAGCTCTGCTTAGCTTGGGACTAGATGGCGTTGTGTGTTAGATGTCCGGAATATTTATTTATTATTGCACTTCGTTGCCCAGCACTGTGAAATCCCTATCTGCAATCACTAACGTATCCTTGAATTCCCTTTTGTATTGACCACTGGACTTAACGTTGAGATGATTTCATTCTTATACATTTATTAGTTTTCTAATAACTTAAACCCGTATGGACGTTGCTTTTATTGGTAAAATTTTATTGAACAATGAAACCGTCTATTGCTCGCCCGCTCGCTATATGCGAAGAAATTATAGCAATACCTATAAAGCGTGTCAATGACTTTTAAAAATCGTCTTGACTTTTTGTCTTTTTATACAACAACCTAATATTAGAGCATCTTGTTATCGAGGCAACTATCATTAAATTGTGTTCTCATTAGAATACAGTTATGTTATTCATAATTTAATTTAAGAGTTATTTTCATTTTAACAGTGAAATCCCGCAATCCCTAAGTGGAAATTAAGGGAACGCTAGTTCATGACCTGATAAGATTTGAGTCTTGGGACCAGTTTCACCACTTGCTGATAAAGTTCCTGATAGAAAGAAGATAGTGTGGCGACTTCCACATAACATACTACAGCGCCATCTACCGAAGATACATTGAACTACGAAGTAACGCACTACATGGAGTAACTACAAATTCTGAATCGCGAAATAAATAGTTCTCGCGCCGATTAGCTTATATACATCATCCCAACATCAACTGTTGGGCAGTAGTCCGCCAGGCATGATCACCTCGCCTGGTCGGAGGATCCTCCCTTTGTGTTGGGTGGAACATGATACCAGTTCCCCCACAATAGGAAAGAATAATCTTATCTGTCAGATAACTATAGATTTCGATCTTGGTTAGTTAGTTGATCTATGTTTATATGTATTTATTTCTCTTTATCTGTTAATTGATGTTATTCAACAGATATATATCTAAATTTTTATTAGGAACTGTTGGACCTGGGCTTCTTTGAATCGTCAGTTTCAAATTTAGTCATTCTCATATTATTATTTGATTTAGAAACTACTTTACTGGTTTCCTTTGTGATGTATTTACAAATGAACTGGTTTTTGGGTACGTTACGATCGCCATCGATTAATAAACTAGGTAAGTAATTAAGATGTCAGATAAATAAGCATTCGATAAAACACGTTTTCATATAGGTATTATTTATTTATTTATCTTTATTGTACACACATAACAGATAGACAAAAATGAGTTGTACCTAATATACAAATGTGACAATTGGCGGTCTCATCGCTCATGGCGATCTCTTACAGACAACCTTTGTACGGATATTAAGGTAAGTGAGATTATTTAAGGTAGCAGTAGAAGGGTGCACAAGTTTTAAATTTACCATGTGAATATAAAAAAAAACACCAAATTCAAAATATTCGACTTTTACATATAAGTACTTACACATCTACTCATATTACACATATAAATATACTCATATATACATACACATAAATACACAGACTAAAATATAATATATACATATACTTATATAACAAGTACATAATTATAATGACAGATAATAATCCTTCACCAGCTTTTTAAATGCAGCCAAGGTATTTTCAACTTATTACAACAATCGGCGATTCTCCATGTGGTGATGGGTTCAGAATACAAAGTGTCGCTACCGCTACCTCTATTCATGCCGTGGGTGTTATGATAGTAGACTACAGGAGCAAATTACTCAGAAAATCAACAAAAAAGAGAAATGAAAACTTGAAACGAACTATATACCAACCCGTTTGACCAGCGCAGTGTGGTATAGTACTCCTAATCCTTCTTTATAAGGAGAAGCCTTGCAGCTTTGGAGAAGTTGTGCAGCTATGGACTGGTAAGAGCTATATATGTGAGGCGATGATACCATTCTTCTTCTTTTGAAGAAAAGGTAACCAGCCGGATCACTCGGATCAGCTATTTCTGCCAATGTCAAGTATTTATCGTCTTCAATTATCAAGTCTTCAAGTCGTCGGCATGATGAAATTAATGATAAAAAATATATAAAATGTGGATGACATGAAATGGGAACCGTCTTTCGAAAAAACAAAAAACGATCTCCGATATCATTACCCATGCGAATGGTTTTTTAAAAATAGAATGTCTACGCAACAGATAAAAAAGAAATGAAACAGTTGTATATCGATAGAACCGTTATATAATTTATTTTCGTCTGAGATGAAATTGGTGTGTTCCAACAACAGACTCTTTTGTAGATAGCAAAATAATAACATAGCTACTAAGTTCATTTTCGACGTTGTATTGACTGTATAATCACAATAATATTTTATGGGTACGTTAACAAACGCTCCGAGTATATTGGTTTTTTAAAATTTCAACAACATGTAGACACTCAAATTAATTGAAAAGTCCCGTTATGTACTTGGTAATTTGTTGTAAAGTCGATTTTTCAAGAAATTTACTCTGATTCGAAATTATATGACTAAATAACGAAGTCGTTAAAAATACTGGCATTCTTAAAAGGACGTAAAATTTAAAAAGGCAAGGGCAACAAAACCTACGTTCCCCCATAATTTGTAGTTAATTCCTGAGGGCATTTATTGCTTGTGTTAAGAAATTTTATGATAAGAGATAGTTTGATATTATTATTAATTTATCCACTCATTTGAAGTATTCACCTTGCGGATAACTCTTAAGCCGATTTTACATTACGAAATAAGTTGTTTTTATTGTCATAAAATATATAGTCTCACAGTGACCATGGCTCTGCCAATATCAATTAATTATAGGTATAGATTGCATTGGAAATGTTGGCATACATACTAATTTGGCTATTTGGCTACTAATAAATTGACTGCCTCGGTGGCGTAGTGGTAACGTATGCGACTGCTAAGCTTGAGGTCTCGGGTTCGATTCCCGGATCGGACCAAATGTTTGTATGATCTGCAAATATTTGTTTCGGAGTTTGGGTGTTTTCTATGTATAATACGTATGTATTTTAAAAAAAAATATATAAGTATTTATATCAGTTGTCTAGTACCCATAACACAAGCTCTGCTTAGCTTAGGACTAGATGGAGAAGTGTAAAAAAAAGAAATTGTCGAAAAGGATTACTGACCCAGAAAAACAGGGCAGTTTTTGGGTACTCCTTTGGAACTTTTGCCGATAGAAATGAAAACTAAGTAAGTTGTGAATTGTATCGTCGAGCTACGAGTATTATATTTATAGCTCATGGAAAGCGTTCGGTGCCCAAAAAGTGCTTAACGCGTCTAAAGAAGTTTTCACTTCAGTCATACAAATTTTAACAAAATAAAAACGACTTCAAGAACTGGACCTAATTGAAATAAGACCACACGGAAAGCACCAGTTGTCAATAAAAAAAGAATCATCAAAATGGGTTCTCCCAGTCAAAAATTATGAGGTAACAAACATAACTACTACTAACTATTAATTCTGACTGACTCCTTCTTCGCTTCTTGCATCCTTGTAACGCATCAGGTGTAATGTGTATCTATTTATCTGGCCCAATGGAGTGGCATTACCATGTTGGTTATAACTCCTTAAATAAAGATTAAAAAAAAAAAAAAAAAAAATCTATTTATCGATTATGCCTTTCTTGCTTTTATCTGTCTTGTATCTAATTTATTCTGTTAACTGTGAAAACTTGTAATTGACCTTCTTTTTTCGTATTAAGTTTGTATAAAGTAAGTTTTCCTATAATTATAAAATAAAAATAAAAAATATACTGTTGAATTGAGAACCTCCTCCTTTTTTGAAGTTGGTTAAAAAGACGTTTATTCGAAAATGTATTGCAAGAAAGCATCAACGAACAACGAAGTCTAACTGAATCTTTGAATTATGAGATGAAGGTTCTGAGAGCTATACAATTGTTTCAGGACAGGCAGACACAAAGAATTAAGCCTTTTATAAATTTACCTGAACTGCAAGGGATGTATCTAACACTGCCTCGGTGGCGCAGTGGTAGTGAATGCGACTGCTGTGCTTGAGGTCTTGGGTTTAAATCCTGGATCGGACCAAGTGTTTGTGTGATCTACAAATATTTGTTTCGGAGTTTGGGTGTTTTCTATTTATAATATGTATGTATTTACAAAACAAAATATGTATTCATATCAGTTGTCGAGTATCCATAACACAAGCTCTGCTTAGCTTGGGACTAGATGGCGTAATGGACTAGTAATCCTAGCCAGGTCAGTTTATGATGGATGAGCACGTAAAGCCACGACTCAGAGAGCTCATTAAACCGTCGTCATCCCGGTTGCCATACAAACATCCTTGCCAACCGTGACTTAGTTGTATATTTCACATCTTCTCATCATCACTTTCTAGACAGCTTCTAAGACAAATTTAATTTTGTACTGGAGTGCATTATTAACAGAGAGTATCTAATTAAACCGCTCACATTTATGAAACGTTTTACATTTTTGTAAGCTGTCTACCATGAATTTTAGGCCATTTTAGGCCTCACCGCGACACACACGTGGCATAAGCTGTTTGTCTTAAGTAATAACCAAAAATCGCAAGTGTGATCCAAAACTGGCATGAGAAGATAATGAATGAATTGTATTGAATCATATTTTAAAAGTAATCATTAACAACTGCATTTTATTAATGGAACTAATATCTTTAAACTAATTTTATGCCACTTATTTCGTAATGTAATATTTGTGTGAATCATTTATGAAGGTGACTTTATAATTCAAGAAAAATAAAATGTTATTTCTAAAAATTATTGCCTATTATTCAATTTCGTTGTCTTCAAGTAGTTAATTTAGTTCGATATATTGAAAATTTAAAACAACAGTTATTTGTTATACAAGAGTGCAAAGTGCTTTTTAACCGTGTGCTCAATTTTGATGACCGAGCAAGCGAAGGATTCTAAAATTCAGAAATTGGAATCCTGAGCGCCAGCGAGGGAATCAAAAGAGCCCGAGGTGAAAAATCGTTGCACTCGAATGCAACACGTAAATTTGCATCCCACCTCAGGGAGGCAATAAATAAATGCAAAAAAAGTCAATCAAAAATAAATACAATCACAAGATACTTTTATTTCAGTTTAGATATTAATATTTATTAGGTACTACATTATGATAGGTAATTGTTACAGAATAATCTTTAAATTATTTCAAATTATACTTAGGTATAAATAAGAAAAATTGAAAGTAACGTTGCTACAGTTACTTAATGTTGATTTGCGCATTATCAACAATTTTAGTCAGTTCAATTGGCGTCAAGTAAACTACCTCGTTTTTTGAATTCACAAACTTAGTGCACACGATGTTCTAAATTCAATTTATTTACTTTATCCTCTAGCTCAAAAACGGCTTTTGCACTCAGATATCAAAGGGCAAAGATACTATTTCCGAGATGGGGGGATGAAAAGAAACTTTTAATGACTGACGTCTATGGCGGTGGTTTAAGTAGATCAAAATCTATTTTCTAGAGAGAGGCTTATGTCTAGCAGTAGACTGGTAAATGCTGTTGATGATGATTTCGTGGAGGTGACCATTTTAACGACCATTTCATTTCAAACATTTGGATGGATGGATGTTATGCTTTCATGGTTACATTGCTGCGCCGATATCAATAAAATTCGGAATGGAGATACTTTTTTTCTTGAGGAAGGACATAAGACTACTCTTTACCGTGAAACCCGAAAGACACGCGAGCGTAGCCGCGGGTAAAAGTTAGTATGTCAATAACTAAAGACGCAAATACAGAATAATACAGGTTCGGGAATGAAACAGGGGTTGGTATGTGTTTCTGTGATTTTAGGTCTATAAATATTTGTTTATAGAACAAACATACAGTAAGGTCACAGCCACAAAATTTCCAAAAAAGCCACTTCCCAAGGTTTTGACAAATGTAAACGGTACGGCATGGGATAGTTAATGTATTTTTTTGCACAAAAGTAGCCATACCTATATGACAATGACATGAACTCGATAACTTAACTAAGCAGCTGATAGTTATCTTAGTGTTTTCCCGCGCTTGGAACTACCGCGACTCCTTGGGAATCCCCTTCAATAAACATAAATTGGAATAACACACTTCTAACAGCAGACTGCAAAATAATTTTCATCTATTTACTTGTAATAAAACAAGTATCTCAATAATACGGGAAGGGCTTTTCGGTATATATTAAGGTACTTAAGCCAATCATCTAACTAAACTAAATAACTAACTAAAATTGTCTAGATGTTGTGCCATATGCAAACTATGAACTACTAGTTGACCCACGCAACCTCGGTTACGTCTCTTATTGCCCGTAGTGTAATATTTTTCCCCGGTTTTTGTAACATTCCTCATTAGTGCTCCGCTCCCATTGGTCTTAGCGTGATGGTATATAGCCTATAGCCGTCATCGATAAATGGACTATCCAACACTGAAAGAATTCAAATCGGACCAGTGGTTCCTGAGATTAACGCGTTCATACAAACAAACTTTTCAGCTTTATAATATTAGTATAGATTAAAACTTGGTATGACGTATTGTTTGGATGAGACCTAAATGATTCACCTTTGACATATACTCGTATAAACTATGTACATATAAACAGGTCGTTGAATTCTTTGATTGCCTACGAACATAAAGAATGCTGTACTGGTTCTTGTACATAATTAACCATGCTAAGAAACCACAAAACATGTAGGTATATTCTTAAAAAAACCAAATCGTCTACTCTTTAGATACAAATGCGTTTAAAAATGTAAAATAAATTCTTGTTTATTTGAATTTACGATTTAACCATACACACAGATAAGTAAACATTACCTATATCGCAGTTTACAGAGGTTACATTATGCACTAAGGTCACCGGAATTAAAAACTTGTTTTTAAAGCAAAGTAAACAATACTTACGGCCAACAGCAACTGACCATGTAGCCACTAAGAAATATATAATCACATTCATTTTTTCACACTGACTTTTCATTTTATGGCACTATATTCTATTAATTGAACATAAGAATAAGACGAGACTGTCGCTAATATTGTGGTCGAGAGGACGGTCGGTGCGAGACTGATAGTCGACTTAACCGGCCCTGACTGCCCGCCACACAACATTAAGGTTATCAACAATGAATATTTAAAAAAAAAACGACTAGTTTATGATCACGTCGTGATGACGCGCGTAAATTAATAGACACAACTTAAGTTCCGATTTTCCTTGTTTTAGGCACGAGGAATCACAATATTCATCCTAATTAACGTTGTGTCATCATTGGAATATGAATACAAGAATTTAGCAGAAAATAATAAATATTACAAGAACATATTACCTACCTACACAAACGTCATGTATAGAAAATGGCCTCATATTTTTTTTACCATTAAATATGTGAAACATGACTGGAACTAATGACTTATTATTTCTGTCCGTACTTCTAGTCCGTTTAATATGCCATGATAAATATAATAAACTAGCTGACCCACGCAACCTCGTTTGAGGCTTCTATTGTTCGTAGTGTGAAAATTTTCCCCCGTTTTTGAAACATTCTTTATAAATTAAATATTACTGTATATATCTAAATTATTACTGTTTATGATATATCATAATCATGACTAGAAAGCCAAAGTTATCTTTGGAAATACATAATGTGGTAGACGATCATTTTAGTTCAGGATGTTATCTCCTGAGACTGCGTATAATGAATGCAACACATGCCATGCGAACAAACAAAATATTTTTTTCTGTAATATGCTTTTTTCTCAGAAAATGAATTATTATTGTTTTTAAGAAGAAATGAGCTTGTTTATCTTACATCCAACCTACCTATAACGAGTAGCCAAAAAGATTAGGTGCATGACACCAGTACTAAAATAACTGCAACTATAAAATAATACAGTTTTTTTTTCTATAAAATGTTACAAAAGAAAATTGCATTTAGTGTCATGTGCATGGCGTATCGGTAACGAAAAACCTTTTTACACAACTGATTGTTTATCATTTATTGACTATTAATAAGAATAATATTTTAATTTAATTATTTTTGCTAGTCTCGGTGATGATAAAAGCACCGTTAACGTAACCATGTTTACATTTTTTTGTTTCTGGCTTCAGGTTGAATAAACTCATTAAAAGTTTAAAATAACCCTGTGCTAAATTGTCTAACCTTTTCTAGTTATGTATTATATGACCCTCGCAACCTCGTTTACGTCTACTATTGCCCGTAGCGTCATAATTTTCCCCCTATAATATAATCCTAATAAATGGACAATCCAATACTAAGATAATTTTTCAAATCAGACCAGCGGTTCCTGAGAGTTCAAACAAACAAACAAACTCTTCAGCTTTATTATAAGTAAAGACTAGCTGACCCACGCAACCTCGTTTGCGTCTTAAATTGCCCGTGGCGTGAAAATTTTCCCCCGTTTTTGAAACATTCTTCATTGGTGTTCCGCTCCTATTAGTAGTAGCGTGATGATATATAGCCTATAGCCCTCCTCGATAAATGGACTACCCAACACCGAAAGAATTTTTCAACAAACAAACAGATAGACAGACAAAAATTTCAAAATAAATATTTTGGTATGTCTACCGTATATACATTCATATGCATGTAGTAGAAAGCGGTTATTTTAATATTACAAACAGACACTCCAATTTTATTTATTTGTATAGATAGTATAGATTTAAATTAATGAGGCGATTTGTTTAGTTTCAGTTGATGAAGGTGGGTTAAGGATATTATATATGAGGTTGCCTGGAAGAGATTGCCTTTGGGCGATAAGGCTGCCAATTGTACCTCCTAGTTTTGTGTTACCTTTTTAAGTAATCTGGTGCACAATAAAGAGATTATTATATTTTCCTTTTATTAACCTTTCCTCTTAGTCTTCTTTTTCTATATCTACAATCCCTGCATTGACACAACGAAAGTTTTCATCGATCTCCTGAGGCACATAAACATAGCGTTGAATATCGATTGAATATTGTATTGTTACTAGTACCGATTTCAACGGCGGTCGCGTCCTTGATACGGTGACTGATCCCGAAGGTACGAGTATTAACTAGAATGTAATAAAAATAATAATATAGATATAAATACAACATCGCGCAGGTCGCAGTTCAGTTCAGTTTGAGCTACAGCGTGATAAATATTGGAGTGATATCAGAGATTAACCTAGCGACCTCGGCGACAATTAAGGATTGTTATTCAAGTGATATTGTTTTTTTAAGACTGTTTTTAATAAGCATATTTTACACGTCAGAAGAATCGAACCCTTAACATAACAATAATTTGAAAAAATAAGGAATAAGAAACCAAAAAAAACACTCTTTTATAAATAAACCAAACTAAAAAGTAGAAAATATTTTTTTATTCAAATTAAAGGTACAGTTATAGTGTGGAGTGCTTTCTGAAAATATTTAGATAATGTCGCCCCACGCTTTTTCACATCAAAATAATTTCTTTTATTTATTTTAAAAATAAATAAATCACACAGTAAGCGATACTGTGTGTGAAATAGGAGTTTAGTTGTTTTCGACTGTTGTTGTGGTGTGCGCGTTATGACGATGTTCGTCGTAATTTCTTAAGTAAGAACACTCCTAAGTAGTGATAGGTGGTAGACGTCATCTATGGCCTTAGCCCTTTCGTTGAAATCCACGAAGGTGTTTTGGATTGAAAACCCGTGTTGTACTTCTGCGATTCCCAAAGCGCTTATAGCAAACGATTCAGATAATGTATGACAAACAATTATTTTATCTGTCTCACACATTTTTAATGAAAATCCGGTTTTAATGAACAGTATTTTTTTATAACAAACAAAAGACAAGCTTGTTGTAAATGACGTAATCAGTTTAAAAATTAAAAATATACTATGACATCTTTGGAATATCAAATAGTACTGCATGTTTTACTTATGAAGGGATTTCCCAATACTGGCGTCTGGTGTCATAAAAAACCAGTCTTCTTATAGCAGAACAATATCCAAAATACCAACATCAATTACTTTCTGCTTAAAATCCGTTTTTTTTTCATTACTTAAATTTACATTTTAGAAATAAATTATTATGTAAAAAAAGTGTGAAATTAAACCTAAATGGATAAGATTTAAGGTTAAATGCGTGTTAAATCTCTCTCAAAGTTGGGATATTACCCGTAAGTTAGCCGAACAGTATGGAGAAGAACCGGCATGAAACTTCTTAAGTTACTCGTTTAAAAATAGAGTTTTGCAATATTGCTGTTGATACATATTTAAAGCACACATTACTATTGTTAAATAATTATAACATTACTAATTTACAAAGATGATAAGTATGAATTGCTTTTCGTAATATTTATTTTTACTCTGTAACAAACAGAATACATAAACTGACTCATAGTCTGGTTACGCTGGATGATAAATACAACCTGTTACGTATATAGCTGTATCTATCTCTACATTTCTATAAAACTTGTTTTTATTTATTTTATAGCCTGCCAAAGTGATTCTGTTCAGCCTCGCGGAAAGCTTGATTAGAATTCGACAGTTAGGGTCGTAATACTCACTGCCAATGCAGACAATGCAGTATGATGTTCCACACTATGGCTAAAATGCTTTTTTTACACAAGATTTTTTTTTTAAATAACAATAAAAATATTAAGGTACTATATATTTTACGGCTATAGGTCAAATTTAAAAGCAAACACAAATACATAAAACGTTGCTATCAGTTCATGTTTTTTGATTCTGTTTTCATAATTTAGCAATATGTACCTACACAAAAATGCAAGTAAGATAATTTACAATTTAATACTCTGCACATTTTTTATTTATGACTAGCTGCGAATGTATTTGAGGAAAAGTTGGCACTATAATTGCATACTCTTTGAAAAAACGTTGAATAATAACATAAATATGATTAAAATGTCAAAATAAAATAAAGCAAGTATGAAATTGATATTTTATTTTTATAACTTTGCTTGTTCACAATATTTGCCAAGGTAAGGTGATTTACACATAAAACTAATAAGATTAATATACACGAAATGACTTTTGCAATTTTTGAAAAGCTTTCGTAGTACAAAATTTCAATAATAGAATGATAATTGATCTATTAGGAACACCTACACATGCAAGTCGAAATCCCCAATTTCACCAATATGGCGTTCGCTAAAATCTGTATGTAAGTGACCCTTGAAACCTCACAGTCAGGGTTCACGTACCTATATAAGTCATAAAATAATTTCATTCCCAAAACGAACAACATTAAACTTTTAAACAGTTGCCATGTGAAGCGGTCATAGTAGTAAATCTTCCTTGAAGTCGCATAAACAATATTTATTGCTCTAACACATTTCCTCTTCAGAAGTTTTATTCTATCGCACAACTGTAATGAAACATAAAATATTAAACTCAAATAATCACTCTCCTGTAAGCTTAGGAACTCTCTAATAAGCTGTATTACAGGAAATTATTGGAAATAAAGACATCTAGTTGACTCATAATAAATTTTCGACATCTTGAGTACCTACTAATCGCAGTCAAGACTCTTAAGTTTTACGGAAAGTACGGAATTTGTAAGAAAGAAAGAAGAAAGAGAAGAACGAAAAAGTATTTATTTTAACGACATTGCAACACAACAGATATTATTAAATAAAATGGTACATAATACAGTATTGAAACATTAACTTAAAGCACAGTTAAGTATTTAACATAACAGTAATCAATGTTCTAACAATTTATATATATCTCTATAGAATTCACTACACATAATTATACTGATGCAAAGTTGCGTCGCAGTGCACATTAAAAACGGATGCTGCCCAGCCTATTGCTACATCATACGATACAGCGATATAGCGCTGATTTTCAGCAAGAACTATGTATACATACTACGCGAAAAACTGTATGTTATGGAGGCAATCCATTAGTTGTTTTAAATTTAATAAGTAAGTTGTACCTAAGCGTACGGGTCATGTTACGTTTTCTATAAATATTGTTTCATCATTACGAAGAGCCTTTGGTATCCCATTGCATGCTATAGGCTTCTCTATAGAAGGAACGTTCCGGCCTACTGCACCATGCGTTCCAGACAGGCTTCTCCTCTTTCCAGTGCTGTTTTCCTCTAGAATACGTTCGCTTAGTCGGCTCTTGTTACACCCATTGTACCACTACTACCTACCACTCTAGTGACACTGCATATTTTTAAACCATTACCACATGATCAAGTCTAGGATGACCTAATTGAAAACTACACGAAATGTAATCCACACACACACACATATATATAACTGTTACAGCGTATTTACAAATTATGCTAAAGAAACGAACAAAGAAGTTCCATAGAATTTTTATTTCTTCCTCCTGTAGAAACTTATAAAATATTTATACGTGAATTTGCAAATTGCTATTAGGCACTTCTGAAATCTTAACGGAGCGCGGTACTATGTAAGTTACTTCCTGAAAAACAGGTGCCTGTGAATGAAACATATGTTTGAAATGTATCCGTGTTGGTATCTGTATAGACCTGGAAGTTAACTTTAAACATAGTGTTCATACAAACTAGACAGGGTTTGAAGGTGATGTATTTCAGTATGTGATTATTGTATTTTTATTTATTTATTCAGACACATAAGTTACCTACTAATTTATAATCCAAATTTAATATGTTAGTTGAATTGAAACTTGAATTAGGTCGGCCCGCTTACGATAGCGGGCCGGCAGGCACTCGTTTAAAGACGACAACTACGATCTCCGTCCTTCATATCTCCGTCCTTCATAAGCGTAACGTGGCAAAAGCAAGCCAGTGGTAACGCGTTTCCTTTGGAGGACAGAAAGACCACATCGGAGTTTCAACTCATTAGGGGGTCATCTGCAAGCCGTACATGGCTCAAGTCCATCGGGGTTCCAGGGATTACATTTCTAGGATTGGTTCCTAGGCTAATAATACGTGAGACGGAAAAAGATTCTTGGTCAGTGGTATCTGGGGGGATTTGTTGGCAGATATAAAAAAGGGGAACCCACGAGCAGACAGGTCACCTAGTCTACTGTCAGGCCAACTCAAAAATATCAATCGCTTTGTCGGCTTTGAGTTGGAATATGTCTTTTAGTTTGCGTATTTCGGCTAAAAATTATGTAGTTATAGTGCTGTGTGTAAAAAATCGATAAAAGTGAGTCAAAATAATGGCTGCTGTTTTAGATAGCTTATATACTCGTATAATCGAAGTCTAAACGATGTGACTCCTAGTGAGTCTCCATTACAGTTAAGTATTCTAATCGATTAGTACACCAATTTTGTAATTTCATATTTTTTCATTCAAAATCTTGTACCTACTTGTATTGCAAGTTTTGTGTTTAAAGTATAAGAAAAATAAAAAATCTCTTTCATCTCAGTCGAACATATGTTTAATTTATTGTTACAATTAAGGTCGCATATTAGACACTATCCAGTTAACATAACTGCCGACGCGGGTGTAGACTCCAGGCCACCCCGGAGTTCCACAGGGTGAAGGGCCGTAGGACACAATGCCGACAACCACCCAATTGTTGTCAGCGGGCGCTTGGCCCATGAGTGCGCCGCCGGAGTCTCCTCGACACGAGTCTCGCCCGGCAATTCCGCCTGCACACATTTGACTATTGACTACTTCCCGATTTACTCTCTGGTACACTCCAGCACATTCGTTGTTCTGCACTACTGGTACTCTTCCTGTTAATTTTACGTCGGATTCGCTACCTATAATAAAAAATGAGATAAATAGAGATAACATTATGTGATACACCGTCTTTGTTTCTTAGCAAAACAGGTAAGATATTTTTGGGCAATTTTATGTACAAAAATTGATGCAATTAAGAAGTGCAATTTAATTTTAATTTACATATAATAAATAAATTTACCGGACATCTAACACACAAAGCCATCTAGTTTCAAGCTAAGCAAAGCTTGTGTTATGGGTTCTAGACAACTGATATAGGTAAATACTTATATACTTTTTTTTTGTAAATACACAGAAACATATATTTGCAGATCATACTAACAATTGGTCCGACCCGAGAATCGAACCCGAGACCTCAAGCTTAGCAGTCGCATACGCTACCAATACGCCACCGAGTCTAGACACATAATAACTATGCACTGGTGGGCAGGGCACCTATGTCTCATGATATTGACTGACTGTAATTTTTTCAAGTTTGTTACCTCTGAACTTATGGTTCTATCCAATTGGTTTGTAATTGACGTAAGTTCTGTTCAAGGAACTATATTATCTCTTTAAGTCCCATTCAAATAAAAATACGTCTAAAAGTTGAGACTTAGGAAGTTTAAATTAGGGCCTTACATTTTTTCATTCGAATTGGTATAGACACGGTTTCATACCAATTATTTATCACGCATATTTGAAGACGCAACGAAATTACTCACAAGAAAATAAAGTAAGTTAGAAATATACAAACGATATATTTTGTGAAATATAATAAAATTAGTATCTTACGTGTTTCAGTCTTGCCCCATCCAGCTAACGTAAAATAGTATTTTTCATATGTGCTTTGTTGAAATTCCGTAGTTAGTGGCAGACAGATAGGCTGACAGAAATCTATAAATAAAAGATAATATACTATAATGTGTAGATAATAAAGTGATCTGAAAAAAAATTTTTAACTCTCTTATCTTCTTACAATTTTACCGTGGGAGAGCCGCGCTTCGGCATGAATGGGTCGGCTTGACCGGAGTGATACCACGGCCACACAGAAAACCGGTGTGAAACAGCGCTTTAGCTGTGTTTCACCGAGTGAGTGAGGATACCGGAGGTCCATCCCCCAATCCTCCCTATGATGGCGCAGTTCAAACAGATATTACTCCAGGAAGGTACCAACTGCGCTAGTGTTGGAGAATCCCTATCTGGACGTCCACACTCAGAACACAATGCGCCTGAGCGTGGATGCCCAGGCTGGTCCTCGTATTCTGGAGGGAGGGCAAAATTACGCTTAATCGTGCTCGGGGTAAGAGCAGTAACACCATGGCACCCCCTACCACGCTAGTCGTGGACTTTTGCAACATCAGGGGTTTACATAGTAATCTTGATGCTGTCCATCACCACCTCGAGACAGCAAAGCCAGCCTTGCTCTTTTTGACAGAGCGCAGATATCGTCTCCAGCGGACACTTCCTACCTCACTTATCCTGGGTACGGTTAAGAACACTCCTTCATCTCTAAGGCCGGAGTGTGCGTGAACGTCAGAGACGGTATCAGCTCTCGTCGCCTGAGCAATCTTCAAGGTAGGGATCTCTCCATCCTATGCCTCCGTGTAGACAGCGACGACCATCCCCGCGTCTATGCGTGCCTCTATAGGTCCCATAGCGGTGATGCCGAAACTGACCGTGTCATCGAGCACATCCAGATGGCTACAGACTTCGTGCAGCAGCAGATCCCCACCGCAGAGATAGTCATACTTGGCGATTTTAACGCCCAAGTAAACGGATCATGCGGAGAGATCTGTCCACGATTTCGCCCTGGCATACGGCCTGACACAACTGGTTACCACGCCCACGCGAGTGCCAGATGAATTTACGTACAAAATTTCTTGCTCAACAGAAATTACTGTAGCAGAACTGTGTGTCTATCGCACCCGTCTTAATAGTATTTATAATAGTAAACCTTGTGTATGCTTTGCTATTACTTTGTTTTGTTTCTTTCTTTTTCATTTTTGTTGTTGTCATATTTTATTTTATTTTGAAGTAGGTGCTTTTTTGCTTGTTTTTCCTTGCCTTGGAAGCCTTGGCAGTTGGTTTGGACATCGCTTCGATCGAGTCTGGCACAAAGCGCTTCTTTCGAAGCTCCCTTCCTATGGGCCTCCCGAAAAATTATGCGATTGGGTCACTAGCTTCCTGGCATGTAGAAGCATAAAGGTCGTAGTCGACGGTGAATGCTCTGACTCCATGCCTGCGAATGCTGGTGTCCCGCAAGGCTGTGTACTAACGCCTACTCTGTTCCTTCTTCATATCAATGACATACTGCCAATTAGCGGCATTCATTGTTATGCGGATGACAGTACGGGCGATGCTCTCTACACCGGCCACGCCAATATTTCTCGGGAAAACGTCATTGAGAGTCGAAACAAACTTGTGTCTGAAGTTGAGACCGCTTTGGAAAAGGTTTCAAATTGGGGTAGACTTAATTTGGTCCAATTCAACCCGACAAAGACGCAAATTTGCTCGTTTACCGCAAAAAAACTACCGTAGGTCGTATGTCCTCGTTTCGAAGACACTCCCCTATCTGCCTCAGCCAATATTGGGATACTTGGTCTCGACGTATCGCGCGTAGTCCAGTTTCGTGGCCATTTGGAGGGTAAGGCCAAATTGGCCTCGATAAAGTTATGTGTGCTCAACAGATCGAGGCAGTATTTCACTCCGGCCCACCGCCTTCGGCTTTATAAGGCGCAGGTTCGGCCTCACATGGAATACTGTCCTCATCTTTGGGCAGGGGCACCCCAATACCAGCACCTCCCTCTGGACCGCATTCAGCGGAGGGCGACTCGTATCGTCGATTGCCAGGATCTTTGAATTCGGCTAGACTCTCTGGCGCTGCGTAGAGATGTGGCTTCGCTGTGCATCTTCTACCGCTTTTATCATGGGGAGTGTTCCGAGGAATTGTTTTGATCGATCCCTGCCGCATCTTTCCGCCATCGTCCTACGCGAAAGAAATTTCATCCCCATCATCTAGATGGTTGGCAGTCCACAACTGTGGGATTTTCCCGACATTTTCTGCCACACACAGCAAAACTGTGGAATGAGCTGTCGCCTGCGGTGTTCCCGGACCAATACGACCTTCAAACCTTCAAGAAAAGAACGTACTCCTTCCTAAAAGGCCGGCAACGCACTTGTGACGCCTCTGGCGTTGCGGGTGTCCATGGGCGGCGGTAATCGCTCACCATCAGGCGATACGTCTGCTCGTTTGCCCCTATATAACAAAAAAAAAAAAAACAATCTGTCTTTATTGACATTTAGTTAGACTTTAAGAATTTATATGGGCGTATTTGGTTCCAAATCCAATGATTTGACCAAATTCAGTTTCATATCTACATTTTCAATAGATCTTGGGACGCACGTCTCTTTAATCTTTTGAAAGTTGTGCCAGCTTCATTTTCTATTAGGTTCTTTGCTAGTTCGTTTGGATGGTTTTGTATACGCTTGTGATAGTTTTCTAATGAGTATGCCACTTCCTCCTATACTGTTTTTATGTTCATTTCACGATGCAATGCGATGAAAAAATGTTGAAAACAATTTTCGCGGCAATTTAATTCTAAAGAGGTGTTAACACGAGGAACGTAGTCATATTTCACACTTTAAACCAACGGTATTCAAAAAATATATTAAAATTTACGGAGGGAAATTAAACATCTTTATATATATATATATATAAATAAATCTTCTGTGCGTGTGTATGTGACTAAACTCCTCATATACCTACGGCTAAACCAATTTTAATAAAAAAACTGCGTCTGCTCCTGAGGATTCGAGAATGGTTCAAATTCACAAATCACAATAATCGCGATTAGCACCGTGAGACTAACTAGTATTTTATATTCTTTACTATAACTATTTACTTTTACGGATTCAGCTTAATTTTTTTTAAGTGAAAATTCTTTAGAATCGTTGTGATTTCAAACCGGATGCAACGGAAAAAACGACAGGTAAGAGACACAAATACAAAAAATCGCCTGTAATAGTGAGCCAGAGCGAGAGAGCAAATGTCGGTCTACTAAAGTTTCACTTCTGTCGTGTGTGAATCGCACACACACACCTTTTTCTTTTTAAACAATTTGGTAATCAACATTGAATTGTTACATCGACTTATATAAATTCATTGTGTTAATTCTTTTCAAAAAAGAGAACATATTACAATGGAATTGTGCATCGCGCGAGAGCCTAAGCAACGCAATATCATTATGTTGGTTGATATCTTCAGGGATATATTCTGCATGGGCAATTATCTGTTCCACCGGAATATCCTGCACGGGTGAGGCGCAATCGTCAAAGATACAGTCCACTGTACTCGATGTGTTCCATTCACCAAGTCGAACTTGTGACCTGGAATAATTGACAATAAATTTAATAGAATATTTTTACTAGACTGATATTTAAATGAAGAAAATCCACAGCAACCTTTACGAAGAATTTGAAAATTCAAGAAATAAACTTGATTAACTAGAACCGATGGCCGATGGGGCAGAAAGGTTCTAGAGTGGAGACCACGTGACGGCAAACGCAGCGTAGGAAGACCTTCCGCGAGGTGGACGGACGACCTGGTTAAGATCGCAGGGACTCGTTGGATGCGGGCCGCTAACGACCGGTCAATGTGGAGATCATTGGGGGAGGCCTACGTTCAGCAGTGGACTTCTTGCGGCTGATACGATGATGATGAACTAGAAATGTCCTACCTATACAATAGGTAATCCTTTAAGCCTATCAAATGCATTGAATGTTGGTTTAACATAACATATGAAGTTTTATATTCTGCTATCAAAAAATGCCTTTAAAACTGCAACTAAAGCAATTATTCGAGTTTGTTTTTAACCCCCGACGCAGAAGAGAGGTGTTAAAAGTTTGACGTCGATATCTGTCTGTGGCATCGTAGCTCTTTTTCTTTTTTTAGGAGACAACTCCAGCACTAGGAATAATTCTTGTGACTTTACAAACATACATGACAGACACAAAGAACAACAATTTGGGGATCACACAAAGTATTATTCCATGTGGGATTTGAACCCACAACAATTAGCGAAGTAGGGAACTGCTTGGTGGCCGCTTTACCACTAGGCCATACGTGCAATAAAAACTCTCAAACGGATAAACCATTTCGATGCGTTTTTTCTATTTCAAAAAGCCAGTTTCCTTGCGGTTGTTCTTAGCTGTTTTTGGTTAATATCGCTCTTGCAGCGTAAGAGTATCAGTTCTTTTTCAAAATAATGTAAGGCGTTTTTGACGTATGATTACTCGATTAAGTGCTTCACTCGTGCCAGTATAATCGTTCAATAACAATTAATTGATAACTCCGACCTGATGCTTCGTCAGGGGTTTTGTAAATGTTTAATTAACGATTATTAATATTAGTTATTAGTATCATTTGAAAGAAAGGGCAATGATCGAGGGCTAAAGAAAGCTTATTTGGGTCGACTGACTAGCGACGACCGGTTGGTCGCCAATACGTCGCTGGAGCAACAGAGTACAGTTGAACCTCGTGGAGCAACAAGCCGACAATTGGCGAGCAGCAAGGGGAGGCAGCTCAAGATCGAACAGAGTTGTGTGCTCCAGTATCTGCAAAACAGTTTAGGTCGTTGAGTCAACGAAGTAAGTATCACTTACAGTCTAAAGGTTCGAGGTAAGTCAAAGCCCTTAACGCAATGTGCAGCAGTGAGGACATATCTCGATGATATCAGCACGCCTCCGCAGTAGAAGCCCCATCCGTCAGCTGCAAATTCAAACACAGACCAAATTGTTAAACTTAGCACTTCACCTTACCTATACTAATAGCCAGGGTATTGGCCTTTTCACATTTTATGTAGATTTAGCGAAATTTAAAAAAAAAAAAATTTTACATCAAAACTTTTATTTCTCTTTGAACCTAAAGTTTCCATTAGAGCACAATACATACCGAAAGATTTGATGTGAAACAGCTGAAATAAAAGTCTGATCTACCACAATATTTCATTTCATAGCAATGTTTTATTTATTTAATTTTATTGAAATGTATTCAAAGAATGGATTTCACATAAAAAACGCGTACGAAAAGAATCGGAAAGAGTCCATTGCTGGACATAAGCCTCTCTAATTGCACGTCACTTCGTTAGATCCTCGATTCCGTCATCCGACTCATCAATTCGTAAAGTATGAGGACTTCCAAACCACTGTTAATACCTGAATAATAAACGGATAGATCGAAG
Organism: Spilarctia lutea; assembly: GCA_916048165.1. Lineage (NCBI taxonomy): Eukaryota > Metazoa > Arthropoda > Insecta > Lepidoptera > Erebidae > Spilarctia > Spilarctia lutea. Next base: position 9,414,872 of record OU696488.1, read on the forward strand.
AACTGGTTACTGTCATCGGTCGTGAACACATTTCATTCTGATGACGGTGTTGTCACGTGAAATTGACAAACTTTTTGATTACTGCCGCTCCGCTTCAAACAAAGCTCAAAAAAAGATCAAATGTGGAATTTACCTTTTCAATAAGCCTTTTTTATTACTAGACACATATTCACACAGACTTCATATATACTTCGAATACAGCAAGCGTAAAGCATTGTGGTTACTATAACTAAATCATTATTATTTCTCATAATACAAGAAATAATAATTACGTATTATTGCCCACAAATGCTTTTACAACAAATTAATAAAATAATAGTAATAATGTTCTCCTAGCCGATAACTGCCACGACGGCCAGTCTCACCAGAGACCAGCGAACTACGCAGGGGATATTATAGTGCACAAGTGTGTGCGCAAACACAGGTGCACTCTCTTAGACTACTGGCTCGTGTTAAAAAATGATGGGTCATTTGAACCACCAGGTGACCTATCTAGAACGATAGAGGAGCATAAAATAATAAGACTCAGCACTATGCCGTCACTTGTAAGCTGTCCAACTGAGTGCAGGTGAGAATTCAAAAGTACAGGTAGAGTCAGTACATTTTGGTCATACATTTTTGTACGGCATTCTTACCATCGATAGATCCTTGAAAAATAAAAAGAAAACGCGCAGTGCCGTAAAAAAATGGTGCGCCACAAAGTCGGATATTTCTTTTTATTTTCCGTCAATTTCCAGGGTCAATTTCCAAAACAAAATCAACTGACCAAATTTATTTGGTCAGTTGATTTTGTACGGCATCAGTTTCATACTATTTCAATACTGCTTCTAATCCATTATTCCGCAACGCCGTACAAAAATCATGCGATAAGGGGAGAAAATCGAGGGTTGCAACCCCCTCTCATTCCGTGGTCCAGGGGGTGATTTGACACAACATAAAATTAATTTATTTTGAAAGTATTTTATGCATAGATAATATTTTTTCATATGCCGTACATTTTCGTTGGTCCATAGGGGAAAAAAACTGAAAAAGAAAAAATCAAAAAGAAAAATCCATATAACGAAATTTAAGGTGAAATTCATCACGATATTTTTAATACGGCATTTAGATAGTTTGAAACTATGTTAAATATGGATTTGTATACTATCGATTTATACCAAAATATAGACATGTTGTCACTGATAATTCCAAAATACAACATATTTTTGAGAAGTACTCCCACATTTTCGGTTGAGGCAACTTCAACTGTTCATTGTTTATTATTTTAACACATAGTTGTATTTAGACTTCTCATACTCGTGTAGCTCATTTCAATCGCTAGGTAGATCAGTAATTGTTTTGAAAGTAAATCTTATGTGGGAGCTATAAAATTGAATTTCCTACAAGTCAGCGCACCATCTAGTAAAGGTGCAATCGTGGCGACACCTGTTTTGCGCTCACTCACACATAGTTCAATTAGGCGCGAGATCTATTTATTGCGCGATTCAGAATTTGTAGTTACTCCGTGTAGTGTGTTACTTCGTTGTTCAGTGTATCTAATTTTTTTATTATCATCATTAAATATATCGTTTTTTTTTTCTAAATAATGGTGATTTTATTATATTATCAATTGTTCTCCTCAAAAATATGTTAATGCCGTACTGTATCAGATGGCCATAAAGTACCCTTAAAATGGTAGCATCATTTTCATCACTCCAAAAGATATGGTCTGCATTAAAATGTACGGCATCATTTTTTCCTAATTTATTTATGTTTATACTATTTAAAACCAGGGATAAAATGTAGAAAACTGCTATATTTCATTAATCTATGATATTTAAACTTTTGCAATATTTTGCAAAATTTCAGTTTTTATATTTCTCTATAATTTTTTTTAGAACAATTTCTTTTGGACGGCAATACTATAACAACAATTGTATTTTACAATATCATATTTAAAAAAAAGTTCCCGTACAGGATCAAATGACTTTACAGCTTAATAAATCAAACGTTGCGGAATAATGGATTAGAAGCAGTATTGAAATAGTATGAAACTGATGCCGTACAAAATGAACTGACCAAATTTACCCTGGATATTGTCGGAAAATAAAAAGAAATATCCGACTTTGTGGCGCACTATTTTTTTACGGCACTGCGCGTTTTCTTATTATTTTTCATGGATCCATCGATGGTAAGAATGCCGTACAAAAATATATGACCAAAATGTACTGACTCTACCTGTACTTTTGAATTCTCACCTGCACTCAGTTGGACAGCTTACAAGTGACGGCATAGTGCTGAATCTTATTATTTTATGCTCTTATATCGTTCTAGATAGGTCACCAAATGGTGGTTCAAATGACCCATCATTTTTCAAGTCTATGTTCATTCTCTCTCATAATCCGATGGGACGGTTAACCCATACTATTGGAGAGATATCAGATGCAGGACAGACAGCTTTACGTGCTCGTATTAAGTATTTCTATAATCAGAAAAACTCAATAACACTTTTAGTCCGACCCGGGATTCGAACCCGAGACCAACGGGGCAGTTATTTACTTATAGTACTTATAGTTACTTGATGTATAATAAAATAATATGAAGTAACTAAAACTAAAAATAACTTTACATTCTAAGTTATTAAATAATTGTATTTTAATGACATTGCAATTTATAAAATAAAAACATTGTAATCCAAGCTAAAACTTATAGATAAATATACACTCTTTTGCAAGAAAAACGGGCACTTAAGCAAAGAAATATTTTATAGTTACTATTAGTTTGTTTGACAATTTTAGGTATTGTTATCCTCAGAATTTCATAAATTAATTAGGAAGGAATAGGTATCATCAGTTTTATCATAACATTTTGATTAAATTATTGAGAAATAATGTTTAAGCTCAAAACACAATTATTGTACCTGCTCGCTAAATAAAAATGAAACGCGTTAATTTCTTTGTTTTTCTTGAATACATTAAAAGCAGATAAAAGTTTAGTATTGAGTGTGACCCCCTCTTGCTGAAATCACGGCTTGCATTCGTCTGGGCATGCTAGCGAGTATATCTTTTATGGTTTCTTGGGGAATACGTTCCCACTCCGAGGTAATCACATTCTTTAGCTCTCTGATGGTCTGCGGAGCCGGCTGCACTGATCTCACTCGTCGCTTCAGAACGTCCCAGACATGCTCTATGGGATTGAGGTCCGGACTTCTAGCTGGCCAGTCCAAACGACGAATTCCGACTTCTAGCATATACATTTCCACATCGCCAGACCGGTGGGCGCGAGCGTTGTCGTCCATAAAAAATGAGTTTTCGCCAAGAGCGGTTAAAGTGGGTTGTGCATAAGGAATTAGAACTTCCGTTATGTATCGGTGTCCAGTCAGTGTACCGTTTTCGATGAAGACTAACTCCGTACGATCCATGGAATTTATTCCTACCCAAAACATAACAGAGCCCCCTCCATAAGGTGTGATTTCTTCAAAACATGCCTCTGCAAAGCGTTTTCCTCGTCTACGTAGCACTCGCCGACGTCGGTCTTCACCATGCAGAGATATCCTGGCTTCATCGGAGAACAATATCCTATCCCAGTCTTCATGAGTCCATGACACACAATTTCGAGCGAAGCCAAGCCTGGCAACTCGATGTCCACGGAGTAATTTAGGGCCGCGTGCCGGGCGATGACTGTGTATATTAGCAGCGAGAAGCCTCCTCCTGACCGTCCATAGACTAATTTGCACATTTCTTACTTCTTCGAGGCTGTTCTTGAGGTCCTTTGAGAAGAAAGAAGAAGATTTGCGATTTCCTAACGCTTGACTAACTAGAAAACAATCATCCCGTGGTTCGGTACATGTCTTTCTGCCAGAACCAGGCCTTCTCTTGACGGAACCGGTCTCGTGATAGCGCTGCCAGGTCCTTTGAACTGTCGACCACTCACATTTAGCCTCTGAGCCACGAAGCATTGGCTGCAACCTTCTTCAAGCAGCGCAATAATTTTGCTCGGTTTTATCACTTCATCTACCATTTTCGAGATTGCTTAACAGCAATAACAATACTTTTAAATGTCAAGGACATCAGATAATTTAATAAAAATTGACAAAAAGTTAATTAGAGTCGATATTAACTATAGGGAATTCGCGCCACAAAATGTAGTTAAAAGTTGTTTTCTTTGAAAACCAGGCTCAATTAAAAAATTTAATTTGGAATGTACTCTTATAAACATTATGGCACTTTTATAACTGGCCAGTAACATGTTCAAATGATTAAAACCTTTTTGGTATTTTATTTTTTACAGCCAGGAAGAAAATCGAAACCGCCCGTTTTTTTTGCAAATGAGTGTATTACAAAATGAAAACAAGCTTTGAAAATAGTCACAAGAGATGAATTTGTGTTATTAACTTACTAGTGTAGCTCAAAATCCAAATTTTATTAATCAATTTACTCTAATAACTAAATTATACAAAATAAAATGGAAAACAATTTCTAATATTCCATTGTAACTCTTTTGTGTTTAAACGAATACTTACGTTTATCATATCGAAGTAATGCCACCCAGGGGTGTTCATCCAGATCTGTTTGTACCCCACCCACTAATTTCTCAATGATTGGGATGCCACAGGTTTTCTCATCAGGTAGAAGACCGGTGGTCTCTCTAGATCTGTATTCAACGGTGGTCCCATTGGTCCTAGCTTCTTCATTTTGATATAAGAACTGCGGTGGACAGCATATCTGTATAAATAAATAAAATAAAATTATTAGGCCTTCGACTTTGTATGGATTCCAGGACAGCCTGGGTCACGATGGTGTCTAAGGCTATCTCGTAGTCCACATTCACTAGGCAGAGAGAATGATTGTATTCCTCTGTCTTCTGAATAATTTGCCTTAATGTGTGATCGATGTGATCTACGCCCCTTCGAAACCCAGCCTGCTCCACGGGCTGGAAGTCATAAAATTTTTAGGCAAGACCATTTGTAATGACCCTCGAAAACAACTTGTACATATGACTCAGGAGTGATATTGGGCGGAAGTTCTTCAGTAGGCTTTTATCTCCCTTTTGAAGAAAAGAACTACCACGCTCCTGCTCCATGCCTCCGGTGTAGTGCCGGTATGCCTCTACTAATATAGGAGTTCCTACGGCTTTTTTGGAGTTCTATTGTAACTCAGTCTCCACTTGGACTTTTGTTGTTACTAAGTTGTTCGAGAGCCATCCCAATCTCGCCCAGATCGTTATCAGGAAGCTCGTCTGTGAAACTCAAAAAACTGCTTCATAATTAATATATTTTCTTGCCTTAGGTTCATCGGTGGTCTGAAACCCGCAGTGCAGACTTCGCAGTAGCTGTGTAAGTTGTGGAGTGTTACCGCGTTGGAGTTGTGAGTATAATCCTTGACAATCTTTCAACGGAATGCAGTTCGCACCACCATTGCACTGCTCTGTAACACAAAAACTATTCAAATAAAATAAGAGGAAATGTTTTGCATACTAAGAAAAAGGTAACCCGAATATTCATCCCGTGAGTATCATAAAGCCTCAGTAAGGGAGCTACAACATTTAACTGGCTAGGAGAAGAATATTCACTATTATGATGACCTTGAAGCCAAAAAATATTAGCACTTTTTTAATTTTAATTTTTGTATTCCGCGTTATCACATTACTTCCGGGTCATTGTTAGCAATAGAATTACCTATAAAAAAATTAACATCTTAATATAGACTGAACATATTAAATTTTTTGTCATTATGTCTATCTACACTAATATTATAAAGAGAAAAGATTTGTATTTTTGTATGTAACGAATAAACTCAAAAAGTACTGGACCGATTTTAAAAATTCTTTCACCATTCGAAAGCTATATTATCCACAAGTAACATAGGCTATATTTTATTTTGGAAAAAAATAGGGTTCCACAAGATATTTGCGTTTTTCGGACACGGTTTATCTTTCACACATAACCTATTAAATGGATTTTGATGAAACTTTACAATAATATAGCTTATACATCAGAATAACACATAGTCTACAATTTATAAAGATACTAGCTTCACCTCGCGGCGTCGCACGCGGGTATTGTCGTACCGCGGGTAGCACCGCGGGGTTCAGCTAGTTTATTATAAAGTAATGTAGGAAAATCGTCAATTACATAATGAGGTAAATGTTAGAGAATACGACCACAACGAATATTCGAGATTCTCACCATATCACCTCAAAATTAAGTTTATTAAGTTTAGTTCGATGTGAAGAAAATTATAAATAATAGCTATTATTTATATACAAGAGCGCTAAGTTGCTTTTTAACCGCGTGCTCAATTTTGATGACTGAGGAAGCGAAATATTTTAAAAATCAGAAATTAGAATCCTGAGCGTTAGCCGATAAATGAACTATCCAACACTGAAAGAATTCAAATCGGACCAGCGGTTCCTGAGATTAGCGCGTTCATACAAACAAACAAACTGTTCAGCTTTATAATATTAGTATAGGCTAAAACTTGGTATGACGTATAGTTTGGATGAGACCTGAATGATTCACCTTTGACATATACTCGTATAAACTACGTACATATAAACAGGTCGTCGAATTCTTTGATTGCCTACGAACATAAAGAATCCTGTACTGGTTCTTGTACATAATTAGCCATCCTAAGAAACCACAAAATATGTAGGTATGTTCTTAAAAAAACCAAATCGTCTACTCTTTAGATACAAATGCGTTTAAAAATTTAAAAATATGTCTTGTTATTTGAATTTACGATTTAACCATACACACAGATAAGTAAAATTATCTATATCGCAGTTTACAGAGGTTACATTTTGCACTAAGGTCACTGGAATTAAAAACTTGTTTTTAAAGCAAAGTAAACAACACTTACGGCCAACAGCAACTGACCATGTAGCCACTAAGAAATATATAATCACATTAATTTTTTCACACTGACTTTTCATTTTATGGCACTATATTCTATTAATTGAACATAAGAATAAGACGAGACTGTCGCTAATATTGTGGTCGAGAGGACGGTCGGTGCGAGACTGATAGTCGACTTAACCGGCCCTAACTCAGTGTTGGGCATTAATCAATTAATTTTTCAATTGACTAATTAGTTGATTAAAAAATAAATTGCAATTGAATTAATCGCAATTAAACGTTTAATCGTGTTTTAAAATTAAATTATTTAAACTATAGTCGTTCCAATACTTTATTTAACTTTTGACAGATCACGCACATAAAGTTTTGTAATAATTTTTGATACAATGTACTACAGATAATACTGTACTTTATGGGCGGGCTCCGCCTACTTAGGGATGTGTCATTCGTAATTAATGACCACAGACTATAAAAACGGTTTTGAAATAAATCGATTATCGATTATATTAATAAAACATTCAATAAAATTATTGTGATTATATTTTATATCAAATCACGTAAAAAGTTTTATTATTTTGCATTAAAATGCCCTAAATGTCTCTGTTTCAATGCATAAATAATTTGCGTAATGAAAACAGTTCCATCGTACTCGTACCTAGTAATGGGATCGAATGTATTCGCCGCAAATTAATGAATCTAAAATAATTGTTTAGACTTACTATAGTTGGTTCAAATAAAAACTACCTGCGGTACCTACTTGTAATGAACAGGTACAAAATGTTGAAATTCGTAGTAATTTACGGATTAAAAATAAAACAACCAAAAGAGGTACTGTAATACTAATTTTAATTATAAAGAATCGTCTTCTTCGTATGACCAGGAATCATCATCACTTGAGTTCTCAGTAATATTGATTATCATTTCTTGGATAGATAAATTGTCGAATGCAACATCCCGATCCCAATCCGACATTATCACCTTCTTTGTTTTTTCTACAACATTCGCCCAGTTTTCTGGAGTTACTTTTTCACACGCATTTTTCAGTAAATTCAGCATTTTTCTTGCGGTGAAAGGAGGAGTTGTATTGTTCCTCGCAGCATATCCTTTAACTTGTGCCCAGATCATTTCAATTGCATTATATTGGCAGTGATATGGGGGAATTCTGAGGACGGTATGCCCATGCTCTGCTGCCATTTCATCTATGACGTATCGTTTTGGCAGCTTCTTTGTTTTTAATATCTTTACTAACTCTACTTTTAGTAGGGACTCATTCACCTCTTCGCCATTGTCACGGAGCCAGTTTATAATTTCATGTTTTTTGTTGGCCTGTGTTGGTATTTTATTAATTTGACGAGAGTGATAAGGTGCATTATCAATAAATATTATTGATGGCTCTTCGAGTGATGTAAGCATTTCTCTGAACCACTTTTCATACACGTTCGAATTCATCTCCTCATGATAATCTCCTGTTTTCCGGGATTTAAAAGCTAATAGAGCGCCTGGCACAAATCCTTTTACTGTTCCTGCATGACAAATAATCAGTCGTTCGCCTTTTCCCATTGGTACTGTAGAAGTGGAGCCAACGGTGTTGTCAGTCCAAGTTTTTGACAGCGTATGATTCGCATTGAGCCAAGTTTCATCTGTGAAAACAACATTCGACCAATCTTCTATTTTTTTTGCTTGTCTTAAAAAATCGCATCTATACAAAGCAATATCATTGCGTTCCATTAAAATTTTTCGTTTGTCACATTTTTGGAATAACATTCCAATGTCTTTCAATACCTTTGTCAGAGAAGATTTTTGACCACGGAACAAACCACTATTTCGAAGAGATTGTGTTAGTTTTTTTAATGTTGGAATCTCTTTTCTTTGGTAATAGTCGTATACAGGGTCTGTCGTAAATAATGGATAAGTCGTAAACTGGAGTTGGTCCGGCTATGAGACTATTAGAAAATCGTATCTTTTTGCCAGGGTTTCTAACCGTATGGAAATGGCGTAGACTTTTATGTTTTTTTATAAATTTCGCTACTCTTTGCATTCATTCCGTTGCCATTTCGTTAAATTTAGGTATTTCTGTGTCATTTTTTTTGTATTATAGTCTTGAAGATGTGTATTATTTAGTTTTAGTACTGTTTTAGGCGTTTTTAACGTTGGTCATTTTCAAAATTGTCATTTTAAGATTTTTTATGTTTTTGTTTTACTTAGGGTCAACTTTTGATCATTTACTGTGTAAAAAAAAAGTACGGCGCTATAGCTGCCCATGATCTTAATAAATTATCTAGTATGTGTAGATTCTAAAAAGGTATAACAATGCATACTTCACAAGTAATATTAAGCTACATGAGCGAGATCAATATCAAGGTGAGAAAATATTTTTTTCATGTAATGTTGTAAATGGTTATAAAACTTCGTCAGAATGATTTATTTCTGCCAAGATTCTTTACACAAACACTATGGGGCCACTATTATGGATATTCAAAGAAAACTAGGTAGTTTTTTGTCAAAAAAATTTCATGCCTCCTCATTTCATAAAGGTGTTTAATTTTAAAATTGATGTGCTCTAATAGTTACATGCGACAAACATGTTACAAGTTTATTCGTAAAAAGGATCATCAGGTAAAAAAATGAACAAAGACAGCAATACAAAGGGTCTCCCCGCGTGAAAAGGACATTGTTACTAGGCACACTGCATGATGCACCGTCCCTTTCACACTCACGATGTGTGAAAAGGTTAGCATGCGTTTAGCTAGGGCGCACTCCTGATACATCTCTCAGTGTGATTTTGACCATCGCATGTGCTCTCGTTTTCATTACTGTCGTCAATTTGTTACTGCTTTCTAATATCGGACTTAGATTTTCTTTGTGATTTGGACTTGTTAACCTGGTGATATTGACAACTCAGCTCTCATTTATGGGCATCGTGTTGTGCTATCGATTGCACGTGTTATTTAGGAAAATTTTGTATATCATGCCTCAACAATACACGCCGGCCGAATACGTAAACATGCGTACACGGCGTGTATTGTTGAGGCATGATATACAAAATTTTCCTAAATAACACGTGCAATCGATAGCACAACACGATGCCCATAAATGAGAGCTGAGTTGAAGAATCTTGGCAGAAATAAATCATTCTGACGAAGTTTTATAACCATTTACAACATTACATGAAAAAAATATTTTCTCACCTTGATATTGATCTCGCTCATGTAGCTTAATATTACTTGTGAAGTATGCATTGTTATACCTTTTTAGAATCTACACATACTAGATAATTTATTAAGATCATGGGCAGCTATAGCGCCGTACTTTTTTTTTACACAGTAAATGATCAAAAGTTGACCCTAAGTAAAACAAAAACATAAAAAATCTTAAAATGACAATTTTGAAAATGACCAACGTTAAAAACGCCTAAAACAGTACTAAAACTAAATAATACACATCTTCAAGACTATAATACAAAAAAAATGACACAGAAATACCTAAATTTAACGAAATGGCAACGGAATGAATGCAAAGAGTAGCGAAATTTATAAAAAAACATAAAAGTCTACGCCATTTCCATACGGTTAGAAACCCTGGCAAAAAGATACGATTTTCTAATAGTCTCATAGCCGGACCAACTCCAGTTTACGACTTATCCATTATTTACGACAGACCCTGTATATGACGACGAATAGCATCAGCGTCAAAATTGTCAACGGCTGTAACTTTACTAGGCGGACGTTTTTTCTTAGGTGTAGATAGCTTATTCTGTTTCATGCCACTGCTGCCGTAGCCTTCTTTTGTTATTTTTGCCACTGTTGGAGCACTAATACCTAATGCTGCTGCAACACGGTCTCTAACTTGAGTCACTGGTATAAGAGGCCCACCATTACGGCTTTCCTTTTCAAAGTATTCACGAAGTCGCAAGACAAACTCTCTTGTTTGTCCTTTGAGTACTTTCTTTTTTGGCATTTTGACAGTAACGAAGGCAGGAACGATACGCTCAACTCAACCAAACGTGAGAATTCACAAATAAATCAATACGGAGGAATATAAATACTCAACTATATTGAAGGTTACTCATTGAAATACTGTAGATTATTTTAAAATAGACATAGAGAGATTTAATAAAGATCATCAATAGTTTAACAAATACAATATTAACCACTGAATTACAACACAATACAATAATACATTTTGAAAATTCAGTTCCTTTTATATATTTTTTCATGACATAGAACCGTCATATTTGAACAACATTCTTTTAATCCATTTCTTCTTTATTTTGACAAAGGAGGTCGCACATTGAAACACATAGAAATATGAAGTACGAAATTATCTATAAAATAATGAGTTTGTTAAATCGATTAAAACTTCTTAATGCATAAAATCGATCGATGAAAGAAATCGAATAGGTAACGGGTCAGGGTATCACTATTTGATTAAGTATTAGAGCTGTCAAAAGTTAAATAAACTATTGGAACGACTATAATGTGCATCAATTGTAAAAAACAATTAATATAATTGCAATTAACTTTTTAATTTAATTGATTGAAGCAATTAAAACTAGAAATTAACTTTTCGGTAAATTTTGTTGATATATAATTTTCCCCACATACTCCTGGATCGCCTACTTCGTCACATCGTGAAGTCGAGTTCTTCGATACCGCCATACTTCTCAGTCGAGGTGCCCCCCCCACCTATATTTTCAACCACTGTTTTGGGGCTTATTTATCTAGCGTAGCACCTCCAATCCCTTCACCCCCACCCCCTAAGATCATCCCTTAAGGAAGGGACCCCCTCTATCTCTCAAACTATCGCACGTAGACATTTTTCAGTCCCCCTGGCAACCCCTAAATGTAAGGGGGGGATGAAGTTACTATCAGTGGGGGGAAAGGTCAGGAAATGACCAGTCTGCTGAGGCGAAAGGGTTGGGGGTGCTGTGCTGGTTCGAATGAATCCGAAGCACTAAGGTGCTGGGGTAGTTGGTTCAAAAGTTAGGTTGAGGGGGGGTGAAGTATAATTGAAAAAGAAGAGGGGGGGGTAGCTCGAATATTAAGGGTAATGATTCCTGACAATTTCAAGGGGTGCAAAGGGGGACTAAAAAAATGTCTGCGAGCGATAGTTTCGGAGATAGAGGGGGTGTCTTCCTTAAGGGATGATCTTAGGGGGTGGGAGTGATCGGGGTAATGGGGTGAATGAATTGGTAGTGCTACGCTATATAAATAAGCCCCAAAAAAGTGGTTGAAAATATAGGTAAAGGGTGGGGGGGGGGAGTATTAGGGGGGGGCACCTCGACTGAGAAGTATGGCGGTATCGAAGAACTCGACTTCACGATGTGACGAAGAGGAAGACTTCGTTCCAATAACTAATGAGAAATATTATATGTATAAATATTTTCAATGTTATACACAGATTTTATTTGTTTTAATTATGAATTTGCTATCGGCGCCGTCGTATCTAAGATGAGCCCTGTGAGTGTGAGCGAGACGGCAATATCTTAGTGATGCGCTCGCGAACACGCGCCGCGTGACGTCTCGTTCATATGAGGACGGGCAGTACCTTTCCTGTCCTACACTCATATATTTCGCCGCGATAATATCTGATTTTGTTTTGTATATATTGTCATACTCTAAACACTATTACTCCTTTATCTCCTCATACCTTATATTCACTTACTACAAAAGTAAATATAAGTTAACATAATAATGCAATAAGGTGTACGAATACGAAAACGAAAATAAGACAATTTATAATTTCTTTCATTAAAGTTTTATAAAATATATTTAGTACCGTAAATGTAGTAAATATATTTAAATTGGTGAAATCCGCACATGCACATGCACAATAATAAAAGTGATACTTAGTAAAAAAATTAATTGTTAATTTTAATTTTTTTCGTAAAATTGATCAATTGTTAACTGTATTAACACGATTAACAACTAATTAATTGTTAGTTGTACTTTTTCACAATTACAATTGATCAATTGTTAGTTTTTATAGTGTCCTTTCACGATTAATCAATTGTTAGTCATTAATTTTAATTGCAATTAAAATTTGCCCAACACTGCCGGGCCTGACTGCCCGCCACACAACATTAAGGTTATCAACAATAAATATTTAAAAAAAAACGACTAGTTTATGATCACGTCGTGATGACGCGCGTAACTTAATAGACACAACTTAAGTTCCGATTTTCCTTGTTTTAGGCACGAGGAATCACAATATTCATCCTAATTAACATTGTGTCATCATTGAAATATGAATACTAGAATTTAGCAGAAAATAATAAATATTACAAGAACATATTACCTACCTACACAAACGTCATGTATAGAAAATGGCCTCTTACTATTTTTACATGTTTTGTATGTGAAACATGACTGGAACTCATGACTTATTATTTCTGTCCGTACTTCTAGTCCGTTTTATATGCCATGATAAATATAATAAACTAGCTGACCCACGCAACCCCGTTTGCGGCTTCTATTGCCCGTAGTGTGAAAATTTTCCCCCGTTTTTGAAACATTGAACATGTAACTCTTTCCCCGCAGGAGTACATCATTTTAATATTTAAATTATAACATGTTTATGATATATAAGTACATCAAATTGACTTTCATAGTTTTATCTTTGGAAATGGGCGACATAATCACTTCGTGACTAAGCCCTCATTAAACAAATAAAGAAAAAAAAAAAAATCTTTGGAAATACATAATGTGGTAGGCTTGGGACATTTTAGTTCAGGAAGTTTAATTGTTGCGCATAATGAATGCAACACATACCATGCGAACTAACGAAATATTTTTTTTCTATAATATGCTTTTTTTCTCAGAAAATGAATTATTATTGTTTTTTAGTAGAAATGAGCTTGTTTATCTTACATACCTACCTATAACGAGTGGTGTCATGCACCAGTACTAAAATAACTGCAACTATAAAATAATAGTTTTTTTTCTAGAAAATGTTACAAAAGAAAATTGCATTTAGTGTCATGTGCATGGCGTATCGGTAACGAAAAACCTTTTCACACAACTGATTGTTTATCATTTATTGACTATTAATAAGAATAATATTTTAATTTAATTATTTTTGTTAGTCTCGGTGATGATAAAAGCACCGTTAACGTAACCATGTTCACATATTTTTGTTTCTAGCTTTAGGTTGAATAAACTCATAAAAAAGAACAAAACTAAATGTATTAGAATTTATACACCCAATGTTAAGCAAGTAAAAACCAATGTTCAGATAAATTAGAGTCAGACAGACAGAGTCAGACAGACAGAGTCAGACACCACCGTGTCCACAAGGCCCACCTTGTGGACACGGTGGTGTCCAGTCGAGAGTGGTGGTGAAGTTTTTAGGTCTAACTCTGGACTCCGACCCTGGTAATCGTAGTTAACTCGAGTAGAATAAAATCTATGCTCTTGTAAATATGGCAAAATTATATATATATATATATATATATATATATATATATATATATATATATATATATATATATATATATATATATATATATATATATATATATGTGGTATTAAGGTTAAAATTACTTGTTAAATAATTCATTTAGTTGTTCATTTTCTCTGGCTAGCAACACTTTTTAATTTTATTAGTATGGTAACTCCGATAGGTGTTGTCAATTGTTAAAGACGAAAACTACGACGCTGTTAAAAGAAATAAACAATATTAAATACTTCCGAGACATTTATCTTTTCACAACCCCACAACTTTTGGGGGCTCGTCCGGGATGTGAATACATTGTTTTGGAAGCGAATTACGACGAAGATTTGCTACAAAAATATCACCAAGAAGCTTATCAACCGATGCGTAAATACGGCTCGAGTCGGCATTTTTTCAATGTAAACAACGAATGCTGCGGGACGTACTATCGAAAACCGAATGCTACGGGACGTTCAAAGTGACGTCATGATGTTTTTGTATTGAAACACGACTTTGTTTAATTTCTTGAAGATTTATTTTTGATATGGAGATTTGAAGAAGTTGTAATCAATATTTTAATGAATTAAGATTGAAGAAGACTTTTTTTTAACGAAAAAATATTGAATACAAGCATAACAAAGACGAAAGATGCCTCCTAAAAAAGATAAAGAAGAAAAAGAAGAGGAAGACAAAGAGTCCAAATCTGGACCGAAGAAATCTTTTAGTGATTTAGAAAAATCAATGATAACGTTTACCGGCTATGATACATACCCAATTTCCATCTGGATTCAAGGGTTTGAAGATACAGCCAGTATTATGGAGTGGTCAAAGATTGAAAAGCTTATTTATGGGAAAAGACTACTTGGTGGAACAGCTAAGTTATTTCTACGATCGTTAGGCAGTATTACCGATTGGGAAAATCTAAAGCAATGCCTTAAAGAAGAATTTGGGCCAAAACTGAATAGCGCTATAGTCCACAAGCAGTTAGCTTCGCGTAAGATGAAAAATGACGAAACGTTTCAACAATACTTTTTGCATATGAAGGAGTTGGCCTTACATGCCTCTGTAGAAGACGAAGCTCTTATGGAGTATGTGATCGATGGAATTCGCGACTCTGAAACGAATAAAGCTATCTTGTATGGTGCCAGCGATATGAGAGAATTCCGTTCCAAGCTAGAATCGTATAGCCAGTTAAGAAAAAGAATTGACAGCAAGACTCATGTTCGACTAAACACTTCTACGACTGTAAGCTTGTCAGGTACTGGGCGTAGATCTGTAAAGAAGAGATGTTACAATTGTGGCGACACTGACCACATGGCGCTAGCTTGTACACAAGGCATCAAATGCTTTCGGTGTAACGAATATGGCCATAAAGGAATGGAATGTCCAACACACCTTAAGAAATCTTTAAACATCCACACTAAGAAAGAAGCAAAGGAAATTCCCTATAAGAATATTAAGATTAACGGAGTTGACATGATGGCATTGATAGATACTGGAAGCGATGTGAACCTGATAAAGACTAGTAAATTGACTGAATTTAAAGAAGAGAACCCGAAATACGAGAAAAATCCTAAAATATGTCTGACTGGTATTGGAAAAAAGGAGATAAACACGAAAGGGAGTTTTGTTGCGAAATTGCAGATCGATGACTGTTTTTTCGATACAGTTTTCTATGTTGTAAAAGATGAAGCTAACCTGTCAACTTGATTCTAGGCAATCCAATATTACATGATCTTATAGTCGTTCCAATACTTTATTTAACTTTTGACAGATCACGCACTTAAAGTTTTGTAATAATTTTTGATACAATGTACTACAGATAATACTGTACTTTATGGGCGGGCTCCGCCTACTTAGGGATGTGTCATTCGTAATTAATGACCACAGACTATAAAAACGGTTTTGAAATAAATCGATTATCGATTATATTAATAAAACATACAATAAAATTATTGTGATTATATTTTATATCAAATCACGTAAAAAGCTTTATTATTTTGCATTAAAATGCCCTAAATGTCTCTGTTTCAATGCATAAATAATTTGCGTAATGAAAACAGTTCCATCGTACTCGTACCTAGTAATGGGATCGAATGTATTCGCCGCAAATTAATGAATCTAAAATAATTGTTTAGACTTACTATAGTTGGTTCAAATAAAAACTACCTGCGGTACCTACTTGTAATGAACAGGTACAAAATGTTGAAATTCGTAGTAATTTACGGATTAAAAATAAAACAACCAAAAGAGGTACTGTAATACTAATTTTAATTATAAAGAATCGTCTTCTTCGTATGACCAGGAATCATCATCACTTGAGTTCTCAGTAATATTGATTATCATTTCTTGGATAGATAAATTGTCGAATGCAACATCCCGATCCCAATCCGACATTATCACCTTCTTTGTTTTTTCTACAACATTCGCCCAGTTTTCTGGAGTTACTTTTTCACACGCATTTTTCAGTAAATTCAGCATTTTTCTTGCGGTGAAAGGAGGAGTTGTATTGTTCCTCGCAGCATATCCTTTAACTTGTGCCCAGATCATTTCAATTGCATTATATTGGCAGTGATATGGGGGAATTCTGAGGACGGTATGCCCATGCTCTGCTGCCATTTCATCTATGACGTATCGTTTTGGCAGCTTCTTTGTTTTTAATATCTTTACTAACTCTACTTTTAGTAGGGACTCATTCACCTCTTCGCCATTGTCACGGAGCCAGTTTATAATTTCATGTTTTTTGTTGGCCTGTGTTGGTATTTTATTAATTTGACGAGAGTGATAAGGTGCATTATCAATAAATATTATTGATGGCTCTTCGAGTGATGTAAGCATTTCTCTGAACCACTTTTCATACACGTTCGAATTCATCTCCTCATGATAATCTCCTGTTTTCCGGGATTTAAAAGCTAATAGAGCGCCTGGCACAAATCCTTTTACTGTTCCTGCATGACAAATAATCAGTCGTTCGCCTTTTCCCATTGGTACTGTAGAAGTGGAGCCAACGGTGTTGTCAGTCCAAGTTTTTGACAGCGTATGATTCGCATTGAGCCAAGTTTCATCTGTGAAAACAACATTCGACCAATCTTCTATTTTTTTTGCTTGTCTTAAAAAATCGCATCTATACAAAGCAATATCATTGCGTTCCATTAAAATTTTTCGTTTGTCACATTTTTGGAATAACATTCCAATGTCTTTCAATACCTTTTTTAGAGAAGATTTTTGACCACGGAACAAACCACTATTTCGAAGAGATTGCGTTAGTTTTTTTAATGTTGGAATCTCTTTTCTTTGGTAATAGTCGTATATATGACGACGAATAGCATCAGCGTCAAAATTGTCAACGGCTGTAACTTTACTAGGCGGACGTTTTTTCTTAGGTGTAGATAGCTTATTCTGTTCCATGCCACTGCTGCCGTAGCCTTCTTTTGTTATTTTTGCCACTGTTGGAGCACTAATACCTAATGCTGCTGCAACACGGTCTCTAACTTGAGTCACTGGTATAAGAGGCCCACCATTACGGCTTTCCTTTTCAAAGTATTCACGAAGTCGCAAGACAAACTCTCTTGTTTGTCCTTTGAGTACTTTCTTTTTTGGCATTTTGACAGTAACGAAGGCAGGAACGATACGCTCAACTCAACCAAACGTGAGAATTCACAAATAAATCAATAAGGAGGAATATAAATACTCAACTATATTGAAGGTTACTCATTGAAATACTGTAGATTATTTTAAAATAGACATAGAGAGATTTAATAAAGATCATCAATAGTTTAACAAATACAATATTAACCACTGAATTACAACACAATACAATAATACATTTTGAAAATTCAGTTCCTTTTATATATTTTTTCATGACATTGAACCGTCATATTTGAACAACATTCTTTTAATCCATTTCTTCTTTATTTTGACAAAGGAGGTCGCACATTGAAACACATAGAAATATGAAGTACGAAATTATCTATAAAATAATGAGTTTGTTAAATCGATTAAAACTTCTTAATGCATAAAATCGATCGATGAAAGAAATCGAATAGGTAACGGGTCAGGGTATCACTATTTGATTAAGTATTAGAGCTGTCAAAAGTTAAATAAACTATTGGAACGACTATAATGTGCATCAATTGTAAAAAACAATTAATATAATTGCAATTAACTTTTTAATTTAATTGATTGAAGCAATTAAAACTAAAAATTAACTTTTTGGTAAATTTTGTTGATATATAATTTTCCCCACATACTCCTGGATCGCCTACTTCGTCACATCGTGAAGTCGAGTTCTTCGATACCGCCATACTTCTCAGTCGAGGTGCCCCCACCACCTATATTTTCAACCACTGTTTTGGGGCTTATTTATCTAGCGTAGCACCTCCAATCCCTTCACCCCCACCCCCTAAGATCATCCCTTAAGGAAGGGACCCCCTCTATCTCTCAAACTATCGCACGTAGACATTTTTCAGTCCCCCTGGCAACCCCTAAATGTAAGGGGGGGATGAAGTTACTATCAGTGGGGGGAAAACTATTGGAACGACTATAGTATCAATTTCACACCAGATGGCATAACTGTTGAAAAACTAATCACACCTTACGCTGCTCACAGAAGAGAAGAATCCACACGATGATCTTGATATAGAAGAAACAATATTTTCTGAAAATATAAAGAAGCTGATTAAACACTATAAGCCTACTGAAGCTAAGAAAAAAAGCAATGTAGAACTTAAAATAATACTTACCGATGAAAATCCGATTTACCAAAGTCCTCGTCGATTGTCTCCTTTGGAAAAAAATATTGTTGACCAGCAGATAGAAGAATGGATGCAACAGAAGATTATTCAACCTAGTAAATCAGATTTCGCAAGTCCGATCGTTCTAGCAAAGAAAAAACACGGTCAATATAGGTTGTTCATTGATTACAGAAGATTGAATAAAAAGATAATAAAAGAGAGATTTCCGTTACCATTAATAAAAGACCAAGTGGATCAACTAAAAGAATCTAAGTTATTTACATCACTCGATTTAAAAAACGGATTTTTACACGTAGATGTGCACAAAGATTGTTAGAAGTATACTTCATTCGTAACACCTCGCGGACAATATGAATTCCTGCAGATGCCCTTTGGACTCTGTACCGCACCTTCAGTATTCCAAAGATTTGTTAATAACATTTTCAAAGATTTTATATCTAAAGGCATTGTTCTGGCGTATCTTGATGACATAATTCTGCCATTGAAAGACGAATCCGAAGGATTGACGAAACTAGCGGAAGTGTTAAAAAGAGCTGAAGAATTTGGGCTAGAGTTCAATTGGAAAAAATGTCATTTTATGAAGAAGAGAATCGAATATTTAGGTTATATCATTGAAGAAAAGAAAATTCGACCATCAGAAGAGAAAATCTTAGCCGTATCTAAATTCAAAACACCTAAAGATGTAAAAGCATTACAATCATTTCTAGGTCTCACTGGTTACTTTAGAAAGTTTGTTAAGAATTACGCACTGATTGCCAGACCACTTACAGATTTGCTCAAAAAGAATAATGAGTTTTGTTTTGACGAAAAGTGTAAGGAAGGCTTTGTAAAATTGAAGAATGTATTATGTAGTTCACCGGTGCTTCGCATCTACAATTCCAATTACGAGACAGAGCTACACACAGATGCGAGTGCAAGAGGTTTTGGAGCTGTACCCGAAGACAACCAAATGCATCCAACTCACTTTATGAGCAAAAAGACGTCGCCAACTGAAGAGAAATATCACAGTTATTACCTTGAAATCTTGGCCATTGCAGAAGCTGTAAAGAAATTCCGAGTTTACCTGCTCGGAATCCATTTCAAGATTGTGACCGATTGTGCCGCACTGACTATGACCTTGCAAAAGAAGGACTTGCCGCCACGTGTTGCTCGTTGGGCCCTTTTGCTAGAAGAATATAACTATGAAATTGAACACAGACCAGGCTTACGGATGAAACACGCAGACGCGTTAAGTCGAAACCCGGTTTGTCTCTTACTTACCGAAACTACTGCCCGTATCAAGAAAGCTCAAGAGCAAGATGCACAGATTGACATTATAAAAAGAATCCTGGAAAGAGAACCTTACGAAGATTATACATTAGAAAACGGAAAACTTACCAAGCAGAAAAACGAATGAAAGCTCATTGTAGTACCAAAGAAGATGCAGTATGAAATAATCCGAAAAAATCACGAGAAAGGTCATTTTTGTATAAGTATGACTGAGGAGTTGATTAACCGGGAATATTTTATTGAAGACCTGAAAAGAAAAATTAAGAAAGTAATAGATAACTGTGTAGAATGTATATTGATATCACATAAAAGAGGAAAGAAAGAAGTATACTTACACCCGTTAGATAAAAGAGAAACGCCACTGTCCACATACCACATTGATCATCTTGGCCCACTTACATCAACAAATAAAAATTACAAGTACATACTAACTATTGTTGATGGATTTACCAAATTTACGTGGATTTATCCTGTAAAGACTCTAACGACTGAAGAGACTCTGAGTAAGTTGATATTACAACAACAAACGTTCGGTACACCACAAAGAATTATATCCGACAGAAATGCCGCGTTTACATCGAATGAGTTCCAGAATTACTGTAAAGAAGAGAATGTTGCTCACTACACTATTACGACTGGACAACCCCGCGGAAATGGGCAAGATGAGCGAATTCACCAGATCATCATAGACGTCCTAAGTAAACTCAGTATTAATGATCCTACTAAATGGTATCGTCATGTTGCAAAGGTACAATGTGCCCTAAATGGTACTTTTCAAAGGAGTATTAGCACGACACCTTTTCAATTACTAATAGGAGTTCCTATGAGAAATAAAGATAATGAGATATGGAAACTAATAGAAGAAGAAAGGATAGCACATTATAATGAAAGTAGATCAGATTTAAGAGCTAAAGCAAAAGAATCCATAGAGAAGATACAGAACGAGAATATGAAAAGTTATAACAAAAAACGAAAGGAAGCTAATCAATATAATATTGGTGATCTAGTAGCTATTAAAAAGACGCAATTCACTAAAGGGAGTAAATTATATTCAAGATTTTTGGGACCTTATGAAGTGGTTCAGAGGAAGAGAAATGACAGAAATGCAGTGAAGAAACTTGGTCATGGAGAAGGTCCGATTAACACTAGTAGCTCTGCCGATCTTATGAAGCCGTGGACGAACTATAATTCTGATTCATCTGGGTCAGATGAAGAAGCAGGATGACCGTGTGGTATTAAGGTTAAAATTACTTGTTAAATAATTCATTTAGTTGTTAATTTTCTCTGGCTAGCAACAGTTTTTAATTTTATTAGTATGGTAACTCCGATAGGTGGTGTCAATTGTTAAAGACGAAAACTACGACGCTGTTAAAAGAAATAAACAATATTAAATACTTCCGAGACATTTATCTTTTCACAACCCCACATATATATATATATATATATATATATATTAAAATAGTTTAGTTTGAATATGTACGAGTATAAATTGCAGTGTGACCTACACATTGATGGATTATCGAATAAACTCAGCTCTGCAGCACTGTTTATAAAATTTGTCGATTAACCGATGTCAAAACAGCTATATAGATTAGAACATTTTAGTTATTTTCATAGTGTAACGTCATATGGTATGTTTGTTGTGGGGGAATGCTACTGACATTCAAAGTATCTTTGTGTTGCAAAAGAGGGCTATTAGTGAAATTTATAATCTTGATGATAGTCACTAAGGGATAAACTTAAAGGAAGAAAAAATATTTGTTTATTTTAAGAAAAATATTCTTTTATGCACAAAGTTTAGCGACATCATAATATCAACACTAAAAATCAAGATAAACTCGTGTTGTAAACCACTAGATTACAAAGAAGTTTCCGATGTTAGGGTGCGCGATTCGACAATAAATTTCCAAGCAATTATCGAGAATTGATTATTGCCAACTTAAAGACCATAATAAAACAGAAACTATGTAAAAAGGCTTATAAC
This sequence comes from Spilarctia lutea, assembly GCA_916048165.1. Taxonomy (NCBI): domain Eukaryota; kingdom Metazoa; phylum Arthropoda; class Insecta; order Lepidoptera; family Erebidae; genus Spilarctia; species Spilarctia lutea. The sequence goes on from OU696488.1 coordinate 9,437,145, forward strand.
ACAGTTTTAGATTATTAAGATAACAAATTTGCTTGGGATTGATGATGCTCACTCCAGTTTTTACCTACGTATTGTGTGAAAGTGCGAGGCAGAAAGTTTCTGGAAAAGCGCACAGTCGTGGACTGCCAACTAGCCGAATTGACAATCGATGATTGCTCTCCGTTGAATGGAGTCCAGAGGAAGGACACGGTACTGGGGTGGCCCTGCATAAAGATGAGAACAGTATTCCATATGAGGCCGAACCTGCGACTTATAAAGCAGAAGGCGCTGGACTGGAGTTTATCATCCATCTCGATCTATTGAGCACGTCAAGCTTCTTCGAGGCCAATTCGGCCTTACCCTCCATAGATACCGCGGGAGTTGATAGTTGACAATGACCTCCATTATTTTCGAGAAGAAGAAAATTTCAGCTATCGGCCTGTAATTAGACGGATTTGAGTGATCGTCTTTTTTTAAGGATAGGGTGAACCAATGCTGTCTTCCATGATGTCGGGACCAAGCCAGAATAGTAGGAGAGCCAAAGCCGAAGAGTATGGAGAAGAACCGGCATGAAACTTCTTAAGTTACTCGTTTAAAAATAGAGTTTTGCAATATTGCTGTTGATACATATTTAAAGCACACATTACTATTGTTAAATAATTATAACATTACTAATTTACAAAGATGATAGGTATGAATTGCTTTTCGTAATATTAATTTTTACTCTGTAACAAACAGAATACATAAACTGACTCATAGTCTGGTAACGCTGGATGATAAATACAACCTGTTACGTATATAGCTGTATCTATTTCTACATTTCGATAAAACTTGTTTTTATTTATTTTATAGCCTGCCAAAGTGATTCTGTTCAGCCTCGCGGAAAGCTTGATTAGAATTCGACAGTTAGGGTCGTAATACTCACTGCGAATGCAGACAATGCAGTATGATGTTCCACACTATGGCTAAAATGCTTTTTTTACACAAGATTTTTTTTTTTAAATAACAATATAAATATTTAGGTACTATATTTTCTGCGGCTATAGGGCAAATTTAAAAGCAAACAAATACATAAAACGTTGCTATCAGTTCATGTTTTTTGATTCTGTTTTCATAATTTAGCGATATGTACCTACACAAAAATGCAAGTAAGATAATTTATAATTTAATACTCTGCACATTTTTTATTTATGACTAGCTGCGAATGTATTTGAGGAAAAGTTGGCACTATAATTGCATACTCTTTGAAAAAACGTTGAATAATAACATAAATATGATTAAAATGTCAAAATAAAATAAAGCAAGTATGGAATTGATTTTTTATTTTTATAACTTTACTTGTTCACAATATTTGCCAAGGTAAGGTGATTTACACATAAAACTAATAAGATTAATATACACGAAATGACTTTTGCAATTTTTGAAAAGCTTTCGTAGTACAAAATTTCAATAATAGAATGATAATTGATCTTTATCATTCTATTATTGCAATCATCAACACATGCAAGTTGAAATCCCCAATTTCACCAATATGGCGTTCGCCAAAATCTGTACGTAAGTGACCCTTGAAACCTCACAGTCAGGGTTCACGTACCTATATAAGTCATAAAACAATTTCATTCCCAAAACGAACAACATTAAACTTTTAAACAGTTGCCATGTGAAGCGGTCATAGTAGTAAATCTTCCTTGAAGTCGCATAAACAATATTTATTGCTCTAACACATTTCCTCTTCAGAAGTTTTATTCTATCGCACAACTGTAATGAAACACAATATATTTAAAACAAATAATCACTCTCCTGTAATAAGCTTAGGAACTCTCTAATAAGCTTGTGGCGACTTCCACATATAAAACAACAATTACCTACTACAGCGTCATCTACCGAAGATACACTGAACTACGAAGTAACGCACTACACGGAGTAACTACAAATCCTAAATCGCGCAATAAATAGTTCTCCCGCCGATTATCATATATACAACATCCCAACATCAACTGTTGGGCAGTGGCCCACCAGGCATGATCACCTCGCCTGGTCGGAGGATCCTCCCTTTGTGTTGGGTGGAACATTATACCCGTCCACCCACATATGTATATACTACGCGAAAAAGTATATGTTATGGAGGAAGCCCATTAGTTGTTTTAAGTTTAATAAGTAAGTTGTACCTAAGCGTACGGGTCATGTTGTTTTCTATAAATATTGTTTCATCATTACGAAAAGCCTTTGGTATCCCATTGCATGCTATAGGCTTCTCCATAGAAGGAAAGTTCCGGCCTACTGCACCATACGTTCCAGACAGGCTTCTCCTCTTTGCAGTGCTGTTGTCCTCTAGAATACGTTCGCTTAGTCGGCCCTTGTTACACCCATTGTACCACTACTACCTACCACTCTAGTGACACTGCATATTTTTAAACCATTGACAACAACATGATCAAGTCTAGGATGACCTAATTGAAAACTACACGAAATGTAATACACACACACACATATATATATAACTGTTACAGCATGTTTACAAATTATGCTAAAGAAACTAATAAAGAAGTTCCAGATAATTTTTATTTCTTCCTACTGTAAAAACTTATAAAATATTTACACGTGAATTTGCAAATTGCTATTAGGCACTTCTGAAATCTTAATGGAGTGCGGTACTATATAAGTTACTTCCTGAAAAACGGGTGCCTGTGAATGAAACATAGCAAACTCATACGCATAAACGCTGATAACTGTCACAACCATAATTATTTTATGATGATGTACTCCTAACCGATTCTGGCCACGGCAGCCAGTCTCAACGGAGACCAGCCATTACGCAGGAGATATTATACTCTCTGTTCTCTCATTCTTACAATCTGATAGGACGGCTATCCAACACAACCGGAGAGAGATAAGGAGCAGGGCTGACGGTTTTACGTGTCCTCCGAGGCACGGGAGTTTAGGCCTTAACTTCCAAACTCCGGGCTGTTATTAAGTATTTCAATAATTATTGAAAAGTATTGAAACTTACGGAAGGGGGTGGTGTAAAAATCGAAGGCTTATGGTATGGAGCTTCAACTCTTGATGCATCATTTTTCTTATCATTTTCACCACACGCATCATTTGAACACGATGATATACGACATGTAGTCATCACATGGCAACGTTTCAATTACTTCCTAATAAATATAGGACGGTTTCATATCTGTCGGTTTTATGTTTAATCAATGTTAGGTCCTCTTCAAAGATTTCTGGTTTCAAACAGAAACCTGAGATTATTACTTTACAAGAATTTGGTTAGAGTTTGATGGAAACCGACACATGTCTCAAATATTGATTGTTGTAAAGTTGTCTCTATGATTTAAGTCTCTATGGTTCAAAAGTTAAAAATAGTTTTTAAATATCCTAGATGTAATGTAAAACCTTTAAAACTCAAAGAGATTCAGGTCTGCGTATAATGAAGTAGGTTTATAGAATACTTAGCAGAAATTACGGCTGAATTTACCCGACCACGGCGAAGCCAAAACGAGTGGGCAATAATTTTATTTTATTTTTTCTTTCGAGATTAAATCCTAACAATATTATAAATGCAAAAGTTTGTGAGAAAGAACTTTTCGTTACTTTTTTACGCAAAAATCACTGAACTTTTTTACATCAAACTTAATAGTAATATAGCTCATTAATCAGATTAACACAAAACTAATTATTATTGTAAATTCCGGAATAAGTAAGTATATCTTACCTGTATTTAGTGAAAAACTGTAATTTGTAATTACGAACAGGTACTTAAATTTTTATTTATTTTCAGGTACAGATGTTTTCTTACATAGGTAGTTTATTTAAAAATATATTTCAAAATATGTTATTATTAATAGGCAAAATAATCAGTATAATGTAAATTGTTGCAAATCATTATTGTAAAATTGTAAGTTCATCAGTTTTACTTTTAAATTAAAATTGTTTACCAATTACTTTGCTGTGGAATTTCCTATGATTTTTTCTCTTTCTTTATGTTTTTTACATCTTTTCAGCCATGATTCTCTATCGTTTATATCCGTAGGAGGCGTCTCTGTAGAGTTCACGAGTTTGTAGTATTCCCTGGACATTTTGAGCCCCGCCGCAAATAGTAGCAAGCTCTTGAAAATCTGCCACCTGAAGGAATCGCTGAACACCCTCCTCCAAAATATAAATCCGTTTTGTGCTATATTTAAGAAGCTTTCTATAAATGAAGGCTGTAATCAGAAAAAAATATATTGTATAGACAAATCACTGTTAGTTAAAACCATGTAAGCCAAGTTATATGATATTTATTTTTGTCCAAAATATGTCTGTGACATTTTGGGACGTTGGTATTTTTTCTTAGAAATACGATCTCTGTTTTCAGCTACTTTATATATATATACAAGAAGATAGGCCAAGGTCATTGGTTGTTTAGGTGACCATCTAAAATTCTTACCCTGAATAAGTCAATAGAGACAGTACCTAAGACGTATTTCTAAATCCAAAAAATGATAATGTCGGTTAGGAAATTCATTACTATAAATAAATAAATGATAATTTAATAAAGTTGATAAGAAGAGAATATTCACTTGCGAAGAAGGAGGAGAACTATGTTCTTCGGCAGAGATTTCTGATCGACTACGTTCTGGTGGAAGGTGTTCCACAGATGGTATCGGCCGATTGCCTCCATGCTTTTTCTGGTTAATGACATCAGATGGTGTAATTGGCAATTGGATTGAAGTTTTACTTTGCACTATAGGATCATCTTTAGGACGTGACAAGTCGACATTTTCTAAAGAGTCCTCGAGACGTGGTTGAAAATTTGATTCTTCTGAGGGTTCTTTAAGGCTCATCTTCGTTAATTTTATCACCAGAAGAAATTATAATATTTCGCAAATTTGCGTTCACATGGCAGTTTTATTTTTGGGCATTAAATTACAGCATTTGAATGCCTTCGTCCAAAATATGTGTGTGTGTAATGTGACCACATAATGCTATACCTTCTTATTGATTGGTGACAATTCTCTTATATAATTTCAAATATTATTAAGATAAGATTCCATTGTGGCTACTGAATTTCTGCTAAATTTGGTCAAAGCATTTTGGGTGCTATTAACGAAAGTATAATAATTGAAAAAAATACATTTCGCTTTCGTTAAACATGACTGATATTATTCAAATGACAAATAATGAAATATGTTCATTGTCTTTTCTCAAAGACTTTGTCAAAGACAACACGATATTCAGTATTATTTCAGTATTGTAAACATATACCTAATATTTATTATTCTACCAAAAGCTAATTTTAAAAAAGAATAAAAGAAAAATTGGCCATGTCGCGAGGAAGACCAAATTCATTTCATGAGAATGAGACTAATGAATTTGAGTAAGTTCCTTTAACAAGTTTAAGTAGGTACACTTAAAGTAATACGGGCATGCACAAAGAATATTGTCTCATCAAATATTATTTTAATTTTACTTTTAAAAAAACTTCATTTAAACAATGTTGGCCTAAATATTATTATCCTGGTCATTTTAGGATAAATTTAAAATGTGCCCATCACATTTAATTATTGAGCACAACAAAATGGACGTAAATTACAGAAACAAAATGTTTATAGTAGAAGGGTTTTTAAATCTATACTTCCTCCTTAGAAAAAACTAAGGTCATGTTCAATGAAGATGTCCTAACGGAACCGATCGCGGTACACGTCTCGAAGTTGTTCAAAAATATGTGTACCTCGGGCAGACTTTGCAATTAGTAGAAACAACTTCGGTTGGGCAGCGTTTGAAAAACTTTGTTGGGTCTTTCCATCGTCGATCCCACTGCACCTAAATACGAAAGTCTTCAATCAGTGCGTCCTACCCGTCATGACATACGGAGCTGAAACCTGGACACTTACGGCACGGCTGGTCCACAAGTTAAAAGTCGCTCAGCGCGCTATGAAGAGGGCTATACTCGACGTTTATCTCATGGATCGCAACAAAAATGAGATGATACGACAGAGAACCAAGGTCATCGACAAAGCCCAAAGGATTGGCAAGCTGTAGTGGCAGTGGGTCGGCCATATTATTCGCAGAACTGATCACCGTCAGGATAAACGGTTTCTTGAGTGGAGACCGCATCTCGGCAAATATAGTGTAAGACGTCCACAAGCTAAATGGAGTGATGACCAGCGCAAGACGTCTAGCAGATGCTGGATGTGCGAAACCGAAGATCGAATAAAGTGGCGTGCAGTTGGAGAGGCCAATGTCCAGCAGTGAACTGCGATAGGCTGATGATGATTGATTTGAATCTTGAAGAAGGACATAAGCTACTTTTGACCGCAAAATCAACGAACATGTGGTTAACCCTACTGCAATAAAATTAAATAAAAAATCAACATTACCATCAACAAAACATTTTATTTTAAATATAAACAAAACACTTTTGTACTAAAAAAGAGGACAATATACTTTTCATTAGTATAATTTTCTATTTGTGATTTTTAAGCATTTGGTAGACTGTGTAACGCCTTTGTTACATTTTTGAGTGTTCATGTACGTGAACAAGTCTCCTGAAAATTTGATTCCCATGATAAAAAACATTATGCTCTTGAAAAGCTGCCACCTAAATGGATCGTCGTACATTTTTTTCCAGAATTGATATCCAGTATTTGTAAGTTTTGTAAGTAATTGCCAGTACTTATTCAAAGGACCTTGCTGTAACGTAAGAGGAATTAAACATTATTAGAAGACTAAATAGAGAATTGTTCGTTTTAACAAAGTATCCCATTTTTTACACACAGGCAAAGAACTTTGCTGTATTCAGGGGATATTTCCCTATAGTGAAGAGTGTGCGGTGCACCGGGCTTTGCGGTGTTAGGGGCGCCCGTCGCTGTCCCTAACATAGATGCATGCCATGTCATCTGCTACGCGGATGACACTTTACTAGTGGCTAGGAGAGATGGCTTCTAGTAAGTTCTAGGGCTCGCCGAATCAGGGGTGGCCTGTGTCGTCCAGAAGATCAGCGGTCTGGGTCTACGGGTTGCACCTCATAAAACGAAAGCTCTGTAGTATCACAGGAAACACGGAAGTGCCGTTCCTGCACGCTCACTTATTAGAGTGAGAGGAACAGACGTCAACGATGCCGGACATATGAAGTACCTCGGCCTCACCCTGGACAGTCGCTGGAGCTTCGAGGAGCAATTCGAGCGGATGATCCCGCAAGTTCAGGGCTCCGTACAAAGGCTATTAATTAAGATTATTTCGACTTGGCTCAAACGGATCTATCAGTTCAAAAGGATTTATCAAAAAATCTATTTTTCGACGGAGCAACTGGCGTCGCACCTCCCGAGGTCGACTGTCCTCGTTTTGAAGACACTCCCTTATTTGTCTCAGCCAATATTGGCATACTTGGTGTTGACATATTGAATGAAGTGCAGTTTCGTAGCTATTTCGAGTATAGTAAGGCTAAATTGGCCTCCAACAAGCTTGGCGTGCTCAGTAGCTCGAGACGGTATTTCACTCCGGCCCACCGCCCTCTGCTTTATGAGGCGCAGGTTCGGTCTCGTATGGAATACTGCTCTTATCTTTTATTGTATTTCGATTTAAAGTTTCATTAAGTTTTAAGTTTAATTTCATAATAAATATTATATTATCATCTTTGGGCAGGGGCACCCTAGTACTAGCTCTGGACCGCATCCAACAAAGAACTACACGAATTGTCGTCTGCCAATATATTTCAAATGCGCTCTCTGGCGCTTGGTGGATATATAATAATAATAGTTGTCACGCCTCTGGTATTGCGGGTGTCTAAGCGTGGCGGTAATCGCTTACCATTAGGCGATACCTATGCTAGTTTACCCCCACTTGCATAAAAAATAACTACACTTCCTATAAATGTGGTAGAATAACATGAGAAGAATTAAATAGTATATATATAATAATAGTATATAATGTTGTAGTTAGTTACAAAACAAGAATATTAACATCAATGGGTTCCGGAGTAACTGAAAATTCGCTTCCATAGAAAGATATTCTGCGACTCGGTTCTGGATGTCGGATACCGTTTGGTTCACCAGCAGCGGCAGCAGCAGCTGGGCATGAACGACGACCACATCTATGTCCACTCATCACATGACAACATACTATTGATCCATCATCATTTAATAAATATTTCTACTAATGACGTACAAAAAATGTAGATACAATTTTACATACTTTTGATATTGACAAGAAAGCGGTGACAGGCTTGACTAGTAGATACTTTTAAGAAAAATGTTTTGTTTTTCTGTAACCAAGGCGGTCTTTTACATTTTACTTCTACAAAATGACAGAGAATCTAAATCAGTAAATATTAATATAATCTCCAAAATAAAAATAATTTTCATGTTTCATTTCTATCTAGGTGAGAAGACGTCTCAATTTATAAGACCTAATCTATACTAATATTATAAAGCTGAAGAGTTTGTTTGTTTATTTATTTCAACGCGCAAATCTCAGGAACCGCTGAACCGATTTGAAAAATTCTTTCGTTCTGTTGACGAATTCAATAAAATTAAAAAGGCAAAATAGATATTTTGGCCTTTCGTGATACAGCTCTATCCAACAATACTTGTTTTTTTTAAAGACAACTCTCGCACTGTAACTATATTCTATGCCGCCACCCGCAATCAGAACAACGATTTGTGCAGAACACAAATTCCCATATTATTGGATTTCAACCCACAACACTCGACAAGTTGAAAGTGGCGTGACGACCGCTTAAACTACTAGGCACACCGTGCAGTCAAGAACAATAAGTACTTACTTCCTCCATTCTTATATATAACATCAAAATGATGAATGCTGCTTATTCACGTAATACACTTTAGAATTATCACTTGGCACAATTTAGTACAGATTTATCGTTCACATGCACATGGATTTTTCTTACGCAACTGGAATTAGTTTTAGACTGTTATTGGAACCAATAAGTACATATTACCTATAGGCCGACCGTTTATCTGAGTCCTCGCCTGCGCTTGACAGCGATCGCACGTGTTAATTGTTGCGGACGCCTTGTGAGAGATACACATGTGATAACAATCTCAAGACGAATCGTAAGATCTTCGGTCATAAAGTGAATAGTCAGTGCAAGCAAATGGCTTTAAGCGCGCCCCTGTTACCGCGCAGGCGAGGACTCAGATAAACTGTCGGCCTATAGTGAAAAGCATCAACTGAATCAACCACACGCCTTCTTGAAGCATATCAGGTATATGCCTATTTTTTTGTTATACTCTAATCACATAGGCTTTAGACTGTTGGGATTAACGGAGTGTAAAATCTTCGAGGGATTTATTATAGCTTTACAACATAGCAAGCAATTGAGAAGTCAAGAAAATTATAGACGCACCAAACGTGGATGTAGTTCTTCCTATATTTCACTGCTGGTTAAAACTGTTAAAAAAGCTGGTTACATGTTCGTAATATGAATTTATTTATAGTATTTATGTGCATACTTACATATTATTCTTTTATTGTTCTTTTCAAATGGTATATATCAAAATAATAATTCTAAAAATTTATCTAATAAATAAAGGCAGTGAGCAACCATCGCGATTTTATGGACGTTGGATTTAGGTATAGATTTTCCGTACAAAGAACTAACTTATTTTTTAATACTCATTCATAAAAACAACCCATCTCACTGTGTGACCTGTATTTCATAACTAAAGAAATAAGTTTTACGTCAGTTTATTTTACATAATACTAGCAAACTCTTTTATTTATGAAACGGTAATATAATAAACAAATTACCTGGGAACGCCACACTCATTTATAAATTAGGACTAGTTACAGAGTAATTGTTATGTCTAAAATCAATGGAAAATAACACTATCACATTTAGACTGGTAGTGAAAATAACAGTTCAATCAAGTTATTTACAAAATTTTAAAACCTTCGAGCTAAATCATCTGCGCATATTGTCCAAAATCCAGTCCATATAATACGCTACATTAGTGTAGACTCCAGGGAACCCAGCAGTGCCACACCGCTTAGAGCCGAAAGACACGATTCCATGTTGAATATATCGAAGTCCATATCGACTGTACTGCCCAGGATAGATAAGAGGGCCACCAGAGTCTCCGCCACAAGAGTCTTTGTTTCTCATTCCACCGGCACATAGTTGCTTCTCGCTTATACGAATTGTTCTGCGATAAAAGGAAGTAAGAATTAAAGCTCAACATCCGAATAACAAAAGATAACTTTGTAATTTCATATACATACATAATTATGTTACAAATCTGAATCTGAAAGTATGGCACCCTATGGCAAAAATATTTCAAACGACTTCAAAAACACGTCAAATGCAAACTCCTTGCTTAGAAACTCTAAAAGGCGTAAAATAAACTGGCTCTATTTAAATTACTGTGTAATAATTAATTTCTATGCCTAAAGATTTATTAATTTAAAAAAAAAAACTGTTTGAAGTCAGTGCCAAGTCCAGGTCAAGGTATTTGAAAACTTAGGTACGTATGTCCGCCTACGCCACACTACAAGACAACTACCCTTCCTCAATTTTCTTAGGATTCCAGCATCAGATCCTCATATGGTTATAATGGGACATAGATCACTCCCTTGGGGGTGATCTGTGTAATGGGACTACTTCTGGAACATACCTTTTCGAATACAGAATTAATTTTCTTAATCGGTCCCTAATTGACAGAGTAATCGGTAAACATTCATAAAACGAAGATACAAACAGTGATACATATAACCTCCTCCTTTATTGAAATCGGTTATCTAGTCCCTATTAATAAATAAACGACTATGGTCCAGGGATTTTCCGTTAATGACTTTTTTTATGTATGAGCCTCCCAAAGTGACTCTATTGAGCCTGATGGAAAGCAGAAGCAAAATCCAAGAGTGGCGTCATCATACTTATTACGAATGCAGACAATTCAATAAAGCAGCATGGTGACCCACATTATGGCGGCTTATTGAGATGCTTCTGCATCATTGGACCTCCGGTTAACGAAAAAAAACATGACAGTATGAATGCTGTCATTTAAGCTTGGTCTTCTGTACGACGATAGTATCGCCCCGGTAGAACAGGCCTGTTCGTGATGAAATCGGTGTGACTCTACTACCTTGAAATTAAGAAAATCAAAAGTGTTTACGCTTAAGCTAATGCTTGTAGGTGCAGAATATACACATATGCACATGTTATATTTGTAAAAGATCACCATTTTTTTTTATAAATCCACTTCAAGAACTAGAAGTCGGTTAAAAAAAGTCATAAACTACTAACCCATTATATGTATCCTGGCATGAACTTTGTGTTAGGATAGGTAGTTCCACGCTAAGCAGTACAGGTGATTGCAAGCCATCTTCTGTGACTCCCCATCCTGCTACTACACCGTTTAGCCCTGCCATTGACCGACTTTGGAGTTCACGCGTTATAGGCAGGCAAATTGGTTTTCGACTGTCTGTAATTACAAAAAAAAACTTATAACTATTTGTCTATAGAACAATAGTTTTTATCATTATAATATAAAGATATATTGATAAAATCGCGCTTTTTTTTATGAAACCTATGTTACATCGCCCTTCGAAGTCATGTAGCTGATAAAATTTGTCAAAATGTGTATAACAATACCATATTCAAAAAAGATAAACACTTCACAAATCAGAGATTTACAAAAATGAAAATCAATCATGTAGAAAGTGCTCAATTATGCTCATATTTTAACCGTGAATCCTAAGTGAAAATCTTCGGGTAACAGCATACAGTTTAAAATGTCAGAGATATAAAAGTAATTCAACATAAGGATAAGTTGTTAACAAAATCGTAAATAAATGTAAACTTTGATTTCATAAACAAGAGCCATATGTAAGTACACTTTGTCTAGAACGACACAAAGCTTTTGAGCAAGACAGAGCTCAATCAATAATTCGTTAAGTGGTCTAGTACTCAATTCCACTATCAATAATAATATGACTGTATTTTGTTTTGCTATTTCATTTTTGTGGTGGTTGTCTTTTCAGAGTATTCTAGCAAACATTTTGCAGCAGAAAAATGTTACAACTGATTTTGCGACATACGTGCCATTAACAACTTTGTTTGTAATAAATCTAATCACTGACCTGTAGAAAAGTCTAACGCCTCGGAAAGTCTTATCAAAGCAATATCGTCAGCCAATGTTTGAGGTGTATACCCAGGATGGGCTTTTATTGTGTCTATAGTAGCATTCTGTAAAAAATCGAAAACAATCTATGAAAGATTCAATTTTTTCAAAAAACACTTCTGCGTTTCGCCGAATTTCCCCATGTCCTGAAAAAATTGATTTAATTTTTTGTCTAAAAGAAATTTGTGTAGGTACTACTTGTAAGAATCTGAATAAGAAGTATGGGGTCAGAGGGTCATGAAGCCTAATTTTGTGACTTATGAACTTTACCAAAATGTGCATCCAAGTCTTGCTCACCTTTAAATAAACGATCATATTTTGTACATTATCATATTTTGATTTTTCAGACGTTAGAAGGTTTGAAAATTCAAAAAATTTAATTAAATTTTGCCTTAAAAGTTATTTATGTCGTGAATTAACCAGTGCAAGAGTGCTATTACAAAAAGTCTGTCAGAAAGGATAATTACGTATTGTACTAAAAAGCACTGGATTAAAACGGCTACCCAATGCTTTCTGTTGCGTTTTGTATGCCTGTAATTTTTTTTTTGTGGTTTTTGTCTGTGGTTATCAGTGATATATTATTCTAATGAAATTCAATTTAACTATGAATCTTGTGTTCCAAATAAAATTTATCAAGTGATTATTTATTTCCTTCTTTCTTAACAGTGAAGCTAGTCAATGCGAATCTATCATCTGATTACGCCAAGTGGGTAAGTTTTTGGCAATCACTGTTTGTATTTCTGTAGCGTATGTAAGGAATCAATCAAACATTAATGTCCGATAGTGAACCGTGCCAGGCTAAAGCTAGCTGATAATGAAAGAGCTGTCTCCTGCCCATTTGACATTATACAAACGTAAATGGTATTAGTAAATCAACAAATGGATCAGAATGACGCTAACTTACGTGGTCAAAACAAAATACTAGCCAATAATGCAAGAGAATAGAGGGTCAGCAATTAAAGAAAGAGATTCGACGTGAAACACTTGGATTTTGGCTAAAGAATTGGTCCGTAAGCGCTGTATCTATTGAACAATCACCGTAAGAAAAAAACGCTCCTTTGATATGGAGGATTTTTAGGACAGCTAAATTTAACTCACAATTACGCTAGGTGCACAATATTCTCGGTCATCTGATATCTCGCAGTCTGGATCTTGTCTGATATCATATTCTCCAATTATCACGCCATCCAGTCTCATTCTGCTGCTAAGAAAAGAAACGCAATGTGCTGCAGTCAGGACGTACCACTCGTTGATAATTGTACCACCACAATTTAATTTTATACCGCGATCTAAAAAGTAGAAGTTCAAAATAAGCATTTTCTTTTCATATGACCTTGTGACAATGCAACACGTCTCATAACCTCAAGTTTATCAATATTTCTAACGGCTTGTAAATAATTGTGATACGAAGATGTTATGTTTGTGTATGAATATGTATTTGTGTGTATGTATATGTAATGTGCGTGTGTGTATGTAATATGCGTGTGTGTAGGTATGTATATATAAATATATGTCTCATTGTTTGTATGTATGTATATATTCTTGTATAATTCGCAAATATATTATTTTTCAATGTTTTCTTCATAAAGTGTTGTGCACCTTCTCACTCATTTCCGCACCACCCAACGGTAGACTGGTAGAGAATGCCTTTGGCATTAAGTCCGCCATTGTACATTTTGTGCATAATGTTAATAAATAAATAAATAAATAATTGTGATAACAATACATACAACACGATTCCCTTACAATAAAATTGAACTTTTTTTAGCGGATCAGTACTCTATTGCTAGGTATTTATATCATACTAGCATTTCTCATATACATATTCAAAGTATATTCTGGTCCAATTTCATTCTAATCAGTACAGCGGTTTAGCCGTGAAAGCATAACAGACAAGCAGTATTATTATAGAATTTATAATATTAGTACCCTGCATGGCAATGTTATTTACATTGCGATTACGGCATGGGTTTTGCAATGATACATAATGTACTATGCCCATCTATAAAATGGATAATTACTGGCGTGTGGTACGAGCGTATCTTATAGTGAGACGCTAAGACTTCATTAAGCGTCTAAGTCCCACTATGTCACATTTTGTCACAGGTTTTAGTTTTATTTACCGATACTACACCGCTAAGTAAATCATTAATATTCTTCTTTATTTTAAACGCACGTCGTAAAATGAAAATCTCGAATTCCTATCTCAGGTATTTTCCCTTGCTCATTAATTTGGGGGTTTTGTATTTTTCCTAAATATTATAGTAATGCTTTTAAATGTATATAACCTTTATTCGTTAATTGTCATATATCGTGGGAATATCCCTATTTTACTCGTGATAATATTATAAGCAAATATAACAATTTGACTATGTTTTTGAATAGATAACTTCAGATGTGTCTACAATAGATAATAAGTTAAAGATGTAATTATTGACTCGTTTTATAGTCTAATAAATACTTTATTCAATACTAGCGACCCGCCCCGGCTTCGCACGGGTGCAATGCTGATACTAAATACACGTTGTATATAACACATAGCTGACCCACGCAATCTCGTTTGCATCTTATATAGCCCGTAGCATGAAAATTTTCGCAAAATAAGTAACTTTTCTGGTTGATTTTTACACCTTGTGTCCGAAAAACCCAAATATCTTACGGAACCCAATTTTTTTCCAAAATAAAATATAGCCTATGTTACTCGTGGATAATGTAGCTTTCGAATGGTGAAAGAATTTTTTAAATCGGTCCAGTAGTTTTTGAGCCTATTCATTACAAACATACAAACATACAAAAATAGGTACAAATCTTTCCTCTTTATAATATTAGTATAGATACAAAAATAGGTACAAATCTTTCCTCTTTATAATATTAGTATAGATTAATTTATTAATTAATTTATAACATAATTCTTTTGTCACATTTTTGCTCACGATGAACTTCGAAACCATCTAAGCTAAGCTAACATCACACTTAGTCTTAAAGAAAAGGAGTCAAGCATGATTGAAAAGAGATGCAGACGAAATTGTCTACCGTGGGAGAGCCATGCTTCGGCATGAATGGGCCTGCTCGACCGGAGTGATACCACGGCCTCACAGAAAACCGGTGTGAAATAGCGCTTGCGCTGTGTTTCACCGAGTAAGTGAGGATACCGGAGACCCATATCCCAACCCCTTCCCCCATTCCCTCTTTCCATCCCCCAAAGGTCGGCAACGCACTTGTGACGCCTTTGGTGTTGCGGGTGTCTATGGGCGGCGGTAATCGCTTATGTTAATCGCAGCAGTTGATACGTCTGCTCGTTTGCCCTTTATTCAAAAAAAAAAATTTTGCTCACGATGGACTCCGAAACCATCTAAGCTAAGCTAACATCACACTTAAACTTAAAGAAAAGGAGTCAAGCATGATTTAAAAGAGATGCAGACGAAATTGTGTAGATAAGTTAGTGTGTTATATTTGTGATTATCTTACTCGTATCATATGAAAGTAGTACCATCCATGGCATTTCAAATAGCCTCGTTCGATTTCCCCCAATTATTCTATCGCCTTCAATAGATCCACATTGCTTTGGTAACAATCCAAGATTTGGATGTTCTTCAACAGAGATTGGACCATTCTTATTTCTTAATGTTACTTTAGTAGAACATTCCACGTTATCGTTGTGGTTGTCGTAGTTATATTTATGTTCGTCTGGTCGAACGTTATTAAAATACTCCCCGCTATGACCAAAATATCCTGAGCTTGCAGTTTCCCCATGAAGGTGAATGTCGGAGTCTGCTGACGCAATGCAACATATCTGAAAATAAAATTTTCGTTTAACATTACGAAAGACACCAAATATAATTTTCTTTCGAAAATAGTGTTTAACGTTATTGATAATTAGTTTGATAAAAGAGTAGACAATATTCCTGAACTTGCTACTAAATAATGTACAGAACCATGTGTGTACATTTAAGTTAATGCATAAAGTAACATGAGTGCAATACAAACATGTGGATGTAATGTACTTTCATTAGCTGTTATAAATGTACGGGTTTGCTTGTAAGTACAAGTAGCATCTTTTGGAATGTTCACCGGTTTTAATTAGTGATAACCTACATTCGTTTAAATTTTTAATATTAATAATAATAATAAATATTTTGGACATCTAACACACAACGCTATCTAGTCCCAAGCTAAGCAGAGCTTGTGTTATGGGTACTAGACATCTTATATAAATACATTTATACTTTTTTTTGTAAATACATACACATGATACATAGGAAACACCCAAACTCCGAGATAAATATTTATAGATCACACAAACACTTGGTTCGACCCAGGATTTGAACCCGAGACCTCAAGCACAGCAGTCGCATTCACTACCACTGCGCCACCGAGGCAGTCAAATAAAAATAAAAATTTTCAATAACAGGTTAGGAGTATTTAAGAATTTGACGGTTTGTCCTAAAACATTTAGAACTATTTATTTTAAATACAATATGATTGTTGATACATAGAAGAGAAATTAAGTTTTAAAGACTTGTTAAAACAATATTTGATTTTTTTGAAATTTTCGCCTATATAATTTTTAATATATTCGTCTTATCATCATCCGTTGCAGTCTACTGCTGGACATAAGACTCTCCCAAGGAATACCACAGAGCCCGGTCTGTTGCTTTCTGCATAAAATCGCTGCCAGCCCTCTTACGTAAGTCGTCCCGCCATCTTACATTTATAAGTTACTATGTTTAAATTGGGACTTTTTATAATACAGAACGGGTGCATAGTAATAGGATGTTTAAAAAATAATAATAATATAGTAAAACCTCAGATGATGAATAATAATAATAATAAATATTCCGGACATCTAATACACAACGCCATCTAGTCCCAAGCTAAGCAAAGCTTGTGTTATGGGCACTAGACAACTGATATAAATACTTATATACTTTTTTTTGTAAATACATACACATTATACATAGAAAACACCCAAACTCCGAAACAAATATTTGCAGATCATACAAACATTTGGTCTGACCCAGGAATTGAACCCGAGACCTCAAGCTTAGCAGTCGCATACGCTACCACTTCGCCACCGAGGCAGTCTAACAGTTTGTGAACGGCATGACTCCGAGATGAGTTCAAAATAAGTGTGACGCCTGGGTCCTTCCCATAGTAAGGCGGTTGAGGCATTTAATGGAAACATTAAAAACACACTACTACTTCGCCACGACGTGGATTCTAGGGAGCTGTCAAAGATCCGAAGGGATTTTCCCACTCATTAGCAAAAAATACTTTTTATAGCTATTTATTACAACGAATGTATCATATTTTATAATCATCATATCAATATGAATAAAACATTTATGTGCTATAATTACGATACCAGCAATTATATAGGAAAATATTATTAACACTGCGTTTTATTAACATTATGATAACACTGCGAATTCGAAAACCACAAAAGATGATAGCTCATAACGTGTCTACACTTACATAGACTTATCATTGTGTGCAACTTAATAATAATGAAGTGAATTGTTCATGGAGCTTCTTGCCGGTTCTTTTCCATAGGCATGACATTTTCAAGATCAACTGCAGTAATTTATGAAACGTTTCAAAAGTGCCTGAACCAACTTCAAATATAAGCTATTTAATATTGATATTGAACGAAAATGAAAAAGACCCGTTAAAGAATGTGTAAGTAGTCACTCTCTCAGGTCTTATCTATTTCTAGCTAAGTTGCAAGTGTTTCGCGTCGTATCTCTTAAAACAATCGCTACCGCTGCAATATCTTGTCTTGTTGCTTAATACTTACTACGTGACTGACTGTTGAGATGACATCATTCCCATACATTTGTTAGTTTTCTATTAACGTTTACGTTTGTAGAATCTCAACTTGGCTAGGGGGGCTTAAAGATATGCCTTTTTGTTCATATTATATACATCAACATCATGAACAACCTATAATGTCCCGCTGCTCAGGTCTCCTCTCAGGGGAGGGTTAATGTTTATACATTAAGGGTTAATACATACCCACGCTGGCCAGGTGCGGGTTGGGGACTGGCAAGACAACGTTGTGGCTACGTAATGTTGTCATTGGATGTTTTTAAGCCGCCTAAAGGCCTCCAACTACCGACGATCGTATCACGGAGATGCTCATGATAACATGCCACCAGCCCATTCAGGTATTGACCGCGCCGTCGTTGCTTACCCTCTGTGATTGTTTGTTATCACCGAGTGCAACTGGGCTATGAGCGTCTCATATTATATACAACAGATTTAAAAGATACACACAGAAAATGTTTTATGCCATCAATTAGTAGTTATAGAGGTAAATCCAAAGCACTCTCAGTGTAGAGACCTACTTATGTATTTTTCCTTTCTAAAACACATATAAAAAGTTGATACGGAAATTGCCAATAAAATTAAAGATTGATTATGTTTTCGCCATGGGTTTCCCCAGATAAACGACGGATGATATGTGCTTGGGGTTTTGCCATGGAAACTAAAAATCTAATTAAAATATTGACCTTCTTATAGTGTTTATATACCTATGGGTATTAAACCGCAAAACCGCAAGGTAATTTTTTAAAGAAACGCTTTACTAAGGTTCACACGAAATTATATTATCTAACAAATAACAAAATTTATCAGATCTAAGTACAACGTTTATTAAAGACAATAACATGATATCTTAAGATTTTATTTAAACTACATAATTAACATATATATAATTATGTTGTGTTCACTTGTAATTCACGCTACAACTGATTATCTAAACAGTTTAAGTTGAATGACCCGTTAACCTAACAGTATTTGAAGAAATCACAAGAAGTATAAAGTTTAAAAAATCTAAAATTATTAATATTTTTTTACCAAAGTGATTCCATAACTTTATATGATTATGTCCACCGGTTCTCAAAGTTTTTTGTCGCTATCTTTACACTATTAAGGTTATTCGCAACTTTTGCACTTTTTCATAAACATTTGCATTTGCAAGTGCAAGAAGCACTCCTTCTTGATGTAAACTTCACCGTGAGAGAGCTACGCTTCGGCATGAACGAGCCGGCTCAACCGGATTGATACCACGGCCTCATAGAAACCCGGTATGAAATAGCGCTTGCGCTGTGTTTCACCGAGTGAGTGAGGATACCGGAGGCCCATACCCCAACCCCTCCCTCCATCCCCCTCCTCATCCACAAAGGTCGGCAACGCACTTGTGACGCCTCTGGTGCAGCTTGCGGTGTGGTGTGTCCATGGACGACGGTAATCGCTTACCATCAGGCGAAACGTCTGCTCGTTTGCCACATACACCATTAAAAAAAAATGCTCAAAGTTAAAAAAGACGAATTAAGGTAAAATTATGACCACTAGGCGACCATTACCAACTGGCACCAATGAATAAATAGTCCAAATGAATCATTATATGAGGTTGAGATTAACTTCTTACAAAGATATTACATACCTGAGTATTTATTGTTTTCAACAGATTAGTGTGGAAATATAAAATCGTGTATACGAGAGTATTTTATTTAGCCTTAAACTTTGTTACTAAATAATGTAAATATTTCACTTAGCTTGAACCTATTCCTACATCGACGTATTAACATGGCCCGCTATTTGACCCTCATATCTAATATTATGTATCAGATTTATGAAAGTTAAATACTGCTTTACCTGTTTTAATAACCACCAAAATCCTCAGCAAGTTGATCATAATAACGAATGAAAACAACATTTTACTTTATTCTCGAGCGACCTGAGTAGATTTGACTTTTTCCCTTCATCGCCCCTAACTTTGTATGATCACATAAAAAAAATTCTTACTGTACGCTTCGGAAATTCAGAAAAGATCAGCCCCTAGCCATTCTACAAACATCGACGATACTAGAAAGATAACAAATGTATGATGTATGACTGATGTCATCTCAACAAATATTTGCCAGAAATACAAGAGTACAGAGACGCTATAGATTGAAGAAAGAAATTCGACGCGAAACACTGCATCTAAAGGGGCTGCATCAATTGCACTCGAATTTTGACTAAAATATATCAAATATTGTTCAAATATCGTTTTTGACAGCCACAACGAACCAAGAGGGTAGGTACAGTTAGTTATTTCACAACGCGAAACAAGACAATACACCTCAAATCATTGTTTAAATGGTCTGAACAATGCATCTAACCGGTGTAAATGCCTGTTAACCAGTTGTTAAACTTGTTTTATTGCAAAAACAAAAACCAACCTGCCCAACGGTAAACCACGGCCAGTTAAGGTAAAAATTTACATAAGCCAGTCTTTATGAACACATACTCGTATATATACTAATATTATAAAGAGGTAAAGTTTATGCGGTTGCAGGGGGTAATCTCTAGATCTGTGTGGGAGAGCCACGCTTCGGCATGAGTAGGCCGGCTCGACTCGACAGAAAACCGGTGTGAAATAGCGCTTGCGCTGTGTTTCACCGAGTGAGTGAGGATACCGGAGGCCCATACCCAACACCTCCCTTTATCCCCCAAAGGCCGGCAATGAACTTGTAATGCCTCTGGTGTCCATGGGCGGCGGTAATCGCTTACGATCAGGTGATAAGTTTGCTCGTTTGCTCCCAACTTCAAAAAAAAAACTACTGAAACGATTTTCGAAACTCTTAGGCCAATAGAAAGCCACATAATTGTGGGTGTCATAGGCTATATATTAATCCGAAAAATGAACACCGCAATATCCGACATACACTCGGGTGATGCCGCATTCGAAAATTGGTGTAATGTATATTAGTAATAATAATAATAATTAATATATAATTACCATAGGTATGTCATAATGAAAACCACATGCGAGACTCTGAAGTTTATTTCTCATGTAAGTAGGAACAGGGTTACCCGCTCTTCTGATCTCATTGTCAATGTACTTGCACTGCGACACTGGTATGCAGACACCACGTTTTTCTTGCCTATAGCAATTATCTCCGGGATAAACTGTGAAATAAATACATACGTGTGAACTCAAAATAAAAAACATTGAAACTCTCGGCTATACAGCAGGTACAGATACCATCCATTGACGTTCCTACCTATTTAATTATACTTGTAGGAATAGGGAAGATGGCGCATCTTTGTTGATGTCTATTTAAATACGAGTTCAGCAAAATATTATAGACTAGTTACACCTAGGTATATCCTGCAATATTTCACGGTATTTTTATAAATAACAAGTAATTATTCATAAACAGCCCACTGCGTGTAACTGCGTGTTTTGTTTTTTTTTTTATTTTGATATATCCAGTGTCACACTCACAATAAAATATGACAAGCCGTTTAGGCTCTAGGGCGTGCCAAAGAAATATACACACATACACTCGAAAAAAAACTCTCCTTATTTCGCAGTCGGGTAAAAAGTAGCTTTTGTGTTAATATAAACCCATATTAAACTTTAATTAAAATTAGTCTAGCCGTTTAAAGGTGAACAAATAACAAAGATACAAACACACAGGCAAACTTTCGCTTTTATAACATTAATGTGTCTATTCTGACTGATTATAAAGTTTCCATTCACGGCTTAAAATAAAAATAAAACATAATAATTGATTTGTTAGACACTCAAAAGCTTTGAAAATTTATGACGTCTGAGAATCGGGGAATCATTTAGCTTAAAAATATTATCAAACTAATTACAGTAGGTAAAACTAATTACATAGAGCTGGGTGTTGAAATGTACTAAGTTTATTTTCCAAGAAACCGATTAAAAAGGTTATACATATATATTATGATCAGTATTTTGAGGATATACACAATCGACAACTAATCTGGTAAATTATTTTTATATATTAGTAACTTAACTAACTGACCCTTGCAACCTCGTTTACGTCTACTATTGCCCGTAGCGTAATATTTTTCCCCCGTTTTTTAAACATTCTTCATTGGGGCTCCGCTCCTATTGGTCTTAGCGTGATATAAAGCATAGGCTCTATATCACGCTAAGACTTCCTCGATAAATAGACTATTCAACTCTAATTTTTTTTTAAATCGGACCAACGGTTCCTGATATTAGCTCGTTCAAACAAACTATTTAACTCTTCAGCTTTATCTATTATATTAGTATAGATTTGAAAGACGTAAGCGAAGTTGTGCTTAATTAATTATTAAACCAATTTTAATTTATGAAATGTCAATAGATTGGTTATAAAACTATGAGAAGTCTGAGAAACTGCTATATGTGCCTTCATAAATGGATATAACATGGGAACAGTATTGGCTCGGCATTCTATTGGTGGATCTGTTAGTTGGGATCACGTTTTCATTATTCGAGATGTAGCTCACAAACACACACATATCACACATGGATACATATATACACCACACACTCACACACACACAAACACACACACACACAAACACACACACACACACACACACAAATACACTTAAACATTTTGAATCACTAACTATTTCGTTTTAGCAAGAAATCACCAACACATCAAACTATGTAAACTTACATTACTTGCTCTTAACTACTTAACTATGATTTAACCAGGGTTGATGGAAAATATTTACCTTATCAGCAATAAAGAATTTGAGAAGAGAATAAGATTTTTACCAAGATTTCTACTATGTCACCGTAAACACTATTTACTGCCGTTTACAATAACCTATTTTCAGTTTTAACCAGACACAGAATATTGAAAACGGTTTGAATTTACCATAACAAGGAAAAAATTTATTCTATCAATGAAAGTATTGATCAATCACATTGAAAAAGATTGCTAACAATATATAGACTATCTCCAATGCCTAGAGATAGGTTATTGGAAACGACTGAATAATATGTTTTTTGTGTATTTTGGTTTGATTCCAATGCGAAACCCACCAATTATTTCTAGGGGATTTCAAATGTTTACTTATAGCATCGAAATATTTGTAGGTATTTTTTTACACCTAAAATTTATAATGCATCAAAATATAGAGAAATATTACGCAGATATAACTCATGCTATTTAAACAAAGCAATTGTCTTCCTACCTTAGGTCATTAATCTACCCAACGTATTTATAAAAAATAAATCTCAACTCTGGGTAAATGTACCTAACAGTTATTTTTTTCTTTAATTTACAAACTAACAAAGGATAAACTAATTTAACTGTGCAAAACATAAAAAAGTATTTGGCTCGCAAACTATTTAAAGCACCTATGGATTTATTCTTTTTACAGAATTTATAAAATTATTTCAGTATCATACACGTATTTCGAAACGTATTAAGTTGTATAATTCATAACTCCTACCGGACTAAGTAAATAGTCGATATATCTACTCCTTAACTACAAAATCAAATCTATATATTCGCATACAGTATAATTAAATTTAGTTGATTAACAAAATGTTTAATTAAATTCACGTAATGCATTCGACATACGAAAAAAAATAGATTTAATTACTCTTTCCGCTCCTAGTTTTAACATGAAGTGTAAAATCAAATTGCACTTACAGCATTCTGTTTGCAGCAATAATTGTTGGAACACAGTCACAGTTATCATAAACCGGAACATTATCTGTTTTCATCACTATCAAACAAATAAAACTTCACAGGCTACTCGTGGTTAATAACCAAACCAAAGACAAGACGAACAATAACTAAACTTGTTGATTTAATTTGAAATCATCTGCGATTGTTATATGTACATTCAAACACAAAATTGGTTCTCCCTTGATAAAGCTAAGTCACAAAGTGCCAGCACATTTCGTGCAACGAGTATACAAATACCGACTACACACACGTGTTGTTTTCCTTGTCTTGTTTTTATCTCATTTCAATGTAATAATTTATTAAAAGAGGCATATTGAATAAGCGATACAGTTCTAATAAAAGAGATGGTGAGTGACGTAGCAGGTCATCGTTAGATAGATAATAAAATTGGTCATTACTATATTTACTTCATTAGATTAGCTGGAAAACACGATTGTATAAACATTTTGTTCACTCGAAACCTGTTTGAAAGGCAGTTCTTTAAGTACATTGTGATGTGTATCGGTTACCAGCTTCTCATTCAACGTATCTTACTCATTTTTCGTGTTCAAAGTCATTAAACTCTCTAGTCTTATATAAAGGTTAAGATTTAATATCAATCGTTTGAATGTACATCTTCTTGTTTACAGATTTTCATTAAATTTAATTTAAGAGTACAGTTTTAAATGTTTAAAGAGGCAGAATATCAAGATATATATGTACTTGCTTGCAAGTACTGGATTCCTGTAGCATATTTTTATAATCTCAGTGAAATAAAACTATATTTAGCAATTTATTTTAACACACATTCTATAAGTTAAGCTGTCTATTAAATAATATAAAACTGTTACGATAATCCATAACTCAATCGAGAGTTACAAATCGGTTTTCAATTTTTACCAGCTGTTTGTTGGAGCTCAATATTTACCGTAAAATGTGCAGTCAAAATGATGTGAACTATTTTTAAAATTAGCCGTAATATCATTTGTTAGATTTGAAAGTAAAGTAAATTTGTAATCAATTTTCAAGCTAAGAGGGACTCTAACGTAATCGATTGGATTCAGCCAATACGACACGTTAATAAACAACTGTAAGTCATGGATATCGTTTTAAATACTTGCAGGAATAATAAATATTATATAAAGCTAAGAGGTACAATTGGCGGCCTTATCGCCCGAAGGCAATCTCTTACAGGCAACCATTATATAGTTAAAATGTAATGATAATGACTTTCTCTGTATACCTAAATAATTTAGATATACAGAAAAAGTCATTTCTTCAAAAAAATCTAATTTATAAGGTGTCAAACGGAAAAACCAATGTCGATCCAATCTATAACCCTAAATGTATGTACAATGGTTCTCTCTGTATTCATGATTACATTTCTTTTATTAGAATTAAAGGAAAAACGTTTTAAAAGAAACTCGCATGTGCACTTTAAATTCAAATAGCTTCTTACACTCTTGTACCTTCTATCATTTCTTTATACAAAGTGAATACGTACGATTTAACTATTATAATGGTTGCCTGTAAGAGATTGCCTTCGGGCGATAAGGCCGCCAATTGTACCTCTTAGCTTTAAGTTACCTTTCTGGGTTATCTAATTACAACAAAGCTATTATTATTATTAACTACACCAATACTCAAATATTTTAAAAAAATCATAGTGGTTTTATAAACATTAAGTACTATCATAGATCAAAGACTAAATAAATCCATACTAATATATAAAGCTGAAGAGTTTGTTTGTTTGTTTGAACGCGCTAATCACAGGAACCGCTGGTAAGATTTGAAAAATTATTTCAGTGTTGGATAGTCCATTTATCGAGGAAGGCTATGGGCTATATATCATCACGCTAATACAGATAGAAGACGCAAACGAGGTTGCGTGGGTCAGCTAGTCATAAATATTTTTGCAATGCTACCTAGTCCTAAATTACGTATAGTTTGTATTATGGGTACTAGACCACTGATATAAATATACTAGCTGACCCACGCAACCTCGTTTGCGTCTTATATTGCCCGTAGCGTGAAAATTTTCCCCCGTTTTTGAAACATTCTTCATTGGTGCTCCGCTCCTATTAGTAGTAGCGTGATGATATATAGCCTATAGCCTTCCTCGATAAATGGACTATCTGACACTGAAAGATTTTTTCAAATCGGACCAGTGGTTTCTGAGATCAGCGCGTTCAAACAAACAAACAAACAAACTCTTCAGGTTTATTATATTAGTATAGATATGTACTTCTTTTTTTTGTAAATACATATACATTATTCATAAAAACACCCAAACTCCGAAACAAATATTTGCAGCTCATAAAACATTTAAATCGACCCGGAAATCACAGCAGTCATTTTCCTCAATTATTTTGAGATCGGCTCTCTAAGTCTACTTAGATACGACTTAATTTTGATTTCTTTACATGGAGTGACTGCCGCCAGACTTCTGCAAAAATTAAAGTTACATGTAGGCAATGAACAGGACACTGTGATAAAATATCAAGGAGTGACAACTCCTTGATATTTTATCACCATTAATTAACTAACAGCTGAACTACACAGGATTACGCCTTTCTGTCTGGTCTTCAAAAATATAATATTAGATAGATAGACGGAAAATTATTTATTTGCACTGTGGCGACTTCCACATATAACACAACAATAACCTACTACAGCGTCATCTACCGAAGATACACTGAACTACGAAGTAACGCACTACACGAAGTAACTACAAATCTTGAATCGCGCAATAAATAGTTCTCGCGCCGATTAGCATATATACAACATCCCAATATCAACTGTTGGGCAGTGGCCCGCCAGGCATGATCACCTCGCCTGGTCGAAGGATCCTCATTTTGTGTTGGAGTGACATGACACTGGTTCCTCCACAGTGGTGACCCCGACGTGATATAAACACGCAACCTTCTGATCTCCACAGCACCATATTACATAGTTATAAGATAATATATACAATGGTAGATATATAATGTACAAAGAGCGGTCTTATCGCCAAAAGCAATCTCTTCCAGGTAACCTTACCTAATATTATTACGCTGCTTGCTGGCAGTAGGTTTCGTTCATATACCCATAGGTCAAAGATTTCTTTGGTAGATATTTATATAGAAGACGAACATCGTGGAGCAAAAATATAAGAGACTGGTTGGAAGTGGAAAGCACTGATACACTAATACGCATGACTGAAGACAAGGAGACGTACAGACATGTGGTCGCTGACCTCCGTAATGAGAATGGTACTTGAAAAGAAGAAGAAAAGATACCCAGTGTAATAGATTTTAAAAACAAAAGAGAATCAAATCAAATTTTATTAGGAGAATTTCCTATTTATTTTAATTACCTATTGTTTTATGTACATACTTCTTACATATTAGAGCCTACGAAAGTGACTCTGCTCTGTCTGATGGAATGCATGAGCAGAATCCAAGAGTCACCATACTGATTGTGAATGCAGACAATGCAGCATGCTACTCCATTTCGGCCTTTTGAGATGCTCCAAATCATTGTTATGATGCAGAAACATCTGAATAGGACGTCGTAATAATTTATTTTGTATATAGCAAGGATATTACATGTACAAGGATTAGCTAAATCCAAATTTGAGTAACTGAAAGTGCTCACTAATCTCGTCAGCTGCCATAATTAAGTACACCTATCAAATGCTTATTTATAGTCTGAGTAATTAATTAGAAGTAACATGACAAGCGTGGCCTCATATTTCTCCCTTGCGGTATCCTCGATTTTCTTTTTGTGATCACCGACATTTTTACTTATAAATAACTTACTTAATTTATTACTTACTTAATTTTAAAGACTCCAAAAAGAGCGGAGGTTCTCAATTCGGCTGTTTTTTTTAAGTTTGTTACCTCAGAACTTTCGACCGGGTGAACCGATTTTGATGATTCTTTCGTTTCTCGTTTATTTGAAAGCTGGTACTTCTCGTGAGGCCCCATTTCAATTTGAACACTGTTCTTGAAAAGACTTGTGTTTTTGTTGAAATTTTATTGTTTTAGTTTTCAATTTTTAATTTTAATTTATTATTTGCAACAAAAAACAAATAGCAGACACATGTTGTGTAAAACAGATAATTTAATGTATAACCGATTTTTACATTTTTGAGCATGATTGAAAATTTGGTTATTGCTCACGATGAAATCTCGCTGGTTAGTGGTTCAATTAATATGAGATTTTCAATTTATAATGCACACTGTGTCAACGGCCTGTAGTTAAACTTTAAAGAGGCATTTTGTTACAACTACTTTTTTTTCCATAATGTATAATATTAACATCTCTGATAATCGTTAATTTAATACCTAATATAAAAATATATAGGTATAGTGCTAAAATGTTGGTGTAACGGGTTATTTTATGTTTCTACAATACAGATGACATCATCTGATGGAAAGTTTGAAGGTGTTTTCGGTTCAGAATCCCGCAAACGAAAATAGGTTTTTTACATACACATAAAAAACTTCAATAGCCACCCTATTACCTTGCTGAACGCATTTCAAAACATGCGCGGAACTAATATCGTTAATACGCTGCACTGCACTCCTAGCACATTTGAACAAAATACTTTCTTCATAAAACTGACAGTCATGAACGATTGTTCGAACAACAAACTTCAAAAACATATTGAATACTAAACACTAATTATGGTTTCATTGAAATTGCAGCACACACTGGCGTTTGTCACATTGTTACACTATTGCGTTACGGGTAAGTTAATCGATTTATTTTTATTCACAATAATCATAATATAAATCATGACATGGGCCAATTCTTTTAATATATTCCTGCACAATTTTATTTGTTCACGCTGCATATGGATATAAATACAATAATTGCCATGAAGTAAGAAAAGTTTAACTAAAAGAGTGTACAATATATCGTTCAGTCGCATGTAGACCTTAGAAAAAACCGTGGTACTAAATTATTTTTTCTTGCAATGGTACATTACTATAATCCTAATTATGGATATTATAATTGGTTACATTTGATGATGAACTTTATGTCACTAAAGCCAGGTAAGTTAGATCCCAAAGTTATCTGGAATGCACTTTTTATTACGAACCGTACACATTACCATTAAAAACATTTATTTATCAACTATTAAACGACTTCTTCAAGTGTCTAATGAGTAATCCCAGTAATTATAATCTAGCTAACATTCTCATTGAATTGATCATGATCACGATAAGTACATATTTTATTCTTATTATAAAACAAAAGGCAAATATAACCTCCACGATATTCTTTTGTATAAAGAGACAACCTATTTACAGTTCGTCTCAAAGAACATTTACACTCATCAGCCTTATATCATACACAAGTGCGTGTAAATCTCCTTTTTCAGAAGTCTTAGAAGAAAGGTTTTGGTATCCTATACTACGCTCTTCAGATGGGTTAGTCTATACTTGTGTACAAGCCCTATGACTTGTGATATTTTTTCCATAACTTTCATGACACCCAATTCATAAATAGGAGTGGTGATAGTCTGTATTCTTAATCTGTCTTGACACAGATTAACCTTCATAGTGACATCATCTTAACTTAATCATGAATTATTCAGATATTTTCTTAGAAAGGATGTTATTAAAAGATTATAATTAAGTATTAGCGAGCTCTTCCTTTATAATATACTTCTTGCTGGTATATAACCGAAAGGATTATCTTGAAGTATTTATAAAACTTGCGTATCAATAAGAAATATGCCAACCCATACATTTCAAATTTATAATTAGACGGTTCCATTTTGATGTTACGGTAACTTTAATTTCTTACTGGAAGCAGTCGCAGACTGTAGTTCAGTTAAATCTAGATGCAGATCCAATTATCGTACAAAAATCTCCAAGGAACATTTTTTAAAACAATCATTAGGTCACTTACATGTATAGTTTGTGGCTTAATATGTTCTAAAAAACTTTGAAGTTTACTTTATTTTTTGCATTATTTTATCGACGTTGTATAATCTCATGCCATGAGACCATGACACATCAAAATAATGATTGGTCGCGCATACTTTGTTGTATTTGTTTCCATGGCTTTAGCAGTTTGTTTAAAAAATAGAGTATTTTCACGTTGTCTGTTAATTGGTACATTAACATAGCTTATATAATATATATATATATATCACGCTATATCCCTCGAATTTATTATGTATCGATTCATATTTTAAGAATTAATATTGATTTTTGATTTATCAATAATAAATGTATATAAAAAGACAATATTTTTAAAAGTGTAACCCGTCTGCGTAAACATTTTTGATAAAATTAAATATTACAAATCTATTGACATATCTTTCATTAATATTAGTTCAGTAATTCAGACACTGCGATAGAACATTTATAAGTAAGTACATTGACTACCAAAACTTGCTTTCGCTTTGCCGTAGAAAAAAGAAAGAACAAAACAGTTTGACTTCTTCGTTGTTCACATACAGCACCCAAATAGAGTGGAAACGGCTTTTGACGAATATTAACTAATCAGTTACATTCGAATGCCAAGTGATATCTATTACAAGATAAAAAAAAATCGACGGGTTGCACTCCGGGAGTGCCGGCAGAAGTGAAAACTTGAATATTAACATTTTTGATATTTTGGAATGGTTAGAGATAAATTTTGTACGAATTGCTTTCATTATCAGTATAAAAGTACTATTATTTATGTGGTGGAATACAATATCCATTTATTGCGCTATCGTACACAAACATGACAATTTATATTACATACACACACGAACATTCGCGCAAGCGCCCTGCGCCGCCTGTCCTCTCTCCATTCGTCTTACGAATTTTCGATCAGGTCACGTGACCTGACGCGAGTTTATACATTTTTACCCATTCCAAAAAGTACACAGCGCCGCTAAAGAAGTTTTCACTTCAAAATATTACAAAGTTTAGACCAATAATTATGACTATTACATAGTCTATTTTCTTTTCAGAGAACACAGTGGTAGATCCGACAAGAGGTGCCTTAGCAAATCACCCGGCTTGGACTAAGCTAGATAAATTAGACTGTGGAGAAAGCGCAGCCGATCGTATTATTGGCGGTTACAATGCTGCGCTAGGACAGTTCCCGTGGATCGCAAGGCTTGGGTACATGGGTACGAACAACATATCCTCTACTCTTATTATCCTAACTAAACTATCAAAAGCTTTCAACTAAATCAACATCTTTTTATATGTTTTTTGCACATCTCCACATCTTTACCTAATGCAAATTAATCTTTTCCTGGCCATGCTTAAAAAAAACATATAACGTACCTTTTCATTAGTTCGTTTTTCAAATAAGTAAACAAATTTTCAGTGTTATTATTTCTATAAGTTCAGATTTTTATCCAAATTATTGTCTATGAAATTTGTCAGTTAAAGTTTAGGTATTTTAAGAAGAAGTACCGAAAGTTAAAAATGATAAAAAAATAAACAATGATAAATTATATTTATTTTGTAAGTAAATCTTAAGAGATATTTTTACACGTCGGATTTTACAGCTGGAACAGGCCGGCATTTCCTAAGACTCACTCTGGAAAGAAATGCCTAAACACACCGCAGAGGTATCTTTTTAAGTCCGTGAACATTGATTAATTACAAAATAATAAAAGCTATGCTCTAGTTACGCTCTAATGATGGTCGAACTACGACCAACACTAGTCAGTATAAATAGTTATAGAATGTATCTACGATAAATGTGACCTGTAATCTGGGATCATAAAAATCGATGCCAAAGTCATTAGGTTTGATATAATATGGAATCCAAAAATAGCAGTATGGTACCGTTGTATCTAAATTATTGTAATTTATGTCGAAACACTCTCTATAAATTGTGCATTCAAACTCGCTTCGTAAAGGCTCAGACTTGTTACTAGCTCAATACTTAACCTCAAATTCTAAAAGTATGTTATGAACGCCAATGGAAATTCATTAATAAAGATGTAGTAAAAAATTTAGTACATTTAATAAGCGTCCTATTAAAAGGAAAATATGTTGTTAAAAGATTTATGGGTAACACCCTCGCGTATGGTTATCACCAGAGCCTAGAGTTTTATTTTTGTCACTACTAATCACAGCTGATTATTTTCTCACTTAAGAGAGAAGACAGCCACGCTTAGGCATAAATGGGCCAGTTCGACCGGAGTAATACTACGGCCTCACATAAAAACGGTGTGATTGAAGACATAGGAGGCCGAAGCCCTGCCCGCATCCCCCTCCCCGTCCCCCAAAGGCCGGCAACGAACTTATGACGCCTCTGGTGTTGCGGGTGTCCATGGGCGGCGGTAATCGCTTACCATCAGGCGATATATCGGCTCTTTAGTCAACTATACAATAATAAAAAAATGGTATTTCTATGTAGGTAATAAGAAATTGTAAAGTGTATACAATAATATTCAGTACACCATTTATTATAATAAAATTGGTGCAACTTTGAATTCCAGAAGACGAAGAGTTCGACTGGATGTGTGGGGGAGCATTGGTTTCAGATCGACATGTCGTCACAGCTGCACACTGCGTCCAAAAAAATGATTATGGACCCGTATTGTAAGTCATAATTTTAAATTAGAAGATTCCCTTTTTTATTAAAACATATCGATATTAAGCTTTCTAAAAGAGCTATTAAATTTTTCACATACTGCAAAACATAGGATCGTTGGGATCCGGATGGCAAAAACTCGTAGAGTTTTAAATATCTGTTGCGGAAACATTTTATAGACACATTTTCGGATCCACCACAATCTTAGCCACTCCTCTTTAAAATTTTATAGTATGTAGTTATATTTATGTAGGATATATATACATAAATATATCTACATACTATAAAATTTTTATATATACATATATGATTTACATTATACAAATATAAACATGTTATATATGTAGTAGTAGTATTATAGTATATATTAGTAGTGTAGTAGTAACAATATTTTATATTATATTCTGTGTATATAAGTATATATAAAAATATAATTTTAAATTTCCGTGCATCTACCATGTTTGGTTCTGCATCGCCCTATGTTTGCCTGGCTGATAATACCTACGGCATTAAGTCTGCCTTTGCAACATCTGTGCATAAAGTTTAAATAAATTAATAAAACATATTTAATGGCAAAAAGAAATTACAAGTAAATCTCTTCATGAATTTTCTCTATCTTAATTTGCTGCTGTTATGTAAATTTTATGCTTAAATTTGAAAAGCAAAACTACTTTTTTAGTAATCGCTTCTTAGACAAGTCTTTTCCCTCCATATTTACTATTCTTATTGCATTTAATATTATCATTAAATAGGTTTTGATGCCGTTATGTTTTTTTATTTTAAATTATTTTCGTATATCATTATTATAGACAACTCTTTGTATGTACTGAAATGTTACGTTAATATCCTGTGGAAATCAATTCGTTTTAATAAGTTAGTTTACAAATCAATATTTCAACAAAGATTTATGTTACGTGAAAATAACTGGAAAATATACTGTATTAAAATTAATTATTATTCTACATAAAAAAATCGTTTTAGGAATTAAAGTAACATACAACATACATAATACGAGTAATAAAATATTTACGTGTACCTAGTAAGGTTTTCATTTCATTTCTCACGGTAAAAGAATAAAGGGGGGTAAATAAAACAATCATTAAATTTTGTAGGAAATAATTTGTGCTCACTAATTCGTATACAATTTATCGTAAACTTGGCCTCCATGTATCTTTGAACTCCTAAATAATGTAGTAAGTGTTAATAATTTGCAGCCGACAGATGGATAACCACATATTATTTCCTAAAACAATCTTACAAAACATAATTTGACAGAAAACCAATTGGACGTAATATATAAGATACTAGCTGACCGACGCAACCTCGTTTGCGTCTTTTATTGCCCGTAGCAAAAATTTTCTCCCGTATAGGGTTGATTTTTTACACCTTGTGTCCGAAAAACCCCAATATCTTACGGAACCCTATTTATTTCCAAAATAAAATATAGCCTATGTTACTCGTGGATAATGTAATGGTGAAAGAATTTTATAAATCGGTCCAGTAGTTTTAGAGCCTATTCATTACAAACAAACAAACATACAAACAAAGTTTTCCTCTTTATAATATTAGTATAGATAAATTATATGATTTTTATTGTATATAGTTCCTTTCAAGTATTAGTAGACATTTGTACAAATGTAATTTTCTGTGCATAATTCTTAAAGTATTTTAGGCTTTTGTGATATCTTCGATAGTTTAATAACACAAAGAAAAAATAGCTGCTTTGCAATATTAACTGTCATAGACAAACTTTCGTTTAAAATTTTTCAGAACAAAGATTCGTGTCGGCGAACATGACATTCGAAAAGACCCTGATTGTGAGCTGTCTGTATGTGCACCACCAGTTCAAGACATTGCCGTCAAGAAAATTGTGCCTCATCCCGATTTCAACAAGCCTGCCTTCCACAACGATTTAGCAATGATTGAACTAGAGAAACCGGTTACTCTTAATAGTAAGATTGTAAATGAAGACTCTTATCTACATAGATCAAACATTATACTCGTATCTACAAAAATTGTAACCGTTTTGATCACACTCGTTAAGCTACAATTGCTTATGCTTTTTTGTCATGTTTCAGGGCGCTTATGTCTCAAACGCCCCAATATACTCATCGCTCATCAAGTTTCACTGTCATTTCAGTAGTACCTATAGCTTCCTCGTCAACTAACCCTACGGTCCACCGTACGTGATGACAGCGGTTACCGTGGCCTGTAACCGTTTAAAAATATCTGCACATACTTTATATTCGTAAAACCTCAGTAGGGGAAAGCCCTGAAACAAGTTTGCCTACTTAGGCCGGACCGGACCAATTCTGAGCTTACGCAGATGGTACTAAACATCTACACAGTTATGTTTGCAAACTCTTACTAGTGAATAATAAATTATTGTATTTTGTACAAATGTTGTGAAAATAGAAATTGTATGATGTAGTCATGTATGAGTGTTGTCGTGACAAGATTTCAAACGGTTGAATTAGGTCAAAGAGCGTCACAAAAATAGATATAAATTTTCAGATTATGTGGCTCCGGTTTGTTTACCACGAACAAAAGAGCAGTTACAAACCTTTAACATTGGAGAGATGCTTACTGTAGCTGGCTGGGGGAAGATGAATATGACCACAGAAGACAGAGCCGACGTACTACAAGTGGTAGCGGTAACTATCGACACGATACTTTATCAATTTATACTTTAGGACGAAATAAGGCTTGCATATTCTGAAGCTCAATATATAGTGTAGGCAGTAGAGTTTTGCTAATATACGTTATATATATAGTTATATTTCACGCCATTAACAACTAAACGCCTTTTAATGGTGTCAAGTGATATAGTTAAACCCTTTTTCTTCAACTGTCAAAGTGATAATAAAGGATTCTTGGCAAACTAATGCACAATCCGTTTATCCTATGCGACTGACATCTTTTTTTATTTATCTATTTTGATCATCGACGTTTTCTATTTGTGAATATCTCTTCACCCAATTGCTCACAAAGGTCTGATCGCGGGATATTTTGGGTCCTTTCGGATGAGTACAGAGAAACACAGCTTCAAAGCAAGAATGGTACGCGGAACTAATTAAAAAAATATATAAAAAAAGAACTGCAGGGAAATCTTATGTTTTTTACAATGCATTATTGGCAAAGGATTGTTCTATTCAACCGAACATTTATTTTTATAAATAGCATTACAAAATTTAAAAAAATGGCGGTCACGTTCTTGTCAAACACACTGTACATAGCTTTTCAATCGATCAGTATTAAATAATTGCTTAAATAGACGTGGTCACGTGCCCAATCATCACGTGAATATTTTTGTCAATCGGTTCTAAATAGATATTCTGCCAGGGTCATTAATAAAAGGAAGATGAGGGAAATAAAGTCAAATGTGGCTTTCAATCTTTTACATAATAATATTCATTCTAAACTCATAAAATTGGTTCCTCATTTTAAATCAAAATTTTAAAGTATAATGAACTAAACGAAACTTTTTTTTTAACTTAGGTTCCAGTCGTGGAGCCTTCTAAATGTGCTTCTTTCGGGAAGGGATTCAAACTGGCATCGTCAGAAATATGCGCGGGCGCAGAACACAACAAGGATGCTTGTGGCGGTGACTCTGGAGGTCCTATGATGAAGGTCTGATTTTATCAATGTTTTTATTAAACCTGGTTTTCATATGTTAGTAAGAATGCAATCGGGAGGACATAGATTAGTTAAGGTCCTATGTCTCCTAGATCGGGCTTGGGGTCTTGAGCGTCTCGCTTGATTTCGCTCGAGGTCTTGCTAATGGTCTTCGCTTCATTAATGATACTTAGTCCTCCTTCAGGTTTGTTTTGGACGGCCACGCTAGTTTTCCTTGGGGATTATAGTCTAGGGTTTGCCTCGAGATATGGTTGAAATCTCTTCGGAGGGTATGGCTTATCCAGCTCCATTTGCGCCATCTGTTGGTTGATTGGGACTTCAGCCAGTTTTTTTTTTTTTTTATATATACCGATTATATGGCAAAGGCATCAGATCACGAAGACCTGAAGTTGATGCGACCTTTGTGACTTTCCACGTTTCGCACCCGTCATTGGACACAGAATACTGTCATTGGACCGGAATATTTTGAGCTTGACCGTTGAAACGGGTCGCAGCTGCGCAAAGGTTGCTCGTACTCTGGTACAACGAAATCAAATGACGCTGAGCGTCGATTGGTCTCTACATCGGCGCTGACCCTTAATCATTCAAACTGCAACAACATAATTTGGTAATGTTTAAACATATGCTATTTATAAACTTACAGATATATGACACGCCCGACGGTCCTAAACACTATCTAGTTGGAGTAGTGTCCTTTGGGCCAACAATTTGCGGTATCAAGAAACCTGGCGTGTACGTCTCAGTAGCCAACTTCATCAAATGGATCCTTGATCATTTAGTCTAAATATTTTATAGCTAGTTTTGTAATTAAATATTATAATAAAATTCATAACAAGAAAGTATTTTAAAGTACCTACTCATAATCCTTTATATTTCTTTAGACACTGTAATTAATTTTCGGGAGAGCGAAACTTGTACACAACAGCAACTTAAGTGTACAGGTTCTTGAGAAGTTCATGAGTAGTGAGGAAAAGATATGTTCTGGAGGCTATAGCTACAGGACAGCGACTGCACAAAAACAGGAGAGCATAACAGGGTGCAATCGAGAGAGGACAGTTCCCTGAGGCCCGGTAAAACAGCCGTCAAACGAGACAAGTGAGTACGAGCAACAACGCCGCAGGGAAAAAATCACACTTAACAACATTAAAATCTATTTTTGTATTTTCATCTTTTTTTTGTGTTAACTTGAAATTGGAGTTAATTTGAAAACATCAAAATTGAAGGTGGCTAAAATTGGCTCATAAATAAGCTTGAGTAGTTTAAGGTGTATCGAGATAGTCATTGGCTTATTGGATAAGTGTACCAAGGCCGATAAAATTCAAGAAATCAGAAGTCAATTTACAAGTGATTCAAATATTTTATTGAGTTTTATTACATAAGGTATTAAGTATAGACCTTTTCGTTTTAAACCATTCAGTGCATCGTGAGAATAATAAAGTAGTATTATTATATTTTACTTCGATCCATACTAACTGATACAAGTTCTGAATCTGAATATTTATCGTCAATATCAATCCTATTGAGAAATTCTGCAACATCACAATTATACGTTTCAGCTGTATCATTAATAGAGACTTTACGAGATCGATTTGGACTATTATAATGATATGATTTATTTTTGGAACTGCTTCGTTTCTTCGTAGTCTTTCTAGGAGAGATTTGTAGCGTGTCAAGTGTTAGAGAATGCGAGTGCGGTGCGTAATATCTTTCAAAGAGCATGGGCTGTTGTTGAACTCTTCCATACATTAACTCCATCTCGTGAAGAAATTCTTCTCGTCTCATTCTTTCCTCATCGCGCCGAGTCTGCAGCCTCATTGCAATATCTTCTTCGTGACTATAAAGACAAGACAAGATCTATAAAATCATAGGTAGGTAAATACTGGCCGTCAACATTATTTCCACGGGGGAAAATCCATACAATGTCTAAAATACATAAGAACTATTAGTTCTAAACGTCTGACGTGGCTCACATATTTTTTTTTGTAAATCAAATTTCGAACGTGGTTAGGACATTCTACGTTACAAAAATAGGTATTTAGGGAAAATCAAAATTATCGATTTGTTACCTGCTATTTCACATGTTTATTCGCGCCAATTAATAACAGGCTCACTGGTTTTACCCAGTTTCATATTTGTAAGATGATTGGTTTTGAGTCAGCACATTAATAAATAAATTTCTTATCAGCGAGGAATACTTTCGAAAATTTCTTGTTGGTAGACCGGTACTTTTTCTTTATTTTGTACACTCGTGAATTTCTCGTTTATCTTGTTTTAAAAAGTAGAAACTTGTAATCGCAAAGTAAATACAATCCAGCCAATATAAATAAATAAATAAATATTCCGGACATCTAACACACAACAAGTGTTTGAATAATTTGTCTTATGACATTTCTGTTTAAATAATACTAGCTGACCCACACAACCTCGTTTGCGTCTTCTATTGAGTGAAAATTTTCCCCCGTTTTTGAAACATTCTTCGTTGGTGATCTGCTCCTATTAGTATTAGCATGATTATATATAGCCTTAGCCTTAGATAAATGGACTATCCAACACTGAAATAATTTTTCAAATCGAACCCGCGGTTCCTGAGATAAGCGCGTTCAAACAAACAAACAAACAAACACAAACTCTAAAGCTTTATAATATTAGTATAGATTTGCACACCGCATGATGTGGTAGGACATAGTGTACCTCTAAATTAAGCATAAGATCTGTAACTAACCATGTTTCCGTAAATAAATGATTGATTGATTAATTGCTAGTGTAGAAATATAAACAACTAGCTGACCCACGCAACCTCGTTTGCGTCTCATATTGCCCGTAGCATGAAAATTTTCCCCCGTTTTTTAAACATTCTTCGTTGGTGATCCGCTCCTATTAGTATTAGCGTAATTGTATATAGCCTATAGCCTTCCTCGATAAATGGACTATCCAACACTGAAATAAATTTTCAAATCGGATCAGTGGTTCCTGAGATTAGCGCGTTCAAACAAACAAACTCTTCAGCTTTATGATTAGTATAGATTTAAACTTACTTGTTTTTTACAAGATGCCAAGCAGGGTTAGAACGGAGCTGACGACTGCGTTGACGAATTTCATTTCGGCGACGTAATTCGTCCAAGTGTCTAGCAGACTCTATTTCGAATCTCCTTCTAACCGCTTCTGCTCTTAACAGGGCTGCAAGATTTGACCTTCCTGAAGCTGAAGCGCGTAGATCCAACGCTGAATACGCTCGAGGTCCTGGTCCATCTCCAAAAGGGCCGCTACCACCACTTACAGTGCTCTTATTTTCCTGATAAATCTTCATTGCGACATCATGCATCTGTAATAAAATAATGATATATGTATAAATAATTTTAGAGAGATTATATAACGGTCAAAACTCACCACTCGACACTAATTGCG
Organism: Spilarctia lutea; assembly: GCA_916048165.1. Taxonomy (NCBI): domain Eukaryota; kingdom Metazoa; phylum Arthropoda; class Insecta; order Lepidoptera; family Erebidae; genus Spilarctia; species Spilarctia lutea. Next base: position 9,476,323 of record OU696488.1, read on the forward strand.
TAGTGGTTTAGCGGTCACCATGTCGATTTCTACTACGCGAGTGTTATGGGTTAAAATTGCGTTCATTTCTTGAATGTTCGTTAAGTAACCCCGTGACTCGGGCATACTACGAGTGCAGGAGTTTGTTCAAAAAAATTACGTAGGTACTCTCACGAAGTTACTTGAATATGTAACATTTTGTAATATACCTTAAGAAAGTTGTGTGGGAGTAAATGAAGAGAATTATTATTATTTATTTATTTACACTTTATGCACTTTGTACATCGGCGGACTTAATGCCCATGGCATTCTCTTCCAGTCAACCTTAGGGTGGTGTAGAAATCTTGTAGGAAGGTGCACAGGGTTACATAATAAGTGAGAAATATATATGCCATACATAGACTTAAACATACATAAACATATATACACATATACAATTAATACGACATAAATACAAATATATTTACATAAAGATACATATATATACACATACACACACACACAATTACACACATATTACATATCTAGCTACCATGTCACGAAAAGTTGCTTGTAACTAAGAACCGTAGGTACCTTCTTAGCAGCTCTATCTGCTGTGTTAAAGCGAAATGGCTGAGGGCAAGTTGTAATAAAATTTTCCTTAGGATGTTTATCACGTTTCTTCCGCTCTTTAATGGGACTGGAGCATCTTTGTCTTTCTGACGAAGATGTAGATGGTATTCCTGGGGAGGGATCTATGGGTAGATCACTATGTGCCGCTGGTGTTGACAGACGGCTTCGATCTCGAGCTGCCATGGAACCGGGATAGCTAGCGTGACGTAACATTTCCTCGGCCCTTATACGTTTATTCATCGACCTGTAAAATATGTGATGATAAGATGGTTCATTCACGACGTACCAACGATTGATCATAGTTTCGTTAAAGTAGTTGTTAATAAATTCGTCATTATAACTTTTAGCAAACAATATTTTTGAAAATACGTCATTTTTGTGAGAATTAGTTATTTATTACGTTTTTGTGCGTCAACAGAAAAAAGATATACTGTTTCTGAAGGGCTATTTGAATTGATTAACAAAATAAATTCAAATAGCCTCGCATTAATGTAGGAAATGAGGTAAAAGATTGGCAGAATTATGTTTTTGCAAAATACTTAAATGAATTTTATTAAATAGTTATTTACCTAAAAAAGTGGTCTTCTTTCATTTTATCATAAAAATAGTTGGAAAACAAATTTTTGGGTACAGGTCTCGCCCTAAAACGTTTCTTCTTTTTAGTTTTAGGAAGTACATGTACAGCTCGATCACATACACCACCTAGACCTTTCTCTTCTCGTTTCGTGAAACTGAACGGTTTCATTTGGGCTCTTAATTCAGCTTCACTATTTATCTTGGTAATTGCACGTCTGAAACCCATAAACAAGAATAATAAGTATGGTAATATATGTGTATGGTATTGCTACAAACTACATTCCTCCCACAGTCTAGAAGATTAACTGAACAATATTATGATCTTATCCCAGTAGTTCGCTACGCAAAGAATAATAAGTACCTAATTATATATATATATTTAAGCTGTTATATTCGATTATTGCAAGATATGGCGGATAGGTGAACGTAGGTCTTAACCTACTTACTAATGTGCGTATAACATTACGTATGTATGTTTGGATGTAGATTTGACAGTATCATGTATCTGAAAAACTTAGAATATTTAGAAACAGTTTTCAACACCATAAATATTCGAAATGTACTTCATAAAATAAAAAAGTTGAGTAAAAGTAGGTAGTTATATAGTCATTAGTGTCATAAAATGCTTCATATTAAATACACCGTTGATCAAATCAACAACCATTCGGATATTTTCAAGAGAATAGTCTTTACAATAAATCGATTTTAGTTTTCATAAACAAAGGAGTGCATTAATATAAAAAATATATGAAACAAAATAAGTTTTTCACCATGAAAGTCAAACTTTGAGAACAATCAGCTTGTTAGGTAACTGAGAGGTAAATCCCACGATGCAAAAGTTAAATTAAAAAAAAGTTTAATAAAAAAAAAAAAACTAGTAAGAAGCATACAATTAGTATTTTCGTGTGCAGTTTAAACCTCATAGCTTGATCCTGAAGAATTTTGTCGTAAAGAGGAATGCGAGATTCAATAGGTACTGGCTTCGCTCTAAACATTTCCCTGCCACGTTTCTGATGCAGCATGTCTTCTGAAAATGATTTACGAAGACACTGAAGTTCATTGACTATACGTTCTTGTTCGTCTCTGTTGATAAAAATAGAAATTTTAATAGTATTTAATCTAGTAATGTATCGAAACTATAAAATTTGAAGGCAAACCTACGTTTTATATATTTAAAATGATTATATACCTTTCTGTCATTTTAAAAGGTTTAGGGATGGTAATACTTTTTCTACGTTGCGTCGGAGATTCTGCACGTTTCATTCTTAATGGACTCGATGGCATGCTATGTGTTACAAACTCATCTCTATTATCAAAACCAATTTTATTTGCGGCACTATCATATTTCACTCCTTCGAAAAAAGCATTAAACTTTTGATCAACTTCATTTTTAGACTCAACCTTAGCATCATTCCATGAAATCGAACAAGCTGAATGATTCCTCTTTGGACGCTCCGTTCTACTTTTTTCCAAATTACTTTTGATAGGAGCTATTTTTAAATCACAATCATCATTAGTTACTTCTACCCCTTCAATTCCTGTGTCTGTTTTTCGTACAGATCGTTTGAAGCATGTTCCTGAAATAGATTTCTTCAAAGGTTTATAGTTACTTGAACAATTTGGTGAATCATTTTTCGTATTACAATTATCCTTATCGCCTATGGATGACTTTCGTCTTGTTTTTTTAGTTTTACTCAAAACACTCGGTAATCTCCTTAAATCATTTGGCTTATTAATTACAGTATTGGAAACTTTATCACTTGGACCATTACTACCACCTATGTCATCCACGAATTCAATTGCCAATCCTAACATAAGTTTCTTTTTTTCTCTCAAAGATTTTAGCGTGGAATAAAATTCGTCAGGTGGTAAATGGTTGATTTCATTATAGTCTGGAATGCTTTTGTAAAATTCATTTAATTTGGTTGCATCCATTTTTGCTGCCGTCACTGAGCTAGTAGATGACGAATCAATCGAACACTGTTGTGCAAAGAACTTCTCGTTTCGTTCGTAGGCAGATTTAGGCATTTTACTAATAGGATCAACAGGAACTCTTAAACATAAATTCTTGAAAGCACTAGTCAAATGTGTCATTACAAATTAGAATAACTACATGTTAACTTGTACATTTCTATATTCGTAGAGTCTACAGTAGTACAGTAGATTTTTGTTGTCATTTGCGTTTCCATGGAATCGACGTTTGTTTGGGCATATTGAAAGATGAAAAACCTACTGCATTTGCGGTTACACGATGAATAAATTTAAAATTTAAACAGAAATCTAAATTTTAGATTCACAAGTGTCAAATTAATAATTTTATGTGATTTTAAAATGTGAAGATTTGAAAAAAGGTAATTAGTTGTTGAAATAAGTCTTTGTTAAAGATTACTTAGATTCATGAACAACTAAATGGTTTACATCTTAGATGCGCGAGTCAGATTCGTAACTACCCATTTTCATATTTTTTGAAATTTTAATCACACTGAAAATTAACCCATCAACACAATACCTAGTAGTAGATTGTAGAGGCGATTAGTAGAAGGATAAAATATTGCTCTGTATCTGTTTAGGTATATTAGAAAATTATTTTCTGAAATACTTACTGGCATGGGCGTACCCAGGTTCTGGGCCAGGGGGGGGCAAATCGGGATTTTTTAAAAGCACCTCGTCAAATAAATGGATATGAAAAAGGCATTTTTTTAAATAAATTATTTCATTATAGAATAGCTATTTTAAAAACCCTTTCGCAGTCCACTACTAGACATAGGCTTCTCCAATTATTTGCACGGCACTTGTTTCGATCACATTTTAAAATAAATTTTCAAAAGTTTTCGGCAAAACAGTTTAAGATGAAACATAAACGTTATCGTTAACAAATTGTTCTATGTACACTGAGCAAAAAAGTCCATTTATTCTATATTTGCCTGGTCTGGTGTCAGTATAACAACATTCACAACGGTACTTGTGAGCTACAAAAATCCGAAGCGAGTCTCAGACTTGCTTCTTGAAGTCCACAATTGCCTACAGGACTGGAGGCTAAAAGCAAGTGCCGCTAAATCAGCCCAAATAACATTCACTCTTCGTCAGGGTAACTGTCCGCAATCAGGCCGAGGTGGCAGCATAAGCGCTTATTTTTGGGCAAAAAAGGAACACCGGGATTTCTGCACAGGAGGGAGCCATCTACAAACCGTAAGTTGGAGGGTTTTCCTTTTAAGGGTGCATCTGGTTCTCCGACTTCTAGTAACCGAGACGGCGCGCGGTTTAGGACCAGTCAGTGGTATCCGGGCGTATTTCCGTAAAGAAAAAAGGGTAATTCGTAAGTAAAAGTCGGAGAAAATATCTTACCGCAACGTGTGTGCACCTTTTTGTTTTTTTTTTGTGCGGAAATTCCCTCGAATATCACCTTCTGGTAGTTATGTTGGACTAGAACCGACTGAAAACCGCACACCGTTTTAGATATTAGAAGCCGGGGAATCAGGTGCACCCTCGGAAGGAAATCCCTGGAACCCCGACGTACCTCGGGCCACCTATGGTTTGTAGATGGCCCCCTGCTGTGTAGGAATCCTGTTGCTCCTTTTCTATTTTAAAAAGGGGCGCGAGCACTTTGTGGAGCTTGCGCCACCCAAGCTACCCCGGCTTGCTTCTGCTAGGGAGATCCTCACCCTCGCTTCCCTGAGTGCTGGAAATGCGGGAAGCTGGTCCTACTGCAGAAGCCGGGACGGCCAGCCGATTCGGTAGCGGCCTATAGGCCCATCGTGTTACTGGACGAGGCGGGCAAATTGTTCGAGAGGATTCTCTCTGCCCGCATCGTCCAGCATCTCAGCGAGGTGGGGTCCGACCTGTCGGACGCCCAATTCGGGTTCCGAGAGGGGCGTTCGACGGTCGATGCCGTGGTGCGCCTTAGGGCCGTGACCGAAGAGGCGGTTGGCTGTGGCGGCGTGGTGTTGGCGGTGTCCTTGGACATCGCCAACGCCTTTAATAGTCTGCCATTCAGCTGCATCAGGGAAGCACTCCACTACCACGGGGTGCCAGAGTACCTGAGGCGGCTGGTGGCAGACTATTTGGAGGAGCGTACCGTCGTGTACGAGGACCGAGATGGCGTCTTGAGACGGCGACCCATGTCGTGCGGCGTTTCACAGGGGTCTGTCCTCGGACCACTCCTGTGGAACGTGGGGTACGACTGGGTCCTTCGTAGTCGTCTGCCCCCCGGGATAGGCGTGAAAAAAAAAAAAAAAAAAAAAAGGGAGATCCTCACCCTGTCGGGTGACAGGTTTATCGTTATCGTATCGTTTGGCGATCTCCGGCGCCCGAGTCGTCTGCAGTACCTGGCCCGATCCCGGGCCTGGCGGCCAGGAAGTGTTCTAAACCTCGCAACGTCCCGCTCCGTCATCTCCTTCGCAAGCATAACTGGCTCGCAGAAAAAACGGCAGTTTTACGCGCTCTCGCTCGTCGTTCCTCCACAAGGACCTGGTGGAATTGAAATTTCTAGTCTTCGATTTCTTGAGTCTTAGGACTCCTACCTGAAGGTCAACACTTGTTGAGGACGTCGCAATAGCCCGATATTGTTGGCCTTCAGGAGCTACGCCCATACTGGGGACCGCACAACTCCCGCGTGTAGTCTCCTGCAGGAGTCATCATATTTGGCAGCAACCGAGCCAAGCATGCGCTGCGCCAGCTTGGGAATCAGACTTCGGAAATGGTGTCCCATCGGTCTTCGGGTGCGAGCCCAATGTGGGCTTACATATAGACCGGTGGAAAAACCATAACAAAGCAAAATGAGATGATATATCTATGCGGCACAAAAACCTGTAGGTACTGGATGCTAGGGCCAAACTACAAATTAATAATAATAATAATAATAATAATAATAATATTTATTAACGTAAAATTAGGTACAGATTTTTTTGATACAAACAACATTTTCTATATAATATGTACACTGTAATAGTCAGGCTCTGGCATCCACAGTAAGATTAAACTTGTGTTCTGGATACCAGTCCCTCTCTCAACTAAAGAAAATGTACACTTAAAGTGCGCTTATTTTTTAAACTACACATTTATCGTCTTTTAACGTGCGAGTGTACATGCATGTGCGTGCATTGGAATTTATTTGCGTGCGTGCATAAGTTTGGGTGTATGTGTATGTATGTATGTTTGTGTGTGAGTGTATGTGTGTGTGTGTGTGTGTGTGTGTGTGTGTGTGTGTGTGTGTGTGTGTGTGTGTGTGTGTGTGAGAGTGAAAATTATAGGATTGTAAGTTTAAGCAGCATTTCCGTTTCCTCATAGTCCCGCTCGAGTAACCAGTTAGTTACCCTGATTCTAATTTGATATCTCGAGAGACCATAAATATCACAGTGCCTGTTGAGGGTGTTGTAAAGATGTCCCGACATAACAATAAAATGGCGCCCAGCAAGTGCGGTTCTAAACGTGACACTCGGGCAAACCCTACACAATCTGCGTGTGTTCTGGTTTTCCGGATTATATTGTAGGGTTCTGTGTTTTCGTAATACTGTTTGGAGCACAAAGATTTTACGAACGGTGAGAAGTCTACATTCGTTGTATAGCAGAGTGGTAGGGTATCTAAAAGGTTTACAAGTCATGACTTTCAGAACCGCTCTTTGCGCCCTTTCAAGTGGCAGTAAAATCGTTTTAGCAGCACCTCCCCAAACAGATATACAGTATGCCACAATAGTCTGGCAGAGTGAGCAGTAAACCAATTTAAGAACGTCAAGTTCAGCCGAGTGCCGAAGTTTTTTGAACACACATATGAGTTTGCGAACACGGGACGTCAAGCTGTTTATGTGTCCATGCCAACTTAAATGGTTGTCAATCATAACGCCGAGGTATACAATGCAATCAGTCCTAACCAGAGCTAGACAGTGACAGGACTCACGGATAGTAGACAGACAGCTGTGAGCTCTTAACATAAATGCTTTCGAGTCAGGTTGCGTAGTAGAGGTGGGTGTAAAGGTCAGGTACTTGGTCTTGTTTATGTTAAGAGTTAGGTGATTGCTCGAGAGCCACACCATAACATTCCCCAATGCAGACTCAGCTGAAACGAACGTCTCACACCAACTAGAGCCGTGAATAAGAAGGGCTGTATCATCGGCATATGTATAGATTGAGCAATTTGAGATGCGTAGGTTGCAGAGAGAGTTAATATACATTAAAAATAAAGTTGGGCCGAGAATTGAGCCCTGAGGAACGCCGTAGCTGAGGGAAACAAACTCACTGGTCACCGAACCAATCCTAACACACTGAGTCCTATCACTAAGATAACTCTCAAACATTTTCAGAGAATGTCCCCGAACACCCATCTCTCAAAAATTGTAGGGAAAACACCTGTCTCGATTGCGATGTTACAGATATGGGTTATGGGAGGAACTAAAGCTCGAGAGCATCTCTGTATTAACCGCGAAGAAATACCATCAAAACCCACTGCTGAGTCTTTACGCAGACCACGTATAATGCTTTCCACCTCAGATTCGTCCGTAGGCAATAGGACAAGTGAGTCAATTGGGCAAGTGACTCGAGTAGATGCATTTGAGGTTAGGGGAAAGTCAGCATGCCTTTCGGCTAGATCACGGCCGATACTTGCAAAGAAAGCATTTATGTAGTTTACTGAAACTTCCGGATCTGATTTGCCCCCGAGAAGCTCAATGGCAGGGCTGGCTTTAATTTCGGTACCAATGACACCTTTAACTACATTCCAGGTGGCCTTAATGTTAGACTTAGCCTTGGTAAATTCATTCCTTTCATAGGCGTGTTTAAGATTTTTCAGCAACTTATTACAAAAGTTACGATATCTAATATACGTTACCTTTGAGTTATAATTTCAGTGTCTTTCCTTAGCAAACGAGCCATGTTATCCCTGTTGCGAATGCAACGAAGTAATCCCGGTGTAATCCAGGGTTTCAAAATTCTAATTTTAGAAGGGATATGTACTACCACGGTATGGCGTTTGATAATAGTCCCAACAATAGCAACCAGACGCTCTGCAGCAAGATTGGCATCCCTAACGTTTATAACGGATCCAAAATCTGACTCATTTATAGACAATAATACCTGATCATAGTCAATTTTATCCCGCGTTGTTTTCGCTTTACTAGGAGTTTGTACAGATTTTATGTTAAAAAGAATAGGAGCATGATCAGTAATAAAGGTGTCAAGTATCAATGTCGTACAGCTTTTGTCTGACTTCAGTAATACATGATCAAGGCAGTTTTTGTCTCGCGTAGGCAGAGTGTGTGTTGGGAGTAATCCGTGCGATGCGGTAAGGTTTAAATATTCGTGAGCATTTTGAGTCAAATTAGTTGGTGCAATATTAATGTTTAAATCACCCACCACCACCACGCTCCCAAGATCCGAAACAGATGCCAGGACATTATTGAGGCTACAGAGAAAGGGATCGAGTAGCCTACTGGATGGCGATCTATACAGTGAGATAATGGCCAGATTGCTGTGAGGCAGCCTTGTAACCAGACAGTTTGAGTCATTTGTGTGTGGTTCCTCTACACTATGTTCCAAGTGTGATTTTATATATATCACAACGCCATCATTTTGACTCCTATTATACTGTGTACAATGTGTAATGTAGCCTTCTAGCGGTGGAATATTCAAACACTTACTAACCCAACACTCAGACAATACTATCACATCCGGTGCAATGTTTATAGTACACAATAGTGCGTGTAGATTATCAAAGTTCTTACATATGCTACGCACATTCATTTGCAAAATACTGAAAGAATCTTTACTATTTCCAATATAAAAAGAAGATTGTTCCGCCCTACAAATAAAGGAATCAGCACAGCCATAGGAGTCCAGTTCAGCGCTTACATTATCAACCAAATTCAAGTCGAACGTGATGTAAATAGTTTGAACAAGTAAGAGTATGCACATTTAGTTATTATGTTTTGTATACCATAGAATGCAACCAGATGCAAATACAATGCGATAGATTCCCTTATGGTGACCACACTTAATCTGGGACACTGTGCAATATCATTCAGAGGAGCAAGAATTGCTGAGTCACTAGGATAACCCAACGTAAGTGTAATAACACTACAGAACGGTTCATTCAAGTGTAGAGTAAGAATGTAATGTGTAGAAGAAGTTAGATGTTGTACAGGTATTGTAAATTGTGTAAGATAAGGTATTATCAGGTCCCCAACCAAAGCACAGAAAAGGCATTTTTTATAAAGCAAGGACCTGTAAGTGGCAAATGAGCAAAAATTACGTGTGTAAATTGTAAATATGTAAATATGTGTGTTTACACAATTGATTACATGCATAATATAAAAGAATACAATAAGAATTACAAAAATAAAAAAACGAACAAAAATAAACAGTTTTTGTGAACTATGATAACAATTATATTGGCTTCGCAAGATTGTTAAGAATAGCCAAAGACGTAACGCATATAGGCGCCAAACCCTCACGTTGGCGAAGAAATTATTACTGGACAACAAACTTCTGATATATCAGACGATAATTAAACCTGGATGTCAGCATACACTTGTGGGACTCCGCAAAATACTCCAATATAAACGTCATATACATTCCAAATGAATGGGCATGTCAACTGATCATAAAAAACTACATAAAACGACTCATAAGATTTACTATCTTAGGACTATGATGAGTAGTTCTCCTCGCTAGAGAGCACGCTCTGATCGTCCTGCGCTCGAACATCGCATAGCAAAGGACTGATGACGATTGCCGATCTTACAACAACACAAAAATAAATATGTTTTTGTCCATAGTCGATCTTAGTCACGTTTTTACGCGTCTGAGAGTGCTTTATATATAATCGAGAGAATAAGATAGTAGGACCGTCAACATCTAGGGGGGGGCAGCTGCCCTCCCCTGCCCTACCCTGGGTACGCCCATGCTTACTGGGTTTCCTCTAGGTTACAAAAGCTTTTACTATACATTTTTAATAAATCTCTGTCTGTAGAAGAAAATGATTATGAATCTACTGGATCTGATTGCATTCCTACCTCTCAAATAATCATAACCGGCATTATATGGTTTATACATACATATATAATTAAAGTCTCTATCGATAGTAAATCTGATTTAACTGCCTCGTTGGTGCAGTGGTAGCGTTCGCGACTGCTGTGCATGAGGTCTCTGGTTCGATTATTTGTTTCGGATTTTGGGTGTTGCATATATTTATTTATATCAGCTGACTAGTACCCTTAATACAAGCCCTGCTTAGTTTGGGACTAGATAACGTTGGGTGATAAATGGCCGAAAATATTTATTATTCCATACGCCATATACCGTAAACCATATTGGTTTACCTTTACTTATCACTACTACTCGTACTATAAATAAAATAAATATTTCAAACATCTAACTCAAAACGCCATTTAGTCTTAAGCTAAGCAGAGCTTGTATTATGGTTACTAAACAAATCATCATGATCTATCGTTATGTAGATACATTTTTTTTTCTTTATTTATGTAATGAGGGCTTAGTCACGAAGTGATTATCTCGCCCTCATAAAAATACAACTTATGAACTATTTAACATATAAATTTTAGCTATTTAATACAGTGTTCTCGCTTTCTCCGAGCAGGGAAGAGCGAGAATGCTATTACATTCACCCACATTAAAATTAGGTTTACAAAATAATTGCCTTATTTCAGCTTTGTTTCGGATGCATTCCATCAAAATATGATATACGTCTTCAAAGATACATTTATTAGTATTACATCTTAGAAGAAAAACACATTAATGTCAAAGTGACGTTACAAAATAACAAAATAACCTCTAAAAAGATTACAAGTGACCGCTTTTTGTTTTTACTACAAATGAAAATTGTTAGAAATTCATAATCTATTTATTATAGTAATAATCTTAAGCTCTTTTAGTTTTTGCCGTCAATATGTTGATAAATAGCCATATAAAGCGGTTTTTAGTGTCCCAATTAAAATTAAATTCTAAACTATTTACGTCAAGTCGTGCAATGACTACAGCTGCAGCCCAGACTACTTCTTCAGAAGATACAAAGCATCTCGACACCGTAGACCCTACTGTAAATTACAAAGGAAACTATGATATAATCATTGCTGGTGGAGGAATGGTTGGATGTACTCTAGCTTGTGCCTTAGGTAATAAAATGTATTTCTTTGTTACTCACACACGGGTATGAAATTCCAAATTAGGCTGAGCCTGTGCTATGGTAACCAGATTGGTTATATGCATACCTATGTATATATCTAAATAAATACATAGAACTTTCATATTCCTTGTCAGGTTTGTAATTTAATCTTATAGTAATTTTCCTATGAATATACTGATCTAATAGACATACCTGGTTTTGCCAAATGTATAAAAAAGTATAAAATTAATTAGAAACAAAGTTAATAAAAGAAAATTAAAGAAATAAAAAACCTTTAAAAAATTATTGTATAATCAAAAACAAAAAAATAAAACAAATAATAAATTCTAATACAGAACATATTAACTGCAATAGTCACAATCCATATTGGGTATAATGATTTTAGTATAGTGTCTAGTTGAGCCCCTAGTTGAAAATAAAAATTGTTATTGTGTTATGTACTGTGTATACATACATAGGTATGCATTTAGTAAAAAGTAGTTATTTTAATATTACAAACAGACACTCCAATTTTATTTAGTTGTATAGATGTATAGGAAATACCCCCAATCTTGTTAGCATGAAAATATATTTACAAGTATAATTTTGCTCAAGATATTTAAATAAGATACACCTTCTTCTATACTATGGTGAACCCATAAGAAGAAAAATTTATGGCAGTCTATGTTTGTTTGTTTGTATATTCCACTGTTGCATCTAAACTACTTGACCCATTTTAATAAATGAGTAATAATGGCTTGAGAGGCACTGGGTATAAAAGTTTTTACATAGTTGAGCTATAGTTTTTATAGTTAATTTTTAAGGTTTAATAGGTGCTCAATAGGATTGATGGTCGTGGTTTTGTATATTCGGTTACCGTCAGTTCCATCTACTCGTTGGCCCTCTATTCTATAAAAAATTTAAATAAAATTGCTTTAAAAATATACATGGTTTTAAAAAGACATATCATTTTCATGTAGTTTAGTATTGGCCTTACTATAATGATCCTCATTTATCATTAGTTTTTCATTATTTTTTCCAGCAAAACACAAATTACTTTCCAATTTGAAGGTATTACTGCTAGAAAGCAGTCCGTCCAAGAAAACTGAAATAACATCAGAATATAGCAACAGAGTAGTAGCTCTAAATCAAAATACAAAGTCTTTGATGCAATCACTTAATATATGGAATCATGTTGAAAATATAAGACTGCAACCTGTAAGATATATGCAAGTAAGTAGTTACAGTTTCATGTAATAAACTAAAGGTCACTTAGTGGTCGAAATTTAACATTTTTTTGCATTATTTTGTTACTGCACTTCTCCTCCTTATAAAATTTAACTGTGCCAGAATTCTACTTGGTAATTTTTTCTTAAGTTTTTACTTCACATAGCAATAATTCATTTTTATACTGACTGCCTCGGTGGCGCCAGTGGTAGCGTAAGCGACTGCTATGCTTGAGATCTCGGGTTCGATTCCCGGGTCGGACCAAATGTTTGTATGATCTGCATGTATTTGTTTCGAAGTTTGGGTGTTTTCTATGTATGATATGTATTTATATCAGTTGTCTAGTACCCATAACACAAGCTCTGCTTAGCTTGGGACTAAATGGCGTTGTGTGTTAGATGTCTGAAATATTTATTATTATTATTATTCACAATACTTTACATAGCAATATATATAATGATGTTGTCACTTAAATCAATAAGATATGTATGTGGCAATTCCATGTCCTCTCAAAACTGAACCCTTTATAAATTTATATAAGTTGTTCATACAAGTTGGAGTAGATAATCTAATTGGTATGTCAGGCACTTTTACTCACCAAGAATCATCCCTGCCCCCCTGAGACAAATGCTGCCACAGGCAAGAGTGTGCTTGTGTTGTTGGGGAACTTAACAGATATAATATAGGAGAGAACTGGAGAACTTGCTAAACTGTTTCTTTCTTTTGATGAGTGGTAACTTCCCAGGGTCATCACCTACCAGGGTTATCAATGATGTCTGAATCAAATTTAATTAGACACGAATTTATCTTCTGCGATTTTACTGTTAGTAGAAGACATAACAGTTTAAGACTACAGGCTACTTAGCTGATAAACGTCCCAACATAGGTCGGTTTAAACTAATTAGTTTCAATCAGCTCCAATATTTAAATGTGGAGATGAAAGCTTCCTATGGTATTTAATGAAGATTGAAACAAAATGGAAATTTGTTTTATTTTTAGGTATGGGATGCGAGTTCTGATGCCATGATATCATTCAGTAGCACCGAGCTGCTAGATGATGATGTAGCTTATATAGTTGAAAATGATGTTTTACTCCATGCTGTAAACACCGAGTTACATGCTACACACAACAATAATGTCAACATACTGTACAATGCAAAGATAGCTGGGTACCAGCTTCCCAAGGGCACTGACAAAACCGACAAGAGTACAGTGAAAATGGCTAATGGAGACACATACACATGTCAACTGTTGGTAAGTACACACTAAAATGACAAGTAGTAAATAAGTATAAAGTGTTACCCCTATTAATTCGATAGGTGTATTAAAAGCCGATTAAGGAAGCAAGCTGACTTGGCTGCACGGTTGATCTAGTGGTTTAAGCAGTCACTACTTCGCTTGCTACTGTGCCAAGTGCCATGGGTTCAAATCCCACGTGAGACACCAATTTGTGTGTTCCATAAAATGTTGTCCTGAGTCTGGGTGTTCTTTGTGTTCGTTACATATATATTTGTAAAGTCCCCTGCGACACAGGAAGGGTATACTTGCGTCGCGCAAGAAAAAAAAAAGCTATGTAGGATACCAGCATTGCAAAATGAAGGAAAGCTTGAAGCATACCCTATACTAACCGATAACCGAACTGAACCAGCCTGGTATAGTAGGACAAAATAAACTTGCTAAAAAGAGGTATGTCCTATGTGAACAAGAAATCAATCAAACAAAAAACAAGAAAACAAAAAAAATATTATCTGTAAAACATTTTTATTGCAATGCAGAACAGTCAACAATTCCTATAAATGAACTTTTTAATCTTCTATTCTTCTGCAATCTTCATGACTATGGTGGTTGATTGAGTTTATTTTCGATTCCATTTAATCTGGATTCTGTGTTATCTATTAGTTTGTTTATTTTTTTTGTCAATTCCATCAACTGGGTCTTTATATCAACCATACATATTTCTTGTATGGCGTTGATTGTTAACGATGTAGGTCGTGCCTTATCGACGTTTGAACCCGAAGTCGTCCGCTTTCTACGTTGACTTTCTATTGAAAATCTATCAAACAAATTACTTCTTCTTTTCACAACATCTTGTTTTAGTCTATCGTCTTCTTCTCTGTTCTTTTTTATTTTAAACTCATAGTTGTTTCTACGTATGCTTCGTCTTGTTTCCTTACGATTTTCCATTTTCATCTTGTAGATTGATGATATCAAGTCTTTTGGTATCTGAAAGGGAACGCAAATATAAAGTGGTATTTTTGTGTTATTGCGGCAAAGCTATATAATATATATATATATATATATATATAGCCTGACCCCCGCATCCTCGTTTCCGTCTCCTATTACCCGTAGCGTGATTGATTTCCCCCGTTTTTGGATGATAGTGATATATATACATACGAGTATACCATATAGCCTTCCTCGATAAATGGGCTATCTAACACTGTTTTTTTTTTCTAATCGGACCAGTAGTTCCTGAGATTTGCGCGTTCAAGCAAACAAACAAATTCTTCAGCTCTACGTATTAGTATAAAAAGTGATCAATCTAAATTAATATCCAAATATACATGTGTAAACAATAGTGAGTTTTAAATATATAGTACAATACAAAAATTCATGTCTATATTACCCTGGTCTCTCTGGGATCGTTAGGCCGTATAGTGAGGGTGCGCATATGCGAGACAGTGAGTAGTGCCCCCCATCTCAGTACAGCTAGTAATTGCCTGGGCGCACACGTGAGCAATGAACTGAATAACATGCTCTCTAGGTGGGCAACTAGCTTTGTCTGGCGCACTAGCCGGTCCAAACCCGCACTCTCTTGTAAAGCCTGGAAAGTCACATTCAGAAGTTTCAGTTATATGGAAGTTCCCTCACTTTTAATTGCAAGGCAGCATTATAGATCATTTAGAAATGACTATTTAATGTAGGTAATCGACAGTTCTTTATTTTTAAACTACGAATAAAAAAAGTACGTAACCGACCGAACGTAAATTGTAAAAAAAAGTATATAATGTACCTATATAAATTTTCTTTATTTCTTTTCTCGCTTTATAGCCACCCACAATCTATTTTTTAGCTGTAACAAGTTACTAGCCTATTAAAACAATTAATTTCTAGGACTGATATCTATCATCTGATAACACTTAATTAGTACACCAGGGTGTATTCAAAATATACAATAGTGGGTACTGCGTTCATGAAGTGTACTTTTCCATTTAAACTACAATAATCAACGTCGTCATCTGTCTTCTACAGGTTAAACAGAGAATAATATATATCAAATGTTAAATCCATAAATTACATACTCGTACCTGAATGTCACTAACAGCTAAACCTACTAGGAGATTGGTCAAAATTACTGTGACCAATAGCACAAATATCAGAAACATAGCATGGGCTGTCACTGGATAGTGAATTTCAGAGTTAGTGCAGTTGTTGTAGAATATATCCTCGTATTCAAGTTCTCCAGACATCATTATGACCGTTTTTACCAAGCTAGCTGGCAAACGGAAAGCGGCGTAATTGCTGAACAACACGCTGAATGACAACCCAAAAGCTATGAGGAGACAACTGTAGGCCAGTAGAAAGGTTGCAAAGTTCACAGTCACTGAAAAAATAATAATTGTGTAGTATGGTAAAATCAATACAATTGAAATATCTCTGAAACAATAATTTATTCATCGTAGTTCTAAACTAGTAAACTTGAGTGCAAAACATCAGTACAATCATACAGCAATACCTAGTTAGAGATTAGGTGACTGCGAGGCGTCTTAAATTATATACACAAGAGCGAAGTCGAACGTAAAACTAGCATCTATTCACCCACGATTTAAAACGGCCTTATCCTTATTCTATCCTTATTTGACATCTGCGCAATTCACTATTTTCTTTCATACTACTCGTAAGTAGTCAATACTCTGACTACTCTTTCCGGCTATATGGTAATAGGTACAATCAATCTACCTTTCTGTAGTCTGCCTCTACATTTCTTTTCATTAAAACTTAAACAACAACAAACTTCACAACGTGTTAAATACGACCACATTAAATAACTTTTGTGAATGCTTACCAGTAGTAAACATTTCCACGTACAGGCCAAATGTAGGAAATCGTCCGATAATTAACATCAACTCGAACCAACAAAAGAATATTGTAATGGCTGCGATGTCGTGCTGCCAATTAGACGTATTTGTTCTAATAATGCCATTATTCCAACTTATTGGTATCTGTAAACAGAAAATACAATGCGTTATGACTTATGACTATGCCTTCAATGCACAGCAAAATTTAAATCCTACAAATGAACAATTCTGATCTTTGCATTGTTTCTGAGAAATTGTACACCATCAAGAAGTTTAAAAATGTCTTAAGCATAATTAATACAAATTAACCTTACCGTACAAAGAAATACACCTAAAATAATAAGCCACTGTAACCAGTTCTCCCATTGTCTGATGTAAGCAGACCAATCAAGATACGCTTGGAACATTTCTTTGATCATGAAACATAGGTTTAATAAAATTATGAGAATCTGTACTGGTTGAAGATATGCTGGCACGGTGCATGTTTCCGATTCACATAGAAATATTCCTGTAAACAAGGAAATTATTATATTCAAACCAAATGCAAGCAATGCATAAAACACAATATAGTAGAGTCATGCTGAGCTTAGCACAAACGGGCGGGCTCGACCGGGGCGGTACTAAAATCACAGCACAGAAAATGAACAAAAATTATAGTATTCTTGTGATTCGTTGGTGATTGCAAGACTGGAGGCCTAATGTTGCAGAAGAATCATTAGGTCGCCATGGTGCATTGTCTGCTTTCGCAATAAGTATGGTGACCACCACTCTAGGATTCTGCTTATGCTTTCCATCAGGTAGAGTAGAGTCATTTTGGTATGGCCGTACATAGAAAATTGCTGAAATTTTTGACTGTCTACGTGTCGGATGAAAACAAGCTTATGTGGATTTGTTTATAGACTGGTTAGACAGTAAACGGATTAAAAATGTAAATAAACTTTCTTCAAAATACAATTTTCATGAAAATAATCTTGAAAATCTACAGACGTGACTTACTTAGTATATAAAGACTGTACAGTGTGATGAATAAAGCGTGGTAAATGAAACTGAGTACGAAAAACTTTCGTATTCTTCTCCATTTCAAAAACAAGAATGTTTCCGCTACTGGATGCTTCAACACGTCCTTACGGCCAACCTGAAACATTAAAATACAAAATACTAGAGTCATTTTTTTTGCTAATGGTCTCAAAAACGATGTTAATAATCTAGAAAAATAAACAACTGCTTAATATATAAACATTTGTTAAAAGTTAAAGTTAAAAATGGATACATAGTTGTCACAATGTGAGTGTATAGTAAGGTTTAAGGTACTGTGAAAAATTGTTAGACATGCAGTTTACGGGTAAGCAAATCTATACCTCGATAAATGCTAATAAAAGTTCTGCTTCGCCTCTTGCAAGACAAGGTACTAAAGGTCTAAAATCGATGGTGAGTTCGCAGTCCACATCACCTAATTCGTGTTCGCTAACGTGAACTGCGTCGTCAAATTTGCACAAGTACCGTGGAACTACGTCTGGAACACGACGTACAATAAACGACAATGCTGACACTCCCCCGTTTGTTCGCAATGTAACATCTCCACCGTAATCTGAAAATAAACAAATTGCCCATGGAATTTCTGTGTTTCATATTCAGGCAACATATTACATCGAACCGTCAAAATAATTGAGTTTAGATTTGAAGATTGATAGGTGTTTATACATACTGATACTCTTTTCAATATGTGATTCATCCTCACACCAGTTCCCTGCAACTTACACGTGGAAACGTTGTAATTATTTTCTTACCATCAGTTCTGCATATTTAGCATAATTTATTAATATCATGTTCTTCATACAAATAAACGTATTCTTACCCAGCAATAACAATACACAGGCAGAGAATTCGTTTAGCGCAGCTATATGTAGAGATGTGTATCCAAAATTATCCGGTGTATTCGGATCGGCTCCAGCTGCAAGTAAAACTCTCGCCACATCGCAAGCTCTTGCTCCTCGTACAATAGCCCCATGTAGAGGTGTTCGCCCATCTGCATCACGGGCCCGTACATTTGCCCGTTTGTTCACAAGAAGTTCAACCACCTCTAGTGATTGTGCCAAAGTAGCTACAAAAATATTAAAAGTACAACAATACCAAAAAGTATTACAATTAAAAATAGATATTATGAGATCATGAAACGGATATAACGAAATCTGTTATATGAGATCAACTATACGTGTACATAATATCTAGCAAAGCAATAGTTAGTTTAAAATAACTAACATTAATCATCAATTGCTTACCAAGGTGTAGAGGTGTCTGTTCTCTAGAATTAGGTATATCAATTTGTGCTCCGTGTTCAAGCAGTAGTCGTGCGCATTCAGCATGACCATCTTCTGCTGCGAGATGTAATGCTGTTGTTCGGCTAACACCCATTGCTGCTCGAACGTCAGCACCCGCATTCAGCAATAGTTTCGTACATGAAGCTGAGCCCAAAGATGCCGCTACATGCAGAGGTGTTTCCGTGAAAACCTGTACATATCAGATCCTCAATAACATTGTTTTGAAGTATTTACGTTAGTTTGTTTACTGTGGATAATTTATCTATCGTCTAGTCAGAAAACGGTGTACGTATGTATAATCAAAAATAGGTCACACCTGTTGCGTATCAGGACAAGCGCCTGATTCTAATAACTCCTTCACAACTTCCGGTGCATTACTGAGTACGGCGTAATGCAGAGGAGAGCGCTCGGATAGACCAGCATTTACGTCAGCTCCTGCAGAAATCAGCACCTATCGCAATAAATGTTTCAATATTTTTGTGGGTCGTCTTTTATCTTTATAAATAAATGTCTTGTTTACCTTAACACACGCTAAACTTTTTGCGCTTGCCGCACAGTGCAGCGGTGTGGCTTTTCTGTCACTTGAAGTCGAATCCCACATATTTGGGTCGGCTTTATGTTCAAGCAATAGCTTAGCACATTCTGCACTGCCTACTAAACAACTTAAATGTAAACATGTTCTGAAAACCACAAAACTTTTATAGAAATCAGTAAAACTGAATAATAACATAAAATCATGTAAATATATTACCTGCCTACTTCGTCAGTCTTATTGGGATCTAGTCCTAATTTTATTAATTTAGACAGTAGTAAACTTCTCCCGAACCAGCATGCCCATAGTGCAGCAGTTAAGAGTCCATCATCACTTTGTGACGCAATTTCTATTACTGCGTCATAATGCCCATTCTCTACACATGTTGATATTTCTTCGGCAAGCGGTAAATGTCTCAAGTTAAATTCGATCTCATCTGAAACATTTACGAAATTCTAATTTAGTTGAACTAAAGCTGGATCATACATTTCCATAGATTAAGTAATATACAAAAAAATATATATTATCTTTGTTGCATTGTTGAACGGAAGCGGAAACATATGTATGCCAACAAACAGTTTATTCGTAGATAAAAAACCGCAATTTTTCATTTATTAGCACGATGATCGCCTAAGTAAACCAAATATTTAAAAAAAACCCCCTACCCAAAATAAGAACAAAAAGGACAAGACATACGTCTCTTCGTCTTATAAATTCTTTATTTATGTATGTGCCTGCCAAAATAACTACTCTGACTGATGGAAAGCATAAGTAGACTCCAAGAGTCACCATACTCAATGCAGGCAATGCAGCATGGTGACCCACACTATGACGGCCTAGAAGATGCTTCTGAATCACTGAGCCTCCAGTCTCGCACTCACCAACGAAACACGACAGCACGAACGCTGTCATTTTACGTTGATTTTCTGTGCGAGGGTACCGCCCCAGTCGAGCCAGCCCGTTCGTGCTGACATCAGCTTGACGTGTGTTGCCGTTGTTCTTCACCTTATCGAGCACCAACATAGCACTTCATCTTACGCAAAATACGATCGCGATAAGATTCTTTTTATGTTCTTCTTGAGTTAAATTTGTAAAAGTATAATATAAAATATTACCTAGTTCCCAAATATCGGGCGAAGGCTTGACCCTTAAACGTTCAGCTAAATCAGCTCCATGCGCAGATTCATCACTGGATATGTATCCCGCTTCCACATCATCATCTGTGTCTTCAGTTACTTGACTTATGTCACCGCACCATCGCGCACTGTCTTGCCGATGATATACCTAGAGAACACAATTGCACTGAGAATTTCCTAATTTATTTTATTAACCTCGGCTTAAAAACTGAAATGAACGTTCATATCACAAATTTAGCACAGTCTGTACTGAAAATATATGTAAACACATTAGGTAGGAATAAAGAAAAGCAGAACATCACAGTTATTATATTAACCTTCTTCCTGCCATTATTTTTCGGCGTGTTTCTGTTCGCGTTGCGCAAACGCACGTCGGGAGAACGCTTCATACCGCGTGCCCGCTTTACTGAAAACTGAAAGCTATTCTACGCCCACTCTTGTATCCCCGCCGATGGATATATAATCATAAATTAAAAATGATATTAAATTTGTTTTTTTTGTTGCAATTTATTCAGTATAGGCTTAAATAAAACTGACAATTGTTGTACTAGACATTTTTTATGTATACGTGATATTTGCACTAGTTAAAAATAATAATAGACCACAATTTGTAAATTCCAAGATATATTAATTGAAAGGAGTGCCAATCGTCGTCGCATGTGTGGCAACAAACTCAACCCACACAATTATTTTTGTAGCTATCTATAGTACCGATACCTTCTGATGTTGTTTAGTTATTTTGCAACATCTAATATGTTTTTTTTTCTCTCAATCAACTCTCAACTCAATTAAAATAATAGTTGATAAGTCGTATTTATATGCAGTATAATTATGCAACGATTGAATTAATCTGACAGAGACCTTTGTTTCCAAAGAATTTTAATGAACGCCCAGGTAAATACCACGTATAAAATCGAATGAGTTTAATTTGTATCGAAGTAAAACTATGAGCGCATGAGGTTAAATTTTTTACGGATGAAAATGAAACGCAATAAAAGTGACACGAAACGTTTTTTTCCTAAACTAGGCGGAAAGCGATTGAGACCGATTGAAAGAGAGTGAGATAGGGTTTAGTTTACCAAAGAAGTTTCACTTCTGACATGTGTAATTTGTACGCACGCAATTTTTTTTATTTTTTTTTTTCTAAGCTGACTTCTGATTCACAAAAGCAGAAAGCAGAAACTCCGTCTTGGGAGTGACATGGTTCAGCACAAATACGCTGGCTCAAACGTAATGATACGAGATACGTTGCTTCATAAAAACATGAAAATTTATGTGCAATTCTTTCGTTGCTTTACACTGGATGAGTGAACTTTGGTGTATTAGAGTGAATTATTGTAATTCAACTTTAAATGAGTGTCAAATTATTGTGCTTTTGTTAAGATTGTTATCTATACTAATATTATAAAGCTGAGGAGTTTGTTTGAACGCGCTAATCTCAGGAACCGCTAGTCCGATTTGAAAAATTATTTAAGTATTGGATAGTTTATTTATCGAGGAAGGCTAAGGCTGTATATCATCACGCTAATGCTAATAGGAGTGGAGTGCAAACGAATAATGTTTCAAAAACGGGGAAAATTTTTCACGCTACGGGCAATAGAAGACGCATGCGAGGTTGCGTAGGTCAGCTGGTAATATATAATATATATTAGATTGATATTTGTCTCTCTCCGAGTCTTGATAAATCCAACATATGTGGTTATTCAGCAGATAAGTTCAAAATAGACTATCAGGGACTTTGTCACTATTCTCATTAGATTACCACATAGTGTATAAGTAAGGGAGTCAACTCGATCAGAAGGGGCTATCTTGTAATAAAAGTTTGATAAAATTCAGTTCTGTCATCATCTCAACTCATATCAATCATAAAATCAACTCTCAATCTAATAACTGTCTTAAAAAGTAATTTTATATTTCACTTATATTGTTTATTTATACTGAGCGAGCATAAGCATACAGATTATCTTCACTTCTATTCGTCTTATAGATGTCTCGTAAGAGGTGACTAACTAAACAAAATACGCAAAATATCATAACTGCAAAGAAGGAAAACTTAAAATAAATATACCAAGCCGTCTGAACAGTGTGGTGTAGTGGGCAAAAACTATAGGTTTTAAATAAAAAAGAAGGAAGTTCCCCATTTCGAAGGAGAAGCTTATGTCCAAACAGTAGACTCTTAAAGGATGATAATGAAACACGACCCCAGGTGTGGCACTTGGCAAACGTTTAACGGGAAATAAGGGTTAATTTGAAAAATAGTCGTACAATAAAATCTAAATACCTAGGTTAAAGCGCCTATAAATATATTCTGCAAAAACTAAAAAAATATTGAATCGTTTGATAGACGCGGACAAAATGACACGAATTATCTAGACGATTATAAAGTGTTATTTTGATAACTGTCTGTATAGTATATTCTTTATTGTACGAACACAAAAAAATGCGGTTGGTTGAATATGATTGAACATTTTTCGCAGTAAAACTTTGAAGCTGTTCTGTTAGGTAATTTGTTTATTCAATTTCGCAATATTTATAACCATCATAGCTGTTCTAGTTCCCAAAATGACGGAAGACGCCATTGTTAGTACATTAATCAAATGAAATAGTAAAAATACTTGATTATTAGTTTACCCGAATGCGTGAAGGTTATAATTTTCGAGTGCACGTATGTGTATTTCTATAATAGCCTAAATGACAAACTATTTGATTTGTAAGGTTTCGTTAACTGTGAGACTAACACGGAGTTTATCAAAAGTTATATAGGTATATAGTTTACATTATTGGCGGGTCTTTAGCTTTTTCATGTCTACAATTTTTTTTTAAAACCTTCAATGTGTCTTTCATATTTTAACACTGTCAAATGTCCATAGTACCTATATACAATAACATAATTCGAAAATAACTGTCTGTTGTACTTTCACGGCTAAACCTGTTAACCGCTGCCCTGATTTTAATGAAATTTGGTACTTTTGACCGCAATAACCAACACAACACAGACGGAGATGCGTGCAAAAGCTGGTATTTATAAAGTGAAAATGACCCTGGTAGTTGAAATCTGTACATTTTTAAGTTTATTTTTCTAAAGGAATGTAGGTAATTGATGACTAACCTAAATTAAAAATATCTACGTCTTGAACTGTGAGATGGCCTTGAGTAGGTAATACTATGTAATCGAAACAATACATACTCAGAGTGCCTCAAATATCCAACAAAAGTTCGATTTGAAATTGCTGCGTGCTAAATTCATCTTGTCATAAAGTGACTGAAACCAGCTGGTATTTCAGTGGAGCATGCAAACATTAGAATCAAACATCCAATATTAGAGCGTTACAACCACATAGTTGCGGTACCTTGCCGTTCTTATACAGCTGTTAAATTTATGCGAAACCAAATTTATAAATTGTAATTCAGAAACTCTACGAATTATGAATACTGTCATGTATGTATTATGTAATTTATTACAACTTATAAAATTTTGTCATAATAAATGCGATTTAAAATACATACATATTACTTAAATGTTAGAATACATGGAGATTTTCCTAGTTGACAGTTGTTAAGGTAATAAATAAATAAATAAAAATGCATTTGTTAAGTAAATTAACAGTCGCTGATGAATTTCGTAGCTGCGCGTAGTCGTCTTTGGCGAGCTGAACATGTAAGACTTCAGTAATTTGGCATTTACGCTTATATTTATTTACATATAAAAAAAAAATCTTATTTGATTGTACATATTACTTTTCAATTTTATCTTTGTTGTATTGATATTTTCAAGAATTGTAGCTTAAAATAAATTCTTTATATTTTCAAAAATAATAACAGGTTTATTTCTAAAAGTGGTAAACAATTTGTAATTGAAATCGTAATGTTTCATGTAAATGAATTCAGATGCTTTAAAATTTCATTGGGTTTACGCAAGTTTATGTTCTATTTAAAACTTTGTTTAGACATACTCCCGAGTGCTGCTTTCAAAATACCCCTATCCTTGTTTTATGAACAAAGGCAGATGACGAGGTTTTACTTGTTGCAATTTTAGCAGATGATGTATACAAAATTCCCGAAACAGACAATCAGCCAAGCTAAAAACCATAGTTACTACCGCCTGGAAATCAATGAAATATTTATGTAAACAAACATCTCTCAGCCTCAAATGATGATTTAAGAAATTCTTCTTCATTTTTCATTCACATTCGCCGATGTTTATAAAACGTTGGGTATCATCAACATGAAAATATTGAAAAGTTCAACAAGAATGTAAATTAAACTCTACAATCCAAATTCGAATAATATAACTTTGTAGCTGTTTAGCATATCATAACGAACAATTAAAAGACTTTGAAAGTATCTGATTGGTGTTCTGGTTAATTTTTAGGTCAGGGATGAAGTTTGGGAGTGAAGTAGTGCTAATGAAACAGTACATTAAAATAATATGTATTAAAATAGAACATTTTACTCAACAGCCACTATAACAACCCACTATAAAACATAGGCCTCTTCAACTTTAGCGATATTCGTAAATTACCGTCATGGTACTAATTTAGTGTTTTAAAGTTATCTTACCTGCTCGTCTTTTTCCCGCAACATCTTGCTATAAAAGGTATATACTCATAAAAAAGCTTTCCATTTTATTTTTTCCGCATGAACTAATGTCCTCAATTCTATTCTGATTTCACTGGCTCTAATATTTTCTTACCACGTCCCAGTTTTTTAGTTAATCGCCGGATATTGTTGAGATTTAAGAAGTCAGTATATTTTCCAAGTAATTTGAGTTTAATTTAAACTCTTCAATGATAAACATCTGTTTGATGTAAAGTTTCGTTTGGCATCACGTCAACACGATGAAGCCTGTACATCCACCTGATTAAAAATGCGCAGATTGTTTGTAAGCATCTCTTTGGTCGATTTCTTAAACAGGAACTTTACTTGCATCCTGGACGTGATTCATCTACACTACCTACTTTAAAAATGATGTTCAAACATTCCTTAAGGTAAGACTTGTTCATGGTTGGAATATTTTGTTTTGTATTTTCTGTTTTTTTTTTGCAAATTATCTTTTTATTGTGATAAATAATACAGTAAAGTACATTATCAACTTAATTTGCAAAAGAAGTTCGGATATATGAAGACATCTCAATAACGTTTTTTACATAAAGCTTTTCAAATTTTTTTTTTCATGATAAAAGTTAGGTAAATTTAAGGGTTTGTGAATTGGAACCGACAGGAAACAACAATGGTGAACCACATCCAGCTAGCATGTAAATCATTTGTGCTTTAAATGTTGAGGTATGTATGATTAAGTTGCAAACAAGTTAAATTAATTTTCCTTATAACGACAGTAAATGTCAAATAATATTTTTATTACTGAATAATATCTCGTGATTGTAGATATAATTTAATAGATGAACTTTAAGTATACTTTGTTTTATTGTAAAATTTAAAATCACTTAGCAGCACTTTGGCACAAACAACATTTAATACGAACGAACACTTTATAGGTATGAACGCGTTTAATGATTTAAGATTTTGTATGGTACGTTTTCTTAGAGCACTGTTTTACCACTGGCGAAGTGGGCATGCATCGATCGTATCCGTTAAGTGTACACAAATAAACCTGACAAGAAGTAACCATTATACCTTAACATCTGTTCATGGTGACATATAATAAATTGTCAAGCATTGTAACACCAACTTTATAGCTATTGTTTAATAGCATTTTAATAACATTAAACACCTTTGCCAATTTTTCTTGAACGATGTTGGTCTGGCTTTTCGCATACTGTATACCTACTCTTTTATCTAGAAAAAATTTAATAAAATTTTAGTTGGTAATTTCGCTACAAAACTGCAGTTTTAGAATGAGTGTGGTTAGAGTTTTGGGGAGACGCGTTAGGAAAATAGTTCACTGGAGAGAAGATATTTACTTACAAAACTTTAATCCTTGACTTCAAAGTGTGATAGGCAACTGATTATCATACAATACCTTGTCCATGGGTCTTTCAAGATTCAAGGTTGGTAACATTGTCAGTCTCCTTTCATGTACTATTGCGATTTTTAGATTACAGTTTGAAGAAGTTGCTCAAATTCTTTATTAATAATTCTTTCTATGTCCTGTCTAAATTTTACTTAGTACATTTCCAAGGTTAAAGTCAACCTTTGACCTTGAAAATGTAACAACAACCTTGCCCATACATGAAATTACTTTACTGATTAAATGCAATTCTTGTCGTTATCTACGTTTGTCTAACAACAGTCCAACTCCAATACATGTTGGCTCTGGCCACCATCAGTCCGCCTTAAGACATAAAACATAAACAAAATATTATTGGCATGTTAATCACTCATAAAAACTTTATTCTGTCATTACGATCAGACAAAACTTTTTATTATACATTAGACGTGCAATATAAATATTAAATATTTAAAGCACATAAATGAAATTTATTGTAGCTTTTATCGTGCTCTACTAGTTCTGAACTTTTATGAAGCAATTTTATGTAATATTTCACTATAGCAGTAAATTCGCTAAAAAATTTGGCAACTTTATAACGTTTAACGTACATCTGTCACCTGTTGCTCAACGTCTCCGGTTTAAACTTCAAACTTAATTTATTGCGAATATGGGTAATGGGTTACAATGTTGTCACATTAGCAGTTTAGAACGCACCTTCTAGTTTCCGTAATTTACGTTGAAAAACAAAGTGTCGATCAATTTTAGGCAATCATCATCATTATCCTATCACAGTCCACTGCTGAACATAGGCCTCCCTCATGCCAGTCTGATGATTTTGGACTTCTTACATCCAGCTCATGCCAGTCATCCTGCGCAAATCGTCACTCGGCCTCGTCTGTGGGCGTCTTACACTACGTTTGCCGAGACAGTTTTCACTCTAGAACTTTTATAGTGTATTCGGATTTGAAAAGTTAAATATATTTTCAAGGTCTAACTAAGTATAACTGAATTGTTATGTAAATCATTGGATTGTAATTGGTACATAGGTTTAGGTGTTAAAGCAGGGTAAGGCCACGGCTCCGCCCGCCTGTTCATCGGTTATCGCAGTAAAGTAGCCTATATCCTTCTTCAAGAATCAAAGTATATCCATGCCATATTTCATTGAATAAGCTGCAGCAGTTTGGCCGTGAAAGCGTGACAGACAGACAGAGTTACTTTCGCATTTATAAGTATGGATAACTATCTAGTTAAATTATAAGTGAAAAAATGCAATAGACATCTCTAATCTAGCTACTTATTGATTTTTCGTGTTACTTTCTACTTCAGGTCGGTGCTGATGGAGCTAATTCAGCTGTTCGCCAAGCGATGGGAGTGCAATACCTATCCTGGAGCTATGACCAAATGGGTGTTGTAGCAACAGTAATTTTAGCCGAGGTATTCTCCATTTACATAATTTCACATATGTCCCACGCGGCTGCCTGGTTCTAAACTCGACAGGACCTGTACTATGTCAACTAAACTGCTGATAAACATTATGTATTTATATGCCTGTTTCTCAATTCTTAAATAAATAATAATAAATAAATATTTCGGAAATCTAATACACAACGCTATCTAGTCAAGTTATGCAGAGCTTGTGTTATGGGTACTAGACAACTAATATAAATACAAATTTTCATTTTTTAAATATATAGATAGTAAACATCCTAACTCCGAAACAGATATTTGCATATCATACAAATATTCGGTTAGACCCGGGTATCGAAGCCGAGACCTCAAGCACAGCCGTCGCTTACACTACCACTGCGCCACCCAGGCAGTAAAATACATACATGTCTTAGTTAAATTACACCCAAACATAGAACAAATGGTCATGCTCATCACAAAT
Organism: Spilarctia lutea; assembly: GCA_916048165.1. Lineage (NCBI taxonomy): Eukaryota > Metazoa > Arthropoda > Insecta > Lepidoptera > Erebidae > Spilarctia > Spilarctia lutea. Next base: position 9,504,731 of record OU696488.1, read on the forward strand.
ATTTTTCCTGTGTGAAAATCGAAATCGCGACCTCTTGCTGAGTAGTTAGAATCATCAACGACCATGCCCACAGGCCCATTACATTACTCTTATCTTTTGTTATTCTAGATTGTTCTTAAGAATGACCCATCTTTGAACTTTGAATTGCAGTCATTTATAGTTATACACTCCAGGTTGCCTCTGAGATTATATAGAACTTCTAAGTAATTCATCGCGCTGATACAATTTTCAGGAAACCAACAATACGACAGCATGGCAGCGCTGGTTACCAACTGGGCCGATCGCATTATTACCACTAGATAACAAACGAAGTTCTCTGGTATGGTCCACATGGCAGAACGACGCAAAACAATTGCTTAAAATTCCTGAGGATCAGTTCGTGGACTGCCTTAATGATGCACTGGTAATACCATAATATTATTAAAATATAAATAAGAGAAGTAAAAACTTTGAACCCCTTTTTAGATCGAATTGAGAACCCTCTTGAACTTGAACTTGAAACTCGCGGGCCGGGTCTCCGCAACTCGACGTCTTCATTGCGCCTATTTTGCGTGATGGGATGGTTTCACACGTGCCACCCCAGTTCCTCCAAGAAGCCTAGCAGACCCTTCACGTTGCCGACGACTTCTGGAAGTGACCTCGGTGATCCGAGGTGTCTCGCCCGGTATTCTGCCACCACAGGGCATGTCATAATGACATGGGCGGCCGTCTCCTCCTCCTCCATGCAAGCCCTGCACAGAGGACTGTCTGTTACACCTAAAGTGAAAAGATGTTTGTTTAGTAATGCATGACCAGTTATTGCTCCTATTAAAAGTCGGAGCAGCGGCCTCTTAAGTTGCAACAGCTTCCGCGACCATCTGGGGTTGATTGTCGGGAGGGCCTCCTTGGTCTGCCTGCAGGTACCAAGGTTGGACCAATACATTTGGTGTTCCACCTTGGTGTTCTGTTGCAGTGACCTTCGCAGCCAGGCAGGTAGCAGGGGCAGTATAGGTTCAGGGCCTATTGCCCTTGTTTCCGATCCACCTCTTGCCAGTGCGTCGGCTGCATCGTTCCCGCGTGAGTTACTATGCCCCTTTATCCACTGCAGAGTTATACCATTATTGGTATTGGCACATATCTCTGTCAGGGCTTTGTGGCATTCGTAAACTAGCCCTGATGTTGTCGAGTGACTTTGTAGGGCTTGTAAGACTGATCGGCTGTCGGAAATTATGCGGATGGGGTAATCCGCTACTCTCCTGGACGCGATCGCATATGCAGCCGTTATTATGCCCATACACTCTGCCTGGAAGACTGTGTTGTGGGCTCCTAGTGGTGTTGAGATGTGTATGTTTAGGTCCTCGGAGAATACTCCCGAGCCAGTGCCTGACCTTTTTTCTTTTTTTTGAGAACCCTCTTTTGAAGTCGGTTAATAAAAAGGTAGTTCAAAAAATCTTACATATTTATTGATAGTCAAAGTAAACATAGAAAAATAATTCTTCTACCAATCAATCAACCTATCACCGTCAACGGCTGAATCACCAACTATCCCGGTCTTCAAAAATAATTCTTGTTAAATGAAAAAAACTCGATAAATTAGATCTTGAAAATATTTTACAGTTATGATGTCCAAAAATAGTACGAAATATTGTGTCATAATTCATCACAGATCACCCCCAATAGATACCGCATAATTCAATATTTGTTTCGATTCGACTTCACTAAGTTTGGAGGTATGCAAGGGATGCGGGGCACAAGTATAATACGCTATGATTGGATAGTTCAAGGTTAAACTTATAATGCAACGAACCATAGTGATGGGACAGGGTATGGATGTTGATCGATAAATTTGGTTGGATCTGGAAAGTCGATATTTTATTTTTCATTTGCTTATTATTTGTTAATAAATACATGGATTAATGTTTATTATTTATTTATTAGAAAAAAAAACTAGATACGAATATTTTATTGATTTTTAAAATGAATCAGCTTCGTAAAAATTCGTCTTACAGAATTTTTAGGATCTGCCTTCTTTGATAAATATAGCAATCTTATGTCTATATACTTTTCCACGACACTCTTGGCTAAGTCAATGACATGATTACAATTTTCGTGATCAAATTGGTGATATTTCAATTCAGAAAAAATATTTTCACCAACAAAACTACTCAATGTCTGTATCATAAATCGTTTTTTATCTTTGTAAAATATTTTACAACCTGGGGTTACATCAATTGAGCTTCGTATGACTTGCTCAGACCGTCTACAAATTTTGGTAACCGTGTTGGACGGGAACAGCAACCCTCCCGCATTTCTTGCAAAAATCAAACTGTTTTTATTTTCGTCCAGGGATACCAAAGCCCTAACACACGTATTACATTTAATTTTTTTTATTAAATAATGTACAACAGCACCAGCGACATATTCTATGATGCTTTCCGAAAATTGAGATAAAGGATGCTGTAATGAATCAAAAAAAGTTTCATCAATGGGTTCCTCTGTCTCACAAGTTTCACCCCTTTCTGTTGTCATATTGATACGTTTGATAGCTGAGGAACAGTTTAATATAGAAATATGTTCTAATGCTATACAATTACCGGTATTCAGTTCTTGGAGTTCCATGTGTACAAGCATTTTCCTATAAATGCCGTAGAACTGTTTTGGCGTTGGATTATTATTAGTACCTCCGTGTGATCTGATGTTACAGAAAAATAGTTCGATATGGTCTTGGCTGATGCGGTGAAAAGATATATAAGGACAGAGCTGTTTTTTTATTAAATCTTCATATAAAAATTTAACACTTTCGATACATATACAGAGTCCTAAAAATCCGGTAAATCTTGGCGTGTAAATCAATTTTGTCTGCTTATTTTTGTAATTAGTTGATAAATTCATCAATAAATTTTTGCACATTTCGAGTTTCGACAAAATAAATTGCGAGTTTTCGGCATTTAGTGCCCTTTTAAAACCATATCCATGTACTTTCGAATCTAAAATGTCAAATAAGTCGTTTAGCACTAATAACATATTAGCTGTTCCATCTATTTCTTGAAACTGAGCTATCTTTAAAGTGTTTTTACAAAACTGGAGAGCTATTGATACACTTCTACTAAACAATTGAGTGGCAAGCTTCACTTTCATAATATTTTTTTTAAAAAACAAGTGTTCAGATCGTAGCTTGTTAGCTGCGTGAAACTTCTCGTCTTCTTGCAACTGGTGTAACACCTCAATGTGACTCCATTTTATGTTATTGCCTTCTGCATCTTTGAAATCCCTGTAATATTCAAAACTATTTCTCACTAATTTAATCATATGAGCCGGATCGAGAAAAATAGCAATGTCTTTATCTTGCACTTTAAAAGTAGTTTTCAAATTATTCGGATTAAAATCGCACCCAAGTTTCTTGGCCATTGCTAAATTGGCAGGACAGCCATCAAAGGTAACAGCTTTAACTACTAATCCAGCTTCAAAACACAAGTCAATAGCTTGATTAAGCAAAAACTTTTTTTGATCAGCAGTCACCTTGGTAATAAAAAAATATCCAATAGGCACTTTCCATTTACCGTGTAACGGAACAACCAAAAAAACTAATGCGTCTGTACATTCTTCTCTACAGTCAGAATCCACATTTCCACCATAATCAACATAACCGTATGTCTTTTCTATTTTCTTCTCGATTTTCATTTCATCAAAGACTATACAGCACTGAATAGGCAGATCCGTCTGAGTGGCCTTAAATTTCAGGGCATCAAAAGCTTCCTTCGTGAAACTTGGACGACCATCTACAGACCTGTACCACTTTCCTAGTGTTTTTACAGAGGGTAAACAAGTATTAAATGTTTTACGCACATAATTATAAGCTTTTGTCGAGTAAAAATTTAAGGTGAGTGCAAAAGCTCTCAACTGTGGTGAATATTTTTTACGAACATCTTTACCTGATTTTCCCTTTAATATTTGACGACGAATAATTTCATTACATTTGACCCCTAAGGAACTTAATGCCTCATTGTTTTCGGCTGTTAATAAACTTTTATTTTCTAACTCCGACAATAATGATTTCAAAGAAACTATTTGTCTTTTCAGTCTTCTGTTGGAATCGCTTAATTTTTTAATTTTTTTGTTTTTTGTTTTCATTACGTTGGTTAATTCGATGATTCTTCTACAAAGACGTTTTTTCACTGGAGTATCAAATGCAGATGGCGTATCAGGTATAGGTAAAATCTTTCTTTTTTGTTTTGTGGGCGTGTCTAAGCACTGGCTCTGATTTTTTGATGTTGACGGGGTTATTACGTCTTTTACCAGTGAACTAGTAATCTGAAATATATATTTGTTTCTTTTAAAATAATATTTACAATAATAATCATTTATAAAACAAATTAAAATGATAACATTAATGTTTATTTTAACTATACCGCATTTTCAGACGATCTGCTGGTCACAGAAATTTCCGTATTCTTAGCCACAATATTTTTACTTGCATCTATTGTAGGAATGGATGCCTAAAAGTAATATAATTAAAAATAATATATATATCATCATTAGGTTTTTAAATTTTTGATGTGACTTCATAAATAATTTTTATAAGAATAAAATCCATACCAAAACTGGCAAGTACAGAGTAGGTATAGCAGAATCAAACAGCCTTCTACTTTTTTTCAAAACATGAATATTGTCTTCTGTAAAGTGTCTTGAGCACATAACACTATTTTTGGTGGGAAACCATTCGTCCCCTCGACGAGTTGCGTCGATCCATATTTTTTTTCTTATAGGGCATTTAGGAAACCTTAAACATTATAATATCACAATAATACGACACTTCTTTAAGAAAATGTAATTGCTTTAACAAAAAGAAAAACAAACAATGACCAAACAAATATCGACTTGTGAATCACAACACTACCGTTACACGTGCTTCATTAGACAAAGACAACTATTGTAATTTGCCCAATGAGTGAAAGGGACATTTCAAAAAGATATCAACGGGTGCTTAATTATTTTTACTTTGCACCATCATGTCACCAGTATAAGTTGAACTCCGGTGTATTTGAATTATGGTAACGTAATAAAATACGATGTACTTACCGATGAAATGTTATACCATCTTTTTGGAAACTAGATGTTTTAGATGACTTGCCACACCATTTTACTGCACAGGTAGACATTTGTAATATCTTTTGAAATTTTAAATTATTTTTTTACTGTTTAGAACTCTGCGTGCCTACGGGTCACACACTTGGTCGACACTGATGTCGTGATTCTTAGCGTCTCTTAATGTATTAGCAATTACATGAACTTGGTGTGCACGTTTCTGGCCCTGTATGCGGAATCTATAGGGAGTGATCTGTGTAATTCATTAAGCACTCCACCATTTTTAATAGGCTCGAGCTTATACTTTGACAGAGGGGAACGCCTGCATATTTCTACTCCCTACCGTATTGCTCTATGCATCGCAGTTATTACAGAATTCCTTCCTTAAAATTGCAGATATTAACACCTTTTTTTTCATTATTATATAGGGGGCAAACGAGCAGACGTATCGCCTGATGGTAAGCGATTAGCACCGCCCATGGACACCCGCAACACCAGAGGCGTTACAAGTGCGTTGCCGGCCTTTTAGGAAGGAGTACAACTTTTCTTGAAGGTTTGAAAGTCTTTATTTATTTAATGAGAGCTTAGCCACGAAGTGATTATGTCGCCCAGGTTTGAAGGTCGTATTGGTCCGGAAACACCGCAGGCGACAGCTCATTCCACAGTTTTGCTGTACGCGGCAGAGAGTTTCGGGAAAATCGTACAGTTGTGGACTGCCAACCATCTAGATGATGGGGATGAAATTTATGTCGCGTAAGACGATGGCGGAAAGAAGTCATAGTGACTTACTTAACGAATATACTTCCTTCATTCCAGTGGAAACAGTATCCTCGCAGTTCCGGTGTAGCGACTGCAACATCATGGATGTCTTCGGCTCTCCGTCGAGTTGGTCTTCCGGATGGTGTGGACCGACAGCTTCCACCATCCGTCCGACAGATAGTGCCTAAATCCCGGGCCGCCTTTCCACTCGGCTTTGGTCATAGCACTCGATACGTCGCTCCTGGAGTTGTACTTGTTGGGTGAGATGGTAGTCAGAGTTCTATAATTATGTTCATACATACAATGACAGTTTTATTCCCGAAGAAAAAGAAAAGAATCGTTTTAAAGTTATAAATTACGAAATATGGGGCAGGCCTACTGTCCTCCTACGTATAGTAGAAAGTAAAAGAGGTGATGATGATAAAATAAAAAAGATAAAAGGAAGATTGTTTATGAGGATAGATAGGAAAGAAGACTACGTATTGAGTAGTTCAGGGTCACATGCTAGTAATTTAAATTAGCTATTTGTGGTGATTCTGTTGTTGTCATCACTAAACTAAAATTCACTAAAATTTGATGTTGGATTATATACTTTAATGACATCCTCTTACAGTCTATTTTTCGATGTGTACCAACTAAAAGTTGATCAGAGGTAAACGCTTGTTTATTGGTAAAAAAATACTAAATTAAACTCTAAATGTAAAAAATACTCATTATTATCTATTAGTAACTCATTTAGTGCGACATGTCAAGTTTTACGTCTTACGTTACGTTTTAAAAGTTCAATACAGGAATAGCAGAAGAAAAATTGAATGAAAGAATGGCCTAAGTAATTAATTTTGGTTATACCAAAGTAAATTTTACTTTCTTAAGTAATAAACATGCTTGTGTCTCAGATTAACGTTTATTTGCTACTGAACTATACACAGTGACAGCTGATATATGAGATATCGAAAAATGGACTGTAAGCTGATGAGATTACAGTATATAGTCATATCACAGATTTTAGTGAATTTTAGTTAAGTGATGACACCACCATTGTCAGTTTTAATCCATCTTACTGGTAATAGGTATGATAATAGACAAAAATTACACGACACACGATCACTTCATTCCCACTAAGCAACTTACCATCTTAGTTTAATATTGAAAATAACACAAAACCGTTACTTAAAGTTAAATAACGTTTATTAATAACAGAGTTAGTTTCATGAACCGCGTCAAGAGACACGATTTCCCCACAAAAGGGACAGGCTCGATCGGACTTTACCGCGGCATCAAATAAAACCGATACCAATCATTCTTTCTTTTTTTCACCGAGTGAAAGTGCATTTTAAATAAAAATACAGCTGTTTGATCTGAAACTAGGTATTTCCTAGTATGACTACAGGCTCTACCTAGTAGCTAGAGGTATTTTTGAGTATTGTGACAGCTGATAAACATACTTGAATATTTTTAAATAACATACCGAGATGTTCATTGTCACGACGATCGTGACAAGTGAGTATAGGAGTGAGTAAGTGACATTAACATAACTTATAACTTTTTCTGTGACCCTTTTAAAACCTGCCATAGAGTGGTTGCAAAGTAGGAATAACTTCGCTCTATATGCCCACTACCAGAGGTCAAAAACGGATTTTATAAATTTACAGAACTAGATAGGGTTATCTAGTTCTGTAAATTTATAAAATCCGTTTAGTTTTTCCGTCGGTTCCGTCCGTTTAGTTAATGGGTATTAACTTCGTATTACCCACATATCTAATATTCTTTTTGGCATGGTTGTAGAACCCATGCTATAAATCCTCTATAAAAGTATCTGAAACAGCTACCTTATATATAATGTTGCCAACATTAAAACATCCTGTGACGTAGTAACTTTAATATCATCCAAACGAGTGTTATAATGTATTACATTTAATAATGAACTCTTTTAAAAAAAACAACTGTTATTCGTATTCACATCATATCCCGCCATTTTTGTTCGATATTAGTATTGCAAAAATTTACTTTTATAGAGGATTCATATCATGGGTGTAGATAAAGTCTTGTATGCAACTGTACATAAGTAGGTATTAAAACACAACCACCCACATACGTGATTTAATACCCCTTATAATATAACAGTTGCATAAATAACTATTTTACATAAATAATATTGGTATGTACATTTCTGAACGCACCCATAAGTATTAGATAACCAACAGAAACGTCGATCCTTTGTCATAGTGACAATATTTGTTTTGTATAAATACACGATAATTCGTATAATGTTGTTATTTTTGTAGATTTGAAACTTCTTAATTGTAAAATGTTTATTTGTGGAAGTCTGACATTTTGTATAGAAAAATAAAATTGATGTTTTAACATTTTATTACACTCTATTGAAACTAGATGGCGCTGTGTGTCGAAAGTAGTGACGATCGTTGTTAGGAAAACTGGGACTTTCACTGGCAGATAGCTGATGATATGAGGAGTAACTTAGGCTACTTTTTTTAGACTAGCTTTTCCCCGCGGCGTTTGTTGTTGTACCGCGGGTAACACCGCGGGGCTCAGCTAATAGATAATAAAAATGTACGAAATTCTCTTTGCTCTGCAACCGCGCTTTACGAAACTCCCACGCAGCAATGGCGGTAAATACCACCACGTGCCAGATTATAAGACACGTTGATTTTTCTAGATGGTATAGTGTACATTAATACACTTTAATACTAATTGCACTTGAACGTTAGTTAACGACAATATATTTGTAAATAGTTTTCTATTACTGAGTTAGCTAATGTAATGATAGTATAGGTATGTTTTGTTCTAAAATATTAACTTTTCAGATGAAATGTATGTTATTTTGGTTTTTTGGCTTACAATGTTTAATGACAAATAAAAGCCTTACAAAGAAATTCATAATTTGAACCTTTACTGCAAGCGTGGTTAGTAATGAAACATGTGAGAAAACAAAAACATATTTATTTAATGCCTACCCATTTGGATGTTAACATCACTGCTCAGTTCTTAACGGTCGTGGCGTGATTTTATACAGCCTATTCGTATCTCTAAAACATATATTCTTATATTATAAATGTAACTGAGAAAGTTCTAGTGTTCACAGTCAAACAACAAACCCCTTTAGTTTTTATATTACACTAGCTGACCCCGTGACCTCGTCTGCGTGTCTTATTACCAGCAGCGTGATGTTATAAAGCAAAAAAAAATGAGGTTACCTAAAAGAGGTTATAGTGAGCCAACCTCAAAAAATAGTCATAGGTATGTTGTCGTGTTAGAGTTTCGTACCCAAAGTATAAAACGGGACCCTATTACTAAGACTTCGCTGTCCGTCTGTCACCAGGGTGTATATCATAAACCGTGTTAGATAGACAATTGAATATTTTGGAGATGATGTATTTCTGTTGCCGCTACAACAAGAATAAAAAATATAATAAAATAAATATTTGTGAGGGCTCCCATACAACAAAAATGCGTTTTTACTCGTTTTTGCTCGGCAACAGGTAAACGCTTCAAATTGATATTGATATGGAACCCTTGGCAAGTCCGACTCACACTTGGCCGTTTGTTATTGATGCCATGCTCCTTTTGGTCGTAACGCGTATATATAGTCTATAATCTTCCTTGATAACTAATTGACTGCACGGTTGGCCTAGTGGTTTAAACGTTCACTACTACGCCAAGTGCCGTGGGTTCAAATCCCACGTGGGACATCACTTTGTGTGATCCACAAAATGTTGTCCTGAGTCTGGGTGTTATTCGTGTCCGTTACATGTATGTTTGTAAAGTCCCCCGCGACACAGGATGTATATTACTAATGAGGGAGTTGCCTTTTTAAAAAAAAAAAAAAAAACTAGTCTATCTTAGAGTGAAACAATTTTCAAATCGGACCAGTATTCCTGAAATTAGCGCGTTCAATCAAATAAACTCTTCAGCTTAATAATACTAGTATAGATATATAAAGCTGCACTTCGCGGTTTATGTTGTACCTTTACAAAAACAACCACGAATGACACCACGTGGCGCAACTAGTATAAATAAAATTAGCCTAAGTTACTCCTTGTATCAGGTATCTTGTAAAATCAGTCCAACCATATGCATTCTGTGAAAACCTGTTTACTTGAAATTACACGCTGCAGTTGCAAGTGATACAAAATAAAAACATCTGACACAGACATCAAGCAATAATAATAATAATAATGATTATTTTATCTTCACAAATTACGTTACAGTACTTAAAGAAATATTGACAAGAAATTCGTAATTTGTGAGAGATCTGAAGTCTAAACTAAGCCGAGGCCTGTACTATAGATCTCCAGGACCTCAATTCATAACACTGTATAGATTGTCAGCTATATTTTAAGGGCTGTAACAGTCTGTGTTTTACACAAACGGTCCGTTTCGGATGGGATGATACCAAGGCCTCACAGAAAACAGGTTTTAAACAATCCAGAACCCAAACGGTTCCTATTGCTAACAAAAGTCGGTTAACAAACAAACAAACATACAGGTAAGGCTTATAAAAACGTGTTAATTAAAATGCACAGAAGCTGGTCTGCTAATATGTTCAAAACCGTTAATTTATTTTGACAAGATTTCATAAAAATAATAATATTGTATTACATTACTTCAACATTTTAAGTCCCGAGCCGTTAAGACAATACCTACTGTCATTAGCAATTTGGTACTCAATACTCGTAATATGGTTGGTTAATGATGATATCATTACTTTATTTACATTAATGTTAATGAAGGTAGTGCAATTATCGTTTATAATGTGGATAATAACTTCATTAACAAAAATTATCATTGGAATACAAATTCGAGTGTGTATGAGTCATTGCAGTACTGTATTGCTATTACTTTAGTTGACAATAATAGTAATTATGGCAATTAAGAATAGTTTATTGAATGAGTATTAATATTTTAATCATAAGAATATCATTAGATTAGTTCAATGCGAGCGTTGAAGCTTCAAATCACAGTGGTAGTATAGTACCATTAGTAAATTATTGCCGTCAACTAATTTACTAAGTGTCATTCATTTACATTCACAAATTATGGTAAGTTAAATAGTAATTAAGTAATTATTAATAAACTAAATATTGTAAATTAAAAACAATTTACATAAATTAAAACAGCAGTTAAATTAAAAAGAAATATTTTACTTATTCTCTATTAACAAACCATTTTAAAGATTATCTGTCTTGTATTTCGGCTGGAGGCAATATACAGGGTATATAGTTTTGGATGGCCTTCTATTATTTATGTCATTAAAGTGCATCATGAATTAGATCATATACCTATCCATTTTGACACACTATTCACACTAATATTATAAATTCGAAAGTCAGACTATCTGGAACTGGAAAACATATGCAGAATTCTTGAGCGTATTATGTTACTTCCTATTTTAAAGCTATTGTTCTATCACCTACGTTGCAATCCCTTATGAAAAAAAATACGTAGGTATTTCATTTTCAAACAATGCGTTTATGGCGGTACACAGGTACATTCTTAAAAGTTCTCACACAAGGGTAGCCATTGTATTCCTGTTTTTTTTTCTGTTGCTTTCATTGTTCAAAACATTATTCTTACCTTGAGAATTTCTGTTTTTTTTTTTACTTTATGATATTATTTTGAATTATTATTACTTTATATATAGGGACGCAGCGCATCGTGTCCATCCCTTAGCCGGCCAAGGCGTCAACCTTGGTTTTGGAGATTTGAAAGACCTCACCGAATTACTCGCCGAATCTGTATACTCGGGTTTTGAAATAAGTGAGTATATTGTTTCACTACGACAGTAATTACACAGATAGTCAGATAGATCCGTGGGAGAGCTATGCTTCGGCATGAATGGGTCGGCTCGACCGGAGTGATACCACGGCCTCACAGAAAACCGGTGTGAAATAGCGTTTGCGCTGTGTTTCACCGAGTGAGTGAGGATACCGGAGGCCCATGGACCAACCCCTCCCCCCATCCCCCAAAGGTCGGCAACGCACTTGTGACGCCTTTGGTGTTGCGAGTGTCCATGGGCGGCGGTAATCGCTTACCATCAGGTGATACGTCTGCTCGTTTGCCAACTATTCAATAAAAAAAAAAAAAAAAAAAAAATAGAATTACCAGATTAAAAGTCCGGAGTGTGTCGTAGGAGCCGACTAAGGGTAAACCCCTTTTTTTACGTGTGGAAACCTTCACGGGCCGTCACCCCACCGGGCTTTGCGGAGGGGCGATGTGTCGGAATCGAACCGACTAAAACCACACGGTGTGCCACTCTGCACCTGAGAAGGAAGGGATCCGCAAACTGCTGATATTAACACGACCACACCCCTCCCAGGACTAAGGGTAAACCCTATACTAACCCGTTTAGTTTTCGTGGTATAATAGGCCATAATCTCCCAAAGAGAGGCTTTTGATGATCTAATAGAGATACATCGTGGTAAATATAAACCAACGGTGGTAACAAACATTCCTGTTATTCCATATACCTTTACTCCATAATGAATATTGTATTTCTCCACAGCACATCCGACCTGGATGGAAAAATACGAAAGTGCGAGACAAAGGCACAATGTCCCGACTCAGCTAATGATCGAAGCATTACATCGTCTCTACACCGTTGATTTGATGCCTGTTGTGCTGGCAAGAAGCTTAGGATTACAACTCACCAATGCCTTGCAACCTTTGAAGGTACTAGGACTACTATAGTAACTAATATTATTAGACGTTCACTGCCAACAGAATTTTACAAACATTCAACACAAGATAGAAATTTAGATTAGTTAATGTTGAATGTCTATTATCCTAGTTAGCCACAGTCTAATACCTCCACTAATGAACAAATTCCCCAAAAGAGCGCCAACTATCCCTATTTTAGCCAAAAAAAAGAGTGAACTTTATTTAACGATTTAAAAAAGAAATGAAAAGAAGAAATCCCTGGATTAAGTCCAGTATCGACTAAAGTTAGCTAGCTAAAGTTAAAAACTAAGCAAATCAATTCTAAAGTTATGTCAACTGCAAACACTAGTTAATTTGCTTTAGTCACATTTTAAAATTCAAACAGCTGTTAAGTTTGAAGTATTTCTTCAAACCTGTGTGAGATAAATATAATGAATAGTTACACAATAACAACGCAGTTTCGTAAGCGCATTTATATTACGTAGAAATTATATTATGGGTAACAGCTGATTAAGTAATGTACTTGGGTCTTACGAAATATAGTGTTGCTCAACCGACTAGTTATAATTCATGGTTTTATATAGTACTAGCTTTGCCCCGCGGTTGTTCTTGTGCCGTGAATAGCACCACGGGGCTCAGCTAGTATATTTTTATAATTATTCTTATACTTAAATACCATTTATAATCCTTCTGCCATAAATTCTTTAACTTCAATAACGTTGGACATTCATACAAACTACCATCCCCCGTTTTACCCCTTAGGGTTAGAGTTTCATAAAATCCGTTCTTAGTGGATGTCTACACCCTTTATGAAACCTACCTGCCAAATTTCAAGTTTGTAAGTGTTATAGTTTCTGAGATTTCATGATTAATCAATTAATGATCATGAATGACTGCCTTGTTGGTCTAGTGGTTAGCGTAAGCGACTGCAGATCAGGAGGTCTCGGGTTCAATTCCTGGGTCGGACTGCTGTTGGGTTTTTCCTACAAGAAATTCTTAATAGCAGCCTGGAGTATGGAAGATGGCGGTGTTTCCCGCCCGTGCTTCGGAGAGCACGTTAAGCCGTCGGTCCCGGTTGTCATGAACATCTATGGCAATCGTTATTGGGATGTCAGTGCCCTCAAATATACTGACAACTAGTTCAACCTTTGAATTCAGTTCACCCTCAGGGTTGCGGAGGTCAGATGCCAGTCGCTCTGTGTAAAAACTGATATTCAGGTAAAACCGGTTGAACTGGTAGCCGACCCCAAATAATATTGGGAATAATAAAGGCTAGGAAAATGATGATGATGATGAATGACTGCACGGTTGGCCTAGTGGCTTAAGCGGTCACTACGCCGTTTGCTACTAATCCAAGTGTCGTGGGTTCAAATCCCACGTGGGACATCACTTTGTGTGATCCACAAAGTGTTGACCTGAGTCTGGGTGTTCTTTGTGTCCGTTACATGTATGTTTGTAAAGTCCCCCGCGACACAGGATGTATATTATTATTAAAAAGAATGATATTTCACTTTTATATATATATTTATAGCAATCTTCATAGTCATCTTCTCTGTATCTGGTTAAGAATACACAATGACCTTGACACAATGAAAAAACCCTTATTCACCCCATAGGTTTTAGAGCACTGTAAAAAGAAGGAAAACTTGAAACAAACTGTACTTATATACCAGACCGTCAGGTCAGGTGGTATAGTTAACTAAAATCTCCTTTCTGAGAGATCTGTGCCCAGCAATTGGCTGTGTATATAACGATGGTACATAATCCTTGGTCGAAGAGTACGAATTGCAATTGACTGGTTTTATTTATTTGTTTTACTACTGTTTTGTTTCAGAAACTAATCATGTCGCAGGCGACTACATAGATAAAAGTTATTTAAATACTTGTAAAGTGAACCTCTTGCTATACATAAATAGTGAGTAAGTATAATGTATCACTTTACAAGTGTTCATTATACATTTAAGAATTTGGTCGAAGTTTTATTTATTTATATTTACCTACTTTAAGGCAGAGAACAAAGTTTTGAAGTGTTGACAATTTAGTATAATTAATAAATGTTATATAAAATATTATTAAATTGTGTTTCATTTCATGTCACAAAAATAGTTGTTTAAGTAGTCAAATAGCCGTTTCTTACTGCACCGAGTGTTGTTAATTTTATTCCCACACTAGCTGACCCACGTAAACCCTCTAAGGAAGGCTATAGGCTATATATCATCACACTACTACTAATAGGAGCGGAGCACCGATGAAGAATGTTTCAAAAACGGGGGAAAATTTTCACGATTCGGGCAATAGAAGACGCAAACGAGGTTGCGTGGGTCAGCTAGTAAACTTATAAAATTGATTACTAAAATTCGGTCACTTTTGGTCAATGAAATAAACGTGTTATGTGCTGTATTAAAGGTTACTGTAACAAACACAATCTGAATCCCTAAGATCTGTTAACGTGTCATCAAGTAACGTTGCTGATCTCCGTTGTGACAAATAGCTTAAGTATCGTGCCACAGATTATTTTTTTCTGCATACAAATTGTATTGGGTTCAAATAATTTGGCCAGCTCCCACACTATTAATACTTCTGCCTGAATGAGTACCCTACTCATTATTAGATAAATAGAGATATTAGAAGTATTTATAATTCGCGATATACTAATTCGTGAAGTGAAAGCATATGTTCTCATTTTACGAAAATAATGCCATCTGCACAGTTAAAGTTTATTCAAAGAGGAGGTGTGCAGAAAGCAAAATTACTTTCAATATACGTGAGATACAACCATTGCAAGTCTGGATATTAATTAAAAAAGTGTGCCTGGTCATATTGGGTAGAACTGAAAGTCAATACACAATTATCAAGTTTATAGTCTATTAATTAAGTATAACGGCACAGACTGACACAGCTCAGCTGCTCGGGTTAATTACCGTATGCAACTCATAACATAATAAATACGAAACAGTAACTATACTTTAGTATCTATATACTATACTATAATACATGGTAAGATGGAAACACTTGAGATTTCTTCTTCATAATTGATTGAACTGATAAAGATAGGATTGCGCCTTGAAGTAATGATTTTGATGTGCTGTTAACGCTTGCCTGAACACTAGAAAACATTGATTAATAAAAATAACATTTATTGCACGAAAACAAAAAAAAAATTATTTTCAACTTAAAACTAGTTTGAGTTATAAATCGAACATGAGATAGCCTATGTTGCCAAACTAGGTACAAACCTGTATTTTGGCTTACGGCCATTTCCCACAGGTATTTCAACTTATATAGCTTATTTTTTTATTAGTTGGTACCTATTAAGGTACACATAAATGCTCTCAATTTTTTGTTCTAATTTTGGTTGAACTATTGATCTAGGTACCTATATCTCAATGGGTTGAACGACCACCTTGTGTTTTTTTTCAATCTTCATTTCTTTTACCTAGATATATCTAGCTACACCTAAACCTTAATATTTAGATTTTTATGTAATAATAAGACAAAACAAAACAACTTTGCAACGGACCGATAAGTTCGTTACAAACAGCTGCCAGTCGCAGTCCCCATCGTCTCACGCGTCACCCTGTTTACGATAATAGCACGGTGACGTCACAAAATGGCCGAACGAAAATAATTCCAATGAAGGACAATTGCACAAAAATCAACCTAATGTTCAGTGACTTAAGAGCTATTTTTGCAAAAATATACAACGGCCATGTTTCAATCGATAGCTATTGTGTATATAGTTGAATACATTCACCACACCACAATCTCGTGACTAATGTGCAAAATAATAATTATGATTCACTACTAGACTACTAAGTAGGTAAATAATGGAGAATAATGAAGAACCATAGGTTCACCTACGTCGATTTGTGCTTTAAGGAATAAATGAAATTTTAATGTTTTTTTTTGTATGCCAGGCCATGGCATTGAACTAATATGGGTGCAAATATAATAATAATAACATAGGTTTAACAATGATTATAGGCTAGGTACCGACCTAATTGAAACCGTCATATTCAGGCATTATTCAATTGTCTAATGTAGAAATAAGTCAGAATGAGATGAAAATGAAGAAAAAAAGACAGGCAGTTTCTACCTGTTTCAAATAATAAGTGGGTAAGAGCAGTAGGTACCTATCGCTAAATACCAAAGCTAAAGTCTATCCGTGTTATTAAACTAAATAGGAACCTATAAAATTACGGTAGGTGTATGTTTTGCTTATATTATTAGATGTAGGTAACAGTTTTATAGTTAGCTGCACGCATGCTGCACGTAACATAACGCATACTTATCTTTCTAGTAGGAACTTCCTATGCCCCAGGACTTTTTCACCACTAAGGAAAACGTTAGATGCTTTTTTTTCGGCTCGAATAATACTATTTAAACGTAAAGATGAATTCTCTAGTCTTGATATTTAACTTTTTGAAGAAATAAAGGTTAATAATAACGAAAACGAAACTACCTAGTTTATAAACAAGGTACGTTTCTAAATACAATTTATCGAATTACATGAAATATTTACATTAGGTACGTAGAAGGAAATTGCTATCTAGGGCTTGCCCCTAATCGAGCTCTTTGAATTATTTGAATCAATACATATATGTACTCCTATTTTTCTTACGCATTGCGCCTCTTTTCACAACGCATGCGCGATGTCTGTATATTCGGAAATGTTATTTCAATTCAATTCAATATCATTTTTTATCTACTTTATCCTTTATAATTATGTTCAATTTGGACAGGCAATTTAATGTACATCATAAGTCTATACTAATAACAAAGCTGAAGAGTTTGTTTGAATATTTGAACGCGCTAATCTCATGAACCGCTGGTACGATTTGAAAATTTCTTTAAGTGTTGTATAGTCCATTTATCGAGGAAGACTATAGGCTATATATATTATGATGCTACTACTAATAGGAGCGGAGCACCAATGAAGAAAGTTTCAAAAACGGGGGAAAATTTTCACGTTACGGGCAATATAAGACGCAAACGAGGTTGCGAAATACAATTGCACAAAAACTAAGTAAGACATTAATTACCTAAATACGGCGTACGAATAACAAAAAGTATTTATTTATTAAACATAAGCCACAAAAGACATCAAGATTTAAAAAAAAATGCTATAATGCCATGCGTCACAACACGCTAGAACATTTCGGAATAGACTTATGACTTTGGTATTGATTGACGCCATTTTGGGTCCAACTGCGCAGTTCGCTTGCCCCGCACTCCCCTCGCCGCCCTCCATTATAAAAGTGGCCCCGACGCGTCGTACGCCGCATTTCCCATTTCGTCGGCGTGTGTGCAGTTGTGTTAGTGCTGTGAAGTACTGAAGAATTGTAGAAGTGTTATTTGTGCCTGGTTGGATACAGGTGTGTACTGCGTACTATTAATCTTTCAATAGTACTTTCTTCCTTAAGTTAAAATGGGTTACAGTACCAACGAAAAATCAGTTGTTGATTTTTGTGAAAGTAAAAATGAATCCTTAAGTAACTGGGTTCGTCAAGTTAAAACCAAATCTGTAAGCGCCAGAACAAAGAGAAAGCGTGATTTAAGAATAATCGCCATTTTGAGTAACTCTTTGACACGTGCCGAGGGTGAGCTTATCACGAAACAACGAGAACGCGCTAGAAGGTGGGCCCAGATGCAAGCTGACCTGGGACTGTGCAACAAAGAAGAGGAGGAGACCAAGCAGGAACGAGAAAAAATTGATCTATTGTGGAAGAATGATCTCAGCGGCTTAGATAATTTTTTCAAGGAATTGGACAAAGTCAAACCACCTTTAAGATAGGCCAATTTAGGTAATGTAAATAACATTAGTAACTGTGATATAAGTAGGATATTTTTCTAAATTACAGTCCCATTGCGTTTCGCGTGGGCCTGCATCCGTCGGCCGCCATCTTGGTTGCCGCTGGGGCGTGGTCGCTGCTAAGGACAAAATGGGTTTGTAACATGGTATCATGCATTTATACTAATTGTGTAATTCTTGTAATTGTAATAAATTTCAATTTATCTATTGCTTAATAATTAAATTGGAGTTTTTGAGTTTATTCATATTGAATATTAAATGAAATTGTACATATGTTTAAGTATGGAAATAAACATTTTTTTTAAAAAGAAAGTGTATTAATGAATTTCATTTTGTTATTTAACAATTTCACATCACAAACAATGTATTATTCCATGAGTCATCATCGCCACTGCGTGGAGAACAAAGCCGAGTTGCGTCAGCGTTGGCAAGCTCGTGTTGGGAGTGTCCGTGGAGATAATGAGTCACCAGCGTGCTGTGCCGCTCACTTTGCTGCATATTGCTATGCACTGCGTAGTATCGACGTTCACGCGAGACGGTCCTGGTTGTCAGCCCACTAGGTAACGAGTAGGTTCATGACGTAAAGGTTTCGACATCTAGACAGTAACTAGCTATGTGTTGTGATTAGCCCGTACGCGGGCCTACGTGTAACGTTGTCTTTAGATCTCAGACCCTGTCTACCGTGGCCAGCAGCTGCCACGAGCGAACAACAAAGCCCTCTACTTACTACCTCAATTACATGCAGTTGAAAAAGTACACATAGTGTCGCGCGCCTCAAAATCCATGGATTTTCAAACAATACTTGCAAGGAAAATTATAAAAACGCTCGGTGAGTCATTTGTTTTCAAAACGATGATCGTCATTGTTTGGAAATATATAACGATGTGTTACATTTAACCATTAGCATATTAAGTGATTGCTTAATAGGTACATTAAGATCGGCGATAACCTGAGCAACATAAGTGCACCTTAGGGTATTAGGTTGGAATTTAACAGAGTTTTGGTTGAATATGCAGAAATGTACTACCTGGGATGCAACACTAAGGCTATTAAAAAGTGAAAAATTGACTAAAATAACAAGCTGAGAAAATATTCAAAAAAAAACTGTCAAGCTTTTTTCTGGGCTACCGCTGCACCGTGGCATCGCGTGGCGTGGTATAGGTAATGATTCATTATTATTTGACGTGAGTGTAAAGAATCTCGTGTCTTGTTACAAATAACAAATCCGCAGCGAAAACTTTCCAGTTTGTAAAACTTATAATGAACTAGGTCATCTATCTAAATGAAACGAGCTATATTACATATAAAAGGATAAGTTGAAATGAAGACTGAAACTGTGGGCTGATGACGTGAACCGTGCTCTCTTAAACTGATGAATTTTAGGCTTAAGATTAAAAAATGAAACCTAAATTATATCTCGACCTAATGCAATAAGAAATAAAAGGGAAATTGACACGTTGGTGGATAGATTTAATGGTGAGTTGTTAGTACTCTGCGTGACTTGAGACTTCTCTTCTAATGGAGTCGTAAGTTGATACTATTTTATACACATTTACTGATTATATGCAAACTTCACAGCTTAACGAGCGGACTGGGAAATGCTGACGTGAGCGAGGTTTACTCATTTTATGACAAATATACGAAAAGCATGGTGATATCCTACCACGTCAAGACAGCTAACCCGGCTCCGAGCTCCGGCTCTCGATAATACCGAGTGGACCGTCACATCAAATCCACAGATAAGTTTAAACGGTCATAATTCTTAAAATGTAGCACAACTTGACTAGGTATGTGGTGCTACTACTAAGAATCTTAAATATCTTTATGAACCATAAAACGTGACTATTTCATTAAAACGCCTAAGCATATAGACTTATCTACTCTATAGTGACTGCTATGGAGTTATTCACTTTATATACCTGTTTTTTTAGATCTAGACAACGACACGTAGGGTCGATAACCGACTTGGTACTTCTGATTTCAGATCAAACCTGTATTGTGTATAAATCATGGTTTTTCCAAATTAGATTTACTGCTCCAAACGTGACGCTAGCTATGAAACATACATTACCTCGAAGGAGTATGACAACAACATGAACATAAAAATGATAAAATCTAAATGAACACTTTCATGTAGTAAACACATGGACAGTGCTATTTTACATAATCAAAACATTTAAAAGTACGATATTTTCACCAATTACTATACTAATGTCTAAATAACGAAAGAACCAAACGTCGCTCGAGGTATGTACTTGTACAGAATTGGACATAACTACCAATACTTTCTTATTATTCGTAACCAAACCATTTTCTTCCTTGAGGGAACTGTGTTCTGAGAGTTTTGTTTAACAGGTAAATGCACGGCAGTTAGACTACTGAAACTGTGCCAAAAGCAGTTGAGTACATTCTTAGGCGTCTGTTTTGCATCTTCAGCGGACAGTGAGACTGGCTCTCGTGCTGTACATGGTACATCTGAATACCATCTAGCTACAACACTGATACTCCCAAAGTGAGGAGGAAAGATGTTGTATTCGAACATTATTTTAGCGAAAGGTATGTTTTTGTTGCTGGTTTCCCTCTTCACCAGGTCTACTATCTGATTGGAAAGCAAGTCCAATATACCTGCACAAATGTGAAATTCGGTTAACATAAGGTATATATTTTGAGAATTAACATTGCACTAATTTATACATAAATTGAAAGTATGAAGGATATTTAAATGTGAGAGATAGCAGAATGTTTAAATTATGAAGAAAGAAATTAGTGTCAAATTTGGATTTTGACTGACTATTATGATAATATTTTCAAGTAGCAATTAAAAGTTGTCGTGACTTGAGACATTCATGCAAGAAGGTCAGAGACAAGTAAGCAATCAAAATATTACTTATTATGCTTTTATTGCTTGACAAGTATGTATTTATATTTGTATTTGATATTGAGGGTTAGATAGCTAAATGACTATATTTCGGTATGACTACATCGGCCTTTTTATTTTCATAGTACTAAACTTTAAAAAGAAGCCTTTTTATTTTCAAAGTACTAGTACTATGAAAATAAAAAGGTAAAAAGCACTAGTTTAATCTTTTAAAAATATATATATTTAATCACTCCTTGACAGTTGTCAAAATAAAAAATCTTTAAATTGCCCGGTCACTATTTGAATTACTTTCTTATTCTGTGACCTGATTTTATAGCAAAGCCTGATTTTATAGTAAAAGTTTGGAGTGCATTAATTTTTGTAAAATCAGTACCAATTATCTGCTATTGCTACATCAACATACAGTACAACTATGTGTTATATCTTGTATGTATATTATCTAGTTTGACCGAAATGTAATCAATAAGTTAAATAGCGAAGTGCTTATCAAGAGACGTGAGCACAAAGAATATTAGTAAGTCTTTATTTAGTGTCTTAAAAATACACTTGTAATTTTATTCTTGATTTAATTAATATCTGCTCAATTTATACTCAACACCACAGTTTTATTATACAAAAGACAGATATATGCTGAATTTAAATTAGGAATAAATTTCATTAATACGTCATACAGTGTTAAGGATAGTTGTTTGGTGCTTGATTCTATAGATTTTTCATTTTGTAATTTCGGCTGTTTTGACAGCCTTAATCTCGCATGTTTTTTTTTCTTGTCCAGGATACAGGTTATTGGCCATGTGGTGCCTTTAATACACAATTAGTTACCAAATTATGCGACTAAATATGTGGCGAATGGTTGTAATCTAATGAGTAGACAAGTTTGGATAACCGAACAGAATACAACATAGTTGTTGAATTTCTTTTGTAGGTAGTGCTTTTTCCATTCTACTAGAAATCTCGTCCTTAAGCAGGATGTGACTAAAAAATGACCATGAAATCTACTAGTTACCGCTAAAATAAGCCTCTCCAGTAATATGATTTATAATGAGATAATGAGGAAGCTTGAAATAAAATCAATCGAAAACAAGATGACAAGTAATTAAGACAAAATAGTGCAACTTACAAGCATTAGGGAAAACTGTCAGAACAAACTGACTGACGGAACTTGCAAGGGTTAAGTGAAGAATTCCTACTAAGCTGTCTAGGGTATTATTACCTACGTCTACACTAAGTAAGCATAGTGAGGACTTCTAAAGGAAATAACTGCACAATTGAATGATGTCTGAAGATTTTGCTATGTACAACGCTGATTTGCTCTAAATGGTAATTTAAATTACCTACTAATTTAACCAATCAATCGCATGGAGGACACATGGAGATCAGAACTTTTCTGAACACAGAAGTAGAAGTACTACATACCTATATGGCTACGGGTTGTTTCAACTAGTGCTCTGGTATGTCCATATCGGCTCAAATTTCTACTTTGTTTATTATCTAACTTGTTAAACTAGCTATTAGAATACCATATATAACTTTCAACCATTTTCGTTTCTAGGTAGAACTATAAATCTGAATTCTCAGTATATATTAGTATGATTGTGAGAATAAATGTTTTAACCTCGAAATAAAAATTGGCACGAAATAGTACATAACCAACTCTCGCATGTCAGTGTCTTTTCACTTATCTTATATTTACCAAGCTTCTTAGAAAAAACCGAGTACCTATTTCACAGGGAGATAAATATGCCTTGGCTGTTACAAAAAGAACAAAGACAAAATTAAGCACAAATGCTGTGAAAGAATAGTGCACTTTTCAGGTTATAGTACTCGTCTAGTATTCTGGTAAATAATTTATTACTTACCTATACTTACGTGTATTTAAGAATTCCATTTAGCCTACCTTAGTTGATAAAGCAATCGGGGTGGCTATCGACCACTAAGAGGTTAATTAATGTTAACGATATGTCCATTATGAATAAGATTCGGTAAGTTTGTCTTGGTTTTGAATAGTAACTTGCATGTTATTTTAAATAAAATTTTAAGTGCCCCACTGGAAATCGTAAGCCGTTTTAAATTATCTATTTTGTTGCCAAGTATAATGAGCATTTCATTGTAGAATGTGCATGTAAATGACAAACCCTTGCAGTTATTGCGTGTTAGTCATCTGAATCTATCTGTGTGCCGTATCCTGTGTGCAGTAAGTAGTCTCGTTAAACGATACAGATATAAAACTATGCAAGTCGTCGCTCTTGTAAATGCGTATTATTACCTAACCTTAATATTTCGTTTTACTCACTCCGATGTTGCACGATTTAAGATATATAGAACATTAGGTATTACAGTATACTGTGGCTGCTCAAGTAAGAAAATCTAATCGCGCTTCTGTAACTAGTTTTTGCACTACCATTATATTCACTCGGGTTAGTGTATTATCCGTATGCTTACGCCTTGCACCTCAATAGCCATCGTCCATCGCCGAAGGTTTATTCAAGTTTAACGGATATGTTGGTATATTAATAGCGTAGAAATATTAACAAACCTTTCATAAAGAGGAATAGGCGACATGTATATTATTTTTTTTCCAGATTATTGCATTGTACATGTAGAAGAGCATCCTCACCTTGATCTGCTTTTGTGATCGTACTTGCAGGCCTACTTACAAAATGCAACAAAATCCAGGGTAGAGTATGAATGAATGAATGAAAACCATAAATGAGCCGTAGTGGCCGTTCAAAAAGTTTCAACGACAGTTGTGTAACCGGTCCATAATGAAATGCGGTTGGTGGACTAGAGTACTAAATAGCATTCTGTATGTACTGTCAAGAACGGAAAATATGTTAATACTAGCATGCTGCTCGTCAAGAGTGCACGATTACTGGTTTGTGCCATGCACGTATTGAAATATTGTTTTTCAACTTACAAATCAGACTAGACTGGCTCGCTCGACCTTTACGAGCACACTGTATACGTAAATGTCTGTCCCAGCCTGCTCGCTGTATCCGCGAATGACTATCTTCAGTCTGCTAGCTGTCTTCCATGTGGCACGAAATTCAGTATACTCGCTGACTACGTAAGTGACGATATCGATCTACTCGTTGTCTACGGGAGCACCTACTTCTAGCTCGCTGGCTGTCTTCGCCTGCATCTTCTCTCTACGAAGTCTGCATCTACTCCTTACAATTCACCAGGTGGGACCTGGTGAATTGTTAGGAGTAGATGGATGTCTTAAGCGTAGATCTTAGCAAAAATCACCAATCCTCCAATCTGCCTGCCAGCTAAGCCTGGTGCCAGTCTCTGCGAGCAGTGACCTTCAGCCTGCTTCTTGTCTACGCGAGTGACGACCTTCAGCCTGCTACTTGTCTACGCGAGTGACGACCTTCAGCCTGCTTCTTGTCTACGCGGACGGCGACCTTCAACCTGCTTCTTACGCGAACGGCGACCTTCAACCTGCTTCCTGTCTACGCGACCTTAGGCCTGCTCGCTGTCTAGGCGACGGGCGACCTTTCGGCCTGCTCGCTCATCACACTTGTCACACTCCGGCTCCCCACTGACTGCGCACGTGCTCCAACCTACGTTTCTTGCCTTCCCACGCCTCAGTCGGCGTGGACTTCGGCCTGCGTCCCGTTGTCGGCGTGGACTCCGGCCTGCGTCCCGTTGTCGGCGTGGACTCTGGCCCGCGTCCCGGTGTCGGCGTGGACTCTGGCCCGCGTCCCGTTGTTGGCGTGGATTCTGGCCCGCGTCTCGTTGTCGGCGTGGACTCTGGCCCGCGTTCCGTTGTCGGCGTGGACTCTGGCCCGCGTCCCGTTGTCGGCGTGGACTTCGACTGGACTCTGGCCCGCGTCCCGTTGTCGGCGTGGACTCTGGCCCGCGTCCCGGTGTCGGCGTGGACTCCGGCCCGCGTCCCGGTGTCGGCGTGGACTCCGGCCCGCGTCCCGGTGTCGGTGTGGACTCCGGCCCGCGTCCCGGTGTCGGCGTGGACTCCGGCCCGCGTCCCGGTGTCGGCGTGGACTCCGGCCAGCGTCCCGATGTCGGTGTGGACTCCGGCCCGCGTCCCGGTGTCTGCGTGGACTCCGGCCCTCCCGTTATCGGCGTGTACTTCGGCTGGACTCCGGCCCGAGTTCCGGTGTCGGCGTGGACTCCGGCCCGTGTCCCGGTATCTGCGTGGACTCCGGCCCTCCCGTTATCGGCGTGTACTTCGGCTGGACTCTGGCCCGCGTCCCGATGTCGGCGTGGACTCCAGCCCGCGTCCCGGTGTCGGCGTGGACTCCAGCCCGCGTCCCGGTGTCGGCGTGGACTTCGGCTAGACTCTGGCCCGCGTCCCGTTGTCGGCGTGAACTTCGGCCCGCGGCCTGCTCGCTGTCTAGGCGAGCGGCGACCTCCGGCCTGCTCGCTGTCTAGGCGACGGGGGACCTCCGGCCTGCTCGCTGTCTAGGCGACGGGCGACCTCCGGCCTGCTCGCTGTCTAGGCGACGGGCGACCTTTCGGCCTGCTCGCTCATCACACTTGTCACCCTCCGGCTCCCTACTGATTGCGCACGTGCTCCAACCTACGTTTCTTGCCTTCCCACGCCTCAGTCGGCGTGGACTCCGGCCTGCGTCCCGTTGTCGGCGTGGACTCCGGCCCGCGTCCCGTTGTCGGCGTGGACTCTGGCCCGCGTCCCGGTGTCGGCGTGGACTCCGGCCCGCGTCCCGTTGTCGGCGTGGACTCCGGCCCGCGTCCCGTTGTCGGCGTGGACTCCGGCCCGCGTCCCGTTGTCGGCGTGGACTCTGGCCCGCGTCCCGGTGTCGGCGTGGACTCCGGCCCGCGTCCCGGTGTCGGCGTGGACTCTGGCCCGCGTCCCGGTGTCGGCGTGGACTCTGGCCCGCGTCCCGGTGTCGGCGTGAACTTCGGCTGGAACCTGGCCCGCGTCGCGGTGTATGCGTGGACTCCGGCCCGCGTCCCGGTGCCGGCGTAGACTCCGGCCCGCGTCCCGGTGTCGGCGTGGACTCCGGCCCGCGTCTCGGTATCGGCGTGGACTCCGGCCCGCGTCCCGGTGTCGGCGTGGACGCCGGCCCTCCCGTTATCGGCGTGGACTCCAGCCAACCTCCTATTGTCGGCGTGAAGTTAAACCCTGCTTTCAGTGCCGACGTTAGCTTTTGGACTATCCTCCCAGTGTCAAGCTTCCTGTCTGCCTGCCGCTGTCGGCGTGAGCGCCCGGCCTGTCTGCCTGCCGCTGTCGGCGTGAGCTCCCGGCCTGTCTGCCTGCCGCTGTCGGCGTGAGCTCCCGGCCTGTCTGCCGCTGTTGGCGTGATCGTAGCCTTCGTGACGCCAAAGGCCAACGTGAGCTGAAGCTAGAGTTGTCACTCGTCGCATGTTGCTGCTCGGGATTCAGCGCTAACACTAACTCGCAAATACTGGTGCGTAATAATAATAATCAAATACATCAAAAATAACGCAGGTTGTATTTGCGTGCTGCGACCCGGTCTCGGTGAGAGGTACAACCTGCGTGCTGCTACCCGGTCTCGGTGAGAGCTACAACCTGTGTGCTGCGACCCTGTCTTGGTTAGAGCTACAACCTGCGTGCTGCGACCCGATCTCGGTGAAAGCTACAACCTGCGTGCTGCGACCCTGTCTTAGTGAGAGCTACAACCTGTGTGCTGCGACCCTGTCTTGGTTAGAGCTACAACCTGTGTGCTGCGACCCTGTCTTGGTTAGAGCTACAACCTGTGTGCTGCGACCCTGTCTTGGTGAGAGCTACAACCTGCGTGCTGCGACCCGACCTCGGTGAGAGCTACAACCTGCGTGCTGCTACCCGGTCTCGGTGAGAGCTACAACCTGCGTGCTGCGACCCTGTCTTGGTGAGAGCTACAACCTGTGTGCTGCGACCCTGTCTTGGTTAGAGCTACAACCTGCGTGCTGCGACCCGATCTCGGTGAGAGCTACAACCTGCGTGCTGCGATCCGGTCTCGATGAGAGCTACAACCTACGTGCTGTGATCCGATCTCGGTGAGAGCTGCAATCTGCGTGCTGCGACCCTGTCTTGGTGAGAGCTACAACCTGTGTGCTGCGACCCTGTCTTGGTGAGAGCTACAACCTGTGTGCTGCGACCCTGTCTTGGTTAGAGCTACAACCTGCGTGCTGCGACCCGATCTCGGTGAGAGCTACAACCTGCGTGCTGCGATCCGGTCTCGATGAGAGCTACAACCTACGTGCTGTGATCCGATCTCGGTGAGAGCTGCAATCTGCGTGCTGCTACCCGGTCTCGGTGAGAGCTACAACCTGCGTGCTGCTACCCGGTCTCGGTGACAGCTACAACCTGCGTGCTGCGACCCGGTCTCGGTGACAGCTACAACCTGCGTGCTGCTACCCGGTCTCGGTGACAGCTACAACCTGCGTGCTGCTACCCAGTCTCGGTGACAGCTACAACCTGCGTGCTGCTACCCGGTCTCGGTGACAGCTACAACCTGCGTGCTGCTACCCGGTCTCGGTGACAGCTACAACCTGCGTGCTGCTACCCGGTCTCGGTGAAAGCTACAACCTACGTGCTGCGATCCGGTTTCGGTGAGGGCTACAGATGAGCTGAGAAAAAACGATCAGGTATCGACGCGAGCTTACCAGTCAGTGATTCGGGTCTCGGCAAGAGCTACGATCTGTGATCCGGTTTCGGCATGAGTTATATGGGCCAAAATCAGGTCCCGCCGCAGAATTGCCATTGATGAGCACTGCGGTTTTTTATTAAGGCAGAATTGTCAATGGAGAGCACTGCGGTTTTTTTATTAAGGCAGAATTGCCATTGAAGAGCACTGCGGTTTTTTATTTAGTACGTATTAAATAAGGTAGGTGCCTAATCAGCTATTGTTGACAGCAGAACACCTTATTGAACACTTGAAAAAGGTAATTAGCAAGAAAAGACTATAAATGTGCACAACTAACAAAAACAACTGAAGAGGTTGATGCAGCAATCAAGTATTTTAAGTATTAATGAACGAGGTCGGAATAGGTATTATAATATATCTGGTAGGTGCCTAATTACTTAATCCTATCCTATTGCCATCAGTATGCATCCGAAAATTATCTGCACAACAAAACCTCTAACTGTAGGAAATATACTTAACTCGCAAAAACCGATCGGTTGTAGGCGTGTAATAACTTATTGTTGACAGACTTGCTTGCTCAATGGAAGATATGAAGTGGACACAGCAACGAATAGTATAACATGTCCAACAAGAAATGTAGTGCGTACTTGGTTACAAAAATTTAATTATTATGAAAGAATATTTCTGAACAAAGTGGTTTGGTTAGTTAGTGTTATATTAAAGGATTATTCTATGAGAAACTAGAAATATTAAGTTGAACCTAGGACATCCGACATATAATCACCTCGGACATATAACACTAAATGAAGTAACCAAAACAGTCACACGAGGATCGTGCTTGGTAAGGAATCTCCTTAATAATTGTTCGCAAATTTAGCAAAAATTGGACTTTCACAAGAATAACAATAAGACTAAAAATACGACCTCACCATTCAATTTCTGCAAATTTTATCACACCGTGATTCAAGGTAAAATATTTTTTATGAAATGTCTGTTAGTAACCGTTAAGTCGTTAAATTCTGTAAGGACTGAGATACAGTTGAGTAGTAGTTTCACAATATAAATGAAGCTTATTATGAGTAAGATGGAAAGCCTTGTAAATATCCTAAATATGGTAAGTTACGTAACAAAATATTGTTGGCAGATTATTAATGAAGTAATAAAGTTCAGAAGTATCGACCTGGACTGAGAAGACATCTGCATCTTCACCGAAAAGTAGACCTAAAACAATCGCACGGGCAAACTCTTTGGTAGGTGCCTAATTTGTTATTGTTGACAGATTATTCATCAAAAGTAAGATAGTACGTGGCGAAGAAGGACAACGAAAAACAACAAGAAATAAATCTTGTGAAAAGTTTAACATCGTGATATATCCCTTACCATCTCATATTATACATTACCAAAAAAATCAGTTTGTCGGGTTTTATCAAATCGTATTAAGACGTGATCCAAGGTAAAATCATGGTGAGTCTGTGCATAACGAAATATTGTTAACAGGTACCTCTCAGGCGTTTAAGGGAATTAGTCAATCTGATAATAATAGCATAGTTAATAACTAAAGTGACTCGACATAAAAAAACAACACACAGCGCAATAATTTCCACAGATTCACGTGCTTGCAAAGCCAAGGCAACAAAACAGTTTCGAGGCAGTTACATAATACCTACGACGTATTAAGGTGATTATAAAAGTGGTGGATATGCACTGACAGGTGCGGGGTACGTAACAAATATTGTTGGCAGGTTCTCTAGTAACAACCAAAACTAAAAAAAACCTCGGTATACTCTGGTAAAAATACATCTGGAAGTTATACCTGTTGAAATATTGTTAAGGGAATACCAACGAAGACTTACAGCATCTACAATAACAGAAGAGACCCGCAGATAATACATAAGCTCTGATTTGGACAAAAATTTCAGCGTCGTCGATTACTACGTGAAAATTCGTCGATTACGGACTGTCAAATTCAGAGATAAGGAAACCAGGTAAAATAATTTTCATGAAATGTCTGTTGCGTCATCACCTATTGTTGACAGGTTTTCACCAATTGATAAATCATAGCATCGGGTAATAACCACCGCAGTAAACGAGCCTGTGTGATTGCCAGGCATGGAAACGAAAGTCCAAGACGAGATGCCTGGTATGTGCGTCCTAATACATTATTGTTGACAGAAAAAAACGCATAGGGGAAGACTAAGTATGCAAATCGCTAGTTAATGAATTCTATACAAAATGAAATATAGTTGGGCAGTTGAAAAATATAAATGAAGCTTATTATAGGTGACTTGGAAAACTTGTAAAAACCCTGAATGGTAAGTTACCTACGTAACAAAATATTGTTGGCAGGTTGTTAATAAAGTATTAAAGTATTTTGTGAAAAAGAGATGACGACGACGGTCATCCAGAAGTATCGACCTGGACTGGGAAGACATCTGCATCTTCACCGAAAAGTAGACCTAAAACAATCGCACGGGCGAACTCTTTGGTAGGTGCCTAATTTGTTATTGTTGACAGATTATTCATCAAAAGTAAGATAGTACCTGGCGAAAGACAGCGAAAAACCATAAAAAATTACAGATTATTTATCAAACATAAGATAGTACATGGCGAAGAAGGGTAACGAAAAACAAGAAAAAAAAAGTTTGTGAAAAATTTATCATGATATATACATTACCTAAAAATCGGGTTTTTTCAAATCGTATTAAGACGTGATCCAAGGTAAAATCATGGTAAGTCTGTGCGTAACGAAATATTGTTAACAGGTACCTCTCAGGCGTTTAAGGGAATTAGACAATCTGATAATAGCATAATTAATAACTAAAGGGACTCGACATAAAAAAACAACACACAGCTCAATAATGTCCACAGATACACGTTCTTGCAAAGCCAACTTACATATAAAACATTGCATCAAACAGTTTCGGGGCAGTTAGATATATACCTAGGACCGTATTAAGGTGACTATAAAAGTGGTGCATATGCACTGACAGGTGCGGGGTACGTAACATATATTGTTGACAGGTTCTCTCGTAAAAACCAAAACTTTAAAAAAACCTCTGTATACTCGGATAAAAATACATCTGGAAGTGATACCTGTTCAAATGTTATTAAGGGAACAACGAAGACTTACAGCATCTGCAGTAACAGAAGAGACCCGTAGATAACACAAGCTAGCTTGGACAAAAAATGTCAGCGTCGACGATTACGGCCTGTCAAATTCAGAGATAAGGGAACAAGGTAAAATAATTTTCATGAAATGTCTGTTGCGTCATCACATATTGTTGACAGGTTGTCACCAAGTGATAAATCATAGCATCGGGTAATAACCACCGCAGTAAACGAGCCTGTGTGCTTACCAGGCCTGGAAACGAAAGTCCGAGACGAGATGTCTGGTATGTGCATCCTAATACATTATTGTTGACAGAAAAAACGCATAGGAGAAGACTTGAGAAGACTTAAGTATGCAAATCGCTAGTTAATGAATTCTATACAAAATTAAATATAGTTGGGCAGTTGAAAAATATAAATGAAGCTTATTATAGGTGACTTGGAAAACTTGTCAATACCCTGAATGGTAAGTTACCTACGTAACAAAACATTGTTGGCAGGTTGTTAATAAAGTATTAAAGTATTTTGTGAAAAAGAGATGACAACGACGGTCATCCAGAAGTATCGACCTGGACTTTAAAGACGTCTACAACCTCACCGTAAAAAAGATTTAAACAATCGCACGGAAAACTGGTAGGTGGCTAATTTGTTATTTTTGACAGATTATTCATCAAAACGTAAGATAGTAAGTACCTGGCGAAGAAGGACAACAAAAAAAAACAAGAAATAAATTAATGGTAAGTCGGTGCATAACAAAATATTGTTAACAGATACCTCTCAGGCGTTTAACGGAAATGGTCATCTGATAATGGCGTAGTTAATAAGTCAAGTGACTCGACATCAAAAACAACACACAGCGCAATAATGTCCACAGATTCACGTTCTTGCAAAGCCAACTTCATATATTAAGACGCATCAAAACAGTTTGGGGCAGTTGGATATATATATACCTAGGACCGTATTAAGGCGACTATAAAAGTGGTGCAAATGTACTGACAGGTTCGGTACGTAACAAATATTGTTGACAGGTTCTCTAGTAACAACCAAAACTGAAAAAAAACCTCCGTATACTCTGATAAAAATACATTTGGAAGTGATACCCGTTCAGATATTATTAAGGGAACAACGAAGACTTACAGCATCTACAGTAACAGAAGAGACCCGTAGATAACACAAGCTCTAGCTTGGACAAATAATTTCAGCGTCGTCGATTACGGCCTGTCAAGTTCAGAGATAAGGGAACAAGGTAAAATAATTTTCATGAAATGTCTGTTGCGTCATCACATATTGTTGACAGGTTTTCACCAAGTGATAAATCATAGCATCGGGTAATAACCACCGCAGTAAACGAGCCTGTGTGATTACCAGGCATGGAAACGAAAGTCCAAGACGAGATGTCTGGTATGTGCGTCCTAATACATTATTGTTGACAGAAAAAAACGCATAGGGGAAGACGAAGTATGCAAATCGCTAGTCAATGAATTCTATACAAAATGAAATACAGTTGGGCAGTTGAAAAATATAAATTAAGCTTATTATAGGTGACTTGGTAAAACTTGTAAATACCCTGAATGGTAAGTGACCTACGTAACAAAACATTGTTGGCAGGTTGTTAATAAAGTAATAAAGTATTTTTTGAAAAAGAGATGACAACGACGGTTATCCAGAAGTGTCGACCTGGACTTTAAAGACATCTACAACCTCACCGTAAAGTAAATTTAAACAATCGCACGGAAAACTGGTAGGTGCCTAATTTGTTATTGTTGACAGATTATTCATCAAAACGTAAGATTGTACCTGGCGAAGAAGTACAACGAAAAACAACAAGAAATATAGTTTGGGAAAAATTTTAATGGTAAGTCCGTGCATAACGAAATATTGTTAACAGGTACCTCTCAGGCGTTTTACACAAATTGTCATCTGATAATAGCGTAGTTAATAAGTAAAGTGACTCTACATCAAAAACAACACACAGCGCAATAATGTCCACAGATTCACGTTCTTGCAAAGCCAACTTCATATATTAAGACTCATCAAAACAGTTTGGGGCAGTTAGATGTACAAAACATTGTTGTCAGGTTGTTAATAAACTAACAAAGTATTTTGTGAAAAAGAGATGACAACGACGGTCATCCAGAAGTTTCGACCTGGACTTTAAAGACATCTGCAACCTCACCGTAAAGTGGTTCTAAACAATCACACGGAAAACTGGTAGGTGCCTAATTTGTTATTGTTGACAGATTATTCATCATAATATGTAAGAAAAAGTACCTAGCGAAGACGGATATCGAAAAACAATAAGAAATATAGTTTGTGAATAATTTAACATCGTGACATATTCGTTACCATTTTCAATAAATAATACATAAAAATATGCTTTCCTCTAAAACCAGTACACTGCAATTATTTTTATGGAATTTGTCGAAATTCTGCAAGTCATAATAAGAGGTGATCCAAGGTGAAATCGTGGTAAGTCTGGTGCATAATAAAATATTGTTAACAGGTATCTCTTAGGCGTTTAACAGAATCAAGTCAATTGGATAATAGCGTAGTTAATAACTAAAGTGACTTAACTTCAAAAACAACACAGAGCATAATAATGTCCTCAGATTCACGTTTTTACAAAGCTAACTACATATATAAAGACATTGCATCAAAACAGTTTCGAAGCAGTTACATATATATACAGAACCTAAGACCGTATTATTAAGGTGACTATAAAAGTGGTGCAATATGCACTGATAGGTAAGGTACGTAACAAATATTGTTGACAGGTTCTCTAATAACAAACAACATTTAAAAAAAACCTCTATTTCTGTTGAAATATTATTAAGAGGTAAGGGAACAACAAAGAAGACTTTCAGCATCTACAGCAACATAAGCTCTGGCTTAGACAAAAAATTTCAGCATCGTCGATTACTACGTGTCAAAATCCTATTTTGAAATATCATTCAGAGAGCCTCTACAGTAACAGAAGAGACCCGCAACATGCACATAAGCTCTGGCTTAGACAAAAAATTTCAGCTTCGTCGATTACTACGTGTCAAAATCGAGTCATCGTGAACTGACATTAAGGTTGATCATGTAGCTGTAAGGAATAGCTTGTACCAAAACTACAGTGATCAGAAACAAGTACCGTGAAGACGAACGTGGTAGGTATGTCTATAATCAAAAATTGTCGACAGATATGTCATTAAGACGCAATCAACGAAATCGCTAATTAATTATGCGTGCACAGTTGAACCTGCTTATGGGGACAGCAAGTTACAAAGGAAATTACGAAGTACTAATTAAAATGAAATTTAAGTTAACGATCCTTCACATGGTAAGAAATATCTTAATCAAGAATTGTTACAGGCAATATGAAAAACAATTCATAAAACTAAGGTTCATAGGGGTAAGATGCATCAATGTTTTCAGACGATAGATAAACGGTTGTAGTAAAATATGAAAAATAATCTTTGCAATTAAGCTATTCAAAATAAGGAATTGCAAGTAAGATATGATGTCTGCGTTTGAAGAATATCCAAATTAAAATGGAAAATTGGTAAGTGTTTTTTTCTGTCAGAAATATTGCTGTTTTGCAGTAGAGCCTCTACCAATAAATGACTAGCTGATGACCCAAATAAGGCGTGAAGGCGAAGACGTACTTTAGGAGCGATAAGCAAGAACTCAAACAAATAGAAGGCTAAAAAATAAGTTATATGGAGGTGCTGTAGACATCGAAAAAAATCTCTTAGTTCATCAAGAAATATGAGAATAAAATTAAAGTTTTTGAAAACTGCGGACACGCTGGTCGACGGTCGAGACCGGTTAAATAAACCAGTGCTTAAAACGAAAAATTAAACTTACCCACCCAAAAGACACGCTGAAGATGGTGAAAGGAGACTTCAATATTGTGGAGATGCTAAAGAGGGAAGACTACTATATAGAGAATGCCAAAAAAGAACAATATATTTCCACACAAGACGAGATACTAAATAAATAAAAACATTTTCTACACGAGGTGCTAAAGAAAAAACTGAAGATTACCACAAGAATGAGTTGCTGAAGAAGACGACTGAAGACTACTACACGAATGAGTTGATGAAGAAGACAACTCACGGACGAGGTGCTAAAGAAGACTGAAGACTACACGGCTGAATTCTGAAGAAGACTGCGAACCGACCCAAATAATACAAAATAGAAAATCAACTCTACTACTTTTAAGAACTAGATACTATAAAGAAGACTACTACACGGACGAGGTGTTGAAGAAGAAGACTGAAGACTACTACACGAACGAGGTGCTGAAGAAGAAGACTAAAGACTACTACACGGACGAGGTGCTGAAGAAGAAGACTAAAGACTACTACACGGACGAGGTGCTGAAGAAGAAGACTACTACACGGACGAGGTGCTGAAGAAGAAGACTGAAGACTACTACACGAACGAGGTGCTGAAGAAGAAGACTAAAGACTACTACACGGACGAGGTGCTGAAGAAGAAGACTACTACACGGACGAGGTGCTGAAGAAGAAGACTACTACACGGACGAGGTGCTGAAGAAGAAGACTGAAGACTACTACACGGACGAGGTGCTGAAGAAGAAGACTGAAGACTACTACACAGACGAGGTGTCGAAGAAAAAGACTGAAGACTACTACACGGACGAGGTGCTGAAGAAGAACTGCGACACGGACGAGGTGCTGAAGACTACTACATGGACGAGGTGCTGAAGAAGAAGACTGAAGACTACTACACGGACGAGGTGCTGAAGAAGAAGACTGAAGACTACTACACGGACGAGGAGCTGAAGAAGAAGACTGAAGACTACTACATGGACGAGGTGCTGAAGAAGAAGACTGAAGACTACTACACGGACGAGGTGCTGAAGAAGAAGACTGCAACACGGACGAGGTGCTGAAGGAGAAGACTGGAGACTACTACACGGACGAGGTGCTGAAGAAGAAGACTGCAACACGGAGGAGGTGCTGAAGAAGAAGACTGAAGACTACTACACAGACGAGGTGTCGAAGAAAAAGACTGAAGACTACTACACGGACGAGGTGCTGAAGAAGAAGACTGCAACACGGAGGAGGTGCTGAAGAAGAAGGCTGAAGACTACTACACAGACGAGGTGATGGAGAAGACTGGAGACTACTACATGGACGAGGTGCTGAAGAAGAAGACTGCAACACGGAGGAGGTGCTGAAGAAGAAGACTGAAGACTACTACACAGACGAGGTGTCGAAGAAAAAGACTGAAGACTACTACACGGACGAGGTGCTGAAGAAGAAGACTGCAACACGGAGGAGGTGCTGAAGAAGAAGACTGAAGACTACTACACAGACGAGGTGCTGAAGAAGAAGACTGGAGACTACTACACAGACGAGGTGATGAAGGAGAAGACTGGAGACTACTACACGGACGAGGTGCTGAAGAAGAAGACTGAAGACTACTACACGGACGAGGTGCTGAAGAAGAAGACTGAAGACTACTACACGGACGAGGTGCTGAAGAAGAAGACTGAAGACTACTACACGGACGAGGAGCTGAAGAAGAAGACTGAAGACTACTACATGGACGAGGTGCTGAAGAAGAAGACTGAAGACTACTACACGGACGAGGTGCTGAAGAAGAAGACTGCAACACTGACGAGGTGCTGAAGGAGAAGACTGGAGACTACTACACGGACGAGGTGCTGAAGAAGAAGACTGCAACACGGAGGAGGTGCTGAAGAAGAAGACTGAAGATTACTACACAGACGAGGTGTCGAAGAAAAAGACTGAAGACTACTACACGGACGAGGTGCTGAAGAAGAAGACTGCAACACGGAGGAGGTGCTGAAGAAGAAGACTGAAGACTACTACACAGACGAGGTGATGGAGAAGACTGGAGACTACTACACGGACGAGGTGCTGAAGAAGAAGACTGCAACACGGAGGAGGTGCTGAAGAAGAAGACTGAAGACTACTACACAGACGAGGTGTCGAAGAAAAAGACTGAAGACTACTACACGGACGAGGTGCTGAAGAAGAAGACTGAAGACTACTACACAGACGAGGTGATGAAGGAGAAGACTGGAGACTACTACACAGACGAGGTGCTGAAGAAGAAGACTGAAGACTACTACACAGACGAGGTGCTGAAGAAGAAGACTGAAGACTACTACACAGACGAGGTGATGAAGGAGAAGACTGGAGACTACTACACGGACGAGGTGCTGAAGAAGAAGACTGAAGACTACTACACAGACGAGGTGATGAAGGAGAAGACTGGAAACTACTACACGGACGAGGTGCTGAAGAAGAAGACTGAAGACTGCAACACGGAGGAGGTGCTGAAGAAGTAGGCTACTACACGGACGAGGTGCTGAAGAAGAGGACTGAAAACTACTACACGGACGAGGTGTTGAAGAAGAAGAAGACTGGAGACTACTACACGGACGAGGTGCTGAAGAAGACTGCAACACGGAGGAGGTGCTGAAGAAGAAGACTGCAACACGGACGAGGTGCTGAAGAAGAACTGCGACACGGAGGAGGTGCTGAAGAAGAAGGCTACTACACGGACGAGGTGCTGAAGAAGAGGACTGAACACGGACGAGGTGCTGAAGAAGAAGACTGCAACACGGACGAGGTGCTGAAGAAGAACTGCGACACGGAGGAGGTGCTGAAGAAGAAGGCTACTACACGGACGAGGTGCTGAAGAAGACGACTTAACACGGACGAGGTGCTGAAGAAGAAGACTACTAACACGGATGAGGTGATCAAGAAGAAGACTGAAGACTACTACACGGACGAGGTGATGAAGAAGAAGACTGAAGAAGACTGCAACACGGACGAGGTGCTGAAGAAGAAGACTGAAGACTACTACACGGACGAGGTGTCGAAGAAGAAGACTGAAGACTACTAACACGGATGAGGTGCTGAAGAAGACTGCAACACGGACGAGGTGCTGAAGAAGAAGACTACTAACACGGACGAGGTGCTGAAGAAGGCTACTACACGGACGAGGTGTCGAAGAAGAAGACTGAAGACTACTACACGGACGAGGTGATGAAGAAGAAGATTACACCAAAGAGGGCCAAAGAAAGAGGATGCTTCTGAAAAGGATTACCG
Source organism: Spilarctia lutea (assembly GCA_916048165.1). Lineage (NCBI taxonomy): Eukaryota > Metazoa > Arthropoda > Insecta > Lepidoptera > Erebidae > Spilarctia > Spilarctia lutea. The sequence goes on from OU696488.1 coordinate 9,542,705, forward strand.
CTCAACTTAAGAGGTACAATATTTTTTGTTTTCGAGGCTTAGTTACACACTGCTCAAGATTTCGAAGCATTAACATGTCTTTTTTATGGCCCTCCAAACTACACAGCACTAGTATGTGCGCAAACACAGATGCACTCTCTGTTCCCTCACTCTTATTATCTACATTATAAATGCGAGTGCTTAGTACATTGCACGTTGCGTTGCATGCAGTATTATTTATTTAGATTTATTGTTTTAAATTGTATGCTTTCGAGTACAGTTTATATAAGTTTTAAGGACTCATTAAAAAATTGTTACTGGAACACAATTTTATTTTTGCACCTGCGAAGCCCTGTAAAGTGATTTTTACTTATTTTAAACTTGTCGATACAGATCATTTCAAGAATGAACCGCTGCACGAACGAGATGCTGACGACTGAAGACTACCACTACACAAAATAGGCGTTGTAGAAGAAAGCAGGACTCTGGATTACATGGACGAGGTTCCTGAAGAAGAAACTAATAAAACTAGAATAAGATTATTCAACAACTACAAATATAGCAATTTTTGATAGTAATTTGGTTGTTTTCTTATCTATTCTTAGGAACTCATCATCGACATTGACATCGATTAACTTGCAAAATCATTTCACATTTTTTAAGAATTTACGTAAATAGAGAACAGAATAGTACCCTACTAAATGCCAAGCAATAGTAATAGGCAGCAAAAACATGATAAATCGATTGGATACTACGTAAATCTCACCGGTCGTCTTCAACAGCTTAGTTACCTTGGAGCCAGAAAGTAACAGGTAATCTACAAACATCTTAAGAACCTCTTGCCTCGTAAAACAAAACTCACTCGCACAGTCCCTCGTTATACCCTTGATCGACTATGATGATGTGTGTCATTCTTTGATGAAATGGCAACCCGCCGGATCACTCACATCAGCTATTTCTGCCAATGTCAAGTATTTATAGTCTTCAAGGCGTCGTCGTGATGAAATTAATGATAAAAAAACAAAGCAGTCATAAGCACTGCCGACAGAAGTGAAAACTCATAACTATAAACAAACGGTTGTTTTAACTTACCTGAAATGAACACCTATGCTTTTTTTAATAGTGTGCAATAAAAAGAACTAAAAATTATTATGATTGTAAGTAGTAAATGGAAGTAAAGCTTTGATACTCCAATTGATGTCGCTGTTTTCAAAAAAAATTGTAAACAATCTTTTTGATTTACAAAAGGTTTTGTGTAAGTAGAAAATCGTTATTTTAAAATATTGTAAATCACTTTAAGATACTGAAATATTAACTTTAAGTATATAAAATCATATTGAGAAAGGACCACTATCTAGAAAAATGAATGCTACCAAAGTATATCGGTAGATCGTCTTACGAATTTTTTCGATCAGGACACGTGACCTGACGCGAGTTTATGGTCACGTGACCTGACGCCCTGACGCGAGTTTATACATTTTTACCCTTTCCAAAAAAGTACACAGCGCCGCTAAAGAAGTTTTCTTTTTTTTTCTTTTTTTTTTGATGAATGGCAACGAGCCGGATCTCTAGGACCAGCTATTTCTGCCAATGTCAAGTATTTATCGTCTTCAATTATCAAATCTTCGAGTCCTCAAGTCGTCGTCGTCATGAAATTAATGATAAAAAATATATAAAATGTGGATGACATGAAATCAAAGAAGTTTTCACTTCAAAAATATATAAAGTGTGGATGACATGAAATGGGGACTGTCTTTCGAAAAAACAAAAACGATCCCTCGACATGTTTTACTTGTCAAACCGTTTAACAATTTGACCGTGATGTGTTATTTCGACCTGAATGCAGATCTCCTTAATAAACTTGACCGTCTTCTTAATAACTGCATTCGATTCATATTCAATCTCCGCAAGTATGGCCACGTTCTCCGTTCCGTTCGGTAACGTCTCTACGGAGGAATCTGCAAAAAATGCAATTATCTAAACAAATACGTAACTAAGACTTAAGAATATTTTAGTTAAATACTTCTGTGAAGTAGTTAAAAAAAATTGAGACAGAAGCCAAGAGCCAAGACGACATTTGACAATAAATGAATAATAGTAGTAGGGTGCACAAATCTAAAATTTTCAATGTAAATAAATAAAGCAATTACTAAACTTTAAATGTAACGGGTGTTTTTTTAAGCTAGATAGAACTTTAAATTGTAAAAAGTAACACAAAAAATTAAATTTTGATGAAAATTTTTTTTTTATTTGTTTCAGTATACTCTGACAAATCATTATGAATAGACTCACGCTTGAACAACGCTACGAAATTATCCAAATTTACTTTGAAAATCAGTCGTCGATTCGCGCAACTTATAGACGACTGTTTTATCGCAAAATTGTGTTCAGCGATGAGGCGCATTTTTGGCTTAACGGGTTTGTTAATAAGCAAAATTGCCGCATATGGAGTGAGACCAATCCACAACAGACCCTACAGACTCCATTACATCCAGAAAAATGCACCGTATGGTGCGGTTTTCACGCTGGTGGCATCATCGGACCTTATTTCTTCAAAAATGAGGCCGGAGCTCGCGTTACGGTCAATGGAGATCGTTACCGCACCATGATCAATGATTTTTTGTTTGAAAATATGGATGACATTGATCCGGAGGAGATGTGGTTTCAACAGGATGGCGCTACGTGCCATACGGCGAACGCAACCATCGACTTATTGAAATCAAAATTTGGCGATAAGTTGATTTCGAGAAATGGACCTGTCAATTGGCCTCCAAGGTCGTGCGATTTGACACCTCTCGATTATTTCCTGTGAGGCTACGTGAAGTCACTGGTTTATGCTGATAAACCAGCAACAATTGACGCCTTGGAGGCCAGCATTGTTCGTGTTATACGCCATACAAATGACGAAGTCGTCTATAAGTTGCGCGAATCGACGACTGATTTTCAAAGTAAATTTGGATAATTTCGTAGCGTTGTTCAAGCGTGAGTCTATTCATGATGATTTGTCAGAGTATACTGAAACAAATAAAAAAAAAAGTTTCATCAAAATTTAATTTTTTGTGTTACTTTTTACAATTTAAAGTACTATCTAGCTTAAAAAAACACCCTATATAATATTCACACAAAGTATACATATCTAAAAATATATATTGTTACTTTATTCTCCTAAATGAGGATCAGCCAAAGCGTATGTTAGAATGTATAAAAAAATAGATTGTTGTTCCTTACTATTGTAAAATTTAGTCATCAGATCATCGTAAAAAACCATGCGGCGGTTAACAAAGCCAAGACCAACACCAAAGAGACCAACCTATTCCGATGAGGGGACGTATTCAATAACGCCGTTTGCATTTCTGTCTCAACAGTCTTACTGTTATAAGCTATGTCATTTTTTTCAAGCATCTGAACAGAGGGCCCAAGTTATTTGATCATAACAGCTTTATTTCACTTTTAAGAAATTTATGACCCATTGTTTTAGGTTTTTACAATTTTAAATAATTATTGAATTTAATATCATTTTGCAGTACACTAATAAAATATGCTAAGAAGAAAATAACACATATATAGTACATTATTGTCTTTAAAATAGTATATACTTATTATTTGTCGCTTTGTTAGGGTGGACCTCATAGTTTTTTTTTTTTTTATATAGAGGCAAACGAGCAGACGTATCACCTGATGGTAAGCGATTACCGCCGCCCATGGACACTCACAACACCAGAGGCGTCACAAGTGCGTTGCTGGCCTTTTAGGAAGGAGTACGCTCTTTTCTTGAAGGTTTGAAGGTCGTATTGGTCCGGGAACAACGCAGGCGACAGTTTTGCTGTGCGTGGCAGAAAATTTCGGGAAAATCACACAGTTGTGGACTGCCAACCATCTAGAACTAGATGATGGGGATGAAATTTCTGTCGCGTAGGACGATGGCGGAAAGATGCGGCAGGGATCAATCCGAACAATTATTAGTTCTTGTCAAATACCGGATAGGTTCCGAGAGAGAAAGAGAATTCTAAATTTAGCTTCAAAATTTATGTATATATTATACATATATAATTATAAACTACTCTCTAAGTTTATCCATCAACACAATATCTTCAGCCCCTTTCAATCAGGATTCAGGCCAGTCACGACTATGCATAAAATTACTAGTGATATTAGGAATGGTGTGGAGGATGCCAAAGTTACTGTCCTAGTCCTGGTTGACTTTTTCAATGCCTTTGACATGGTTGACCACGATATCCTTTTATCTATCCTTACTCACTATAAAGTGGTGGCGTAGTGGTAGCGTATGCGACTGCTAAGCAAGAGGTCTTGGGTTCGATTCCCGAGTCGGACCAAATGTTTGTATGACCTGCAAATATTTGTTTCGGAGTTTGGGTGTTTTCTATGTATAATATGTATGTATTTACAAAAAAAAAAGTATATAAGTATTTATATCAGTTGTCTAGTACCCATAACACAAGCTCTGCTTAGCTTGGGACTAGATGGCGTTGTGTGTTAGATGTCCGGAATATTTATTTATTTATTTATTTATTTATCTCCTCCGAAGGTCTGGAATGGTTTTCATCTTATCTTCGTGGACGCCGGCAGTCGGTCCGTATTGATGAATCATCATCAAGCTGGCGTGACCTTGTTGCCGGTGTTCCACAGGGTGGCATTTTATCTCCTCCCTTATTTTCGATGTTTATCAATCTCATCACAGTCGACCTTCGGTGTGCGTATCATTTATATGCAGATGACCTTCAAATTTATTCGCAAACAAGCCTCGATTATTTGGCAGAAGCTGTAGAAAATATTAACAGTGATTTGGAGACAATCAAAAACTTGGCTAAGCGGTTCGGTGTAATTATCAACCCCACGAAGTGTCAGTTTATTATCGTGGATAGCCCTGGACTGATAATCAGAGTAAATACGTCCAAACTGCCGCCGATTGTCTATAACGGAAATATTATACCATTTAGTTCGTCTGTCAAAGATCTAGGATTATGGATTGATTCTAGCCACACTTTTGATCTTCCCATTTATCGATTACTGTGATGTGACTCGACCTGAATACAGATCTACTCAACAAACTTGACCGACTTCTCAACAATTGCATTCGGTTCATCTTCAATCTACGTAAATACGACCATGTCTCTGCCCATCGAACTCAGCTGTCATGGTTACCTATACGTCAGCGTCGTAGCTTGCGGGCCCTGACTACCCTACACTCCCATTTTCAATAATCCTACAACTCCCATCCCACTCCCTATGTTCCAACCATGACAGAGATCTTCGCTTCACTAATAATCTTCTACTCTTATGTCAAACACACTCTTCTTCTCTTATCCATCCTTTTTTTGCTGTCCAGTCTATTCTATTGTGGAATGCGCTCCCACTTGAGATCAGGAAATTAACAACCCGTTGTACTTTAAAGGCCAAAGTTAGAGAACTTTAAAAGAGACCACTTTCAGATATAACTTCATAATATCATTACCTCAAATATAAGTTTATATCACTACATAGTATAAAACAAAGTCGCCTTTTCTGTCCCTATAACCCTATGTGCGCTTAAATCTTTAAAACTACGCAACGGATTTTGATGCGGTTTTTTCCAATAGATAGAGTGATTCAAGAGGAAGGTTTATATGTATAATACATGCATCATATACTAAGGCAACATTGCTAATTTTAGAGGTTTCTATTTTATGCCCGTGCAAAGTCGGAGGGGGCCGCTATGTTTTTATATACAACGTTCATAGTTTTTCTGTAGTGTATTTAATTTAGTATCAGCATTGCACCCGTGCGAAGCCGGGGCGGGTCGCTAGTTTTATATATTTTATTATGTATGTATGTCATATGAATATTGATTTGTACATGTATCTTGTAAAAGTATCTATGCCAAAAGTTAATTGTTATTAACTTCTCTTCATAGGACAAGTGCACCTGCCACGTTCTTTACTAAACCATCCAAAGGTTGACTGGTAGAAAACGCCATTGGGTATTAAGTCCGCCTCATGCAAATGTAATGCAGGAAGTATTAATAAATAAATAAATAATGTTAATATTTTGACTAATATACCTACTAAACTTATTTTTAATTTAATTTCAAAATAAGTTTCACATTTTTATTCATAGTTGGTTGAATTGGTAGATAAACATTATAGAAATGACACTACCAAAATTAAATAGTCTCTTCGTGTTCGAGCGCCTGCGCAATTTATGTTAACTATAATTTGTATTCATACAGATCAGAACGACCACTTTAATTATGTACAAAGAATTTGTTCTAATATAGTCACCATAACTTAAGTGATAGTTTACAATTTCGCGCATTGAGTAACGAAACACGTATTTAGGTGTTACCTAATTACAACTTTTAATTGTTTTCATTCGGGTCAATTCGCGAGCCATTGTTGCAAATAAGGCAAGTGCAGACATAACATTGATACATATGCCTGATTTTGCCTGCAGACAAGGCAAAGTTAATGTGTTGTGTAAAAATACCTCAAGTAAATACACCCACACACTTGGTCAGTTAGATAGTTCACGATAAATAAAACAACCGTGTCTCATTTATTTACGTTTATTATTATCTTAAACTAGCTGACCCCAGGCCTTGTAACGTTCAAAATCTAGTACACAATTTTAATGTACAAGCCTTATATCGTGTCATCACGCGTCGCACCTCTTACAGCAGACCATAAATTCCTCAGATCAAATAAAAAGGTAGATAAATAAATATTTCAGACATCTACCACACAACAATAATTTATACGATTGTTCTTTTAGTTTGGTAGTTAGGGAAGAGTTTCAAACTTTTCCCGGTTTCGCTCCGCCATCTCCTTCGCAAGCATAATTTTAACAAGCATAGTCTGCTGTAAGAGGTGCATCGCGCGACGAATATGATAATTCATCCAAAGTTTGAATTTGCCGCTAAAAAAACATATCAAATCCAAAAAAAATTGATACACTAAAATAAGCTTTTAAAACTATTGAACTTATATAATCACTTAGTGTATGAAATAAAAAGAATTATTAATTAGGATTTTAAAAAAATTAAGAACTTATAATATAGTGCCAAAAAAATTTAATGTATATACAAAAAAAAAAAGAATCCACATAAACATTCGAGCACAAAGAAAATGTGAGACTTTGATTTGGAAGAAAAAACTATTTCTTATCTAATATCCTAACCCAAAAAAAGCTAATATTTATAAATAATTAATGAATTATTTAAAAAACATACACATTACTGATTTACATTGTCATTTTTTAGTATCAGTGGCAGGAAAAACTGGATGATAATAGCGCAGAACCGAGAAAACTGGAAGAACTTGGAGAAGGGTTAAACTCTATACAGAATGCGTGTTGAAAGCCAAAATTCGAGATTTTAAGTTGTCTATAGGCGAAAAAGTTTTGGGTTGGCAACCCTGCTGTCTACAGTACTCTGTCGAAAGTAAAGATACAGTATCGAATAGAAGGTATCTAAACAAAAGTATCGATACTTCAAAGTATTGACTTATTTCTCACCGAGGTCTAATGGCGAGCTTTTTTTTTGTTGGCTGGTTAAAAAATCATCCCTTCGGATCTCCGACTCCTCCGGGCATGAAAAGCCAGGTATGTGATGATTCCACTAAAAACCGGTCTAAGCCGGTCTAAGGCGCCACTATGCCAGTGCAGGGCCTAATGCGCCTAGGGCTTAAATAAGTTAAGTTTCAGCTTAGTAGAACAGGATATATAAGAACAAATATCGTTACCGTACTGCTTTGTTTATCGTTATGGTATAACCATAAACAAAGCAAGTCACACGTTCTAAAGATTACGATGCTTTTCCAAAAGTACTCATTGAGTAAAAGTATCGAGTGCTTTTCCCACCGAGGCCTAACGGTGACCTTTTTTTGCCGTGTTGGAATTGTAAGTTATAAAGATTAAAAACTTAATTTCTTAATCGATACGACACTTGTCCAAAAGTACTAATTGAGTAAAAGTATCGAGTACATAAGTATCGGTAACGAAAGGAAAAGTACTCGATTCCACAAAGTATCGATACTTTTTTCGTGTCCCTGGTCAAAAGTCGAATCCTTAATAATTTGACGAAAACCCTGTATGTAGTGGAAGGTGAAGTGAAGTAGTGGCTTTCGATTTCATAAAAATATTATTCACCATTTCCTTATTTAATTTACTTAAATAGTTATAAATTTAAAACATTAGTTATGTCATATCAATTATATAGAAATACCACAATCGGGAATACCTTACAGGAAAGCCTTGATGAACTAATACAAGTATGTTTTGTTTACATGTTATATTTTTGTTGTTACTGTCAGTTTTTGGTCTGATATTAATTCTTTTATCGTTTCAGTATGGGCAGATAACTCCAGCGTTGGCGGTGAAGGTATTGTTACAGTTCGATAAATCTATAAATCAAGCTTTATCGAACAGAGTTAAGTCAAGATTAACCTTCAAAGCAGGAAAACTAAATACGTACAGGTATATTAATTATCTACTTCATCCTTAATTAATATAATATGTAACTGTAGAAATCAATTGATATATGTATGTATTTACAGGTTTTGCGACAACGTGTGGACGTTCATGTTGAATGATGTGGAGTTTCGTGAAGTTCAAGAGGTTGCTAAAGTTGACAAAGTGAAAATAGTGGCATGTGATGGTAAAAGTGAGTGAATAGTGTTAATTATAATGACAGTATAATTTGAGCGATATCATCTTAGTGTATGTACTCCGTGGTATGGTATTTTTGAATGTATAAGTAACCATCAAGCAAATTTTAAACAATGTAGTTCCACATAAACTTTATTTCAAGACATGTAATTAGATAATAAAAAAAATAAGTTCTTAAATAATTTGTCATTATTATGATAGGTATATAATGTAATTTTTTTATGTATTTGCGAGTTATCAACCTAAGTATTATAATGTAAAAGTCTAAACTAAATTACATCTATTTATGTATTGTATGTATTCAGGGTGCCTTTTTATACTTTAGACACTAAACAGTAATATTATAATTAATTTTCTTAAGTGCCTGTCTGGTTTTGAAGCAAATTATGTTGTCAGTAGGTTGTCAATGTAGAATACTTACATCAAATAAGTTAGTAGCTCATAAAAACTTGTTTCAGTAATCACTACATAGTATAAAACAAAGTCGCCTTTTCTGTCCCTATATCCCTATGTGCGCTGAAATCTTTAAAACTACGCAACGGATTTTGATGCGGTTTTTTCCAATAGATAGAGTGATTCAAGAGGAAGGTTTATATGTATAATACATGCATCATATACTAAGGCAACATTGCTAATTTTAGAGGTTTCTATTTTATGCCCGTGCAAAGTCGGAGCGGGCCGCTATGTTTTTATATACAACGTTCATAGTTTTTCTGTAGTGTATTTAATTTAGTATCAGCATTGCACCCGTGCGAAGCCGGGGCGGGTCGCTAGTAAAATATATAAGACAATCACACCTGTTTCTTAAATGTGTAGGCTGAAGTGTTTGAAACACACATTATCATATTCAGCGTAACTTGAACTCACTCATGTTATACTTGTTATGCTATTGTTGTCCAAAATTAGTTTAAATAATGGAATTTCAGAGTATATTGAAACCTAGTGAACGGGCAAGGGGTATTTCTTATATCTTTAATCCATCAGGGATTGGAGAAAAGACACAATATCTTATTTCTGAGTGATGCTAGGAAACTAGCACATAAAACATATTTAACTGTCTCTATTCTACATAAAAAAATAAGTAGTAATTTTGCTTTTCTGTGTAAATTCACACTGTTTTTTTAATCAATTACTGTTGTTTCACATTCACTCTCATCTCTATGTATCTATTGTAGCATATACTTTAAGAAAAATGTATGGATTATCATAATTTGAAATTGTGGTCTGATGATAACAAATCATATTGAAGATGTTCTTGAGCAGTTCAGCATTGTAATAACGGATCAATATACTTCTTTCAGATGTTGATGAAAGAAGATAACTTTTGAAGATGAATACATATTTTTAGGTTTAATTAATTCATATTATCTAAATAAATGCTCAGAATTTCGTGATATTGGTAATCTAAATTTGTCTCCTGGATAACTTAGGAATAAAAAAATTGCTTAAGTGGTATCTTGTTGTTTTTTTGTTTAGCAACAGTTTATCCTATAATGCATTTCAAATAAGAATAGGATTGGAAATCACCATCTTGTCCTGCATTTGTCAACAACTTCAGATTTTTTTGTATGCTGTGCAAAAAAAAACATGAATTTGCAGTTAAAAAAACTTTATTACAAATTTTCAAGGCCACTGTAACTGTAATAGTTTTTAATTTATAAAATGCAGGGCAAGATGGCGGATTTCCAATTCCATTCTTATTTGAAACACATTGTTAGTTGGTGCAACATAGTAGGTACTGGTTTGCCTTTATTTAAGATAGCCATCTATTTCAAACATACATGGACAGAACCTGCTGCAACTTAGGGTTAATAATATAGTGCAAATGACAGTCTTCGATCTATATTATTTTATAAGATAGTATTGACTTTTAAGCCGTCAGTCCCGGTTGTCTTTTTTTTGAAAATCTACAGCAATCGTTATTGGGATGTCAGTGCCCTGTTAATGTACTGACAAATAGTTCAATCTTCGAAATCAGTTCACCCTCAGGGTTGAAAACTAATATTCAGGGAAAACCGGTTCAACTAGTAGCCAACCTCAAATAATCTTGGGAATAATAAAGGCTAGGAAGAAGATGAGATAGTATTGACATATTTTGTAGATATACATAAATATCTCTTTCACTTGAAACAAATACTATAAAGCTAAAGAGTTTTTTTGGGTCATTTTCATGATAAGCCTATCTTAGTCCACTGCTGGACAAGCCTCTCTAATTGCAAATTGTTTGGTTAAATGAATGAATCTCAGGAGCTATCTTCAAATGATTTGATAGTTCAATCAGATCGAGTTTTTTTTAGGCTATTTAGGATTTTTTAATATCGGAATCCACAAATAATACGGTTTCTTTTCTACAATAACGAAATCTACAATTCAATAAAAGAAAGCAAATAATTTGCATTGCTTTTATTTCATTTGAAATAAAACATAAGGTTAAGGTTTTCCGGAACAAATCGCGTTTTGTAACTTTGTAACTTCTCTTTTGTTAAGTATCAAATTTTTTGTACGCAATAAATATATTTAAAATTAATAAATAAGTAAATTGAAGGCCAAATATAATAAATCTTCTTCCCTCTTTCTAAACCAAGAGCTACTAAACCTTCCGACTGACCGTGTGTCTGTATGGCTAGAAATTCTTGTGGTGATGAGTCATAGCATGCTAAGTACGGTAATCATCGCCTGACCCTCAGTCCTACACATCATCGACCAATATATTTTTGAAAGTGTAAAAAAAATGAGAAAAGGCGAATTTTTATACCATTCAATGAGAAGTTTAAAAAAAATTACAGGCGTTTCCAAAGAGCACAAATCCCTCCCAGGCGAACCGAAAGGTGTTATGATACTCGTATCATCAATGAAGACAAACTTAATTCTGTAAAGTTTTATATATTGTCATACTCTAAACACTATTACTCCTTTATCTCCTCATACCTCATATTCACTTACTACAAAAGTAAATATAAGTAACATAATAATGCAATAAGGTGTCCGAATACGAAAACGAAAATAAGACAATTTATAATTTATTTCATTAAAGTTTTTATAAAATATATTTAGTACCGTAAATGTAGTAAATATATTTAAATTGGTGAAATCCGCACATGCACGTGCACAATAATAAAAGTGATAAGTACTTAGTGAAAAATTAATTGTTAATTTTAATTTTTTTGGTAAAATTGATCAATTGATAACCGTATTAACACGATTAACAAGTAATTAATTGTTAGTTGTACTTTTTCACAATTACAATTGATCAATTGTTAGTTTTAATAGTGACCTTTCACGATTAATCAATTGTTAGTCAATCTATAAAAAAACATTGCCCACACTGTTGTGCGTATGACACATATATACACAAACATATAGTTAAACTAGCTGTTGCCCGCGGCTCCGCCCGCGCTGATGTCGGTTTTTTCGTGTTTTTTCGCGGTCGCGGATATGTGACTGATGCAAAAATTAGATAAAAACAATCCTTGATGCGGATTATATATCATTCTAAAATGCCAGCTCGATCGGTGCAGAACTTTTTGAGTTTTTTAAGCTTATACAAACCAACATTACATTTTTATACTCGTATATATATGTAGATGTATGTATGTTAAAGCCAAACTGAAAAGATGATTATAATCGATGACACATATTAATCACCTTTTCAGTTTAGTTTTCCCAAAAAAATGCATCGTGGGCGAAAATTTAGCAGTGCAGATGAGGCCGTCGTTTTTTGAATGTTTTAATCTTTCGGATGCGCTAACGGGTACTTCCGGTTCCATGCACCGTGCGGCGAAATTGCAAAATTTTGCAGCACGGTGCATGGTGTACGAAAATGATCAAATATTTTCAAAAACAATGCTCGGTGGTTATAAAAGTGACTATTTTTCTATAGATGGATAACAAGCGTACATGGTTATGCCATATTTTATTACTAAACTAATGTTATCGCTTTATTATTTACTCACAATTGAGCCAAGTATTAATTTACGCACCTATTGTGTTAATAAACATGATTTTAATATTTTATGTGGTTTATTATTCATTTTACTTATTATCCTCATAAAGTTCGATAACTAAGCTATCTACTGATATAAAAAACACTATAACTGCAGTAAAAATTCATTGAGAAACATATTTGTAAAAATCACATTTCGCTGTCGAGATATTCGCCATTTTGTCACTTTACAATCAAACTATTATTTGCGCCAAAAAACAAATTACGTAGTATTTATATGAAGAAATAGTGTTTTTTAGTTAAATAATTTATTTTTTTAGTTAACTAGTGCAAAAGACAGGAACAATACATAAAAAAAAACAACCTATTTATCAAGTTATTTAAAAAAAGGACTCGTTTGCTAGACCAGTTTTCATTTATTATTTTTAAGTTCTGAGAATTCTCTAAACTCTATGAAAATGACTGAATGCTAAAGAGAACAAACTGATCGTTCCATTATGTGACACACAAAGTCTATGGTCAATACAAAATAATTTAGTAAAACATAAACAAAGATCAGTTTACGTCTTGTTCATTGTCCGTCACTACTGTATATGTGTGGGTGTTAATAGTTCCGGGACTTCCCGCTAGGCTGCGTGCAAACACGAATCAACGGCGATATACAATTTTAAAAGTTGTTTGACACTAATGCATAAGTGCATTGGGATCGGAGGGGGATATTTTGAAGAGCTCTAAATTAACTTTTTATAATAATAATAATAATAATAATAATAATAATAATTCTTTATTGCAACAAAAAAAAGATTACATAACTCTGTATAGCCCTGACTCCCAAAATAGCGTTAGCTGTGTGTTGGGAGTCAGTTATCCTCCAAAGACAATAAATACAATTGTTACAATGCAATGGTGGACACAAAAAATAAATAAAAACAAATATGCTTGTATATGGGTGTGAGTGTATGAGGTGTGTGTGTGTGCGTGTGCGTGTGTGCGTGTGCGTGTGTGTGTGTGCGTGTGCGTGTGTGTGTGTGCGTGTGTGCGTGTGTGCGTGTGCATGTGTGTGTGTGTGCGTGTGCGTGTGTGTGTGTGTGTGTGCGTGTGTGTGTGCGTGTGTGTATGTGTATGTGTTTTTGTGTGTGTGTTCTATACTATTCAAGCCTCCATTACTTCACTATTTCCAAAAGGCCCTCAACATCATGAAATTCTAGTCCCCTAAGCCACAATTTAATAATTAGTTTTATTTTAAAATTAGTTAAGGTTTTAGTTTTATAAATTAAATTAAGTTTGTTGTAAAGTCTAGGGGCAAGATTACTGTAATGCTGTTGTGCAAATTTGCTTGCTACTTTTGGGATTGGACATTTGTCTATCCTTTTGCCAGATGGTTTTAAAAGTGGCACAGTAGTTTTGTGGTATCTACGTATAGTTTGATAGACAAATAGTTTCCTGACAGTTAGAACATCAGCTTTCTTATATACTAAATGTGTGGGGTGGCGAAATGGTAGACACAAAAGAACTTTAAGGACGACACGTTGAGCTCTTTCAAGTTCAATTAAATTTGTCTTAGCCGCTGAACCCCATGAGCATATACAATACGTAACCACACATTCAGCCAACGCTTTATACGTTTGGATTAAAAGTATAGGATCCTGTATCATTCGCAAGTCTCTAAATATATATATAAGTTTCCTTAGTCTACCACTAACCATAGTAATATGCTTCTTCCAATTTAATCTGTCATCAATTTTTACGCCTAAATATCTAATGTCAGTACTTTTTGATAAAGTGGGACAGCAGCAATGTGAAGGTAAAGAATAACTTCCATTACATGGATAACCGTGCACACGAATCTGAAAATTTATAGGCACAGAAGCCTTTGTTTTGCTAAAGCAGAGGAACTTGGTCTTAGTCGTATTTAATGATAGTAAACTATCTTCAAGCCATGCTGTGATTACTGACATACCTCCTTCTGCTAGTTGTTGTGCACGGTTCCAAGAGCTACCGTAAAAAAGTACGACAGTGTCGTCTGCAAACATTTGTATATCTGCCCCCTCGATTTGTTGCTTGCATAAATCGTTGACATAGGTCAAAAAAAGCGTTGGACCGAGGGTACTGCCCTGCGGAACCCCATATGTCACCGTGTCGTAGTCACTAACGTGATTATCTACTCTAACATATTGCCTTCTTTCCGTTAGGTAGTCCTTGAACCACAGAAGTGCGTTCCCTCTAATTCCAATGTTCTCCAGGCGGGTAATTAATATTTTAGTTGAAACTGTATCGAACGCCTTCTGTAAATCCAGGAATACTCCTATGCATTTGTCCTTTTGGTCTAGGTGAGATGTTATTTTTGTTGTGAGTTGTAGAACAGCATCAGCAGTAGAGCGATTGTGGCGAAACCCATACTGTTTTTCCGAAAGAATATTATTGCTTTCTAGGTAAGCAATCAATCGCTTATTTTTATATACCTACTATTTTTCATTTCACTGTTTTTGAAACAGGCCACGTATTTCGATAGGTATAAAGTGATGACGTATTTAATACGCATTTAGTACATACCTTGATTTGCCTGACGCTTCGGCCAGACTGTACCGGTAGAGTAAACTGGGTCTAAAGTTTCATTAGTATGATTTATATTTTACGTTGAGATAGCTTTTTAAATATAAATAAAATGCAGTTGTAATGTCATAAATTTATTCTAAGTATAACATCCTACAAAAAATCAATAATCTATACATGTACTTATTTACAAATCCCTAGCCCAGAAACTAACCAGATCTTTAGTTATGAATGGAACAGAATGTAATTGTGCAACCATATTAATATTGTTACATGATCATGGGCATACTCATCATTTATTTAGGGTCGGAGAAATTAAGAAAACTAGATATATGATTGAAATTTAATGTACTGTACAATATACTGGAGCGCAAACCGCTAGAAATATAGTGGGGTAGGTAGATAAATTTAATTTATTTTGTGCTTCTAAAACTCTCTTTACGAAAAATATTAATATTAAGGCAGACAAGTCCGTTTTTTCTCATTGACTAAGTTGTCACCGTTGATGAAAACCTGGATACATAACTATAGACCAGAAACCAAAGACAGTCTGATGAGTAATGGCTTTTTCGAATGCATCTACTTCGAAATAGGCAAAGACTACCCTCAGCTGGAAAGGTTTAAGGCCACGATATTTAAGAAGTCTAAAATAAATATTCTGATTGAGTTTGTATAGAAAGGTAGAACAATTAGGACAGTACTCAGTACCCACTTTACTCGACCGATTTGGGAACTTGTGATTTTTCTTTTGCCCCAATATGAAAACCTGGCTAAGAGGATAAAGATTCACATGAAATGAAGACGGTATCGTGGAAATATAATCCTAAAGATTATTTTTTATAGGGGTTTAAGAAGTGTAAGAAACTTCTGAAAAAGTATATATAAACCATATAAGACTTTAAAAAAAATAATATAATAATTTCTCAATATAAGCTCCATTTTCCCACATAAAAACACCAGAATTACACGTTTGTTACAGTACACATCGCGCCTGTACATAATCGCCACTTAAAAACGCTAGTGAAAGTCAGGAGCCAGGGTGAGGTAAGCGCCCCACCTTTGGGTAGGTATGCCCATATATATGATGTTTTAAAGTAAGATATTTCGTCAGTTTTCCATTACTATTTTTAAATAGTATAAACGTAAAAATATATATGTAAATATAATATCAGTGAATAATATCAGTATCGCCAAAACACCATTTATAGTGTTCGTCACACATTGTCTATCACCCGTATTTGTCGAATAGGCTTAAAATAACGATGACTCACTGAGCCATCACCTTTTACACATTAAATGTTTTTGTATATTTTTATAATGAATGACCAGTAAAATGTTTGATTATTTTCTGGCCAAACGTCAATATCTAATTACTAGATATTAATAGAACCTATTATATCATATATGAGAACACAACAGCGTTTATAAAACCCACCAAACCTTTTATATATCACACTCTATTTAAAAAAAATATGAACGATAAAAACATTTTAGTCCAGAATGAGAGCTATTGCCATTCTAAAACACAGTATTCCTCGCTTAACAGTAACAAAAACATAATTTAAATAATATGAAATGTCGGTTCACGCGCAGTATGATGGCGGCGAGGTGAGATCAGCGAGGAGGTCCAGTTCTTCTTCTGTGAGCTGTTCGCGATGTTTAGGCCAGTCGTCCTGATGTGTGCGCCTGAACTCTGCCAGAGAGGAGCGAATAGTGGCGGGGATGGGGTCCGGCGCGCTCGTGTGTCGAGCTAGCTCTGCGAGCACGTCGCCCAGCTTCGAACCTAAACTGTAAGGCCTTGACGTCAAGTACGCACACAGACCTAAGACCCCGAAATGTCGTTCGACTAGTTCTTTTGACCTACAACTGCGCATCAAGGTACGAATCGTGTGATCTTCATCGGGTAATGCACGACAATGCATTAGTCCCGTGAGTAGTTTTGCTGCTGCCTGGCGTACCTGAGAAGTGTAATTAAATTTATTGTAATAAAAGTCTTTTTTAATGTCGATGAAGTGTGATTATGATAGTACTGCTGTCGATGATCTGTGGTTATTGTTTTGAATATAAAGTTATAATAGTAATTTTTGTAGAAATTATTTCTAATTCAATGTAGTACTAAATTGTAAGTACACAAGTAAGTAACAGTAAGTAGAAGCTGTAATATAAGTAATATACAGAGTGTAAAAAGACTACTACCGAAAACTTAGGGGTTGCAATCAGACCATGATACTGAATAGGTTTAGCGAAAAAAAAACTCAAAAAAATGTTAATTTATCTAAGTCGTTTTATGTTTTTTCTGCTTACATACACATAGTAAAACATAACAGAACCCAAACTACCTAATTATCTCATTTAGAAAACCAAAAAACAAAGAAAATCAATAAAATAGTAATGTATTTTAATATCAAAACAGCTGGCCGGGTGAGTGCAATGACCGCGAAAGTTGTACATTGCTGGCTTCTGAAATTAATAAAAATCTTGACACATTGTTTTTTCAAGCTACAATTTTTTTTAAAGACAACTGTTTTTTTTTTAATAAGTTTTGGGTTGCTGGATCAGACCCTTTCGTTTTCGGTAGTCGTCTTTTTACACCCTGTATATTCGCACATTTCAAGTTTACCTGACTAAGGTATAATAATGTTGAAAATATTTGTTATTTTTTTTATTTTACCTCCAATCTTCGATCTCGCATCAATTTGAGAGCGAATTTTTCGGTACGCACGGCTCTGTCAATCTGGTCACTCAGCAACGGTAGGCCGTAAAACAAAAGGGGCTGAGCGAAATCAAGACACGCGAGTCGAGCCCACCACGAACGACCTGTTACATTCAAATTGTACCATTAAAACAAAGTTCATGAGATGAGAAACTATATTTTCTGATATTTACCAAGAAATACTACGGTTTTTATATCCGAGTAGTGGTGGAAGGTGTCGTAAAAGTCGATTCACTACGCGGGTATAGGAATCAGTCTGGCATAGTAAGCCAAAATTTTTTTTGCCATCTTCCAACAGTGGACTATTGATAACATTAAACTCTGTCAGCCAACACAATAACAACATACAAACGCGTACAACAATTTAAATGCCATGTCTGCCAATATAAAATTGAACTGATGTTTTTAGAGGCACAAATCAAAACAATACCGAATGTGCAACATTAACCTAAACAGTGTTTGTTGAATTGTTAAATGAATAAAAAATCGATTAATCACATGGTTGACAGGCAGGATTAGTAAACAACTGAAATTAGGACAACCAATATCTAAATTTATTCGCGATATAGTTATTTAAAAGGTTAGAATACTTTCTGTTCCTCAAAATTTGGAACGGGTTGCACCGCTCACACACACACTGTGGTCACAGGTGTGCGTGCACGTGTACGTACCGGTGGCGAGCTCGTCGAGGTGCGCGAGCGCGGTGTCGAAGGCGGGCGGGTGGTGCAGCGCGAGCGCGAGGCTGGCGAGGAAGGCGGCGGCGGCGCGCGGCAGCTCGTCGTGCGGCTGGGGGGGGGTGCGGGGGGCGGGGGTGCGTGTACGTACCGGTGGCGAGCTCGTCGAGGTGCGCGAGCGCGGTGTCGAAGGCGGGCGGGTGGTGCAGCGCGAGCGCGAGGCTGGCGAGGAAGGCGGCGGCGGCGCGCGGCAGCTCGTCGTGCGGCTGGGGGGGGGTGCGGGGGGCGGGGGTGCGTGTACGTACCGGTGGCGAGCTCGTCGAGGTGCGCGAGCGCGGTGTCGAAGGCGGGCGGGTGGTGCAGCGCGAGCGCGAGGCTGGCGAGGAAGGCGGCGGCGGCGCGCGGCAGCTCGTCGTGCGGCTGGGGGGGGGTGCGGGGGGCGGGGGTGCGTGTACGTACCGGTGGCGAGCTCGTCGAGGTGCGCGAGCGCGGTGTCGAAGGCGGGCGGGTGGTGCAGCGCGAGCGCGAGGCTGGCGAGGAAGGCGGCGGCGGCGCGCGGCAGCTCGTCGTGCGGCTGGGGGGGCCCGCGCGCCGCCGCGCCGCACGCGCTGCGCACCAGCGCGTAGCTCGCCGCCGCGCCGTTGCACGCGCCGCGCACGATCACGCCCATCGTGCCTCGCAGCACTGACCCACACACACACACGTTAAACACGTTGCTCTAACGGTTGGCGTACGCGACTGCCGATCATGAAGTCTCAAGTTCGAATAAAAGGTCGGGCCAAAAAGTGTTATCGAGTTTTTCTGAATATAGACATGCTCAATAACAGCTCGGAGTTTGGAAGTTGGGATTGAGACCTCGGTACTGCGCATGATCTCTTCCGGGTCGTGTCGGATAACCGTCCCATCAGATTATGAGAGTGAAGAAACAAAGAGTGCACCTGTGTTTTCGACACGCTTGTTAACTATAATATCTTCTGTGTAGTTGGCTAGTCGCCGTTAAGACTGGCATAAAAACCTCGACACAATTTCTATATCAAATCTGTCCAGCATGGTATAGTAAACCAAAGCTTCCTTTTTAAAGAGGCACAAAAATGCTTTACATTGTGTTCTTTGATTATAGAACAAGTACGCAGATATCTACATGGTCCTTCGAGCCTTCCTGTAAATACATACTGTACGAGCAAACTCGTACATTTTTAGTAATTAACAAAATTAGCTCACATCAACGCATTTGTATTGCACTCCTGTTACATTATGCATTAACTTTGAACACGTTATTTTGTATATTATTCAGTAGCAATAAAACCATCATTGGGGAAAGTTGTCTACTCATTTATCAAACTAACTATCAATAATGTTAGGGAAACTACCCCTACACATACAAATACCTATTTTACTCAAATAGATATCGTCGAATACAATATAATCGAAACTAGGCGCACGATGTTTTGCACTCACCGGTAGTGAGCATGTTGAGCGCCCGCGCGTGGTCCTGAGGCGCGGCAGGAGTAGCGTCCCCGCCGAGGCGCAGCGCCGAGTCCAGCTGCACCACCAACTCCTTGTTGATACGTGACGTCATCACGCTCGCACCCTCCGTGTCGGACTCGCCAGTTTCTTGTGGCTGCAACGTTTCATCAGATTATTTCATTTACTCTGTTCGACCAAATTAAAGTTTTCACCGAGCCAAGTCAAAGTTTACTGATTTCTTTAATATTAAGATAAGATTTGACTAGTCTGTACAAGATTGATTATTTTTTAATATTAGCGATACGCCCCGGTTTCGCACGGAATTATTCAAAATTAACGAACTTCCTCTACTATAATATGCATATAAACTCCTCCTGAATCACTTTCTATTGATGAAAACTCAACTCAACTCAAAAAGCGAACATTTTATACTATTGTAGCGGTCACGGATTCAATTTCATTTTTTCCATACAAAATAAATATTATTATATTATTATATATTTCTACATTGCGTCGCACACTCACTGCTGTAAGTGTGCGACAGAGAGAGAGATGTCAAATCGCCTACATTTATGCGTACTACCTGACTCACTCTCTCCTTAACATTATGTAACATCGCATGCCAAACTCACTGCTGTAAGTGTACGACAGAGAGGGATGTCATACGTCTACATCTACGCATGATACCTGACTCACTCTCTCCTTAATATTTGTATAAATACTGGTGTTGATTTTGTATACAGTTCAGTCATAGAAATAAAATCATCAGTCATCTTTTGATACAATCCTTTACATTCAAACCGTTGTTTTACTCGGCATATTCCTACGGTCGTCCACATCTATAACTGGCTTGATAATAACTCTAGTGGCGAACTCAACATAAGTTAGCGGTTTTGGTTCCACGACCTTAACCGCTACACTATGTAAGCAGAAGAATCCTCATTTTATACCATGCAAAGATTTTGGATGCTGAGTTCAATTTTTTTTCATTACATACCGAAATTCGGTAGATAACAAGTCTTTGAGTTACGATGTACTGTACCTGTGGAGCATCGTCGTCGACTTCCGGCGACAGTCTGGCGACGTCCACGAGTTGTGCGACTTGTGTGACGGCCTCCAGGTCCCGCAGCGGTCGGCCGATGCTGCAGTCCGCGCTCGGCTCGCGCGCGCTACACTGCATACTTGCCGCTGCTGATAGCGCTGTTTTTATTACTAAAAAGCAAACAACATAATATATTAAAATCCATATATCCATACCTACAAGGAAAAATGACACTGTAAAAAAATTATGATGTGATTTTCTTTGTAAAATATGTGCATGTATTAAAATTAAATTAAATTAAATATTCCGGACATCTAACACACAACGCCATCTAGTCCCAAGCTAAGCAAGGCTTGTGTTATGGGTGCTAGACAACTGATATGAATACTTATATACTTTTTTTTTGTAAATACATACATATTATACATAGAAAACACCCAAACTTCGAAACAAATATTTGTAGATCACACAAACACTTGGTCCGACGACAGCAGTCGCATTCACTACCACTGCGCCACCGAGGCAGTTATGTGCATGTATGTATAATATTAGTGTAGATTAATAGCGATACGTGTACATACCAATTTCCCCATGTTCGTCATACAGAGGGGCTAGTTTAGGTTGCACAGAGGCCAGAAATTCTTCAAGGCTTGGCGCGCCGCCTCGGTCGCTGCCCGGGAACAACATCTCCGTATCGAAAATCGTCATCAGCAAACTGAACGAAATTAATTATTTCATTTGAAAAGATATTCATTATGAAGGGATACATTCTCGCGGTTCTACTTTCTGTCCTACTGGTAAAACTGGCATTTCTTGTGGTTCTATTTAAGAATTAAATCGATAAAGATTTCATCCAGGATCTAAGGCTAGGTGTATGGGTATTCCACTTTCATAATTGAAATCTATAAATATTTTTACAAAAACTGACAAAACCCAAAAATTATACCTACCTATCAGAAAAGTTACGATAGGTATATAAAATAATATATTTTTTATATTAGAATGTTAAGCTGCAAACATTGGAATCTAAAAACCTTTTTACAAAAACTGATATCAAAATTAAATGGTTTGAATTACCTGCCAACGGTTTCTCGCACATTTTGATAGGGGTGTTGTATAAAATTGGCATCTTCTAGCCGCTGCAAGAGTTGAGCAGCGAGTGGGGCCGCGCGCCACTTTAGAGAACCCAGAGCACCCTGGAAAGTAAGGCGATGGTTAAAAAAATTACAAACTGGATAAAGATATAAAATTTATAGCCACAAAAAGATTACAATTTCTTCTTTCATGAAACTATTTTGTATTGACGGCTAATTTTAACAAATACCTCCTTTGTGAAAATTTGTAGTTTTTTTTAATATGTTTAAAAATTATCTGTCTCTGTTTTTTGTTTAAAAAAATGGACGTTTCGCGGGATGCTTCTCACGCAATGATTTTCTATGATTATAAACGAGGGTTTTAAGGAATCTCAAGAAATTTACGAGCTTTTTTGGGGAGTCTACTCCTGCGTTAGCAACAATTACCTATCGGTTTCGTAAATTTATACGTGGTCGAGAGAATTTTAACGATGACCCCAGAGCCCAGGCGGCTGTGTGAGCGAGCGTCAAGGGACGCGTTACCTGCAGCGCGTACAGTCGCGCACACACGATGAAGGAGGTGTCCTTGTCCTGGGCGGTGTCGGCGGCGGCTGTGTGAGCGAGCGTCAAGGGGCGTGTTACCTGCAGCGCGTACAGTCGCGCACACACGATGAAGGAGGTGTCCTTGTCCTGGGCGGTGTCGGCGGCGGCTGTGTGAGCGAGCGTCAAGGGGCGTGTTACCTGCAGCGCGTACAGTCGCGCACACAAGATGAAGGAGGTGTCCTTGTCCTGGGCGGTGTCGGCGGCGGCTGTGTGAGCGAGCGTCAAGGGGCGTGTTACCTGCAGCGCGTACAGTCGCGCACACAAGATGAAGGAGGTGTCCTTGTCCTGGGCGGTGTCGGCGGCGGCTGTGTGAGCGAGCGTCAAGGGGCGTGTTACCTGCAGCGCGTACAGTCGCGCACACAAGATGAAGGAGGTGTCCTTGTCCTGGGCGGTGTCGGCGGCGGCTGTGTGAGCGAGCGTCAAGGGGCGTGTTACCTGCAGCGCGTACAGTCGCGCACACAAGATGAAGGAGGTGTCCTTGTCCTGGGCGGTGTCGGCGGCGGCTGTGTGAGCGAGCGTCAAGGGGCGTGTTACCTGCAGCGCGTACAGTCGCGCACACAAGATGAAGGAGGTGTCCTTGTCCTGGGCGGTGTCGGCGGCGGCTGTGTGAGCGAGCGTCAAGGGGCGTGTTACCTGCAGCGCGTACAGTCGCGCACACAAGATGAAGGAGGTGTCCTTGTCCTGGGCGGTGTCGGCGGCGGGCTCAGGCGCGCAGAGCTGCATCAGCGCGCTCACTACAGGTGCGCCTCGAAGGGGGTCCAACTTCTCCACACCCGTAGCTAAGCTCGTGCCCCAGTCTTCTAGAGTCTCCGCCGTCACTGTAGTCAAACCTGTAATATAAATAAAACATTAGACACCTATTGCAGATTTAATAAAACACGTGACTAATATATAACGCGGGCGTGTAAAGGAGCAAGGGATACCGGCTTCAATGAGGTCGATGGCGCGCTGGTACATGGGCAGGGCGCGGGGGCGGGGCCAGTAGCGCGGGGCGCGGAGGGCGGCGGCCGCCACTTCGGCCGCGAAGCGCTGTTGCGCCTCCTGGGAGTCCGTCGCCTTGGCGCAGCGTAGCGCGTGCTCTATAAACTTGTTAGCGATCTCCTCGCCGAACTGAGAGAACAGGATCTGAAAAGCAATACAACAAATACTATTATTGTTATCAATTTTTTCTGGTCATCAAAGTTAATCAGAATATCGTTCATTACCTGATACTCGTAACATTAAGTTCTAGCAGTATTATCGTAGTATGTACATTTAAAGTTCTAATTACGTTCTATTTAGAATATCGTTGAATCCTCATCAGGTTTGGCAACGGAGGATATTACAAGTTCGATTTAAAACTTAACCTAGTTTTAAGTTGAACAATTTGAACGTATTGTATTTTTTTGTTTTCATGGCATAAATGTTAGTACATATTATTATTAACAATAGTGTCGGTAAACTTACGGATAAATGCATATGTATCTGTATATTCATTCCTTGGTCACGACATCAAGCGTGCCATGAGCCACTAACAGGAACTGAGCAGAGCGAAGTTGCTTGGGTCAGTTAATCAATTGTAAAGAAAAGTCGGTTGACAGATTAAATTGAGAACCACTTAGGTTCCGTTTTATCAAATTTTCAGCCATAATAATTACTACAGAGCAGAAATAATATAATATTTATGGAAAATGTGTGCATCAATACCTTGAATAAAGAGAACCGGATACCATTAAACTTGTCTCTTCCCTTCTTTTCTTCTACGGTAAGGAACCCGACGAGCTTGTCAACATTTTCATTGTTACTGAAGAATTCGTACAAATAGCGTTCGCCCTCTTCCATCTCTTCTGGACGAAGATCTGATGAAAATGTTTGTAGAGAAGAGGGTGCTGCCACCTAACGTTAAAAAAATACAAATTAAATTTGAATTTAGTGATTTAAATTTGGAATATTTCAATGCTATTACGGTAATTTGATGGATACGAATAGAAATCAGATAAAGTGTTTGATAAAAGAAATATCTGTATGTGATTTTTTAGTGTGTGAACATTTTAATTCATTATGTATGAATTAAAATGTTGACAGGTGTTTGTGTCATTTCATTCAATAACATCCATACTATAATATTATTATTATCAGTACTAAACTGCTGAGAAAATTTCAATGACATTTGTGAAGGAACTTTGTCATTAGCAACCTTTTTTTTTGTTGACGAGGTGACAAGTCCCTTCGGATCTCTGGTTCCTCAGAGACTGAGGAGCCGGGTATGTGGTGAGTCCACTAAAAGCCCGGCGGCCGGTCTCAGGCGCCCTGCTTTGGGGAGGACCCGGACCAAGTTATTTCAGGTCTCCCCCAGGAACGACACAGCGACTCTATCCTGGGGGAAGCCATGGCTTCCCCTGCTTGTCATTAATAGCCTTTGTTACTTTTAAATCTTTAAATCTAGTATCTTATAAAAACGGTATAGTAGTATTTATTAGGTCAGTAAGTACAAACCTCGAGTTTCTCCGGCCAGGCATAGAACCCTATCATTGGATTCCTAAGCCAGGGCCTCTCGTATTCTTCATCAGTTGTTGGTACATTGTCCTCTGACCAGATCGCCCATTCTAAGTCTTTTCTGTATCCTAGAATTTATATATTTCTCTTATAAAACCTTTATAGATGGTACACAAAGCATCGACCGCAATATGTCTTCAATTCTCCTCTACTAGTATTCTTGAATTTTTCTCACAATCGCAAGGTTCCATCGTAAATAAATTTAAAAGGATTAAATTTGTAGCAATATCTATAAATAATAATTAGTATCGACTTTTGGAGTAAGATCCACTTGGAATAGTAGAAATACATAAGTACTACAAAAATTTGTATTTATGCCGGACTGTACTAGACTAAATTGTACTATGCCTAAAGTATCGAGCAATTACATCGTTAAATCAAAGAAAACTAAGTAAGCCTACTTAGTTTTTTTTACTTCTCCAACTAGTGCTAATTTTACTTACACTATAAAATAAATAAATAAATATTACTGACATCTAACACACAACGCCATCTAGTCTCAAGCTAAGCAGAGCTTGTGTTATGGATACTAGACAACTGATATAAATACTTATATACTTTTTTTTTTGTAAATATATACATATTATACATAGAAAACACCCAAACTCCGAAACAAATATTTGCAGATCATACAAACATTTGGTCCGACCCGGGAATCGAACCCGAGACCTCGAGCTTAGCAGTCGCATACGCTACCACTACGCCATCGAGGCAGTTATCTAATTAACAATCGATTTCAATTAAGAGGTCGTGAATCCACTTCAAAACTACTAGTATATTCGACTTGCTTGTGTATTTGTATTAAGAACTTACCACGGATCGGTTTCTCAGGTTTCGGTACTCCAGCAATTTCGTACGGGTCCATAACTACTTTTTGGACCTTGTGTTTTCGCTGTTTGAGCATATAGTGCATGATCCGCAACGCATTGCGGCGAACGACGATGTCGTCGTGTAAGAGAGCACGTGCACACGCCCGCACTGCTCTCGGCGGGTACAGAGTTTGTAACGAAGGGCAGAATGTCAGCATATGGATGGCCAACTCAATGCGACGCCATTGTCTGTGGTAATTGGTAATCAATGTTATGAGAATACCACTACTTATACATATTTGATGCCATACATTTTGATAAGATTCCACGCGGTACCGAGAATCACCGAATTTGATACTAGTTACTTTAGAACATAGAGAAACACAGGTCGGTGGACCGGAGGGGAGTAGCCATAGCGCCTTTTTCCTATACAGAACACTGTCACACATAGTCACTACGAACTCACACATAAACATTAAAACAAAATATTCAGGATTTCACGCACACTAAATAATAAATCATCTTCACATAAGTACTTTCTGTGTCGTAACAGTATAATGCATAGGCCCATTTGGGCTTATACAGACAGACAGAGACAGAGGGGCTGCGTATGGCTACTCCGTATCGCGTTGCTCTATGCATCAGAAATACTCAGAAGACACTTAAGAAATGGTAAAGATATTTAGATAATTAGGTACGATAGCTTTATTAGTTTTATTGCTCTGCAAGAATAAAAACTTTAGGATTAACTTAACGGGTTTAAAAAACTTAGTTTATGGGTAAAACAGTTCCAAAACATTATAAAGACGGCTTAAGGTATGGTAACGGTGCAGTAAATTATACCAGATCAAGTGACACCACTGAAATAAATAATAATAATAAATATTTTGGACATCTAACACACAACGCCATCTAGTCCCAAGCTAAGCAGAGCTTGTGTTATGGGTACCGGACAACTGATATGAATACATATATACTTTTTTTTGTAAATACATACATATTATACATAGAAAACACTCAAACTTCGAAACAAATATTTGTAGATCATACAAATACTTGGTCCGACCCAGGATTTGAACCCGAGACCTCAAGCACAGCAGTCGCATTCACTACCACTGCGCCATCGAGGCAGTCTTACAGATAAAACTTAAAGATAAAAAGAAAAAAGCTTACGTATTAGGCGTTTCGATGATATTCACCAACTCATTCATAAGTTCTAAATAGGAGCTTTCAGTTTTGTTAGATGTTGCTATTTCCCTTTCTACGGCACTGTTCAGTAATTCAACAAATTGTGGGTCAGACATCTGGTTCTCCGAAAGAAGTTTCGTAGCTGCCTCTACTGCTGATGTACTTATAGTTAGCCGTGTGTTTACTGTAGGGAATTGACGGTGTAGCACATCGCTAAATGCTTGCTCCAAACTGTGGAATACATAAAATTGTTATAAGTTTAACTTAAGTTAGTTAGTGTAAGTGGAACTAAATATGTAATGTACAGGTTTTGTACTAAGTTAATGCTTGATGTGAACATAAACTTACCGTACCATACTGGGCTTCTCACTTAACGGTGCTTTAAGAATGGCAGGCCATAGAGACCGTACCACATCCCAGTCTTGTTTGGCTATCAGTGGACCAGCTCTGGGACCCAGCAACATAAACAAAATTCCTTTGTGCTTGGCATGCCATTCCTCACCAGATCCTTCTTCGGCCAATTGAGCTGCCAGAGAGGGTACTAGCGCTCGGTACGAATACGGGTAGTGGGCAAGCATCCAGTACAGTCGAATTTGAGCTAATATGCGGACCTATAAAAATTAAAGATATATAATTACTCAATACAAAAACCTATCTCTAGTTAAAATTGAAGATGTGTATTTTTTATTTTTTTGAGTATAGTTCTCGATGGTTCAATACTTTTATTGACATGCAAGTTATTTTTTTTTAATATTTTTATAATATTTAGTTGTAAAAATATAACAAACACACTTTTCAATTCTGACCATTTTCAATAATCTATCTCTAGTTAAAACTGATTTAGTTAGTTTAACGGTAATTATAAAATCAAGAGCTTTACTTACAGAACTATACTGATTGACGGATAGCTCCGTAAACGCATGCAGCACCCTTAAAACCGATGGTGTTATCCCAGCTTCACACACGAGATCATATCTGGCGTCATCGTGTAACCTGGCTGCGTCAGCAGTGAGCATGCGTAACCTGGCAGAGCCTGCACCTCTTGAACCCGCCTCGGCCCGGCTGGAGCTTGGCCCGCCGCGACCGTCCATCGCACGCTCTAGGGCTGCGTACGAACGGAGACGGGCTTCTAGAGACGGTCCGCCACGCATACCTTTTAATACTATGACGCGTTCCCATACCTGGAAACCATTATCAATTTAGGATAAGGATTTGAAAATTTAGGATAGTTTTTAAAAAAGATGATTCTCCCACTATGAATAAATCCGGTGTCCGGAGAACTGGCTTCGTCTACTAGGATCGCCTGAGGGGATCTTTTTGGATTTCATTTCCATTTTGATCTCCCAGGAAATAATTTTGGATATTTTCTTCCATTTTGATCTCCGGCTTAAACCGATGGGTGTTTATTTGGATTTTTTGTCCACACAATTTGGCTATTTATGACCAAAATTGTATTTAGGTCAAATGCCATACCTATTAATACATATCACCATCAAAGTTTACCCACAAAAAGCATTAAAAACCAATACAACGTTCAGCGATGTAGAAAGGGGCAAGGAGAACGTATAAAAAGTCCGTGCAGTCAAAGTTATAATAAAGAATAACACTAAGACGCCACATTTAAAAATGGGACAATTGGACCTTCTTATGCAACAAGGAACCAATCCACTAACATGCCAAAATCTAAATAAGAACCCTATTTATAAGTAGATAAGGATTATTCTTCAATTTTGCATGTGTATCGATTGGTTTCTTGTTGCATAAGTAGGTCCAATTTCAGATGCGACTAGCTTTGGATATCTTTTTTAGAAATCGGAATAATAAATTAGTATTTTACTGCATTATAGATCAATCGTACCGAAATGAGCGTTTCGAGTCCACGCGTATCATCACTCTTGTCAGCAAGTAATCGTGCTTGAACATCCAGTAATAATTTAGTCAACGCCGAGCGAAGATTTTCACCGTCTAGACGCACTTCGTGACGAACGCCAGTAGTAAAAGGAATGCTTGTAGGAGGTACCTTAGAATCCAGGCTAGAATACCAAACAATATTAAAATGAAACTGCTCCTGTAAATAGTTACCATTACATTAACATACATTTAATGTGTGTACTAACTATACTAATATCATAAAGCTGAAGAGTTTGTTTGAACGCGCTAATCTCAGGAACCAGTGGTGCGATTTGAAAAATTCTTTCAGTGTTGGATAGTCCATTTATCGAGGAAGGCTATAGGCTATATGTCATCACGCTAATACTAATAGGAGCGGAGCGCCAATGAAGAATGTTTAAAAAACGGGGGAAATTTTTTACGCTACGGGCAATAGAAGACGCAAACGAGGTTGCGTGGGTCAGCTAGTTGTCTATAAAGTGTACAATAGTATAACATAGAAGATACTTCGGATTAGGATGTAGAATATTGATACTCACAGCGCAACCGGCTCCTCATTTGGCGGAGGGTAGAAAGGATTACATGCGAGTACAGCACTGATAATGTAGAAGCTTCTAAGTCTCCTTTCCCGACACATGTCCCTATCGCCATTCAACCATTGGCGAAGTCTAACTACTTCGGTCTTCAAATATCTGTCAACTAACAGTTGAGCGCAAGCCGCTTCAGCTTCAGAAGGCACGTGCCAACTAAAGTTACAATCTTTTAGTAAACATCCAGAACCCCACTCTCTAATTGGCAACCATTTCTCTGGGGCAGTTCCGTAATCGTTCGGCGAACTTCTCCATTCAACTAAATCAACAGAGCTTAGAGATGATAACATATGGTTCAAGACGTCGCAAGCGCGTGTCTGCGATTGTCTGTTATGCAATTTTAACGCTCTATCCAATATTGGTAGGATGTCGGGAACATACTTGAGCAGAACGGTGCCGTCGCACTCCACTGCATGAAGTAATAACAGCAAACGGTATGTAAGAGCACGAGGTGGATTTTCCTCGGTCAGGATCTCGTCAGACGCAAGGATTTCTTTCAGTTCCTCGCAAAGAATTGGAAGAAAAGCAGCTAAGGTTGCCTCGGAATTAATTCGGGCAAAAACACGTAACAAAACACCGACCATACTGCCTGATACATTAGTTTCAAAGGTAGTTTCAGTGGCAAATGCTCTAAATTTCCTTAATGCCTCCTTAAAAATCTTAGGAGAACTCTGAGTTAGCACTGCGCATGTTGCTGAACTAATTGCAGTTTCCATGACAATATCAGTCTTACTGCGACTCAAATCGGACTCCTTAGTGTCCAGCCTTACATGTTCCAGGACACTCGACTCGATGATAACAAATATTCTGTCCAGGAACACTAACACAAAGTCTTCCATTTGTGCGGTAGATTCGCATGTCAAAAGTTCCTCTTCGGTTAAATCGTCCCAATACTCATGAGCTGAACTGCAGTCTATGAGTGGTACCATCCAAGTGAATACGAGGATAAAATGTAAACTGACTATAGTCTTTTTGATATCATTGGGGTCGAGGCCTGGTAGAATGGCCATCAAGAGAGGCATAATGTGGGTCGGTCCTTCGGGATAGTCAGCATCAGGGCCTCTGAGCAGTGGTCTAGCGACGGCAGCGACGGCTGTCATAGCTGCGGTAACTCGGTGAGGTTCTGTAAGTGACGTCAATGATGTTCGTAGTCTTTCCAACAAAGGCGGGATTACCATAGCTGGGCGTAGAGTAGCTAAGTTATGTAAAGCATTTGAAATGTCTATAGAGCCACTGCGACTGTATACAGCTTGAAGTGTCGGTTCAAGTACAATATTTATGAATTCTGTGATATCTTCGTCTCTGAGTCGATACCGCTCCGGGACCTGATTCTCCCAGCTTTCAGAGAATCTCTTTTCACGTTCACGACGTACTCTATAACAAACATATTTATATTAATAATTATAAAAATAATTTAGATTGTTGAATTGTAATTTCTCCGAGTAGATTGTAAACAAAAATCATTTTTTACCTGTTCATGAACTCTCTAGCCAGTTTTCTCAACAAGTCTCTAAGTTTGTACGACCATCGGCCAGAGTTAGCGCTATGTAGGTAGCTCTCTACTCCAGCCAAGAAACTTCGCAGTTGCTGTAGGACGACGCCATCAGGATTTATAGTCCACACGATCCAAGATGCTACATGTTTCATATCTGGGAAATGGCAGTTTGCGGTTATTTATTCGTTTTTTCGAAACACTTTTCATTTGTCCAGAAGAGTCTGTTTATGTACAAATACCTACCTAAGGAGTGTGCTCTCGTAATCTGCATATCCTTATAACTGACGGGTAAATTGAGGGCATGAAGAAATCGCACGAACATCTTTGGAACGTACGGCGACCAATCAACTGCTCCAGGATTGCGTTTCGCAAGGCCCGCGAACAGTATCATTAACTCCTAGAAAATGTGATGAAATATGAGCAATTTCGCAATAAACATTTAATAATAATATAATTATCTGCTAATGCTAATTTTATTTATAAAATAATAATTTGCGGTCACAGCATGGAGAATTTGTACTGGACAAAATATGTCCTACCTTTTATGAGATTGTCTTAAAAAGGAAGAAATGAATGAAATGTTATTTAAAATTGTAGCTGGGATGGACTGAATCCTAAAGTCGACGGTCTAGAGGTTTTACCCCATATGGGGCGACTGTATTTTCCGTAGTGCATAGCAATAGCATGATTAAGTGCAAATATTCAGGCAGAGTAGAGTAATTTTGACATGCATAGTTAAAAAACGGTTGAAATCTTACCGAAATCCCACATAATGCATTATACCATGTATCCCATAGGGTCATGAGTTCGTCGAACCAGAGTAAATGGCCTTTGTTAGCATGTTGAGGATGTAATGCTACGGGGAGGAATACGGCCAGTTGGCAAGCCACATGTGTTTCTGAAGACCAAGGATTTGCTTGAGGCAAAAACACTTCCAACATTTCTTTGGTTGCGTCTAGTTCAAAATATCTGGAAGAAATTCATCGATTTCTGTTATAGTCTGGCCACTGAGAGAATGCGTTCCTGACAGGTCGTGATCCAATGGGCGATGTAACTTTGAACTGGTGTACAATTTATGGCAAAATTTTAAATATCTTTTATTAACCTTAATAATGAGTAATAACATTAAAAATTGAATAATCATGCCAATGTACAATAAACCTTTTATTTTGGGCTAAAGTTATTAACAATTAATCAATTAATTAATTTAAGAACAATAATTTTTAAAAGTCTAACGACGTCAAACTGCGCTGTTTCAATGTTATGTCAATAGTTTGTTTTTGTAGTGATGAGACAAAATAATACTGAATTGTAACTGAGTATTTTTGGAATATATCGAATATATCGTAATATATTCTGTCGGTCGATATATTGTTAAATAAAACGTTCTAATTTTATAATATTGTTACAAGCTGGGTATTAAATAAATTAAAGTACTCGATTAATTACCAAAAATTTGTAAGAAATCACTAAATCACTGGTTAGTCGCACTAGAAGATCTCTTCGATGTTTATCCGCTGTATCGTGAAACAATACTGTCCCTACGGCCAACACGTTCCGCTTTTATATGGCCGTGGAAATTACTCGAAACTACGAAAACATTGATCGATGTTTCTAGGCTAAATAGATTACTCTAGAGCTGTTTGTAGCGCCATCTAGCGTCGAGTAATCGTCATAATGCACACAGTTGCGCGCTTTCCGACACTAGATGGCGTTGTCCTCGACAGTTCTCGATTATTCTAGTGGACACGAGATTCATCTGGTTATGGCGCAACAATATATAATTTTATTTATTTATCTTTATTGAATACACAAAAAAACAGTAGAACAAGATGAGTTACAAAGTATGTAAGGATGTCGTACAGTCGAATGTTGTCACTATTTCAGGGAAATGTGCCGAAATGCTTTGGGAATTTATACGAACGACATTAAAGTTCCTGGGGACATCGGAGAAATTTTTCGAGAGTGTGTATAATGTACTTAATACATACGAGTTAAGTTTAATATAGTTTATAATACGATATAGGTACGATCAAACCAAACTTATGAAAATAATTGTCGTGA
This sequence comes from Spilarctia lutea, assembly GCA_916048165.1. Taxonomy (NCBI): domain Eukaryota; kingdom Metazoa; phylum Arthropoda; class Insecta; order Lepidoptera; family Erebidae; genus Spilarctia; species Spilarctia lutea. The sequence goes on from OU696488.1 coordinate 9,575,984, forward strand.
TATCAGTCAGCTGAATTAAAAATAAATGAAAAACTATTTTTATCCCTTTATATTTCTGGTAAAAAGAATTACTTTTCTAAGAGAAGCAAAAAAAAATTGATAATTGGGACAATGTCGTTTTCATTGACGAGACATGGCTGAACACCAATCACGAGCTTTCTCGTTCTTGGACAGATGACACTCAAGCGTCGATGTCGAAAGTGCCAATCGGTAAAGGAGCACGTCTCATAATATGCCACGCTGGTTGTGCGAAGTATTTTGTGGAAAATGGTTTATTAGCATTTGAGTCAAAAACTACCACTAACTACCACGAAGAAATGAATGCGGCTGTATTCAAGGAGTGGTTCCAGGATGTGTTGCTACCTGGCCTTCCAGAGCCTTCAGTTATAATAATGGATAACGTCCCTTATCATTCGGTGCAAATAAATAAAGCACCTACTCAAGCTAATAGAAAAGAGGAATTGGTGGCTTGGCTGCAAAGAAGTGGCATTGACGCAAATATGTCAATGCTAAAAGCTGAGCTGATGAAATTAGTCAACGACCATAAGCTATCAAATATTCGATACGAAATAGATGAGCTGGCTCTGGAGTACGGTCATCGCGTTCTCCGAATTCCTCCATATCACTGCCAGTACAATGCCATAGAGCTAATTTGGGCTCAAATTAAAGGTTATGCAGCCCGCCATAATACTTCTCCACCATATGGCATAAAAAAGATGAAGACGCTTTTAAAAGAAGCATGCGAAAAAGTCACAAGAGATGACTGGATGAAGGTGGTTGAAAAAACTAAAAAAATGATATTTGATGACTTTGACCGCGATATTCGTATAGACACTATGATTGATAATAACATGATAATACATGTTGGTGAAGATGACAGCGAGTCCTCAAGCAAATCGGAGTCGGATTAAATTTTGATTTGACATTATTGAAATCTTAAAACTATGTATTTCATAATATATATTTTTCAATAAATACAGTATTTTTATTTTCTTTCCCTTGGTTTCATTCAGAAATTACGATTAAATTTAATTCATCCATCAACAATTTTGTTAATATTGTGTTTGAAATATAAAATATATCTAAATTGAATAATTATGCATAATGAATGCTATAAATACTGTTACCAAATATTATTAATGATATTCATGGCACATCACTACTCATGACCAATTTACAAGTGTCAGAAACGCATTCTCTGAGTGGCCGGACTATAACGATACTTATTGTAAGTAGGATAACAATAAAATAGGGAATATGCATAATTTTTTAATTAGTCTCAAATATTTTTTTCTAGACTCTTATTGTCTTTACATATATACTTAAAGGGTTTTTTCTATTTAGTAATTATTTAAACCCAGAAAATATTTAAAATAGTGAAAATTAAGGGAGGGAAATTCAAACTTACAAAACGCGTCACTATTGGTCGAAATAAAATGTGACGTCGATGGTCATCTCATCGAAATTAACGGCGTCGCAATTTATACTCTATTAGTAGTGTTTGTGAGAAAAATTAATTTCTTCCATGATTTTTATAGTAATCAAAACTGTAAATAAGTATAAAGTAACTGAAACCATGTTTGACACCAGCAGCCGTGTCAAAAGCGCGCGCAAAATGGTGGCATTTTTGAATAGCTCAAATTTAGTCAGTGTTTTAAATTTGACTTTGAAAATGAGTTTGACTATTTTCAAGCCTATTTATATTTTTTTCTATGTTTTAGAAATCTAAATGATCAAATTAAGAAATAAAAAAAAACATGCATATTCCCTATTGTATTTGTTTTAGATCCTGTAAATTGAGTTTTATAAAAAGAAAGTTTAAATAGAACTATTTACTTCAGGATTCTCTACACTTCTTGGAGAGATTTTATTCAATGGCATAGAAGCCGACCACAGACATCTACAACTCAAAAGTCACAAATGCATTTTCTATCTTCGATCCTTCAATTCAAAGCAGGGAGTGTGTAAGATTAGTTTCCGAATAATAATGACAAAGAAGTAATGTGAATTGCATATCTACTGTTTAGGTAGTATATGAGTGTGTTGGTTGTAAATAGGATACTTGGATATATAGGTACTTACGGTCTTGCGCATTTCACCATCGATATGTATGAAGATTCCAGGGAACTGAAATCATTAGCAGATAATTAAAACAATGTTTTTTTTAGCATAATATAAGACATGCACAGTCTGCTACCGCGTCCAACATAGAAAGACAACATTCATAATATGGTGATAAGGAAATATTCTTAAATCTGTTTAAGTAGTTGCCATAAAACAAAAAATATGTTGGCTGGTGTACGTAAAAGAGCAGTGTTAACATTAAAATTTACAAAACATACATACAAAATTTTCTATAAATTTATCCATTGTTTCCAGAAAAATATAATCTTGGAATTGAATCTACTTGTAGTGGATGCCATTTTGTTATTTTTATTCAGTACCTATGTCTTCAACAAACTTTCAGTAAAACAGATAACAATACATTTCAAATGTCAGATAACTATTTTTATGTTGTACAAACATTCAATTGTTTTCGCAAGATAAAACACAACAAACATTAAAAAAAAATGCAACCATTTAAACAGATTTATATTAAAATTTTAGTGATATTCCAAATTTGACCGACATTGAACCAATAATAACAAGGAAATAGTGACTTTTATGGGGACTGCTAATGAATGAGCCCAACCCATCTGCCACCAAATGTGCGAACAAGAAGCGTGTCCCCGAAAACGAATGTTTTCTAGCTTTACTCTGGCACTTCGTTGTCGTCGGCTCCATGAAGGCCGAACAACTCAAGGGCGTCGCCTAGTCCTTCTCCTGACAGGAATTTGCGAATCCTATCGAGTACACCTCCTTGTTTGGAAGAACGCTTTGGCCTAAACACAGATCACATAAAATATACTTACTTTAAAGCTAAAAGTATTGCAATATACTAAATAATAACGAGTTTCAAGGATAACTTGTAGAATAAAATAACATTCATTTAAAAAATTGTCTGTATCTACAGTCCATTCGCGTTAAGAAAATAGTGACGTATCAATCCTGAACGAATCAGCCCACTTAGCCATGATGCCAGTTTTTGCGTCGATTCTCTTTCTACAATCGCTAATGCTTCTATTCTCTTACATTATTTGTTAATATACTGTTTACACGACGTGGCTAACCGTTGGTATGTCATTCCCATACATTTGTTAGTTATCTAATAACGTTTATGTTTGTAGAATGACAACTTGGCTAAGGGGCTAGTTCCAATCTACCGTGCGAAAACATAAATATTTCTCCACGAACGGATTTTTAACTTAATACGACTTTAACCAAATTATAGTAATAAAGTTTGTGAATTTTGTAAGAATGCAGCTTCATTGTGGATAATAAATATTTGTTGTTAAATAAAATACGATTTTATTTAAATTAAATTATAACTACTGAATTAACTGAAAATATAAACATATTTTAAGAAAATTTACCAACAGGTTAACTACTTTATAACGAATGCATGCAACGAGTGATATAGATAACGTAACAGTTATTACTGTTTTATATTATAACGCATGTATAAGTTTATCAAATACTAATCCTAAAAATGGACCTATTTGAAAGTGTTGCATTGATTTATGTCATAAATACCGTTAGTATCAGCTTAATACTTTTACTAGGTACTTGTAATAATGCTTTTATTCAATTGAGTTGAGTACCTAATAACTTAATTGTGAATTCTCAAAAAAAAAGTGTTTTAAGGTGTTGCTTTCTAATTATAATTATTTTACATTGAATGACAGATGAGTTAAAAAATAAGAATGGGTTTTTAAATAGAAAAGGCTAAGAAATCAACATATCGTTTACATAATCAGTAGTATAATTACATCACGATAAAACAATTTTCACGGATTTGAGCTCCTTCGAATGCGTTATCGAACATGTGTTACACCAATATTCTTGCGGTAATAACACGTCAAGTTAGATTTTTAACAGAAACTGCTCTGTGTACATACGTAATGAATATCAATAAATATTTTATGCGATGTTACGATTTATGCTTTGCTGGTCAATGTCTGACCGTAGCCGAAGCTGATCGTATTTTGTTTAAAACATTAAAGGCTAAAGTTACGATTGTAAATCAGAAGATTAATATATGAATTCTGAGTGGTATCTTACCAACAAGATAGTATTGTACTGATAATATTTATTTACTTTAGAATGATATACCTAACTGGTTTCTCACAAAACTCCGGAATATATTGGCAGAATCTGTCAATTTCAACGAAGGATGTATTTTGCCCAAAAATTCGAACAAACACAATTGAAAATCCAAATTACTTACTTCAGGTAATGGTACATTCCAATACTAGTCGAGCTTTTGTCAAAGATCTTTTGTCCTAAAGCATATAGTGGGCGCCACGGCAGTGTCAGGTCGTCTGGTGAAATCAATTGTCTTTTCCTGTAGAAATAAAAAAAAAAGTAGGGTAATCCTAGTATTTAAGGTAAATTATCGAATTAACGTTTCTTTACGGTTTCTTAGTTAGCTAGTTTTAAACTCTTCATTGTGTTTAAAATAAACACAATGAAGAGTTTAAAACTATTTTAAAAAGTTGGCCAATGCCCAGATTGAAAAAAAATACTCTTTATTTTTATGAAGTCTTTTAGCATTTTATCCAAATGAGTCTTAAGTTCTGAAATCTACTAAGCACCATTTAATACGATCACCCTTAACTCCTACGCAAATTTAAATATGTATTCATACATTTTATTACGCGTAATACAAGATTCGTCATCCCACGTAATACCATCTACGTACGATACAAATCTGACAAACTCCGAGCTAAATGCACCGCTGAATTCGTTTATATACCTATGTATATAAGTACGAAATAAGATTTCCGCACATGTTCGCATATTTCTAGTAGGTACATAATCATTTTAAATGCATTTTACAAACAAAATTCCACAAGTAATGTTTCTTTTATTTTGAATTTATCTGCGACCGACTGCCTCGGTGGCGTAGTGGGAGCGTATGCGACTGCTAAGCTTGAGGTCTCGACCAAATGTTTGGAGTGACATTGATTTCCATACCATCTTAAATAGCTTTCTTTGCCAATCAATCTGCCTCCTCATTCCCTGATAAGCCATCATGTAACGGAACCCGTTGCAATACCAAACAATTATCAGCAATAGATGTGAATGCATGAATTTGTTTTAAAGTAAAAGCTATAGAAACACCTCTGAATCTTGAGGCGCATCGAGCTATATATTCGAGAGCACTCTTGTTATCGACGAAAACAACACATTTCTCACCGTTTCTGCAGTACCATTTTTTTTGACTGCCTCGGTGGCGTAGTGGTAGCGTATGCGACTGTTAAGCTTGAGGTCTCGGACCAAATGTTTGTATGATCTGCAAATATTTGTTTCGGAGTTTGGGTGTTTTCTATGTGCAATATGTATGTATTTACAAAAAAAAGTATATAAGTATTTATATCAGTTGTCTAGTACCCATAACACAAGCTCTGCTTAGCTTGGGACTGGATGGCGTTGTGTGTTATAGATATCCGGAATATTTATTTATTATTTATTTCGTCCTAGAACTCACAATATTGTAGTTTAGATAGCACTGTTTATATGACTCAGACTGTTAATACTATTTTGTAAAAAATATACTTACTTAGTGAGCATTAGAAACATGGTGGCAAACTTGTGAACTTTGCAAGGTTCCAGATCTGGAATGAGTATTAGTTCGTATGCTAACTTTATTAATGCTATGTGATCTTCCTTTGAAAACTTCAGGCCATGTATTCTTATGTATCTGAAAAAAAAAACAATTGTTACATCAATTTCGATGTTTTTTTGTATAGGTAATTTGTGAATAGTAAATTTTATTGTGTATGTGTGTGTATGTATGTATGTATGTGTGCAAGTGTGCGTGTGTGCGTGTGCGTGTGCGTGTGTGTGTGTGTGTGTGTGTGTGTGTGTGTGTAAAAGTGGAGATAGATGTGTATTTCCCCGATAATATTCACAACTTAAATATGTATTTATTTTATTTTACTTTTTTATGTTTTTTAATTTATTGCACCGTCAACTGGCAATAAGGCCGCCCTTTGTACTTTACAATAAATATTATTCATCTCTGTACTCTCTTATGAATTTGTTTAACGGTGTACAAATAAAGAGTTTTCTATTCTATTCTTTATTGTTCTAAAGTCACAGAGTAAAATATTTAATATTTTGTTACTGTTGAGTATGCCTTTATTCTGTATTATATACACCTATATTTGTGTTTATGACAATGCAGTTCAGATACATTAGTAATTTGAAAAAACTTAAAATCTCTTAAAATTATATTGTTGTACGTAATTATTCGTGTTTTGTAAAAATAATAATTGCATTGCCACGACATGTGTCGCCACGAAATTTGTAATAGTATGTGTAACGTGTAATGTGGTGTCGCTATCTTCATCCGCAAGTGATTAATGTACGGTGATAACCGATAAAATGCCAAATCGTGTTTAAAATTCTGTTCTCGTAAACCTAAATATAAACTTTAAATGACAGACTAATTATTATATTAATTATTTATAAACAACGTTTATTGTTAATATTAATTACTATACAATGCTTATTAGTAATCTGAATACCATTCTTACTACTGCTGCTTGAAATTGTTACAAAAGCAATAATAAACTAAAGAAGCAGGTGGAAAGTAAAATCAGAAGTGACATGCACAATAAAACGAAAACAAATCACCTATAAACCATCACAAAGTATATAGAATTAAATTAATGAGTCGTATATCTGCTCTTTTCGATTAGTGGGATAAATCATTGTTTAAATGAAAACAATGCATGTGACATCATGATAAGGAATAATATCAGTATGTCTGTGTTATCTAAGGCCAGGTGTATCCAATAGGAAACTCTGGGTAATAGCCAATACATTTGAAACGGCACTCATACTTGCCAAAGGTTATGTCCGTAAATGTAACTACTATTCTATTATGAATTAAGAATGTTTACAATAAAGCTGATGTTATATAAAATACTAGTTTTTGCCTGTGACTCCACTCACATTTATACAGGGTCTGTCGTAAATAATGGATAAGTCGTAAACTGGAGTTGGTCCGGCTATGAGACTATTAGAAAATCGTATCTTTTTGCCAGGGTTTCTAACCGTATGGAAATGGCGTAGACTTTTATGTTTTTTTAAAATTTCGCTACTCTTTGCATTCATTCCGTTGCCATTTCGTTAAATTTAGGTATTTCTGTGTCATTTTTTTTGTATTATAGTCTTGAAGATGTGTATTATTTAGTTTTAGTACTGTTTTAGGCGTTTTTAACGTTGGTCATTTTCAAAATTGTCATTTTAAGATTTTTTATGTTTTTGTTTTACTTAGGGTCAACTTTTGATCATTTACTGTGTAAAAAAAAAGTACGGCGCTATAGCTGCCCATGATCTTAATAAATTATCTAGTATGTGTAGATTCTAAAAAGGTATAACAATGCATACTTCACAAGTAATATTAAGCTACATGAGCGAGATCAATATCAAGGTGAGAAAATATTTTTTTCATGTAATGTTGTAAATGGTTATAAAACTTCGTCATAATGATTTATTTCTGCCAAGATTCTTTACACAAACACTATGGGGTCACTATTAAGGATATTCAAAAGAAAACTAGGTTGTTTTAGTACGTAAAAATATTTATTCAACAACTTAAACTAAATGTTCGAAGTGTCCTCCGCCGGCAGCTATGCACGCTCTACATCGCCTAATAAACGATCGCTTAATCCGGCGCATATAACCGGCTTCTTCAATTTTTCTCGCTGCTACTTGAATGCGCGCACGCAACTCTTCTACAGAACTTATTGTTTCACTGTATACTTTTTCTTTTATACAGCCCCAGTAAAAGAAGTCCAAGGGGTTCAGGTCTGGCGAACGTGGAGGCCATAAAATTGGCCCCAATCGCCCTATCCATCTATCTGGATAAGTATTATTTAAATGTTCCCTGACACGAACAGCGTAATTTGCTGGACACCCATCATTTTGTAGCCACATCTCATTTCTTATCTCTTGTGGGACGTCTTGCAGTAAACTAGGTAAAGTATTTGCTAAAAAATTCAAATACATATCCGCATTTAATATTGCCAAAATCACACTGAGAGATGTATCAGGAGTGCGCCCTAGCTAAACGCATGCTAACCTTTTCACACATCGTGAGTGTGAAAGGGACGGTGCATCATGCAGTGTGCCTAGTAACAATGTCCTTTTCACGCGGGGAGACCCTTTGTATTGCTGTCTTTGTTCATTTTTTTACCTGATGATCCTTTTTACGAATAAACTTGTAACATGTTTGTCGCATGTAACTATTAGAGCACATCAATTTTAAAATTAAACACCTTTATGAAATGAGGAGGCATGAAATTTTTTTGACAAAAAACTACCTAGTTTTCTTTGAATATCCTTAATAGTGGCCCCATAGTGTTTGTGTAAAGAATCTTGGCAGAAATAAATCATTATGACGAAGTTTTATAACCATTTACAACATTACATGAAAAAAATATTTTCTCACCTTGATATTGATCTCGCTCATGTAGCTTAATATTACTTGTGAAGTATGCATTGTTATACCTTTTTAGAATCTACACATACTAGATAATTTATTAAGATCATGGGCAGCTATAGCGCCGTACTTTTTTTTTACACAGTAAATGATCAAAAGTTGACCCTAAGTAAAACAAAAACATAAAAAATCTTAAAATGACAATTTTGAAAATGACCAACGTTAAAAACGCCTAAAACAGTACTAAAACTAAATAATACACATCTTCAAGACTATAATACAAAAATATGACACAGAAATACCTAAATTTAACGAAATGGCAACGGAATGAATGCAAAGAGTAGCGAAATTTTGAAAAAACATAAAAGTCTACGCCATTTCCATACGGTTAGAAACCCTGGCAAAAAGATACGATTTTCTAATAGTCTCATAGCCGGACCAACTCCAGTTTACGACTTATCCATTATTTACGACAGACCCTGTATGTTAGTTATCAGGTGAAAATGGCTTACATTTTTTCTCAAGGATCAATGTATTTTTATGCTGAATTTTATTTAAATTTATTCTGAGGTTTAGCCATGAAAGTGCAACAGTGTCAGTTACTTTTGCATTTATAATATTAGTAGGGAATATAAACACACACATGTAAATTTGTTTTCACTTGTAGTAGAAATATTACTTGAAAATAAATTATTTTAAAAATTATAACAAATGTTGACAAAACATCTTATTAGAATGACCTTCTATTGGCCACATTCAGTCCACTGAAAAATTTTGAAAAATTTGGATAATCGCAATTTTTTTTTTATGCATTAAACCCATGTATTTCCTTTCTACTTGACATTGGCAGAATTGTCGACATCGGCACAGCTTGCCATATATTAAGAGAAAGAAAGAAAGACCTCTATTGGTGGAATCATATTTTACTTACATTTTTACTACTTTTAATTAAACTGGAAATATCATACTATATTCATAACATATTTTATTCAATATGTTTTTAATATTTAAAAAAAGTAAATATAATATAATTATTAAGGATATAAATTAATTATGAACATTAAAAGGGAATGAAACATGAATTAAATTAAGAAATTGCAAAGCCTGGGTATGAGTAACTATTGAGATTAATGTCTCAATGATCAAGCAAATTTAACAGAACAAAGTAAGAGCATGGAAAAGATAAAAATATTTACTTCATAAGCCTTGAGGACCAGATACCGCAGGCCGGTTTCATCTCACGCAGCATGACAGCCTTCGCCAGGTTTGTCTTCACTTGTTCCAGGAATCGCGCCGATTCCTCGTCCAGTTCGGCAGCATATGGCAATATATGATTTGTCAATATTTCTTTCTGTGGTTTGAACCCTAGAGCTTGAATCCGCTCTGGGTTCGAAACCAAAAGCTCAAACTCATCGTCTTGAATCATTTTGAATGAAGGTGCGTTGTGTATTGGAAATGAAATTATATTGTATCACTGTCCTTCGGATTTAACGGATACATCAGCCCGGTTATATGTCAATTCGATGCACGTCCATGAATCACAACTTTTGTAATGTTAGTAACAAATCAAATTAACATTAAATTTACACAAGTCATCGAGATAACACTCAAAAGAAATTCTAAATCGCCAAGTCAGTCCGAAATACGTTCCTTTCCGCAAAAGTCTGACATATGTCATTTTCATCAATTCGAGCTATTCTCAGAACATTACAATTAAAATACCTAGTGCCTAGTGCGTTAAAATACCATTTTACGCGTAGCAATTAGGCTTCTAATAAAATAATTAGTTTCATATATAACATTGTCTAAAATACATAAACTGGAATAAAAACAAAGTAAAGTTATTTTTAAATCATTCAATAAAGGAAAATGTTTAGTTTTTCTTTTTGCATGCATTGCATTTTTAATAAAAATAACCAAATAAATCTATATAGTCATCATATCGGAATTGTTTAAAGTTTAGTGGCTAGCAAAATTATCTTTAACATAGGTCGACACTAGCAGTTGAGACAGAATAAATAGCATAACATTCTATTAATAATTTTTCAAAATTATACTTTAGTAAATAATTATTAAAACAGTTATATTGGTATTTCACCGCACGCACACGGGCGTAGCCAGGTTTCAGTTCATCTTTTACTCGCGTTGACCAAGAATTTTGTTTTTTTTTTGGCTGCTAGGGAACTCAGATCTGAATCTGAGTTGTTGATATTCATTTCAACTGCCGCTGATAGCTCAGTCTATAATCCCGTTTACAAAAGTAAAGAGAGATCATAACAGACTTGGCAAACTTTCATCGGATTCGATGTCGAATCCTAAGCTTTTGAGTGAAATTGAAAAGTTCTGTGGATGGATATACACGACAATTAACACTGAACCCTGAGCCTGACTTGCCAAACAATTTATGGGCCTAATTAACCCAATACTATGCCGAAGATATACCGGACGCCAGCTTGTACGAGATCAGTATGGTTCTCCTATAGCTCATGAGCTAAACACCCAGTGAAGACGGAATCACGCCAAAGCTCCTGAATACAGGCGGCTCTCCCTGTCCACTAGACCTGGGAACAGGCGCTGTCGCTTTTTTTTTCAAAAGGGTGAAAATATGCTGCTAAACAATTAAAGACCCACTTCTTTTTTGAGTCATGTCTTTAACAGCCAGCCCAGCCCAGCCCGTAACCTAATAAAAAATTCTCTTTTGATTTTCGATTGACTTTATTGACCATGTTACATTAGTACATTAGTTTAACCATAAGTATAATAGATGGCGCTAGTAGTAATAATTTGTTACTACAGGCACCCGCCATCACAGGGTGTTGCTGCCTTCTGCATCCTGTGACTCATTAAGGTGTCACAGATCGTTTTTTATTCCGATACTAGCACTACAATAACAATATTTGTATGTGACCCGAATTAGGTCCTAGTCTAAATGACCTTAACAATTATTTGACAGGCTGCTCCCAAACATTCCGAGCCAGCGTGTCCATTAGTTCTATTTATATCTATTAGTACAATTCTATTCTATATCTAATTTACAGTTTTGCATTTTTATTGTGCCCACTTTACTTTTTACTATTAACTTAATGTTTCTTAATCTATGCTTATTTATTGAATCTAAGATGCACAACTTGTATCTTAAAATACTTACAAATTTTCTTATCTACTATGTGCTTCCTCTTTGATATTTATTATATAATAATACAATATATAACTTATCAAATGCGTGATCAGGGTTTGTGACTTGTTGTATCGGGGGCACTCCTGAGGAGTGTCCCCGCAATGAAACTTCAGATATACAAACAACAATAGTATTTCGTAAAATTACAATCAATTACAATTATACAGCACAGGCACAAAACAGTACATCTATTGTCAGATCCTCTTTTACACTCTAATGGCGCGCATGAAAAGTTCGTGCGGAAACGTCGCAAGGGCATGACTAACCTTTTTAATTTATTATCAGTAACAGAATATTCATAACATAAATCTTAATCAAAAAAACTTCGTGGGTAGTCAACAAAACCAGTCGCAAAGTTTTTTGCTGTGTTAAATAAATTAATTTTTGTTGGATTTTGTAAATATTTGTGGACTTAAATGTTGCTAATTATCAGCTAAACCTTCCAGCTGCCAATTTTTATTAAATTCCTATATCTCAAATCCTCAAAGCAACCGTTATAAATCTCCAAACCAAACATGACAAGTGTGCAAGCTATGAGTGATCTTACCATCATGTTTAACAAGCGAATGGAGGAGTTTGAAGCCCAGCTCACTAAAACATCCAGCCCGTCTACAAGTGTGACTGGTCTAGCCTTAGAATTTTCTGGGTTTAGAACATTTGTCACACAGGCCCTACAACTGTTGCAGCAGCAGGTGGAGGCCCTGTCACTCACCGTGGATAGCGTTGAAATGCAAAGGCGACGGAAGATCCTGCTTTTACATGGTGTCGTTGAGATAAACAAAGAAAATGTTACCGACACAGCTGTAAAAACTATCTTACAGCACTTTAAGCAGCGGGACTTCACAGCATCGGACATTAAACGCTGCCAGAGACTGGGCCGGGTATCTTCCACTAAGAAGCCCAGACCCATACTCATTAAATTTGCTAATGTGACCGTAAGAGACGAACTATGGTATAAGAAAACCATACTTAAGGGCACTGGGGTCACGTTTTCTGAGTTCTTGACGAAGCCTAGACATGACCTGTTCATGGTAGCCCGCGATAGGATAGGGATTGCAAGGTGTTGGACAAGAGAAGGCTCTGTTTACGTTTTGGGTCCGGACGAAGCGCGTCATCGTATCAGGTCGTTAGCCGAGCTGAACCAAGTACTCAATACATCACCAGAGCCGCCAATCGCAGTCCCAAAAGTCACCGGAACGAAGACCAAACGTGCTGCTGTCACTAAAAAGTAATATACTTACTCAGCATACATACTACAGTCCAGGTGCGATTCATAACGTTTATTGTTTGTGTGGATATTTTAGTGTTTACAATTTTACAAGCAAGTAAGGTACTTTTATCTAATTTAAATTAAATATTTTGTTTTCTGTCTATCAACCCACATAAAATAATACCAATACAAAACTGACAGACAATGACTGACAGCAACATTCGTTCCGAAACACAAGAGCCTTGTACTTTACTCCATCTATGAAACCAAGGCTTTTAACGTGATCGTCTGGACTGAAACTGAAGGGACTTAGTGTTGTTATTTTTCACTTTACCTGCCATTTGATTGTCTTTGGTTTTAAATATTATTGTGTTTAATTTGTTATTCCTGTTATTTATCTTTTTTTTTTGCTTATTTTAATACTTTTTTTTTTTTATATATTTTTTTTTTTTATTCTGAAATTGTTATTATTACTGGTTTGTTTAAAATTGGCAACCGGCAGATGGAGTTAGCGTTCTAATATTTTATTTATTTATTTATTATATAAATTTAATAATATACTTACATAATATACATATTATTCATATACTCATTTATCTTCTAGAATTTATTTTTAAATACTGCAATTAAATTTTTTTAACAGTCGATTTGAAGGCTTGAGATGTCTGCGCGTGACTGCAGTGATGACAGCAATGACTTTTTGTCTACACCTAGTAGTATTGGTTCCCAGGGTGATCCAACAATTGTTGAGACTCTTTCGTCTCGATTCTCCGACGTTCCCAAGAATCTAAACCTTGTACACATTAATGCTCAAAGTGTTCCGGCTCATTTCACTGATATACTGGCATGTTTTGACTGTACAAATTTACACGCTATACTTATCTCCGAATCGTGGCTTAAGCCCTGCTTACCCTCTTCTGCATACTCTTTACCAGGTTTCAACCTTATTAGGAATGATCGAACCGTGGGTGGCGGTGGTGGAGTTGCTATCTACCTACGATCTCATATTCCCTACTCCATAGTTAGTTTCTCATCGCAGCCTCCTCCTACTAATGCTGGTGAACATCTTTTCATTGAAGTTGAACTTCTTCATACTAAAATCCTTCTTGGTGTGTTTTATTGCCCTTCCTTACGCATCAACTTCTTCTCTTCATTTGAACTGCTACTAGAGCAACTCACTCCTTTGTACAGTCATACCATAATAATGGGTGATTTTAATACCTGTCTCCTGAAAAACGATTCTCGGTCATCTACTCTTCAATCTATAATACAATCTAGCAATCTGTCTATTCTTCCTTCCAATGCCACTCATTATTTTCCAAACTCTACTCCATCTCTGTTAGACCTTATCCTTGTTTCCTCCCCTAACCTCGTAGTTAAGTACGGCCAGTGCTCTGCTGACGAGTTTTCCTACCACGACTTGCTTTATCTTTCCTATCGTCTCCGGCCTCCTAAATCTAAAACAAAGACTATCCTGCAGCGAAACTTCAAAGGCATGGATATGGATGCCTTGACTAGGGATGCCAACAACATTGACTGGGCTCCTCTTTACAGTGCTGGCTGTATAGACGGCAAGGTTGAACTCTTGAATGACAAATTAATCACTCTCTACGATGACCATGCGCCAGTGCAGGAAATGAGGATCAAACGCCTTCCGTCACCATGGCTGACTGATGACATCAAATCTCTAATCAAGAAAAAATCGACAGCTAAGTCTAAGTTTAAAAAAAATCCCAATGATAGGAACCGGGACAAATATGTAACTATTAGGAACCATTGCAGTAAGGTGTGTAGGAACGCGCAACGCCGATACATCCACAGCTCCGTTGAAAACGGAGATCCAGCTAAAGTCTGGAAATTTTTAAAGTCACTGGGAGTAGGCAAATCTATTCATGAGCCGTTTCCTAAAAATGTCAATTTGAATTTACTAAATCAACACTTCTCTGCTTCGTCAAATTTTGATAAAATGACAAAAGACGCTACACTTAAACTTCTCGCATCTGCCCCGACTCCTGACTGTTCCCAATTTTTCTTTAGTCAATTCTCTGATTGTGATGTTGAGAAGAGCATAGTATCCATAAATTCGAACGCAGTGGGTTCTGATTGTTTAAGCCGCAATATGATCCTCCCAATCCTTAATGAAATTCTTCCTGTAATCTGCCATATCCTCAATTATTCAATCTCCTATAGTGTATTCCCAAAGTCTTGGAAGGATGCAGAAATTATTCCCATTCCTAAAAAGAAAAATCCCGGATGCTTTTCCGATTACCGTCCTATCTCTATTCTCCCTTTTCTCTCCAAGGTCCTTGAACGTCTCATCCATAATCAACTCTCGAATTTTCTATCCACAAACCTACTACTGAATCCCTTCCAGTCTGGCTTTCGACCCAGTCACAGCACCACTACTACTCTTGTAAAGATCACAGAGGACATAAGATCTGCTATGGAGAATGGTGAGCTAACCGTTCTAACACTCCTAGACTTTAGCAACGCGTTCAACACCGTCGACTTCGATGTTTTGCTGTGTATACTGCGCTCTCTCAACATATCTCCAACCGCTATTGACTGGTTTCACAAATACCTGTGTGGTCGCCGGCAGCGCATTAGTATTGAAAACACCGTTTCTTCTTGGTGTAATACTACAGTCGGTGTACCACAAGGCGGCGTGCTCTCTCCCCTACTTTTTTCTGTTTTTATAAACACCATCACAAATGATCTATCTTCTTCCTGCCACCTATACGCAGATGATCTCCAAATTTATACTAGAGCAACACTGAACGATATGACTAATGCTATTAACACCACTAATGTTGATCTGGACAAAATATGTAAGTGGAGCAGCACCCACGGCCTGAAAATAAATCCATCCAAGACTCAGGTGATAGTTATTGGGAGCTCGCGAATGATCTCCAAAATTGATTGGACGGGACTGCCTCGAATCACTTGCAATGGCTCACTGATACCGTACAGTGACAAGGTGAAGAACTTGGGCATTTACATTGATTGTACCTTATCCTGGGGTCCTCAGATACAAGAGCTGAGTCGCAAAATGTTTGCTGCTGCAGGGTCTTTGCGCAGATTACGCAATTTTCTACCTATATCAACCAAGATTGCTCTTACACAATCCCTTCTTTTCCCTATCCTCGATTATGCTGATGCCAGTTATCTAGATCTCAATGAAGACCAATTGAATAAGCTTGAGAGACTCCAAAATCTCTGTATAAGATTTATATTTGGATTACGCAAATATGATCATGTCTCCGATTATCGCAAACAGCTTAAATGGTTACCTATCCGCCTTCGCCGGAATGCTCATATTCTTTCTCTTCTTTATAATATCCTATTCAATACTCATACTCCACTTTACCTTAAATCAAGGTTCACCTTTCTGCATGACACACACCCTAGATTGTTGAGATCGTCGGAGAACCTGAAACTGACAATGCCTGGACATAGTACAAAATTCCTCGACCACTCCTTCACTGTCCAGGCAGTTCGGTTGTGGAACGCCTTACCAGTAACGATAAGGCGTGCACAGACATTAGCTTCTTTTAAGAGACGGGTGAAAGCATACTACCTGGGAGACTTCAACGACCTATAACCGACCTCGTTCTTAAATGGGTCACAAATTCCACTTGAGTAGATATGGAGTATATATTAATTAATATTATGGCAATTTAATAATATCTCTATTTATTTATTATTATTATTTAATCATCCACACTAGTTCTTACTGTTACCTTATATAATATGTGTATATATACTTATTTTTCCAACCAATTTTTATACACCAGGGACTACCCTATACTTTCCATGTCTTTCTTTCCATCCCATGGTTGCCTGGAAGAGATTGCCTCTGGGCGATAAGGCCGCCAATTGTACCTTCTAGTTTTGTGTTACCTTTTTAAGTAATCTGGTGTACAATAAAGAGATTATTATTATTATTATTAAATCATGAATTTTGTTATTAATTACCTTACTGCTGGTAATCGTTACTGTAATCTCCGTTAGGTATATAAATGAAACCAGCGTGCTTTCTGTACAGCGTATAGCGTCGGATTGACGGCACATACGTTTTGAGTATCGCTCCATGTTATATTACACCTTCACCATCAAATGTTACGCTAAATTAATATAACTACAATTTTAACTTAATTTCTAACTTATACCTAATCATATTAAAATCCATATCTAATCACTGGTTTTCGATTACGCTTAGGACAGCAGGCTTCCAGGGTTCCTTGTTTGCCATGCTACTTGGTTCTACCGGTGCGACTACACTTTGAGATACCGGGTATTATTTAGATATATTACCTTTGCTATGTGGCTGTTGCTCGTTTAAGCCACTATTGCTCTCATTTCACCACTTCCTCCCCTTGCGAAACGACATTCTCACCTCCATTTGTCGGAGAGTCACCCGATTCAAGGTCAGGGCAGGTGACACAACCGCCCCCCCAATGTATCCCTACGTTGTCGTCGTGGTGGGGCTTGCGTGGGTCAATGATCTCTGGGGCTGTGCCGGGTAGAGCTACTCATGCCGGATTGGCCCAGGGTGAGACTCCAGACCAAATGGGATACCAGACGGAGTCTGTTTTAAGACTGCCGTGATGGGCGTGACCCGTCGTGCCGCACTCCAAACGTCCCTCTGCTCTAGCAGAGGGCGTGTTGGAGTGCGAGTAGGTCAGATGGGCTGGCACTTGAGTGTCAGCTCCGTCTGTGAGAGAGGGCTAGCCACCCTCTCGCATTCCGTAACCATTAGGGGCTCAACAACGACCTGACTGGTGGCTCCAAGAGGGTACGCTGAGAACCTGATGGCCGGAGGGCTTGCCTTGATTGGCCGGCCCATGACAAGGATAGTCTATAACACCCGACAGCTAAGTCGAAAAAACCTGTGGATACCTGCCGACCTCCACAGTACATAGGCTTACCCGGGTATTGGGGATCTCTGCCCGGGTGGACCTTTAGTTCTCCCCAACTCGTGGGTCTAATATGGATAATGATAAACTCTCAAAAAATGTAACCGATATCGATAAAAATCTAACGACAATTTGCAAGCCAACCGGAACTGAAAAGAAGAGGAACAAGAAGGAAAGAAGGAACGCCAAGGGGCAGTTCCTAAAGGCGGACGAGCGATCGTCTGCCGAAGAGGACACTGCGTCTGTGGCGCCCATCTTGGCGGGGCTCCCAGAAGTCGATCTGACTGCTGGGAGCCGAAGAACATCAGAGCGCATGCGCTCAATGTCCGCCACTTCTATTGCGAGTGGTAGCTCCAGTGCGACTGTGGACGCACTGGAGCTGATGGAGACGGAGGCCTCAGAGACCCGCAAACGCGGCCTCTCCAGGGATTTCGAAAGTGACGCGTCCCTGGAGATGCCGCCGCCCAAAGTCGGGAGTAGCCAGAGAGGGAGGTCTCGCACTCCAGGCTCGTCAGGTTCCGCCTTCTCTAAGGCGGAGTCGTACAGGCGAGCCAGGGCCGACGGCGAGGTACAGGCAGAGGAGGAGATGTCCGGTCTCATGCTCAGGATCGGGCCGGTGGAGGGGGACGCAGCGCCCCAATCACTGGCCTCCTTGCAGGAGAGAGCGGACGCGGCGGTGGCCATCATCCACAAGGTGGCCACCAAGTCCGTAAACCTTAAGGGTTCCTTCGTGAGGGCCCTTAAGGACTCCTCCTCTGCCATGGCGGGGGTTGTGGATACCCTAATTGGGGAAGTGTCCAGCCTCCAGTCGGCCAACGACCGGTTGACGGGGCAGGTGGCCGAGCTCAGTGCTCAGTTCGCCCAATTTCGGGCGGAGCGAGAGGGCCTGGCCCCGTCAACATCCCAGCGGGCCGCGTCCAAATCCCAGCCGGCCCCATCTGCGCCGCAGCCGTCCCTTGCCGGCACTGGGATTACAGACGCCCAGCTGGCTGCCATCCTCGACGCATGCTGGCGTATGATCGAGGGTCGTACGGCCGGCCTGGAGGCGAGGCTGCCTGCGGCCCCTATCATGCGGCCGCCGCTTGCGGCGCCGAAGCGAAGGGCCGCGTCGTCGGCGACGACCCCTCTCCCTGTGGTGGGGGGTCGCGTAACATACGCGTCGGCGACGGGAACGGCGTCGGCTCCTGCGGTCGCCCGAGGGCCGACGGCCAGGGCTCCGGCTCCGGCTAAGACGCCTCCGCCGAGGCCGGTGACAAAAGCGGCAGCAAAGGCTAAAACGCCTTTGCCCCCCACTCCAACATCTCTGCCTGGCCCCTCTACATCTGCCCCCTCCAATGAGGGTTGGCAGGTAGTCGGAGGGGCTAAATCGAAGAAGGCGAGAAAGCGGGCCAGAAAGGCTGCCCGACAGGCAGCCTCTGGCCCGCAGGCGCCACCGGTGGCAGGGGCCACCCCAAGGAGCCACAAGCCACGGAAACTGCAGCCGCCAAAAACCGCGGCTGTAGTGGTGACCCTGTCACCGGAAGCGACATCCGGCGGACTGTCCTATGCGGCCTTCTTCAAGAAGGCCCGGGACAGTCTCGCCGGTGAGTTCGAAACGGCCGGTGTCCGCCTGCGCAAGGCCCAAACAGGAGCTCGGGTTCTCGAGTTCCCTGGGGCCGATGGCGCAAAAAAGGCGGACACCGTTGCCGAGAAGCTGAGGGCTGCGTTTGCAGATACGGATGGTGTCAGGATCGCCAGGCCCACGAAATGCGCTGAGTTGCGCATCTCGGGCCTGGACGATTCGGTGACGGCCGAAGATGTCCGCGCTGTAGTTGCAGAGAAGACTGCATGCAGCGCGGACAAAGTCAGGGTCGGCACCATCCGCCCCGGTCCTGGGGGGCTTGGCGCTGTGTGGGTAAGTTGTCCCGTGGCGTCGGCTAAATTAATGGGCGACGCCGGCCGGCTCCTCGTCGGTTTCGTGAGCGCCAGGGTTACAATCCTGGCGGCGAGACCGATGAGGTGCTTCAAGTGCCTGGCTGCGGGACACACACGCGCCAAGTGCGCCAGTTGTTTTGACTGCAGCGGACTATGTTTCCGTTGCGGTCGACCGGGGCACAAGGCGGCAGAGTGTTCTGCCGCCCCTCACTGCCCCGTGTGTGCGGCGGGCAATAAGCCCGCCAATCACCAGATGGGGCAGGGGGGCTGCAAGCCTCCCCGAGCTTCTCGGCAGACGTCGGAGGCTAGCCTGTCGACCCAGGCTGCCTCCGGCGACGTTCGTGCGACCACGTCGTCGCCCATGGAGGAGGTTGTAGAGACGATCCAGTAAATGGATCAAGTCTCCAACCTCCTTGTCCAGACGAACCTGAACCACTGCGCCGCGGCGCAGGATCTCTTCCTGCAAACCATGGCGCAGTGGTCGATAGGTGTTGCCGTAGTCGCGGAGCCCTATTACGTCCCTCCCCGTCCAAACTGGATGGGTGACCGGGACGGCTCCGTGGCAGTCGTCGGCTCCTCGGCGGCTCGTTCCCCGCCCTTGTCGCTTAGAGACAAGGGCTCTGGATATGTGGCCGCCGAGTGGGGGGGAATAACCGTTTACGGTGTTTACTTCTCCCCCAACCGGAGTTTGAGCGACTTCGAGGTCTTCCTTAACAACTTGGAGACCTCGATGCGGCGACTAGCGTCTGGGCACGTCCTCGTGCTGGGGGACTTCAACGCAAAATCCATTGCGTGGGGTTCCCCAGCGACGGACGCCAGGGGCGATGCCGTGGTGGAGTGGGCGGCTTCGGTGGGCCTCTGTTTGCTGAACAGAGGCGCCACCAACACGTGTGTGCGACAGCAGGGGGGGTCGATAGTGGACCTTTCGTTCGCTACCCCTGCTGTTGCCGCACGAGTAAGGAACTGGTGTGTCCTGGATGAGGTTGAGACGCTCTCGGATCATCTTTATATCCGATTCGAGCTCTCCCGGTCTCAGGGCCCCAGTAGGGGTCACGTGGCGCGGCATACCTCCCGCTTTCCGCGGTGGGCAGTTGCCAAACTCGACAGGGACCTGCTAGAGGAGGCGGCCATAGTTCAGTCTTGGCTCTCTCCGCGGGCCCCGGCCGAGGAGGTCGACATGGGGGCTGGCCGCTTTCGCACTGCGATTACGCAGATCTGCGATGCGGCCATGCCCCGCGTTCGGGGTTGTCGGCCTTCACGGAACGGGGTCTACTGGTGGTCCCAGGAGTTGGCGGACCTCCGTGCGGCCTGTACTCGTGCCCGGAGGTCCTACACCCGATGCCGGCGGCGACGCCACCGCGTAGACGGGGAGGAGGGCCAGCTTCATGAGGAGTACCGCGAAGCGCGGAGGACTCTGAAGCTGGCCATTTGCCGCGCCAAAGAGGCAAAGAGAAAGGAGATGCTGGAGAGTCTCGACCGTGACCCCTGGGGTCGCCCATATCGTGCGGTGCGTCAAAAGCTCCGCACGGCGGGCCCCCCCCTTACCGAGACTCTCCAGCCCAGCTTCCTGCAGCAAGTGGTCGAGGGCCTTTTCCCGCAGCGGGCGGAGCACACGCCCCCGTCGATGGCCGTTACGGCCAATGACGACGGGGACGGAGGGAGTGAGGTGCCGCCCGTTAGGGAATCGGAGGTTGGGGCGGCTGTTCTTCGGATCCGTTCCAAGAACACCGCCCCCGGGCCGGACGGGGTACCACCCCGAGTGATGGCCCGAGCCCTCGACCATATGTCGGACCGCCTCAGGGAGGTTTTGGACGCCAGCCTGGCGTCCGGACGCTTCCCTGAGTGCTGGAAATGTGGGAAGCTGGTCCTGTTGCCGAAGCCGGGACGGCCAGCCGATTCGGTCGCGGCCTATAGGCCCATCGTGTTGCTGGACGAGGCGGGCAAATTGTTCGAGAGGATTCTCTCTGCCCGCATCGTCCAGCATCTCAGCGAGGTGGGGCCCGACCTGTCGGACGCCCAATTCGGGTTCCGAGAGGGGCGTTCGACGGTCGATGCCGTGATGCGCCTTAGGGCCGTGACCGAAGAGGCGGTTGGCTGTGGCGGCGTGGTGTTGGCGGTGTCCTTGGACATCGCCAACGCCTTTAATAGTCTGCCATTCAGCTGCATCAGGGAAGCACTCCTGTATCATGGGGTGCCAGAGTACCTGAGGCGGCTGGTGGCAGACTATTTAGAGGAGCGTACCGTCGTGTACGAGGACCGAGATGGCGTCTTGAGACGGCGACCCATGTCGTGCGGCGTTCCACAGGGGTCTGTCCTTGGACCACTCCTGTGGAACGTGGGGTACGACTGGGTCCTTCGAAGTCGTCTGCCTCCCGGGCTGGGCGTAATTTGTTACGCCGATGACACTCTTGTCACAGCCCGGGGGGCGAATTTCCAAGAGGCGGCGCGCCTGGCCACCAGGGGTGTTTCTCTGGTGGTTGGGCGCATCGAGGCGCTGGGCTTACGGGTGGCCCTTGACAAGACGGAGGCCCTGCTCTTCCATGGGCCCCGTCGTGGTCCACCCCCCGGCGCCTCTATCGAAGTCAACTCGGTCCTCGTACCGGTTCGGGCCCAGATGAAGTATCTGGGCCTTATCCTCGACGGTAGGTGGCTCTTCGACGAGCACTTCCGACAGCTTGGCCCTAGGCTGGTCGGCGCTGCCTCCGCCCTTGGGCGTCTTTTGCCCAACTTGGGTGGAGCCAGCGTTGCTACTAGGAACCTCTACACGGGGGTGGTCCGGTCGATGGCCCTCTATGGGTCACCGGTGTGGGTCCCGGCTCTGACTGCCCAGAATAAGGCGCGCCTCTGGCGCCCTCAGAGGGTATTGGCAGTCAGAGCCATACGCGGATACCGCACCGTTTCGACGGAGGCGGCATGCGCCTTGGCCGGAACACCCCCGTGGGATTTGGAGGCGGAAGTGCTCGCCGAAGTTTATCGGCGAGCGGCTGAATATCGGGCGGAGAACGGGTATCGTCCTCCGCCCGAAGAGGTACGCGATTGGCGTGAAGCCGCTCGCCGAGCCACGATGGCTCGTTGGTCGTCCCGGCTGGAGGCTCCACGCGCTGGCTTTGCCACCGTGGAGGCGCTCCAGCCGGTCATCCTCGAGTGGGCAGGGCGGCAGCACGGGACCCTTTCCTTCCGGCTGACGCAGGTGCTTTCCGGGCATGGTTGCTTCGGAAAGTACCTGCACTCGGTCGCTAGGAGGGAATTGAGTCCCGCCTGCCACCACTGCGACTGCAGTGAGGACTCGGCCCAGCACACGCTGGAGTTCTGCCCCGCTTGGGCGGAGCAGCGCCGGGCCCTCACTGCAGTCATCGGAGGAGATCTGTCGCTACCGGCCGTCGTACTATCCATGGCCGGTAGCGACAGCAGTTTTACCGCGGTCGCGACCTTCTGCGAGGAAGTAATCTCGCAGAAGGAGGCGGCGGAGAAGGCCCGAGAGGACGATCTCCACTCGGACCCGATCCGCCGCCGGCGCACGGGGCGGCGGAGGCGCGCCTATCAGCGCCTCATGCCGCCCTGAGTGTGGCCGCGGATGGACGGGATGGGTTTTCCCCTCCATCCGCATTACAGGCCAACCGCGAGGGGGCGACGTACGCGTGTGCCGTGCGTCGCCTAAATTGAGATTTTTATCTGAAGAAGGTGCCCGCTTCAGTGCGGGCAGGCGCTGGGAGGGGCCCGGTTGTGTTAATAAACGCATTTCCCGGACCCCTCCCTTCTCAGGCGCAGAGTTGGCACACCGTGTGGTTTTAGTCGGTTCGATTCCGACACACCGCCCCGCCGCAAACCCCGGCGGGGTGACGGCCCGAGGGGGTTTCCACACGTAAAAAAAAAAAAAAAAAAAAAAAAAAAAAATAGGTGACACAACCGCACGCTGAGAGGGGTCCGGTCGTGTTAATATCAGCAGTTCCCGGACCCCTCCCTTTTCAGGCGCAGAGTTGGCACACCGTGTGGTTTTAGTCGGTTCGATTCCGACACACCACCCCGCCGCAAACCCCGGTGGGGTGACGGCCCAAAGGGGTTTCCACACGAGAAAAAAAAAAAGGTGACACAACCGCCCCGCCGCAAACCCCGGTGGGGTGACGGCCCGACCGTTATCACTTTCCACAACATATCTATTAGAACCCTCTTTATTAGTTATCTGTCCATTAACCCACTTATTTTGCTAATCATAGTCCCTTACCCAAACTGCCTAAAATCGCGTTCAGTACCCCTAGCATAATTATCTTATCTGCCTGAATATCTTGTGCGGAACGTACTAGTACGTACGTACGTACAGTAAATCTGCAGAATAGTGCATTAGAACTTCACTACTCGTTAACGATTTTTTATCCTTTTCGAATGTCCTTTTACATTTATCACCTCACACATATTTTGACCCCAGTTTCAGCAATTCATACAACGAAAGCTCCGTTGTATGAATTGCTGAAAACATCATACTTAAATTTTTAATAAAATTAGAATAGTACATTATCATTCCTATAAACGCTCGGAGTGCCCTTGTGGCGACCTCCACATACAGCGCCATCTACCGAAGATACACTGAACTACGAAGTAACGCACTGTACCTACAAACTACACTACACGGAGTAACTACCAATCCTGAATCGCGCAAATGAAGTTCCCGCGCCGATTATCATACATACAACATCCCAACATCAACTGTTGGGCAGTAGCCCGCCAGGCATGATCACCTCGCCTGGTCGGAGGATCCTCCCTTTGTGTTGGGTGGAACATTATACCCGTTCCCCCACACCCTTATTATTTCTTGGTGCAGTAGTAGTAGTGTACTAGGTGTAGTATTCACTACAGCTTTCACCTTATCGGGATAAGTGATTTTCATATGTACCTAGCGGTTAAGGTCGGGTAACCAAAACCGCTAACTTATGTTGAGTTCGCCACCAGTGTTGTAACCAAACCAGTTATAAATGTAGACGACCGTAAGAATGTACTGAGTAAAACAGCGGGATGAATGTACTCGTAAAAGGATGGTATTCAAAAGATGACTGATGATTGAATGCTTACGACTTATGACTGAATTATATTCAAAACAACACCAGTATTTATACTAATATTAAGGAGAGAGTGAGTCAGGTAGCATGCGTAGATGTAGGCGTATGACATCCCTCTCTGTTGCACGTTTTAGGTGGTGTAGCTTGACGACGCGATGTTATATAATATTAAGGAGAGAGTGAGTCAGGTAGCACGCATAAATGTAGGCGTATGACATCTCTCTCTGTTGCACATTTTAGGTGGTGTATCGTGACGATGCAATGTAAAAATATATAATAATATTATTATAGATAAAATGTTACCGAATCCGTGACCGCTACACATACATCTATATGTATTTTGTAAGTAAAATATGAAGATAAAACTAGAGAAAGATACCAATATGATATAATATAAATAGAAATTTAGTAATTACATAAACCTACTAAGCTTCTGTACGTTAATGTACATTACAAACTTTGTGTAATTTTGTTTATTTTCCTTCGTAGTAGTTAGGAATTGCTGTATTTTGTCTTTACAAGTACATATAGACTTTTGTAAACTTGAAATTAATTGTCTAAGAGACAAGGTCTCCTTTTCGAAGTGTATGTTTTTACATATCGGGTATCACTAATTATTTTGTAATCATAATCACGAAAATTTAAGAAGTCTTCTAGGGAATTCTTTTTGTTAAAAACACTGATAGATGTAAGAACTGGGGGTATTCTTGTAATTCCTGCTTCTTTATGCAATCCTTGTAAATATTCGTCCTGAAACAAAAGGATAGTTATATTATATACGTGATTCATATACCCGTATTAATGACAGTTTCAAAAAACCTCTCTTCAGTAAATCAATTACTAGAACCATAAAACGCATCACTTTTATACGAATGTTACTTTCCTTTTTCCATCACCGTCACGGGTACAAACAATACAGGTCGAACTTACAATTACGGAACAAACTGTTTTTAAATATTCATTTTAATTTATCTACAAGATACCATCCACATTACAAATATGTTTGTCGTGTATCGCGGGGGATTTTTCAAATAAATACAAAAACAATTTGTGGATTCATACAAAGTGTGGTCCCATGTAAGTAGGTTTGAACCCACGATACTAAGCGCAGTAGAAAGCGGCGAGTAGTAAGCATAAGCACAGTAGTAAGCATAAGATTTTAACTTACCATGTTCTCTTCCCCAACGAGGTTGACATCGGTGATTTTGTAGTTTTTCTTTTTAATAGACTCTAAGTAGTCGAGCCATTGGTAAAACATCTCTTCTTGTGAGGGCAGTTTAAATTGGCCTGCTGCTAATGCTGCTGTATATTCAGCCTGCGATATGCAATAACGAATAACTTATTAGATGTAAAAACAACGGCATATCATCTGCCTTATTAATTTTAGGCACACATGTCGAAATGGACGTCCGTTCATTGCGCCATACATCATTTCACTGATTTTAATTACCAATTCTTTATAACTTTGTGAAGTGAATATCTAGACAAAACGGTAAAATTAGTAAAGGCATGTAAAGAAATCTACGAAAGCTTTTATGGTTAAAATTATGATTAGACTGTGATACAAATATATTGCTACTTGTATAAAAAAGAAAGTATTATAACTATTTATATTTTAGGTGATTGTAGTATCATCAAGCTAATAAAAATAGGACTTTACAGCATCAAACTAACCTGGGCATCATGAAGTCTGGTCATCATTACCTTAGGTATTCCCACGAACATCATGGTGGGATGATTGATGTTTACTATATGTTGGTACAGAGGCATCAAATACTTGTCCGTCGCCGTTACACCGCTAGATTTATGGTCCAGGAAGGGGTGCTTGTAGTTGTAACCTAAAGTTTGAGACACACTTTACAAACGGTTAGTAATCACAAAAGTTATTCCATTGATCGATGTATTTATAATAGGTAGTCGTACTAATGAATAAAATTAAAATGTTAAATCACAGCCGCGTATTGTTTTAAATTAAGGTGTTTGAGTTTTTTTTTCATATATGGCCCTGCCAAAATGACTCAACTCTGCCTAATGGAAAGCATAAGCACAATTCAAGGGTGGTCGCCATACTCATTGCGATACAGACAATGCAAAATGCAAATGGTTATCCACCCCATGGCGGCCTAGTGATGCTTCTGCATCATTGGGCCCCCGGTCGATCCGCATCCTCCGATCCGATCATGCTGAAATCAGCGTGACTCTACTAACTTAGAAATGCCGAAGTACAAGTAACAGATGTTTTTTTTTTTTCTTTTTTTTTTTTTTTTTTTTTTTTTTTTTTTTTTTTTTTTTACGTGTGGAAACCCCCTCGGGCCGTCACCCCGCCGGGGTTTGCGGCGGGGCGGTGTGTCGGAATCGAACCGACTAAAACCACACGGTGTGCCAACTCTGCGCCTGAGAAGGGAGGGGTCCGGGATCGCTGTTATTAACGCAAACCGGACCCCTCCCAGCGCCTGCCCGCACAGAAGCGGGCACCGTCTGATGTTAAAATCTCAAATTTAGGCGACGCACGGCACACGCGTACGTCGCCCCCTCGCGGTTGGCCTGTAATGCGGATGGAGGGGAAAACCCATCCCGTCCATCCGCGGCCACACTCAGGGCGGCATGAGGCGCTGATAGGCGCGCCTCCGCCGCCCCGTGCGCCGGCGGCGGATCGGGTCCGAGTGGATATCGTCCTCCCGGGCCTTCTCCGCCGCCTCCTTCTGCGAAATTACTTCTTCGCAGAAGGTCGCGACCGCGGTAAAACTGCTGTCGCTACCGGCCATGGACAGTACGACGGCCGGCAGCGACAGATCTCCTCCGATGACTGCAGTGAGGGCCCGGCGCTGATCCGCCCAAGCGGGGCAGATCTCCAGCGTATGCTGGGCCGAGTCCTCACTGCAGTCGCAGTGGTGGCAGGCGGGACTCAATTCCCTCCTAGCGACCGAATGCAGGTACTTTCCGAAGCAACCATGCCCGGAAAGCACCTGCGTCAGCCGGAAGGAAAGGGTCCCGTGCTGCCGCCCTGCCCACTCGAGGATGACCGGCTGGAGCGCCTCCACGGTAGCAAAGCCAGCGCGTGGAGCCTCCAGCCGGGACGACCAACAAGCCATCGTGGCTCGGCGAGCGGCTTCACGCCATTCGCGTACCTCTTCGGGCGGAGCACGATACCCGTACTCCGCCCGATATTCAGCCGCTCGCCGATAAACTTCGGCGAGCACTTCCGCCTCCAAATCCCACGGGGGTGTTCCGGCCAAGGCACACGCCGCCTCGGTGGACACCGTGCGGTATCCGCGTATGGCTCTGACCGCCAATACCCTCTGAGGGCGCAACAGGCGCGCCTTGTTCTGGACGGTCAGAGCCTCCACCCACACCGGTGCACCATATAGTGCCATCGACCGGACCACCCCCGTGTAGAGGTGTCTTGTTTCGACGCTGGCTCCACCCAGATTGGGCAAGAGTCGCCCAAGGGCGGAGGCAGCGCCGACCAGCTTTGGGGCAAGCTGTCGGAAGTGCTCGTCGAAGAGCCACCTACCGTCGAGGATCAGGCCCAGATACCTCATCTGGGCCCGAACCGGTACGAGGACCGAGTTGACTTCGATAGAGGCGCCGGGGGGTGGACCACGACGGGGCCCATGGAATAGCAGGGCCTCCGTCTTGTCAAGGGCCACCCGTAAGCCCAGCGCCTCGATGCGCCCAACCACCAGAGAAACACCCCTGGTGGCCAGGCGCGCCGCCTCTTGGAAATTGGCCCCCCGAGCTGTGACCAAAGTGTCATCGGCGTAACAAATTACGCCCAGCCCGGGGGGCAGACGACTTCGAAGGACCCAGTCGTACCCCACGTTCCACAGGAGTGGTCCGAGGACAGACCCCTGCGGAACGCCGCACGACATGGGTCGCCGTCTCAAGACGCCATCTCGATCCTCGTACACGACGGTACGCTCCTCCAAATAGTCTGCCACCAGCCGCCTCAGGTACTCTGGCACCCCATGATACTGGAGTGCTTCCCTGATGCAGCTGAATGGCAGACTATTAAAGGCGTTGGCGATGTCCAAGGACACCGCCAACACCACGCCGCCACAGCCAACCGCCTCTTCGGTCACGGCCCTAAGGCGCATCACGGCATCGACCGTCGAACGCCCCTCTCGGAACCCGAATTGGGCGTCCGACAGGTCGGGCCCTACCTCGCTGAGATGCTGGACGATGCGGGCAGAGAGAATCCTCTCGAACAATTTGCCCGCCTCGTCCAGCAACACGATGGGCCTATAGGCCGCGACCGAACCGGCTGGCCGTCCCGGCTTCTGCAGTAGGACCAGCTTCCCGCATTTCCAGCACTCAGGGAAGCGTCCGGACGCCAGGCTGGCATCCAAAACCTCCCTGAGGCGGTCCGACATATGGTCGAGGGCTCGGGCCATCACTCGGGGTGGTACCCCGTCCGGCCCGGGGGCGGTGTTCTTGGAACGGATCCGAAGAACAGCCGCCCCAACCTCCGATTCCCTAACGGGCGGAATATCGTCCTCTCGGCCCCCGTCGTCTGTGGCCACTGAATAGGCCATCGACGGGGGCGTGTGCTCCGCCCGCTGCGGGAAAAGGCCCTCGACCACCTGCTGCAGGAAGCTGGGCTGGAGAGTCTCGGTAAGGGGGGGGCCCGCCGTGCGGAGCTTCTGACGCACCGCACGATATGGGCGACCCCAGGGGTCACGGTCGAGACTCTCCAGCATCTCCTTTCTTTTTTCCTCTTTGGCGCGGCAAATGGCCAGCTTCAGAGTCCTCCGCGCTTCGCGGTACTCCTCATGAAGCCGGCCTTCCTCCCCGTCTACGCGGTGGCGTCGCCGCCGGCAACGGGTGTAGGACCTCCGGGCACGAGTGCAGGCCGCACGGAGGTCCGCCAACTCCTGGGACCACCAGTAGACCCCGTTCCGTGGAAGTCGACAACCCCGAACGCGGGGCATGGCCGCATCGCAGATCTGCGTTATCGCAGTGCGAAAGCGGCCAGCCCCCATGTCGACCTCCTCGGTCGGGGCCCGCGGAGACAGCCATGACTGAACGATGGCCGCCTCCTCTAGCAGGTCCCTATCGAGCTTGGCAACAGCCCAACGCGGAAAGCGGGAGGAATGCCGCGCCACGTGACCCCTACTGGGGCCCTGGGACCGGGAGAGCTCGAATCGGATATAGAGATGATCCGAGAGCGTCTCAACCTCATCCAGGACACACCAGTTCCTTACTCGTGCGGCAACAGCAGGGGTAGCGAACGAAAGGTCCACTATCGACCCCCCCTGCTGTCGCACGCACGTGTTGGTGGCGCCTCTGTTCAGCAAACAGAGGCCCACCGAAGCCGCCCACTCCACAACGGCATCGCCCTTGGCGTCCGTCGCCGGGGAACCCCACGCAATGGATTTTGCGTTGAAGTCCCCCAGCACGAGGACGTGCCCAGACGCTAGTCGCCGCATCGAGGTCTCCAGGTTGTTGAGGAAGACCTCGAAATCGCTCAAACTCCGGTTGGGGGAGAAATACACACCGTAAACGGTGATTCCCCCCCACTCGGCAGCCACATATCCAGAGCCCTTGTCTCTTAGCGACAAGGGCGGGGAACGAGCCGCCGAGGAGCCGACGACTGCCACGGAGCCGTCCCGGTCACCCATCCAGTTTGGACGGGGAGGGACGTAGTAGGGCTCCGCGACTACGGCAACACCTATCGACCACTGCGCCATGGTTTGCAGGAAGAGATCCTGCGCCGCGGCGCAGTGGTTCAGGTTCGTCTGGACAAGGAGGTTGGAGACTTGATCCATTTACTGGATCGTCTCTACAACCTCCTCCATGGGCGACGACGTGGTCGCACGATCGACGTCGCAGGCAGCCTGGGTCGACAGGCTAGCCCCCGACGTCTGCCGAGAAGCTTTTGGAGGCTTGCAGCCCCCCTGCCCCATCTGGTGATTGGCGGGCTTATTGCCCGCCGCACACACGGGGCAGTGAGGGGCGGCAGAGCACTCTGCCGCCTTGTGCCCCGGTCGACCGCAGCGGAAACATAATCCGCTGCAGTCAAAACAACTCTGGCACTTGGTGCGAGTGTGTCCCGCGGCAAGGCATTTGTAACACCTCATCGGCCTCGCGGCCAGGACTGTGATCCTGGCACTCACGAAGCCGATGAGTAGCCTGCCGGCATCGGCCAATATTTTGGCCGACGCCACGGGACAGCTGACCCACACTGCACCAAGGCCTCCTGGACCGGGGCGGATGGTGCCGACCCTGACGCTGTCCGCACCGCAACTCGCCTTCTCGCAGATTACGGCGCGGACATCGTCAGTCGTGACCGAGTCGTCCAGGCCCGAAATGCGCAGCTCTGCACACTTAGTGGGCCTGGCGATCCTCACACCATCCGTGGCTGCGAAGACAACCCTCATTTTCTCGGCAACGGTGTCCGCCTTTTTTGCGCCATCGGCCCCTGGGAACTCGAGAACTCGAGCTCCCGTTTGGGCCTTGCGCAGGCGGACACCGGCCGTTTCAAAATCTCCGGCGAGACTGTCCCGGGCCTTCTTGAAGAAGGCCGCGTAGGACAGCCCGCCGGATGTCGCCTCCGGTGACAGGGTCACCACTACAGCCGCGGTTTTCGGCGGCTGCAGTTTCCGCGGCTTGCGGCTCTTTGGGGTGGCCCCTGCCACCGGTGGCGCCTGCGGGCCAGAGGTTGCCTGTCGGGCAGCCTTTCTGGCCCGCTTTCTCGCCTTCTTTGATTTTGCCCCTCCGACTACCTGCCAACCCTCATTGGAGGGGGCAGATGTAGAGGGGCCAGGCAGAGGTGTTGGAGTGGGGGGCATAGGTGTTGCAGCTTTTGCTGCCGCCCCCCGCCCCGTCCTCGGCGCAGCCGTCTTGGCCGGAGCCGGAGCCCTGGCCACCAGCCCTCGAGCAGCCGCAGGGGCCGGCGCTGTTCTCGTCGTCGACGCGTAGGTTACGCGACCCCCTACCACAGGAAGGGGGGTCGCCGCCGACGACGCGACCCTCCGCTTCGGCGCCGCAAGCGGCGGCCGCATAATAGGGGCCGCAGGCAGCCTCGCCTCCAGGCCGGCCGTACGACCCTCTATCATGCGCCAGCATGCGTCGAGGATGGCAGCCAGCTGGGCGTCCGTAATCCCAGTGCCGGCAGGGGACGGCTGCGGCGCAGATGGGGCCTGCTGGGATTTGGACGCGGCCCGCTGGGATGTTGACGGGGCCGGGGCCTCTCGCTCCGCCCGGAACTGGGCGAATTGAGCGCCCAGCTCAGCCACCTGCCCCGTCAAACGGTCGTTGGCCGTCTGGAGGCGGGCCACGTCCCCAGCCAGGGTCTCCACGACCCCCGCCACGGCAGAAGAGGAGTCCTTAAGGGCTCTCACAAAAGAGCCCTTAAGGTTCACGGACTTGGTGGCCACCTTGTTAATTATGGCCACCGCCGCGTCCGCCGTCTCCTGCAGAGAGACCGATGATTGGGGCTCTGAATCCCCATCCACCGGTCCCCTGATCTTCAGCAGGAGACCAGACATCTCCTCCTCCGCCTGTAGCTCACCGTCAGCCCTGGCCCTCCTGTAGGATTCCGCCTTGCAAAAGGCAGAACCCGACGAGGCCGAGGCTGGAGTGCGGGATCTTCCCCTCTGGCCGCTCCCAATTTTAGGTGGCGGCAACATCTCCTGGGACGTGTCGCTTTCGCCGCCGTCCCTGAAGAGGCCGCGCTTGCGGGTCTCCGAAGCCTCCGTCTCCATCAGCTCCAGTGCGTCCACAGTCGCACTGGAGCTACAACTCGCAACAGAAGTAGCGGACATTGAGCGCATGCGCTCTGATGTTCTTCGGCTCCCAGCAGTCAGATCGACTTCTGGGAGCCCCGCCGGTATAGGTGTTCCGGATGCTACCTCCTCCTCGGTAGACGATTGATCGTCCGCCCTTCGGAACTGCCCCTTGGCATTCCGTCTCTCCCTCCTTTTCCTCTCCGTTTCAGTTCAAAGGAACTGAAACGGAGAGGACAACAACAACAACGACAACGGAGAACAACGACAACGGACGGATAACACAACAACGAACACTGGCAAGCCTAAAGAGGCTTGCCAGTGTTCGTTGTTGTGTTATCGATCGTTTTGCTTTTTAGATTTGTAACAGTACTCATAATAGTCCCACGAAATGGGGAGAACTAAAAGTTCACCCGGGCAGAGATCCCCAATACCCGGGTAAGCCTATGTACTGTGGAGGTCGGCTGGTATCCACAGGTTTTTTTACGACTTAGCTGTCGGGTGTTATAGACTATCCTTGTCATGGGCCGGCCAATCAAGGCAAGCCCTCCGGCCATCAGGTTCTCAGCGTACCCTCTTGGAGCCACCAGTCAGGTCGTTGTTGAGCCCCTAATGGTTACGGAATGCGAGAGGGTGGCTAGCCCTCTCTCACAGACGGGGCTAACACTCAAGTGCCAGCCCCTCTGATCTACTCGCACTCCAACACGCCTTCTGCTAAAGCAGAGGGACGTTTGGAGTGCCTTCGCGGCAGTCTGCAGCCAGACTCCGTCTGGTATCCCATTTGGTCTGGAGTCTCACCCTGGGCCAATCCGGCATGAGTAGCTCTACCCGGCACAGCCCCAGAGATCATTGACCCACGCAAGCCCCACCACGACGACAACGTAGGGATACATTGGGGGGGTATTAGAACTACCTATCCTGACCTCTTACAAGATAACTCCGACTGAAATGGGTATTTCCCAATTTTAGTCATCTTGAAATTAAAATTGACTATAAACGTTGCAGTTTGTACTTTCAGAACAATAGTTTCGTAAAATAGTTATTATTGAAGTGTGAAAAGTGGCTAATCTAATAGGAATTACCTGTACAAAGTATGACCACATCAAATTCTTCAGCAGTACCATCTTTGAACACAGCACCAGTTGAAGTAAAATGGCTCAAATCAGGTTTCTTAATGTATTGACCACCGTAGTTAGGCTCATTGTAGACAAGATGGTGACTATGGAGAAGCTTCGAGGATATATTGACAAGCTGTGTAGCGATGTCAAGACCAGAAGGACCTCCACCTACGACAAGTACGCGTTGATTTCGGAAATCTTCAGGATCCTTGTAGTCGTGACTATGCATTAGTTTTCCTGGAAAATAATGGTCATGGGGTTCAATTAGATAATACCCGTACGTTCTTCAAAAATTAAAAGGTTTTTTTTTTTTTTTTAACACAACGCCATCTAGTCCCAAGCTAAGCAGAGCTTGTGTTATGGATACTAGACAACTGATATAAATACTTATATACTTTTTTTTTTGTAAATACATACATATTATACATAGAAAACACCCAAACTCCGAAACAAATATTTGCAGGTCATACAAACATTTGGTCCGACCCGGGAATTGAACCCAAGACCTCTTGCTTAGCAGTCGCATACGCTACCACTACGCCACCGAGGCAGTTGAGGTATGAGAAAGAAATTATAGATGACTGTTTTTGATTCTGAAATTTATATTTACTGCTGCATTTTATTTCAGTTAGGTACTTTCAGGTGTGGTATGCAATCTTTACTTACTCGAGCTATTGATCACACTTGCCAATTAACTTTTCTTCCTTTCCATTCTTGATTCGCCTAACTTTCTTACCTGGTCTGTAAGGGTCAGCAACAACGGACTGAGTGACTAATAATTTTAATAGCCATAAAAGACTGGTGTATGTCTATGCTATGGCTATGTCATAAACTCTTTGATAATTGTTACCTTTGAATGACTCCTGTCCTTCGAAATGTGGTATATTAGGTGAACTGAACTTTCCACTCGCAACCACTACAAAAGTACAGTTTTTTGTCTCGTTCTTTCTGGTGTCAGACTTCATGTATGTGACGTTCCATTTATCTCCGGTCCATTGAACTTTCGTAATTAGGCTTCGTAACTAAAAGGTAAGGTAAAAATGACAGGTAACAAAATATATCAAAAGCTTTTACAAGAACAAATCTTTCATAAATCGAAGAATAAGTAGTATGAATTCAAAAGATACAGATATTCTTTTTATACATTAAATGTTAATTGCTTTTGGTTTTATTTATTATTAGTATTTGTGCTATTCTCACCCAATGTAAAATTAGGGGATGAGAACAATCCTAGTTGTAATGTACACATGCGACGTACATTATCTACCTGAAGTACTACACTACCTACTGATAGATATCACCTCGCAGCAAGCACACATGTCTTCACTCTGCGGCGGTCGATTGGCCAGTTCCCGCCCCGCCCCGCCAACCGCGCGTGCCTTCCTCGAGACGATAGAGTTATTTACCAAACAAAAAGTCCATACACTAGTCTGGTACTTATTTGTTTTATGTGATAAACAAAAACTAACAGGAGGAGTAACAAATATCAATGTGATTGTTTGAAATGTTATTTATCTCCAAATTTTTTTTTTATATTCTGCTACTTGGCAATCTGTTTTTCTCACAATAAGCCAACCCTTTGTTTCAATTTTTTTTTTATTTTTATTTATGTAAAGCGGCTGCTGAGACTGGGAATGTCATGTCGCTTAAGCCGCGTGTGTTGTAGGCAACCTCCTCCACTCAATGCCGTTACCAGTTCGTTTCGATGTTTGGATAGTCTATCTTGATATAGGATGCTGTACTGACTTATTTCCTGTTTAACTGTTTTGATGTTGAGATCCAGATACATGTATTTATTGCTTATGCAATTCGGGATGTTAAACATAGTTCTCAATGCCTTGCTCTGAAATCTCTCCAGTATCTCTACGTTGCTGTTACTTGCAGTTCCCCATAATTGAATCCCATATGTCCAAACAGGTTTTATGATCGTTTTATATATCATCATCTTGCTGGTATTACTTAGCTGCGAATGGCGTCCAGTTAACCAGTAGAGGCTTCGAAGCTTACTATCCAGTTTTTTTCTCTTAGTCCAGATGTGCTTCTGCCAAGTCAGTCTTCTGTCCAGATGCATTCCCAAGTAACTAGCATGATCTTGTTGAGGGATCTCTTGGTTATCCAAAGTTACAGGTGGGCACGTCTCTTTCTTAATAGTGAAGGTTACATGGACTAATTTAGTCTGGTTAATTTTTATTCTCCATAGCCTGAACCACTCGCCCACTTCGTTTAGATGAGCCTGCAGCTGTGTTGAAGCTATTTCAGGATTTATGCCTGTTGATAATAAAGCCGTATCATCAGCGTATGTTGCAGTAATTGTGTTATCACTAGTTTGTAGGTCTGCGGTGTAGATTAGGTATAGCGCAGGTCCTAGTATGCTACCCTGAGGGACCACTGACTTAATATCATAGAGTTGTGAGCATTCATTATTATATCTTACTTGGAAGCTTCTGTTGTTGAGATATGCAACGATGATTTTTAAAAATGAGTGGGGCAGCCACTTTTTTACCTTGCAGACCAGGCCGTCGTGCCATACCTTGTCGAAAGCTTGGTTTACATCCCAGAACACAGCAGAACAGTACTTGTGGTTTTCTAAGCACCTACTAATAGTGTCAACAGTGCGGTGTACCTGTTCGATTGTCCCATGATTTTCTCGAAATCCAAATTGATGGTTTGGGATAATGCTATTAAGATGCTCTTTCATTCTGGTTAGCAGTATCTTTTCCAAGAGTTTGCCAACCACTGGTAGTAGACTTATTGGTCTGTATGAAGTAGTTTCCTGCAGTGGTTTCCCTGGCTTAGGAACCATAATCACTTGTGCTATTTTCCACTGACCAGGAAAGTACTCAAATCGAAGGCAAGCGTTAAAAATTTTGACTAGACCCATAAGTCCTCTATGTGGCAGATGTTTCAGGAGCGTGGCATCGATATGGTCGTAACCTGGTGCTTTACCCTCTTTCAGATTTTTTATTTCTTGCAGTATTTCTTGAGGGGAAGTGGCTTTTAGGGGCAGACACATTTGTACAGGCATTTTCAGGAACTCTTTCACTACATTTGAGTGGTGCTTACAGGAGTCTGGAAGAGGTTGGAAGACTGTGCTCAGGTACTCGGCAAACGTAGTTGCTTTTTCTTGATCAGATCGGGCCCATTCTCCATTTCTATTTTTTATAGGTGGCTTTTGTATTGAAGGTCTCTTCATTTTCTTAGTTGCCTTCCATAACGAGTAATTTGTGTCCGATGTAGGAGATAAAGATGCTAAGTAATTCTGAAGATTATTATTGTCAAATTCTTTTATCAAGATCTTCAATTCTTCAGAACATCTGTTGAAGAGTGTCTTATCCCTTGGATATCGAGTGCACTGCCAATTCCTACGCAGTCTTCATCTTTCTAGTATCTTTTCCTTAATACTTTTAGGATATACATTCTGCTTAAATGGCTTTCCTTTGGTCATAGGAGTGGATTCATAAGCGGCTCTATGTATAATTATGTTTAAGTCCTCTATTTCATTTTCAAGGTGTTCCACTGTCTTAATCTTATGTTTCAGGTTTATTCCCGTCGTAATGATACTTTTATAGACTTCCCAGTTTGTGTGTTTTAGG
This sequence comes from Spilarctia lutea, assembly GCA_916048165.1. NCBI lineage: Eukaryota > Metazoa > Arthropoda > Insecta > Lepidoptera > Erebidae > Spilarctia > Spilarctia lutea. The sequence continues at coordinate 9,613,245 of OU696488.1, forward strand.
CTATATATTCGTGCAGGCGCATGAGTCAGTGCCACGGACGTGCTAATTGTAAGGATAACTGGTGTATGGTCGGAGCTTAAGTCGTCTAGAGATTCAGTGTCCGTACAATTTAAGTCAATGTTTTTGGCAATGAAGAAGTCGAGCAGATCCGGTATCTTATTTCTGTCTGCTGGCCAGTAAGTTGGTTTGTTACCAGTTAGAATTTTTAGTTTCATTTTGCTGGTTGTGCGATGTAATTGCCTGCCTCTTGGATTAATCAAACGGGATCCCCATTGTGAATGTTTAGAGTTCCAATCGCCACCACTAATAAATCTTGTTCCTAATGTCAGAAAGAACTCTTCGAACTCCATATCAGATATGCTACGTTTGGGAGGACAGTATACAGCTGTGAATGTTGTTTCGCCTTTGTTATCTACAACCCTCACAGAAGTGGCCTGTACCTTTTCAGTGCAATATTGATCCAGAAGGTAGTGATCGATATTACTTTGACAATTACTGCAGAGCCACCATGACTGTTACCAGTAGGATGGTTCGTGGAATATATTGTATAGTTCTTAAAATGGACGTAAGATTTGGCAGTAAACCTAGTCTCTGATATGAGGGCAATGTCAATTTTTTCTGTGTTGAGGAAGGTTTCAAATTCTTGACGTCGTTGCGTCAAGCCGTTGGCATTCCAAGTAATGACTCGGAGTATGCGTCTAGTCATTTCCTAGAAAGGCTACTGACCAGCTGAACAATACTATTCAGCATTCTTTCCATCATATTTTCCATAACTGCAATCATAGTTTGTTGCATTTTGTCAAGCATAGATTCCATTAGTCGTGTAATATTCATGATGTCTGTTGTGCATTCAATCTGTGTGGTAGGTTTTAGTTGTGTTCTTGTTACTTCCGAGTAAGATTTCTTTGATGAGTGCTCTCCATGTGGTGGTTTAGTATTGTGTTTGTTGTTAATTGCATTTCTAGTTATAATGTCAGAGTTCCGATTACTCATGTTACTTTTATTGCTTTGGTCCACTTGTTTTCTCTCTTTTGGTCCTGACAACGGCCTTAGAATTCTCTCTTTGTATTGTTTGTAGATCAGGCATGTGGCCGTGGGATGGTCGTTGCCGCATTTAACACATCGGAACGGTCTAAAACACAAATTCTTTGTGTGACCAAATCTCTGGCATCTTTTGCATTGTAAAACATCTTGTTGGGTTTTTTTATATGGTGCTTCAAAGTTTATCTTCATGTTATCGATATGCTTAACATCGAAGATGTCTATATTATTATATTTATGACTGCCTCAGTGACGTAGTGGTACGCGTATGCGACTGCTAAGCTTGAGGTCTCGGGTTCAAATCCTGGGTCGGACCGAATGTTTGTGGAATCTACAAATATTTGTTTCGGAGTTTGGATGTTTTCTATGTATAATATGTATGTATTTACAAAAAAAAAGTATATATAAGTATTTATATCAGTTGTCTAGTACCCATAACACAAGCACTGCTTAGCTTGGGACTAGATGGCGTTGTGTGTTAGATGTCTGAAATATTTATTTATTATTTATTTTATTTGGGTTCTAAATCCACATAAAACATAGGAAGGGGTTCCTTTGTAGCTCTATGTAACATATTTATTATCTGCCTGACTTCATGTCCCTTTTCCTTTAATCCTGATACTATTTGGGTAGTGTCGTCTGAAGAATGTACTCCGCGTAGAATAACTCTGTATGCTCTTTCATTTTTTAGCTGATATGTATAATGTGATATGTTGCTGTTTATAAAGTTTTCTCTAATACATTTGTAAGTTTGAATGTCTTTTGGTATAATTTTAACTATATGACCTGATTTGAGTGTGGTCATAGTATATGTGTTGGTTTCTAAAAACTTATTCATCGTATCCTTAAGGGATGTTACATTTAATACTCCTGTGACAAATATTGGTTCAGGTTTAGGTACATACTCCTTTTCTTGTTTTTTTTTATTTTTGTAGTTGTTCATCTTCTAGAATTTCAAATCTATTCTGTGTTGGTAAGGTGAACATTATATTATTTTTTATTTTTGAAGTGAAACTTCTTTATCGGGGTTGTCAAAAAATTTAGTGTAACATTTTTTCGTTACGCGTAACATTTATCCGTTACGTTACGCGTCACATTTATCCGTTACGCTATCTTTTTGAAGTGAAACTTACATTTGTAAGTTTGAATGTCTTTTGGTATAATTTTAACTATATGACCTGATTTGAGTGTGGTCATAGTATATGTGTTGGTTTCTAAAAACTTATTCATCGTATCCTTAAGGGATGTTACATTTAATACTCCTGTGACAAATATTGGTTCAGGTTTAGGTACATACTCCTTTTCTTGTTTTTTTTTATTTTTGTAGTTGTTCATCTTCTAGAATTTCAAATCTATTCTGTGTTGGTAAGGTGAACATTATATTATTTTTTATTTTTGAAGTGAAACTTCTTTATCGGGGTTGTCAAAAAATTTAGTGTAACATTTTTTCGTTACGCGTAACATTTATCCGTTACGTTACGCGTCACATTTATCCGTTACGCTATCTTTTTGAAGTGAAACTTCTTTATCGGGGTTAAAATAAAATGTTTTATCATTATTGAGAGTAGTTATATACAATCCTTCAAAAAAAAATTATAAAGTAAAACAAAAAACATTTTCAAACACAAACAGGACCAAATTAATACTACAATGAAATATCACATTACAAACAATATTATTTTATTTAGTCCACAATGTAAATAACTACACACATCACATTCCACAAACTTACTTCATTCACACCACAGATCGCGAAATATTTACTCAGGTCTCGCTCCTTAACTTTTATTGCACTTGAAATAAGAATTGTCACGAATATTGCTGGTTTATAAGTCTTTTGTCGTTATACCTTACGTCGACATATGATATTTATTTTTTGAAAAATAACGTCATAAAGAAGTTTCACTTCTTACGAGTGTACGCTAGTACACGCAACTTTTTTTTTTATTGGTGTCATTACATATTGAGCTAGTCTCTTTTCTTTTAGTTCTTTTAGTAGTAACGCAGTCGTTTTGCCAAGTTGCACTGTCCTGTTTTGTTCGTTCCTCTGTATTTTGTGCAACTTGTTCATTATTTTGCAAGCTACTTTCACTTTCTACATCTTGTGATGTGTCAGATAAAGATGGTGTTGAGTTACATCTTTGCCTGATAAACAGGCTTTTATTTAGTTGTTGTTGTACCATTCTTGGGTTTGGTTTGGTGTTTTTATTTGGTTCTGGATTATTCATCATACTGTTCCCACGTGTAGGGTCGATCTAAAGCGTCAGCACTGGAGGTTGACGCCCATTCCTCCAGGAAGGCTCCATACGACGACGTAAGCCAGGTCCGTCGAAGTTGGCACTAGTGACTTTTCTTCCGCAAGCCATGCATCCTCTCAGCACGTTCCCACTATAGGATTGGAGACTTTTATATAGAGGGTTTCTACTTCTTGGCACAGGCGGTTAAGCCACGGCCCCCGGTTCTGTGTGACAGAATTGCGAGTTGCGAGAGTAATTTCCTACTTTCGCATGGTTTTTGAATCAGGTTAATTGACCGTCGCCCGATATTCGACGTTGACCGGGCTTGGGACCGTCTTCGGCGGAGTTTAAACTTTAACGTTTAATTTGTGTAGTCTGTTTATCGGATTTCAGCAATCAATAAAAAATAATCCTTGATTATAAAATTATATATGTAATTGTTTTTGTATGTCTAGAACGATCAAATCAACTATATACATATATTAAAAACTTTAAAACAGAAAAGATAAAGAACCGCTTTTTTTGTATGCATATAAAATAGTAGGTAGTTTTATATAGTTCCCTACGTATTGCTCTAGCTCGTTTAATTAGTACCTTAAGGAAGTGTTATTATATAATAAAATTAAATTATACTTAATATTCGTGATAATAATAAGGAAATAAAAATATTAAAAAGAAATCATCAATAATTTGTAGTAGGTATAGCTGCAAATATGTTTTATGGAGCTTTTTTTATATGGAATAGTGGGCAAACGAGCAGACGTATCGCCTGATAGTAAGCGATTACCGCCGCCCATGGAAACCCGCAACACCAGAGGCGTTACAAGTGCGTTGTTGGCCTTTGGGGGATGAGGAAGGGGATGGGGGAAGGGGTTGGAGTAGGGCCTCCGGTATCCTCACTCACTCGGTGAAACACAGCGCAGGTGCACACCGGTTTTCTGTGAAGCCGTATAGCCGCTCCAGTTGAGCCAGCCCATGCATGCCGAAGCGTGGCTCTCTCACGGTAAAGCTTTAAAGACTTCAGGGAATGGATTTGAATTATTTCGAGTAATATGCGTGTGGTGACGGATTAAGAATTCGAAGTGAGACTATTCATCCCATGGATATGGTCAGAGCCTGTACTTTCTCATTTTTGCGACGGAGCTGCGCAGTATCTGTTTAACGCTCTCGACCGGTTGCAGCGGCGAGCAATCCGCATTGTTAGCAGTCCTGAAGCCACCGAGTCCCTTGAGCCTCTGCAGGTGCGTAGTGATATCGCCCCTATGGCAGTCGTCTATCGCCTCTATCATGAGGAGTGTTCTGAAGAGCTCTTCGAACTGATCCCCCTTCTACCTTTCCCTACAGGGCAACACCTACCAGCCTTAAAAGTCATCGCTTCAGAGTGCTAGACTCGGTTCTTCCTTCTGTGTCGAGCGTTTAATTAAAACTTAGAACTCATTACCAGCGTACGTGTTTCCGTCCCACTATGATACCGGGTCCTTTAAGCGGGCGTGAAAAAGCATCTTACTAGGCCGTCATAGTGTGGGTCACCATGCTGCATTATTCGCATTGAGGATAGTGACCACCACTCTTGGATTATGCTTACTGTACTGTACACCAACCTGTCTGGCGAGCCTCGTATAATGAGCCAATACATCCTTTTTCTAAGTAGAGGTTTATGCCCATCAATAGACTATCAATGAGATATTAATATTTTTTTATTTTATGACTATCTGTTACCTGAATGTTTCTGATTAAGTCAAACTTTTTTAGGAAAGCCTTCAAGTAGTTGTAGTAACAGGTGCCTGTCATATATGTAGGTGAACCCGTTGGAAATGGAAAACCGGAAAACTCCATGGTTTGATATGGCGTGTTTATTCTGAAATAAAGTTCGGGTATTACAACTAAGCTAATTATTGCATCGTCTCCTATAAGTGAATATGAGAAAGTCGTTAATATATTGCTTGAAAAGCGATTTTGCTATATGGAGTATTTATGTTCTAAAATGGATTTGGGTAAGTGAGGGGTCAAGTAGTAAATATTTTTATTAGTATATGTGTATTGTCACTATAATCCGGCCACTCAGAGAATGCGTTTCTGACACTTGTAAATTCGTCATGAGTAGTGATGTACCATGAATATCATTAATAATATTTGGTAACAGTATTTATAGCATTCATTATGCATAATTATTCAATTTAGATATATTTTATATTTCAAACAATATTAACAAAATTGTTGATGGATGAATTAAATTTAATCGTAATTTCTTAATGATACCAAGGGAAAGAAAATAAAAATACTGTATTTATTGAAAAATATATATTATGAAATACATAGTTTTAAGATTTCAATAATGTCAAATCAAAATTTAATCCGACTCCGATTCGCTTGAGGACACGCTGTCATCTTCACCAACATGTATTATCATGTTATTATCAATCATAGTGTCTATACGAATATCGCGATCAAAGTCATCAAATATCATTTTTTTAGTTTTTTCAACCACCTTCATCCAGTCATCTCTTGTGACTTTTTCGCATGCTTCTTTTAAAAGCGTCTTCATCTTTTTTATGCCATATGGTGGAGAAGTATTATGGCGGGCTGCATAACCTTTAATTTGAGCCTAGATTAGCTCTATGGTATTGTACCTACTGGCAGTGATATGGAGGAATTCGAATATTTGATAGCTTATTTAGCTTATGGTCGTTGACTAATTTCATCAGCTCAGCTTTTAGCATTGACATTTTTGCGTCAATGCCACTTCTTTGCAGCCAAGCCACCAATTCCTCTTTTCTATTAGCTTGAGTAGGTGCTTTATTTATTTGCACCGAATGATAAGGGGCGTTATCCATTATTGTAACTGAAGGCTCTGGAAGGCCAGGTAGCAACACATCCTGGAACCACTCCTTGAATACAGCCGCATTCATTTCTTCGTGGTAGTCAGTAGTCGTTTTTGACTTAAATGCTAATAAACCATTTTCCACAAAACCATACTTCGCACAACCAGCGTGGAATATTATGAGACGTGCTCGTTTACCGATTGGCACTTTCGACGTCGACGCTTGAGTGTCATCTGTCCAAGAACGAGAAAGCTCGTGATTGGTGTTCAGCCATGTCTCGTCAATGAAAACGACTTTGTCCCAATTATCAATTTTTTTGGCTTCTCTTAGAAAAGTAATTCTTTTTACCAGAAATATAAAGGGATAAAAATAGTTTTTCATTTATTTTTAATTCAGCTGACTGATATCACGACAATTATTTTCATAAGTTTGGTTTGGTCGTACCTATATCGTCTTATAAACTATATTAAATATGTATTAAGCACATTATACACACTCTCGAATAATTTCTCCGATGTCCCCAGGAACTTTAATGTCGTTCGTATAAATGCCCAAATCATTTCGGCACATTTCCCTGAAATGGTGACAACATTCGACTGTACGACATCCTTACAAACTTTGTAACTCATCTTGTTCTACTGTTTTTTTTGTGTATTCAATAAAGATAAATAAATAAAATTATATATTATAAAATTAGAACGTTTTATTTAACAATATATCGACCGACAGAATTTATTACGATTCCAAAAATACTCAGTTACAATTCAGTATTATTTTGTCTCATCACTACAAAAACAAACTATTGACATAACCTTGAAACAGCGCAGTTTGACGTCGTTAGACTTTTAAAAATTATTGTTCTTAAATTAATTAATGAATGAATTGTTAAGAACTTTAGCCCAAAATAAAACGTTTATTGTACATTGGCATGATTATTCAATTTTTAATGTTATTGCTCATTATTAAGGTTAATAAAAGATATTTAAAATTTTGCCATAAATTATACGCCAGTTCAAAGTTACATCGCCCATTGAATCACGACCTGTCAGGAACGCATTCTCTCAGTGGCCAGACTATAGTAGCGAGCAATGCTTAAACAAAGGTCTTTCTAAAAAAACTTCAGCTGAGCTTAAAACTGAGTGAATGATCATAGGTATTGTCAATTTTATCTCATTGATCATGTCTTTGTTTCATAATTTGTTTTTTGTCGATAGTACGAAAAGGGTTCGTCAACAAAGAAAAGAAAATATAGGTTTGAAACATACCTTAAGTTTTTATATTGACTTGTAAATACAGGCAATCCATCTTCATCAGTCCCAACGTTGGGATCAAATCTCCAAGTGCCTCCTATGTAACGTGTGGCCTCAAACACTGTGAAGTTGAGGCCATAGTCCTTCATATGCCGAGCCGTGGCCAGACCTGAGTAGCCAGCACCGATGATACATACTTCACGTGCATTTAGAGACTGAAGGAAAATAATGTAATATTTTGAATAATACTTAGTTCTGTAGGTGTTCTCTTAACTCTGAATAATGCTGCTATATCGGTATGTACTTCTCTTTACAGGTTAAAACGTAGTGTTTTTATTTAAAATGCAATCATGTGGAGTTTTAAAGTAATATGTTGTACCTAACTCGCATGGTTAGAAGTTCGAATACCGCTTAGGGTTAATTTATACTATAAATTTCGAAAGTAGGTAATTTTGTCTGTTGGATACGCTTTCACAACTTAACAGTTGCAACGATTTCAATGATATTTGGCATGGGGGGAGGGATACTTCATGTCGGGCCGGAGTCGAATTATAGTATATTTATTTATTAACTGAAGAGTAGCCTACTCTTCAGTCAGAAAAACAAACGATAAAAAATATTTTACACGATCTGATCTTCCTCTTTAGAAACACTTTGATGGGTTAAAAGTTAAAGTTAAAAATAAAGCACTAGCATAAATACCTTTGTCAAAACGTGGGCCGCTTCCAAAATCAAATATACCAAAAATAAAATTGTTTCTAACTTTCTATGCGTCATGATAGCGATATATTATATTATTATTTATATAGAATTAACACATACTAGTCTAAACCGACCACCGAACTTCAACTGACTAATCTAAGGTCAAATTAAGACACTAAAAAACGGTATTAGATATTAAAATCGTTATTATACAATTTAGTTAGCATTACGATAGGTAGGTATCTTTTTTAATACATTATTGTGTAGGTAATTGGAAAGGAAACTAAGTTAACATAACAGAAAAAAAACCAATTATTTGATATGGCATGATCGGTAAATAAAAACAAGACATGCCGACAGTTAACATAGGCGATGTTTTCCAAACACTGTTCCGTCCTAATAGTATATATAATTTTAGCATTTTTATCTTTAGTAATTTAATAGTATTTACAAGTGATTTGATCAGCAATGCTTTACCAATCATGGCCTGCCTCCAAATAACTTCTATTTTAACCGACTTTCAAAAGGTTCTATCTTTCACTGTATGTATCCTACTAATCTAAACGCGAAAGTTTGAGAAAAACCTACAGAATGGATTTTGATTAAACTTTACAACAATATAGCTTATACATCAGAATAACACATAGGCTACAATTTATAAAGATACTAACGTATTGCCCGCGGTTATTGACGTACCGCAGGTAGGACCGCGGGGTTCAACTAGTTTTTTTATTGTTCTCTTGTACTTAAACAAATTTCGTAATCTGGCCTTTTCCTAGATTTATTGTTAAAGGTCGAAATTTGTAACTCAGTTCCTAACACCGCTATAACATTGAGTAAAATCCTTGACAATGAAAGCAATAAATTTTAATATGTAGCGTTCACAATGCGTGATAGGAATAAAAAAGGTTTTTTTAATACACATTAATTACGTACTTATAAATGTTGCAAACAAAGGCTTTTTTCTTTGCTAAATTTGTAATGTTACCGTTTATTTGTAAATACTATTACTTTGAAATCACATATAGACCTAATACATTCAATTCCCAAACTAGAAAAATCAACTTTGTTTTCTGTATGAGTGTGTGGTATTTCTTCTCGTGATAAGAACAATTAATTTACTCGAGATATATTTTATAGCGAATTGGTACACTGTAGTAAAATTGTAATCATTATGGTATTCGGAAGAAATCGAGGGAAATTTCAAACACCTATAGAGAGAGAAAAAGATACAGAATTAGTTCCGATGTGACGATAATTTACAAATATCGTGACTATCTAAGCCACGATATTTGTAAATTTATATTATTATATGCGGATGTGTTTATACCTATCTATTTAATCAGTTCACTCATCATTGTACTATCTGTGAATGAATGAGAAGGAAGCGTTATGTCATCTCTAGTGCACGTGCGGTTGTGACACAGTTAGTTCAGTCAACTTTGGGCGACGGAGGTGATTGGGCGCGTGCGTCTATGAGCCGACAATATTATATGGATATACTACAATTTTTTTTAAAGTTGATTGTTCGTTTTATTGGTCCGCGTATCATTTCTATTTTCTCAAAATAGTAGTCAAATATATATATACTCGTATATATATATATAAATATTTTTAACGCCCCAGGACTTCATAAGAGTCCTGGGGCGTTAAAGATGAAAAGTTTCGATTGTAGTAAATAATGTTGTGGGGGAACGGGTGTTATGTCCCACCAACTTAAAGGGAGGATCCTCCGACCAGGCGAGGTGATCATACTGCCCAACAGTTGATGTTGGGATGTTGTATATATGATAATCAGCGCGACAACTTCTTCTGCGCGATTCAGTTTTGGTAGTTTATACGTATTCAGTGTGTCTGCGGTAGATGGCGCTATAGTTTGTCGCTATAATATATATAAAATATTGATCTAATATTTTCTGGGTTAATGCAGACTTTTTTGATACTAATTAAAAGGTGTTCTTTTGTGCAACTTCACTGTGAGTTTGATATTGTCACTGACAATTTTGATCTTTCTTTAATCGAAACGTGTTGTTTTCAGATCTGTTTTATCAAATAAAGTTGAAGTTTATTTATTTACTTTATAAGAAAAATAAAGTTTTTATAAAGTTAAAAAAAGTACTGCGGAAGTCGGGTGGATTTAACAGTCAAGTTAAATCCACCCGACTTCCGCAGTACTTTTTATAAGTAGGGCATTTCAATAAAAAATCTCGTAGCTGTATTTAATTATGCTTACGTAGAGTCACTCCTATTTCAGAGAAGGCAGAGACAATTGATATCCACTCATATCCACCTCTTTTGCTTCATCTACATTTATTAATCACTGGATAAAATCAAGTAGGTAGTAATAAAAGTAGATATTTTATGTAAAATACAATTCTTTATCGTATATAAGATTCCTAAACAAATATAATTGCATATTTTATCTTAAACGGATTTAACTTAAAAATGCTGTTCAGCTAACAAAATGTTATTAATGAGGAAACAAAAAGAAAATTATAAGAATGCTATCCTCAATTCTTTATTTTCATTACATTTTCAGACAATTGAAATAAATTACACATCTAATAAATAATTGATTCATAGAGAACTTGACATTGACATCTCAATTTTAACTAAGTACCTTTAGAAAATTTAAATCATTTCATGATATTACTTGGTAATTAGTTGTTAAAATATTATTAAGTTGTGGGATTTGTAGAATAAGAGATATTCATAAGTTCAAGAATCGAACAGCTTTGGCTAATATAGTATAATATATCTCTGAAACGATGGTTATGCCTTGATAAATTGCAATAATGGTGATTTTCGCCTGCTTAAGCATAAACGTTTGGAAATTTTAATTATTGTCTATGAGACAAGGTCTTCTTTTCGGGTTGTATGATTTTACATATTGATTTTCACTAATTATTTTGTAGTCGTAATCACGAAAGTTTAAGAAGTCTTCCAGCAAATTCATTTCGTTGAATACGCTCATAGATGGAAGAACTGGAAGCATTCGTGTAATTCCTGCTTCTTTGTGCAATCCCTCTAAATATTCGCTCTGGAACAAAACGGATGATTATAAGGTTAATTTAGATTTGAAAATGCAATTAAATAGTATAAGTCTTAAAAGCTGGTTTAACTTGGCAGTGCGTTGTATCACGAGTAAAAATTCTATTAATTAATGTAGTTAATAATAATATCTAGGGTGTTTCACTCTATAAGGAGTAAAAATTTTACTTGGTTTCGAAGTCTCCCCAAACTTAACATAAAAATTTTAAAAAGATTGTTCAATATTAAGTGTTTGCGCAAATGAAAAATTTAAGTGAGAAAAATCTAAACTTTTATGTTTAATTACCTTTTTCCGAAATAACACAGTATGATAGAAATATGTCAACCTTAATTAAAAAGACACAAATTTGTATAGAATACAATATAAACATTCAATATGTTACATCAATTTTGTATATTAAATATTAACAATATTAGCTGCAACCCCTTCTTTTGTTTGCTAATAGTGCCGTCTCTTCTGAGATGCTCGACGACTCTTAGCAAGAATTTCTGCTCTATTATTTGATGAAACCCTTGATTTTTTTAAAAATCAGTGTAGCTCCCTTCTGCAGCAACATCGACTACCTTGAGACCCTTGAAGGAATCTCTGATGTAGTGCTACAATATTCGGTTTTGTTGTGAATACCGAACAACTCGAAGAAATTTTTTTCTCTGCTAGTAACGAAGTCACTTTTTTTTTCAATTTGAACAGTTTTCTCATGCATTCGTTTGATTTCGTTTTTCCCTCTCTTAAATCATTTTAAGAGAGGGATCTAGAGTAACATGTTCGACTAAAAATGTTAAGTCTATATTAATTTTAGATAGATAGTATTTTTTTTGCACTAGGAAAATTCAATTATTGTTTAGTGAATTTTGCAATCCACCTTGCTTAGTGGAGAGCTCCTGGAATACTGAACAGGAAAATTATTCTGAGATCTATCTCAAAAGTTTATCAGTGAAAGTTGTAAAGATTCCCACTAAGATATTTTGAGGATAACCTTCGCCCAATATAGTTATGAACACTGTCTTATCAAGCAAATCCTATATTTTGAAATATTCAAAATCTTTTAATGTCTGGAGCACTAGGTGATGCAGAAGAACACTCATCTAACTCTCCTTACAATATTGATAACTATGGGTGTAAATAAATTATTCTTATTCACAACACACGCTCCATGACTTAGTCCTATAGCTATAGTGTCAAATACTAATGATATGGCGACGTAGACGACATTTGATTAGATGATAGAGTTTGTCCACCTCTTTTAAGAAAAACTTTAGTCTTTCTCGTGCCTTATTAAGTAACACACTAGTAATACTTATCAACCTCCACTGTAAAACAAAATACAGTAAATATTTTACCTACAGTGATGACGTATCATCTATATAAGAAAATGTATTTGTTGTAGCGCATCCTCTAAATATTACTCGATTACAGTGATTCTTGGTTTATGACGTACATGAGTGGTATCAAGAATTCGAGCAAATATTCAGATGGAAATTGAAAATTAAAAAAAAAGGAAACATCTTAAACGAAAGTCAGTAAATTTGTAAATGCATTTCATTTAAAATGAATATATTACTTGTATTTTACAATCTGCGTTACAACGAAAAGGTCAAATAAAGACAAGTACTATCAATTACGTTTTTCATTGTATTTACATGAATTATTAGGAGGAGAATGCCTTACCATGTTTTCTACTCCAATAAGGTTGATATCTTTCATTTTGTGATTTTTCTTTTTAATAACTTCAAAGTAAGTGAGCCAATGGAGGAACATATCTTCTTGTGAAGGCAGCTTAAACTTTCCTGCTACTAATGCTGCTGTATATTCAGCCTGTACAACAAGTACACAATGATAATAATGAGATTGTGATAGTAGGCAGATTAAAAACTAAATGACTGTTTTAAATTTTATTTGGAAGTCGCAGCATTGTGTGGCTGGTAGTAATCCCACTTAATTCATTATGGGAACCACATGCAAGTCATGTAAATGAAATGTTAGTTAATAGTACTTAGATGATCTACCTTTGCCTTTTTTTTCTAAAAAATTAACATAGTTAGATCGATTTACCGTCATCGAAACCCCTTGCATACTAAATGTCATGAAAATCGTTGGAACCATTTCCAAGATTTCGATTAAATTTAAGTTCTTCTGTATATTTCTTCAGTGGTATATATACCTATATACAAGGATTGTTCGTTTAAAAGTATTAGGTAGGTAAGAATTAAAATTATGAATTTTTGACCATACAATTTTCGACTGCGAGGTCTCGGGTTCTAATCCTGAGTCGGACCAAGTGTTTGTGTGATCTACAAATATTTGATTCGGAGTTTGGGTATTTTCTATGTATAATATGTATGTATGTACAAAAATAAAGAATTATGTCAGTTGTCTAGTACCCATAACACAAGCTCTGCTTAGCTTGGGATTAGATGGCGCTGTGTGTTAAATGTCCGAAATATTTATTTACTAGCTGAACCCCGCGGTGCTACCCGCGGTACGATGATAACTGCGGGCAACGCCGCGAGGCGAAGCTATATCTTTATAAATAGTAGCCTATGTGTTATTCTGATGTATAAGCTATATTGTGGTAAAGTTTCATTCAAATCCATTCAGTAGTTTTTACGTGAAAGAGTAACAAACATCCATACATACATACATCCATACTTACAAACTTTCGCCTTTATAATAGTAGTAGGATTATCGATCTCAATCATAGGTAAAAACTAAATCAACTAATCTAGATGATAGTCAACCATCAAACGAACCTGGGCGTCCTGAAGTCTGGTCATCACTAATTTAGATATTCCCACGAACATCATGGTGGGATGATTGATGTTCACCATATGTTGATACAGAGGCATCACGTACTTATCGGTCGCCGTTACGCCGCTTGATTTATGGTTCAGGAAGGAATGCTTGTAGTTGTAACCTGAAGTTCGAGATACACTTTGTAAATATGTATTAACAAGAGACCCTCAAATAACGGACAGGAATTGGTCTAATGGTTAATGATCCTTACTGCTAGCCCAAAGGTTGTGGGTTCATACTCATACAGGACAAATCTCTGTGAGGTCGTTCTGTATCCGGGTGTTATTTTTCTTTTCTTCTATTCAAATTCATTTATTCAATTAACACTCTAAGTGACATATATTAACGTTAAATTAAAAGCTCTAGTTAAAAATCATAGATCGACGTAAACAGATGCCACAGCATGTACTGGATTGTCTAGTGGGCTCAAAACATCCTACATAATACAAAATACTAGTAAGTATGTTGTAGTAAGCTCCCTTATCCAAGATGCAAGTAATTCGCGTCGATTTTCTTTCTACAATTTCTATTTCTTGTATTATTGGATAATATATTGAAAAATATAAGAGGTCGGCATTTACTAAAACTTCTGGGAAGAAATGCCGAAACAAACCACAGAGGTGTGTTTTTTTAAGTCCGCGAACATTGATTAATTACAAAACAAAAAATTTTTTTTTAGCCTTCGTGTTACCTAACCGGTATAAGTCAAGATTAACGACCCGAACCGCGACACTACCGCCAGCAGGATATTTGGGTAGGCCGGAGAAACACTCAAAACCACCAGAAAAATACTAAATTTGTTTTGACCACTCAGCTCATGTTGAGATGGTGGTATTCCCATAAACTTTATAGCATTTTAATAAAGTTTGTAGAATGTCAACTTGTCTGTTGTTGTCTTGTCTAATATATACCTATATACTCAGGTTGAATAAGCAGTTTAAACTAAATAATTACCTGTACAAAGTATGACCACATCAAATTCCTCGGTACTATTATCTTTGAACACAGCTCCCGTTGAAGTAAAATGGATTATGTCAGGCTTTTTGATATACTGCCCACCGTAATCAGGCTCGTTATAATTAAGATGATGACTATGAAAAAGCATTGAGGACACATTCACAAGGTGTGCAGCAATGTCAAGACCAGATGGACCTGCACCTATTACCAGCACGCGTTGATTTCGAAAATCTTCAGG
The DNA here is from genome assembly GCA_916048165.1 of Spilarctia lutea. Taxonomy (NCBI): domain Eukaryota; kingdom Metazoa; phylum Arthropoda; class Insecta; order Lepidoptera; family Erebidae; genus Spilarctia; species Spilarctia lutea. The sequence continues at coordinate 9,628,337 of OU696488.1, forward strand.
ATCTTTGTAGTCATGACTGTGCATTAGTTTTCCTAGAAAACACGGGATTCAGTTATCAATAATAAATGATACGCGTTACGTCTGCTACCTATACCATGAAATAATAATAATACTTTATTTCTAACACAACATTCATAGCTAGATTACATAAAGAGATAAAGAAAAAAACCAAACAAAAAGAAAAGGAATTAGACCTAATTATACAGTGTATAATACTCGTAATATAACACACAATATACACAAATGAAAGATAAAAAAAGATAAAAACCTGGCTACTGTTTTTAACCAGTGATATTCGTATCTGTCAGACTTCTAATGATGGCGTTATTACACCGGTCAATTCTGGACATGAATTGACCTCTCGGCCTCAAAGAACATACCGGAAGCGCTACAGTATCGTGGTAGTCCCATGAGTTGCCTGAAGATGTTGCTGCAGGCAACTCGAATGCTGTTAATGGATTTTTATTATAGTCTGTTCAAAGTTGACAAGTGTAAAATGTCTGACAAAAGGAGCGAAATAATGTTACTTTAACATCTGGAGAGGACTTGCAATATTTCCTACAGATCACATTGCCTACAACACATAAGACCCTCCGTTGACGATCAATGTCGCTGTCATCTTTCAGGGTTCTTGTTACAATGTGGCCAAGGTACCTAAAGCTTTTGACTACTTCAATGGCTGTCTGTCAAAAAAACAGGCTGGGAACGATGTCAGGTCCCTTCTTGGACAGAAATATTGCCGTTTTTGTCTTTTTAAACATTGTATTAAATAATGGTCTTCTGCAAACTTCACAAATCGAAATTAGACGTCTTAAACCTCTTATCGTGGGGCTGAGAAGCTCTGTATCATATGCATAGATAAGGTTGTTGATATATCTAAATTTTTGGAAAAAATACTTGTATTATTTTCAAAAATGTAAAGTTATGAAAATATTAATATATTTTTTGTAACGGTTTTTACTTTTACAATTTAAATCAAATGTTGTTTATTTGGTTCATTACAGGCTTTCACTTGCATTTATCTACTACAGGCAGTCTTATTACCTATAAGTACGCGATTTACATTTGTTCGAGAAACAGCTCGAGCAATAACTTATACTCGCTCAATTTAACCTTTCTTTTTATGGTACTCTCAATTATCGCTTCCTATTTCTAATGTAGGAGTCACAGTAAGAGCGCCTTCTACAGTGTTACGATTTTCTTTGAACAATATAAGGAAACATTAAAACTAACTGTATGATGTGGAAACTGGACGGACCGTAAGTTGATAATCTTAAGTGCTTACGCTATTGATAATAGTCTTGTGTTTTGCTTAATTATTTAGAAACCAAACAGTGATGTAACTGATCAACGGCTATGCAGTAGACTATTATAGTGATACTAGCCGACCTTTGCAACCTCATTTACGTCTACTATGGCCCATTTATTTTTTAAACATTCTTCATTGGGGCTCCTATTGGTCTTAGCGTGATGATATATGGCCTATAGCCTTCCTCGATAAATGGACTATCCAATACTGAAAGACTTTTTCAAATCGTACCAGCGGATCCTGAGATTAACGCGTCCGAACAAACAAACTTTTCAGCTTTATAATATTAGTATAGATTGGAGTGTGTAGTTGTCTTTTGTTTGCCTTACTGTACGTTTTTTGTTGCATGTTTTGTCTTACCTTTAAAAGCCTCTTGTCCTTCAAAATGTGGTACATTAGGTGAGTTGAACTCTCCGCTTGCAACGACTACAAAATTACATTTTTCCGTAACATTCTTTCTGGTATCACTTTTCATGTATGTGACTTTCCATTTGTCTCCCGTCCATTTGACTCTTGTAATTAGACTTCGCAACTGAAATTAATGATGGGCATTAAAATCTATAACCCGGCAATGCTTGTATTGTGTAGCAGCCTATAGGTGAAATAGTAGAAGGCATATCACCACTTGATCCATGAGTTAATCCGTTATTTAAACGGTAGAAAATCAATTGTCGCTCAGTGTCAATGTAACACTAATCCAAATTTTATGCAGGTAAAAAGGGCTAGACTTTATCTTTATTTATCTTTATAACACACCGTTGTTAAGAAACATACAATCTTGAATATAACCATATTTATATTATCCGCGTGGTATTGAATACCCCTATTTACCCGGCGGGTGTCGAAGAAGCTACTAAGTTAGGAAACAGGATAACAGTACTGCAAGGAGAAGAGGACTCAAGCGCAAAATCTAAAACGTTATTACTAAGAGGCCAAAATTCGAACCGACTAAAACCGCACGCCGTCTCGGGTACTAAGAGCCGGGGAACCAGGTACACCCTTGAAAGGAAAACCCTGGAACGCCGACGTACCTCGGGCCACTTACAGTTTGTAGATGGAACCACCCTCCCGTGTGGAAACCCCGATGTTATCGTTGGTGTCCCCAAAAGGACCCACACACCACCCAATAAAAATATTAATCCTTCATCACAGAATAAATAATTGGGTCTGTTTTGTGCGATTAAATACTATGTATTTCAGATAATTTATGATATAAAGAAGTATAACATACAAAGCAACTATTTTTTAAACGCTTGAAAATATTTTAATATTTGAGCTACATAATAATTTGCCGTTATAGTCTTATTTTTTAGTATTAACAAAAGGAAGTTTAAATTTTAAATTATAATTAATAAAGTAATATACCTACGTCATAAGGATATGAAAAAAAAGTTCTTTATTTAAAAGTAAGGTAAAGTTTTTTTGATGATTTAGGAACTACAACAGTTTTATTAAATGCAAATATATGAAAAATAACAACATTATATGGTCAATTTAAATTTCAGTCCAATTAATTATGCCTCAAGTAGGGCAAAATACTATCTAAAAGGAATACAATTTATTCACAGTGTTGTTTATTCTAAATAACTTATTATACTTTGTATACATATGTTAACCTTTTCGAAGATTATGTGACATATTACTAAATAGTTTGTGTATATATGTGTTGTTAGTCTACAATTATAATTATTACTCTTAAGTATTATAATTATCTTAATTAATTAAGTTATAACCAATCAATTGTTTACATACGAGAATAATATACTGTCTCGGCTGTATATGGTAGCTAATACTCGCCGATGCGCGCAACTATTATGAGTTTCTCAGAAGGAGTAAATTTTCCCCCAGCCCGTGAAGCTCCCATGTGTAATTCATTAATGTAGCGCTCTTTAGTCAGCGTAGCGCACTTCAGAAAGTTCGCAGATTCCTTATAAATGCCGCGGTCGGTGCTCCTAACAAAAATGTGCGCCCGTGTGCACTGTAGGTGAAGACGCCCCTGTTCGGCTCAGATTGGTCGTTTTGCGAGCTGCCAGTTTTACAAAATGTCTGAAATTTTTGTTCCTTTTTTAAAGTCCACAACAGCAAATAACTGTCTTTTATACAAGGTTGGCACACTATAACCTATTTTATGGGAGTCACAGACGTGATTGCGTGGGGTCACCTAATATTAATAAGAAAACTACTTTTAAATATGAACATATTAGCTGTATAAAGGTACTGTTTTATAAGTATAAGAAATAATTAGTGCAATATATATTTGAAATACTTTTTAATCCTTACCTGAATGTTCTTCATTAAGTCATTTTTTTTTGCGAAAGCTTTTAAGTATTCATAGTAACAGGTGCCCGACACATATGAAGCTGAACCCTCTGGAAACGGGAATCCAGAAAACTCCATAGTTTGATATGGGGAATTTGTTCTGCAATATAAATGAGTATTGAAATAATAATGATAGACCTGTTGGCAAAGCAATATGAGTAATGTAACTTAGGAATATTATTGCTATGCCACTCATCATAAAGGATTAAGTGTTACACTCGAAGATTAAATTCCTTTGAAATGAAAAATAGTTTTTGAAGTGAAAACTTCTTTAGCAGCGCTGTGTACTTTTTTGGAATGGGTAAAAATGTATAAACTCGCGTCAGGTCACGTGACCTAATCGAAAATTCGTAAGACGGATGGAGAGAGGACGTATAAACTCGCGTCAGGTCACGTGACCTGATCGAAAATTCGTAAGACGGATGGAGAGAGGACAGGCGGCGCAGGGCGCTTGCGCGAATGTTCGTGTGTGTATGTAATATAAATTGTCATGTTTGTGTACGATAGCGCAATAAATGAATATTGTATTCCACCACATAAATAATAGTACTTTTATACTGATAATGAAAGCAATTCGTACAAAATTATTCTCTAACCATTCCAAAATATCAAAAATGCACAACGTTAATATTCAAGTTTTCACTTCTGCCGGCACTCCCGGAGTGCAACCCGTCGATTTTTTAAACATGAATTGTATTCTTTAAGCTTCATTATTTTGTCCATATGTGACAGAATCACACGTTACAGAATCCACTAATAAGAAAATGATTCTGAATCGTACCTCAGGTTCTTATATTGACTTGTAAATACAGGCAATCCATCTTCATCACTTCCAACATTGGAATCAAACCTCCAGGTGCCTCCAATGTAACGTGTGGCCTCAAACACTTTGAAGTCGAGGCCATAGTCTTTCATGTACCGAGCCGTTGCCAGGCCTGAGTAGCCAGCACCGATGATGCATACTCGAGAGGATTGAGACTGGAGAAATTAAAGTATTGATGTGGTACTCACGTAGAAAACATTATTTAGTCTATTTAAACCTACAGGTGAAAATTTAATTTTACCTGTGTGCTACCCGCGGTACGAAAATAACCGCGGGCAACGCCGCTACGAGTATTATCTTTATAAATTGTAGCCTATGTGTTATCCCATGTATAAACTATATTATTGTAAAATTTCGTCAAAATCCATTCAATAGTTTTTGCGTAAACGAGCAACAAACCTACTCACTTATATACTCACAAACTTTCGCGTTTATAATATTAGTAGGATTAACGAATTAATTGTTCTGTCATAATGCTTATACAATGTCATCTCTCAATCAAGGGCTATCAGAAAAAAAAAATTGAAAATTAATTTACACTAGTAAAGTGCTGAATTGCTGAATATAACACAACGATTCAGCGCTTAATTCTAGGTTCTGTCTCCTTTTTTGAAGTCCGTAAACATTAATGGAATAGTTAAAAGTTAAATAACTACTTACCTTTGTCAACACTTGGGAAATTTCCAAAAATACACATAACAAAACTGCAAGTGATCTAATTTTTTTCTGCATCATCTAAAAAATCCAGAAGTTAAAAGATATGAAGAGGTATAAACTTGCGCCAACAGTCACTCTTGATGGAGAGTACGCACATACTACTATTAAACGAAGTACGGAACTTTACTGAATAATTTAAGGTCATCTTAAGTTAATGTAATCATTAATACACAACATCTAACAAAATATCTAACATACAATTTATACTTACTACATTGTTGTGTGAGTTTAACTAGATGCGTAACGCAGTGAGTAATTTATAAGTATTAGTAGTGTATCTGTAATTTTAACAAAAAACCGACCTCAAGATCTGGACCAAATTGAAATGGAACCACATGGGAAACACCAGCTTTCAAAATCATCAAAATTGATTCACCCAGTCGAAAGTTATGACAATTTTGGGACAGCTGAGAGGCTTGCTGACCCGTGGGGTTGTGTACTGACCCGGCCCTACACTATGTCAGCTGGCTTGAATACAGCAGATACTGGGATAGGTATATTGGCCGGCCCAGCTGATTAGCCTTCGATCCGTAGCCTTAATACCAGGGAAAGGTGGTGATAACTATTCTAACCGGCCCAGCTGTTAGCCTTCGTACCGATGTTAGAATAGTAGTGAAACTCGAGGAGGTTACGACTTATTTGATTTATTTACAAAAATGCATTTCCTTATAATTAAATTTTGGCCGACAACATAGAGCAGTCCAAGCGACCTTAACTAGACCGCACAAAAATCTCAACCAATTGGAGCGAAGGAACCTTATGTAAATATGGGCGCGCGCTACGAATCCGTTCATAATTTCTTAGCTCTCGCGACAAGCGCATGTTTCGTGACTGGCGGGGCGGCTGGCGGGACGTGACGGCGCGGAGCGCTGTCGCCACAACAATATAACAAACATTTAAAAAAGAAGCAGTCGAATTGAGAACCTCCTCCTTTTTTAAGTCGGTTAAAAATAAGAAAAAAGGTAAAGGCTATAGTTCAAAATTGTTCAGAATAAACTAGAGAAATTATTGGTCTCATATACCTACAAGCTATACAAAATGTATCCATTATTATGCCATTTTGAAACAACAACAAGGTATTTTGTCAAGATATTAGAGTCCATTCGTAAATTGTAATAGGTACATAGAAGCAGAAGATCAGTTTATAATAACAGGCTGTCAGAGTAATCTTTTCTACACGTGCAGTAAGGATGTTAATGTGTGAGTGTGCTGTTATCTATCACATTTACATTCTCACTCGACCTACGGAAGGAATAACGTGATCTTTAAACATATTATTTACTTGTATATCTAAAACACTATTAATATAAACTACTAGTCTTACAATTATTATTATTTTCAGTGATAATTCAGATTACTAAAATTAACAAAATTTTAAACACTTGTTGCAGAGACATTTCTTGAGCACCCTATCGGATCCACGCTGATTTCATCATACTCTCTCCCCTTTTAGAATTTATATTATGTATGTATTATATGTTTGTGTGTATACATGTATATATAGGTATATATATTAGTACCTATGTATGTAAGTATTTAATACGTATATGTTATGTGTATCTATATAAATTATTACTAATTATTGTTTAATTTATTATTCTTAATCTTGTTGATTTCTCGATGAGAAATTTATTATTAATTGGTGAATTCCTTGTTGAGAAGTCGGTATAAATTTTTAGTTTGTGCATCTACCTTGTTTGGCTCTGCATCGCCCTAAGGTCGACTGGTAGAAAATGCCTACGGCATTAAGTTCACCTTTGTTACTATAATGTGCATAAAGTATAAATAAAAAAAATAAAAAAAATAATTCAGATTACCACGTTCACTACCTTTTAACCAGAAGATAACAAAGAAAATAACTTCATAGGTTAGGTAATCTCGAAGGAGGCGACGAAGGGGACGCGGTAGAGGCCGCTAGCTCCCCAATCGTCGTCTAAGGGTCGCTGCGTCTACATGTAGGGAAAATGTGGCCGCTGCAAACGACCCGGGAAGGTGACACCGCGTTGTGGCCGGGGGTGTCGTCTTGGGCGGGTCGTTGTTCCGCCTCTTACTGTCTAAAACGGTGTGAGGCGTGACAGCGTATTGCCCTGGGGGTGACTCTGGTCACCCTGGGATGTACCTCAGTCATGGCGTACGGCAGAGGGGACTCCAGAAGCCGCCGATGCGTTCCTGAAGCTCCCCTTGACTGCCGAGGTAGGCCGCCGCGGGGTTTAGTGGGTAGACCGGTCTTCCGGGAGTCCCACACACGCCCTTCGTCTCCCCATGAAGGGTATCGTGAGAAAAGCAATCCCCGCGTAAAAAAAAAAAAAGTAATAGTAAAATACTAAGTAAGTGTTCGATAACCTTGAAGTGTAATCACTACAAGCAATATGCAAACAAATGATGTAATGTGTACGTAATAAAATAATTTGTAGCTCCACTTTATTAGCTGATGTCAGAGGAATCACATATTTAGCATTTTTATTATCATTTATATTGTAAATACACGTGTAGGTTTATACGTTATCAGCATTTGTGGGTAGATGTTAAATAATGATGAATTTTGCGATAGGTCTGAATCTTCGACAATCTTTCTTGTTAACACGAAAGTCCTTGGCTTGTCATTGCAAAGACTTAAAATTTAGTAGTAAGGTAGTTTATAGACAAAAAACATGAAGTTAAAATGGATTTTGGGACAGGGTCGGGTAAATGAGGTATAAGGCACACTAAACAATAGGCCCATTGAATAAAAGAGTGAATGTGTTTGTAGGGGGGGAGTAAACCAGGCACAGCGAAAGTCAATTTACCAGGGACCAACATTCAGAATACATTTCTGGAAGTGCACAAGATTATGTAAACAGTTACGTAAATAAGATAAATAAATAACTTCAAATATCTCCCATACAGTAGTCGGATCCCACACTTGTGTACACAGTGGTTGTGTACGAAGAACTGTTGATAAATATAAATAAATATTCCGGACATCTTACACACAACGCCATCTAGTCCCAAGCTAAGCAGAACTTGTGTTATGGGTACTAGACAATTTCTCGGGGGCGCATACCAACGTGGGAGTCGGGGGCCGGAGCGATCTGCCTGAGGCCAGGAGTCCCACACGAAGTGAACCCACCGCCCCCGCGGTGGGCTAGCGAAGTGCCTAATGCATTCCCCACGAAAAAAAAGAACTTATATACTTTTTTTGTAAATACATACATATTATACATAGAAAACACCCAAACTCCGAAACAAATATTTGCAGATCATACAAACATTTGGTCCGACCCGGGAATCGAACCCGAGACCTCAAGCTTAGCAGTCGCATACGCTACTACTACGCCTCCGAGGTAGTTTACTTATTAAAACAAAAATATAATTCAGTGCCGTCTAACCTAAACATATCAAACTACAGAGCCATAACTAATCTTGAATCGCGCTATGAAAATTCTCATACTGATCAGCTCCCCAACATCACACGTTTAATGCGGTCCGCCAGGCATTGTCAATTTGCCTGATGGGACGTCCCGCTCTTTGTTTCGGAGGGTTATTTTAGATTTGCATTAATAAATTGTAGTATTTAACTATTTAAAGTTTCGAGGGAAGTAACATATTTCTTAGTTTTCTTCATTGGTCAATAGTTATCTATCGGCAAAAATAACAGGCAAGAAATGAGGCATTTATTACCTTGTCCTACATATTTTTACATTACGTCGATTTATATCACATATATTATAGAATGTTCGGCAAATGTAACATGTTGAAAAAAGTAGGTTACGCTTTAGGTCCGTGAACTCTAGTTGAAGCAACAGTCAGAAATATGCTACTGACCTTCACTACAGTTATGTTTTCAAATATCGTATTATCTAATGTAAACAAAGAAAATGTTAAATTCTGAATGCTTCAAACCTTCACAGAGCTTAAAACCTTTTAGACCATTACGTGAAAACCGTATTTTTACTGTGGAAAACATCAGCTAAAAAAATAATTTAATTTGAATCACGTTACATAATAACAAAAAAAACTATATTTCATTTATTTCTTAGCTGAAGTTTAAATCAGACGAAGTTTAGTAGCTGCAATTATTGAAAAAAAAAGTTAGAAAAAAATACACATTTTATTTCATATTTTATTTTTATCATTAACTATTGTCTTCCACTGTCGTACGATGGGTTCCGCCAAGGAGTCCCAAGCACTCCGGTCTTGGGCTGTCTGAATCCATGAGCTGCCAGCCATTTTCCTCAAGTCGTCGGTAAATCGTGTTAATGTAATTACTGCAAATTGTACCTGAGTACCTGTGTACCTGAATATAAGACTTTTAAAAAGAGTAGCTATGAGTTTCTTTGCCCGTATTATTCTCATAAGCACATCCAATCCAGTACATGCTGTGTCTGTTTGTGTCGATGTAACGTTCATAAATGTCACTTAGTGTCTTATTTCAATAAATAATTTTGAATTTGATATTCTGTTTGAAATTTTAGGTTGCATGAATGTTACGTGATTACATATTTTTTCTGTCGTATCTTCATAATGACATCTAAATGTTTTCTGTATCGAAGGGACAAACTTCTTGCCTTGGATTATATTTCTTTTTATATTGTGTGTCGCTAATGACCTCGTAATCATAATCGCGGAAATTAGCGAGGTCTTCCAGTATGTTTTTTATGTCAAAACTAATCATCATGTAAAGTACTGGAGGCAACGGCAGAATACCTGCTTCCTTGTGTAGGGTTTCGAAGTATTCATCCTGAAACGACATAAATACTTTTTATCTTTGACCTACACTTTACACTGTTACTCTACGTAACGTAGAGTGCGAGTGTAGGAAGTAACATCAAATGCAGACCGATGGATGATGTTCTAACCGATTGAGGGATCAGGCGCAGCATGCTCTACGAGGCCCGAGGTTTAAGACCCCAACTTCCTTACTCCAGACTGTTATTAAACATTTCTATAATCAGAAAAACTCAATAACGCTTTTTTTGGCCCAGCCTGGTATACGAACTCTAGAACTCTGGATCAGGAGTCGCATACGCAAATAGAAACCAACGAGGCAGTTGGTCAAATGCAGACTACTTACAGTGATTGTAGAATTTATCAATTTTTAACGAAACAACGAAATAAAAATACACATTTGGGGTATGTATAAATTAAGTAAATCTATAAAACACATAAATCGTGTGAAGTTAATTTTTTTCTACTTTCGTTAAAAACATTAACTGTTAAAACTTGGATAAACTTGCGGACCTAAGATTTATATAAAAAAGAGTCATATGCATTTAAAACAAAATAATGATAGAACTAATCGAAGGTTTCTAATGTGAAAGGACTTACTATATTAGTGCCAATGCTGTTGACATCCGTGACTTTAAAGCCTTCCTTTCTGAGTAAGTGAACGTGGTCGACCCACTGTCGCAACATTTTATCTTTAGGCGGCAATTCAAATCTTCCTGCGGCTAACGCTGCTGAGTATTCGGCCTGTTTAATAAACGGATATTTGTTCATCATCATCAATGGTAATTCATTGTCTACTACTGAACACAAGCCGCTCCTCTTTTGGACATGAGGGTTTGGCTCACTGTACCATGCTAGTCGGACGGGTTGGTAAAAGGCTTGTGTCAAGATTTCCATCTATTTGCAATACTTTTGTTCTGATTAGAACTCGACTCCTACACCTATTGGAGGAATAGTGGTAGTGACACTTTGTATCATACATAGGTCACCACACGCACAATTCTATAAATATAATAATAATTCAGAGGTTTTTATCTGCACAGCAAAACACTTTGAGTTGGGATGTTATGCGGAACATGAACGGTCAAACGCCAGTCCAAGAGCTGGTCATATATCTTCCTGCTATCACAATAGATGTATTACAAACAAATCTAAAGTAAGTCTTTGCGTGATAAGAAAAAAGGAATAGTGTAACGAATAGTGAGTGGCAAAACGTGGTTATTACCCATCGGAAATATCTGCGCACCCAGCTGGAATGCGCTTCATCCATCACACACACGCATCGTCCTGCCTTCGCCTATGTCCTACCGATGCCTTTCATAATCTTATTCTTGTTTATTATTTCTCTGTTCAGTAAAATGTTAACCCTCAAGTTTGTATGACGTCATTAATCCACATTCGCAGATAGTTCCTGCGTTTACTAGACAATTAGCCGAAACTAACCTGGACGTCTATAATTTTAGAAAAAATTGTCTTTGAAACTCCGACGAATGTCATTGTGGGCTCGTTGACGTTTACAATCTGTTGGTACAGTGGAAACACGTAGCTTTCAGACGAGGTAATACCGCTTGATAGATGACTCAGGAATGGATGGTAATATTTATAACCTGAAACATTATTAAAAAAATAATATTACGCATATAAATAATATATAGATAAATATAGTATTTATTTACTTAAGAACTTTTAATACAATTTGTAAAGGTACTCTATGGTATCCGAACTATTATTACCAATCTATTGACACCCAATTAATTAAAATCGTTTTTTTTTTTGGGCACCACGGTGGAACATATAACCTACATAGATTGCCAAAATGATTATATCCCAGTCTTTTGGCTTTGCATTAATCGGATAAAAGATGCCTTATAAAAAATAACGCCTCAAGTTAGTTGCATTAACGTAAACGTAAGATTATATATGTATCAAAAAAAGTTTTTTTTGTATAGGTTCCAGTTTCCAGTTCAGATCCATGACCTGAGATTAAGCTAACTCACGTAACACCGTTCGTACAAGCACCGGAATCAGGCAATACCAATACATATTGTAAGAAATGACTGTTAATACATATTTTAAACATATAATGGCTAAATAGAATAATATTTAAAAAATTACCTGTACAATATATGACAATATCAAATTCTTCAACAGTATCGTCTTCAAATACAGCACCATTCGTAGTAAAACGTTTTATGTCGGGCTTATTTAAATAAGTCTTAGGAAAATTTGGTGGATTGAAGGTTCGAAATACACGAGCTATATGGTTACTGTGCACCAGTTTCGAGGCTATGTTGGAAAGCTGTACGGCAAGATCAACGCCTGTTGCTCTCCCACCTATTAATAGCACGCGTTGTCCTCGATAATCTTCAGCATCCTTATAAAAGTGACTGTGTAGTACTTTGCCTGTAATCGATTTCAAAATAATAAAAACTTTAATATATAGACGAAGACAGTTTAGGCCGTGCTTATTAAAAATGTCAAATTTAATTCACTTTGCTTCTTCTGTCTACTGTCCGTGGTTAAACCTGAGGTAAGTATGAAGTGTTAGTCCAAGATCCCAGAGCGATCAGACATAACTTATTGTCACATAGATCAAACCATAGGTTTTCAGTAGTGTCTTATGTTCTTTAAATACCTGCGTGCTTGTGGTGACACCTGGGCAGATACCAGGTAAGAAAGGTAACTATAAATATGAGTTATTTAACTTAAATTTATATGGCTGATTTTTATATACGTTTTGTAGAATATGTTGTAGAATGTAGAAGTAGAGTATTCTAAAATAGTGTTATAAGTATCAGACACTTTCCATGGATCAAAACTTTTGACAGACGTTTTAAAGCTCCACTGTTCAAGCGCCTGCCAAGTTATTTATGGCAGGGATTCCTGTGCTCTCACGCTCATTCTCTTGTCTGAACATTTTCTTATTTATTTTGTGCCTGGATGTAATTTTCTTATAATTTGTATATATAGAGATATATCACCGGACTGCCGTGCGTGAAAGGTGTGTCCAAATAATTAATTTACATTATACATCTGATAAAAGATGTAATTTTTTGAAACTCTGTTTTACGGTGTAGTTTTTAATCTATCAAATATATTTTACCTTTGTACAATTCTTGTCCTTCGAATTTAGGTATGTAGGGATTATTATACTCTCCACTGGCAACAACGACAAAGTCACATTGCTCCGTCACGTTAGCCTTGATATCACTCTTAGTATACGTAAGGTTCCAATTTTCTCCTGTTCTTTGCACCCAGGTTACTTGACTATTAAACTAAAATCAGTTATCGGTTTTAAGAATGTATTAAAAGATACAGAGTTATTTTTAAATTATTTCGAGTCCACAACTAAGTTTATAGTATTTCGTTACTTAATATTTAAACATTTAGAGGTTATATTGTAGTGTACCTAATAATTTGTGGGTTTGCTAGTAGTTTCTACGTTATGGGTTTACATTTGTTATTGTCGTTATGTCTCCTTATACAACTTATTGCGATTGATTTCAGTTTCTTTTAGATTAAATCACCTTTGGTAAACGAGACTGTCTAACTTCACAAGTATTTCAGTTCGTTTAGGTAAGTTGTGTTCATAGAGTCAATGGACCTGACCGGTCATCAAAATTGCATCAAAGTGAGAATTGCAGAATACAATTTTATAATAATATATTTATCTACGTTCAGATAATGATTTGTAGGAATAAGCAGCAGAAAATTTCTAAATAAAATTAACCTGTTTAAAATGATTTTCTTGAATTTTATTAACATATTTTATCTTTATGGTTATTTTTCCATTATATTAAGTATATAATTGTGAAGTGCAAGAGCTCTAGACCTTACAGTAATTATGTTTGGCTGGGACCTGACGATACAGCCTTTCCTAATGTAGGGACTGTGCAAAGATTCACTGCTTTTGCTTTTTTAATCTCTACTGCAATATTTATTGTGCCTTTAAGTAAAATCTACCTTGACGGTAACGTTACCTTAATATGCTTCATCAAATCAAAATGTTTTGCAAATGCTTGCAAATATTTATAGAAGCAGACTCCAGAAGGAAATGCCATTGTCCCGTTTGGGAATGGGAAACCGCTAAGCTCCATTGTCTGATACGGGGCGTTGACTCTGAAAAACCAATTTTACGTTTATACTACATATTAGTAACTTATTCATAAGTTAGAATGAAAGGATGCATGTTTTTATAATGCATAGCGATTGAGAACGACGAATTTGGGTAGAAAAAAAAACAGTTTACAAATCCAAATAACACGCTTACAAAAGTCGGTTACAAACAAACAGACATACAGCTGAAGCTCATGACGTAGCACGATGTTAAAAAGAATCGCTTTTAAAACATTTTTAAGCTATCTACGAAAGCTCCACACTGTACATTAATTTAGTGGGAGTGAAGTCAATAGATTTAGTTTATTTAAATTAAAACAAATAGATTGAATGTTGAGGTTTAATATAGGCAGTTACGAAATTATTATAGCCAATGTGATTCTCCCAATGTGTTAAAATTATTAATTTAACAATATTTATTAATTTATTATTAAAGTATATGTAAATCAATTATTTTTCGATATCGATTAATAACTGTATGCGATTGATTGTCGTTACAGCTTACCTTAATTTTTTATACTGATTGGTAAAAAGTGGCACTCCAAACTCATCAGTTCCGGTTCTAGAGTCAAACCTCCATGTTCCTCCAATGTAGCTAGTGCTTTCAAATACTGTGAAATTGAGACCGTAGCTTTTCATGTGTCGGGCTGTAGCTAGTCCTGCGTAACCAGCTCCAATGATGCATACTTGAGATGCTGGAGTTTGCTGGAACAATGTAAAAGGAATCGAAATCTTTGTCCACAAAATGATTATAATAAAAAGAATCTTAAAACGAGCCCCCTCTAAGTGAAAATTGCGTATAGAAGTGACCAACTGAACTAACTCTATACATCGATAGCTGCATTATCTACGTTCGCAGAAAGGGAACCACTACTTTTGGATTCTGTTTATATGCTTTCCATCAGGCAGAGTAGAGTCACTTTAGTGGGCTCATTTAAATAAAAAATAATCTCAAGAGCTACATAGCCTAGTCGTTTTTTAAACCCGTTCTTCTACGAGATTTTAGAGTACTCCGTTCAATCGGTGAAATGCAACGAAACAATTGTTTTACACCGGTTGTCTGTGAGGCCGTAGCTACATGAAAAGTTGATTTATTTTTGCATATGCCTGAGTATAATGAATATAAATTATGTGATTATGATAATGTATTCCATTAATTACCCTTTAGTTCGCAAATGTGTACATAAATAGATTGTATTTTCATAATTATTCCTCATTACTTGGAAGTTCAAACATTAAGGACAATCCAATAACCTTCTCAAATGTGATTCAAAGAGAATCAAACATTTTTAATTAATTCCTATAGAGATAGAGAAATACGCGTTTTAATAACAGTAAAAATCATAATAATGTACAATTCATTGTATATGATTTGATATTATATACAACTGACAGCAGACTTTTTGAATATTTCTTCCAAGTTTACTCAAATTTGTCGAAAAAAAGGCCTTGCCAAGGAATACGACGAGGTGGTTTGTCAGAAACTGGCCGACTGAAACACACGGTGTGCCACTCTGCGTCTGAGATACAAGGGATCCGGGAACTGCTGTTATTACGGCATGCGGCATCATAACACCTCCTAGCGCCATCGACCATGGACCGTATGACGCCCGGTAGCGAGAGATCAGCACTGCCGTTGTAATCAAGAGAGCAGTCAGTCAGAAAAGGCGATTTCGAGGAAAGAACGCGTAAGCACCTTAAACGTACATACCAATTAAGAAAATAAATGCTTGCCTTTGTTCACTTACTGCCCTCTCGATTACCACGGCAGAACAGTTGAATTAAAGTCACTGACATGTCCGGAGAATTTACGAACTCAAGAGGCAGAGGGACGTAATTTTTATTTTTCAGAAACTATCTTTACTGCGTTCATTTGTGATGAGAAAATAAAGAAACTATCTTTCACAAAATTGAATAGAAATATATGTCTCTATTTTAAAGTAATATATCTCCGAAAAATAGAGTAAATATAAGAAATAACTTACTTTAGCCAGAACTTTGGTTATATGAAAGTAATTTATGAAGATAACTAAGAGAAAAATTATAGAGGGACGATATGCCATTGCTATATACGTGGTTCACTAAATATATTTTAACCGAGCCCTTTAAATCGCTCGGACACGTTTGACGAGACGGAGAATGTTGGTTTGAAGTGAGAAACCTCGTGTGATATGCGATAACCTTAGATACTCGCCCGGTCAAGCTATCTGATCTATTATGTAAACTAGTAGTGTAGTAATTCATGGCAAAAATACTTTACAAAACTATGCTTATAAATATAATAATAATTAATACTACTAAATTGCACATAATTATGCTTATAAACTAGGATTAGCGAGAGGCTCAAAGAGTTGTATTGAATGGATTTAAGTCCGAAATTGGCAAAATCATATCTGTGGTCCCGCAGGAATCAATTCTGGTCCCTTTGTTGTTTGTTCTGTTTATTAACGACATTAATTCATGTTTTAAACATTTCTACTATTTACTTTACGCTATGATTGCATTGACCTTACTAAACATTTGTGCTATAGTGTACCGCGCACAGTGTTTAGACGCGCAGTAAGGGCGGGTCGCTTGTTAAGTTTTACGTCGTGTCGAAGTAACGCTGGGCGACGCGCCCCTATATTCTAACTCGTTAATACCTATAACACCTATTTAGAAAATGTTTAAGCGTACCATTATCAATATTTTAAAAACTATGTTAGCTAAGAATAAGACTTGCACAGCAGAGCACGGGTGTATTTAAGATTAGTTTTTAAAATTTAGATAATTGGGTTGGTTGCGCATTAATTTATATGTTATGTATTTACACTGCTATTACTCTTAATGTACAACTGTTTATATTTTCACATAAAATAAAACAGATCGAGACAGTATTTCACTCCGACCCATCGCCTTCTGCTTCATAAGGCGCAGGGTGGGCCTCACATGGAATACTGTCCTCATCTTTGGGCAGACAGACCTTTGACCGCAATCAACGGAGAACGACTCGAATCGTCCATTGTCAAACTTTTTAATCACTATTCAAACCATAAATAATATTAGGTAAAATATTACAGGAACAGCAAGTTCTAATAACTAATAAATATTTTTAAACCAGCACAAAACCGATAATATCGATCATAGGTCAAGTTACTGACGTGTTGTATGATTTACACCCAGTCTCGATAGCGTTGAAAGAACCCTCATGATGTTTGATGCGAAAGGGGGCTAGACGGAATTGTACGACACTTTCGACACTTTTTAAATTGTAACGACACTTTTTGTCAAGACGAATTTATTATACCATATTGTGTGTTTACCCAAGAAGTTTAGTGGTACCACAGGGAGGATAAATTTTTCCCCACATACTCCTGGATCGCCTACTTCGTCACATCGTGAAGTCGAGTTCTTCGATACCGCCATACTTCTCAGTCGAGGTGCCCCCCTAATACTCCCCCCCCACCCTTTACCCATATTTTCAACCCCTTTTTTAGGGCTTATTTATCTAGCGTAGCACCCTCAATCCATTCACCCCACTACCCCGATCACGTCCACCCCGTAAGATCATCCCTTAAGGAAGACACCCCCTCTATCTCCGAAACTATCGCTCGGAGACATTTTTTAGTCCCCCTTGCACCCCCTGAAATTGTCAGGAATCATTACCCTTTCTCTGTCTGTCTCTCTCTCTCTCTTATAGAAAGCAAGCCAGATATTTTCGTTTCGTCTTTCTATTTCGAACTTCGTTCCATCCGGGTGTCCCTTGACACCTCTCATTTTTTTGTTTTTTATTGTTAGCTGATAAAAACTATATGATTTAACTACTAAGTAGCATTCTTCAAAAAAGGAGACTATCCTTAGAGGCGTTTAATAAATCGTTAGTCTTCAAATAAAATTTATTTCTTATTAATAAAGTCACTTGTTCATTACAAAATAGTCTATTACATAGTAGTAATGGTATGGCGGCCATTATTTTTAGGAATCGATGGAATCCAATTTAGGAATCGATTAATATTGCAGTTGATTGCTCTATAACTGTCGTGTTAGTATTCGTTCACGAACGAATAACCAAAATATATACGAGTATAACACTGATCGGATTTTTGGGTTTAACATACTTTGGTCGGTTTTACACAACAACATAGGTACACTTCCTTTTACACATAAACGCTGCTCGAACAGAAATAAACGTTACTTAAAATCATTGTTCTGCTTTTGGGTATATTTGACTTTAGAATAATATTTTTTTTTTTTTTATTTTTTTTTTTAAAAAGACAACTCCCGCATTAGGAATATACATCCTGTGTCGCGGGGGACTTTACAAACATACATGTAACGGACACAAAGAACACCCAGACTCAGGACAACATTTTGTGGATCACACAAAGTGATGTCCCACGTGGGATTTGAACCCCCGGCACTTGGCGCATAGCAAGTGTTGTAGTGAACGCTTAAACCACTAGGCCAACCGTGCAGTCCAGAATCAGTGCAATATGTACATTATATATTTCTATTGACTTATAAATAATGCTGTTCATTAAAGTCTGGGCAGTGTAGCAGCATTGCTTACTTAAGAATCACATGGCAGATCTCCAAAACAAAATCACACATATTGCCTAGTCATCAAAAGGACATATTTCTTTTCTTGGATTGAAGTGCTTCTTAAATTGTGTGTCACTAATTACGTGGTAGTCATATTCACGATAATTGAGTAAGTCTTCTAATAAAGTCTTCCCACTAAAAAGGAACATTGAATTATACACTGGTGGTACAAGAGGGACACCTGCTTCTTTGTGTAGAGCTTCAAAATATTTGTCCTGAAACGAAAAAATAAACATTTTTGTAACTGTTAACACAGGCTCAAAAATAAGACATGCAATTCTACACATATGTACATATCTTTATTCCTTGCCTTTGTTGACAATGTTATTGACGTTGTACTTTAAAGATAATCTAAAAAATATTTTGTAGAAACTCATATTTGGTTAACGTCCAAACAGACAGCGTGATCACTTATGGCAACCAAACAATTTGTATTAGTAAACTTACAACATTCATTCCAACGCTGTTGACATCAGTTATTTTAAATTGTGATTCCCTAAGCATTTGCACATGTTCTAGCCAGTGACGTAACATCGCATCTTTGGAGGGCAACTTAAATTGGGCTGCCGCTAAGGCTGCAGAATATTGAGCCTGTAAAAGAAACATAAACATAATTAATACATTTATCCACAACCAAAGAATAAATGATGGTGGATGAACGCCAACTGACCTGGATATCCAGAATTTTAGCGAAAAGCGGCTTGCATATTCCTATGAATGTCATCGTGGGCTGATTGATGTTTACAATCTCTTGATATAAAGGCATCACGTAGTTCTCTGTCGCTATGATACCACTGGACTGAGTGCTCAAAAACGGGTGGCTGTAGTAGAAACCTGTAATATAAGAGCAGTCATAATGTCAATGGAAAGCAAAAGACATGTTGACATCGGCCTGGCATGCCCAGGCGATAAAAAGGAAGGTAAATAAATTGTATAATGTAAGTAGAAATATGTAAGTAGTCATACAAAACACTACCAATTAAATAGCGATAAGAAGAATTATGCCCCTTAAAATATATAGTACAGTATAGAATATATAGTATAAAATAGATAAATAGATGTTAAAGAAATAAGTAGTTTACAATAATACACATAAAAAATATAAAAATAGTATATAGAATAAAATTTTCCCCGTTGCATAAGGATAAAATAATAAACAGAACTAGAAATAAATTAGTGAACCATAGGCTCCGGTCATGTTGGAGGTGTGAGAAAAAAAAAGGTCATGTTTGTATTTATAACGAGTCCTGTTACTCAGAATGGTTATTGCCAGTATTTCAAAGTCCTCAGTTTAAGGGGTTTCGATTTTCGGACGCAAAGTTATCCGTCCAAAAAAACAATGAATTATGAAATTCAATAATACCTGTACAATATATGACGAGATCGAATTCCTCAGTAGTACCGTCCTCGAACACAGCACCATTTGGCGTGAAATGTTTCACATTTGGTTTGCTTATATAATTCCCAGGGAAGTCCGGCTGATTGTAGATTTTGAAAGACTTAATAATATGATGACTATGCACCAATTTCGAGGTGACGTTAGAAAGCTGTACGGCAAGATCAAGCCCTGAGGGACCAGCTCCTATCAGCATCACGCGTTGGCCACGGAAAATTTCAGGCTCCTTATAATCGTGGCTGTGCATTATTTTTCCTAGAACATAAATAAGTTTTGAAAGAATCTTGGATAAAAATAAAAAAAACATTGAAGTAATAATATTATATATTGAAGTAATAATTTATTATTACTTCTTTTGTTTTTTTTTATTGAATAGGTGGCAAACAAGCAGACGCAGCACCTGATGGTAAGCGATTACCGTCGCCCATGGACATCCGCAACACCAAAAGCGTCACAAGTGCGTTACCGACCTTTGGGAGATGGGGAGAGAGAATGACATATGACTTCTCTTTTACATGGTTTGGTTATGTTAATTATTCTACCCTGTCCGTTTAATTATATGAACTCAAACATGCAACATATAACCAAAACAACAATACTCGCGTTCCAAAAACCCGTAACAAACATATTAGTTTTATTTAGGTCGATAATTTCTTTTTTTTTTTTTTTTATTGAATAGTGGGCAAACGAGCAGACGTATCACCTGATGGTAAGCGATTACCGCCGCCCATGGACACCCGCAACACCAAAGGCGTCACAAGTGCGTTGCCGACCTTTGGGGGATGGGAAAGGGGATGGGGGGAGGGGTTTGGTTATGGGCCTCCGGTATCCTCACTCACTCGGTGAAACACAGCGCAAACGCTATTTCACACCGGTTTTCTGTGAGGCCGTGGTATCACTCCGGTCGAGCCGACCCATTCATGCCGAAGCATAGCTCTCCCACGGTTATCTATCTATATATATCTATCTATCGATAATAACTAATTTGATTTAACACAGCGTTATATATTAAAGCAATGTACATGGAACTTAAAGAGATAAGTATTAGTAAAGTAACGTAGAGTTGTGTGCTAGTGAGGCCAAGTTAGTGGATATCAGTAGCGATCAGATGGGATTTAAACAATCATAGCTCAGTGACACAAATATCTCGTTCACAACTTCACGATCTTACCTTTGTATACCTCTTGTCCTTTGATATGAGGTATTTTCGGTGTGCTGTATTCTCCGGTTGCCACAACAACAAAATCACATTCTTCCGTATAATTCTGCTTAGTGTCAGTCTTCATATAGGTTAGGTTCCAACTGGCTCCCGTCCATTCAACCCAAGTTACCAGACTTTGCACCTGCAACAAAAGACAAAACATTATTTAAAAACACCTTTATATTGATATTGTTAGACGAATTAGAACAAGAAAATTGGAACATATCGTAATTAGATCATGTCTTCTAGACATAGAGATATATATATATATATATATTCAGTAGACATACTATATGTAGTTGCAATATTTTACCTGAATATTATTCATCAATCCAAAATGCCTGACGAAAGATTTCATATACTTATAGAAGCAACCTCCAGTGACAAACGACCTTGTACCTTCTGGGAATGAATAGTTGTGGTATTCCATTATTTTAAATGGAGAATTTGTTCTGCAATGCAATTATTTACTTCATGAACAAGTTTATCACACTTCCAAGATATGCATCGATTGCATTGAAATAACAATAAATATTGAGATGAATTTAAACCGCTTCTAAACACGCTCACTAATTTCGATGCTTGTGATGATGACAATTCTGAACACTCTTGCGTTTTGCATTTATGTATTCATTTAAGGTAAGTGAAATGTAAAGCACGAGAGCGTTGTTTAAAATTATTACTATAGACTCCGTTCGATTAGTCATTGCCTTCACTTTTATCAATTTGGGCCGTATTGTTAGCTAACTAAGCCGATGAGGAGTCGCGTCATCCAATCTGTTACTTTTATAACTAGGAATCTATTTATTTATTTATTTAAGCTGCCTGCAATTACATTGCGTAAGGCGGACTTAATGCCATAGGCATCTATATCTATTGGGTACCCAATTCAAGCTCAACATATGTCTCCTGTAAGACTACCCACGTATCAGAAGTCATAATTCACCTTAGTTTTTTATATTGACTGCTAAATATAGGTAATCCATCTTCGTCGGTACCCACTCTAGGATCGTATCGCCAAGTACCACCGATGTTACGTGTGGCTTCGAATACTGTATAATTGAGGCCATAGTCTTGCATATACCGCGCTGCGGCCAAGCCTGAGTATCCGGATCCAATTATGCATACTCGAGACACAGGGCTAGACTAAAATCAATAAGAATGTTTGAGAACACACCGCGAATGTTAGAAAATATATTTACGAATCTACATATAGCTAGGTATATTATTTTTAACGAAAATTAACGATATAATTAGCATGTAGAAGTAAAATTTACTTTATACTTAAAAGATTTTATTTGTAAAAAATGACTGGTGCTCTACTAAAAATTATCACGTTTTGTGTCGTAATGATATAAAATATTCTTCACTACACGTTATTTAGGAACTGAAATTCAGTATTAAAACATGCTAGAAATTAAAAAAAACTTGTAAGTCCATGTACGTCATCAAATAGAAAATTGCGAAAAAATTCTTTGTGGCACTATAAGTACTTCGATTTTTTATTTTGACACTGTCAATCTAAAAATAATATTAACAAAATGATAAAAAAACACAATTTACTTGAGCGAACACTTGTGAAGTAAGTAATTGTAACAAACTCAACACTATTCCGATACACATCCGATACATTTTGTTTCGAATAGTTTATGTTATTGTTCCAAAACGCTGTAAACGTCCGTACGGCCTGTATTGTAATGTATCTATAAGCCTTTTGTGAAGCTTCAATCTCTTTTGCAAATACTATTATAAAGGTTAACGATAATGGTATCATAACGATAACTAATTTGTATACAAGCATGCATAAGGCTATGGTCAAATGACAGGAGTTGAGCGTAAAGTTTTTTAAGTCCCGATAAGAAAATACACAAATTTGGCTGTAAAATAATTCAGAAGAAGGAAGTTTTAGAAAGTCGCAGTTTCGGGGACGTTAGTCTGAAATAGACTCTCCCGAATTAAATCGGAGAAAATGCACCGTAACCTCTTCACAGCTTGATTAAATACGTGTTTAATAAACGCCTGGCATCTGAACAAAGACATTTTCTTCTAGCCATTTTGAATTGGTCTTGGCCCAGGCCTTCTCCGCCGCCTCCTTGGCCATGGAGCGTATGACGGTCGGTACCGAGAGATACTGTCGTGATTGTTGTAAGTGTTGTTTCACCAAAACATTGTGTCTCGCGTATAGAAAGATAAATGCGCCGAGATAGGTCGATGGTGCTGACAAACCGCTGATATTTCCGGTGATACCCAATATTTGGGCTTTCGACTGTTTATCTTACAGATGAAGATATTTTTTAAAAGATACCTCTAAGGAATAACGGCCCGCTATTCGCTTAGTAATATTTATAGTTAAAAATACATTTTAACGTTTATTAATTACACACAACCGCGCGCGTTCTGCGAACAGATGTGTCGATTGTAATAACAACAAATTTAAAAAAATGAAAACAACATGGTTCAGTGTAAAAAGTGTAAACTGTTTCATTCATTCGCAAAGGATGAAACCATTCAATGTAAGGGTCTATGTGAAGGCGTATTTCACAAAAAGTGTCTTCATAATGTCAAGCAGTTCCAACGACGTGTAATGTGTGCACGGAAAATGAAAAAAGTCCGAAGCCAGCCCCTCAGGTTGTCGTGGATGTTAAGAAGACGACGGTGGAATTACTGCTAGCCGAGGTAAACAATAAGCTAGAAATAAAATATCAATCATAACAAAAAAATTATGAACTAACTGAAACCGTTGATTTTACACCGAAAAGTATCAATAGATGTTAACATTCAGTCAGAAAATACAGATAAAAGATTAGCATCATTAGAGAATAAAAATACCCACTTACGAAAAGTAAATAGTGCTCTAGAAGAATGAATAGCATTACTGGAAGAAAATGAAACTAAGAATTGCATTGAAATATTTGAGTTGGACGAGAATAAAGACGAAGACACTATACAATTAATAAACATGATATCACAAAAATTAAAATTAGAACCCAAGAATATAGAAGAGACAAAGAGGGTAGGCAGAGAAAAGGATGAAGAGACTCGGACGCGAACAATTGTCGTCACCTTGCGCTCGAAATCTGCTAAAAAAGAGTGGATGCAGGACAGAAAAACGCTCGATTTTGATAAAAGTTTTTTCTCTAACAAGTAGTAAGTGAATACGCCGTAATCGAAATAGCCGTTTAAACTACTTAACTACAATTGGGTACGTCAGTTTTATATGTTTTTCATAGTACTTAAGATAATTTGATGACCACTCTTGTTTCTTCAGTACCTATTAAGCGATAATTTTTAACTAAAATTTAATTTTTTAGCTACAGTAGCGGTTAAAATAAAATTTATCCTTAGCCCTATATAACTACCTAAGTAGCCATCAATATATTAATAATATAAATATGATCATAATTAATATATAACATCTATTGACAACTCTATTAAATATAATTAGAAATAGCGCCGGGGTCACAGTTAAAGATACATAAAGTTTTATTTATAAATTATGTATCGCAGAATCTTTACCTATATTGCGACATTATGTACCTAATGTTTGCCTAATTGCTACAAAATTTAAACATACAGACAGATCCTTAGCTCATCATCATCCTAGCGTTGCTCCCTGATGCTTCCAAAGCCAACACTTTGCAAGCATCCCGTTCCCGGGTCTGGCAGGCAGATTTCAGATGTCTAAACTTCTCCCGGTCCCGCTCCACATCTTCTTCGCAAGCATAACTTGCTCACAGAAAGAGACGGCAGAGTTTCACGCGCTCTCGCTCCACAACATGGCCGCAATCATATTACCAAACGAGAGAACTTCCGAACTTTGATGGCCACCACGAGATCACGCCTTGGCTCGCCCCACGCCGGACATTCTGCCAACGTGTGGAATGCCGTGTCCACGGTCTGGGCATCGCAGTGGTAGCACTCAGGCGTTGGCCCCTTGCGGATCAGACACAGGTGCTCTCCGAAGCATCCTTTACCAGTGATAAACTTTTTTTTTTACGCGGGGAATGCTTTTCGCACCATACCTTTCATGGGGAGGCGAAGGGCGTGTGTGGGTCTCCCAGAAGACCGGTCTACTCACTGAACCCCGCGGCGGCCTACCTCGGCAGTCGAGAGGAGCTCCAGGAACGCATCCACATCGTTTTACACAGTAAGAGGCGGAACACCGACCCGCCTAAGACGACACCCCCGGCCTTACGACTTGGGCAACCCCGGCCGTGGCCATCAGGGTTGCCTCACGATGTGTCTTTTGCACGCCGTCCTAAGCGTGTCGTCTACGTAAAGGCGACAACATGCAAACCCACCGCGAAGCGACATTGGCTACGACCGAGTGCAGTCGTAGCCAATGTTCCACAGGAGCGGCCTTAGACCGAGCTGCGGGCCCGAAACTGTGGTTGACGTCGGTGAAAACTGCTTTATGAGTTCTTATTATGGAGCAAATACAAAGACGAGATAAGCGAATGTGTCCTGTGACTATAAATAGATCGAATCAAAGTTACAGTAAATACGTAAGTTTGATTCGATCAATTTATATTCTTGAAGAATAATTCCACCTAGTTAGTTCTACAACTATATTTATCAAATATAATAAAATTTGTTACATAGAAAAAAGTGGATTCAGATCTATATAGGTTATGTTACTGTTGTTTTATTGTAATGAATAAATAAAAAGAATAATAACGAATAACTGGAAAAGCTATTTTTTATTTTATTTCAATAAAACATTTACATTAAATAGGTAGGTACATATTCGTGGCAGGTTTTTGCATGTATATGGACTCTAAAATCTACTACAGCTAATAACTATTACCTACTTATAACTTATGAACTAGTGTACTGTGTTCTAAGCGTGTTGCGATAGTTTTACTTAAGTCCTAAGCGGAGACTAATAAACTTTTTAAGAGACAGTTTTAAATAAAATTGTTGAATACCTACTAAAGACAATAAAAAAATAATGACGACAGCTCGTCCAGTGTTTAACAATATTGCGCTTTGCCACATTTCACGTTTATTTCTACTGATTAAATATCGATCAACAAGCTTAAAGTCTACAAAAATAATGCAACATTTTATTCTGTTATAAACCAATCTTATTTGTGTTTCTAAGAAAAAGTTAATAAACAGTTTAATAGTAGTATAAATAAACTACGATAGACTAAAAGTTGCAATTGTAAAATTTAATGTTCGAGTACAATATTAGTTTCGTTAGTTTTGGATAAGGTAATATAGATTATACAGAGCGGGATTAAAATTTTGCACCAATCAACGCGACGTCATTTTTGCCCATCGGTGAGAGAATGAGGTATACATCGCGAAGCAAGCTTCCTTACTTTAAGGTATTCATGCAGTATGGTGGTAACTTCCTGTAATCCAATGTTTAGTTCAGCATGTATCTCTCGATGCGTAATATGTCTGTTCTCTCGCAATAGCCACTTTACCCTGAAGATTTATTACCTTTTCTAGTATTAGTCACTGCAGTTGATAGTCGGCCAGGTCTGGGGTCATCGTTTAAGTTCTCTCGATCACGTTTAAATTAACGAAACCAATAATTGTTCGAACGCAGGAGCGAACTCATCAATATCAGTTTCTCAATCAGTAAATTTTCTTAGAGATTCCTTCAGGTTTAACCATCGTTGAAAATCATAGAAAATCATTGTTGCAAATAAAAGAAGTCACAAATAATTTTTAAGCATATTTAAAAAAACTACTTATACTCAGGTGGCCAGTGGTTTTCTGTTTGGCTATCAATTTTCCAGACAACCTAGGTATGTACCTACGATTACAAAGTTAAAAATCTAATTAATCATTTCATGTTACTCGTACCTTACGAATAAATTAATTTAAATCATAACTGCATACCTAGATGACAAATGTGTAAGTGAATCATAAATATATAAAGTAGAAGTGCACATTATGGCGACTACTACGCTTAAGTCGTACTAACATGTACTTATAATAAATAGGAAAGTTTATTAATTTGTTCCACTTTTATGCTTTAATAACTACTTAACCGATTATCATGGTTTTTTTACTCAGGTGATGTCAGAGACATAGAAAAGGCCGGTCGCGGGTATAAACTACAAACTAAATCGCTGCAAACGAAAAAGTAATTACTTGTTACTGGGTCAGATTTGCCCACTGAAATGTACCTATTGAACTTCATTATAGTCGACAATCTTTTAGAAAATCAGGAACTACTTAATTTAAGCTTTTAAGATTTTTGGACTGTTACAAAATATATTTTAACTCGTGTAACATTGTAAATAATTACATTGAAACGTTAACAATTATTTTATTTTGTTTGGTTTAAACTATCCAAATGCCGCCCATGGCGTGAACTTCATTAATCATCAGCCTATTACAGTCCACTCTGATCTATTTCTGGCTTATCGCATCCAACTCCTGCCAGCCATCTTAAGCAAGTCATCACTCTACCTGGCCTGTGGGCGTCGTACATTGAGTTTGCAGAGGCGCGGTCTCCACTCTAGATCCTTCTATCCCAAAGGTTGTCAGTTCTGCGGTTAATATATATATATTAACCGCAGAACTGACAACCTTATATTGTATAATGTATATTGTAGTGTTATGTGATAGGTATGCTTACCATGTATTCTTTTATATGTATAAATATAAAAGACTAGCTGACCCTCGCAACCTCGTTTACGTTTTTTATTGCCCGTAGCGTAGTAATTTTATCACTACTACTATTATATCTTAATGTTAACCTAATGTTGATTCTTTACCGTGGGGTGAGGTCCTGGTGATCTGTAATACAGGTTTGCACCTAAAAATAGACACCAGCTCCTCGCATACACTAGGCTGCAAATGAACTTTATTTTCATTATCTTGTAGCATAAGGTCTTGTTTTTGTGAGGAGAAATAAATAAAGATATTATTATTATTTCCCCCGTTTTTAAACATTCTTCATTGGGGCTCCGCTCCTATTGGTCTTAGCGTGATGATATTGTGTGTGTATAGTGATGATAGCTATTGGTGCATTTAACGAGGAAGGCCCATAGCAGAATTTTTAAATCGGACCGGCGGTTCCTCAGATTAGCGCGTTCAAACAAACAAACTCTTCAGCCTTATAATATTAGTATAGATTGTTTAATAGTACATGTATGCTTTTAGTATATCATAATATGCACAGAAATAAACGACCTTTTCCCAATTTTTAAATCCAATCGAATACATATTAAAGAAATACCTTTATATATCACATATCACACTTTCACTTTCACAGGAAAAATAAAAATACAAAATTTAAATTAATTTATATTTGATTTTAAGTAAATAGGAAATTGGAATGAAAG
Source organism: Spilarctia lutea (assembly GCA_916048165.1). Taxonomy (NCBI): domain Eukaryota; kingdom Metazoa; phylum Arthropoda; class Insecta; order Lepidoptera; family Erebidae; genus Spilarctia; species Spilarctia lutea. Next base: position 9,656,816 of record OU696488.1, read on the forward strand.
ACTTTTATGAAGTATAACCAGAAAATTTAAAATTGTAAGGTATTGGTACAATAAAATGGTTGGAGCGATTGAAGCTGACAATCGAAATACAGGCTTTGCCTAGTTTGATTGCAGACGCTAAAAGCAAATTTAACTGTAAAACATTACCAAATTTCTTTTTTTGTAACTTTGTACTAACTTATTTGTTTGGAAATAAATTATTATTATTATTAAAAAAAAAATATTATTATTATTATATTGTGTATATTAAAACTAAGCCAAATATTTGACATTCAAAGTAACTTGCTGTGAACCATTATCTTCTAATATGTATAAATCAATTGCTGTTCGTTTGTCTCGCTAAAAGTCGAGAACGGCTGGGTCAATTCACCTAATATTGGTTTTGTAATGTTTTTCGTAGTCCAGAGAAGGGAAAGAAAATTAAAAATCCAAATGTCACGGTTACGAAATAGCGGGCACAGCTAGTTTATAATATTTATGTATTGATAACTACTATTACATAATAACTAAGGAAATCAGTTGAGTGTGAGCGTTTATGTCAAGCTAATATAAACTGTCTGTAACAAAAATACATTTCAGTTTACTATGGCAATAAATAAGTACATTTTTGTTAATTAAACAAAGATAAGAAGACCCGTTATCATTAACGTTAAAATTGCTTTAACTTTCTGTTACATAGCTCCAGATTAATTTATCAACGTGAGACTTCATTATTTTTAAGTATATTGTGTCTGCTTCTAGCTTCATGATTTTAGAGTCAGTTTCAGCGGGTTCCTGATATAAAGTTTTATGTAGTTATCTTCCATATAACACAATTTAACTGATAAAGGCTGCTGATATTCATATGATAATCTAATAATATTTGAATACTAGCTGACCCACGCAAGATCGTTTGCGTCTTATATTGCCCGTGGCGTGAAAATTTTCCCCCGTTTTTGAAACATTCTTCATTGGTGCTCCGCTCCTATTAGTAGTAGCGTGATGATATATAGCCTATAGCCTTCCTCGATAAATGGACTATCCAACACCGAAAGAATTTTTCGAATCGGACCAGTGGTTCCTGAAATTAGCCGGAACAAACAGACAGCCAAAAATTTAAAAAATATATATTTTGGTATGTGTACCGTATATACATTCATATGCATGTAGTAGAAAGCGGTTATTTTAATATTACAAACCGACACTCCAATTTTATTTATTTGTATAGATTATCGGACGTATAATACACATCAGCTAATACCAAACAAAGCAGAATTTTTATTATGGGTTATGAGTCTTAGAAAAACATCTGTAAAGATTTATTTACAAAATAAATATAATACATTTATACTTTTTTATTAATACATACATATTATATATAGAAAACAACCAAACTCCGAAACGAATACATATTTGCTGATCAAACAAACATTTTTTTATTTATTTAAATACACAACTTTTGCATTAGGAATATACAAGGTGTCTCAAAAGAAATTTCATATTTAGTGGATTGATTAAAAAAAAAGGAAGCGGTATATAGAAAAAATGTTTATTTATTGTTAAAATACACTTTTTGGGCATTCATTTCTTAAAAATAATATCGTCTAAATGTAAACCCTCACGTTGTTGGCACTCATTTAATCGAACAGTAAAATTACTTATGACTGCTCGACAGGTGGAGTGAGGGATGGCTGCCATTTCGTGACGGATATTTTCTTTCAAATGCGCCAGTGAAGTTGGTTTATTGGCGTAAACTTTAGATTTAAGATAACCCCATAGGAAAAAGTCCATAGGGGTTAAATCTGAGCTACGTGGAGGCCAATTTATGTCACCTCTCCGGGAGATCAATTTTCCTGAGAAAATTTCACGAACACGTGGCAGAGATATATTGGACGTGTGTGAAGTTGCTCCGTCCTGTTGAAACCATGTTCTTTGGTTATAGCCAGGAAAGTTTTGCAGTTCAGGTACCAAGAAGTTGTCTAACATCTCCACATAACGCTCTGAATTCACTGTAACTGTACGCCCCATTTCGTCTTCAAAAAAGTAAGGGCCGATAATTCCTCGCGCCGACATGGCAGCCCATACGGTCACTTTAGGCGAGTGTAGGGGTTTCTGATGTTTGCGTTTCGGATTGGCTGAACTCCAGTAGCGGCAGTTTTGCTTATTTACGTGGCCATTAAGATGAAAATGAGCTTCATCCGAAAACAAAATGTTGGTAAACGTTGAAAATCGCTCAATCATCTGATTTACGAAATTAAGCCTCTGACCGGCATCTTGGGGCTTTAATTCTTGCACCAATTGAATTTTGTAGGGGTGCAGCTTTAGATCTTTGTGCATAATGCGATGTAATGATGATCTATGCACATTTAAAGCACTCGCGCGCTTCCGAATTGAAAGGCTCGGGTCGTCACGTACAGATTGATTAACACTCTCCACGTTTTCTACCGTTCTTGATGACCTAGGTCGCCCGGATTTTGATTTATCCAGCGTTGATCTAGTCTCTTCAAACTTTTTAACCCAATGTCGAATGAGAGGAAGGCTTGGCGCATCATTTAAGTGGCGAAAACCTCGAATACTGCAGAATTTTCTACGCGCGACAGTTGTCGAATCACCGTTCTGGTAAAACTCTCGCACGCACAACGCGCGGTCTGCTCCCGAGAAACACTCCATAGCGACTGAATCCCCAAGAGCCAAGCTACCAATTGACATAACCCCCGCACCCCTCAAGTACGCAGCGTTCACGCAGTAAGCTAAACAAATATAAAATTTCTTTTGAGACACCCTGTACATCCTGTGTCACGGCCCACGGGGTACTTCAAACAAAGAACACCCAGAGTCAGAACATCAATTTGTAGATCACATAGTCATATCATAGGTCACAACACTTAGCGCAGTAGAAATCGGCATGGCGACCACTTAAACCACTAGGCCAACCGTGCAGTCGACCAGATTTGGTCTGACCCAGGAATCAAACCTGAGACCACAGCATTCGTGTACGCTACTTGTAAATCCGTTGTTGTTTGGTAGATAAGTACTAGGGATGTTGCGAATATTCGCATCCGCATCCGCAAATGCGGAGCTTCCGCATGGATTTGGACATCTGCATCCGCAAAAATCAATGCGGATGTTCATGCGGATGAGAATGTAATACAAGTTGCGACAAGAAAGAATTTGGTATGGGGCCAGCGAATGGCGAGTGCCGTTCGCACGTGTTAATGTCCAATTAAACACCAAACATTTTGATTACAATAAATACTGACAATAATTTTGCCTGGTTCTCCTAATACCAATGCCGAAGGGCCTAAAATAATGAAAATTACTGATTCCGCGCTAAGATTTTTAAGCAGCAGTATTCCTAGTGAACAACTGTTTAGTAGCGTTGGTTTAATTGATGTTCCTCTCCGTAAACGCCTTGAATCAGAAAAGGCGGCAATATTACTTTTTATTAAGTATAATGCTCCTATTTTTAACTTCATTTACTAATACGAACATTTGTTGTTACATAATTTAAAAAAATAAGAGCATTATAGTTAATTTTAATGTTCAATAAGGGAGCGTTCAAGTATTACGTAACGTAATTTGGGGGGGAGGGGGGTTCTCGTAAAACGTTACGATGCGTTACAGGGGCGGGAAGGGATCTTTCTTATAACACGTTACGTAACACTGTTTCTTTTTTTAAATAAAAAATTAGGGAATTAAAACTCCCAAATTGGCAACCCTTTTCGTTTACGTTTTACGGGGAATCCCTCGATTGTATTAGTCTGGTCGTCATTAGTAATTTGTTCTCACAAGTTGGCAAACTTTTTCGTTTATATTTCACGGGGAATCCCTAGATTGTATTGTACGTTATTTATTTATTGTTTTCGTTGTTAGTATTCGTTAGTGTTTATGCAGAAGCAAATTGCTGTAGTCAGTTGGTGTTATTAAAGTGAGTTCATAGTGTTCATATTGTAATGTCCTCAAAAGAGGGAGATTTGTATCATCAGCTGTTCTCGGCCTATAAAGGCTCTCATGCTAACTTGCCAGCGCAACTGTGACAAAAAAATGTCAATGAAATTTGAAAATGGCTAAAGCAAAACTAAAAAATAAAAAAACGTTTATAGAACATATAAGGGAGCGTTCGAGAATTACGTAACGAAATTTCGGGGGGGGGGAGGTTTCGTAAAACGTTACGATGCGTTACAGGGGGGAGGGGGGGTTCAAAAATCTTCAAAAGTTGCGTTACGTAATACTTGAACGCTCCGTAATAAAATGTTAACAAGTACTTTATAAAGTAATTGTTTTAATTCGATATTCATAAACTGTATTTTTATAGTATTTTAAACATCCGCATCCGCATCTGCATCCGCGGATGTGAGCCTTTAAAAATCCGCATCCGCATCCGCATCCGCGGATGTGAAAAAATTGGCATCCGCAACATCCCTAATAAGTACAACGTAGTCTATCTGGGTCTGTAACTGGCCTTTACTGGAAATCAACTTTAACATCCGCCTTCTCAAATAGTGAGCATTCTCCAGAAATTGCAAGAAGGTAAATCCTCTTATTAATGTCCAAAGAAAAAAAGATCGACAGTCAGTGCATATAAGGTCAAAAATTTATCAAAATCGTAATTTGTTAAGTAAATTAAAAATTGCATCAAATATTCTATTGAGTCCATATAGTTACATGGAATGTTGTAATGGCATCTGAAGGGAAAGTACTCTTAATATTGTAGATAGGAAATTTTACTCAAAAAATTTTTTTGAAAACAAAAAACTGCATTCAATGATTACCGAAAATTCGCTTGCCACACCCGGAAATCGAACCGTCTAAAATCTGGCTTCGTTAATAACAATTTTAATACCTGGATTGGAACAAAGATCACCAGATCTCACTCCTTTAGTTATTTTTAAAATCTAATAAAATCTAAAGTTGGAGTTAAGAATACGATTTATAATATGCACCACAACATGTTACTGAAATGAATTCGTTAGAAGAATAAATTTGTGTATCCAAGAAAACGGAGCTCATTTCGAGCAACTAATTACTTAGTTTACCATTTTTTTTTAATAATTTAAGATTTCATTTTTGTAAATAATTGAAATAATTTAAGATTTCATTTTTGTAAATAATTGAAATAATTTAAGATTTATTTTTTTGTAAATAATTGAAATAATTTAAGATTTCATTAATTGTAAATAATTGAAATAATGTAAGATTTCATTTTTTGGTAAAAAAATTCAATAATTTAAGATTTCACGGTTTTTTAGAGAGATCAAGTTTGTTAGAGAGATTTTATCCTTATAATTGACCACGATCGAAGCAAAAAAGTACAGGATGTAATTTTTACACATTTTAGTCGGTTCGATTCTCGAGTGTGGCAAGTGGATTTTCAAAAACCTTTGAATGCAGTTTTCTTTCTTTTCAAAAATAAAGAAATGTGTTCTATGAGTAAAATTTTCTATCTACAGTTTTAAGAGTACTTTCCCTTTAGGTGGCATTACAAACTTCCACCCAATACAAGCAATTTCAATCTTGGATCCTTCTATGAAAATAAATATCTTAAAGATTGGGTGCATAAAGTACTGGGTGTTTAACATGACTCAATTCAAGTATCAATTTTTATTCTATTATCTACATCCCAACTTATTAATGCGTGATATTTTCTGTAACTACATTTAACATGACATCCTATGATAGTAAATTTATCAATGAATAAATACTATTTTTAGTCCGGTCATTTTAGACATAAAAATAGTGATCAAATAAAGAAAATTCCGACAGAGCCAAATCTTCGTAGAGACCTTAGGTTTATCACAAGGAATAAAGTGTCAAAAGTCCCCATCAGTCCCATGTGAGCTTAGGGACTTATTCGGGGCCCAAGGTCAAAATTTTAGGTTTTTTGGATTTTTCTCGAAAACGGTAATTTCATCGAAAAAGTACTTTAGAGCAAAGTTGTAGATCTTAAAATTCTCTATAAAAATGGTCCCTATGATTTTTTCTCTAAGACCCACTATTTCCCAGATATTGCGCTTGTAAGAATCATGTTCTACATAGTATGCACACATATGCCACGTATATACATATTTAGGTACTCAAGCAAGCAAAAATGCCTACTCGTGTCTCTTTTATGTATACATTATACTATTCTAAGAAAATTTACTAAAAACAATAGAAAGAAAAACAGCAATAGAACAATTTAATGCAAGAAATACAACTATTGTAGTGGGTGAAGATGTTGATTTATTAGTAGGACTGCAAGGACTCCATCTGATAAAATTATTTACTTTTTAAAACCTGGGAAGGCGCAGCAATGGACAGAAATATATTCTTCTAAAAGTTTATCAGCTTATCCAAAATGCCAAAACTTTATTTTATTTTTACATGCGATAACCGGATGCGATACTACGTCAGCAATGTTTAGAAGGGGCAAAAATTCAGTATTAAAATTATTTGAAAAAAATGTTTTGATTGACTGCGCAAAAGTATTTACAGAAATTAATTCTTCACCTCAAATACAAATTACTAAAGGAATTCGGTTTCTTCTTGCGGTTTATGGAGCTCCAAAAAAAATTGATTGCATAGATACGTACAGATATTTAACATTTGTAAAAAATACACGAAACAAAAAGCAAGTACAGCTATCTTGTCTTCCTCCAACATCGGCATCTGCTACTCAACATTTGTTTCGAGTATACTATCAAGTTCAGACATGAACTGAACCCTGAAGACTGGGGTATGAAATTGATAAATAATACTTTGGAACCGATTCGAACTTTACTGCCCCCTGCTCCAGAAAAACTTCTTAACACTATTTTTTGCAATTGCAAGAAAGGTTGTAGTGCCAAATGTGGCTGTAAAAAAGTAGGGTTGCAGTGTTCTCCAGCGTGTACCAATTGCCAAGGTGTCTCTTGCTCAAATGTTCAATTAAATACAAGAGAGGAAGATTCATGTGATTTTGATGAAGAGACAACTGATTCATCTTCATTTGAACAATTTCTAAGCGTTCATCAACAGGAAGGAGAAGAAGAAGAACAAGAAGAAATTGAAGAAAACATGATTGTTGAAGTTGAATATGAAGAGTATGAGTCTGATTAAAGTAATAAAAAAAAGTTAGAACGACAGTTAAACTCAGTAACCCATATCAATAATCTTCATACTATTACGAAAATAACGTCATAAAGGTTCGTGGAATAGGCCTACCGGGGATACCACGTTAAAAAAAACGCGCCGAGTACACTACCTCACAGTTGGTTTGGAAATGTGTGCATATTATGTGGAACGTGATTCTTACAAGCGCAATATCTGGGAAATAGTGGGTCTTAGAGAAAAAATCATGGGGACCATTTTTATAGAGAATTTTAAGATCTACAACTTTGCACTAAAGTATTTTTTCCATAAAATTACCGTTTTCGAGAAAAAACCAAAAAACCTAAAATTTTGACCTTGGGCCCCGAATAAGTCCCTAAGCTCACATGGGACTGATGGGGACTTTTGACACTTTATTCCTTGTGGTAAACCTAAGGTCTCTACGAAGATTTGGCTCTGTCGGAATTTTCTTTATTTCAATTGTCTAAAATGACCGGACTATTTACACTGATAAATATACTAAGTATAACAGTAATATATCTTGACGTTTCCACTTACTGAGTATCTGTTTAGTTTTCAACGCGCTATATTTTAAACATTCTTTATAATTTATAATTCAAAATTTCAAATTTTATTCAAGTGCTTGTACTAAGTGATACAGTAATTGCTGTTGGCACCCAAACTAAGCTACGCTTGTATCTTGGGCTGCCACAAAGAACAAAAATATGCTACAGTGGAATTAGACGCTTACAGGATACATTTTTACAAATTATAATCCAAATTACATTAATTTCATCTGACATACTCGTGAACGAATGTGAAACAACAACTTGAGAACAACAAACTTACTAAATTAAAAATACGAGTATAAACACAGATTATTGTTTAACACAGATACATACAATTTTATTTTATTTTTAAATGTTTAAGTCAAGGAGTAATGTTATCTTTCTGTGTAGTGTAGAGACTAGCGGCGAATACAATGTCCCTCTTGATTGCAGTCGACGCTTCCATCATTTTGGCCTGAAGCTTTGGATCACCTATCGCCACTGCAGCATCTTTTACATCTACCAGCAACTACAAAATAAAATCAGGAAGCGTTAATACAAAGTTTTATTATTACTCCGGTCGAGCTGGCTAATAGGACTGAAGTGTGGTTCTTCCAAAGTTACAAAAACATATTTTCGCCGTGTATTATTTTACCGTGGGAGATCCACGTTTCGGCATGCATGGGCCGGCTCGACCGGAGTGATACCACGACCTCACAGAAAACCGGTGTTTCACCAAGTGAGTGAATCATTCCCCAAAGGTCGGCAACGAACTTGTTACGCCTCTGGTGTTTCGGGTGTACATGGGCGGCGGTAATCGCATAACATCAGGTGAAACGTCTGCTCGTTTGCCCAATTCCATAAAGTAATAATAATAATAGAACTGTTCGCGCATTGGAGAGTACGTACGGTCGTCGATCGAGTTTGTCATACGAACATTTGTGACAATAGTTACGGCTAAGTAGGAGTCATAAAAAGTCTGAAACTCTTCCTACAGAGCTCGGATATCATAAGTTTTTGGGCTGAAGAAGTCTGTTAGTAGTCGCTCTAATTCACAATCCCAAATTTACAGACGGATATAAGGTTAATAGGCGTAGTCGTTAAACAACTTACAGAAACGGTCATAGCTCACCTCATGCAACTGTTGTATACACCTCACGATGATGCCCTCTTGAACATCCGTCAGGTCCATTATCTCCGCGAAAGGCTTCTCCAGCGCCCACTCATACACTACTTTTACTAAACCGAAATTTAATCTTTCTGCTTGACCTTCGAACTGTCCCACCTACAAGTAAAATCTTAATTTGAGTCCACAGTACCTATGCGATGATGGAAACCACACTTGAATTATTCCTCTGTGCTGTTAAGTTATGGAAGGTAGAACTCATAACGCTCGTCCAACAATAACAATTTAATGGCCAAGCGGGTTAAACAAATCAGTTTTTTTAATTTATTGAAATCAAAGTATTATGAGTTAAATAATTTGTTTTTTAATCATATACGTATAATATGAACACACCAAACGATATCTTACGAAAACTTTGCATTTCGATTGCAAAACTCGTAATATATTATGTGATTTGCAATTAATGCAATAATTAATAAATTAATAGTCTATTTTTTATTTAAAACTAGCTGTGCCCGCTACTTCGTACACGTGACATTTGTATTTTCAAGTTATTTTTAGTTTTTCACCGTTTTGAACCTTCCCTGGACTACGACAAACATTTCAAAACCAAAATCAGTTAAATCGGCCCAGTCGTTCTCGAGTTTTAGCGAGAGTAAAGAACAGCAATTGATTTTTATATAGAAGAAGAAGGAAGAAGACAACAATATCACTTGAATGACAACATTTAAAAAACGCCAAAGCGTTACCGGTTGTTTATGTGTGTCATTTTGTTCCTAATTAAATGAAATTGTTTGAATTAACTGCCTCGGTGGCGCAGTGGTAGTGAATGCGACTGCTGTGCTTGAGGTCTCGGGTTCAAATCCTGGGTCGGACCAAGTGTTTGTGTGATCTACAAATATTTGTTTCGGAGTTTGGGTGTTTTCTATGTATCATATGTACGTATTTACAAAAAAAAGTATATATAAGTATTTATATCAGTTGTCTAGTACCCATAACACAAGCTCTGCTTAGCCTGGGACTAGATGGCGTTGTGTGTTAGATGTCCAAAAATATTTATATTTATTTATAATTTGTCACGGTCAGGTCTGAGGCTTATCACTCTCTAGCATTGAACATCATCCTACTCGTATCACAGTCCACCGCTGGACATACGCTTCTGCCATTAACAAGTATGTATATTATTTATAAGTATGTGTAATTATGAGTGACAATCAAACATCTTTTTTTTTATTTCTTTGTTTTGTAATCTATACTAATATTATAAAGCTGAAGAATTCGTTTGTTTGTTTGAACGCGCTAATCTCAGGAACCGCTGGCCCAATTTGAAAAAATATTTCAGTGTTGGATAGCCCATTTATCAAGAAAGGCTATAGGCTATATATAATTACGCTAAGGCCAATAGGAGCGGAGCACCAATGAAAAATGTTTCAAAAACGGGGGAAAATTTTCACGCTATGGTCAATAGAAGACGCAAACGAGATTGCGTGGGTCAGCTAGTGAATAATAATGATACAATCGATAGCAAAAAGGACGGAAACAAGATGAATGCAGCATATTGCATTGAATGCAAATAAATAAATAAATATTGCGCAAATGTCACAAATTTTCATCAAATATAATAATATCATTACTACATACCAGATATTTGGCCTCAATTTGCGTCAATTCGCGGTCAATCTCTTCGATAGCCTTGACTCCTTCAGATAGTTTATCGGGCAACTGTGTGAGCTCTACTTGCGTCCTTGCTTGGAATACGAAGCAACTGAGCAATGCCGCTATCTCAGCTGGGCTCTTGTCAGTGAATACATTTCTGAACACTAGTTCTGAGATTATCAACTCATTGGTCCCCATACCGCATGCCACACGCCCTATAAATTAATAAAAAAAATGTTATGCCTTTATAAGAAATATATTTTTTTTAATTAAAAAAGGCATCTCACGAATTAAAATAAACTAGTGGTCGCCAGTGGTAGTAGTTCGATCATTTCTTATCTAGCTTATTGCACTCCTTCATATAAACCATCAACGACCCATAATGTCCCACTGCTGGACTCGGGGTCTTTTCTCAAGAGAGGCCCTAAAATATATATATATATATATATAATGCGATAGAAATAAATCAGGATAGAATGGCGAAAAAGGGATGCCAGGTGTGCCAAAAGCGTGCATAATACTGTATAATACTGTATGGTATTAATGTCTCCCGCTCATTACAGCGAGATTCACGGAAGCGTTCATCTACGTTCGCGTAACAAAACAACAAAAACTTCATTAGGATGCCTTATTGAGCAATCATTAAGTGCAAAAATAAGAGTAGTGAAGTTAGTCTGAAGAAAGGAGGCATTTTGTTAATTCAAATTAACAGTGTTAAAACTATATATGTATATGTTACCATGAGATTGTCAAAACTGTTAGATTGTAATCTATCTCGCGTGATTGGAAACTGTCGAAAGATTGGAAACTGTAACATACTACTTACAATTTAACGTATTATTTTTATTAGTTAGATTTTAATCTATTAAGGTGAAACCGTCAAATTGTAATATGGTATGCGATAGACCGCATCTCGAGCGCTAATTGTTGAACAGGATTTATCCCGCGCCGCCATATTTGTTTGTTAATTCGTTTTATGCCGAATGTAAACTATTTTTGTGATTGTAAATTCATTTCCTCATGAAATTACAACATAGCTTTAGAATTAGTTACATAAAAATGTTATGATAGTCAAATTAACTTGTGATTATTCAAAGAAGTTCTAACCCTAACTCTATAGCCATTAAACGGCCTACTGTAAGACCGATTATCAGGGACAGTTGACCATTTAACTCGCGACAGATTGTGATTTTGTAAGCAGTACATACACAATCATATTTAACAATCAATCGACAGTTTACAATCTCGTTAGATTATAATCTGACGGTTTTTACAATCTTACGGTGACATATATATAACTGACACAGATTGTATATTATAATTCGTCAAGTTCCTGCTTATGCCACAATCTATTAAGAATGAAAAGACGACGAAGGGTGAACTAATTGAATGACACCTGAATTCTACATCGTGAAGTTAGTTCTAGGTGGCATGAAAATCGATAACTATGTTCAAGTTGTATATTTTAGTATTTTTATATTTAGAACACGTGTTTCGTAACAGTACAATTAAACAGTGTGAATAAATAAATATGATTTATTTAAATAAAATCTTTTTGATTAATTTTAATATTTATCGTTAATCACTACTGTTTTTAGTTGTTTTTTTTCCATACGCTTCTAACGCGTGTACATAAGTACACACACTCATATTATTATTTAACTAGAGAGGATACTAGAGGTATCTCGGTAGACATTAATATATGGCATATGTCAATGAAAGTTGATCCATCTTACAGGAAATTTCGTAACTGGCATCAACTCACCTTTAAGTATAACACTGTCATGCTCATCAATATAACTGAGTTCTCTGAGTACCATCAAACGTCTCTGGTAGTCAGGGTACAACGCGAGGTTCTCGAAAGAAAGCAAGCGTTTGTACTTGTCACGTTTCCTCTCTGTCATTTTACGTTCATATACTATTGCGAACTCCTTTTTGAAATTTGCAATATCTGTACACTTCTTTTGTTCTTGTAAGGAACTCTGGAAAGACCGTTTAAATCAAATTAAATATTGTAATACTGACATTAAACAAAAAAAAATAAGCAACATATATTTTATTTTTTGTTTTGTGGAAGAAATTTTATATTCGAACGTTTAATAAATAATCGGTATACTCTCTCAATGGATTCTCGGACGTTTTTAAATAAGAGGATCTTGAAAATATAGGAACATTTAATGAGTACCTACAAAAATGATTGGTTGAGTTATATACACTTCACACATTCAAAATAGTCTGCATTTAATTTGATTGAGCCCAAATTTATACACGACAACATGCTTCAAAGATGGTTCGGGTTTATTTTTCGTGTCAGTTTTATTTCTCACTAGCTGACCCACGCAACCTCGTGTGCGTCTTATATTGCCCGTAGCGTAAAAAAATTCCCCCGTTTTCGAAACATTTTTCATTGGTGCTCCGCTCCTATTAGTAGTAGCGAGCGATTTGAAGGCCTATATCCTTCCTCGATAAATGGACTATCCAACACCAAAATATTTTTTCAAATCGGACCTGCGGTTCCTGAGATTAGCGCCTTCAAACAAACAAACTCTTCAGCTTTATTATATTAGTATAGATGTCTCTCATGACTACTACCACAATATGCCACTGTGAAGCGTGGGAAAACATAAAATATTACTTATTATACTAGCTGTCCCGGCAAACGTTGCTTTGCCATAAAAGGGAATATAAAAAAATAGGGGTTGATCGTAGAGGGTTGAAAATATAGGGTTGTATGTATTTTCTAATGCTGCATCATAAAAAAATAGAAATTAAAAATTTTGTCAAAAAAATAAAAAAAAAAATTTAGGGGTGGACTACCCCTAACATTTAGGGGGATGAAAAATAGATAAGAACCGATTCTCATAGATACCGGATAATCACAAAAAATTTCATCAAAATCGGTCGAGCCGTTTCGGAGGAGTTCGATTACGCACCAACACGACACGAGAATTTTATATAATAGATATTGTCAAAACAAGTAAATATATACTAACGAGGCATTTATTCATTTTATCCAAGGACTGGAGGATCTCGCCTGTAGTGATAGACAGGGAGTGCGTTAGGCTTACGTATTCCAACGCGGTGGCACCACTGCGTACTGCGTGCGATATGCGAGATAATTCTTGAACAGTACTTGTGCAAGTCGACCCGACAGGCGCATCTTTAAACCTGTGTAGAAAAAGAAATATCACAATAAAAACTACATGTATATTTCTGAGGCACCTAACAAGTGACCCCATGCACCGAAACTAATCAGGCATCGTTCAAATACAAAAGTACAAGGTATAGTTTAAAAACTATATGAGTTCTTATTTGAAATAGTTTTGGAAAACTATTTTTGCAGGACCATTTAACATAATATAATTGAACAATAAACTAATTGTCTCATTACAGTGTGAAGGTCATTGGGTACCGTAATATGAAACTATGCCGAGGTTGTACACTGGACACTATAAAAATGGGGTCACATCGTGCCTAGAAAGACCTTTAACAAAAAAAACAGGTGTTAGCTAATAAACATGACATTTTTAACCGACTTAAAAAAAGAGGAGGTCTCAATTCGACTGGGTGAACCGATTTTGATGATCTTTTTATTTGAAAGCTGATGCTTCTCGTGTGGTCCCATTTCAATTTGGTCCAGTTCTTGAAGTCGTTTTTTTTTGTTAATTTGTCATGTTTATTAGCAAACACATCAAAGTGCCGCGATTTCTGAAAAATGAATATGTCCAGTCAATCCAGCAACATTCTAATATCATATCACTAACCGCTAAATTTGTCAAATCAGGAGATGGTGAGGGCATCACTTGTGATTATTATTGTTAATATATTTTACTAACTAATTCGTCCCGATGACGACAACATCCAACATACATGCATACGGCAGTACATTTGCTACGAGTACTTTCACTATTTCTTAATTTCTGTTTTGATCAAGTATCAAGTACCTTATTTTAGAGAAATAACAACTTTACCACACCCAGAGATCTACAGCAAACTTGAAAAATACAACCAAAAAATGACACAAAGATACGACTTCACTTACCGGTTTTCCGATTCACTATACATTCATCAAGCTCATTCGTACATTCCATTAAAAATACACAAGTTACCTTCGAAACAATAAAACATGTAGAAAAATACAACAGTTTTACACATAAACTAAAACACTTTCTACTAACTAACTAAAAGCTACTAATGCCCGGTTCCTATATTTAACGAATCGTCATCGTGTAAAATTTTTCTACAACCGACTACGAGTCGTAAAAACCGTTCCTCAATTTATTTTTTATAGGAACGATTTTAGCTTACGCCCCGTATAATATACTACTATTCGTACCTAGAACGGATCGTTTTTCAAATATAGGAACTGCGCATAAATGAATTTCTAAAAAACAATGCTACTACTGTTACCAACTAAATGTGTTTGTGTGTAATTTTATTCAAAAATGTAATTGCTGAAAACATATTTTTTATCTATGTATGTAAACCTGTTAGAAAGTAAAGTGTAGTAAGTCGTATTTTTAAGATTGTAAAACGATCGTCAGCAGCCATTTGGCTTTGCTGTATTCTTTCAACATCCGCTGAATCTACCTTTATCATTTTACTTTGTTACCATTTAGAAGGCAATAATCTTTTTTATAATTTTTAACACTTGCTTAATACTTAACTTGCTTTTAATATTTGTGGAACCTGTCTTGCACTTTGCTGTGCAAGACATGTTCCACAAATATTACCATTAATGTAAGTTTAACACCTGTAACATATATAACGAAATGCAAAAAACAATCGAGAAGGTATTGTAACTTACCTAATGATCTCATGTAGTCTAAAGTGATACCTACACAGAAAAATATAACTGGTGACGTTTGGTGACTGGTGGCCCAATATAGGCAACTACTATAGCCAAGGTGATAGATAGTCTGCTAGATAAGTAATGAACACATTATCTCTCATCGTCGAGTCGGTTACCTGGGTATCTGTCGCCTCTCCCAATCGTCTATAATCACTTTGGCATCAATTTTCAGATTTATTTTTGTTATGGCTACGATATTTTTGGGCGCTACGCACAATATTGTGTGATCTAACGTGCTTTCTTCAGTACCTGGAATTTAGATTTATTTAAACAAGGAATTCTAAAAAATTTTTTTTTAGTTTTTTTTTAAGTTCGATGTAATTTATGCCGAATAAATGTTTATGACCACGGCGCGGGTTCACAATAATAAAATAACAAATTTATAGATCTTACAAGTGACAGTCTTCTTTTTTTTTTAATACAACTCCAGTATTATGTACGAGTATATATATACCTGCATCCTGTGTCGCGGGGGACTGTACAATCATACATGAAACGGACACAAGAACACCTAGACTCTGATACCAAAATTAGCTGAGCCTGTGCTACGGTTACTAGATTGTTGATAAACATACTATACATGTCTTAATATATACAGAGATAAATTATACCTATACACAGAATAAATTATCGTGCTTGTAGATAAAAAAAAAACAAACAATATATGTCACGGGTCAAACCAGCAACCTACATTAGCATTTAGATATAATTGTATGTATCATGCTTCAATAAGATAGTGTTTATGGAACACAGTCGACCTCTAACGATTTAATATTAAGGCTTTATTTTGGTAGATAACTGTATCGTAAATAATATAAATACCGATGTCTCCTTCATTTAAAACGAAAATTACAAAAATCTTGGAAAACATAATGATTACAGCTTATTATTTCGATTACAAATTTTAATCAAACAAACATTGAAATATATTTTTCAATTGAGTAGTCTAAAACTGTGACGTCACAAATTCGTATTTAGTGTATTTTTCATATGATGATACTAAGTATAAAGTATAAAAAAACTATATTATAAAGTATATAGTTATCTGGTAGAGATCGCCTTGAGCGATAACACCACCAATTGTTGTAAGGGGTGTTTTTTTAAGCTAGATAGAACTTTAAATTGTAAAAAGTAACACAAAAAATTAAATGTTGATGAAACTTTTTTTTTTATTTGTTTCAGTATACTCTGACAAATCATCATGAATAGACTCACGCTTGAACAACGCTACGAAATTATCCAAATTTACTTTGAAAATCAGTCGTCGATTCGCGCAACTTATAGACGACTTCGTCATTTGTATGGCGTACATAATCGTCCATCTGAACAAGCCATTCGTCGAACTGTGGATAGATTTCGTACCACATACTCTCTAGAGGATGCAATAACACCAGCACGTCGAAGGAATGTGCGTACTGAAGACAATATCGCCGCTGTAAACGAAAGTGTGGAAGAAGATCCAAATTTATCGATTCGTCGTCGGTCGCAGGAATTGGGGCTCTGTCCGTCCACTACGTGGAAAATTTTGCGCAAAGATCTCGGCCTACACCCGTATAAGATCCAGCTGGTGCAGGAATTAAGCCACGAGACCATTATATGCGTCGTTCTTTCGCCGATTGGGCTCTAGAGCAGTTGGCAACTGACCCGTTGTTTTATCGCAAAATTGTGTTCAGCGATGAGGCGCATTTTTGGCTTAACGGGTTTGTTAATAAGCAAAATTGCCGCAAACGGAGTGAGACCAATCCACAACAGACCCTACAGACTCCATTACATCCAGAAAAATGCACCGTATGGTGCGGTTTTCACGCTGGTGGCATCATCGGACCTTATTTCTTCAAAAATGAGGCCGGAGCTCGCGTTACGGTCAATGGAGATCGTTACCGCACCATGATCAATGATTTTTTTTTTTGAAAATATGGATGACATTGATCCGGAGGAGATGTGGTTTCAACAGGATGGCGCTACGTGCCATACGGCGAACGCAACCATCGACTTATTGAAATCAAAATTTGGCGATAAGTTGATTTCGAGAAATGGACCTGTCAATTGGCCTCCAAGGTCGTGCGATTTGACACCTCTCGATTATTTCCTGTGGGGCTACGTGAAGTCACTGGTTTATGCTGATAAACCAGCAACAATTGATGCCTTGGAGGCCAGCATTGTTCGTGTTATTCGTGACATACGGCCAGCAGTGCTCGAAAAAGTGGCCCAAAATTGGACGTTCAGAATGCACTTCGTCAAGAACAGCCGCGGTGCCCATATGCCCGAAATCATTTTCAAATGTTAATGTCACGTATTGATCTTTCGAATAAAAAAAAATTTTGATTACAATTTAATTTTTTGTGTTATTTTTTACAATTTCAAGTTCTATCTGGCTTAAAAAAACACCCTTTATATATGTATTTTGTGACTCATTTACGATAAATAAATAAAAACAAAATAAAAAAATTACTAAGGTGTCTGTCTTATTGAGAGCTCACAAACCACGCACATACTTTTTATGTACGTTCGATAAGCGTTTAACCTTTGCACTGTATATCAGAACTCGTTATCACTTTTTGTCCAACTACTTTATTCTCAAGAAAACTCTATGGCTCTATGCGTAGGTTAGAAGATAACCAAAAGATAATGATAATAGGAAGCTCGATACGGCTCAACTCAAAGTCACTATGTATATTACACAAGTAATATTTTTTTGTGTTTAATTAAAATAATAATAATAAATATTTCGGACATCTAACACACAACGCCATCTAGTCCCAAGCTAAGCAGAGCTCGTGTTATGGGTACTAGACAACTGATATAAATACTTAAATACTTTTCTTTTATAAATACATACATAGAAAACACCCAAACTCCGAAACAAATATTTGCAGATCATACAAACATTTGGTCCGACCCAGGAATCGAACCCGAGACCTCAAGCTTAGCAGTCGCATACGCTACCACTACGCCACCGAGGCAGTCGAATACTATTAATGATGCTTGAAGGGCAGAACTTTCGTAAACTTTATAGATCACCTGTAATAATGTTTACCTATTGAGTCGTACATGGCCGAAAAGCTTAATACTCTGTACCAATTTTCATCAATTTCGAAATTGTATACATCGTTGTCGATGAGTGCGGTGTTCAATACGAGTACTCTATATGGACACTGTCTCGGACCTAAAAAAAATTAACACATTAATAGTTTTCAGCAAAAAAAAAAAAAAAAAATTTTAAAATTGTGTTTTATGCCTACGTTCGAGTGTTCTGGAGTATTGCTGTCCTATTTGGCCTTCAGAATCAATAAATTTTAACATGTCATGTTCATTAGAAAAAAAGCAATCGAGTTTTTCATTAATAAATAAATCAAGAATCGAATGATCCAAGTGCATTAATAGCAAGTATTGTAACGTAATATATAAAAACACAAATCGTATTGATTTTCGTTAATTTAATTCCTAACTTGGAAAATAGTTGAAGAATGAGTGTACAACAGATATACATTTATATTATTTACTAACCCACGCAACTTCGTCGCTTTTCAATCATCCTATCATTTTTTTTATTTTCATTTTTTATTATCTCTCACTAATACTTTATACAGTTACGTGCATACCTAAACTGATGATCCAATTATGTTACAAATGTACCATCTCCACATATTTGTAATTTACAATATTATTAACTCCGATGAACTGTTACCTTCTGAGATACAGTATCCACTAGTTCAGAAGGTACGGAACATACTATGTACAAATAACCTATGTAAATAAAAGAAATTTTTAATCATCATAGTGGAGCCAACATATTATTATATACGAATAATGTAAATTAAGAAAATTCTCTCCAATATTGTATTAGGTTTATTATAAAAATAAAGTTTATTATTATTATTATTATCCTATTTTAGACACGCCAGTAAAATACACGTTTAAAAAACGTGAAAATCACGAGACACGAGAATTATATATATTAAATAATTTTTATTATACTAAGTGACTTTGTATTGCATACTACTTTGTAGCGATAATTGAGTTAGTTATTAATAATATAATTTTCAAACTGATAACAATATATTTACATAGAATGAAGTAAAGTAAATATAAATATTCCGGACATCTAACACACAACGCCATCAAGTCACAAGCTAAGCAGAGCTTGTGTTATGGGTACTAGACAACTGATATAAATACTTATATACTTTTTTTTTGTAAATACATACATATTATAGATAGAAAACACCCAAACTCCGAAACAAATATTTGCAGATCATACAAACATTTGGTCCGACCCGGGAATCGAACCCGAGACCTCAAGCTTAGCAGTCGCATACGCTACCACTACGCCACCGAGGCAGTCTAAAAGTCACTTCTGCTCTCTGTTTGCTTAGATCTTTTAAACTATTCAACGGATATTAATGCAGTTTTGAGCAATAGACAAGAGTGATTCAAGAGCAAGGTTTATTTTCGTACGAACCTGGTCGGGTCGCTGGTAAACTGGTATATAAAAATGACAGCAATATTTACCAATAATATTCAATAGCACACCAAGTTGATTGATATAGGGACCTTCGGATAATACAAGTATCTTTCCAGGCACCAACTCCTTAGCGACTTTAGCCTGGCTGAGTAGAATCGGCATGATTTCATTTAACACATCCATGTACATTGCCGCTGTATCGTAGAATGTTGCAAGCGGTGCTAAATGGCCAGCCAGCGGTGTACTGCATTTCTCAGAATATTCCTTCTCCGCTAACTGCAGTTGTTTCTTATAGTTATCGGCTTGGCAAATCTGGTTGAACTCACGGAAGGACCGTTGCATCATACCTTCCACCGAGACAGTGGCTGCTCTGTAAAGATAATTATTATGGAGTCATTTATATAGGTAAAAATCTTTTGTTAATTTAAAGTTTAAAATTAAAGTGTTAGTTATACTACTAACTTCTCCATTTCTCTTTTTACTTTCTAATAAACCAGACACAACTCTTTAACTTTTACACCTTATGTCTTTCTCTCTCATGCTTGCCTGTAAGAGATTTTTAGATAAGTTTTTAAAAGCATACTCAAACTCAAATCATTTATTTCCATAGGCCCCAAAAGGCACTTGAACACTTCAAAGATACGAACATCAAAATATAAAACAAAACTCAAGTAATCAATTCAGTGATAAAAGGTACTAATACTAAATGCACTGAAATGATTTGAATTACCGGAGCTTAGATTGATTTCGATTCAACTCAAAGGTTTAAATTGAAATCAATCCAAGTACCAGCTCCGATGGGTATTGCATTCATGAGAAGAGCTGGTGAGAAACTCATGTGCACCATCTTTTCAAATAATTCATACAAAGTTTGTTTGTTTTTGACAACAGTACTTCTATGTGCAAGTTAAGGCAACCAAAACAAAAAGGCTAGAAAGCGGTCTAAAGAGATATTAAAGCTAGGCAAATCAATTTTTTGTCTAATAAAATAATAAAAATTAGTCCATAGCATATAAGGTTGCAATCACTTACACATCAAGGAGTAAAAGCAATGTGTGCATACATACTGGTCCCAGAAAAAAAGTTCAAAATGTAATAAAATAATAAATACTAATTATTTACGCTCCAACAATGTAAACACAGATCGCCTTAACTTGGCACTCAGGATACCATGGGCAATAAGCGATGGTTAAAACATCGACCCTTTTAAAACACGTCTATCGTAACCCTTATCCTCCATTGGAAGAATTTTAAACAATTAATATTAATTTAAAATATGACAGCAAATGATGATTTACTATTAGGGAGCGTAACTATATCTATAATAATAGATTTGTGTAACTCACCTTAACAAACTTAATATCATAGCGTAAGTTAGCCTGAATTGTGAAGAGAGCTTTTGTGGTATTCCAAGCATCATTCCTTTGAGACCAACTAAGGGAGGTACGCCATCTTTACACAGAATTATCACAGTTCCTGTATCGTCCAGACCTAAAAAGAATATCATTTATATGAGAACTTCATCAGGACTTTTAATCGACGCAACTAACCTTAAGATTAAGAGCAATAGCATAGAGCTGTATTTGTATTAATCCATGTCTTAATTATTTGAAAGGGATTTCCCACTTTTAATTATATCCTTCATCATGGAAGATTTTGCAAACATTCATGAGATGAACACCTATAATCAGAACAACATTATTACTTGCGCTGTGTTTCACCGAGTGAGTGAGGATACCGGAGGCTCATACCCCCAACCCCTCCCCCCATTCCCTCTCCCCATCCCCCAAAGGTCGGCAACGCACTTGTGACGCTTTTGGTATTGCGGGTGTCCATGGGCGGCGGTAATCGCTTACCATCAGGTGATGCGTCTACTCGTTTGCCCCTATTCAATAAAAAAAACAACAATTTGTAGATCACACAAAGCGTCGTCCCAAATGAGGATCGAACCCGCACTAAGCAAAATAGGACGCGGCGAGGTGACCGCTTCAACCACTACACTCGTATGGTACTATTTTATAAGTAACTAGCTGTCCCGGCAAACGTTGCTTTGCCATAAAATTGAATAATAAAAATCGCGATGGAAAAATAGGGGTTGATCGTAGAGGGTTGAAAATCTAGGGTTGTATGTATTTTCTAATGCTGCATCATAAAAAAAATTAAAAATTAAAATTTGTCTAAAAAATAAAAAAAAATATTTAGGGGTGGACTACCCCTAACATTTAGGGGGATGAAAAATAGATAAGAACCGATGCTCATAAATACCGGATAATCACAAAAAATTTCATCAAAATCGGTGGAGCCGTTTCGGAGGAGTTCGATTACGCACCAACACGACACGAGAATTTTATATAATAGATAACAACTTTATACCTAAATAGATAATATCCCAAACCTTACTTCAGGTGCAGTTCTTAGCCGTATATCACATAATCTTACATACTCGTAGTAACTGCAATAGAGGCACTCCCATTTTCCTTTAGAACCGAGTCTCAAAGACAGAAGAAGAGTGAGAAAGAAGAAAAGTAGACAAAATGGTTGTGGTATGGTGTAAAAACCGCCAAGACTATATTTTCATACACATTTTCACCATATTTTTTAATTTAATTAAATAAAAACTAACCCCGTCGTCCGGCCCTGCCTGCCATTTGAATATACTCAGCAGGCAGTAATGTGCGTCGTTGTAGACCATCAAACTTTGTAGTTTCGTCGAACACAACGGTGCGGGCCGGCATGTTCACCCCCATAGCGAATGTCTCGGTGGCAAACAGAATTTTTACCTATAATGAAAATTATTTAATGACAAAATATTCATTGAGAGTCTCTGAGATAATGTATCGCGTCTCTAAAAAAAAACAAAGAGATTCTTCGCCAAAATTGGTCCACATATTAATTCAAAACCAGTTTTTTTACATTGAAAAATGTTAGTGTTAATAATGGAAATTTAAATATTGTATGGTTAACAGTATTGCGGTCTTCATTAAAAACAACATTACATTAAAATAATCTTATATATCATTCATAATATCATTATAATTTTTTTTGGTTTTATGTTGTTTTGTTTAACAAATCTGGTTTTCTGATTGATTTATTGCAAACTAACAACCATTTTTCTATGTTTGGAGAAAAGCCAAAGGGAGATGTGTTATTTCATTTTTTTGATCCGAACTTTATATTTAAAAAAATACTTATTTCTTACATGCTGGTAAAACACGGGCCTATACGGGTATTACTAGGATATTTATTAACACATTTTTTTGCGTATAATGCGGTCATAGTTGTCATGTTTGATGTTTTGAGTTCATTTTCTATTAAAATAAACAACAAAAATAATAAATACTTACAAAACCTTGTTGAAATAACATTTCAACAATTTCCTTCAGCAATGGCAGGATACCACTGTGATGAACACCTATACCATTTTCCAGCACCCTCTGTAGTCTTATCACCTGGAAAGTAAGATTTCTTTTAAACTAGCTATTTGATTACAAGTTTCACTAGGACTTTGAGCTTTTTCACAGTAAAAGTAAGGAAAAATAAAAGAATCAATTTATATCGCATATAACTGTCGATCGTTTGATGATGATAATTCTTTCTTTTATGTGTTTACTAGCTGTCCCGGCAAACGTTGCTTTGCCATAAAAGGGAATATATGTTGTAGAGGTGGGTCAATAAAAATCGCGATGGAAAAATAGGGGTTGATCGTAGAGGGTTGAAAATCTAGGGTTGTATGTATTTTCTAATGCTGCATCATAAAAAAATAAAATTAAAAATTTTGTCAAAAAAAAAAAAAAAAAATTTAGGGGTGGACTACCCCTAACATTTAGGGGGATGAAAAATAGATTACAACCGATTCTCATAGATACCGGATAATCACAAAAATTTCATCAAAATCGGTCGAGCCGTTTCGGAGGAGTTCGATTACGCACCCCGTGACACGAGAATTTTATATATAAGAAAAGAAGAAGAAGATAAGAAGATAAGATAAGATAAGAAGAAGAAGATAAGATAAGAAGATTATTGTCAAGACTAGGTTTGTACAAAAGAAAATTAAAAGAAAACTACACTACCAATGGGAAACTAAGGGTATAAATACTAAAACATTTTTTTCAGCAAATTTAGAAAATTTTCACGAAACGTATGGCGGTGCGAAGTGCCAGCTGGTATTTCATAATACTTTTTTTTTCGGTCGTTTGTTTTATTGAATAGGCGGCAAACGAGCAGACGTATCGCCCGATGGTAAGCGATTACCGCCGCCCATGGACACCCGCAATACCAGAGGCGTCACAAGTGCGTTGCCGGCCTTTGGGGGAGAGGGAGGGGGATGAGGGGACGGGTTGGGGTATAGGCCTCCGGTATCCTCACTCACTCGGTGAAACACAATGCAAGCGCTATTTCACACCGGTTTTCTGTGAGGCCGTGGTATTATTGTTGTACCGCGGGTAACGCCGCGGTACGAAGCTAGTCAACACTGATTGTGACGGGACTTTTACTAATAGGTAGCAGATGATATGGAGAGTAACTTTGGCTCCTTTTTTTAGTCTGATTCACCTTGAGGCGTTGCCCGTGGTTGATGTCGTACCGTGGGTAACACCGCGGGGCTAGTTAGTTAATATTATTATTGAAATATTTTTTAGTATACCTGTGGCAATCGTCTGTCTGGCTCTTTTAATCTTTGAAGACATTTCTGGAAGAATGATCTAATGTGACCCTTTTCCTTAGCAGTTGTTAAGTCGACAGACATCAAATTTTCAGCATTCTGATCACATCTGTTAAATTATAGACCACAGCGTTTCATGAAAAGTAAAATAACTTTTAAGTGCTAATTAATATTTAATTTCAAATAAAACTTTAAAATGAAACAAGAAGAATGTATGAATACATTTTCTAAAATATCTAAGACGTAAATAACTTGCTGTTGATTATGCAGGTAACTTTATTAAAGATTTAATTATTTTTTTTAATATACAACTCACATAAACAGCACTCGGAGTATATGCTGTGTCGCAGGAACTTTATTAAATTTCATTAAAACGATTACAAAACCACCCAAACTCAGAACAACAATGTGTGGATCGCGCAAAGTGCTATTTTTCACGCACTATGAGTTATTTTCTTAAATAGACAAATCAGAATTTTAATGGCGTTTCATGGCAAAAGTGCTAAATGCCTCGGTAGCGTAGTGGTAGCGTACGCGACTACCGTGCTTAAAGTCTCGGGTTCGATTCCCGGGTCGGACCAAATGTATGATTTTCAAATATTTATTTCGGATTTTTTTCTATGTATAATATGTAGGTTTGTATTTACAAAAAAAAGTATGTATGTATTTATATCAATTGTCTATTACTCATAACACAAGCTCTGCTTAGCTTGGGACCAGATGGCGTTGTGTGTTAGATGTTCGAAATATTTATTATTATGGATTTTGTATTAGATAAAGTATGTAGGCACATTTTCCCAATAAATACCTGTTACGAGACAACGTAAATGCGACGACTGGTAGTTTTTCTTTCTGTTTCAAGTGATCGATAAATGCTACCCACATAGTCTGTTCTGCCTTTGGGTTCATATACATTTTACCACCTAAAATGTTCAATAAAGGTTTTAAATATGCTAGTTCATTTTTATTACAAATATTATGATGGCATAATTATTGGTATGGATCTAAAGAATAAAAATATCTTAAATAATTGTGTGTTGTAATATCTGGGAGCTTAGTGTGAGTTTTTAGAGTTCCATACCTCGAAAGGAAAAAAACGGAATCCTTATGGGATCACTTCGTTGTACGTTTGTCTGTCAAGACTCTTTTTTTCAAGAACGCGTGGAGGTATCAAGCTGAAATTCATATCAAATACTTAGGTCTATTGTCCCTTGGAGCTGTGAAATAAAACTTCTAAAGCCAGCGCAATCAAAAGATACAGCCGTTTATACTGCACATTTTCGACACTCGCAAGGGAATCAAAACATACAGGATACTTCCCGTGAACTCAGAATCTTGAAATTTGGTACAAACAACATCTAATAGCACAGATAAGAGAAACATTGAGAAAAGCATAAATTTATAGTTACATCTATACTAATATTATAAAGCTGAAGAGTTTGTTTGTTTGTTTGTTTGAACGCGCTAATCTCAGAAACTGCTGGTCCGATTTGAAAAATTCTTTGTGTTGGAAAGTCCATTTATCGAAAGGAAGGCTATAGGATTTATATCATCACGCTATTACTAATAAGAGCGGAGCACCAATGAAGAATGTTTCAAAAACGGGGGATTTTTTTACGCTACGGGCAACAGAAGACGCAAACGAGGTTGTGTGGGTCAGCTAGTCATATAATATAACTACAGGTTTTTACGGCACCCTCGGTGCGCAAGTGCGGCTCGCACTTGGCCGGTTTTTTTACATCTATATTTTTTACAACTCGATCCTCATGGTGACCGCGTTCAGTGTTGTGATTGGCCC
Source organism: Spilarctia lutea (assembly GCA_916048165.1). Classification (NCBI taxonomy): domain Eukaryota; kingdom Metazoa; phylum Arthropoda; class Insecta; order Lepidoptera; family Erebidae; genus Spilarctia; species Spilarctia lutea. The sequence goes on from OU696488.1 coordinate 9,682,968, forward strand.
GCACTAAACTCTTCACAAATAGCAACGACGAATGGAGAACGCGTCGTTCTGTAAAGACTCACACTAGGCACTCTAGCCACTACATAATAATATCGGTGTCGTATCACATCAGGTCCTGGACTGCCCTGGGAAAATATCACCAACTGAAAGAGGCTGCTCATGATCGCGAGGGAAACCGTTTGCTGACCTCCAAACTTCATTTTGAAGATGGCACCCCATGATAATGATGATCACATAAGCAGATGCATACGAAATTTTGTTCTATCTGCAGTACGAACTCGTCCATCGTGAGGTTTACGACGGGTAAACAAAAGTATTTTGGCATTTCACGATTTTTTTTTTTTTTTTATTGAACAGTGGGCAAACGAGCAGACGTATCACCTGATGGTAAGCGATTACCGCCGCCCATAGACACCCGCAACACCAAAGGCGTCACAAGTGCGTTGCCGACCTTTGGGGGATGGGAAAGGGGATGGGGGAGGGGTTGGGGTATGGGCCTCCGGTATCCTCACTCACTCGGTGAAACACAGCGCAAACGCTATTTCACACCGGTTTTCTGTGAGGTCGTGGTATCACTCCGGTCGAGCCGACCCATTCATGCCGAAGCATAGCTCTCCCACGGTATAACGACGATCGAACGATCGATCTTCTACTACAGACACTTGACTTTTCCTTTTAGAGGATATGAAAGAAATAGTTGATTTTAATATCTATTAACATACCTTTAGGTCCAAAGCTCTTTTTGTATTCAGTTTCTCTGGCCTTCTTAGCAGCAACAGCGTCGTTGTATCCTTTTAGTTGGAAGTTGCCCTCCTGATCCACCACAAGGAACCTTTCGTTCTTTGATTTACCTCCGGTTCCTAAGTACCAATACACACATCTATATTAATATTATATAACCCCCGCGCGTTGACATTGGGATTGAACCTTGTCATAATAAGAGCCGCGTGACGTCATCCATCGCAAAATAGTAACGCTAGTAACACAATCTAAAAGTTTATTTTTAAGAAATTTAATTTTATAGTTTGATTGATTGATTTCAGTTGATAATTCTTGTAAATTTCACATGTACTGACGGTTCACTGACGTCACCGCTCTTAGCTGTCAATCCCAATATCAACGCGCGGAGATAATAAAGCTGAAGAGATTGTTTGTTTGAACGTGCTAATCTCAGGAACCGCTACATCAAAACTCCGTCTTAGTCTTGGGAGTGACATGGATCAGCACAAATAGGCTGGCTCAAACGTAATGATACCGAATAATAAGTAAAATCATGAAAATTTATGTGCAATTCTTTTGTTGCTTTACACTGGATGAGTGGTCTTTGGTTTATTAGAGTGGATTATTATAAATCAACTTTAAATGAGTGTCAAATAATTGTGCTTTTGTTAAGATTGTTATTTATACTAATATTATAAAGCTGAGGAGTTTATTTGTTTTTTTGAACGCGCTAATCTCAGGAACCGCTGGTCCTGTTTGAAAAATTATTTCAGTGTTGGATAGTCTATTTATCGAGGAAGGCTATATATCATCACGCTAAGACCAATAGGAGCGGAGCCCCAATGAAGAATGTTCAAAAATCGGGGGATTGTTTTTTACGCTACGGGTAATAGTAGTCGTAAACGACGTTGTCTGCACGGTTGGCCGAGTGGTGTCAGCGGTCGCCATGCCGCTTGCTACTGCGCCAAGTGTCGTGGGTTCAAATCCCACGCGGTACCTACAACACTTTGTGTGATCCACGAATTGTTGTCCCGAGTCTGGATGTTCTTTGTGTCCGTTTCATGTATGTTTGTAAAGTCCCCCACGACACAGGATGTTTATTCCTAATGTGGGAGTTGTCTTTTTAAAATAAAAAAAAAAAACAAAAAACAAAAAAAAAAACCGAGGTTCCCGGGGGTCAGCCAGTATGTAATATTGACATACCTTGAAAAGTGATAAAATTAAAAACATAATTATTGTAGACGTGTTGTACGAGCTCGTACATGATTTGATGACTTCACACTTGACAAAATATTTATAAAGAAAAACAACACATTTTATATGTGGTGTACAATATCGATCACAGATAAACACACATCGCGTAGTAGTATAAAATCGCTGATGGGTTAACTTGTAACAATAATTTTATTAGTACAACTAAATAAATAGGGTTTTATGTTAACTATAACACACTCCTGTTTGATCTGAACACTACCTACTATGTAGAGACCTGCACTGCTCCACAAGCTATCTGATGTCCTGTACTACATGTACACGTGTAATTAAACGAATAAGTAATAAATACTTGTTTTAAAGTTCTATGATAACATAATCAATTATTCAATACTAGCTGAACCTCGCGGTGTTACCTGCAGTTATTAGTTTAGTTTACATATTGTTATTATTTATTTATTTTCTTTTTACAATTAAAATAGCCTAAATTAATCAGTGATAATGTAGCATTCAAATGATGAAAGAATTTTTTAAATCCGTTCAGTACTTTAGAGCCAATTCGTTACAAACATACTTACATACAAAACTTTCGTCTTTATTATATTAGTATAGAAGTATAGATAAGTATGTGTTTTTTTAGTTCATATACTTTTGCCTTCACGCGATTCTAGCCCATCAGTTATGACACAGAATTATAACAAACCTGTATATAAGTAATGGCAAAGTGGTACAGGTCTTTTTGGGGTCGATACCACGTACACCTTGCGTTTCTTGGTGCGTCCCACCCAGTCGGCAAACTGCAGTGTGTTTGGCACCGTCGCACTTAACATCACTATGCTTACGTGGGCCGGTAATAATATAAGCACTTCTTCCCAAACGTAGCCTCTCTGTTAACATACAATATATAAACTTTAACTTTAATCTAGTAATTATTTTTTATTGCTTTTAGTTTGGATAAAGCATATTCTGTAGTTTTTTTTTTAGCATATTAGAGTAGAGTACATAGGCTAAGTAAAAAAAAAATAGTTAAAATATTAGTTATTAGTTTTCTAAATTCTTTTGTAAACCAAACTTCCTAAAATAGATTTTAACTAATGTTAATTTATCATTACTTCCTGTGTGTAAGTACCTATGTATTACTAAAATCCTGAGAAAATAAATTAATTAAATTGCTGTTGTCCTATTTAAAATCGTCAGTTAAAAGGAGCGGCAAAATGCTTCCCACGCGCCCACTGATGTTTCGGGGAAAGACTAGAGTTAATAGGTAACATTTAATATATATTTTATTTAACTGTATAGAGGTAAAATAAATATTTATAAAATTTTAATACATAAGACTGCACGGTTGGCCTAGTGGTTTAAGCGGTCACTACGCCGCTTGCTACTGCGCCAAGTGCCGTGGGTTCAAATCCCACGTGGGACATCACTTTGTGTGATCCACAAAATGCTGTCCTGAGTCTGGGTGTTCTTTGTGTCCGTAACATGTATGTTTGTAAAGTCCCCCGCGACACAGGATGTATGTTCCTAATGCGGGAGTTGTCTTTTAAAAAAGAAAAAGAAAGAAAGAAAAGAAAGATTTCCATGCCTTTCCATTACCAAATGAATACACCGAGTCTTGGTGCTACATGATATCTACGGTCTATAAACAACTTCCTAAACATAACCTTTTTTATTTCATCCAATTTTAAGTTAGGTGTTTCAGTGTGCATCTATTTACTATTTAATACTTTACGGAAAAAACAGCATATATACCTCAGCATTATTAATGTAATGAACTTCATCGAATATGACGAATTCTAAATCCCTTGTAACATCTGAGCCGCAGTACAACATGGAACGTAGGATCTCAGTGGTCATGACGAGACACGAGGCAGTGGCATTGATCTGCAGATCGCCTGTTAAGAGACCCACTTCGCCGAATAGCTTGTTGAAATCATTGTACTTTTGGTTTGATAGAGCTTTGATCGGTGATGTATAGATTGCTCTGGAATATAAATACACATAATTACTTAGGTTACTTAGCACTGAGAGAATTAAGTTATTGTTAGTTTCAATAGTCTATAAAAATTAGAACTACAAAAAATGAATTCATAGCTTGTTTTCGTAAATTAATATATTAAATATTACATGCATAAGCAATACTAGTAGTACTGTAAAGTAGTAGATAGCAGTACATCTTAGTATTGTTGTAGCTTTTTGCAGCAAAGTAATAAAAATAAATCTGCAAGTTATGGGCTAACCTAAATTTACTTAGGAGCACAAGTAACATTCAAGTTTACCTTATAAACTAACTTTTAGTATCGATACAAAATAATAAAATTGGAATGTGTTTGTAATATTAAAATTATCGCTTTTTACAAAATGCATGCATGTATACGTAGTACATAGCCCAAAATAACATTTCTTACAACATTTGTCTGTAAGTCTGTTTGTTCCGGCTAATACCCAAAACGGCTGGACCGATTTTGCCGATCAAAGAGACTTTCACTGGCAGATAGCTAATGATATAAGTAACTTAGGCTACTGTTTTGGACTAGCTTCGACCGTCGGCTACATGCGGTTGATGTGCAGGGCTCAGCTAGTTATACATTTATGTTAATAACAATTATTACCTGGTACAGTTCCTCCTTGACATAGCGATAGCATATTCAGCAACAACTGTTTTCCCGGCAGAGGTATGAGCCGCTACAAATACGTGATGTCCTTCTTCTAGTTTTAATATGGCCTGAAAAAAGATGAACATCATTAATTATGTGGGAATTATAAGGGACCTTGATGGTTATCCTTACAAGAAATTCTTAATAGCAGCTTGGAGTATGGAGGATGGCTGTGTTTCCCGCCCGTGCCTCGGAGAGCTCGTAAAGCCGTCGGTCCGGTTGTCATGAAGTCAGTGAAGGGAAGTCAGTGCCCTCAATAATACAACTAACAAAAACAGTTGATCTAGTAGCTGACCCCAAATAATCTTAGGATTAATAAAGTTTAAGAAGATGACTAAAGGATCTTCAGATAAGTACACAACAAGCAGTCAGGAAATGTGGTAGTTTGGTATGATTTTGTATTAATTTTACTTAAATGTTAGCTAAAACTTGATCTAAAAGTACCTGTTTTTGGAAAATGTCCAACTCAAATGGATAACTGTGGGCCATATCTTTTATCTTTTCTTTGAAGTCTGGCACAGGCTGTGAAACATCTATCATTTCAGCCCATTCAGTGGCCGTCACACCAGTTTTGACTGATGAGTTAGCAATACTTAGTATAGGTATCTCTGGCAATTCTACTGGAGGCCTGATAATTGTGTCCTCAAGGAAGTTATCATTTTCACTTGGGTCTTGTTCAATATTTTTTGTAGGTATCTTCAGTGGTTTCTTTTCGGGCTCCTCTTCATCTTTCCAAAGGTCTAGAATATATATATATTGTGAATGTGTATAGAAAAACAGTTATAGCATTGAGTAAAAGCGCAACAATATACAGGTGACTGTTGGTAATCGTACTTGTATTATAAACGCGAAAGTTTGTAAGTGAGTATGTTTGTTGCTTTTTCACGCAAAAACTATTCAATGGATTTTGATGAAACTTTCCAATAATATAGCTTATACATTAGAATAACACATAGGCTATAATTTATGAAGATGTAGCTTCACTTCGCGGCATTGCCTGCGGTTATTGTCGTACCGCGGGGTTCAGCTAGTACCCTTACAATTCAATTGTTACAATATTTATGGATGGCCCTTAGAATTACAGTGCAACCTCACTTTCTGATATTGCATGTCATGAGATTTGTTAATAGAATATTAATTCCTTCGCTTTTGAGATGTACATACACAATTATGTATCTTGTGCACATTTATGAGTATGTGTGTACTATAAAGTTACAGGAGACTTTCCTAATCCTGTTTATATAGGACTAGCCAGTGCTTATTTAATTATTAATTAAATTCATCATCATCAACAACCCATAATGTCCCACTGCTGGGCTCGCGACTTCTTTCAGCAGAGGTTAAGGCCATACATCCCCACGCTGACCGAGTGTGAGTTGGGGAATTTAGGTATTAAAGCAATAATTAATTCACGAATAACTAATATTTACTATAGCTCTCTAATGTTAACTAAAATATAAAATGAATTTACCAACTAAATGTGCATTTGTATCAACAACCTCTTCTAGATTAATCTTGACATTCAAATCAACTTCTCTGTTCTCTGGCTTCTTGTCGACTTCTTTATTTGGGTTATTTAATAATGTGTAGCCATCTTCAGCAAACAATACACTTTCTTTATAACCTGGAACTCTGTTTAAGATATCTGAAAAAAAATCAATCATCTGTCTTTTAATACAGATATACACACACATTTAATTCACACAGCAAAACTTAATACAAATAAAACTATTATTGTTTGAAAAATAAAAAAACAAAATCAATACCTAATTTCCAAAATATAATTGAAAATATTAATGAAAAATGGCTTATTTTTTAAATAAATATTATTGTAATGTTTATATTCAATGGGCAGTTTGGTATATCAAATGTTATGTAATGGCAGTGTGATATGATCTGGTTTTAGACTGGACTTACATAATGCAGTGGTTTGGTTATCCAAAAAAAAATTTCGGTACAGTGATTGCCTACCATCAGGCAATACGTCTGCTGGCATGCTATGGGAGAGCTATGCTTCGGCATGAATGGGTCGGCTCGACCGGAGTGATACCACGGCCTCACAGAAAACCGGTGTGAAATAGCGTTTGCGCTGTTTCACCGAGTGAGTGAGGATACCGGAGGCCCATACCCCAACCCCTCCCCCATCCCCTTTCCCATCCCCCAAAGGTCGGCAACGCACTTGTGACGCCTTTGGTGTTGCGGGTGTCCATGGGCGGCGGTAATCGCTTACCATCAGATGATACGTCTGCTCGTTTGCCCACTACTCAATAAAAAAAAAAAAAAAATTTCATTTAAAAAAAATGTGCCACTATCGGATGAGTCCGTGTTAGTATTTTAGGTCTACTTAGTGTTGCAATTTCCCTGCCGCTGTCTACTTCAATTACTACCCAACATTGTATCAGGATATAATATAAATTCTTAACAAACAAGATAAAACTAAATACCTTCACCCAGAAACTTTCCAGCCTCTTCATTATCTAGATCTATATTAACATCCTTAGTAGCAGCTTCGTCAAGCATTTTTTGCAACTCTTCTTCAAAGCCTGCTGGTAGGAAAGGACTCTGGGTCGTAGTGCCTCTGGTTGACATGCTTGGAGGCAGTGGAGCTCTTGACATAGAGTGACTGTCTTCATCATCCTCAATTGGAATGGTTACTTCTTCTAATCCAATTATTTTACCTGTGATGGGATCTCTAACCACCTACAAGAGTATTAACACAGTAAAGAGTTTTATTATCTATACTAATATTATAAAGAGGAAAGGTTTGCATGTAAGTATGTTTGTAACGAATTGGCTCAAAAAGTACTGGACGGATTTTAAAAATTCTTTCACCATTTAATTGCTACATTATCACTGATTAATATAGGCTATTTTAATTGTAAGAAAAAAAGAATACCAAAATAAAAAATATGTAAACTAATAACTGCAGGTAACACCGCGAGGTTCAGCTAGTATGAAATAAAAGTACATATTCATGCTCAATTTTTTTTTTTTTAATTCTTGGGCTACCAAAATGATTTTGCCCTGCCTGATGGAAATTAACAGCAGAATCCAAGAGTGGTGGTCACCATCCTCAAAGCAAACAAGGACAGTGCAGCATGGTGACCAGCACTATGGCGGCCTATTATAAATTACTAGGTATCTGTCTGTCTGTCTTTTATGTTTACATGGCAAAACTGCTGCACTGATTTCAATGCTATTTGGCATAGAGATACTATGATTCTCGGGAAAGGATACAGATCACTCTTTATCGTAATAACCTATGTAGCCACTAGCATAAGCTAGATATATATAAACTATAAAACCACTTTAAAATTTATTTAGGGTAATATTATATATATATATCAACACTAATATTATAAAGAGGAAAACTTTGTTTGTAATGAATAGGCTCAAAAACTACTGGACCGATTTTAAAAATTCTTTCACCATTCAAAAGCTACATTATCCACGAGTAACATAGGCTATATTTTATTTTGGAAAAAAATAGGGTTCTGTAAGATATTAGGAGATTTTCGGACACAAGGTGTAAAAATCAACCAGAAAAGTTACTTATTTTGCGAAAACTTTCATGCTACGGGCTATATAAGACGCAAACGAAGTTTCGTGGATCAGCTAGTATATATATATATATATATTGTTAGATATCTAACAATCTATAACTATAAAAGGCAGCGCGCACCTATTCATGACACATTTCTCATTCAGCGCTCGGTGTGGTAACAACTCTGAAGGAACGGTGTTGTGATCCTTGTTATTAATAAATTGTAAAGTAAGAACTGCGTGTCATGTAAGTGATTTACTTTCATTGAAAGTTGGAGATCGAATGTAATTGCTTCTATATAAAAAAAAGGTAGTTGCTTGTGTAATTACTATTTTTGTTTTACTTTCTACTACTATATAACACAGTACTTGATTAACAATACTTGTAACTTTACCTTAAGATTTTGCAAGTTTTTTTCATGGTGTTTACAAAAGTAATGATGTATTTACCGTTTTTTTATATAAGTTTCGGATAGATTTGATAATTATAAATAAATAAATATTTCAGACATCTAACGCAATGTTATTTAGTCCCAAACTAAGCAGAGCTTGTATTATGGGTACTAGACAACTAATATAAATAGATAATTACTTTTTTTATAAATACATACGTAATTTAATGAAGTTAATAATTACCTCAAGTGTAGTGTCAGACGGGAAGTCATCATTTTCGTATATAAATAAGGAATCAACGTTAGTTTCACGTTGCCAGTGAGATTGAGATCTTTCCCATTGATGTATTGAAAGCCTTTCTGGCTTTAGCAAGTATTCCTTTACCCGCTCATTGAGATCTTCAAACACCGGTGGTAACTACAACATATAGGACGTTATTAAGAATGCAACTATTGAATTAAATAGTCATAGTACAGATTAGTAACACCTACTTTGAAGTCAGAAAATTCATTTTCAGTATCTAACGACATTTAGATTATATTAAAAACCTTTTTCACTTTTTAGCACTAAGATAGATAAATAGGTTTCGATTTATAAATAAATCAAAACAAGATGTCAAACGTCAAAAATAAAGAGACAGTGTGACCAAATCCATACTTGTTGAATTTAGCAAAAATATTTGTTTCTGTCATATTGGTTTTTATTTCAATCATTATTTTGATGAAATCAAAATACAAACATACGCATTTTTTTATAATATTTAAAATATCGTAACTAGTAAATATTATTTACGTTTTTTTTTCAAAACTAGAACTAGATTTTGCCCGCGTTTCAACCCACGTGTTATGCCGGTTATGGCGGTAAAGAGTAGTCCTATGTTCTTCCTTAAGAATTAAAGTACTTCTACATACATAACACATGCACAGCACATACAAGTACATGCTAAATTTTATTGAAATAGGTGCAGCAGTTTAGCTGTGAAAGCGTGACAAATAGGCAGATAGAGTTACTTTCAAATTTATAAAATTAGGATGAAAGTATGAATGTAAGTTTATTACCATGTTATAAAGTAGCTCCTTTGCTTAGAGTCTTTTGGACCGATACGAAACTATCGAAAACCCAAAATGTTAAAATATTGACTTGCTTGGTAACACTGTCGAGTACTCTCATCTGTGTGCCTCAATTCTTCAATTGGGTTGAATGCTAAAAGGAAATTGTAGTCATTCCCCGACCAAAGATAAAATTTACCAATTCCATAAACTAACAATTATCATTAACAAAGTTATTAAATTTAGTATTATTCTCTTTACTACATTGAAATTTATATATAAATTACATTTTTAAACATACATATAAAAATAAATACATTTAAAAATAAAAAAAATAGTAGACCACGAACTTCGGGTACAGGTACCAAGAAACCGGTGGTTAGGGCTCTAAAGACAGAAAACTCCTCACTATACGTGCCGTGTCAAGAAGGACTGCCTTCTGTATCAGACCCTTGATCCAGCCTTCTAACGTGAGCCTCTTAAGGTGTTGGATACGACTATCGGAACAATGATCACCGAATTCCACATATCGACAATCTCGTAAGATAAATCCAAATATTTTATTTGTTTTTCTTTTTCGACTTTCACGAGATTCTCGTCATGAGGCACGGCAATATCGACAATCATTCCGCGGCGCTCTAATCGATCTATCACCACAATATCAGGCTTATTGGCAACAATAGTCCTGTCTGTAATAATAGGTTGATCCCAATATAATGTAGCCGGTCTCATTCGTCAAGGGACGCATCCGAGATGCGACCCTTGACGAATGGGACTCAAGGTACAAGAATGGTACAACGGCAACTGTAACCAAAATGTTCTTGCCCGATGCAAGAACTGCGTATAGCGTAGTAAGGAAGTTCGAGGCCACCAGTGTCAGGACCCAAATTATGACGGGGCACGGCGGGTTCTCCGAGTATTTATGCCGCTTCAAATACAAGGGGAGCCCGGCGTGCATTTGTGACCATAGAATCAATACAGCATCTGCTCTTTGAGTGCCCAGTACACTCCAAGGAGCGATATAACCTTGAGCAAGAGATAGGCATCCAAATCGAAGCTCCCAACATAGCACGTATAATGACAAGTAAACATAGGAACAGGTTCTTAAACTACTGTGAGCAAATAACAAATATCGTAATCAAAAGAAATAAGAATTAGAAATTATGCTGTCACAATATGATAACAATATTAGTGTATAACATAAACAGAATGTAGTTAGAATAAGTAATTAGATAAATAGATATAAGCAGTGGTATAAGTATACTGTAAAAAATGTATTAGATAATAAATATGTAACCTAGATTAAGAAAGTAGAATTATATAATAGTGATAACAGAAAAGTCCTTTGTACAATAGATAATAAATATGTAACTTAGAATAAGAAAATAGAATAATATAATAGTGATAATGGAAAAGCTGCATGTATGTACACATATGTTAAAACTTAAATAAAAGAAAGAAGCTGCGATTCTTATTGACCTCTTACCTTAAAGAAAGCTGATCGATGAGATAGTCTAGATTAGATTAGTGTAGAATTAGATGGGAGTCCCACCCATCCTTGTGTGAAATACGAGTACAAGAAAGAACTAGTATGTAGCATGAAAGTGCGAGAAGAGAAATTGCGAGAACTGGTATGAATGTATATAGAGCAAACACAGGCTCCAATTATGTTGGAGGAAATAGATTTAAAAAAAATATATATATATATATAATGTAGCGGGCATATACCTGTAGTATGGCACCTCTGAGTTCACAAGATGGTATTTAAGGGCAACTTGCTGATGTGCGATCATGGCTACTTGGCTGTGCCTATGCCTGATAGATTCTCCAGGACGGTGACATGCCCGACATATGTCGACCGTACCATCTTTCAGGATATACTTCCGATAGTTATTCGTCATAATGATAACTTCGTACATAATCGCACAGACAAAACCTTCGGTTTCTCCGAAAAGATCACCATACCGTAGCCAGGATGTAGATGCTTAGTATTATTATTTTTTAATGGAGATAAATTGTGTTTTTTTTAAATACCTGACATTGGCAGAAACAGCTGTTGTCGGCTGGTTGCCGTTTTCAACAAAATAGAAGTAAATTGCAAAGTATCTGAACATATAACTCGAACTCGACCTATTAGCCTGGAGTCTGGATTACAAGGCACGGCATAGGCCCATAGGGTGTCTTAGTAAGAGTGCACATTTTCATTTTAAAATTAAAACATGTATTTTTAAGAAAGTTTTAATTTTTATATAGGATTGTAAAGAGGATAAAGTATGGAAAAAAAATTCCTCAATATCCTACACGGTTTTGATGACAGGTCATTACCCTTTTCATGAATTTTTTTATGACTATTTCTGTATGTGATTGGAGCTCAGGAATTGTTTTACGTCTCCTTGCCCGTAGCGTAATAATTTTCTTAATTGGTGCTCCCCTCCTATTGGTCTTGGCGTGGTGATATAGCTTAAAGCCTTCATTGATAAATGGGATATCTAACACTGAAATGTTTTTTTAAATCGGACCAGTAGGTACTTCTTGAAATAAGCACTTTCAAGCAAACAAACTCTTATTTTTGATGAAATGGCAACCAGCCGGATCACTCGGATCAGCTATTTCTGTCAATGTCAAGTATTTATCGTCTTCAATTATCAAGTCTTCGATTCTTCAAGTCGTCGTCGTGATGAAATTAATGATAAAAAATATGTAAAATGTGGATGACATGAAATGGGGACCCCATTACGTGCTACGGTCTTACGAAAAACCAAAAAACGATCCAAACAAAATCCTCAAACAAAATCTTCAACTTTATAAATTAGTATGTCTAATTAAGTTGACGATGGTTGACACTGAAAGCCTGACAAAATTACATTTTGTAAATTTTTCATTTAAATATTTACTAAATTTTTAAGAATCGTTATTAATTATTATATTCATAGCTTTAGAGGCCAAATTTAACTTGATGTCACTCTACATTTTATACTTAGTCTTGCCAGAAATATTGTTACATAGAAAAACAATTTTTTTTGTACGAAACTTTTATTACTACCTATTACAGTGTGTTAAACACATTAATATTAAACCATTAAAAATATATAAAGCTTATTCGAAGTGGCTGCAATACAGTCCAGGCCAGTTTTCAAAAGCAACACGCACTCCTTTTAAGGAAAAAATCTTCACTGCCAATTGTAACGCTGCGCTTAGAGCAAGCCTTACTCTCTAAAACTGACCATAAACCATAAGCCATTGGATTTTTAAGTTCAGGACTAGAGGACGGCCGTCCGACGTTCGGAACGATAGTTTCTAATCAAGATTGTGTGGATCGAGCTTTATGACTCGGCGCCGAGTCTCGTTGAAATAACCATTTTTGGTTATTGAACATGGTGTTGTTAAAGGGCTTAACTACCTTCTCCAGAATGGTATCCTGATACACTTGTTCCTATGTTTGATACATTTTTCACAAAAAATGCCTCAGTCCCCCCTTATAGCTAACACCCTACCAAACCATCACTGAAGTCGGATAATGCCCACGTTGTACTCTGTTGACTAATTCTCTTTATCACCCCATTCTACGAGTATACTAATTTCACAAAATATTGGCGCGAAAATAACAAAACACAAAATGATAGATATCAAATTTAAAAGTATTTTTTTGTTTATTGACAATTGGAACAGTATGTATGGCCAGACTAAGTATTTAATTGAATTTAGAATACTTCTAAAATATCTTTCAAGGTTGTCTGAAACAATCGCTTTTAACTTTAAAATAGGCACAATTAACAATTATGTCTGAATTGGTATGAATTTATCTTTCCGAGCTGTAACTACAAGACAGTGACCTTTATAAATTGAAATCTTTTGTCATATATTATTATAAACTATAAATATAGGAACTTGTTTTGAAAACCTCATAAAAAGTAAAAATGTCATAGATATTTTTGATGACTGTCCAATACTTGAGAACCAATACCTACATTTTAAATATCAATTTAAGTGCTGTCCAATACAATGTCATTTACATCTAATTTTGACGGTTAATGACCCACGTCGGTTGGATACATGAATAAAATAAATATTTAAACAAAAAAAATCCGAAACCATTACATTAATATGGATTGTGAAATGTTTCTGTTTATGTACCTATATATCTTAAAATTAAGTAATTGTTTAGAAATCATAGAGCCATTGCGTGATCTCGCGCAGTTTTAAATAAAATCCTTATACCTAATCATTTCTTTTTTAATTTGGTTTTTTACGGCATTGGTTCCATACAATTTCAATACCTCTTCTAATTCATTACTCCGCAACTACTTACAAAAATCATGTGACAAGGGCGAAAAATCGAGGGTTGTTACCACCTCTCCTTCACCTGTACTCAGTTGGACAGCTTACAATTGACGTCATTAGTGCGTAATGTCATTGTTTTAAGCCCCTGTATCTTTCTAAAAAGGTCTTCTAGTGGTTCACATGACCTATCAATTTTCGACACGGGCCCATAGTCTATCTGTGAATGGTGCCAGCTCAACATTTGACATTCTTATAATTTAAATCCAAGGCGAAAAACAAGTACTTAGGTAATCTATAGGTATGCAAACATTCACGCGTGTGGTGATTTTAAATTATAAATTAAATTATTAAGTTTTTGTCTACAATAAAATGTGTTTTCTGTAATATGAAGGAAGTTCTGGAAGTTAAACGATACAAAACACGGAGATATGAGGTGACCTTCTGGCTGACGTGTGAAATCTGTGCCCGCCATTCAAGGGTCGAGTCAATATATAATCCTAGGTTCTTAACCATTAAACTCAGAGGTATAGTCGCGTTGTTGTAAGCGATTAATGGATTGTCCGCCATATCTAACCTACTTAACATACTTATGTTTACTTTCCACGACGATGACCTGACATTTGGTTGGATTAACTGACAAACCAAACCTCGCCAACCAACTCTTTATGAAGTCCAAGTCTTATTGATTTTGTCAATAGCGTATGAAGTTTCCTTAACCCTCGACTGTGTGTGTAAATCGTCGGCGTACAGGGGATATGTACACTGAAACTTTGTTAAGTTGAGGCGATCTGTGTTTACATTGTTGGAGCTTAAATAATTTGTATTTATTATTTTATTACATTTTAAACGTTTTTTTTCTTTTTCTCTGGGACCAGTATGTATGCACACATTGCTTTTACTCCTTGATGTGTAAGTGATTGCAACCTTATATGCTATGGACTAATTTTTATTATTTTATTAGACAAAAATTTTTTTTTTCCTAGCTTTAATATCTTATTAGACCGCTTTCTAGCCTTTGTGTTTTGGTTGCCTTAACTTGCACATAGAAATACTGTTGTCAAAAACAAACAAGCTTTGTATGAATTATCTGAAAAGATGGTGCACATGAGTTTCTCACCAGCTCTTCTCATGAATGCAATACCCATCGGAGCTGGTACTTGGATTGATTTCAATTTAAACCTTTGAGTTGAATCGAAATCAATCTAAGCTCCGGTAATTCAAATCATCTCAGTGCATTTAGTATTAGGAGTTTTGTTTTATGTTTTTATGTTTGTATTTTTGACGTGTTCAAGTGCCTTTTGAGGCCTATGGAAATAAATGATTTGAGTTTGAGTTTGAGTTTGAGTTTGAGTTTGAAGGTGAGGTGTTATGAGATTAATGAATATTGAGAATAATAATGGAGACAATATACCGTCTTGAGGGACGCCAGTGAGAAGATCATAACAACTCGACGAACGATTATTGATATGAACACACTGTTGTAATCCCTGAAGATAACAGGAGAACCATTCCAGCGCTTCTGAGATCATAAGATAGGAAAGAATAACCAGTAGGATGTCATGACAGACGGTATAAAAGGCATTCGAGAAGTCAATTAAAGCTAGCACTGAGACTTTAGTGTCCTCTCTTATATCGTTCGTCACTTTTAGTGGAGCTGTGGTGGTGCTGTGACCGGGTCTGAACCCAGATTGCAAAGGACTAAGGAGATTCTGCTGATATACACAGTGTGAGAGCTACTTGTGTACGTAGGCCTCTAGCACTTTAGAAAGAAAGGGTAAAATAAAAATTGGTCACAATTGTTCGGTGAGAGAAGGGTTACCTTTTTCAAAGCTTTTATTTAACTTGTTAGATAAAGGCATTATATAGGCCTTTTCAGAGTCGAGTGAAGTTGAGAATGGTATCAATCCCTTGAATTCCTTGAATTCCAATTCTCCTATGTTACCCATTATTACGAATCTATTGACACCGTTCATTAAATACGGTTCAGTACTTAAGACGCTACAGTGAACCAAACAAAAAAAACATTTAATGATCTACCAAAATACAACCCTTCCTTTTGGCTTACCCCTTATTCGGGTAAAGTACAATATCCATCTATTTGTATTTTCAAAATTCTCGAACGTTCCTGCCCACTTAGCCAGGAAGAGAGTGTTTCACGTCGATTCTCTTTCTACAATCGCTAAAGCCTCTACACTCTTGTAATATTAGTAAATATTTTATTTCAACTATGTGGCTTAGCGTTGAGAGACGTCATTCGCATACATTTGTTAGTTTTCTATTAACGTTTCAGTTTGTAGAATGTCAATTTGGCTAGGGGCTTCATCCTATTAAATTTGAAAGGCACCATACGTAAATGCTTACTTATATAATTCTTTCTAAAAATTTAAGTTCTCGAAGATTTGTAAGAGATTACGGTAACAGATTCTAATGACAAATTTACAATGACTAGTGGTCGCCCTGTGGTCGAAATTCAAATATGATTCCTTTTTTGTTTAGCTTTCTGCACTCCTCTTCCATATAAACTGTAACTATACTATTTTACTCCTCTGTTCTCATTTTTTTAAACTGGATCTCACAGGGTAGCTTAGCCTTGCTGAGCTGATGGTGGAGGGCTTCATTTACCTTGACTCCAACATCACCAACACTGGATCATCTGATAAAGAGATTCCGAGACGAATAGGTATGGTCAAGAGAGCAATGTCTGACCTGGATAGGATAGGGGAGGACCACAACATCTCTATAGGCACAAAAATAAAGCTGGTACGAACCCTCATCTTTTGCTTATTTCTGTAAGTTGTCGAGATGTGGACGCTAAAGGCTGCCGACCGCAAACGCATTGATACAATCAAGATGAGGTGCTGGAGGAAGCTGCTACGAATACCCTGTACCGCCCGTCGCACCAATGCATTCATCCTGAAGGAACTTAACATTCGTGAGCGCCTATCGACCCTGTGCCTTCGCAGAATCCTTGAATATTTTGGCCACATTGCCGAGGAGAGAAGGCGATAACCTTGAATGACTGATGGTGACGGGTAAGATAAAGGGGATATACCTGCCATTAGTCTTCATTGATTTTTTTTGCTTTAAATAAATATGTACATGTGAGATATTTTGAAAACCCATTGTTGAACATATTTTATAAAGATATAATATTCAAATAAAGCCCCAATATCTCAAAGATTAAATCCACAGTGTTAAATTTTATAAGAAATCGGATGATAAGTGACCTTTCTGACGTAACAAATTTAAATATATTGAGATCTCCGCAGATCTCGTGACTAAAACAACCAGTCGAGAGTCGAGACTAGTCGAGACGAAGCAGCTTTATTAAGTGACATAAACATACTCATAAACTAAAATTTAAATAACAAAGTTACATTTGGGTGTAGGTGATTTTATAAGGATGCATATTTATTTCACTACTGATTATAGTCTGTTAGTGTCCTATGTTCTATTTACTTCATATTTGAAGTTTGTAACTCATTTCTCATGTAGAATTAGAAATCAAAGTGTTTATTATTTTATGACTTATGAAATGCTTCGTTGATCGGTGGTCTTTACTTTATTCGCGACAACGTCTAGTATTGAATGAAGCAATAACAAACGTGCGAAAAGCAATGCGTTTCAACTTTCCCTTGCACAGGTCTGAGATTAACAGAAGCTACTACTAGTACTGTATGGTAATAGTACGAAGATAGTCAAGCAATATAAATGCGAAGTCAGATTTTTTTATCCGAGATATAAACTGTCTTTTCGTATTTATTTTTAAATATGAGTTATGTATTTATACAAAAACGAAATAGTTAACCAACTAAAAGTTTTTCAAAAGATGTTGATACATCCACTTACAAAATCTTAAAAACACCGAAACCAGTCAATTTGATTTCCTAAAAATATGAAGTCTGACTTAATTAAGTATATTATTATATAATATAAAATGTAATACCTACAGTACATGTATGTAAGTTCACGTCTAAGAGCTGAATGAAATTGAATAAGTATGTTCCATTGTACGAAGCGTGTTTCAATAATTACTTACGATAATTGTCATTGCTTTTTTGTTGAGATTACTTTGCGAGCCATAAGAGGACAGGATCTGTATTTGTGAGTAAGTGAGGCTCGATGGTCAAGGTCGATAAGTGGTCCCTACTTCACCACTTCTATCTACATCTGAGCCCAGAGCCCACTCATATGTTGTCTCCTCGTGAAGCGCGACCGATCGGCGCAAGCGCACCGCTTGTTTATTTTTTAACCTTTGAAAACTAATTTGTTGTGTTTTTTGTGTTGTTTTATAATTGAATTTACCATAATGGCGTATCGTTGCGTTACAATTATATGTTTGTTAAATTTAGTTTTAGGAGTTGTCGATGTACTTACAGAGGTAAGAAGTTTTTTACAAATGTTTTTATTTCCTTAGCTTTAATTTTAAAAGTAACGGTTTTGAAGCAATTGTATTTTAATTAATTAGGCGGATATATGTTTTTGTTACATAATTAGGTTTATCGTAATCTTGTTAGTAATAAGGTACGTTTAATGGGGATTTTAACCAATTTAGTAGTAGGTACTTTGTTCACCATCTATCATTAACTATATCATATTTAAAAATTCTAAAGATCATAAGTTTAAAAATTAGTAGGTGTTTATCAACTTACTTATTATTGAAAATATGCCAAGTAGGTTTTCACTTGTGGTATCTATTTTGACTCTGCCAAGTCTCAACTTATAAATATTACTTGATCTGTCTGATAGATGGTCCATTTAAAACTTCAATTATTTTGAATTTCAAATTAATTTGAATACTCTAATTATTTTGTTAAATATATATATATACACATGTACAGATATTTAGCAACCTCAATTTAGTGAATCGATTAAAATTTAATTAATCTATGAAAAAAAGTGATTCATCTTTTCGTTTTCATTTCTACACTGTGCTATAAGCCAAATGGTAGTATTAATTTTATACCCCCACTATACATTCCAAGTGTTATTGTGAAAAATAACGGTAACAAACAGAACAGATTGAATTATTAATAGTAATTTTTTAACTATTTAGAAAAGAGTAGGTTGTCGATTCCTTGCGATCTTTTTTTTTCATGCAGGTAAGTATGTAGGTGGTATATTATCCGATTACTAAAATATCGCGAGTGTGAAATAAAGTGGTAATGACGATACAGATGGCTAACGAAATTCCATACTCATACTCTTACATTTAATTGAATAAATTATTATGTATATACCTAAGGTGAATTAATAGGATTAAAATTTTCATCCCTGCATCGAATTAAGGTTTTGAGAAGCTTTGTAACAATTAAAGTTTAGCTTCTTACAAAACTATACTGTTCGTTACGACGTTACGAGATGTACCTACCTTGTATTCCCTTTAATGTGGAATTAAAGGGAATAACTTACGTTCTTACTATAAAAAGTATTTTTATTCTTAAACCTTAGGATATAACTAATATAACAATACTATATTCCACTTTAAAGTTAACTGCCAAGTGTCTGAATACGTTAGTGAACTTGAACATCCTGATACACTTTTTACTATACTGCATTTTTTTTTTATTGAATTGTTGGCAAACGAGCAGACGTATCACCTGATGGTAAGCGATTACCGCCGCCCATGGACACCCGCAACACCAAAGGCGTCACAAGTGCGTTGCCGACCTTTGGGGGATGGGAAAGGGGACGGACTATACCTAAATGTTTAATAAATTATGTAAATAAATAAATATTTTCGGACATTTAACACACAACGCCATCTAGTCCCAAACTAAGCAGAGCTTGTACCATGGGTACTAAATAACTGATATTAATACATATATACTTTTTTTTTGTAAATACATACATATTATACATAGAAAAAAACCCAAACTCCGAAACAAATATTTGCAGATCATACAAACATTTGGTCCGACCCGGGAATCGAACCCGATACCTACAGCACAGCAGTCGTATACGCTACCACTGCTCCACCGAAGCAGTTAATAAATAAATTAATAAATTGTAGTTTATAAATGGAACTAAAAATAAATAAACTCAATCTACATAAGCATATTTTTCTGGTGCCGTTGTTGCTATGTACGAGTATAGATAGAAGCAGATTGTAAGACATCTTAAGAACATCGGAACATCGAACATCGGAATCGAAACAATACGTAGAATACACTAAAATCAATTTCTATGTATTTTGGTTTAACATTTGCTACTCCTAACAAAGCCATAGTAATCAATTATGGATGGTGAAAAATAATGTAAAATTTGATGAAATATTTTTACTACAAATTAAATTAAAATTAATAATGTTAATTACTTATTTAAATTGATAACGATAAGCGCACTGCAACTGTAATTGTGCAAGTGAACAAACGCATACAAATATATGTGGGTGTATATTATGTCATATATTCATAAATAACTGTTTAGTTTGCCAAAACCTCCTTTTAAGTAAGGGCTGGCTATAAGCCTTTAATTGGGGCAACGCAACGGAAAGGACTTATGTTTCCTTTAATACTTCTGATCGCAGAAGACATAAAAAACATTATTTTTAGATTTTTTTTAAATAGCGTTCTCGCGTTATTAAAATACATATCTTGTGGCCCTTTACAAACAAACACAAAGAAAACCTAGACTCAGAACTACAATTTGTGGGTCACACAAAGTGTTCTCCATTTTATTTATTTTCTCTCTTATTATCTCTATGTTATTATTTAGAATTTGAACCCTAAACATTTGAAACCACTAGGCCTTAGTGGTTAAAGCGGTCGCCACGCCGGTTTCTACTGCTAGCCCTACAGTGCAGTCCAGTGTTTGCTTAGTTGTACATTTAGGAAGAAGTTACACAATTAGTCTGAGACTACACACACAATGGTTGGATTATGTTTTTTTTAACAATGAAATAATAATAATAATAATAAATATTCCGGACACTTAACATACAACGCCATCTAGTCCCAAGCTAAGCAGAGCTTGTGTTATGGGTACTAGACAACTGATATAAATACTTATATACTTTTTTTTTTTGTAAATACATACATATTATACATAGAAAACACCCAAACTCCGAAACAAATATTTGCAGATCATACAAACATTTGGTCCGACCCGGGAATCGAACCCGAGACCTCAAGCTTAGCAGTCGCATACGCTACCACTACGCCACCGAGGCAACAATGAAATACTTTCTACTAATATATAGTTTTTCATACAATTATGTTGTGTTGTCGTCGATGAACATCTGATTACTTGGTGTAACTGCAAACAGCCGTGTCTAACATATACGGAAACTGTTAGGCATATGAGGCGAAACGGGAAACGTTTTGTTCACCGGCTTTATATACCTGATAATTGTATTTTTCTATATTTGTGCAAGTATAAAACTATTAGTTAGATCTAATAGTTTTATATAGGTACAACGCACTCGTTGCGCATCTGGTGTTGCGGTTGTCCATGGGCGGTGGTAATCGCTTACCATCAGTCGATACGTCTGGTTGTTTGCCCCCTAATCCATAAAAAGATGGTAATTTAATTAAGCAATTATAGTTATGCTTATATATATGTATATCTATTAGTATGTAAAAGTATGTGTTTTATAACTATGTGTGTATGTTTATAAATATATATATACGTATAAAAATATATGTGTGTATAGATATAAATAATTTCTTCAAACTCAATGCACGTTGACTGCTTCTGTCTCTCTGAAATATTTGATCCATCCTAAGATTACCTGGAAGAGATTGCTTTTGGCAATAAGGCCGTGCTTTGTATTGTATACTACATCTCACATTTTATATATTATGTACTTATTTAACTCTGTAATATGGTGTGGCTATAAGGAGTTTTCTGTTCTAATCTATTCTATTAATTAAATAATGAAATAAATAAATATTCCGGACATCTAACACACAACGCCTAGTCCCAAGTTAAGCAGAGCTTGTGTTATGGGTACTAGACAACTGATATAAATACATATATACTTTTTTTTTGTAAATATATACATATTATACATACAAAACACCCAAATTCCGAAACAAATATTTGTAGATCACACAAACATTTGATCCGACCCGGGAATCGAACCCGGGACCTCAAGCACAGCAGTCGCATTCACTACCACTGCGCCACCGAGGCAGTTATTATAATTCATTTATCATTTAACTGAACAGAGCAGTAACTCTGTTCAGTACAAATAATAAAGCTACATCATAGCAGGTAGAAGGTTCTCATATAGGTTCTCACTGTTTTATAGATACTTTATAAATTATACACTCACGTTTTTGTCCTTGTAGAGGATGATTTATCATTTTGCCGTCTATAATTTTAATACAAAAAATGTAAGTGTAAGGTGTAGCAAAAATATACATAGGTACATAACTGTTTGTAAATACGCATAGATTAAATTCCCAAAGATTTTAAATTAAATTCATAATGAGATCAGAGAGTTGGCAAAAAATAATATTTTGATAGAATTTTTTTGTTTAAATTAAAAATATTGTAATAATAGTTTATTACAATGATTATTAATTTTAATTTTATGTATACATTGTTATGCGGTGAAAAATATAATGTCACCTCAACCTTAATCAAGTTTATATATCCAATTGCAAAGAATTAATATTTCAAACTTATTCAAGGTATAGATAATGATTGTTTCTCATTTGTTTTTCTTTCTGTAATTGAAGTCAGTTGAATGCTTTAGTGTTGCAAAATACATGATTATTCATTAATTTTAATCTATACTAATATTATAAAGCTAAAGTTTATTTGTCTGTTTGAACGCGCTAATCTCAAGGAACCTCTGGTCCGATTTGAAAAATTCTTTCAGTGTTGTATAGTCCATTTGTCGAGGATGGCTACAGGCTATATATCATCACGCTAATACTAATAGGAGCGGAGCACCATTGAAGAATGTTTAAAAAATGGGGAATAAATTCGCGCTATTGGCAATAGTAGATGGAAACGAGGTTGCGTGGGTCACCTAGTTAGTTATATATATAGAAACTGTTAAAAATATTATCATTTTAATATTAATTAAATTATTCATTAAACAAAGAAAAACTCACGTGTCCATCACCACTGTGTAAGCTAACAACTTTAAGAATTATTTTGTATGAGGAATATGCTGACACTTCCACTGTGCGCATAAAGTTTTTAGCAAGTTTTTTTCGGAGAGAATGATCATATAGAGCACATTAGTAGGGGACATCACAACATTAAAATATTTCGAAATATTAACTTAAAAAAAGCTATTCATTTCATTAGGTTGTATTAAAAATTACAGCTCAGAAAGACCAGTAAATTTTTAAACAAAATTATGATAAAATTTACAATTTTAGGTACTTCATTTTATGGATGATATTATTTTGAAAGCATCGTAACTCACCACTAAATTTGGAGTCAACGGTTCTTTCCGAAATCGGGAATGAATAAAAAAATCAGATAGGTAAACAAATATTCCATATTGTATAAATTTCACTGTGCGTTCCGTTATTATTACCATCCACTGCTTTCGAAACATCTCTATGTTATCGCATCGTACAATTTATTGGCCTGTCTGTTTGCTGTTAAACAATGGAGAATCACTGACCTCTGGTGGGCAGTCGTGTCATGGCTATAAGTAATTATTACTGAATAAAATACTTATGGAAAATGTCAACGTTGGTGTTTATGGTAATAATGCGTTAACCAGATTTCCTTGACTTATTTTTTTATAATATTTGCTGGGTATTAAACTTTAAAAAGCTAGTTTTGAATAGATACAGTAAAATGTTCGATCATGCAAAGTTACCGGCGTGTGTTTTGAAATATTTATAATAAATATCTACGCCTGTTGCAAACTATGTTTGTAATGTCAATGCCAAGATATCTTTCTACATCTAAAAACTACAAAGGACCATATACAGTTAGCATTAGAAACTGAGACCATTGTTGAAATTGAGCAATCGTCGCATATCGGTAGAGAGCATTTCCCACTACACGAAGGAGTAAATTTTACAACAGTTTTGTCCTCGCAAAGTCGGAGAGAAACGTTTAAATTCGCCGGTTTCAGGAGTATATCTATGTCAGATTGAATAATACAATTAGATTATTTTGGAGACCGTTTAACTATGGATTTTTTGTGAATGGGGAAGATCCTCATAGAAGTATTGCTCTTTAAAAATATTTGCACAGCGTAATTGCTTCTTTAAAAGCTTTTATTTAACTAGCAACTAACCTTTTACAAGAGTTAACATCAACAGGCTAAGCTGAAATTTTGCATACGAGTTTAGTTTGGGTGATGAATAAATGAACACATAAAAAGGAAAAGTATATAATAAAATAAATATGTACTTAAGTCTTATACTATTTCGCAAATACAAAAGTATGGTATATTATATGATTAATTCAAATACTTATATTGAATCTATATTTGTCTTTGTGCCTTAAAAATGTGTTTATTAAAATTTTCACAGAGGTACAATAAAAAAGGATAATATTAACTTTACCAAAAATACTTCTATCTTCTTTGTACCTACCTTCGTCTACGTTGCACTATTTACAAAATATTTATGAAAAAACATTCTCTAAAAGCTTTAAACCGTTTAGAAATTATAATAATACATTTTAACAAATAACCTACTTCAAGACCTGGACCAAATTTTTATTTTCATGTTTTTAGTTTAATTCATCTGTGTTTTACTAGTTAATCCTTTTCATTTGATACTTATAGTGGTAGTCGTGACAAAATTTACCATTTTGTAGCGGCGGCCATCTTTAATTTACATTGATAACCTCCTCCTTTTTAAAGTCGGTTAATAATCAAACCAGTCATCATGATTATGCTAAATTTTACAACGACTAATAATTACCTTTTAAATAACATAATGGTAAAACTAATTAGCCGTAAAAGTAGCATAGTGTCAGCTGATAATAAATTTAAGTACTTATTAAACAGCTCTTTTAGTATCGGGTATGGCTTTAAAAACATTCATCGCCTTAGAGATTTTGTTATTTATTAAAAAGACATATGTACTGTATGTCGGTTATCATTGTAAAGAGTAACCTATGGCCTTCCTCAAGAATTAAATTATCTCCATGACAAATTTTACTAAAATCGGTGCAGTGGTTTAGCTGTGAAAGTGTGACAGACAGACAGATAGAGTCACAATCGATTTATAATATTAGTATTAATGCAGCTAGTATAGTCAATAAAAATGTGTGTTTCTCGAATCATTTTGTGTATTAATTAAATCAATTAGAAAACTGCAAGTTATGAAAAAGTATCGGGCTAAATATTTTTAATTTGCTCCGTGCAGTTAAGTAATACAATAGGCTATATTGTAATTGTTAACATTAACAGCTTTTCACAATATCATATACCGCGGGGAATACCGCAAAGGTTCAGCTAGTATAAAAAAAATTAAGTATTGATGACTCGCATCTCTACATGATTAAAATTATTTGAGGCATAATTAAGAACCGGATTTCCCACATAGGAGGGGGCCATCTACAAAGCGTAGGTGGCCTGAGGTAAGTCGGAGTTCGAGGGTTTTCCTTTCTAGGGTGCCTGGTTCCCTGGCATCTAGTACCCGAAACGGCGTGCAGTTTTAATCGGTTCGACTCCGACATGCTACCAGGAGGTGTTATCCGAGGCGATTTCCGCAAAGAAAAAAAAAACAATTAATTGTGAAAATGTTAGCATGTACTGAAATATTTTTACTGAACTAAATACAATAATTATAAGAATGGAGTAGAGAGACATAAATGATACTTATATTTTTCATCTGATAAAAATAAAATCGAGTACAGTCCTTACATAAATTTTCTACGTTGGAATACCTAAACCTTTGAGAATTTAGTTTTCTACTACGTAGTATGTCGACAGCGGCTTTATCAGCTCTCTCTTTAGGATACCTTGAATTAAATAGTAGTAATTGCATTATTTAACACTAGACGTTAACAATCAGTGTTGGTATAGTTAACAGTACATAATGCATGATCACTCGCATGCTCGCATCATTAAGGTGACAGAATACACTTTGGTAAAATCTCTTCAGTCTAGTTCCTGTTGTAATCCATAGTACCTATATCTCTCCACGGCAATATGTAGAATTGGAAAATGCTCACAGTTACACACTGTAATTTTATTAATTGCACCTATTTCTTCTGCATATCATAGAACGTCTCTACTAAACGAAATAGAAAGAATTAATTTTCTTTAGCTATCTTATTATAGTAAGCCAAAATCTAGTTCTTTAAGAGTAGGTACTCTTTGTGCAACATTAGACTATTAACGTCTTTTCATGTGATTATGAGAGATATACAAAACCGATCTGTCCACCAACCTACCTAATTCAGAAGACTTATAATCCCGGTGCTGCTGGGATCAAATCAATTCTACTAGGTTGAAATTCGATGCCAAGGTAGAATTCTGACGTATTCCACGTCAGATTTTATTTGTAAGTAGGTAATTTCCGTTCAGATAGTTAGCCCGTCGTTAGTGATATGAAAATATATGCGGTAACATTATTATAATGTGCAGGACACGATTGAACAAGTATCTGTCCTTCACGTATAATATCCCTTCAATTCAAAATAACCAACAACTAGTATTTAAATTCACAAGGTTGCTCCGTTCTCCTTTAATGGTCTAACACTGTTTGGAAATGTACCTATAGGCGATTGTTTTATTTGATTTCCATAAAGTTCCTAGATAATTAATAAAGTTGCATCTTCTGCCAATTTTTTAAACATGGGTAAATTGGAATTGCGGGCAAACAAGCAGACGTATCGCTGTTTCACGCCGGTTTTCTGTGATGCCATGGTATCACTTATTAATTTAACTTATTATTTTTCTTTTCTTATCAAGAGAAAGCTACTTCGGTTAGTGTCAGAAAACTAATATTAATAAGTATTATATTAATATATCGAAGGAATTGGTACTTTTGTCACAAGTTTATAGGATGTATATAATCTTAAAAAATAGATTTAAATTTAGAATTTCTGAAATTGGGTATTAATATTCAGCTCATGACCGTTTGATCAATTCCTGACAAAGCTCGTGAGCGCATCTTTTATTACATAACACAAAATCAGGTTAAACGGTCACAGTAACATACTGGTTGTGAATTTAAATTATACGCAAATGTTTGAACACAACATTTCATAAATATGTATATACAATTTCATAACAGACATCGCTAACCAAATGAATGAGTTAATTATTTCGAGCTAGGTCTATACATTTGCAAGTCTATTAATGCCTTAAATTTTAGTATTCACGGTAAATAAATAATTTCAAAACGAAATTTTGCTATTTTAGAGTGCATATCTTTAGATTTTATTTATTTTCCTTATTAATAAGTTCGAATAAAATCGCACTTACGATTAATTTAATCAAGCAGGACCTCGGAACTCTTTACGAAAAACTCCTCAGTCATTATGTTGCAATTCTCTACTAAACATTGTATGCTTCTCTTAATGTGGTCGTACTAGCCTTCCTCAGGTCCTCAGTCCAAACTGATCTGAATAAAACCTCATAAAACACACCTATAACACTATGCAACATCAAAAAAAACACTGATATCTCGGGTGATGATTTGTATTAGGTATGCGTAGTAAACAACAGAAAACAAAGTTATATTTAGATATCACGTCCCAGAACAAAAATAACGGTAATATTCGTAACGTAAGATTATAATCTTACTTAATTTACTTTCTGCTACACTTAGGTGACTGAAGTTATAAATTTATATCATTGATGTGTACAAAAGGCATCAAAACATTTATGTTATTCATATCTACAAAATGCCGCGTGTCTGCGTTAATTATCTTAGCTTATTTTGTTATGTTTGTGGTCAATTTCCACCTAAAAGTGAAAAAGTCAATTTCGCCTCTGCTTGAGAAGTGTTATGAAACTTATTTTAAAATTGCCATTAAAAATCAAGACAAATCATGGGTACCGAAAGTGTGTTATTTAAAATGTTGTAAATATTTGACGGGTTGGTACAAGGGTAATATTAAACAGATGCCTTTTGGTGTACCAATGCAGTGGCGTGAACCCAAAAATCACGTAGATGACTGTTACTTCTGTTTAACAACTGTGAAAGGGTTTTCAAAAAAGTCAAAACATTCGGTGAAGTATGCTACTGTGTCATCAGTGTTAATGCCGCTACCACATTCTCCAGATATTCCAGTACCGAAAAGATTTTGTAGTTCTTCAAGCTTATCGAGTTCGATTTTTATTTCTTAAAACAAAATTTCCTATGCTAAGTGAGGCCAAAATTAAAGAATATATTTTCAGGGGTCCTGACATAAGAAAATTGGTCAATGATCCTGCTTTTTTATCGAGCCTCAGACCTATTGAAAAAAATGCATGGTTGGCTTTTGTCGATGTTACAAAAAAAATTCTTGGCAATCACAAATCACCGGATTTCCATGAAAAAATTAATCGGATGCTGAATGCGTATCAGAAACTAGGATGCAATATGTCTTTGAAAATTCATTTTTTACACTCTCATTAAGTTTTTTTTCTGATAAGATGGGTTCAGTAAGTGATGAACACGGTGAAAGATTTCATCAAGAAATTGCAGAATACGAGAAGCGTTACCAGGGAAGATGGGAGCCAGCCATGCTTGCAGACTACTGTTGGAGCCTCCAGAGGGATACTCCCATTACTGACTATAAGAGAAAAGCCCGTCGGTCGGCAGAAAAGAAATTTAACGTAGAATAACAAGCTTATGTAACTAATTATGTAGATGATTTTAAGTAAAATCAATAAATCCATTTCACTATTAAACTTGATGTGATAGAACAATTTTATTTCGATTTTTCACATATTTTTAAGGTGGCAAAACATAATTACATACAAATACATACGTGAACCCAGTGAAATTTTTTTTTTTTTACTTTGTTGCATAGTGTAATCATTTAAGTTTTTAATGAAATTCTACAATCTTTGTCAATCTGTGTGTCAACGCAACACTGTCAGGCTCCTGTACAAAAGTCAAAGTATATTATTATGTTTTCTAAAATGTTAATTACATGTAAAATAAAGACGTTTTTAATATTAATAATCGCGAACAATGAAAGTACATTGATTGTAATAGTAAATAATAATGATTAGATCGAAAACATGTAGCCTATTGTTGAGAGTCTTTTTCTTTTTAACAATATTTTATTGTGTGCATAAGGTCATAGAGCCAGATGAGTTTGCTGACTACTACATATATTATGATGTGAGAACTAAAAATACTTTTTGGAATTTATAATAATCTATATATATAAAAATGAATTGCTGTTCGTTAGTCTCGCTAAAACTCAAGAACGGCTCCGGTCGGTTTAGCCGATTTTGGTTTTAAAATATTTGTCGTAGTCCAGGGAAGGTTTAAAGGTGAATAAATTTATTAAAAAGTATTGTTTTTCGAGAGGAGAATCAGTGAAGAATGTTACAAAAACGGGGGAATGTTATTACGCTACGGGCAATAGGAGACGTAAATGAGGTTGCGTGGGTCAGCTAGTGTCTATATAAATATTAGTGAACGATCATAAATGAACGAAGAATGTCTATGATTCCTAGCAGTCTTTATGTTTCTATGAGTTTTCATATAGATAGACATAGACATATTACAGATTCTCAATCATGATTTTTTGTCCACGTTACAAAGTCATTAGGTATGTAGTTTTCTTCCTAAATTCTCATCTACCATTGGACAGAACACTGTTTACATTCTTTATAAAAATTCGTCGTGTCTATCAATTATGCTTCATTTCACTGCAAAATTGTGTTGTGGTGGTTGTTATTTATTATGACTAAGGTAGCTTCATTAGAAATACCAAGATTAAATACTCACGATGTTACTATAGTAGCGAATTCAGTCATGTAAGAGTGTTTCACGAATTATATACAATTATAGATTTTCAATACTATAAAAGTATAAGGCAAAATGTTTATAAACAAGAATCAAATATATCTAATTCTCACTATAAAAATGTATTAATACATTTTTATAGTATTCAAATTTCGTATTTGTTAGGTTTAAAGTTCGTAAAATATAATAAGGATGTAACAGGTATTTCCTGAAATAGCATTAATCAAATAAATCACTTCCGAAACAATATGTTATACCAACCTTGGCTAAGCAGTATTGCAGTCAAGGTAGATGTAATTTAGTGAGGAAATTGCACACGAATTACTTTTATTATATACTATTATTATAAAATAAGTAAGATGTGTTTTGGTTGCTAAATATAGTTAGTTATAAGTATATAAGTATAGTTATTCTATAGCCTCTTGATTCTAACTACTTTTAATTTTCTTTACTACTAATAAGTAAGAAGAAAAATCCTCAAAAAATAGTTAAAGTAATATCTGAAATATGTATTGTGGATTTTCGATATTATTTTTCTAGACCGAAGTTGTTTTTAGCTCAAACAAGGTTGTATGTAATGATAGTCAAGCTTGATTTTATATTTAGATTCTTCAAGGCTAATTTTATACCTAACTAGCTGACGCACGCAACCTCGTTTGCATCTTCTATTGCCCGAAGCGTAAAAAATACCCCCGTTTTTGAAACATTAGTACTCCGCACCTATTAGTATTAGCGTGATGATATATAGCCTATAGCCTTCCTCGATAAATGGACTATCCAACACTGAAATAATTTCTCAAAATAATACCAGAGGTTCCTGAGATTAGCGCGTTTAAACAAACTCTTCAGCTTTATAATATTAGTATAGATAATCAGAGATCCCAACCAGGTAATCTTAATTATAGTAAATATATTGTGGAAAATTTATAGCCAGGCAGGACAAACAATCATACTCTCGACATAATTAACTGTATAATCAAAATAATTTTCTCAACACCGAACATCAAATTAGTTTAAGATCATGGTTTGAGTTAAGAAAAAAAATAAGGTCACTTCTGTTCCATATATTTATCGCAAAAAATAAACTTTAAAATTAATATGTGCATGTAAAAAATTATGATGTTCCATCATGATATAATCACTTAGATTTTTTTCGAATGAGCACATTAGTATATACAAACATCAATTCACACAGCTTTTTCTCAGAATATGATATGGTTATAAGTGTTATAACTATCTGGCATTGAGGAAAATAAAACCGGTGCGGTTCATTTAAAATATTAGGTATGCGGTGCTCAACAACTCAACACTCGCAAAAAAAAAACTTCAAACTCGGAACCTACCTACGTACCAATAAAACGAGGAATTGATTATGTATCAACCCGTTGCAGACCACAGCTGAACATAAAGATCTCTCAAGTTTAACAGTCCACCGCTAGACATATATACATATATCCTAGTGCGATAGTGATTTGTAATGCCTGCTAAGTATTCTAACTAGGCAGAACGTGATCTTTTCCAGAGTAGAGCTAAAAAAGGGCCAGCGATATCTAGTAATGTGTCTAGAAATGACGTAACTTTACAAACAAAACAAATTGAAATACAGAAAATTATTTAAGTTAGATAGTTAGATACATAAAGTGTAATATAGTTCAGTTCCTTACATTAAAAAGACAAGTGGAAGCCGAGTCAAAATAATATTATTTAAATTAATTTCGCTTATCTTAATAAGCTGTCGCATTCATATGAAAAGTAAGGTTCATTATGGACCTCTAAATTATACCTATTTGGATCGTATTAAATCTTCCTAGCTTAAGAAAAAAGACATTTAAATAATAATTAGCCTATTTTGATAATTTATCTATAGGAATTTCTGTAAGACAAAGATAATAATTTGATGTGTGACAAAAAAATTTGGGATTGTAGGCTACAAAACTTAAGGTAAATGTAACTAATCGGTGTCAAGTACCTCATTTATGTGTCAAACTAATTATGATAAAGTGTTTATTTATTATCTGTCAAATACGTTTTCAACTTAAATATAATCTGTATACTAATACGTTTAGCAAAAAGTTTGTATCACTTTTTACAAAAATTGTAAAAAACAAACAAGAGTATGTACGATATGTGTGTATGTACTTACAGAAAGCTTAAAAATATATAACTCAATCATGGTCGAATTTCGACTCCTGGGCGACTATTAGTTCATCTTAAATAAACTTAATATAATTGATTTTAGTTTTACCAAGAGCTCCCATCAACCTTTACAGATAAAAAAAGCATAGCAATTGGTAGAAAGTGAAAATTGCTTACGACAGTTGAATAACGAATATCTGCAATACATATATTAGATACAGAAATATTAGTTGTAAATATATGCTACTTCTTACTAAATACAAAAATAGTAACACATATTTTAAGATCACTTAGATTGTGTTGTGGTGGTTGTTATTTATTTTGTTTTTTTTTTTTATTTTATTTTTGTTAGTATTAGTAGTGGTTAGTAATATGCGAGTGGGAGTTGGCGCTGCCGGGTTAAATCGGTAGTTTTAATTTCCATTCGTAAGCTACTATATATTTGAATTCAATTGATTTTACATAGTTTTCCTATTTTCATTCCAATATTTTTTGTGCATGCTTGCTTTGCATTGCTTGAAAGTGGTTGTACAGCTGTACAGTACAGTTGTAGCCTAAATTGTAGTAGATGTAACCTAAAGTAAGTAATAATGTTATGACTGTAAGCAAACCATAAATAAATAAATAAATAAAAGCTTAGTGTTACATACTGATACTGATTTTCTATTTCTCTGTGTTGTTTTATGCTGCCTCGGTTACATGTTGATACACTTAGGTAAATACATTTTTTCAGCCCAATCCAACGTCTCGAGTATGTGTTATCGGCGCTGGTTTCTCCGGGTTGAATACGGCTCGCTACATGAAAGAATATGGCCTCAACTACACAGTTTTTGAGGCCTCACGTTACATCGGTGGCACGTGGAGATTCGAACCTCATGTGGGCACTGATGAAAATGGATTGCCCTCGTTTACCAGTCAGTACAAGGGATTGAGGTAAGTTTTATGTAACGCAAAACAGAACTTTGTGTTGTCAAGAAATAAAAAAGTATTTAATAACAACAGGATATCGTATGCTATTTACGTCATTTATTTCCACATTTTTTTCAAAATCACAAAATAACGCAAGCATGAATTATCGGAATATATTTTCAATGACATTTACATACTTATTTATTTATTTTTTTATTAGAAAGGACATATCATGTTGTTCTATCTATGCCATCGATAGATGAAAAATAATTATTTAAACCTTCTACATAATATATCTCAGTTGTCTTTGATCATTTACATATTTAATACCGGTTGTAATGGACGTGTTTTAGCCAAAGACTTGTTCTTGAGCAAGCTTTTAGCAGTTAAAGTTATTGCAAGCGAAAGTAAGTTATATATTCTTAAACATAACACCATACATGTAAGATTGGTAAAGTTTCGTATTTAGCACTGATTGCATTATATGTAACTTCAAGCCGGTTTAACAGCTAGTCAAACTGCGAATATTAGATGACGTTTTGTTTCTTTATATAAGAACAACACACAACACAAATATACGTACTTTTTAATTCCAAAATCGTTGGCAAATATGGTGAAAGATACCTTACGTATGTGGTCTTTCAGTTTTCAGTGCTCGAATATCTTCCTGGATATTATAAGGATCCTGGATAAGGAAACAACCGCTTTGATTTATGAGTAGTAGCCAGTAAAAATAGATTACCTGCAAGATCGTTCGCATAAAACTTAACGCGAAAACTTAACGGTTTTTAATGAGATTAAGAACCTAATGCCGTTTTATTTGTAATTTTATATTAAAACAAAAACTCGCCAATTGCTTGATTGCCATTCAAAATCAAGGGAACAAAACCGTACAAACAATTTCTTTTACTTGTTGGTATTTTCCTGTTGAAATAAAAACAATGTTTTTGAATAAAATCGGTCCACAATTGACAGAATAATCAGATAATACATAAAAAAAAATACATTCAGTAGCACATAGCTTAGCGAATGGGCAGAAATTATTAATCGATAGATGTATTCTCTATGTCTTTTAAGCAAGTTTATGTTTTTTTAGTATGTTATGTTTGTTCTTATTGATTATATAACCTCAGTGCACAACCTACCTTACAAGATATCTACACCACCCTAAGGTTGACTCGAAGAGAATTCCTTGGGCATTAAGTCCGCCAATGTACCTACAAATGTGCATAAAGTTTTTAGTAATACTTAATATTATATAGAATTTCCTCCTTTTTGAAGTCGGTTAACAAGTAAACGTGGACAAGGCTCTAGGAAAACCTTGCAAAACCTAAAGTTGTAAACATCTTATTACAAATAAATAATAAATAATAATAAATATTTCGGCCATCTAACACACAACGCCATCTAGTCCCAAGCTAAGCAGAACTTGTGTTATGGGTACTAGACAACTGATATGAATACATATATACTTTTTTTTTGTAAATACATACATGTGATACATAGAAAACACCCAAACTCCGAAACAAATATTTGTAGATCACACAAACACTTGGTCCGACCCAGGATGTGAACCCGAGACCTTAAGCACAGCAGTCGCATTCACTACCATTACGCTACCGAGGCAGTCTTCAAATCAAGTCATAATATAGATTTATAATGTATTTACAGAACAAACACGCCGCGTCAGACCATGGAAATGTTCGCGTTTCCTTTTCCAGACGATGCACCGTCATATCCGACGGGAGAATGTTTCTATAAATATTTGCAGTCTTACGTCAAACATTTTCATTTGATGAATAATATTCAGGTAAGAGTCATTACTTATTTAAAAGATTTTTTGTTATTAACACAAACTTCGTAAATGCAAACTAGGTAAATTAATACAATTCTGAGGTTCTAAACTAGTTGGGTCAGTAGCGTCCGCAAGAAAAACTTGATACGATATGACACAGTCACAGAGCTTACTTAGTCTTGTCATAAATATTGTTAAAACAACATCAACAACAACACAAAAACTACAGATTCAAAAGTAATATTTTTATTTTTAATTATAACAGTATTTATGGTCCGACTAAGTACATAAAAATAACCTGAGACAATACCGAAATTTCTACAGAGGAAAAATAACGGAGTAATTATTCATAAGGCTAGTTTAAAATAAATTGCGTGATAACATATACATTAAAATGTGTAAGCCTTTACTACTAATCACATCTCTTACCAAGTCGAGATAATATTCATATAACATTGCATCAGACACTAAAGAAGTTTGTCACATATAGTCAGCTTTATGCATTCCGTAAGCCCGGTAAGGTTACGTGATTTAAAAATTGAGCACCTTTGCGAAATGTACGAAGCTAACTGTTTGATCCCCAACAAGGTAGAACTTGTGCAATTTTGACCAGACTGCTGAAAAACATATGTATTATATTTAAATTACTAACATACATGATTTAGTAAAATTACACAGAATAAGTGATCGTTTTAGCTATAAAATCATTTATTTTGGGCGGGAATCGAAGCCAACACTAACCACTATATCCTCATATTCATGTGTCTCCCTTACTCCTCTGGCTGCCCAAGCTCATGGCTAAAGATAATAGAAGGTGTACCTATCTAGTTTTTACAAGGTTGGAACGGTCATTTTTTCTATTAATCGACAATATTGAATTCTTGTGTGTTGGTATTACTTACAGTATAACTCCGCTATTTACGAGATAAACATTAAACTAATTATTTGCGCCATAGGGATGTCTAATTTTACAATATAGTGTATAAAAATGTGGGTTTTCTTTGTAGAAGAACTACGGCCGTAAGTTGAGCCGACCATCGAAAAGAAATTATGGCTCGTAATTAAACTATGTTATCTACATAGAAATTTAATTATTATACATACGGAATTTTATGCATATCAAAATTAAATTGTTAAAATAAATTTAAAAATTCCCTGCAAGGGACTGTACCAAATTTTATGATATGTAAATGTATATAACTAGATATATAATAATATATTATATCATGGCCATAACTGTCTTCACTCTTAATGCAACATTATTCCTTTTAAAATCTGCAGTTTTGGACAACCCTAGCGTTTTAACCTTGTTAAGATGGTTTGTTTTGTTTCGTCTTAGTAAACGTCTGTATTTTGTCTATTTATTTAGATCTTGAGAACGACTGAACAAGTACTAATGCAGTTTTTATAGTCTGTTTTCTATTGAACTTGAATTTTTTTATAAGATGATACTGTCGTTAATATATCACGTTAGATAATATACTTTTATACGTTAATATATTCACCGTGGGAGAGCCACGCCTCAGCAGGCATGGGCCAGCTCGTCTGGAGTGATACCACGGCCTCACAGAAAACCGGTGTGAAATAGCGCCTGTCCTGATTCACCGAATGAGTGAGGATACCAGAGGCTCATACCCAACCCCTCCCCACATTCCTCCCCCCATCCTCCAAAGGCCAGCAGCACACGTGTGACGCCTCTGGTGTAGTGGGTGTTCATGGGCGGTGCTAGTCGCTTACCGTCAGGCGATGCATCTGCTCGTTTGCCCTCTATTCCATAAAAAAAAACTTATTAATATTATTCCTAGTAAAATTCTTGCCTTAAAATGTTTTATTGTTTGATGGTAATTTCCATTCGAGTGGTCGAGTGACAGGAAGGACCAAAGTACGTACCTATTAGATTGAGACGAGTTTAGCATACATAAGGTGTTCAGAAATCTTGACGCAGTAATGTTCATATTCACATGATTCACACTTCGCCATGATATTGTTGAGAGTAATTTAATATGGGTTTTAAAACTGTTCATCATTGTATTGCATGTGCATCCATCGTAAATAATTTTTTACTGTAACTTTTTTAAATAGAATTGTGAAATAATTACCAAATAAAAACAGAATATCAGATTTATTATAATCGACATTATGAATAAAGGTATTTAATGGAAAAATTCCCATGCATACATCCCTACTATACCAGTATGAGCTCTGCACCTTTCGACTATTGGACTTTTTCCGAGATTTCTAAATACATTTACTTCTAGTTTCGTGTTTATAACTGGAAAAATGAGTACAGATTCTGATATAATAAATAAATAAATAAATATTCCGGACATCTAACACACAACGCCATCTAGTCCCAAGCTAAGCAGAGCTTGTGTTATGGGTACTAAATAACTGATATAAATATGTACTTAAGGCAATCATTATATGATGATGATATGAATATGCTTGCCATATAAACGACTTTTGTATACTTTTTGTCCTTCTTTCAGACTCCAGGTTTAGCCGAGAAAGCGTAACAGACAGACAGATTTACTTTCGAATATATAATATTAGTATAAATGATTATTTATCAGCAGTCTGGTTACCATATACCTACCATACGCCTAGTGTGGAGTCAGAAGGTCATGAGTGAGATGTGTGACGACATTATTTTTTTATTTTTTTTTATTGAATATGGTGCAAACGAGCAGACGCATCACCCGATGGTAAGCGATTACCGCCGCCCATTATATTATTGATATTCCTGAACCAACAATTAACTGATCTACAAAAATATTTATCATTATAGATTTGTTATTCTGATCAGTCTTTTATTTCAGTTGGAAAGCTTTGTGACCAAGGTGCGGTGGACGGGCGATGGATGGAATGTTACATACATGAAGAGTGATACCAAAGAAAACGTGACAGAATTTTGCTCTTTCGTAGTGGTTGCCAGCGGAGAGTATACCAAACCGTTCATTCCTGAGGTCGAAAAAATGGATGACTTCAAAGGTTTGATAAACTTATTGAATTTTTTTATTGTAACAGCCATACATAACTAATATTAAGACAAAAATATCAAAAACCTCGTTATACTGTGGTAAGATTAGTAAATTATTGGTAGGCTTTATTTAAGTTTTGATTCTTTAATTTAAATCTTTTCGTGTGAATACGCGTTATACCCCTTTACGAACACTTCTTTAAAAGTAGTAGGCAGTTATTTCACAATTAAGTATAATATGTAAATTGAACAAATCCATATAATTATTGCAAGCTCATGCATAAAAATTACAAAAGTAGATAATACTTCTTATCTCACTTACCTTAACCGAATTTTCAAAAATTAGGTACTTCTTTTTCTATTGAAACCATCTTGCTTCAGAGTTTATTGCGTTGGAAAATTTGTAACTAAACTATATTCCAACACAAAAGATATCTAGATCTGTCTTAGAATCCTAATATAAAGTTAATAAATCACATGTTATTTAACATTTCACAGCGTCAATAAATTTTTGTGCGCATTAAAAAAAAGAATAAGGCAAATGTAAGAAACGTAGAGGGAAATTTAAATGTGGAATTTCTTTTTTTTTTAATGCCGAACTTGCCAGTATTAAAAAAACGGGTATGCATTACGTGAAGTCCACAAATAAATAATACGTCTATGATCCCAGTGTGTTTAAATGCTGCTTTTATGACGTTACGTAACATAATTGGGAGAACAATGATATCTAACTTTAAAACATATAGATAATTAAAATTAAATGGTGAAAATTAGTAAGCAAATTTTCTAGCAAACTAGTACTGGCCTTTTTCTTTTCAGTAAAACCTTTTCACAGTTCCTTTAAGCTAAATTTGAAATACCTACTCCCGACATACAGATTTTTACCACTTCTCTTAAAAACCCGATATTAAACAAGTAGATTTATAATCATGATTACACGCGATAATGCATTTTTTTTATATTTATATTCTTGTATCTTGCAAGCGCATTGTTTGTCTGTCAACTTAGTACGGCTCAAGGATTGTCATTATGTTTCTGTTACTTAATAATACATTACTTTTTGCTTTGTGATAATTTGTAAGTAAATAATGGCTATAAAAAGCCTTACTTCAGGAAACAATTATTATATTTTTATTACCTAATTAAATATGATAATATTTGTTTTTTTATGTGGGAATAAGACGATGAATAATATTTTACGACTTATTTTTTTCTTTCCTAATTTCCAAAAAGATCCATTAAAATCGGTGGAGCCGTTGTGGAAGAGTGCTACCACAATTACTGTGACTCGAGATATTTGTATACATATTAATGTTATATCCACCGTGGGAGAGCCGCGCTTCGGCATAAATAGGTAATCGCTTACCGTCTGCTGCGTCTGCTCGTTTGCCTCCAATTCAATAAAAAAAAAAAAAAAATATATAAAAACGTCAAGTTGGTTTGTCTACACTTAAAGAACTTAAAAAACTCTGCCTCGAATGCACAGTTCTAGCGTATGCGACTGCTGTGTATATGTGGAGGAACGAGTATCATGTTCCACCCAACACAAAGGGAGGATCCTCCGACCAGGCGAGGTGATCATGCCTGGCGGGCCACTGCCCAACAGTTGATGTTGGGATGTTGTATATATGATAATCGGCGCGAGAACTATTTATTTCGCGATTCAGGATTTGTAGTTACTCCGTGTAGTGCGTTACTTCGTAGTTCAGTGTATCTTCGGTAGATGGCGCTGTAGTAGGTTATATATATTTATATCAGTTGTCTAGTGCCTATAGTGTCAGCAATTATTAGTAATTCTTATCCATTCAGGGGCAGGGCACAGGCAAGAAAAAAAAAAAAACCTAGTAACTTATGTAATTTTTATTTCTTTATTTTAGGTAAAATATTACACAGCCACGATTACAAGGATCCCGAAGATTATCGTGGTCAACGGGTGATGTTGGTGGGCGCAGGGGCGTCAGGGCTTGACCTGGCCGTGCAACTCTCCCAAACAAGCTCAAAACTAGTACACAGTCACCATCTTACCTATAATGAACCAAAATTCACTGGCAATTATGTAAAAAAACCGGATTTGCTACACTTTACTCCTAGCGGAGCTGTTTTTGAAGACAATAGTTCTGAAGAATTCGATGTAGTCATATTTTGTACAGGTATATATATTCCGACTATGTTTAGTACTCTAGCTATTTATTTATTTATTCATGGAAAACTTATCTACACTAATATTATAAAGAGGAAAAATTTGTTTGTATGTTTGTTTGTTTGTTTGTTTGTTTGCAATGAATAGGCTCAAAAACTACTGGACCGATTTTAAAAATTCTTTCACCATTCGAAAGCTACATTACCCACGAGTAACATAGGCTATATTTTATTTTGGAAAGAATAGGGTTCCGTAAGATATTTGGGTTTTTCGGACCCAAAGTGTAAAAAATCAACCAGATAAGTTACCTACTTATTTTGCGTACGCTGCCTAAACGGTAAAAGATAGAACCATAAAATGTTCTAATTAATCGTAGATCTTATAAATATATACAAAAAAGTCCGCGACACACTATACCTATCTATTTTGAGTGAGGCACAACAACCATTTTTTTATTTAAAAATCTTGAATTTTGTTTGGACTACATTTAAACGCGTTTATTTTACTCATGCTATCAATCCTTATCAAAATAAATTATTTCATCACTAACTACAGTTTATGTAGATAATATTTGGTCTTTGAATGATAAAAATTGGACGTTTGGTTTTGAAGTTATGGCAAAATTAAAATATTACTAATAGGAGCGGAGCACCAATGAAGAATGTTTAAAAAACGGGGGAAAATTTTCACGCTACGGGCAACATAAGACGCAAACGAGGTTGCGTGGGTCAGCTAGTAGCTAGATATATTAGTAAAACAAAGCAGATTAGTCATCAGAGAGCCAATAACAAATTTTCACTTCTAGTTTTAGACTAATATTATTCAAGTACTTATATATGGAAATTCACCTTTAGGCGTAAGAATAGTTTTCCTTAAAGATGTTTAGTTTCATTTTATTTAATTTCATTTAATATTCATTTTTGTTTATGAACGTTTGAAAATGCTTCAATGACTTAATAATCATTCCACATTCTTTTTACTTTTTTTTCTATTCATAATTGAATTAACGTAAGTAATGTTAGCAACAATGATTGCTCACCACTATTTACAAAATATTACTGATTTTATATGTTATATATACTTTGTTATACTTTTTTAAATATTTAAAACAATCACTCCTTGTTCAGACATGTCTGATTATTTTTAAATAATGTAGGAATAACGAATAATTGTCAACAAGTAAATGTCAATTTATGGACTTAGGGATGGCGATCTGAGATCGATTAATCGAGAAATCGATTTTTCGGAGTCAAGAATATCGATATTTTGAATCGATATGTAGTACTGAATCGATTCATTGGATCGATACATAACTCTTTAAAATCGACATTCAATTTTTTCTGTTTTTGTATTAACCATACAATTAGTTGTAGGTGTAGGTGCCCGTATAACAAGAGTACTGCCGTTTAATTACTCAAAAACTCACGAGATGGCTGTGTGTTTAGTCTTCTTCGTCTCACTACCTCACTTTTTTTCAATAGAAAAAAGTTACGTTTATAATCTTTAACTTTTTGTATCTGTGCTGTGATTGCGTCATTGCGTCATCACTCACATCATTCGATTAATTTGTTTGTTTGTTATATAACTAAGTGACTGTTTATTAAGCATACTGTGAATAACGAAATAAATACAGATTTTTGTGTAATGTTTGTTGCGGAATAATAACTAATTGAGTGTACTTAAGTGAAGCACTCCATATTTTTATTTGATGCTATTATTTTCAGTTTGTTCTGTTATTTGTGATTATTAAATCTAACCATATATGTGTCATTTATATTTACTTATACATACGAATAATTACTAATGAACATTGAAATAACTAATAAATAATATGTGCAATTCCTAATTATTGGAAATATTCATACTTTACTATTACTTTATGTCCGTTCATCTATTTTTATTGAATAGTGGGCAAACGAGTAGACGTATCACCTGATGGTAAGCGATTACCGCCGCCCATGGACACCCGCAACACCAAAGGCGTCACAAGTGTGTTGCCGACCTTTGAGGGATGGGAAAGAAGATGGGGGGAGGGGTTGCGGTATGGGCCTCCGGTATCCTCACTCACTCGTAAACAGCGCAAACGCTATTTTTTAAACTAAAAAATGGTTTGTTTTGTATACATAAAAAATAATAAAACTCCCATCATTTTTTAATAATATAAACTATGGATTCGAAAAAAGATCGATTTTTTGAAAATCGATCTTTTGGACCTCGATTTTTATGTGGATCGATTCATCAGGTCACGATTCGAATCGATTTAAAAATCGATCTTTTTTGGAGAGAATCGCCATCCCTATATGGACTGCATAGTGTAGGTACCACCTATTTGTATATTTTTTTGTCAAATGCAATAAACAATAAAACGTATAATAAAAATAAATTGACAAATAATTTTGATTCCAGGTTATCACTACAGTCATCCGTACCTGAATCAGCAGGATTCAGGCATCACAGCGACTACAGCGTATGTCTTGCCTCTGTACCAACATATTGTAAACATTAAGCGACCATCCATGGTGTTCGTGGGTCTTCCCAAGAAAGTCGTCACTAAAGTACTGGAAGTTCAGGTTTGTTTACAAATTATACATTAAATATATATATATACCTATAGGCTATACATACGTATATAGTTTTTGGTTTCAACTTAATAGTTTCATTTTACTAGGCGGTAGAATAAAATATTTTGACAAAATAAAACCTCAGCCATCTATAAATTATAATGTATCTCATTATGAACCGGACAGTTAAAAATAATATTATTTAAATGCATAATGTTATATAATTAGACAAAGCGTTTGACCATGAATTATAATTTTCTGTTCTTTACTTAGTAAAACAGTATAAGTAGGTACAAAAATTTACAAATCCAAACCTAATTTAATTCTTGTCAAATTGAATTTAAGCTACAAGTTATATGACATAATCTGAGATCAAATAAAAAAGGTAAATAGCGCAAGTAGAATGTGGATATGAAGCCATTTTTTAAAATATATGTGACATATTTGACATTATATTTTACCATTGTATGATTGCTTACGCTTCAACATATCTGATGACTGGGAATTAGACCGGCTCCCTGCCAAGACCGGTTTACGTAGTAGCTACGGACCTCCTAAATATATGTGAATGACTGAAGTGTTGCCACTTTTAAAAAAAATGTCCTAGGTAATATGCGAAAGTAAATACGTTTGTTTCTTATAAATTACAATAAAATTTTACATATTT
Organism: Spilarctia lutea; assembly: GCA_916048165.1. NCBI lineage: Eukaryota > Metazoa > Arthropoda > Insecta > Lepidoptera > Erebidae > Spilarctia > Spilarctia lutea. The sequence goes on from OU696488.1 coordinate 9,725,865, forward strand.
AACACTATAAAAGTGGCTAAAAAAAAATTTAATAATATTTATGTCTCACTCTCTACTTCATTATTTGACTATGAATTTACCAACAAATTATTTACCCACATTTATTGGCTGTTAGGAATACGAACTCCTGACAACAACTCTTTCAGTACGTCTTTTGTGTGTATTTACGTGTGAAATGTTATTCTTTCAGACTTTTTAATCACTTTTTTGTAGTTTTTCACCACATGGTGTTGCACACTTTTGCACAAGACAATTGCACAAGACAGCATTTTGTAGATGAACTTACTGCACGACAACTTGTACGATAGGTACAAACGAAAAGTAGTGTAGATTTTTTGCATGTGTGTGCATTTACACATGGGTTTACTTGGGAGTAGCTGAGTTTTTTGGCTTCAGTAGGAACAAAGGTCGTGCGTTTCCTACCTTTTGTATTTGATCCGAGGACATTATGTACGTATTCCCTTAGTAATATTTCACCCATTTGGCAGACTATGTACTATGTTCCACCGTAGCGTCTAAACTACTGAAACGATTTTAATGAATGAGGTGTCAAGATTCGATTCGATAGACGTAATTGGGTTACAGATTTAAAAAAAAAACTTGTTTTTTTTTTACATGTAATGATATTTTTTTTGTATAGTCGCAGTATGTAGCTGCCCTGGCGGCGGACAAGTTCAAATTGCCACCTCAAGCAGAGATGTTACGTATATGGTTAGATCACGTGCAAACACTTAAGAAGAGGAACTACATCACCGACGTCAATGTCGTTCAGGAAATGGTGAGTCTTTTTTCGTCGCGGATATTTTAAATTACACAAACACAAAGAATATCCAAACTCAGAATAAAATTGTAGGTAACCTTAGTACAAAGTAGGGATGTTGCGGATGCCAATTTTTTCACATCCGCGGATGCGGATGCAGATGCGGAATTTTAAAGGCTCACATCCGCGGATGCAGATGCGAATGCGGATGTTTAAAATACTATAAAAACACAGTTTATGAATATCGAATTAAAACAATTAATTTATCAAGTAATTGTAGTAAAGTTCGCTAGGAATACTGCTGCTTAAAAATCTTCGCGCGGAATCAGTAATTTTTATTATTTTAGGCCCTTCGGCATTGGTATTAGGAGAACCAGGAAAAATTATTGTCAGTATTTATTATACTCAAAATGTTTGGTTTTTAATTGGTCATTAACACGTGCGAACGGCACGCGCCATTCGCCGGCCCCGCCCAATTTCTTTCTTGTCGCAACTTGTATTACATTCTCATCCGCATGAACATCCGCATTGATTATTGCAGATGCAGATGTCCAAATCCATGCGGAAGCTCCGCATTTGCGGATGCGGATGCGAATATTCGCAACATCCCTAGTACAAAGCACTGCTTACTTTGTAACTACAATATTGCGTTGTGTGTCTAAACAATATTATTATTATTATTATATCTACTTTAATAGTTAGCGATCTTGACTGTAAGGCAGAGGTCTTAGGCTCGACGTCCATCTAGAAAAAATAATTATCACATGTTTTATTATTACTACCACGTAAACCTAATAAACGAAGGTAATATTCTTGTTGTTCATAGAATAGTAGTATTTGTGGTTCACTGATATGACACGTACTGGCTCTTATAAATAAAGTAGGTGCAACGAGAAGATAGTGTTTCGAGCCTGTTTAAAAGATACCAGGGAGGTTTCCATGAGTCATCGTATCACGTCCATTCGTGACACCTGTGATTTTTTGCAACCTTTTATGTAAATACGTAAAATTAAACTGCACGGTAGGTGTTGTAGTTTAAGGGATCACTTCGTCGATGCTTACTGAGTTAGTGTTCAATCAGCATATTTGATAACACTCGTCTGATCAAATTGCTGTACTGAATCTGGGCGTACTTTGTGTCAATTTTTATGTATAATGCAAGAATTCCCATGACACAGAATATCTTTATTACCTAAGATCGCGGCAGTTATCTTTTAAAAATACATTGTATTATATTTTTAATTTTCCTTTGTGTTTTTTTTCAGGGCAAATATTTTGAGGATCTACACAAAGAAGCGGACATTCCTTATGTACCACCTGTTATAACAAAGATCAGAGATTTCAACCAACAGAATCGGCTGGACGATCTTCTTAATTACCGCGACTACGACTACACAATTAAAAGTGATACTGAATTTGAAAGAAAATACAATCCGAGAGAGCCAGTGTGTAATATAACTATATAAAGAAATGTATTGAAATAGATATTGACAAGATGTTGTTTAACCATCGTACAAAAGTCTTTGGTATTTATTAAAGATAATATATAAGGTTTACTCACGACAATATGCCTGCCACTAAACCCAAGTTGCAAGTGTCTCGCGTGGATTCACTTTCTACGCCTCTATTCTCTCGTACTGTTGGCTAATATTTTGTTCATTTCCATATATTTGTTAGTTTTCTATTACTGTTTACGTTTGTCGAATGCAAGGGCATTCGAAAAACGTAAACAGTAATAATAATCGACAAACAATAATCGACCTTGCCAAAGGGGCTGGTACGGGGCATGACCCAGGTCCCTCGATGCAATTCTCCCATTGAGTTAGAAGCCAGCTGAACTTTCCCGAATTACTATATGAGTTCAGTAAAACGTGAATATCCTTAATAAATATGAGTATCACTCGCTTATGTTTTTATTTTAAGACGAAATATCGTCTTACATATAAGTAGAGTATAAAGAGTAACAGAATCCTTATCCAAATATTGTACTCTATTGAGTACTGTTACTCTCAGTATTTGGAATGGTAACTACAAACGATTGTTTCATCTGCTAGATGTATTCATGTTTTAGAGTTATATAACAACTATTATAGACCCAGTGAATGACGTAGTCTTTTGCGAAATGAGATTATTTTGAGTGAACAACATAACACAATGGTATAGCAAAGAATAGCCGAGAATTACAATGTTTTCCGTGCGCAGCCGGAATAAGTCGCCATACAGTATCATCGTTGCTGTGTAAAGTGCCGGAAATCATATCTACAATTAATTATATACGTATTAGTTTTTAAAATAATTAATTAGAACGCTAACGAATAGATAGGCGAATATGTTACCTTTTTATATTATTGTGTAATTAATTATTTAATCATAGTATTCATTTTTTGTAAATTCAAGAGTTTTATAAACGTTGTTTAGTACATCATTTAATTGTAATAATTATTTTATTTAGCTTTTTTTAACTTTAACTATACGTAAAATATTTGTCAGACATTGACTTTTTTGAGCGACTTTGACGGAGTCGACTTAATAAAATTTAAGGATGATTCAAAATAAATTGAGATTTTGCAGTATTTGTTTATTTTTTCGTGACCCATTGTCGAATATATAAGTACCTACCTACGAGTACTACATGAGTGCAAATAAACATTTAAGGTTAGTTTCAACAGTTCCTTATAAAACTTTGGCTAGTTTCCTGCCTAAGTGACTCTACTGCCTGATGAAAATATAAGCAGAATCCAAAAGTAGTGGTCACTCCTAGCGAATCCAAACACTGCAACAATGCAACATGATGACTTACACTATGCTGCCTATTATGATGCTTATATATAGCTATATCTAACATATATGTATCTATTTAAGACTTGTGAAACTGAAACCTATAGTTATCTTAATCTGGCAAATAAGTTCACATTATTCTATCGTGGACTGTATCAACAAGCGGTAAAATTGACCCTAAATATGATGTTGAATATAAAAATATCTATATTCTTGTTTTCGGACATCTGACACACAATGCCATCAAGTCCCAAACTAAGCTTGTACCATGAATACTAGACAACTGATGTAATTACACATTTCATTTGTTAAACAAAACACCCAAACTCCGAAACATCTATTTGCAGATCAAACAAACATTTGGTTAGATCCAGGAATCGAGCCTGAGACCTCAAGCACAGCAGTCGCATACGCTAACACTGCGCCACCGAGTCAGTCAAAAAATATTTAACCGAGTATTTTTATAGCAAACATTGTCCACACTTCACAGATTGAACGTGGTAGTATTTAACATCGATTATCGTATTACAAAGTAATTGCCTTGTTCAGAAATTACTCTTTTTTTCGAAGTCGGTTAATTAGTGTCTAAAAATAAAAATGGTAACTACGTTTCATAGGAAATCTTATGTCATATATATTTATTTATTTTTATTCACAGGTCACATCTTAATATAAAATAACAATAAAAAAATTATTTTAATTTGTGTTTTTGTAGTTCCATTGTACTATTGATTGAGTTTTACTTACCCAATACGAGAGTTTTGTGCTCCTCATGTTACAATCACAATATGTTATTATTTTTATAATATATGTACACATATGATAAAATATGTGTGTATGTAGTAAAATTCTTTAAAAGTTACTTTTATTGGTCAGAATATGTGGTCAAAGATAATTGAAGAAAATACGAAATGATCTGCACTTAATTAAGACGGCACTGAAAGCGTCTTTTCACGGTGATAAACTCTATTATTTTCTAATGTCATCTATTGAACCATAATATATAGAAGCGATACAAAGAATGATCTTCTAAAAAGCGCATGAATCGCGGTTTATATTGTGACGAAATCTAAATACATCTAAATAAACTTGCTTTCTTTAGCGACATTTAACCCTACATTTTAGTCACTATTCTTAATATAAAACTCACTTGTACTTTCCATGGTCTAAATTCGATAAAGATAGACTACTATATGATAACCAGAGGAGCATTTTTTTATTAATCCGTGATAGATTATTGCAAAGCTGTTGTGATCATTTTTTTTCGCAGGAAGGCTAACACACTTCTTATTAAATAAGGTTTATTTTGATTCCAATATCGATTGGTTACCTACTCGGTGCAGTGACCGACTATAAATAAGGAAGCCTACCAAGGCACATTTCAAATTTAGAATATTAATATCTGGGATTTTGTTGGTGATAAAAAAGTAACCGACAGTTTTGTGTTCATAAGGAATAATTAATTAATGAAACAAAAAAACATCTGCGTTTCAGATGAGACATATTTGAAGTAATTGAAAATATATTTCTTAAGGTTTTTGTACTACCACTGTTTAATTAAACTTAACCTAACTGGTTTCTGCCTATGGCATTTAAGTAATGTACAAATGAGCTTTATTTCAAGAATGTATTTAAGCAAGTGCCACCAATTGTCGACAATCGAAGAGTATAAATAATACGTAGCTACTAGTAATACCTTATCTTATAGCTATCTCCAGTTTTAAAATAGATAGGTTATTGATAACGGTCTGAATTTACCATAGAGCTTTAATTTTTTTTTTGAGTATATTTTGTCTATATAAAATCATAAATTTATGTTTTGGATCAATTATGTTGAAGCTCCAGTTTTAACTCGGAATAAGTTATTAAAAACTAGCTGAACCTCGCCGTTTTACCCGCGGTACGACAATAACCGCGGGCAATGCCGCGAGGCGAAGCTAGTATTTTAAAATTGTAGACTATGTGTAATTCTGATGTATAAGCTATATTAAGATAAAGTTTCATCAAAATCCATTCAGTGGTTTTTGCGTGGAAGAGCACTTACATACAAACTCTCGCGTTTATAATATTAGTAGGATGGCCGTTAGTAATTTATTCTAACTTCAACTGCAGGGATAGTAACACTAGTAAATAAAGAGGAGGATTTACTTTTTGTTGCCAAAGTCAGCTGTCAACTTCATGTATAAAAAGCTTATAACCTACTCTTAAAATTTATATACGAATAAAATATTTTCATAATTTAAATCAAGTTTGTGTTCACCGTTTTATAATAGTTATCTTAAAGTTTTGTTAATTTAAATCATAATAAAATTAAATCATTTGGATTTTTTTTTCGCTGATAAATATTAGATACTTATTGTATTTTATGGTTAAATGCATTGTGTGACTAGTACTATATTGTAAACGACCTTTTTACGGCTCAGCAAGCTTACAACAAAAGGTATATTAAGATTTCATGTCCATTTTAAAAAAAAAATAAACCTAAGACACTAAAGTACTCTGGTTGAATGTTCTTTGTTCTTTTCTCCTTGTGAAGTTGTGGTCGTCGATTATGATGTATTCGTAGTCTCTGTAGGTGTAAAGGTTCTCCAACTTCGCTTCTGTATCCGTGGCACGGATCTTGTACATGACCGGAGGTACTCTTTCTATACCAGACTCAATGGACAAGCCTTCGTAGTACTCGTCCTGTAATGTAATTTTTTTTACTAACTTTTTGACAAGTACCTATTTATAAAATGCTTTTTTACCTTTTTTTAACTATAGAACCAGTGTTTTGCGATTGGAACAGATTAAAAATGGTTGTTATCTATACTAATACGAGTATAATAAAGCTGAAGAGTTTGTTTGTTTGTTTGAACGCGCTAATCTCAGGAACCGCTGGTCCGATTTCAAAAATTCTTTCAGTGTTGGATAGTCCATTTATAAAGGAAGGCTATAGGCTATATATCATCACGCTAAGGCCAATAGGAGCGGAGCACCAATGAAGAATGTTTAAAAAACGGGGGAAAATTTTCACGCTACGGGCAATAGAAGACGCAAACGAATTTGCGTGGGTCAGCTAGTCTTTATTAAATGTGAAAAGTTTTTTTATTATTATTTTCTTATGAATGTTGTATCTTAGGACCGGATTTACCTCTTTTGCCGCCAAAACATGTATGGTAGATGGCCGTAAATTTTTAGCAACAATTTCTTCCATTCGTTTTTCCCATATTTGCATCATCTCTGCCTCAGAAGGTAGCTTAAAGTCACCTTTGACTAGCGCCGTTGAGTATCGAGCCTGTAATGCATAGATGGAAAATTAGTCTTGAAATGGCGAGTAGTAAGTAAATAAATTACAATTAAGTCTTGTATCGTATTTCAATGAAAAGAAAATAAAATGCGAAACTATAACACCATTTTTTTTAATAATAACATTTTAAGGTTTTTTAAATGAACGTCTAAATGTCTCTAGGTCCCTAGAATAAATACTAATAAAGACAAACTAAGTAGAGCCTGTAATAATACAGATTACCTCTCTCGGGTTCGATTCCCGGGTCGGACCAAATGTTTGTATGATCTGCAAATATTTGTTTCGGCGTTTAGGCGTTTTCTATGTATAATATGTATGTATTCACAAAAAAAAGTATATAAGTATTTATATCAGTTGTCTAGTATCCACACAGATCACCCGCAATCTGTGAGTATCCATAACACAAGCTCTGCTTAGCTTGGGACTAGATGGCGTTGTGTGTTAGATGTCTGGAATATTTATTTATTTCAAAATGACGCCCGTACAAAGACCAACTAGCAAAAACCCCTAATCATTAGATCAATCAGCCAGGAACAGTACAATATGTTGTTTTTCGCTGCCACTTCTGATCTTTACTATTAAATAACACAATTCTTACCTGTGCATCCAAAGCGATCACAAGACACGCTCTAACAACTAGTCCCATGATTATCATTGTGGGCTGCCTGATGTTTACCATGTATTGGTGTAAAGGATATAATACATCTGTTTTTATTGTCAAACCGCAGGATTCGTCTAGAAATCCGTAGTCATATTCGAAACCTGGAAACCAATAGAAATACATGTTAAATCTTGTTTTACTAGCCGTTGACCAGCGCCATTTCGTCTGCGTTTCTCGTTGATGCTCGTAATTGCATCTTATATCTATAGGTACCTATGTATAAAAATGAATTGCTGTTCGTTAGTCTCGCTAAAACTCGAGGCTCCGCCGATTTAGCTGATTTTGGTTTTAAAATATTTGTGGTAGTCCAGGGAAGGGTTAAAAGATAAATAAATATAAAAAAAAATGTTTTTCGAGCAAAGCGTAAGTGAAGAATATTACATAAACGGGGAAAGTTATTAAGCTACGGGCAATGTGAGACGTAAAGGAGGTTGTGTGGGTCAGCTAGTAAATTATAATCTTCCTTTTGGGCTATCCAGTAATAACGTAGTTTTTTGATTTGCACTAGTATTATATGTGTACTAATAAATTTATTTAAATTTTATCACATTTGTACATTAGCGGACTTATTAAGTACCCGTGGCATTATCTTCCAGTTAACCTTAAAGGAGTGAAAAGGATAAGGAATGAAATTAGGGAAGTAAGTGTTTGCCGATTGTTTTATATAGTGAAATATTAGTATTTCAGAGTAGGTAGAGTAGATTGTAACGATCTGTAAATATTTTTTTCTGTAAATCTCTCGATCCTACATAATATTAAGCCTTATATTTATGCGCTAACCTAATTGTTGTACACCGCCAGCCGCCAATGGCAAAACATGGTGTTATTTGACAACCAAATTATACTGTTTTAGAATTAATTTACAGTAATAAGCTCATGTTTAAAACAAATAACAGTTTAACTTACCTGTACAATAAATTACGTCATCTAATTCTTCAAAAGTCCCATCAACAAATATGGCACCTGTCTCAGTGAACTCCTTTATATCAGGTTTTTCTTTATAGTGTGGCGGGAAAGGTGTTTGAAATTTAACTTTGGAATGTTGACTGTGTATTAAATTCTTGCTAACATCAGCCACGAGTAACCCTATGTCCATCCCTGAGGGCCCAGCACCCACTACTAAGACACGACGGTCTCTGTAAGGATCCGTTTCTCTAAAGTCGTGGCTGTGGATTATCGTACCTTTGAAAAGAAAGACACGCAATTACAATGGTGGTCCATTAATTAATTAATCAAATTCTTATAGTTCCTTGCGTCTTATATGACATCATGCGTTTAATCACCTTTGAACAGATGGTCTCCAGGAATGTTCGGCATTCTAGGTTTACTAAAATGTCCGTTGCCAACTATAACAAAGTCAAATTCTTCTTCAAACACTTCTTTTGTAACTACATTTTGATATTTTACTTTCCACTTTTCATCTTCTCTTCTGACTAATATAACTTTGTGCAGGAACTGTGGGCATAAAAAAAGGTTGTACTTAGTTAGTTACCTACTGAGTTCTACTTTTGAACTAGGTATAATAGTGAACTCTTTTATCTAAACTTCTGTTATAAATTATGAATTGCAATGTTTTTGTTTAAAAAATACATCTGTAGTTATTGGTAGGCTTATTACTCATTAGTAGTCGTAAATCTCTCTAAGGCTTCTTTTGGATGTTTGAGTAATTTTGACCTTTAATAGAACAATTCTTTCGGTTGCCTGTAAGAAATTGCATGTTGAGCGATAAGGCCGCCATTTGTACTGACCTAGCATTAAGTCATTCATTTAGTTATCTGGTGTACAATAAAGAGTTCTTATGCTTATTCTCTTTATTAAAATCATTTTTTAAATATATATATATAAAAACAAATAAATTTAAAAATATAAAAAGTCACCGACTTCGGGTACAGGGACCAAGAAACCGGTGGTTAGGGCTTCAAAGACAGGAACCTCCTCACAATACGAGCCGTGGGAAGGAGGACTTCCTTATTATTATTATTCTTTCGCGTTTTGGGTTGATCAATGAATATTATACCTTTATATATTTTTCTACTTCGTATTGTTTTGCATAATCCAGTAGATACTGGTAGTAGTCTTCCCATGAAGGAAACGACGGTAAAGATTCTGAAAGTGGGTATCCTCCGAGCTCCATAGTCGGCTTGGGAAGATTTGTCCTGTAAGATTAATTGAAATTTATAAAACTGTAATTTTATTGATAACAGTAAAGGTATTATTAAGTCTCTCCGTTTTGCCAGTGGTAATCGTTTCAGGCCGGGCCCAATACTTTTATTTTTTATTTTTTTATTTATTTTAATCATAGGATTTTTAACAATAGTTATACCAGAGACATTTGTATATAAATATATAATGGAAATATATATTGTCTCTGGTTATACTTACATACTAATCTCGCCAAACTTTGACGTTTGATGGCGAGTTGTCTCGCCTTAATAGGCTCTTTATTTTTTCTGTTCTATATTTAGCTTTCAGCAGTAAAGTAAGTTAAGTCATCCGCCTCATAAGATTTACCTAAATTTCACTTCATTCATTAAAATCTGTTGGACTTATAAATTGTATTATAACGCCATCTATGTAATTTACCCTGAACTAAGTCGAAACCTACTTTCCGTTGACACGAGACTATGGAGGGTAGAGACAAGGAGTGTTATCTTATATGGAAGAAAATTGAAAACAGTGTCCAGCGTAAGCTGTAAATAACAGTTCAAAAACCTTCCAGAATGGCGCTGGTGTAGACACAGGTTATGGTATGAATGTAGCAATTGTGAACGAATTGAAGTACGCCGAGGTAGAAAAATTAACATTATTGTCACTACTTGCGTATTACAAAATAATGTAGTAAATATATTTTATTTTCTGAACTGTGAATAGTACGTTTATAAATTTTTTATCATTCAATTTTATGAAAAAGTGTGTGTATTGATTTTAAGAAGTTTACTCTGATGCTAATGTGGCGCCACCCTAATTTAATGCATTTCAACGGACACTTTTCATGTACACAGATGATACTCCTTATCTCTACCCTCCATACACGAGACGAAAGTATAACAAACATTTTTAAATGAAATTGGATAGTCTTTTGTAAATTTACTATTATAACTAAACATTTGAATATAATATATTACATTTGACAAAACTAATTTTGAATGCTTTCAATATATATTATTCTATGACTGTTCCTTTATTTTAGTTATAACCATCTTTTTAAACGCGTCTTCCGTTTTTTGTGGTGTTAAGATATTGCATGATGTAAGTTATGGACGTTATGGTTAATTTTATAGTATATTGTATAGTATTGTTTATTATTTTATATTATTATTGGTATTTGTTTATTAATGCAAGTGATAATAGAAGTGTGATACTAATATTAATAAAAATGATTGAAATAAGCAATTTTATGTTAACAGAATACAAAAAAGTGTATTTATTTTAATTATATCGAATCGAATCTAATTATTTTGAATAAAACAAACGAGTTTTATTCAAAATAACAAATATTTTCTATATATTTAAAATAAATACGCTTATAGTCTATTAGAAAATGCTCAGCAATTAAATAGTCCGGTCAATTTAGACATTTGATGGTACATAAATTCCCAACAAGCTGAAAATTAGTAAAATTGTTCAAAACATAATTATAAACAATCCCTGAAAGTTCCCCATCATTCCCGTGTGAGGAAAAAAAAATATTCAAGATCAAAGGTCAAAAAAATGAAATTTTCACGATTTTCAGCAAAACGGTAAGTTTTATCATAAAAGTACCTGGGACAAAATTGTAGATCATAAAATTATCTATAAGAAATGGATCAATACATTTTCCTACGAGTCACCGTTTCTGAGATATAACGATTCAAAAAGTTACAAAAGTTGTTATTGTTATAATATGCACACGTTTACCCGCCACCTATGAGGTAGGGTACTTAGCGCGTTTTTTTTAACGTGGTTTCCCCAGTAGGCCTACTTCTCCTACTCCACGGGTCAGTTGTCATCAGGACATGAGGAGGACGATGGAAAACTGCTGCTACCTCGTACATTATTCTATCATTATAAGAAGCACATAAACCAAAAGCTGAAAAGATTTGTATAAGTCGTTTAGATTCGAACCTTCGATGAAAAAAAACTGCGAGGCCTAATTGTAATTTAGACTTAAAGACCTTGGTCGAACAGCAGTCATGATACAATGGCAAATATTTGTGCATATTAATTTTAAATGATCTAAATTTGATCGTTTATTTTTTTTAATCATTCGTTCCACAAGAAATGTCAACGATTCTGGGATTTCATTATTTAAATCTTCAAACATGCGACTTGGTGGAGGGTATATGAATTATATAAAAAAATAGCTGCAGCTGCGTCTAGGACTCTCAATCGTTCTTCTGTTTTATTCATTGTTTTTTCGTACCAGGTTTGATTCAAAATATCATGATGATTATCCACTAATCATATGAATGTTGATGCTCCCGATGTCTCAGTGACTCCCTACTGAAAAGGCGGCCTGGAGTCGGGGAACTCGAAAATGCCACAGCTGACTTGAACTGAGACGCCAATGACACTTTGCAGAAAAGGGTCGTTCCCATTGGTTCTGCCAGCACATCGGAATCGACCACGAGAAGTTCACAAGATACTCAACATGCACCAAGAAACTGGTCCAAAGACGAAATTCACGAGTTAATGTTTTGTTATTTTAAAGTTAAAGCACAAGGAGTAGGTTTCATAAAACGTCTAGAAAAGTTGTTTACAAAAACAAGCAGCAATACATTCATGCACAATACTTACAAAAGTTTTAGTGGACAGTTTTGTATTCTTAAATTCCAAGGAATACTAACCTCCTCTTCTCCGAAGGTTACAGAGCAGGAATTTGGGTAAAAACCGAGAAAAAACTCGAGTAAAAAAAAATATATAACAACTCTAGAGATCGTGGCGTACTCATGCATATTATGACGATAACAACTTTTATAACTTTTTGAATCGTTATACCTCAGAAACGGTGGCTCGTAGGAAAAAAGTATTGATCCATATCTTTAGATAATTTTATGATCTACAATTTTGTCTAAGGTACTTTTACGATAAAACTTACCATTTTGCTGAAAATCGTGAAAATCTCATTTTTTTGATCTTTGACCTTGAATAATTTTTTTTCCTCACACGGAAATGATGGGGAACTTTCAGGCATTGTTTATAATTATGTTTTGAACAATTTTACAAATTTTCAGCTTGTTGGGAATTTATGTAGCTTCACTATCATTTTTTGGTCTAAATTGACCGGACTAAAATTGGAAGTTTACATTTACTTACCAACGTATTGTTTATTGTAGATATTTCTTCTGATTTTTAACATATCTTTCAAAGATGGCATTATTAATATAACGAGTAGTAATGATTCTAGCAATAGTAAGTTATTTTTTTGGTGTTCATTAAATTATTAACATACCTTAGAGGTTTATACATGCTTGTATGTATAGGTAAACCATTTTCATCAATGCCAACACGAGGGTCGTAACGCCAAGTACCTCCTAGATATCGAGTAGATTCAAAAACTGTAAAGTTAATTCCTTCCTCTTTAAAATATCTTGCTGAGGATATTCCCGCTATTCCAGCACCAATAACACAAACACGTTTAGACTGAAATAGTTAATTAAAAAATTATTAGAAATGATTGCCATAGCAAGCATTTGAAATAAATGAAATTAGAATTTTTTGCAAAATAAGATAAGTAGGTACCATCGTTTACTGACTGGTTTGTATGCAAGGATAATATTTTTTTTTTAAATTTTTATCCGAATAACAACTTAATATGATATTAGTAGCTCACTTCCTAAACGCACTCAGTAATGTCAATAGTTGATGATATTGAGTCCGATGAAAAAACATTGCAAACCTTTAGACACTATATTTAATTTATAGACTAGTATTATTTATTTAAAGTTAAGATAACTACGTGAATTATGCAATTTATGTTTTTAAACAATTACACTGTAAACAATGTATAAAAGTAAGCGTTCGAAAAACAAATAAGGTTATCAAGGTATCTTACCATTTTTGTTAGAAGTGATCACCTAATGTGTGTAAAAATGTTTTTATTATATTTATTACTACAACGCTTCATTGCATAGTTTATCTACAACCGACAAAAAGAAAATGTAGAGGGTTCAATGAGATAGGCGACGATTTGTTATCTATAAAAACAATCCGCACTCCACGAGCGTATCACTCGACTGTCTTGCGACAAGTAGGTATTACACCGCATTAGTTATGATGACATAAGAAATACATTCATGCAAGACATAAATAGTACATAACAATCATATTATGAAAGTTTTTTTATCAGAATGAGTTGTTGACATGGAATTTGATTCAGTTTGAGCAAAAGTATTGTGTTTTTGTTTTTTAATTGTTATGTGAGTGTCAATCACGTAAAGGTACTAAGAATTAAAGATTTTTCTCACAATGTTGAATGTTCGACTTGAAATGTCTGCTAGTGGACAAGTCAACTTGTCACTGGTAGATGGGACTTGACGGGAGTGATTAATTATTGCGAGTGACGTAGACCTAGTGACCTACGCAATAGGTACATCGACATGACGACATAATCATCTTTGTATTAGAACTGCAGTAGAATTCCGGTTATCCGAATCAATTAAAACAATGGGTATTTCGTATAATCGGATATTCGGATTTTCGGTTAATCGATTTCAAAGTCAAGTTAAACAATAGTTAAATTTAAACAAGTTATGATATGGGTTTTATGTGCGTCGTTTGGATTTTAAGATATATAAAAAAATTAGCTATGACGTTAATTAATTTCATAATAAGTATATTATTTAAAATTTTGATTGAAAACAACTTGCGAGCTTCCATCGTCTTTCTAAAGCACGCAAGTAAACTTCATTATGGAATCCGAATTCTGTTTAATGTCTGATATCGTAGAATTTTCTACATCATGCATTGGTGCCAGATTCACCATTTCTAATACTCTCAATTATTTTAACTTTGTCTTTAAGAGACAGCAGTAATCTTTTTCGCTTGAACATTTTAGATTTTCAACACAAAACGTGAACATTGTTTTTTAAAGATAACCTGTCACTTAAATGTTAACAAAGAAAATTAAACAATAAAAAACATTATACTATACTGCAAATAAAATATAACATCTGGAGTATACGGTCGGAGGCGGGAATACATTTTCGTAACATATATTGACTCGATGCGCCTTCAAAACATTTTTAATATTACATTTTTTTTTTAATTATATAGTGGGCAAACGAGCAGACTTATTGCCTGATGGTAAGCGATTACCGCCGCCCATGGACACCCACAACACCAGAGGCGTCACAAGTGCGTTGCTGGCCTTTTAGGAAGGAGTACGCTCTTTTCTTGAAGGTTTGAAGGTCGTATTGGTCCGGGAACACCGCAGGCGACAGTTCATTCCACAGTTGTGGTCTACTTTACTACTTTGGCCAGACAGGCAGATATAGGGCTTGTGGCGACCTCCACATACAGCGCCATCTACCGGAGATACACTGAACTACGAAGTAACGCACTGTACCTACAAACTACACTACACGGAGTAACTACCAATCCTGAATCGCGCAAATAAAGTTCCCGCGCCGATTATCATATATACAACATCCCAACATCAACTGTTGGGCAGTAGCCCGCCAGGCATGATCACCTCGCCTGGTCGGAGGATCCTCCCTTTGTGTTGGGTGGAACATGATACCCGTTCCCCCACAGTGGTGACCCCGACGTGATTGGAAGCAGCCTTCAAGCCGCGCCACCATCATGTTCACTCCCACAGCAAGTCTCAAGCCAGCCAGCAACTTCGGCCTCAACTGGGATATACCACACGCAGGACGCGACCGCTCCAGCCTGGTAACCCCTACGGCCTCTACAGCGTCTAGGCACAGCACACTGCACCTACGGTCCATGTAAGCAGAGCACATCTCTCCCGTCTACGCAGCAGCCAGCCACTACGCAGCAATCGCCCCGACTCACTGGGGACCTCACCGCAGCACCGCGCACCGCATGCGATCCCGACTCACTGGGATCAGCGGACTTCAGCCCCGACTCACTGGGACTAGCGGCATT
The DNA here is from genome assembly GCA_916048165.1 of Spilarctia lutea. NCBI lineage: Eukaryota > Metazoa > Arthropoda > Insecta > Lepidoptera > Erebidae > Spilarctia > Spilarctia lutea. The sequence continues at coordinate 9,741,441 of OU696488.1, forward strand.
CAGTTCCGACTCACTGGAACTTGCGGCATTCAGTTCCGACTCACTGGAACTACTCACTCCTGGCACTGGCAAGCTCCGCATCAGAGCACAGACAGCTGACTCAACATATATCGACCTCCAGTCTTGGAGGGGCTTGGAGGGGAGGGTCGCCACAGGCTTTTTTTTTTTTTTACGTGTGGAAACCCCATCGGGCCGTCACCCCACCGGGGTTTGCGGCGGGGTGGTGTGTCGGAATCGAACCGACTAAAACCACACGGTGTGCCAACTCTGCGCCTGAGAAGGGAGGGGTCCGGGAACTGCATTTATTAACACGACCGGACTCAGGCAGATATAGGGCTTGTCCTGACCTTTCCATCACTTTACAGTGCTCTTGCGTAGTTTACTACGCTCGGCGCCACGAGTTTAGACGACTCTTACAACACCCGCGAGATATACTTAATAGTGACAGGGACACTCCGTTTTCTTGATTCACCGCATGGTCACTATCTCACTCAACAATTTACTGCTGGAGACATCTCTTCCATTATATATATATATACCAGCTGACCCACGCAACCTCGTTTGCGTCTTATATATTTCAAGCTCTGGATTATCTAGACATAGGAGAGGCTGGTAATCTGTCATACAGGTTCTCCTAGTGCAGATACCAGTCTCTCACACAGTTTTCACCCACTCTTATTTTATAATACTGAATTTATGATCTGATTTTGTTAACTATTCTGTGTGAGAGAGAATTAATAAACGATTTTATTTATTTATTTATTTATTTATATTGACCGTGGCGTGAAAATTTTCCCCTGTTTTTGAAACATTCTTCATAGTTGCTCCGCTCCTATTAGTAGTAGCGTGATGATATATAGCCTATAGCCTTCCTCGATAAATGGACTATCCAACACCGAAAGAATTTTTCAAATCGGACCAGTGGTTCCTGAGATTAGCCGGAACAAACAGACAGATAGACAGAAAAAAAATTTAAAAATATATTTTTTGGTATGTGTACCGTATATACATACATTCATATGAATGTAGTAAAAAGCGGTTATTTTAATATTACAAACAGCCACTTCAATTTTATTTATTTGTATAGATATGTAGACATGTAAGTAAAACTTGATTTTGATCATTGTGCATGTCGGTTATTGCTGTTTAAATTAGTTTCATCATTTCAACCATTTGCCGTCCACTGCTGAACTAAGAACCGCCAACCATACCGGTCTTGGGCAGGCTTTCTTTAAATCTTTAATCTACACTACGTTTGCCTAATCGTAGTCGCTACTCAAGCATATTTCGGCTCCACCGACCATCTGTACGTCTAGAGACATGACTAGCCCATTTAAAAAGTAGCTTAATCCGCAATAATTAAAGTATTTTAAAGCTTTCATTAAATTTTAAAATGGTGCAGAAGTTTAGCCGAAAGAGTGTAACATACAAAAGGAGCTACTTTCGAATTTATAATATTAGTTTGAAAGTATGGATATGGTCAAACCTTCAATAAATGTGGATTTATATTCCAGAATCCTCACAGGCTTATATAACTATGTATATATTAGGTCTTTACCTATGAAATTGCCGTTTTGTATGCAATAAGTGAAAGTACTTATTTTTTCAAACTTTTTTATTTCTGTTATTCGAAGTAATCACCCATGCAATCGACGCATCTTTGCCAACGCATTGGCAGTTTATTGATGCCCTTTTTGTAAAAATCAGCTGGACGGGAGGCAACAAACTCTTCAAAGGCATTTTGTACTGCCTCTCGGGAATTGAATATTTTACCCACTAAAAAGTTGTCTAAATTTTGGAAAAAGTAATAGTCGGTAGGTGCAAGGTCTGGTGAGTATGGCGGATGAGGGAGAGCTTCCAACCCAGCTCTTGCAGCTTGGAGACTGTCTGTTGCGCAGTATGGGGTCGCGCGTTGTCGTGAAGGAGCAGTGGGGACGACCGATTGACCAAAGCTGGTTGCAGATGTGCAAGCTTCTCCATCATTCTCTCCAGTTCTTCACAGTACACATCTGCATTAATGCTCATGCCGTTTTGTAAAAAGCTGTGGTGAATCACACCCGCACTAGACCACCAAACAGTGACCATCACCTTTTTAGGGGTCATTTTTGGTTTAGGGCATTGCTTTGGTGCTGAACCAGGGTCTAACCAACTTGCTGAGCGCTTTCGATTGTCGAACAGAATCCATTTTTCGTCGCACGTAACTATTCGTTTCAAAATTCCTTCATTTCTTTGCCTGTTGAGCAGCGAAAGGCAGGTCTCGAAGCGTACGTTGCGCTGGCGATCGTTAAGGTCGTGGGGCACCCATTTATCAAGCTTTTTTACCTTGCCAATTTGTCGCAAATGGATCAATATTGTTTTGATGCTTACATTAAAAGCTGCTGCTAGCTCAGCTGTAGATTGAGTTTCGTCAGCTTCCACAATCGCATTTAATTCATTATTGTTAACCAAAGTCTCCGGACGACCACGAGCTTCATTTTTCAAGTCATAATTTCCAGAACGGAACCGGGAAAACCAATAAAGGCTTGTGCGTTCGTTTGTACAGTTCTCTCCGTAAACGTTTTTGATGTTACGTGCCGTTTGTGTCGCGTTGGTGCCACGACGGAACTCATATTCCATAATTACACGAATTTTTAAAGTATCCATTATGACGGAAAATGTTCAAATGTAATGAAAATACAACGCTAATCACAAAACAGAAGACTGAGTTTGTAAATAGAATGTCATGGTTTTAAAACAAAATTAATTTGAATTTAGAATACAGAGCCATTACAAACTTTTTTTTTATTTGAAATGACCAGTACTGAAGAAACGCAATTTCATAGGTAAAGACCTATTATATATATTCTACGAGTATTGTATACAATATTCTTAATCGATTCTGGCAACGGCCTTGTCTGTGATGTATCTTAGTATATCAATCGTTACATAACTATATAATATATAACTATATAAATAAATTAAAGTGTCTGTTTGTAAACTCAAATTAATAGCTTTTCATAAAAGCAATTGTAAAAAAAAAACTGTCTGTACCGGCTGATTTCTGAAACAGATGAACCGATATTGCCTGATTTTTTAAGCTAAAAGATTACTGATGATAAAAGAAACTAACTAAGGCTTCTTTTTTGGACTAGCTTTGGACATCATGAGGCTAATGTCCTATATATATATATAAATATATATTGAGCCAAATTTGTTGTTTAGGCTGGCTCAATATAACAATCATTTATAATGCAGAGGGCAAATAAATACCGGGACTATAATAGTCGTTTATATACGTATTGTTGTTTATTTTTTGGAACTTAAATTAATAACCTTGAATATCTTTAACACAAATAAAGTAACGAAGTACAATATTATACCTATAGTCATATTTAGTTAATATGAACATATCTTTTTTTTTTTTGACGAGGTGGAAAATCCCTTCGGCTCTTCCGGGACTTAGGAGCCAGGTATATGGTGAGTTCACTAAAAACCACCCCGGCGGCCGGTCTCAGGCGCCCTTCTCTGGGGAGGACCCGGACCAAGTTATTTCAGGTCCCCCAGGAACGACACCGCGTCTATAGACGCTATCCTGGGGTAAGCCTGGGCTTCCCCGTGCCTGTTCGCCCAACCGTTATGTTGCGGTCTGACGCAGTTTTGCGGCAAGGCCACTCCCCTAACGCTGACAACATCAATTATTCAGCTACCAGAGGTCCCCACTCTCTGGCAGCTTGCGGTCTTGGCGGCGGCTGGTATCGCCGGCGACGTCGCCTACACTTGGGATCGGCCCTCTCCCGATCCCGTTCAGCGGTCTCTTTCTGGAGCATTACTACCTCACAAAAAGAGACCACTGCATCCCAGGAATGTAAACATAACTAAATACTACTATTACTACAGTTTGTTTCTACTGATTCGTATAAGCAGTCGATCGTTAGGTACCTAACTAAACGACGAAACGCTCAACGGAGATATTCACCTGTTTTCTTGCATCATATAAAAACCATATCAACATCTATTTTTTTATATTTAAATAAAATAAGTACAAACTATTTTGTACCTTAAACTCATAGGTAATATGTGAGAAAGAACGTAGGCTTACTCGTTCATTGATTATCCATTTAAAAAAATTTGAACACTCACATGACAGGAAAAACAACACTATATTAATAACAAAATCTTACCTTGAAGTTTTTTCTAAGATCGTCACTTGTTTGTAGAACCACAAGAAAAACGATTAATTTATTCATTTTAATGTGAAAATAAAACAATATACAATGACGTCACTTCGTATATCCCGCCGATTCTAAAAATTATTATTCTCGTTTGAAACAAAGTTTCCAAAGATACTTCTTACGAACATCCACCTCGTAACGATTCAACGAGTGACTAACATCACTACATTATGGCCGCCACATGTTACTTAGATGGGCGCAATTTATTCTTCATAAAAAACGTATATATTACATAAATAATACCCACGAACAAATTAATATTCATTCACAATCAAAACTTTTGTTTTATCTACCTACCACACATTTAATGGTTACGAAAAGTATTTTGGAATTTGGAAACTAAATTCGTATAAGTAAATGGCCTACAGAGACAAAGAACTCGAATTGAATGAATATATTTGCTTAAAATTTTTCCATCGGTATTACATTGTATTAATACATTAATTATTTCAGATCGAATTTATCTGTTACCTATAGTGATATTAAAAACAATGTATTGATATACATTTATTTATAACAAACTGTAGGTACCCTGAACCCTGACACGCCTCGCCTGTCTTGTATCGTAGTTTCAGTGATTAGTAATAACGAACAAAACCGGCGCGGGACACTTGAACCGACAAAAATTAAGTTAAATTGTTGCAGATTTCTATAGGTTCTTAAAGTGTAAACAAATCAACTCATCATTTCTACATACAGGTTTTCTTTTTTTTTTAATAGTGGGCAAACGAGCAGACGTATCACCTGATGGTAAGCGATTACCGCCGCCCATGGACACCCGCAACACCAAAGGCGTCACAAGTGCGTTGCCGACCTTTGGGGGATGGGAAAGAGGATGGGGGGAGGGGTTGGGGTATGGGCCTCCGGTATCCTCACTCACTCGGTAAAACACTGCGCAAACGCTATTTCACACCGGTTTTCTGTGAGGCCGTGGTATCACTCCGGTCGAACCGACCCATTCATGCCGAAGCATAGCTCTCCCACGGTAAACAAATCAACTCATCATTTTTACATACAGGTAGATGATACTCTATTCACAAAGTAGATCAACTCGTTGTACTACATAACTATGTGAGTAGTTTGGATGAGTAATAACGACATACCTACATAATATCTAGTTCATTCCTACCCCTATACGAACACTTATCTTTTTATGTAGATGTGCTTACCTTATTACGTGTCTACTGACATTACTGATAATACTAGGGACATAGCCATACCATGCTTATTAGTAAAAAAATGTAGAAACTAGTAAAGAGCATAGTATTGCCAGGTGATTGAAACAACGTGCTGTTTACTGTTCAATTATAACTGTAGATTTCCTACACTACATGTCATTAAACTGTCGTATGTAATTGACCAATTTGTAACATAAATCAAGGTTTTAAAGTTTAAAATAAAATGTACATATTTAACGTTTAGTCATAGATTGCCTTGTTGGTGCAGTGGTAGCGTACGCGACTGTGCATGGGTCATATGGTTCGGATCAAATGTTTTGTATGATCTGCAAATATTATATTTGAAATATTTATTTATTATTTATTTAAATAACATGATATTCTTTAAGTATATTTTTGGTATTTAGTTTAGAATGTTAGTATTTCAAACCTGAAAATAAAACATTGCAACAACAGGATACAAGAAAATAACGCCGTTGTTATATAAATAGTTTAATATTCGTAATGAAAAGTAACATTTATTATTATGCTAAGCGTAATACATTCAAAATTCAATTCGAGCCACTGATTTTGTACTTGTAAAAAGCTTAAACAAAAATTATTATTAAAAATAATCTACACAAAGGAAATAAACAAAAAATTTACGACTTCAAGAACTGGCCCTTAATGAAATGGGACCACACGGGGAAGCACCAAATGAAGAAATAAATGATTCAAGAATCATCAAAATCGGTTCCCCCAGTCGAAAGTTCTGAGGTTACAAACATAAAAATACACCACCTCCTTTTTGAAGTCGCTTTCAATTTCTACTAAAGTCGTATCATTTTACTATTCATTATCTGCATTTTGTATACTTCTAACGTAACGTACATTAAATATTAAACTATGTACCTAAATTATCAAATATTTATGGCAGTATACACAATAAAGTATATATAATCTTCGGAACACTATTATTTAAAATGCCTAAACAAACTAACTCTCTAATCGGTTTGTGAGTCAGATTTGCACTTGCAATTAGCACTGTTTTTTCAGAATTCTCGGGGATTCACCAGAAACTTGTATACAGTTGGTTATTATCTCTCTTTTAATCTTAAGTATTTTATAATATTATGTTACTAGAAAGTATTCTGAGAGAGTATTCTTAAGAATTTTAAAATATGGGACTTAAATAGGCAATTTTTTGCTCTAACTTTAAGCTTGCAATTCATTTAAATTTCAATCATTAAATTATTTTTGGATAATTATTTTTATTACACTTTAAACATCTCATTCACAAACGTTCTTGAATATTTAGCAATGGTTGTGTTATTTGCAACTTTAAGACTTTAAATTTGAACCATTGCTTAAGGCTGAATAACTTTTATGAAAAAGTGGGTTGGTCTCGATGAGTTTTATAGAAAAAAAAGTGTCCAAACAAGTATCTGTAGTCACAAAATTTTAATACGTAACGTCCGTAAATCGTTAAATATATCTGTGAATACAATAAATATGTACAGTCTATTCATCGGTTATTGAACTATAATTATACGAGTTTGTACGTTGGTGGGAATAATTTTACATTATGTAAATATTAAAGAATTTTTGAAGATTCACTTACTAATAAATACATTTAATTATCTTATATCTACTTAACAATCTTATAACCTAACTTTAAATAAAAAAATATCTTAATTAAGTAAAAAAATATAACAGTTGGTTTTCTTTAAGGCATCTGTAAATTGTGTGGGTAGTGCATCGCCTTCACACCTTATTGCAATGTCTATAGTTTTCCTCTGTTTATAGTTATTGCTATATTTCTATATTTATCTATCAGTAGGTAAACACAATACTTACACAATTATACAAATCGAACTATATCTGTGGTAGATACATTAGACGATTCAATCAAAAACTATTTCGCCTTATAATACTAATGTAGATTATATTAGTCCTTTTACGATTTACTTTCTAGCCTTCTAGTAAAAGTATGATCATTGATGACTTTGTACTCATAATCTCTGTATGTGTAAAGATTTTCGAGTTTCGCTTCATTGTCTTTTGCTCGAATGTAGTACATGACGGGAGGCACTCGATGTATACCCGAATCGGCGGAGAGGGTCGCATAGTATTCATCCTGAAAATAAGAAGTTATTTTCTGTTAAAGTGCCACGGTAATATTATCTACCTATACAGCATAATGACTCAGATCTATTCTCGAAATAATTTACTACAGCCCCACGGTAGCTAAACAAGCGGTAGGGCAGTTCGTCTACAGTATTTTATTTCTTTTATTATCAATAACCCATAACCTCCCACTGCTGGGCTCGGGTCTCCTCTCAGAAGAGGGTTAAGGCCATACGGCCAAGTGCGGATTGGGGACTGGCAACACAACGTTGTGGCTACGTTATGTTGCCGTTGGATGTTCTTAAGCCGCCCAAAAGACTCTAACTAAGCTTCACGACTGTTATCCTATGATAACAACCGGGGCCGACTGCTTAACGTGACCTCCGAATCACGGAGACGCTCATGGTATTTTAATTATATCTTCCTACTACCACAGATTAAATAGTTATGCTACTACTTGAGTTTCTTTAGGTTCTTTAAACTGTTTGTGTACCGAGTGTATACAGAACTCGAGGCGCATAGGTATAACCCGCGTTCCAACCGTTTGTGAACTGACAATACTGTTAAATAATATTATCGTGGTAGTGCTATAAATGGTTAGAAATAAATCATTGTATACGGTAAATATGATAAACAAAAATACACACAGCTTATATGTATACTCGTAGATGTTAAAAAAAATGTGTTTTTGGTAAAAATTCAAAACCATGATGACATGTCTAGCTTGCAATGCGAAGTTAAATTAAAAACAATGTCATCGGTGCAATTAATGCCTCTCTCAAGTATAAAACACCTCATATTACCGCCCTTTAATGGACTGTTTTTGGACATAGGTCTCTCCTTAAAATGGAAATTTCCGTCTAGTATAACACACTGGCCGAGTTCTCCATTTCTATGCAGTGTGAATAGGGTTTGACACTCGGTTTTCTTCATCAGTCACTACACAATTATACTAATATAGGGTGTTTTTTTAAGCTAGATAGAACTTTAAATTGTAAAAAGTAACACAAAAATTTTGATGAAACTTTTTTTTTTATTTGTTTCAGTATACTCTGACAAATCATCATGAATAGACTCACGCTTGAACAACGCTACGAAATTATCCAAATTTACTTTGAAAATCAGTCGTCGATTCGCGCAACTTATAGACGACTTCGTCATTTGTATGGCGTATAACACGAACAATGCTGACCTCCAAGGCGTCAATTGTTGCTGGTTTATCAGCATAAACCAGTGACTTCACGTAGACCCACAGGAAATAATCGAGAGGTGTCAAATCGCACGATTTTGGAGGCCAATTGACAGGTCCATTTCTCGAAATCAACTTATCGCCAAATTTTGATTTCAATAAGTCGATGGTTGCGTTCGCCGTATTGCACGTAGCGCCATCCTGTTGAAACCACATCTCCTCCGGATCAATGTCATCCATATTTTCAAACAAAAAATCATTGATTATGGTGCGGTAACGATCTCCATTGACCGTAACGCGAGCTCCGGCCTCATTTTTGAAGAAATAAGGTCCGATGATGCCACCAGCGTGAAAACCGCACCATACGGTGCATTTTTCTGGATGTAATGGAGTCTGTAGGGTCTGTTGTGGATTGGTCTCACTCCATATGCGGCAATTTTGCTTATTAACAAACCCGTTAAGCCAATTTTGCGATAAAACAGTCGTCTATAAGTTGCGCGAATCGACGACTGATTTTCAAAGTAAATTTGGATAATTTCGTAGCGTTGTTCAAGCGTGAGTCTATTCATGATGATTTGTCAGAGTATACTGAAACAAATAAAAAAAAAAGTTTCATCAAAATTTAATTTTTTGTGTTACTTTTTACAATTTAAAGTTCTATCTAGCTTAAAAAAACACCCGTTACTATATATTAACTATATAATAAATAATAATGTTCTCATAGCTATAAACGACCACGGTGGCCATTCTCATCGGAGACCAGCCAACTAGTGATGTGCCGAGTCGCTGTTTAGGTGGATCGAGTCGACTCGAGTCAGTTTATACGGTATTCGAATCATGACTCGATTCCCTTTACTCGAATTCTATGTTTGGTATTCGAATATTTGAATTCCGGCTAGACTCGAATCAACCCTCATTACCGATTCCTTTTTTCCAAATGTTGCGGTTGGCATCGATCTCAAAAGAAATATTGCTCATATCCGATTATGAAGACGCTTCATGATTTTAAATACTTATGTATCTAAGTTACTATTTATCCCTTTTCAGTTATTCGTTTGTTTTTTAAAGTCCGTTAAATGTTGTTTAAATTACTTTTTAATAAAAGATAATTAAAAACATAGAGCGTAGGAGTTCTATAGAGATAAAAACAAAAAAACATTATAGAAAATAATCAAATTTATTAATAAAATAAAATTTATTCACGACGTAATAAAATCAAATTTATTCACGACGTAGACTCTAGAAACTAGTAATTATTTCTTAGTCATTTGAGATAGCGTTTAATAATCCTGTAGATCTAAACACTAGACAGATACAATTAAGGTAAAGATAGTAAGCATTAAAATTCACATCAGCAAACCAGAGCTACACTTAATAAATCGGAATCACTTTGAGCGGAAGGGATAGTTGAAGAATTTTCAATCTGATTCGAGTAAATAATAGGATGAGATTTTTTTAGGTGCTTTAACAAATTTGTTGTGTTTTTGAAATCTTTAAATACAGAGTCACAGTTTTTGCACTTTATTTTATCGCCGTTCACTTTCTCAAAACACTTCCATACACCTGAGGTTTTTTTCGGCGCCATTATATAATAAATTTAATTATAATCAAAACACTTCACTTCCAGTATTAAAACACAATTAAGTAAATTCACTCAGTACTCCCAATAACTGCTAACTGACACAAAACAAGCAAATCAAAACAAAAAGTTGCAGGTTCAAACTTGTTTGTATTGTTACTACTCGCGCTACTTCATTTCTTAAGTAAACAGTTTGCGAGTACGAGCGAGTTAACAAAACTCGTATACTAGACTCGAGTCAATTGAACTCGCATAAATAGAATCGAGTTAGCAAGTACGAATCGATTCTTCCTGACTCGAGTACCGGAATCGAGTCCGGCGTACTCGAATCAAAATAAATTGGTATTCGAGTAGGCGAGTCCAAAGCAGGAATCGAGTCTAACTCGAGTCAAACCGTACTCGGCACATCACTACAGCCAACTATGCAGGAGATATTATAGTGCACAAGTGTGTGCGTAAACACAGGTGCACTCTCTGTTCCCTCTCTTTCATAATCTGATGGGACGGTTAACCGACACGATCGGGTGCAGCACCGACAGCTTTACGTGCTCTCCGAGACACAGGGGTTTAAACACCAAATTCCAAACTCCGAGCTGTTAATAATCAGTTGTATTTCTATTATCAGAAAAAGTCAATAACATTTTGGCCCGACCCAGAATTCGAACCCGGGAACTCTTGATTGACAGTCGCATACGTCAACTGCAAGACCAACGAGGCAGTTAGTACCTTTAAACCTATGAGATAATAAAATTTCCTTACCTCTTTTTGTGCCAACAAATGTATAAAAGACGGGGGTAGTTTATGTGTGGTTATGTATGCTATTTTTTTCTCCCACTCTCTCAGCATCTCAGTCTCAGAAGGCAGCGTGAAGTTACCTTTTATTAGTGCAGTTGTATACCGAGCCTAAAAAATAATATTTTTTTAATTAACCATGGTAACCTTAAATAACTAAATAAACCGCAAATAAATGATTGATTGTTTTTTTTTATTGAATAGTGGGCAAACAAGCAGACGTTTCACCTGATGGTAAGCGATTACCGCCGCCCATGGACACCCGCAACACCAAAGACGTCACAAGTGCGTTGCCGATCTTTGGGGGATGGGAAAGGGGATGGGGGGAGGGGTTGGGGTATGGGCCTCCGGTATCCTCACTCACTCGGTGAAACACAGCGCAAACGCTATTTCACACCGGTTTTCTGTGAGGCCGTGGTATCACTCCGGTCGAGCCGACCCATCCATGCCGAAGCATAGCTCTCCCACGGTAAAATTGATTGATTGGTTTAAATATTTTAGTTTTTGGTTATTGTAAAACGCTATTCATTATGATTAACATAACAATACTATGTTTGTATCTACGTGTTTGTTGTACGCACACATTTACATAGAAATATAAATATTATTATATTTAGGACCAAGCACGCCATCACTAAATTTAATCGTTTTAATTTGCTTTTCTTTCGCGTATCTTGTATGAGACATTCACGACCTTTGATACTTTGTTATAAAAACATTAAAACATGACACTTGACCTTATTTCACAAGTTCGTAAATGATACAAACCAATTCTGGAACAAACCTAAAGATAACATGATAAGGGTACGATAATTCTGCTTGGCACACATACATATAAATATAAATAGTTCTTACCTGTGCATCTATAGCGATAACTAAACACGCTCTAATAGTGAGTCCAAAGATGACCATTGTAGGTTGTCTGATATTCACCATGTGTCGATGAAGAGGATACAATACCTTCGACTTTATCGTTAAACCACTTGTTTCGTCAAGGAACGGGTAGTTGTATTCGAAACCTGAAAATTAAATAAGTGTTAGGATGAAATGTAGGTGTTTAACATCCCTTTTTCAACTCTTTAAGTGTGAAAGTATGTACGAGTATTTATGTGTAATAAATAATATTAATATTAGTCTTCCACGAAGCGACCGGCATCAGATCTCCGCAACCCTGAGGGTGAACTGAATTCGAAGGTTGAAACTGCGCGCGCCTATCAACGCCTCATGCCGCCCTGAGTGTGGCCGCGGATGGTGGGGACGGGTTTTCCCCTCCATCCGCTCTAGAGGCCAACCGCGAGGAGGCGACGTACGCGTGTGCCGTGCGTCGCCGAAATTGAGAGTATTTACCAGCAGACGGTGCCCGCTTCATTGAGGGCAGGTGCTGGGAGGGGTCCGGTCGTGTTAATAACAGCAGTTCCCGGACCCCTTCCTTCTCAGGCGCAGAGTGGCACACCGTGTGGTTTTAGTCGGTTCCGCACGAAAAAAAAAAAAAAAAATTGCGTCAGTATATTTGAGGGCACTGACTTCTCAATAACGATTACCATAGATGTTCATGGCAACTGGGACCGACAACTGAACGTGCTCTCCGAGGCACGGACCGGGTAACACCACCATTTTCCATATTCCGGGCAAGTTAATAAGAATTTCATTTACGAAAAACACGATATATCATCTTTTGCCCGACTCGTCACCCGACACTTCTTGACTAACAGCTAAGTTGCATACGCTAGCCATCAGATCAATGAAGCAGTCAGAAGAAGAAATATCACAATTATCATAATAAACAATATTGCAAGCGAAAGGGAACCTGCGTTGATGCTTTAAATATTTTTTTCACTAACACAATTTCCTTTAACTTCTTTATCATTATTTTTATGTGATATTTACACACACTCACCTGTGCAATAAATGACATCATCTACTTCTTCGAACGTTCCATCGACGAATATAGCGCCTGTTTCATTAAATTCCTTAATATCTGGCTTCTTCACGTAATTAGACGGGAATGGCGTTCTGAATGTAACCCTAGAGTGTCGGCTGTGAATGAGAGACCTGCTAATTTCAGCCACATTCAACCCGATGTCCATACCTGAAGGCCCCCCTCCTACTACCAGTACGCGACGGTCTTTGTAAGGATCCGTCACTCTATAATCATGGCTGTGGATTATTGTACCTAAAAATATAATACGTATAGTAAAACTCATTGAGCAATAAATTGATTTGTTCTCCTAGGAGACAATAGAACACACTACAGATTCTATATCTGTCTTTTTTTCACTTAAGACACATAAGAAATGGACCCGAGGGTTGTATTTTAAATGGCTATTATGTATTCCTAAGTCAGGTTGTTTGAATTTCAACTTGGTATGACAGTTTTTATGAATAAAATAGGTAGAGATAACCGATAAAGATTAAAACCGGGCAGCTAATAGAACAAAGAACTAGTTGTTATTTGTCTAGGCAAATAGGTCCCTATGTGAGATCATCTTTCTAGCCTTTATTGTTCTCAAGATTAATTTGGGGTCGGCTACTAGTTCAACCGGTTTTACCTGAATATCAGTTTTTTCATGGAGCGACTGGCATCGGACCTCCGCAACCCTGAGGGTGAACTGAATTCAAAGGTTGAACTGGTTGTCAATATAGATTTGGGGTCCGGTCGTGTTAATAACAGCAGTTCTCGGACCCCTCCCTTCTCAGGCGCAGAGTGGCACACCGTGTGGTTTTAGTCGGTTCGATTCCGACACACCACCCCGCCGCAAACCCCGGCGGATGATGATTAGAAGGGACTTTTTTTATAAAATATTTAAAAGATCGTTACTATTCATTCTAAATATTAGTTACCTTTGAACAAATTTTCACCGGGGATGTTTGGCAATTTAGGTTTACTACAATGACCATTGCCGACAATCACGTAATCAAATTCTTCTTCAAACACCTCTTTTGTAATCACGTTCTCATATTTCACTTTCCATGTACCATCCTTTCTGGTCACTAAAATGACATTGTGTAGAAACTGCAAATATAAATAGTTTAAAAGTACAGTATAATTACATAAGTTTAAGGTAAATAATCTTAAATAAAAAAAAATGATGACACCTCATTCGTTAAAATCGGTTCAGTAGTTTAGAAGTCACGGAGAGAAATCTGTTTGTTTTACCCTGGGAGAACCACGCTTCGGCATGCATGAGCCGACTCAACCGGAGTGATACCACGGGTTCACAGAAAACCGGTGTGAAACAGTGTCTGCGCTGTGTTTCACCGAGTGAGTGAGGATACCGAAGGTACCAATCCCCAATCCCTCTCCCCATCTCTCTCCCCATCCCCCAAAAGCCAGTAAAAACGCATTTGTGGCGCCTCTGGTGTTGCCATCAGGCGATACCTTTACTGCTTTGCCCCCTATTCCATAAAAAAAAATGTTGTAAAGAATGGTAATTGTTTTGGATTCACTGTTGTCGTTTAAATGTTTTTCTATAAAGCTCGTAAATAAGTGACTGTTCTCATCAAGATCTATATAGAAATGTTATACTGTCAGCACTATAAGAGAGCAATGGAAGTACCTGTTACTGGTTTTTATATCCTCTCCCTGATTGATGATTCTTATACTCGTACATAGTATTAATTTGACCCATAACGATCATCATGTACATATTTATATATATATAACATCATTAACTTACGTAAAACTAGTAATTTTTGTTTGTGTGTGTGTGTGTGTTTTAATTACCTTAATGTATTTTACTATGTCGTAGTGTTTTGCATAATCCTGTATATAGCGATAGTAATCTTTCCACGATGGGAATGACGGCAAAGATTCTGACAGCGGATATCCTCCGAGCACCATAGTCGGTTTTGGAAGATTGGTTCTAAAAATGATATAAATTAAATAATTAGCCTACTCCCTTAGTAAGTTAATGTGGGGTCGGTACGCTAGGCTCTTGGGGTCCTAGTGCTCGCGCTATGTTTAAAATCTGGCTAGACCGGGACCAGAAGGCTGGCCTTTTTCTAGCACAGAGAATCAGCATTGCCATCCAACGTGGCAACGCTGCCAGTCTTTCGGGAACGCTACCAGTAGGCGATGATGTGGAGTAGTTTTTTGATGCTTGTACGTAAATATTGTGATGTTTTTTTTTATTATTGTCATGTATATGGAAATAATTACAATAAATGTTTCATATTAGCCTTTTTTCAAATATGTAGATCTGGATCTCTAAACTATTTACTATTACAAATTAAAATTCAGCAACTGTTCTTCATTGATGTTGTTTATGAACGAAATTGAACAAACCTTGTCCAAACAACTTGATGATTTTCAGAATCATCGATGTTAATAAATAGCATTTAAATTACTATAGATAATTCGTACCGCAATTCGCAACTCCCTTTTTTTTTATATTTCATCTCCTACTCTGTCTAGCGGTTGCGAGATTGCATACCGAGATAAGGCCGCCATTTGTAAAACTTTTTATTGTTTTTCTTCTTATAGTTAGTTTTATAAACTGTATTTTATTTTCATTTCTTTGTGCTATTGTACATTAAAGAGTCATCTATCTATCTATATTGATGTACAAACCTTCATAATATTAGTTTTATAGTAATTTCATACCTTAAGTCTTTGTACATGCTGGTGTGTAAAGGTAAACCATTTTCATCAGTGCCGACGCGAGGGTCATATCGCCAGGTGCCTCCGAGGTATCGCGTTGCTTCGAAAACTGTGAAGTTAATACCTTCTTCCTTCAAATACCTTGCTGAGGATATTCCCGATATCCCGGCTCCAATAATACATACACGTTTTGTCTGAAATAGTTCATCAGTGAAATTATTCGCCCATGTTGATATCTAATCTATACATACATACTACAAATAAATAAAATTGGAGTCTCTGTTTGTAGTATTTAAATAACTGGTTTTTACTAAATGCATACGTATACGCGGTACATACATACATACCAAAATAACAATGTTTGTCTGTCTGTCGGTCTGTCTGTTCCGACTAATCTCTGGAAGGGCTGGACCAATTTTAAAGGGACTGTCAGTGGCAGATAGCTGATGATATAAGGAGTAACTTAGGCTAGTGCTTTTTAAGACTAACTTTGCCCCACGCCGTACCCAGCGGTTGTTGTTGAACCGCGGGTAGCACCTCGGGGCATAGCTAGTATTAAATACAAAGATAGCCTGCAGCGGTACCAGTAGTAGCGTAAACGGCTGCTGTGCATGAGGTCAAATGTTCGATTCCCTTGTCGGACAAAAAAATTATATAATCTGCAAATATTTGTTTCGGACATCGGTGTTTCCTTTGTATAATAAGTTTGTATTTACAAAAAATGCATATATGTCTTTAAATCAGTTGTCTAGTAACCATAATACAAGTTGTGCTTAGTTTGGGACTAGATGGCGTTGTGTGTTAGATGTTCGAAAATATATATATTTTATTTATTTATATATAGGTGGAGTATAAACTATTTGTGGATTTTAAAACATTAATCTTAGTTTAGGACTTTAAAATGAATGTACTTGAGTGTTGAGTATATAAATAAATATATATTTCCTTATTCATAAGCGTCAAGCAAGTGTTCTGAGTTATTTTAAACTATAATACTGAGATTTTTCCTTCTATATTATTAAGTTTATTTTTACAGATATTTTGAAACAAGCTACCTAATAAGCATATTTATATAATAAAATATTTAATTTAAAAACTAAATATTTACTTAAAATGTAAGGCATACGAGCCCGACTCGCGCATGAAAGGTTCCGTACCTACCAATATCAAACTAACAACAACGAGCAAAAAAATCACGTTTCTCGGATGGGAGCCCCTTAAATATTTGTTTTTTTTTATTTAATTATTTATTTTTAAAGTGAATGTATATGAATATCTAGACATTCTGTGAATATTTTAAGCTTTTACAGCTTGCCGTTATCAATATCGAGCAAAAACGAGCGAAACATCACGTTTGTTGTATAGGAGCCCCCTTAAATACTCATTTTATTCTGTCTTTACTATTTCTTGTTATAACGGCAACAGAAATACATCATCTCTGATATTTTTAACTGTCTAATTATCACGGTTCATGAGAAACAGCCTGGTGACGGCCGACAGACTAACGGACAAGTCTTAGTAATAGGGTCCCGTTTTATCCTCTCGGAACGGAACCCTGAAAAGAATATCTCAATCCTATCTTCTCATTATAATTAAACATATCACTGTTATCATAATACATCTTGCTATTTCGTTAAAACTGGCTAATGACTAAATGAACAATTTTGCGCGTATTTAATTATTACATAATTTATAAGATAATGTGAGTTGTGTAAAAATAAAATTGATATCTACAAGACATTGTTATCATGCATTGTATTCATGAAAACAGAACACGCTCATTTTAAATTATTTTACGGTCATATATAAGTATATATTATATATTATTACATGAGACGTTTGCGTATATTTCGTACCATGACGAGTAATCATAATAGAGGTTTTCTGTGACACTTTAACACCTATATTGATATGCATCTGCTGGTTACTGCATCGCCTAACATATTAATATACAAATACTAAATTAATAAATAAATATTATGGACATCTAACACAAAACGCCATCTAGTCCCAAGCTAAGCAGAGCTTGTGTTATGGGTACTTGACAACTTATATAAATACTTATATAATAATATACTTTTTTTTCGTAAATACATACACATTATTCATAGGAAATACCCAAATTCCGAAACAAATATTTGTAGATTACAAAAACATTTGGTCCGACCCAGGATTTGAACCCGAGACCTCAAGCACAGCAGTCGCATTCACTACCACTGCGCCACCGAGGCAGTCTGTTTCTTATCTTTCTGGCTGTTGCTCAAGAACGTAACTATGAAAGAATTAGAAGTAATTCATACCTCCTTACTAATATTATACATTCCAAAAGTAACTCTGTCTGTCTGTCTGTCTATTACGCATTCAAGACTAAACCGCTGCTCCCATTTCATCATCATGGAGATACTTTGATTGTTGAGAGAGGGCACACTCTTTACCCCGATAACCGAGAAACACGTGGACAGAGCGGTAGGTGAGTAAAATCGTTAGTACCTTTTAAAATATCCGATTCCAAATTAACAATTACTAATTATATGACTAACAGGTAATACATATTTGTCATTGTTTGTCTTTTCCGACCGCTGTTAATTCCTAAATCTATTATGTACATATTTCAGAAGGAGTAGCTACAAATAAAATATTTTATTTAATAAAACAGTAGGTATTTAAATTAACTGACTCCTACCGTGGTATAAACGGTTTTGCAAGACATTAAGCCGAGTCTCCACCGAAAAAAAGTTGCCAAATTTTGTGTTGACAACACGTGTTAGTGACAAAAGTTTCTGTAATTTCCTTGTGTAGTTATTAGCAGTAAACATCCAAATAATACGCTTGTTGAAGATATTAATTGGCTCTGTGGAGACGCTTCGTTGGAAACAAAAAGAAACATGCCTGCCTGACACGTGGACGGACGAATCAATCGAGTTGTTAATTGATCGGCGAGTTGTTGGCGACTCGGTGTAGACGCAATGGAAACAAAAGTTTGCGATTTTCTGAAGAGTTGCAAACAGTTGGTAACACTGAAATTGTCAACAATTTCGATGGATACGCGCCTTTATACCTACAATCTTTATTTTATTAACGAAAGAGTGATTTTAAAAGATATACATCTGTAAAGAAAACGATAAGATGCTCTTGAATAGAAGATCATATAAAAAGTGCACACGAAAAGGCCAATAAAGTTTCGGTAGATAACTTTCTTGACCTCATTGATTTCGTAACAGGACATAATTCAGGTCAGTACGTGTTGTCCTGTAGAGAACGGGAGAAGGTGGGAGTAGTTGAAAGATCTTTGATCATAATCGGATTAACACAAACAATATAACCGTAAATACTTTTAATTTGTATGCACGAAAGGAACCTTATTTAGGTTGTTAACTATTTTTGATAAGATTTGTTTTACATGTGTGATTTTTTTAATTCATTCGATTAATAGTTGTAATAATATATACTGCATAAATACTGGTCTAAATTATTTGTTTTGGAGTATTAATAAACATTGCTTATCTTAAAACTGACCCTTTGTTACCGCGATAAAACGAGAGTGCTTGCTTATTAACTTATAATTTACTAGCTTCCGCCCGCGTCTTCGCTCGCATTTCATAAAAAGTATCCTATGCTACTTCTAATGCCTCCAAGAATGTGTGTACAAAGTATCATGATGATCGATAAAGTAGATTTCGCGTGAAAGCGTAACAAACAAACGTACGTTCATATTTATAATTCTAAAGAAAGGATTATAGTGTGATTGTAATTAGGAATTAAGATTTTATTTATTCACAAGCTATGTCCTTTCTTAACCATCAAAGTATCTTCATGACAAATTTCATTAAAATAGGTGCAGCGGTTTAGTCGTGAAAGCGTAAGAGACAGATAGACAGAGTAACCTTCCTATTTATAATATTAGTATGGATTCATTCATATAATTGATTACTTCATTTTTGTTCGACATTCAATGATAACTGTCAAATTATTAAAATAGTCAGAGAATTAAATATAAATAAATCTGATTGTAGAAATATACTTCGTTTTTCTTTTTTCTTTTAACCTCATTAGATTAATAGTAGGTACTATTTCTATGCATAATATTTTAGAAAAAGCATTCATATTGGTTTTTCATAATTGATATTGGTCCGATATTTATTATAATAAGAAAATATTAAGAATAACAAGCAGAAATTTCGGTTGTTTTTAATAAATTCAATGTACGAACACAATTTTTTTTCTAGCATCATTTATTGGGACGTCATACATTATTATTAACATTTATTTATTTATAGCCATGTACGGAAAGATCCGAAAATATTTGGTGGTTTAATCAGAACATATTCTACTTGAATATTTTACCAAGTACCAAGTACTTGCTGCAGCCTCTCAGGCCTCAGGCAGGCAATTACTACGTAAAGAATTTTTTACCTATTAACAATCCTAATTTAACTGACAATATGCTAAAGTAGGCGCCATTTCTGGCACTGCACAGGGCACTTTAATTACCTTAATATTATACTAATATATTTAAACCATGTGCCATCCTGTGAATGTCAAAATAAACGATTTTCTTACTTTATTTTATAATGATGATTATTGAGTATAATAGTAATAGTTAAATATTTTTAGTAGTACAAGTACGTATAGGGAATACGCTCATCTCAACGAGCATGGAAAAATATATTTTATCTTGTTCATTATCACACAATACAGACACGTCACAAAGATAAAATTCTTACCTTAACATTGGCACTAAATCCATAACTTATTTGTAACAACACAAAGAACACATAGATTATACCCATTTTTATTATAATTGGGTACAAATACACGTCAATGGTGACGGCTACGCACAGTTCTCTGATATAACAGCTATCATATATCGGGACTCAAGTTCAACTCGTATCATTAACCTGTTACATAATAAGCAATGAGTACAAATATTTCTATTGATCTAATACATTCATCAATAGCATGATGACAAAACTAAACATTAATGAAATATTAACTCGAGACTTTGCTTAGAAATGTGCGCTGAATTCCCGTTCATTGCCTTTTAAAGAAAAGTGTTAGTCATATGAGGATGTCGTTCAATTAATATTTAAATCCTCAAAAAGGTACCTTAAATTTATATACCATAACTGTGTAATTTACAAAGTCAGGTAAGAAAATAACTTTAGGAATATTCCATAACAAGATGCAAAAAAACACATCATGTGTTATGTGTCTTTTGGGATTATTAATTCGCTTTTATTCTTCTGTGTGCATCTTTTATTCAATGTAGGCTTCTACTTCGTGAATTAATTTAAATGTTTAGAAAGATCTAAAGTGGGAAGCTCATATATCAAGAAGAATAGACTACTCGCCCGTGTCGAAAATTGATGGGACATGTGAACCACCAGGAGACCTTTTTAGAAAGATACAGGGGTATAAAAGCTTAACTTTCAGCACTATGCCGTCACTTGTAAGCTGTCCAACTGAGTACTGGTAGGGTGAAGGGGAGGGGATAGAAACCCTCGATTTGTCTCCCTTGTCACATGATTTTCGTACGTCGTTGTGGCGTATAAAATCTACTATTTTCGTACGACATTGGTTCCATGCAATTTCAAAACCATCATCAGTATGATGATCTGAGACTATGGCGGAATTCTTCTAAGAAAAACCCTAAGGTGCATTTTCTGTCTAATCGAGTTGTGACTGCCTAGAACAGACTCCCGGAGGACGTGGTTATGGCTGCCTCAATGAACTGCTTCAAGAACAGACTTGACAATAGTATCTCCAAGCTATTTCACAGCCTTTACACGCATTAGTTCTCTAGCTGCAAGTGTGTCATACCAAATTATAATTGGTCTCTTACCTACCGTACCTACCGTAATAAATCTACCGTGGGAGAGCCACGCTTCGGCATGCATGAGCCAGCTCGACCGGAGTGATACCACGACCTCACAAAAAACCAGTGTGAAATAGCGCCTGCGCTGTGTTTCACTGAGTGAGTGAGAGTTTAGGAGGACCACATCCCAACCCTTCCCTCTTTCCTTTACCCCAAAGGCCGGCAACGCACTTGTGATGCCTCTGGTGTTGCTGTTGATGTGTCCATGGGCGGCGGTAATCGCTTATCATCAGGCGATACGTCTGCTCGTTTGCCTCTATTGCCTAAAATAATAATAATATTATTATCATTAACTCATCGTCTGAAACTAAGTAATGTATATCAGTATCATCTTGAACGAGTGGTCGTGTGCTGATAACAAAATATTTTAGATTATCAATATTATCTTCCACATCTCTAGTACGTGTAAAATACGTAGCCTACCAGGCTTGCAAACTACTTGGAAAACTAAATCCTCACTAATATTATAAATGCGTAAGTAACTTGTCTGTCTACTACGTTTTGACAGCTAAACACTGAACCAACTTTAATAAAATTAGAAATGGAGATTCTTTGATAGTTCAAGAAGACATCTTCTTAACCGACATACACGTGGACGGAGCAACGGAAAAGTTAATCTATAAAATTTTTTTTTACTAAATGCATAGGTATGTGCTCACAGTGTACTGGTTTGGTATATGTACTGTATGTAGTAGGTACATATACCAAAATATATTTTTTTCTGTTTGTTACGGCGAATATATAGAACAGCTGGGCCGACTTTGACGGGACTAGCAGACAGCTGATAATATGAAGAAGAACTTTGGGTACTTTTTTTAGACAACAACAACCGCGAATAAAACCGCGGGGCTCAGCTAGTAAAGAAATAAAACTTCCATCAAAATTTCCCGCCAAGTTAGTTCTATTTGATTACATCACTGACTAGTTTAATATCAGTACTCCAAGTATTATAACATAGAGGTAAAATGTAGTACCTATGCCTATAACTAAGCAAAGTAGTAAGTAGGTATGCCAAAAACTGTCATGGCGTACTTATTTTATTATCCTCGAAAAGGTACTCATCTATTTTCGGAATAGCTGTTATGGTGGTTTATATACTCCTTGCAATATTACAAGACTAACAGTATATTACAAGACTGAATCTGTTTATGCTTTATTTCAGAAAGATCAAAAATGCACTTAAAAAGTATCTTGTTTTCAAGATACCTATGGACTATCTTTATCACTTGCTGCTAGGTCTGCTTGTTTGAGTTTTGACCTATCTATACTAATATATAAAGCTGAAGAGTTTGATTGTTTAAGCGCGCTAATCTCAGGAACCCACTATGAACTATCCCTATCCCCGATGGATAGCACGAGCAGAATCTAGGAGTGGTGGTCACCATCCTCAATGCTTATAGGGACAATGCAGCATGGTGACCCACACTATGGCAGCCTAGTGAGATGCTTCTTCACGCTCCGCTTAAAGGACCCGGGTTCATAGTGGGTTCCTGAGATTAGCGCGCTTAAACAATCAAACTCTTCAGCTTTATATATTAGTATAGATAGGTCAGAACTCAAACAAGCAGACCTAGCAGCAAGTAATAAAGATAGTCCATAGGTATCTTGAAAACAAGATACTTTTTAAGTACATTTTTGGTCTTTCTGAAATGAGCTGAGCAGAGAAAAAAAAAAGAACCGCTAGACCGATTTGAAAAATTCTTTCAGTGTTGGATAGTTCATTTATCGAAAGGCTACAAGCTGTGTTTCATCACGCTGATACTAATAGGAGCAGGACCAATGAAGAATGTTTAAAAAACAGGGGGATAATTTTCACGCTACGAACAATAGAAGACGTTAACGAGGTTGCGTGGGTCAGCTAGTCAGTGGTGTATGGACGTGTTGGATATGGTTTGAAGTCATAAATATAATGTCATAAGTATAACGTTTTCTTTTTTTTAATCATAGGGGGGCAAATCAGCAGTCGTATCGCCTGACGGTAAGCGATTACCGCCGCCCATGGACACCCGCAAAATCAGAGCCGTCACGAGTGCGTTGCCGGCCTTTGGGGGATAGGGAGAGGGATGGGGGAAGGGTTAGGGTATGGGCCTCCGGTATCCTCACTCACTCGGTGAAACACAACGTAAGCGCTGTTTCACACCGGTTTTCGGTGAGTATCAATCCGGTCGACCCGGCCCATTCATGCCGAAGCGTGGCTCTCCCACGGTAAATATCACGAATTTACGCAGTTTAATAATAATTGAAAGTTTTTAAAAAATATAAATGGTTAATTCTTGTTTATATAAATAATGTAGTGTAATTCATCGAATCTAACAACATAACTAACAGGAGAATAGGTTTTTCATTGTCCGCAAGAAATACAAAACCCCACATTAGTTAAAGGAAAATGAAAATTATTGTCACATAAGCTCTCCCAATTAAATGTTAGAATACGTGACTAATTAAATTTAAAATAACCTACACTGATTAGAGAAATATTATTAAGCCATATTTCCATATGCCTTTGCTATTAGATGACTATAATGGAGGAAGGTAAATCATGGTGGTTAACCACATCCATTGCTGAAGGTAACGGTTTGTAGGAGTGAGATTATACTTATTTGTAAATCCGCACATGTAACTACAATTAACATCAATAACTGCTTTACGAATCATAAAGTACCCTGCTCTGGATATTCCCAGGTCAAAGGTTTTTTAATCTTTGATCTGGGAATATCCCGAGCCAGATACTGTGCCACCTATACCTACTCGTATGTTATCAGCAAACATGTAGTGGTATATTCTTAAAAGGACCAATTTCGATTATTATTTTATATTGAATGGCCTATTTACCAAAATTCACTAAAGGCTATACAACATAACGCTAAGACCAATAAATTGTCCGAAAAACCGGGCAAATTACACTATGATTACAGCTGATGTGTGTGCTGGACCAGCAAGGGGGAAACATCGAACCTATACGACGTTATATGTAATAGTTCGACCATCTAATCAATGGAATTTACCTTCATAACAATTGGAACAAAAAGTTAGTTCCATCCACATCTGATGGGGTTGCATATAGATATTATATACGATTAAAGTGCTCATAATGGTCGTCATATTATGGAGATTCTATGACGACCTTCCAGCTTCATTATAAACTGTGGATTTGTACCACCTAAAGATAAAGTACTTGATTCATCTTGACAAGTACTTTATATACTCGTATACACTCGATGTGTGAAGAATTCCTATGACTACATTCCATCTCTAGCATCAGATCAACTCCATGTGAACTGATTATGTCGCCCTCATAAAAATACAACTTATGAACTATTTAACATGTACCTACATTTTAGCTATATAATACTGTGTTCTCGCTTTCTCCGTGCAGGGAAGAGCGAGAATGCTATTACATTCACCCACATAAAAATTAAGTTTACAAAATAATTGCTTTCTTTCAGCTTCGTTTCGGATGCGTTCCATCAAAATATGATATACGTCTTTATATTGCATTGTTAAGAGAAATACATACGTGCAAATTTTTTGCAAAATAGTTAAAGATATCTGCTTCAAATTGGGTTGAAATATTTTACTCGAATAAATATACAATGCAAGTTAAATAGCGAAGTTTAAAATCTGCCTCAAAGGTTTAGAAAGATCTAATAACCCTATACATCTATCTAACTGTACTCCATCTATATGAATGAAAATGAACTGAATTGTATGTACACGCATAACATCCGATCGACTGCACCAAATTGCATAATTCTTTTTTTCACGTGTGTGTTATTGTCAGGAAAAGGATTGTTTATAAAAAAAATAAAAGAAAACCGGCGGTGTTATATTTTCTTAGTCCGCTTAGTTCTATAAACTGGCCCTGTGGGAACTTAAGTCAGTCTTAAATATAAAAGAAGAAGTTTGCCGGGTCACCTAGTAGATGATTTGAAAACAAATTTACATATATATGTATATTCCTTACAAAGAATAATAAACCACACGAAACGATTTAAGAAGCTATACGACGATAATTTTCATATTGTCTTCTTATTTCAGACATTTACAAAAGACAGACAGACTGTTTTAAAAAAAAGTTAATTTAAAAACAATGGAATCCCTATAAAGTTTATTGTGATGAAGACAATAAAAATAATAAAACAAGTAATAAAGAATATACTTACTTTAGAGATGTATATAATTCATAAAGAAAACCACAAATGTGATTATTTTTATGTCAACTGCATATATGTATCTATATAAAATAATAAAATATAATACAGTTGCAGATAACTGTTTATGATGATATTGACTGATATTTTATTATTATATTGATGCTGACATCGAATAAGCACTTGTGAATCTTATTTGCACGTCGAAGCTGAATACGAGTATGTATAAAGTACAGGATACATAGAATACTCGTACATAACAACTATTCCGTTAGTGGTGCAACTCAAGTTTATGAGTTAAATATAGTGTTGGCCATGTCATTCAGCTTCGAGGTGCAAATTAGATTCACAAGGGCCTATTCGATGCCGACAACTGTATTATATTTTAAATTGACCATGAAAAGAATTTGAGTGGTGCACGGTGGCGTAGTATACGCAAAACATTTTTACAAAAAAAGTAATAATAAATACTACATTTAAATTATTTCTAGTTAGGTGTAATGGTCACTAAACGTATTATTTTGGTTGGATTTAATTCGTAGATGAGCTAGGAATTCCTACAGTTTGTTTCTCTTATGTTTGATTGACCAAGCTTCTGTACGGAGCAAATAATAGTTAAGTACGCGCTAAAAATCGTTGGTAAATACTAAATTAAAACCATAACTTTGTTTACAATTAGATTAGCATAGAATGTTTGTAGCCGGTTTATAAATGAAATAGTACACTAAGAAACTTATTTTTTATAAAAGGTTTTATAAAAGCGATAATATATAAAGCGGTTAAATGTCCTGTTATTTTTATAGTATTTTGTTTTCCTTACATAACCGTAAAAATAGTCTTAGTGTTTTAAATACAGATGATTTTCATATTCCTTTTTTTATGTTTTAGATGCCAAAATACTTTGCCTGATGAAAAGCATGGGTAGAATATGAGTGGTGGTCACCATCCTTATTGCAAAGGCAGACAATGCAGCATGGTGACCCACACACTATGTCGGCCTAGTTAGATGCTTTGTCACGCCCCGCATAAACAAGCTGAGATTATAATAGGAATAGATTACAATCAAGATCTGATCTGCTAACTGCTCTTTAAAGATTGCGAGGTTAGCCTCAAACTAATATTCTTCCAATGTTATGATCATGATGCCATTTGGGATAGGACGATAGGTGAATGCGTGCAGTGCGGGACTGTTTGTATTGAAAAACTCGGTAAAGGCTTTTGCCCAGTATTGTGAGACCGACTGAGAAGATAAAGATGACATTGCGTAAATTAAATACAAACATTACTTTATCTTACTATTTGTGCTATACTACAGTATTCGGACCCTTCAGTAGATTAGCCAGACGAATTTGGAGGGTCGCGAGAATCACGCCCGCCCATTTGCCCACCCGAACGTGAATAATATTAAAGTTTTCGTTTCGAATCTTGTGAATACTGAGTATTAAGCTATATTTGTATACATCTTACAACTACCTAATGGCGCCTAGATAAAATAAAAATCCTCCAGACTTATATGGAGGAATAAGTGATTTTTATGTTTAATTAGAGTGTCGATGCCGTGTCAATATTTATAGTAAAACCTATAGCAGATGTCTAATTTCGGTGTTGATATAAAATTTTAGCTTGTCGACAAAGGTCCAAGCTTTCGTACTGATGGGGATATTTTAAACAGATGTTAGTACCAACTTCCGCAAATATTTATAAAGCCATATAACTATGTACTAGATGAGAGATGAGATGAAAACTAATAAATAAATATTCCGGACATCAAACACGCAACACCATCTTGCCCCAAGCT
The DNA here is from genome assembly GCA_916048165.1 of Spilarctia lutea. NCBI lineage: Eukaryota > Metazoa > Arthropoda > Insecta > Lepidoptera > Erebidae > Spilarctia > Spilarctia lutea. Next base: position 9,768,920 of record OU696488.1, read on the forward strand.
AAACAGAGCTTGTGTTATGGGTACTAGACAACTGATATAAATACTTTTATATATTTATTTGTAAATACATACATATTATACATAGAAAACACTCAAACTCTGAAACAAATATTTGCAGATCATACAAACATTTGGTCCGACCCGGGAATCGAACCCGAGACCTTAGCAGTCGCATACGCTACCACTATGCCACCGAGGCCGTCAATTTTGCTATCAAGTCTTATTAATTAGACAGGTTCACAAGAACGGCACAGGGAACCATTTCTCTTTCTGCAAAATCTACATTATTTACTAAAAGTAACTTAAGAACAATTTTTATTTATTTATTTAAGTCTTTAAGCTCAAATGTGTCAAAGGGCGACTTAGTACCGTAGGCATTTACTACCAGTCGACCTTAGCGCGAACACTTTTGAATTTTTGACACACAGTAGGTACTTAAGTTTTTTTTAAATGTAGAAATAAACTTAAATTTTATAATAATTACAATGTTATTTTATTTCACTAACCGGAAAAAATCTTTTAGATAAATTTGACTAAACAAGGCATAAGACAGTACAAAGAGTCCATTTCATTCAAATACAAGCTTGGAATAATTAACCTACTCATTTAGCTCCATAACTCAATAGTTACGTAACCCACTGTCTCAATTAACACTGACACGTAGGCATTTAATATCGAAGAGCGTACATTCAGTAGCAAATTAACATGGAATTCACCCTAACAAGTAAGAGGGATGCCACTTCTATTAAATTTTCTGCTAATTGATAAATACTTGACCGCTGGCGTGTGTAATCGAATGTTCATACACGTTATGGAATATTTGCGTAATTTGAATTCTAACTTTGAACTGATAAAGTCGGTTTTGATGTATTGCAAATATTTTGATAATTTCTACTAAAAGGCACATGTTGGTCACTTTGTAGGTTGTGTAAGGGTGTCAAATAAATTAGAGAGGCATTTCACGTATGTATATTATGCCTATTTTTCTCCTATTGTTATAAAATCTATTGTTTTAAAATGATATGTGACTTTATGACTCCATACAGTTGTTGAGTGGTTACCTTTGTCTGTAATCTATTGCAATATCAATGTTGTCTCACGTGAGCCCCAAGTCTTACCTGGTGCACTTAAGTACACTGATGTTGATGATAATGTTGATTCACACACGATAGAAGTTTCACTTCTATCAGTGTGTGTTCCTTTTTTTTTGTTTTAAAGATCTTACCAGTGTGGTATATTGTTCAATGGCTAGGTGACTCGAAATCCACTTAGGTTTAGTTTAATGATTCCATTACAGCTTTAAAATAAAACAACGAACAAGTAAATAGTGTCAGCTAAACGATAACTTTTATTTTAAAATACACCATTAAAACGATCACAGTGAAGCGTGCAATTGCAGACCACCTCATTAGACTTGTGAGTGTCCGACGCCGGCTTCACAAAGGACAACTTGACTGACCACTGTGAAGAGATACCACACAAACGGGTTGTCCACGCGGAAATATTATTCTATAGTGTCTTTGAGAAACTGTTTTGTGGTGACACCTTGTTTGAAATGTCGGTTGTTACCTATAAGTAAATATACCGAAACTTTGGTTATTTTCTAAAGAGAATGTTCTAGAAAATGCTAAAGACAAGTTCACAATGTGAAATTATTACTTTTTAGAAATATTACAAGATATTTTTTGACTAGGATGCAACATGGAGAGCAGAAGAATGGGACAGATAACTAATAATATTTATCAATAAAAGTAGAGACAAAATTGCTAGTTACTCATAGTAGGTAAAACTACTCAGTTCTCTCTTTATAGACAAATATTTTTCGTTGTCAAAACGAAACATACAAGATGCAGGTTAGAGCATACCATGGCGGTTATCACATCACAATATTATATAATTATACAAAACTGTGGAATGAGTTGTTCCCTGCGGTGTTCCCGGACCAATACGACCTTCAAACCTTCAAGAAAAGAGCGTACTCCTTCTTAAAAGGCCGGCAACGCGCTTGTAACGCCTCTGGTGTTGCGGGTGTCCATGGGCGGCGGTAATCGCTTACCATCAGGCGATACGTCTGCTCGTATGCCCATATACAATAAACAAAATCCGGAGTATAGATTATACAACTATTTATAAATAACAATAAAATAGGTTCTAGTAAAACATAAGATAAAATATTGTAGTTCGATTCTAATAATAAATAATAATAGCGTTGAAGCCGGCTATGTAATATGGAGACGGTGCGCAATTTGTCGCTGTAATGGAAAAATTCCGTGGAAATAGGTTCGCATAGGCGATTTGCTCCCACATCACTTCCAGCAAGACCAACAGATTTATTATCCATTGTAATATTTTCATCTACAGACTTTATATTAACCGGTTATTTTAAAGCTAGAGTTGTTTAATTTTGGTCGCTGTACGTAGAAACTACATTTTGAACAATCCTATAAAACAATAATACTGTAAAATTTTATATGTATAATTTTTGCCATTATTTTTCATATATTACTAAGTTTTATATTAATAATATTAATAACTTTATTGTTTCTCTCACATATTACATTACAAAAGAAAGTAGACAGTAGACAAATTACTTTGTTTCTATGTGAGAGACTGGCATCTATACTAGGACAGGCCTGTATGACAGACTGCCAGCCTCTCCCAACTCTGGTTTTGTGCAGTACCTACTAGATGTAACATAAGTTTAACAATATAAAGAACTACTATAGAATGACCTACGGACTACTATAGATAATTCTTTAAATTCTTTCTTTTATTCTTTAAAAAGACATCTCCCACATTAGGAATAACATCCTGTGTCGTGGGGGCTTTACAAACATACATGAAACGGACACAAAGAACATCCAGACTCGGGACAACAATTCGTGGATCACACAAAGTGTTGTAGGTACCGCGTGGGATTTGAACCCACGACACTTGGCGCAGTAGCAAGCGGCATGGCGACCGCTGACACCACACAGCATTATTTCATAAATATAAATAAATTGCTTTCATTTGATATATCAATGACTTGAATAGTCCTACTCGCTGAAAATATATTCAATAAAATCTGTAAATCTTTTCTCTTGTAATATTTAGATTCTTCGATTACCGGGTTATTGCTAGGAAGCATCGACATATTATACTTTGGCAGATTCATACATATAAAAAATCCGAAACAAATATTTGCCGATCATACAAACATTTGATCCGACCTGGGAATCGAACTTGAGACCTCAAGCACAACAGTCGCGAATGCTACCACTGCGCCACGGTGGCAGTTTTAAAGTCAAAGGTTGCCTGGAAGAAATTGCTTTTTAGCTATAAAGCCGTCATTTTTACGAGGTTATTCTATTCTAAAACAAAGACGAAAGAAGGAATACTTAAACAGTAGGTATATTCTAATACGAATTTAAATAGTTAAAGAGATTAAATTAGTTAAAGGTTCTGAGTAAGTATTATAACTCTACTCTTCAAACAAATTATATAATTCGTAAAAACCTTCAAGAAAGAACGGCATCTGACATATGAAAGTTCATTAACGCAAGGTCTTTTCACATTCAGGGTTTAAAATAACGATAGCAAAGCATTTGCGTTATATTTTGCTATACTTCGTTTATCGATGTTTAAAAAGTTATTTTACAGAAAACTAGTCGGATACCATAAATCTTCTCTTAAAAATGTATAGTATAGGCCCTCAACGGGCAAGCAACGAAGGCGCGGTGAGTACCTTGATGGGTGACCGTGATTATCTCCGTAAGCAGTCAGTTCCGGTTAGTTGGAGGCCTTTGGGTGGTTTAAAAACGTCCAACAGCAAGGTTTACATGGCCCCAACGTTGTTTTACCAGTCCCTAACTCGCACTCGGACTGTGTGGGGACGTATGGCCTTAATCCCCTCCTGAGAGGAGACCCAAGTCCAACAGCCTTCAAAACAGCCATAAGAAATAAAGTGATTCACGCAATCATTGTGATACAGTAAGAATGGACAAGGTGCCTAGATATAATTTAAATATAAATTTCTCTTTTAATTCAATTCAACGGCTACGGCAAGTAAGTAACCTAACCATTGCGTTTAACAGTCAATTTTTCATAATACGGTTGATCCTGGTGTTCATTATTTACAGAAGTAAGCGTATGGGAGGAGTTATTCTCTGAAAAAGTAAAGTTTTAGCAGTTAAACTTTCATAGCAATACGTAACTACGTGAAATTATTCATTTCATTTTCATTCGTGTGAGAGCTATGCTTCGGCATGAATGGGTCGGCTCGACCGGAGTGATACCACGGCCTCACAGAAAACCGGTGTGAAATAGCGTTTGCGCTGTGTGTCACCGAGTGAGTGAGGATACCGGAAGCCCATACCCCAACCCCTCCCCCCATTCCCTTTCCCATCCCCTAAAGGTCGGCAACGCACTTGTGACGCCTTTGGTGTTGTGGGTGTCCATGGGCGGCGGTAATCGCTTACCATCAGGTGATACATCTGCTCGTTTGCCCACTATTCAATGAAAAAAAAAAATCAACAAAAACTTTTTTGTGTATTACAGCCTCCAGACGTGGAAAACTGTAAAATTACATTTTCAAATATAATCTTATGATACCTTTCTTGACAATGGGCGTATTACAAATGCCAATACAAAGCCTTGAAAGAACTCTAGGTGGATGGTGACCGACAGAATGAGTCCTTATGAGATTACATCGCACAAAGGCCGGATTACCGTGAAGAACTACGATATTTAGGGCTTAACTTACGTCTTGTCAGTGTGTAGACGTCCAGACAAAGCCGAAAGAGGTTTACTGAGGCATCTGTGGTAAATTATATTGAATTGGTTACATAATAATATATGATAAAGAAGACTTGTAAGTCGGCAGTTATCAGTAAAGTTTTTAGAATATTTTAGACTATATTTGCTCAGTGGAAAGTATTGTAATGTATAAACTATTTTGTAAAAGTCACTGTCTCTATTTTGCTAAGTTATTTTTCGTGCTACACATTACCGTGGGAGAGCCACGCTTCGGCATGCATGGGTCGGCTTGATCGGAGTAATACCACGGCCTCAGAGAAAACCGGTGTGAAATAGCGCCTACGCGGTGTTTCACCGAGTGAGTGAGGATACCAGAAGCCCATACCCCATTGCTCGCTACAACATAAAAAAATACGGTTATTGAACGCTATCCGCGTTTAATATATTAGTTTTTTTTTAAATTGACCGGTAATCATACGTGACACAGTGAAGCGCATTGTTTAAACACATTAGTTAGTTTAACAACAAACATTAGTTAACATTTATGAAAATTATATTTAATAAAATTAATGGTACATATAATCAGAGCAAGTACATTTGAGAAGGATTATTATCTATAGTATTTTTAATTAAATTTCCTGTCCTGAATAGCGGGCAGGTAAAAAGGTAAAAAAAACCTTTGATATATTGTTGATGGTTTGTATTACGGTGTGTATACCTACTTGAAAAGTGTCATCAACTAACTGCTTATAAGTAAATATGTTTCGTTAAATTCTGTAAGTATATTGTGCCCTCCGTTTGACGCTAATCTCCTGTAATTCTTAATGGAATCATACAGGTGATCGAAAATATTTTTTATCTTCTCACAGTAGCAATGGTTCTCAAATATTTTTTCGTTTCTACATATTGCTATTATAAATTGCGCAGGCATTTTTGACATTGGCATAAATAAATTGCTGGTTAAATGCTCTCTAAGGCCCGTATTATAGAACGCGTCTCAGTCGTGAATCGAGTTTTAAAACTAGTTTCAAGAAGAGATTGTATTATAGAACGTCTCTTGAGTCAAGATTCACTGATCTTTGATCAAGTGAGTAAAGATCAATGCTTAGCTTATTTTAGAACGACGCTTATGTCAAAATCGTCTCTCAAGAAGAGATTTTGACAGATGTGATCTCCGTTCAACTGAGACAAGCTCAATCTAGTCTCAAGTGGTAATTTCTAATGCCTAATAAGGGAAAATAACGTATTTTATGGTGATATTTCTGAATAATAACGAAATAATTGCTTATCATACACATTTCAATACATTTGTGTTATTTTAGAACGATATTTATGTGAACATCGCCTCTCAGGAATTGATTTTGACAGATGTGATATCCGTTCAACTGAGACAAGCTCAATCTAGTCTCAAGTGGTAATTTCTTATACCTCGTAAAGGAAATTAACGTATTTTATGATGATTTTTCAGAATAACAATGAAATATTTATTTTACTTTACTTTATTTACGATACAATTGCTTATTATACACATTTCAATACACTTTAATTAACACTAATTGATATTCAATTCACTTAAAATACACATTCAACTATTTATTTCAAGTAATATCCTTCAAGCAATAGTAATAACCTTTTGGTTTCGGACAAAAATATTACAATTATTTAAAATAAAAACAAAAACAGTTTGATAATTCGACATTGACGAGTATTGAAAACAATTTGAACGTTCCGTTATAGGTAGTATCTAGTCAGTTTTATTTTAATATTTAAAGTATTTAATTTCGGGCGAACTGCTTCTTAATATTATATTTAAATTGATACACTAGCCAATAGTGTATTATATATAAACTAATAACCAATAAAATATAAATTATACTTGTTAGATATGATGTGTTTAATATAATTAACTGCGTAACAAAGAACAATAATTTCGAAAATGCAGAAACGTAACTGAGAACAGACTTGTGAGTTGAGATTAGATATTGAAACTAGTTTCAACTGAGTAGAACTCAAAACGCCTCCTATAATAAGAGCGACGCTTGAGATTCGATCATAACTTGAAACTCGATTCAGCTGATCGGAGATCAAACGATAATTGAGACGTCTTCTATAATACGGGCCTAAGACATGGACTGAAATATTGATTTTCTATAAACATATTTATAGAACACATTAACGTTCGGAATCTGGCAGTGGCCCAACTAAATTGAGTAAAATGAATAAAAGACAGCCATACTTTTTACAAAGACGCGGCAAATAAGAGACCATTTTGAACCTCTGTAATTTTATTGGGCATAATTACAGAAAATTGCATGAGCAAGAAATATTATTTGCATAGTTTCACACTAGAGTGGTATATAAACCGATGCAAGATAAGCTGATTAATTTTGGCCCTAGGTCATTCGTCGATCATTGAAATTCTAAGGTACTTTTATTAGAATTTGTTATCTAAAAATAGAAACTCTAATTCTTTTTAGTGTCTTTTAGTGTTCTCGATGTCTAAACTACATCTTTCATCAGTGTTTTCTATTATTCTTATTTAATTGATGTGCTCGTACTAATACACAGTTTTACAGATTATACAATATTTTTCCTTCCAATCAAATCTTTGTGTGTTGTAGAGCTGTGTTGAATGCGTATACTTCATATTAGTAGGTTAGAAGACTCAATTTACGTACCTATATTATAATATAAACTTTAAATAGACTCTCCATCAGCTATACAAAGCGTTCAAAGTCTAAGTTATTTTGAATCTAAAAAATTGCAAGAAAACCATTCAGCTAATGAAATTAATTGAAAATATGTATGTATAGATAATAAAGTTTCATTTCCACAATCTCTAAAATCTTTAAAATCTTCTCTAAATCTCAGATCAAATAAAAAAGGTACATAACGCACGGCCTCTTTTCTTGCTGAAGCCAAAAAACTCAGCCACTGCCAAGTAAACACACACGTTAACGCATACACCTGCAACAAACTACGCTACTTTTCGTTAGTATCGTATAAGATATCGTGCAGTAACTTTACCTACAAAACGCCGTCTTGATCACTACTACACTAAACTACACTACACAAAAGTGAACAAAAAGTCTGAAGGAATGACATTTCACATGTAATACTCACAAAATACGTATTGTGAGGGTGTTGCCAGGAGTTCATATTCCTAATAGCCAAGAAATAAGGTAAGTCATTTGTAGATAAATTAAGAGTAAAATAATGAAGTAGAGAGTGAGACTTAAGCATTACTTTATTTTTGAAGTGAAACTTCTTTATCGGGGTTGTCAAAAAAATTAGTGTAACATTTTTTCGTTACGCGTCACATTTATCCGTTACGCGCCATCTTTTTTTTATCCCTACCACGCGTGATTCGAAGTATACTTTCTCCAGCGGAGTAGGGATTGGTAAATGTCTCCAATGTATTTTGCGGCCCGTTTTGAGTAGTTACGTTTGAGTTTTTTTCCTGTTATTTATAAACTGAAACAATTGTTCATTTATAGTCTCTACTTTATTCAGAGACAATCGTTTAAATTCTGCTTGTAAATCGATGGTGGACGTTGACGTTTTTCGGCCATGATAAAATGTTTTATCATTATTTAGAGTAGTTACATACAATCCTTCAAAAAAAAATTATTAAATAAAACAAAAAACATTTTCAAACACAAACAGGACCAAATTAATACTACAATGAAATATCACATTACAAACAATATTATTTTATTTAGTCCACAATGTAAATAACTACACACATCACATTCCACAAACTTACTTCATTCACACCACAGATCGCGAAATATTTATTCAGGTCTCGCTCCTTAACTTTTATTGCACTTGAAATAAGAATTGTCACGAATATTGCTGGTTTATAAGTCTTTTGTCGTTATACCTTACGTCGACATATAATATTTATTTTTTGAAAAATAACGTCATAAAGAAGTTTCACTTCTTACGAGTGTACGCTAGTACACGCAACTTTTTTTTAATCACTTACTTTTATAGTGTCAATTTAATTACGTTACATTATAGTTTTACCCATGTCGACACTGTTTTTTTTCAATTACAATTTATCTACTAATCAAATACATCCCCTAAAGGGCGCCACGACACCTCATTTGTTATGTTACAATAAGTCGTTTAGGAGTTCTCATAACTTCTGAACGAATAGACAAACATACATACATACGGGTCTAAATAATAAAAACAACAATTTTCAAATAACCTTCCACATTTTTTCTGATCGCATACATGCATCATTCTTTACGCAATTTTGCATAACCTAATTGTAATTTATAAGAAACAAACAGACTTATTTTCGCATAATATCTATTTTAATGCAATTTCCAGAGATTTTTTTTAAAGCGGCAACACAATCACTCACACATATTTAAAAAATGGCTTCACTTTCTTATTGCACGTGCGTTATCTACCTTTTTTGTTTGATCTAAGCTTTAAATGAAGATGTATTCTTCTAGCTTCTTAGCGATAATTAGTTCTATTCTCTTTCTTCATGACATGTTAACTTTATAAAAAACAGTATGACTATGTTTGTAACGTATTTAATTTAAGCTTATTATAATATTTGGATGAGTTTTGATTCAATTTATATAAAACAACCTTTTAAGTAATTACAGATTAATTCCTAGCTTCATTATTTGCATAAATAGAAAATCTTCTAAACGTAAAACATGTGCTGATTAAGATGTAAACAGTCACACACAAGTATCCATTTATTTTTCCATTCATCCACAGCCTTTATTAGTTCACTGCTGGACATAGTAGACCTCTTATCGGAAAGCGGTTTTTACTAAATCACTGCATATGATTTTAGTGTTCTCTTGGTGCTTCTGACATCTTCTTTTTAAGGAAAAGGGTATTGACAGACAAACAGGTAGACACACAAACAGACGTACGACAAAGTTATTATATTCTAGTTCCTTTTTTCCGTTGAGGAATGAAATCCTAAAAATTGTTCTCCTCGTCTGTTTCTCTTACTTTCTGTGTTGGTCTGTCTTCTTAAATTACACAGCGTTATTGTGAGATCAAAAGTTTTCTACACTTAATTTTAAAAATAAATAATATAAGTAAAAGGTTGACTATCGTATGTCAATATAATCGCCTAATACAGAGGACTATTATCATTGGGCACATCATAGACGGCGACCGTGTCTAATACGAGTGATCGAATGATTCGATCGCATTATTCGCTAATACGTACTGATGCCTTCAAAGGCGCCCTGTGAGGGGGTGAAAAAACGATGAATGGGTGGATAGAGCTTATGGAATCTAATAAAGTGGAACAGCCTTCACCGAGCTCACGATTTCTCTGCTAATTTTAATATATGTGTGTTGTACTTATAGCCTACCTGTGAACGCCTTTGAATGTTGGGAGTGAAATGAATTGGAATAAACTGCACGATCTGTTCTTAAGAGCCTTGATAGTGCATATAAACGTATTTGCGGCAAGTTTGAATACAAAAATAATTGATTGAAATGTATTATTTTACAAAGTCAAGACATCAACTTAGGCTGATGTTAGAAAGTTACTAGGAGTGTTTTTTATATGTAATAGTAGGCAAACGAGCAGACGTATAGCCTGATGGTAAGCGATTACCGCCGCCCATGGATAGTCGCAACACCAGAAGCGTCACAAGTGCGTTGCCGGCCTTTGAGGGATAGTGGAAGACGTTGCGGTATGGGCCTCCGGTATCCTCACTAACTCTGTGAAACACAGCGCAGGCGCCGATTCACACCGGTTATCTGTGAGGCCGTGGTATTACTCCCGTTGAGCCAGCCGATGCTTGTCGAAGCGTGGCAAAGAAAGATAGTCTACTGTATTACATCAAAGTTCACCCTATAAAAGAGTAATATTTACTTATTTACCTAAAAGATTTTGAAATATCAGTTAAATAAATAACCACAATATTCAAATTGAGAGTCCACAAAAGCGTCTGGTGACTAGTGCATTAACAAACAAGCAACAAAGCGAGTGCCATCATTTAGTGGTTCCCCAATCCGCTTACCGGCGTGCAGCATTAGAGCATGCATTAAATATGCATACTTCACTCTCGCACTCCGCTGCCGAAAAGCTCCGCCTGCCCAAAAACCCGGTTTGCAGAGAATATTCACGAAGTGTCTGGTGATTTTTTTGTGGATCTGTTTATTCCTTTGTACCTGAATTTGAATGCTACCTTAGATTGAAGTGTAGTAGATATGGATACATAACAAATATGGAAAAACTTACGAAGACAACCGTTGGTATAGTTAAGTTTTAGTTGATTGTTTGTTTTTGGATACAATTATTCCTTAAAGGATATTGATGGTAAGAAAATTTTTTTGATGATACCACTATTTGAATAAAAATCAACAATAGACTGTAATATAGATTATATATCACTACTAACAATAATATCAAAGTAATATATTTTCTCCTAACAGCCAGTAATACTTTTAGTGTTTATAATTAGTTAATAGGCATGAATGAAACAAATTTAATAATAGTGTTGTAATTACCTTTGTATGTTACTTACGTTTCAAAATAATTACCATTGTGACGGTCGCCACACCATCAATTTATCTTACCATATCTACGTATGTAAAATATTACTAAAAATCCTCTACAGACTTTTATGTTATTTGGAAATATAACAATTCGATACCTTTACTGGAATTGGACTTTACCTTTATTGGATTTGGAAATATAAATGTTATTCAATTTCGTGGAAATTAAGTTTCAGTTCAGTCATTGCTCAGTTTTGACAAATTAATGATTAATTTATATTATGGTATACTTATTGAACAAGTACGTTGTTTTTATTTCATACCTACATCGCTAAATTATGCTCTATCACAACTAGTTAAGAACTACTTATCAACGCACATAAAATATTGTTAAACATAAAGTCCAACTTAAATGTTGGCTTGTCTTGATATAATACATAACGTTATAGTGCTTATAATGAATTTCGTGGCAGTTAGTATGACTCGAAAATGAACTCTTAGTAGTTTTCAATGTATTAAAATTATATGCTGAAATTATCATACTAAAACACTTAGGCCCACATAATAGACAAGGAATTAATTTCGGCGTATATGGGACTTTAGTAGGTATGTTGATGAAGGAGCTTAAGCGGCAGAGTAAGCGGCTTGTGGTAATGGGCGGGGCGGATTGGCACGATCCTCCACTCAGATGGTGTGGGCGGTTTGTGCATACTTTATCAACTGGTGTCCTTTGTCCCTGCAGAGTAGAGCTGGAATATTTAATTTGTTACTCGTTGGGGCTTGGAAAATGAAAACAATGTTGTGTGACTCTATGTGCTGTTTGATATATGAATTCAATACGTCGTAAATAAGTTACGTTACTCAGTTAGCACTCAGCATAAATATCTTACTAAAATGGTTAGTGTGGTTAAAATATTTTAGGTGCGATATCTTTGCAAATTAAGTATCGGTATTTGGACCGTAATTTAACTATGTATTTATATTATCGAAATAATATTATTATATTATACTAGCTAACCCGGTGAACTCCGTATTGCCTTATTTATTTTTGTAATTATTTTCTAAATTATCAAAAAAATACTTTAAGTAAATCCGTGTTAACATCCCACAGCGCTGAACTAAGAGAATATAACACCTTTTTTTTTTAAATTTTCTTATATACAAACCTCGTCCTGACAATAAAAAATACATAAAAATGATATATTCAAATTGGTGCAGTCCATCGAAAGTAATGGGCGTGCATACATTTCTGAGATTAATTTTCATTTATACGAGTATAGATTAAATAATATACTATTAATATCACAATTATAACATTGCATATGCACATTATTTAAGTGTAGTCATGTCAAAATCATTTATGGAATTAAGACACTAAGTGACATGTATGAACGTTAAATTGAAGCTACAATTAAAAATCATAGATCGACACAAACAGACAATGTGTGTACTAGATTGTCAAGGTAAATTAGGTGAAAACACCAAAATCTACTGCCTGCTCGTGTCGATCCTTCCATTCGATAACTTCCAGTTTCCAAAATGCGTAGATCCTTATGAGAAGAATACTGCGCAAAGAAACCAATGGCCACACTTTTTAAAAGTCAGATCTTCAAGGATATAGTTAGAATCAAATAGTGTACCACAGTGCATATATGTATTACAATAATTATTCATATAGGTACCTAACCATAATGCATGCCAACTCAACTGTGTAAGAATACAATTACAAAGTTTGAAAGTTAATCGTCTAATAAAACTGTGAGCAAACATTCTAGTTAGATGGATAAACATCGTAGTAGGCCGCAACCCTCACTTTATTTGCATAATAAGCGCGCGTCAGAAACAGCTTTAAAATATAAATACGCCCATAATGGCTTTATAAATAGATTTCGGAAAATATTTTCTATTAAATAAACTTCCAGTTTTGACGTGGTGCACAACGAACACCGTGTTCGTATGAATAAATCATATCAAATAACTATCAGGGGAGATCCTCAGAACATTCTTTCCCCGTTTACATCAAAACATTTCGTTTAGGGTTGAGATAGCTTATTTGTTTGATGCGAGCAGATTTTTTATTCATGATTTTTTAATGGACGTCCTTACCGTACATTTCACATTCTGCCGCTGATTTATTTGTTCGTTCGATGTCACATATCGTAGCTTCCTTTAGACGCTGCTATGTAAAACCTATTTCATTTCAATGTATTCGAGTGCGTAATGAGCTTTTTGTTGACATTATATCAGACCTTTTCACTTTATATCAGGCTTTTCATTTCAGAGATGTTCGGCGCACATTGAATTTTTCAAGAAAACGAATGGAATCCCAAAGGATGCGTTGGAGCGCTCGAACACCTACAGAGGACGGAGGGTTAAGCCTCTCAGCTCGCACCGTGTGTCGGTCACACTGATTGAATCGAGCCAACACGAATGGAAAGGAACCGAAAGCGACTTCATTTATACAACGAATTTAAAATAGCTGCACATCTGTCTTCGGATATCATCATTTGATACCATCTCAGTATTTTTTTCGCGATAAGCATGGTGTATAACGCATTACTAACACTAGATAGAAAAACAACCTACGATGATACTCTATTGTTGCATCGTCGTCATATCATAATAATGTATGCACAAAAAACTATATATTTACATACTTTTTTTGACCGCCTTTTGTCGTTTGAGGTCTCGGGTCGTTTCTATTCCCGGGTCGGACCAAAGCAAATGTTTACTACGTTGGAGTTTGCATATATTCTCTGTCTAATATATATATATATATATATGTTTTTACAAAAAATATGTGTATTTATATCAGTTGTCTAGTCCCATAGTCCATAGTACCATCTCTGCTGAATTTCGGACTAGATTCCCATTAATATTAAACACATAATTAGATTGGTTCTCTGTTAATTTTTTTTACTAGGATCTGAAAATAAAAACTTTTCAAAACTATATTTATAGCCGAATCTACACTCAGCATGAGATTGAGGTATAAGCTTAGCTTTCCATACTGACTAGTGATATTTCTCAATACAGTAAGTAATATTGTTGGCACACAACCGATTCCTGTGTTGTCATTTGATATAATCCAAATTTCAAATGTGCACGGGAATTGTCTTTTGATGAAGGAACTTTTTTTTCATGTTTCATATTAATCAGAGCATCGTAATTTTAATTTAGAATTAATTAGTATTAAGCTCCTTTATTTTGTTTTTTGTAAAAGTTACCTTACTCCTAACATTGTTTGTTAGGGGTACTTTATTTTATCTCATATGGTGAATGTTGTGGGTACCTGTAATAGGCATGCATACTAGAAAATATTATTGTATAATTTTTTTTTAAAAGTGTATTGTATGTGTGCTGTTGGTATACCTAAATAAATAAATAAATAAATAAATAAGGAACATGTTGCGTTCACTGTACCAAGGACTGGGAAACCATAGCTTCTAATCATGTCCAGTATCCGTTGAAGGAGAACAAAATTTATAAAAACAGTAGGTAAGAATTATTCATGAAAACACCCTCTACATTTTTTTTGATTTTTTAATCAATAACAGAGTCTTAACGAGTACGATCATTAGACTGGCGACTGGTGGTGACACACAGCGCTGCATCGAACTGAACCATTGTTGTGTACGTCAGCGCGCCCTATAATTATCGCCTTGCTGCTGACATCTTAAATATCACAGTCAATATTATATTTTACTTTGTACTTTAAATATTTTCAATTTTTTAAATTGATGGTCGACTACAAATCACGCGGTCTTTATGATGTCATATTACAATGTTATGTACTTTCTTTGTTTTAGCCGGCTTCAAAAAAGGAAGAGGTTCTCAATTCGACTGTTTTTTTTATGTTTTTTACCTCAGATGATTCTTTGATTTGAATGTTGGCTTTCCATGTGGACCCATTTCAATTGGTTGGTCTAGTTCTTGAAGTAGTATTTTTGTTAAAATTTTATAACTAGCTTTTGCTCTGCCTCTGACTCCACGCACGTGTATTTCAGTTATTGCGGTGTACACCTATATTATTATTTCATACATACAGATTTCACATATATATATATATGAAATCGGTGCTGTGGTTTTGCCATAGAAGCATAACAGATAAATTATTTAAATTTTTACCTAATAGGTATTATAAATCTTTGTTGCTAGTCATCACATTAACAAAATAGACCGCCACAGATCCATAACCTTTTAAATTAATTAGTGATTCCTGCTCCTTTTGAAATATATTTACTTCTGCCTAGTTGTACAATATAAAACCATGCTCTTAGAGGAATGGATGAAACCAAAGACCAAAATAAAATAAATACAAAAGGCGAAGTCTCAAAAAGTCCTTCAGCCTTTGATGTACTTCGCTATTTAAATATTTAAAACGGCCGTGGTGCAATTTTTCCACAGATATGGTCCAACAAATAACTGGGACCACGCGATATACTCCTTAGCGGTTTTATTACATACAAAGTTAATAATAAGCTCGAATTAGGTTCACTTAATTTGTGCATGTAGTTTGCAAAACGCAACGTTAATTAACGTAAAATGACCTACAAACTCTTAGGTCTTAGCTCATACTATTAGAAAATTATCCACGGTTATTGTTTATTATGTAAATTTATCTTAATTAAGGTGATATTACGCATCTCGTTAGAAAAAATCTGCATAGATAAAACGATAAAAAACTAATCTGTAGAATCTTTTTGTTATAATACAATGCTCAGGTAGTATTTAAGACCTGAATAGCACGGCAATGGAACATTACATTGGAAAAGTAGAAGCATTTCCTGCAATATTTGTATATTTTACTTTAAACTTCGAGTTAGATGTCAAGTTTATCAACTCCTAATGACAAAAGTCTCGATGGTCGAAGGTCATCGTTTATTTCGAACTTGACTGCCAACCGATTAAAAACAAAGTATTTTTTTCGGTTTTACCCGGAGCCACGAAAAACGCCTATAAATAAACATAATTAGTTTGTAATTGTAAATACCCCGCTATCGTTTGCTTGTATGGACTAACTGTTATGATAAAAGAAATATGTTGTTTATTTTGGTTTAGTAGCCGATTTGTTTTTAATATATAACAATAACAAAATTCTATTTATTTAGTTTATCAAATAATCGCCTGTTACTTGTAGAATGTTGTTTCGAATTATATTTTTTAGTAAGTTTCATACTGACGAATATAATTTAAAAAACGTGACAGTTTTTTAGATAAATAACTGAAATAAAGGTAACACTTGTTCTTATTAAAACCATTATTAAAAAAAAATACCAAACTATAATGAAAGTAGGCCATAATTTTGATTGCACGGTTGGCCGAGTGGTTTCAGCGGTCGCCATGCCGCTTGCTACTGCGCCAAGTGTCTTGGGTTCAAATCCCACGCGGTACAATACTTTGTGTGATCCACGAACTGTTGTCCCGAGTCTGGATGTTCTTTGTGTCCGTTTCATGTATGTTTGTAAAGTCCCCCACGACACAGGATGTTTATTCCTAATGTGGGATTACATAATTTACCGTGGGAGAGCTATGCTTCGGCATGAATGGGTCAGCTCGACCGGAGTGATACCACGGCCTCACAGAAAACCGGTGTGAAATAGCGTTTGCGCTGTGTTTCACCGAGTGAGTGAGGATACCGGAGGCCCATACCCCAACCCCTCCCCCATTCCCTTTCCCATCCTCCAAAGGTCGGCAACGCACTTGTGACGCCTTTGATGTTGCGAGTGTCCATGGGCGGCGGTAATCGCTTACCATTAGGTGATACGTCTGCTCGTTTGCCAACTATTCAATAAAAAAAAAATAAAAAAATGTGGGAGTTGTCTTTTTAAAAAACAAAAACAAAACAAATAATCTCCTGTCCTCTCCTGTTAAATGTTGAATATTATAAAAAAAAGCAATAATACCTACCAACTTATGTTATTAAATTTGACGATTGCTTGGATACTAAAAGTTTCCAATATGAACGATATGAATAATATGAAACTTTGCATACCTATCTAAAAGTTTATGATTACATAGAGGTTATTCAGAACGTAATAAGATTTCATGTTATTGTGAAAACAAATGAGTAATTTGTATTCATTTATTCATTTGCTATTGTGTTCTACGTTATTTTGTAATCGTGGTGATAATTAATATTATTTTTGCGTTGTAACGCAATGCAAATGAAATAGAAATCGAATTATTAATAATTTGTGTAAGTTTTATCAAACATTTTATTCCACAAGATGTTTTTTATTAATAATTCAAAATAAATGTGTGCCATTCATTCAATACATTTTTATCAAATTAAATCATACGAAAGTGCGCAGAAGAAAATTGTATGTAGCATAGGTAATTGAAACACTTTTGTTCTGCCATTGAAGTAGAGATATCAAGTATGTAGGAGACGCAGCTGATTTGTTATAGGTTTTTATAATGTACAGATACTCAAGACGAAGGGATGCAACAAAAGTGGAACTACTGCAGTTATTTAGAAGTATTTTGCTAGTAGAATAACAAGTCATCGCAAGCGTCAGTGAGAATATTAAAGGTGCTTATTAAATCTTTTGGCTTCAAATTAAAGAAAATAAGAAAAGGTCCCTCAGAATTCCTATAACCTGTTGTTGCTTTTAAAGTATTGTTGATTCTGAATAATGTGTTAATAATTGATATCGTAGCATACGGATAGTTTTTATTTTGTTTTATAACTAGCTGACCCACGCAACCTCGTTTGTGTCTTCTATTGCCCGTAGCGTGAAAATTTTCCCCGTTTTTGAAACATTTTTCATTGGTGCTCCGCTCCTATTAGTATTAGCGTGATGATATATAGCTTGTAGCCTTTCTCGATAAATGGACTATCCAACACTGAAATAATTTTTCAAATCGGTCTAGCAGTTCCTGAGATTAGCGCGTTTAAACAATCAAACTCTTCAGCTTTATATATTAGTATAGATAGGTCTAAACTCAAACAAGCAGACCAGTAATCTAGCAGCAAGTGATAAAGATAGTCCATAGGTATCTTGAAAACAAGAGACTTTTTTAGGTACATTTTTCGTCTTTCTGACATAAAGTATAAACAGATTCAGTCTTGTAATATACTGTTAGTCTTGTAACATTGCAAGGAGTGTATAAACCACCATAACAGCTATTCCGAAAACAGATGAGTACCTTTTCGAGGATAATAAAATAAGTACGTAACTAAGTAGAAAATGTCCTATATCGACACACTGACAGCCATAAGCAAGGGGATCTCCCAGACATAGGGGAGACATTCATGAATATTTTAAGATCCGATTATGTTTAACAGAGTGGAGTTATTAATATACATATATTAATATCTAGACATATTGTTTGTTTACGTACAATATTTCTACATGTTAATTTACTAAATTAGCGCTTGCGCTGTGTTTCACCGAGGGAGTGAGGATACCGGAGGCCCATACCCTAACCCCTCCCCCATTCTCTCTTCCCATCCCCCAAAGGTCGGCAACACACTTGTGACGCCTTTGGTGTTGCGGGTGTCCATGGGCGGCGGTAATCGCTTACCATCAGGTAATACGTCTGCTCGTTTGCCCACTATTCAATAAAATAAAATAAAAAATTTACCAGTCCCTTCGGTTGTTATATGGTTTTTCATTGACATAATATGTTATGAGCCATTATTAGAAATGAAAATTACAGAAACGAATTACTAATATCAAAGCACCAGTGAATGTAAATTAATAAATATGCCGGACGGATATATATAACACACAACGCCATCTAGTCCCAAACTAAGCAGAGCTTGTGGTATGAGTACTAGACAACTGATATAAATACATACATATTTTTTTTTAAAAAACATACATAGAAAACTCCCAAACTCCGAAACAAATATTTGTAGATTACACAAACATTTGGTTCGACCTAGGATTTGAACCCGAGACCTCAAGTACAGCAGTCACATTCACTACCACTGCTCCATCGAGGCAGTCAATGTATTTGTATCATGATTAATGATACTGTTTTGGTCATTTTCTTGTTCTTAAAATTCTTCTTTTCTGCTCATTGTCGTCTGGCGATCCACACCAGACCACAACGAGTATAAAGATTGTTAAAACGTAAGTTAGTTACAAAAAAAAAAGTATATAAGTACTTATATCAGTTGTCTAGTACCCATAACACAAGCTCTGCTTAGCTTGGGACTAGACGGCGTTGTGCGTTAGATGTCCGAAATATTAAAAAAAAAAAAAAGTATAGTTTGACTGCAGGGTTGGCCGAGTGGTTTCAGCGGTCGCCATGCCGCTTGCTACTGCGCCAAGTGTCTTGGGTTCAAATCCCACGCGGTATAACACTTTGTGTGATCCACGAATTATTGTTCCGAGTCTGGATGTTCTTTCTGTCCGTTTCATATATGTTTGTAAAGTCCCCCACGACACAGGATGTTTATTCCTAATGTGGGAGTTTACTTTAAAAAACAAAAAAAAAACAAAAATAAGTTTTCGCACCATCGTGTTAATTATTATAAGATCCGACAAGCCTCTCCTCACTGTATCCCCGAACAATAGGCAGAGGCATTTTAATAATCCAAATTTTGTCTAACATATTACACTAACTTTTAAATTTTTTTTTTGTAATTATTGCTATATAGTAGGTATGATATGCCATTGGATTATCTGACATTTTAACCAAGTTGCATACTGACGGTCAGCCAAATTGTGACCATATCGTGCCGTGATCATTGAAATTTCTTAATAATTACAATTCTATTTCAGCTATTCCGAAAATAGATGAAACATTTTTTTTTAGTATCGGTTATACTTTAGTGTTAATTAAAAAAAAGTGTTTATCTTATTCCTATGGGTGCTAATTCTTTTGTTTGACATCACTTATTTAACATATTTTAGTAAAAAATTGACATACTTTAATTAAGTGAATTCAAAAAATCAATTCTATTGTCAAGCTGATATTTGCTGAATTGTTAATTGAGGCCAATAATATTAAGATAATATTCACGTCTGCGATGTGACATCACAAGCATACGCCATGCCACCACCGAGCGTTTAGGCGTGAATTTTAAACTTTAAATTTAAATCGCATTTTTTTACCTACAGTAACTTTTTTTTTAAATATGATTGTTTTGACAATAGGATATACTTCCGAACATGCCTATTATAGAAATCCACACTATGTGTGAGTTATAGGCCATATATTAACCCGATAAATATAACTCGGACGGAATCATGGGCCGCTAAAACTAATCAAATATAAAAATCCAAAATTATAAATTATTATTCTTATATTTTCAAGTGACATGGCCAATCTACGATGCATTCATCTGTCCACTGTTGAACAAATTATAAAAATAATCATGTCTGAAGGAACTCACACAAATTTCGACTTTATGACTTAGGAATAAGGTGTGATGAGGTTTAGAGCACTGTAAAGTTCAGTCTATTTGTATAAAAGGGTAGTGTGATTTGTCGAAGTGTCGATTTACTGACGCCTCCAGTGCCTCAGGCCTCTAATGTAGTTGGCGCCCCTGCGACGACGTTAAAATCGCAAGGCTAATAAAATATTTTGACCCCTTTATGAGATGAATACGCCCACTGTGAAGTACAGTCGAAGCTATATTTATTTGTTCTGTGGCCGAGGACAGACATTAGAGATATTTTAGGAATCTACCAAAAAGGCCGGTTTTAAATACCAATATAACAGGAATGAACTAAAGTGTTTTTCCTTCACTTCTCTCGTTAAATCGGGTTATTTGGTTGTTTAGTCAACATTTTGTAACCACATTAAAATTTATAAAAAATAATGTAGGTGTAATTAATACATTTTAAGCAATAACTATGATGTGTATTTTTTACACGTAGCTAGATGAACACTTACATTATGAATATGATAACACATAATACTTCTACAACTAACACATTATAAACGCAACAGTGATACTAAATATAGGTAACTAAAGTTTTTTTTTGCCTAGAGGTAAAGTTCTCCGATATAACTGAACTAATTTACAAAAAAACTGCCTAGTGCGGACAGCGAAGTCTTAGTAATAGGGTCCTATTTTACCCTTTGGGTACGGAATCCTAATAAATCACTACATTTTTGATAAATAAATATTTTAAATAATTAATATATATTTTTGAAGTGAAAACTTCTTTAGCGGCGCTGTGTACTTTTTTGGAATGGGTAAAAATGTATAAACTCGCGTCAGGTCACGTGACCTGATCGAAAATTCGTAAGACGGATGGAGAGAGGACAGGCGGCGCAGGGCGCTTGCGCGAATGTTCATGTGTTTTTGTATTCCACCACATAAATAATAGTACTTTTATACTGATAATGAAAGCAATTCGTACAAAATTATTCTCTAACCATTCCAAAATATCAAAAATGCACAACGTTAATATTCAAGTTTTCACTTCTGCCGGCACTCCCGGAGTGCAATTTTTTTTATATAAATATATATTATAGCAAACCCTTTTTGAAATGAGTTTCATTGAACTTCATTAATTAAAACGACTAACATTTAACAATACGGGTTGCTGTTTTAACATGGTCGTCTTTTTAAAAGTTTGTAACAGATTTTTTAACAGAACCGCCTGATGTATATGGTGCCGAGTGTACCAAAGGCACATCAGCCCCTACGAAACTATTCGGATGTGACAATAATTGAAATTTGTGCCCGGAGGCATTCATGGCAAATAACTTTATTCAGCGTTTAGCTTCCAATTTTACTTGAATGTTTTGCACACGGAACGACGTTTCGTTCCCCTATCTAACATGACTACGTGAAAACAAATAGCAATATTAATTATTTTTAGTAACTTTACATATTTCGTTAAAATGAAATTTAATAAATATAAAAATTTATTTGTCATATAATAGATGCAGAGAGAGAGATAGAAAAGATATAATTTCATGAGTTACGTGTAAAATATTATTTTGAACTCTTAATAAGAAAGGTATTTTGCATAGAAATATCTTTACCTTTTATTTTTTTTTTGTATTTTGGAACTGCCATCAGTCCTAACTGGACTATTATCAGTTTAATTGGGTGATCAATTGGCGTTTGTGGTGCAGGAGTCAGTACCACTGCTACCCTATGAGACAATATGCCCTGTTTTTAGCCTGTTGATGTTTTTGGAAATGTCGAACAATCCAGTAGCCAGCGGATTTGGATGCATGGCTAAACGTTCAGCGTAACGTTTTTTACTCATGATGATCTCTTCCATTACAGTAGGGCAATTAAGGTACTCGTGAATTTCCTCATTTCGAGTGAACCAGGGAGCGTTAACCATTCCTCTCAGAATGCCATTTTGTGCTCTTTGGAGGCACGTTATATTAGTCTTGCTGGCCACACCCCACAGTTGAATGCCATATGTCCATATGGGCTTTAATAAGGAGTTGTAAAGGAGGAGTTTGTTATCTACTGAGAGTACCGAGTTTCGATCCATCAGCCAGTGTAAGTTCCTGTACCTAAGGTTTAACTGATCACGTTTCTGCTTAATGTGTGTCTTCCAGGTTAGCCTTTTATCTAGGTGGAAACCAAGGTACTTTGCGCAAACACTTTGTGGTAGAGTATCATTGCCTAAAGTTACAGCAGGGCAATTGCCTTTTCTCAAGGTGAAGCTGATGTGATTTGACTTTGTTGCGCTAGCTCGGATACGCCACTTCTGAAGCCAGGTATTCATGTTTTGTAGTAAAACTTGGAGTTTATTACTAGCAGACACTGGATCCCTAGCGCTAGCAAGATAAGCAACATCATCGGCATAAGACGCTACAATTACATCTGTTGAGGTTGGGAGATCATATGTGTAGATGTTACATAAAACCGGTCCGAGGTTCGTGGATCGTGCATCTCCATGTTTCACTTGGAATTTCCTGTCAGTTAAGTAAGAGGCTATGATTGGGAAGACTGAATGAGGAAGTTTTTCCTTTACTTTGCATAGCAATCCCTTGTGCCAGACACGATCAAAAGCCTGTTGGACATCCAAGAAGGCTGCGGAGGTATACTCCATCCTCTCAAAACTCTGGCGTATTGCATGGCACACGCGGTGGACCTGCTCGATTGTTGAGTGTGACTCTCTAAATCCAAACTGATGTGTGGTGTGATGACATTACACTCATTCATGAACACCTTTAATCTTATTAGGAAAATCCTTTCCCACAGCTTTGACAAAACAGGAGTAAGGCTAATTGGTCGGTAAGACGAGGTTTCATGTGCAGGCTTGCCTGGTTTGTGAATCAAGATTATTTGTGATATTTTCCATAACTAAGGAACACACAATTACAATCTGAAAGCCGTTAGTTACTCATTTTGCTTGAATGTTATAGACGAGTACCTACTTGTTGTCTTCTAAACTCGCTAATGGCTAAGGTTTCAGGTATGGAATAAAACACTATATATACAGTTCCGTCTATTTTGAACCAGACATTTCATATCAAACTTTTTTAGATTTATAATAATAATAATAAGAAACTCTATCTGTTATGCTTTCACGCTTAAAACAGTGCACCAATTTCAATAAAATTTGTCATCGATGTACTTTTGATTTAAGGAAGAACATAGGCTACTCTAAATCGCGATATACGTGGACAAAAGGTAATAGAATTATATATTTTAAAATATAATTGTATATTTTACAATATTGACACACAAGTAATGGTTCTTACTTACCGCAGAACTATACGCAAGATATCCCAATTGTAAACGGCATAAACTCACTCGATACACAGGTAGTAGATCTGAAAATGATCTGAGGGGGCCCTCCTTGTCTTGGGAAGCCTGTTTGTCAATTTAATTGTCAACAGCTGCTGGTAGAATCATTCTAGACGCAGGAGATTAATTTTAAAAAGCTGAAAAGTCATCAAATCTACTTAATTGATGTGCAATTATAAAAAAAAACAAATCGAGATAATACCACTTCTGCTACTATGGTAATAGCAGAACTACTACCTCAGTATTATTAGGTTCTAAGTTAACGACACAAATATTTATAGGATTCGAACCTGCCTTTATGAATTGTTTCACTTTTTATATCAGCTGCTGCTGGCCGACAGTTATCGCTCCATAACTAAGTTAAAGTTAAAAACCTTGTCTGTTATTAAAAATCTGGTGAAGGATTATTATCTGTTACTATGTATACTTTATTTTTCAGATTTCATTATAATGTAGTATATATTGAAGTCTATGTATATGTTTATGTGATTTATATATAGATGTGTAGGTGTACGTAGGTTTGAATTTTTTATTTATTTATATTGTTTTAATAATCCTACTAATATTAAAAGTTTGTGAGTATGTAAGTGTGTATGCTTTTTTGCTCTTTCACGTAAAAGCTATAAAATATATTTTGATGAAATTTTACAATAATATAGAATGTTATTGTCGTACCGCGGGTTGCACCGCGGGGTTCAGCTAGTTTAGAATATTCATGTAATGGTCTGTTACAGTGTATAAATTGCCATAAAATTCTAAACGACTAATTTCTATTTTAAGGTTGTCTGTTCTCAACTAATTATGTCTTTAATTTTATGTACAGGTACAGTAACGATGTATGAAATTAAATTAAATAAAGTTACTATTTACAGTAGCTAATAATATAATTATATCTAAAGAACTGTGATAAGTGTTTATTACTTATCTTTGAATTGTTTTAATGGTTGTTTTCCATTGAATGTAGTTGCCCTTGCATCATGCACACGCGATGAATCAATGAACGTCGTGTAAACTAGGCTGTGAATATTATCGATCTATTGATCGCGATATAACTTTCCATAAATTGTACATAGACCATGTTTGTTTACATTTACCTACCATATCATCTTCCTAGCCTTTTTAATGCCCAATATTATTTGGGGTCAGCTACTAGTTCAACTGGTTTTACCTGAAAATCCGTTTCACCAAAGAGCGACTGGCGTCGGACCTTCGCGAATTAGTTGTCAAAGTATTTGAGGGCTCTGACTTCTTAATAACCATTGCCATAGATGTTCTGGGCAACCGGCACCAACTGCTTAACGTGCTCTCTGAGGCACGGGCGTGAAACACCGCCAAATTTCCATACTCTGGGCTGCTATTAAGAATTTCTTGTTATAAAGCTGGCCCGACCTGGGAATTGAACGCGAGACCTCTAGACGCTAACCGCTAGACCAACGAAGCAGAAACATCTACTATTTACGGATAAATACATATTTATAGAATTTGCGAACTATAAAGTTGGGTAGAAAGGGCCACACGTAAACATCAGTGCGGAACTAAAATTGAAAGTTTGTCCCATAATTTTACAATAAAATATCAAAACGCAAGTTTAATTTTATAATATAGGATCAATCTAGTACGAGTAATTGTTGTATGCGATAGTTCAAACACAATACCGTCTTAAAACTGTAACGAAATGATATTTTATTACACAGACATATTATTATAATACCAGCTCTGGTTAATAAGGATCACTTCGGCAGTATACTTCAAGCACGGTCCTAAATTGTTTTTATTTTCTTTATATATTAACATTTCCGGCTAATTAAGTAAAATAGTCATAAATAAAAATATTTATAAATAAAAACATCTTTGACGATCTTTACGGGTGGCTGGAGCCCTGGAAAATATGCCCAATAGCAAACTTTCTACAGAATTTCAATATTACCTAGTACTTTGGTTGGTCTCCATAAAAAATCGGGGTCACCACTGTGGGGGAACGGGTATGATGTTCCACCCAACACAAAGGGAGGATCCTCCGACCAGGCGAGGTGATCATGCCTGGCGGGCTACTGCCCAACAGTTGATGTTGGGATGTTGTATATATGATAATCGGCGCAAGAACTTTAATTGCGCGATTCAGGATTGGTAGTTTCTTCGTATTGTAGGTTACTCCGTAGTTCAGTGTAACTTCGGTAGATGGCGCTGTAGTATGTTATGTTGTATGTGGAGGTCGCCACATCCTGTATCGTACTAGAATTTAAAGCGACCCTTACGGCCCAACCTAATTTAGTAATTAAGATCCGAAGCATACTTTATTTGAACATATCAAAATATATCGATATATCACATATAAAAATATGTAACATAAATAACAAAAATCGTGTTAAAAGAAAATAATTTATGTTTAAAACAGAAGCTTTACTTAAAAACTGAGAAATTAAACTATAAATACACACAACGACATCTAGTCCCAAGCTAAGCAGAGCTTGTGTTATGGGTACTAGACAACTGATATAAATACATATATACTACAAACTACGAAACAAACACTTGCAGATCATACAAACATTTGATCGACCTCAAGAACAGCATCGCATATGCTACCACTGCGCCACAGAGGCAGTCAAAAACTGTTAACTTTGTTAATATTATTATATACCTACTATTAATATAACATGTACGTACATGTAAGTATACAATACTTACACATGTCTGCAATAGTCACCTACCTTATTTACGTTTTTACTAGCTAAACCCCGCGGTGTTACCCGCGATTATTGTCGTACCTACCGCGAGGAACGCCGCGGGGCGAAACTAGTCTAAAAAAAGGAAGTTACTAAGTAGCCTAGGTTACTTCTTGTATCATTAGCTACCTACCAGTGAAAGTCCCGTTACGTTAACAAGGAGACAGACAGACAAAAATAAAAAAAAAAGTGTTATTTTGGTATATTAAATAACCACTTTTACTAATTGCATATTTTAATATTACACACAGACATTCCACTTTTATTTATTTATATATATTAAACTTTCTGTTTTGTGCCCCGTGCTTCTTCGGAAATGAACTTCAATCACGCACAAAAGATGTAGGTACGTTAATATTTTATTATATTAGGTACATCATCAAGTATAAATTTTCAAGAATCGTTTAAATGTAAACAATTTCCAACAAACGGGGCATGAAAGATTTCTAAGTAACTAATTGTTATTTGCCTGTAGAGGTACAGTTTATTAAAAGGTGAAGATAATTAAATTAAGCGAGACGTCTTTGACGCCAGCCCAGCTAATATTTTTATTAAGGGTACTGGGTACTGGTGAATAGGAGCACTAGGGAAGTGACGCTCCGTCGTCCTATCGACATATCATTTTACTTTCAGAGGATTTATAATAAATATTTTTTTATCTTACTTCGTATGTCCAACTTTATCTACATAAGTTAGATAATAATAATAAAATAATTTATTTATACACTTATTCACTTAATATAAAATATATATTATAACTGCCTCGGCGGCGTAGTGGTAGCGTATGCGACTGCTGAGCTTGCGGTCTCGGGTTCGATTGCCGGGTCGGTACAAATGTAGTATGATTTTTAAATGTTTGTTTCGGAGTTTGGGTGTTTTCTATGTAAATATGTATGTATTTACAAAAAAAAGTATATAAGTATTTATATGAGTTGTCTAGTACCCATAACACAAGCTCTGCTTAGCTTGGGACTAGATGGCGTTGTGTGTTAGATGTCCGGAATATTTATATATTTATATTTATAAATTAGCAAAAAAAAGCAACAAAACGTATTTATCATGATTGTGCTGGGGTTTTCGTTTGTATCCCAATTTTTTATAATCTAAAATACTAATAAAAATAATAAATAGACCTTACATTAAAGTTTGTGAGTAGTATGTGAGGTTGTAAGGGGAAAAGCTCTAGATCTACAAAACCGATATTGAAAATTCTTTTGTCAAAAGAAATACACATTATTTGTGAATGTCATAGACTGTATATTATCGAAAAAGTATGGAAGTTCGTCACTTTGAACCGCGCGAGCGAATCTAAGAGCACTAGTTAGTAATTAAACATAAAAATTGTCCCATATAAAACTATACGTATTTGCACTATCGACATCGATATCCCAGCTGCCACTTCCCTATAAAGCTTTTTTCTTAGACGTGGTAATGCCCGGGTTTGAAGTCGGCCGTAATTACAAACGCTACCCCATGGACGGATCCTATCGCAGTAAGGCTACACGGCTCACAATCGAACCAATTGTACGGAAATAATAAACATGCAATTTAATAATTAGGGTTGCTTCTATCAGAATAAGATATCATTCTACATACTCGTATATAATTATCAGTTAGCATAAATAATCTGTGTATACAATACAACAATGACATTGGCTAGCCGTGGCAGAGCTATGCTTCGGCGTGAATGGGTCGGCTCGACCGGAGTGATACCACGGCCTCACAGAAAACCGGTGTGAAATAGCGCTTGGGCTTGCGCTGTGTTTCACCGAGTGAGTGAGGATACCGGAAGCCCATACCCCAACCCCTCCCCCCATTCCCTTTCCCATCCCCTAAAGGTCGGCAACGCACTTGTGACGCCTTTGGTGTTGCGGGTGTCCATGGGCGGCGGTAATCGCTTACCATCAGGTGATACGTCTGCTCGTTTGCCCACTAGTCAATAAAAAAAAAAAAAAAATTGGCTATTGAAAACTTTTAGTCAGTTTTGTGTCAGTTGATAGTCATTTGTTTACTGACTATGTGTTACATGTATATATTTAACCCAAGCAATCTTTACACATAGTACTGACTCAAAATCATAAAGGAAATTTGAATATATTTTCTCATACTATAGTAGCAGCTACATGCAATTTAAACTCCTGTATTTACCTTTATGAACACGTATGTAAATATAATTGAAGTGGAAATATTGCAACAAGGGACATTAATTTTCCAGCTGATGATTCTCACGCTAACATTAAACATACGATTAACTTTAACTTTAATTTATTCAGATTCAAGAAATACTATAGAACACGCAATATCTTCACGTCATATTGTCTACTTTACTTGACTGCCTCGGTGGCGCAGTGGTAGCGAATGCGACTGCTGTGCTTGAGGTCTCGGGTTCAAATCCTGGGTCGGACCAAGTGTTTGTATGATCTACAAATAATTGTTTCGGAGTTTGGGTATTTTCTATGTATAATATGTATGTATTTACAAAAAAAAAAAGTATATATGTATTCATATCAGTTGTCTAGTAAGTAACCCATAACACAAGCTCAGCTTATTTTGGGACTAGATGGCGTTGTGTGTTAGATGTCCGAAATATTTATTATTATATTTATTATTATTACTCACGTCTTATAAAGACTATAATGAAATTGTGTCATGGACTGAATAATCCTTTGATACAGTGTTCATCACCATCTTTTAAAAAGGCCTTGACTTACAAATACCACCTTGGTCACACACACAAATAAAAAGATAGGTAATGCAGGGCCTTGGTTCTTACTGAAGCCAAAAAACTCAGGTACTTCCACGTGAACACACTCGTGAATGTACACATATGCAACAAACTACGCTACATTTCGTTAGTATCGTACAAGATGTCGTGCAGTAAGTTTACCTACAAAATGCCGTCTGGTGCAATTAAATGGTGTAAAAACTACACAAAAGTGAACAAAAGGTCTGAAAGAATAACTTTTTACACGTAAGTACACACAAAAGACGTACTGGGAAAGCGTTGCCAGGAGTTCGTATTCCTAATAGTCAAGAAATGTGGGTAAGTAATTTGTAGGTTAATTCATAGTCAAATAATGAAGTAGAGAGTGAGACATAAACAAGTATTATTTTATTTTTTTAATCATGAACATTTTTTATCTATTCGTTTTTCGTACAAAACCCAGTTTTTTTTTACCGCTAAGTCTACAGTTTTGTAAAAATCTTATCTGTGGGCCATTGACGAAAAGGCGCTTTGTCCTCTGCCTCTTCTTACACTTTTATTTCCGTTTCGTAAAGCAGAAAGAGGTACTGAATATAAAACAATAAAGAACATATAAAGCTCTCGATCTCTTTAAATATTAATAACTGATTTGCAAACTATAGGTATATTTATATCAATGATTTCGAAAATATTCCTACAGCTATCATCCATATGGCTATGAGAGTCATTATCAGTCAAAGAAATATTTTAATATCTAAAAATGTTGTAATAACTTTCATCACTTTCTGAAAATAATTGCTGAATATATCTTTATTCTTACAATGCCTTGTTGGTATAGTGGTTAGCGGAAGCGACTGTCGGTCTCAGGTTCGATTCCCGGGTCGGACTGCTGTTGGGTTTTTCTTACAAGAAATTCTTAATAGCAACCCGGAGTATGGTAGATGGCGGTGTTTCCCGCCCGAGCCTCGGAGAGCACGTTAAGCCGTCGGTCGTGAATGTCAAGAACATCTATGGCAATCGTTATTTGGAAATTATCATCCCCGAAACCCCCTGCGTACGAAAGTAGGTACTAAATCAGGTTGTATTTGGTTTAAAGTTGTATTAAATTGAAACGTAAATTTTACTAATATGATTGTCCATTGAATTTTATGACATTAAAACAATAAACCCTACCCTGTTTGCCATAAAATATGTAGTATATGTAACATAGACAGGTATGTACTTACTAAAATAACTAAGTGAATGACAATGTAAAACCAAGAAGTAAGTACTTAATTATGTTTGTTCTAAGAATTGCATCATACTCACGACATTTGATAACTAATAGGGGAGCTTTCCGCACGAACGAGCTCTTCACATTATATGGTAATTGTACTGACTAACAAACGCTATTCTTTCACGCTGTTCGTTTTTCTATTGTCTTGTTATTAACTGATATTACCTTCACAAGATTATGTCTTTCGTCATAGAACTGTATAAATGAATTCATTAATAAAATTATATTTATTTTACTTTGCAATATTAGGCTGTACCTACAGTATGCATAGTTGGATTAGTCATGATGTAAAGAATACATATTTTAATGAAAAATCCATATTATGTTATAGCAGGTAAGCAGGCGGAGATTAAAGAAATTATGTTTTAATGAAAAGACAGCTCTTGCATTAGGAATAAATTCTGAGTCTTTACAGAGAGAGACTCAACAAACACAAAACATACATTCAAAACAAACGAACACAAAAAACACCCAGACAGAGAAGAACAATTTATGGGTCGAACAAAGGGCGGTATCGTGTAGGGTTTGAACCTAAAACATTCAGCGCAGTAGATAAAGACGTAGCAACTATTAAAAATGTGGAAGAGCCACGCTTCGATATGATTGGGCCGGCTCGACCGGAGTGATACCACGTCCTTACAGAAAACCGGTGTGATAAAGCGCTTGCGCTATGTTTCAGCGAGTGAGTGAGGATACTGAAGGCCCATACCCCAATCCCTCTCCCATCCCACTCTCCATCCCCAAAAGGCTGGCAACGCACTTGTGACGCCGTCGGTGTTGCGGGTGTCATTGGGCGGCGGGAATCGCGTACTATTCGGCGATACGTCTGCTCGTTTACCCGTTCGTGCAGTTTTTCATTTCTTTTCTAAACAGACAAGTCCACGAGGAGCCTTCCTACTTACATGTCTAGAAAACCGAAATAGAAGATTAAAATACTCATTAAACTTTACCTTCATGTTGTATTATTAAATTAAATTAAAAAAATAATTAAGTAATATCATATGGTACTCCATACCGCTGTAGGCCGTAACAGCGTTAGTAATAATGTAACCCAACACTATAATGCTTGCCCCGAGCAACTTGCACCTGCTATGGTGTAAATGTATTCACCTTCATGTTTATTTTAAAAGAAGGAATATTTGTACAGTGATTGATCTATATATATATATATATATATATATATACATATATATCTATTTATGGATATAAAATTTCAAGAAAATCGTTGGAGCCGTTTCCGAAACTTAATACAAGATTTGCTCGTGTAGATATTGATACGTTAAGAAAATCTTACCAAACGAAACGAAACGAAAACTATTCAAACGGAGGAGCACAGTTAAAGTTTAATAAACAGAGAAAAATTGCAAAAAGCTAAAAAAATATATAAACTGAGTTATTGTCGAGCTTCCACCGCTGGGCGACATTAAGGAATATGCATGTATTTGTGTATATTATTTCTTAATCTCATCATAAATGTCTCTATAACATAGAAAAAAATATAAATATTCTTAAAAATAGTCAAACTAATTTTCGATGTGAAATTTAAATCACTTACAAAATTTGAGCTATTCAGACGCCGCCATTTTGCGCGCGCCTTTGTCACGGCCAATGACGTCATTGTCATTTCGTGTTTGTGAACTATTCAGTGTTTCAGTTAATTTATACTTATTTACAGTTTTAATTGCTATTAAATCATGGAAGAAGCAATTTTTACTTACAACCTCTACTAACACAGTATGAATTGCGACGTCGATGATTTCGATGAAGTCATCGACGTCACTTTTCGTTTCGAACAATAACATTTACTAATAATATTCCCTTAATTTTCACTTTTTGTTTAACAGGTATTTTCTGGGTTTAAATAAACACTAAATAAAAAAATAACTTTTAAGTATATTCTAAAACAGAAAGAAAAGAAAAAAATACATTAAAGAATCTAAAAATAAATATTAGAGACAAATAATTTTTTTATGTATATTCCCTATTAACATTAAATTTTCAACAGTGATGTACATTCAAAATGATTTTTCATAGTTAACTTGGCTGGCAAAATTCTATTTGTTCTCATTCAGAAAATTATTTGTTTTTAGTTGTCCAAAACTATAATATCATTTAAATAGAGTTTGAAATAATGATACTAATTTAAATTTTTTTTTTTTAAGATTAGTTAAATCTTCATAGATTTTTGGGTTGCTCTCCTAGTTCATAATTGTTTCATTTATCATCGGTGTCATATCTGTCTAAAAACAGATATCATAGATAATTCATACTAAATGTTAACAGTGCAATATTAACTTCAGAAGTTTACAAAATACGTTTTCAAATGAAGTTTCATTGAAGAATTTACCGATTTATGTCAGTTTTCTTCAAACTTTGTGTCAGCGCCGACGGACGGAGTGGTGGCGGTATAATTATAGTATAATAATTATTATAGTCGTTCCAATACTTTATTTAACTTTTGACAGATCACGCACATAAAGTTTTGTAATAATTTTTGATACAATGTACTACAGATAATACTGTACTTTATGGGCGGGCTCCGCCTACTTAGGGATGTGTCATTCGTAATTAATGACCACAGACTATAAAAACGGTTTTGAAATAAATCGATTATCGATTATATTAATAAAACATACAATAAAATTATTGTGATTATATTTTATATCAAATCACGTAAAAAGCTTTATTATTTTGCATTAAAATGCCCTAAATGTCTCTGTTTCAATGCATAAATAATTTGCGTAATGAAAACAGTTCCATCGTACTCGTACCTAGTAATGGGATCGAATGTATTCGCCGCAAATTAATGAATCTAAAATAATTGTTTAGACTTACTATAGTTGGTTCAAATAAAAACTACCTGCGGTACCTACTTGTAATGAACAGGTACAAAATGTTGAAATTCGTAGTAATTTACGGATTAAAAATTAAACAACCAAAAGAGGTACTGTAATACTAATTTTAATTATAAAGAATCGTCTTCTTCGTATGACCAGGAATCATCATCACTTGACAGTTGTTTGTCCTTTGAGTACTTTCTTTTTTGGCATTTTGACAGTAACGAAGGCAGGAACGATACGCTCAACTCAACGAAACGTGAGAATTCACAAATAAATCAATACGGAGGAATATAAATACTCAACTATATTGAAGGTTACTCATTGAAATACTGTAGATTATTTTAAAATAGACATAGAGAGATTTAATAAAGATCATCAATAGTTTAACAAATACAATATTAACCACTGAATTACAACACAATACAATAATACATTTTGAAAATTCAGTTCCTTTTATTATATATTTTTTCATGACATAGAACCGTCATATTTGAACAACATTCTTTTAATCCATTTCTTCTTTATTTTGACAAAGGAGGTCGCACATTGAAACAAATAGAAATATGAAGTACGAAATTTTCTATAAAATAATGAGTTTGTTAAATCGATTAAAACTTCTTAATGCATAAAATCGATCGATGAAAGAAATCGAATAGGTAACGGGTCAGGGTATCACTATTTGATTAAGTATTAGAGCTGTCAAAAGTTAAATAAACTATTGGAACGACTATATTTGTGTTAATTGTACCTTTGACATGTCATCATGACATGTAGTCATGATGACATTTCAAACCTAGCATGTGTCAATGTGATTGGCTTATTAATAACTCTATTTCCAGTTTTTTGGTTTTTTCTAAAGACGGTCCCCATTTCATGTCATCCACATTTCATATATTTTTTATTATTAATTTCATCGCGACGAAGTCTTGAAGACTCGAAGACTTAGAATTGAAGACTATGAATACTTGACACTAGCAGAAATTGTTGATCCGAGTGATTCGGCTGGTTGCCATTTCATCAAAATATGAACTCTATTTCCTTTTGTGGTATATAATATTTCATAAGTTATATCAACTTTCTTGGGGAGTATAACATGAAATGTTTACCAACTTCACCGATTCGGCAGCTTTCAGGAAGCAATCACATATGCAAGCCACCTTGACTACACATACTTTGTAACCAAACGCTAACGAAACTTTACTCAACTTGCTGACGTCATAGTCCACAATATCTAATACATATTTAAAGATATATCTCACCCTTTATTACTTACGACATAAAGTCGAAATTAAAACAATACATGAAACACGGGTATACTTTCCAATATTCTCTGTATTACGGAGGGCGCATTGCAGCTTGCTATTTCCGGAGTGTGTGAACATTGTCACCTTGCTCAGTTACTATGGTGATCAACGAACTTCATGGTAGATTTTTAACGATTTCATGCAATTACTTTGTACATCTGCCACTGGGAAACGTTTAAATTTATAGACAATTGTTTGGACAAAGTAATGTTTGGTATATGCAACTATAAATACAAAAATAGTTGTAATAATTTTGAAACACGAATTTTAGTTAAACATTATAATAATTAATAATTTAATACATATCTATACTAATATAATATAGCTGAAGAGTTTGTGTGTTTGTTTGAACGCGCTAATCTCAGGAACCGCTGGTCCGATTTGAAAAATTCTTTCAGTGTTGGATAGTCAATTTATCGAGGAAGGCTATAGGCTATATATCATCACGCTAATACTAGGTAATAGGAGCGGAGCACCAATGAATAATGTTTCAAAAACGTGGGAAAATTTGCACACTACGGGCAATAGAGGACGCAATCGAGGTTGCGTGGGTTAGCTAGTTTTAAATAAGTATCCAAAAGTATTACAGCTAGAGAATATTCTACAAATGATATATAAGTAAAATGGATCAATATTTAGGGAGGAATTTATTATTATCTCGGCACTTTTACAATTAAAATTTCAATGAGTTCAAATGGTGTTGCTACCAGAATACAGATACCGTAGTTTTATAATTATACATATCTATACTAATATTATAAAGCTGAAGAGTTTGTTTGTTTGTTTGAAAGCGCTAATCTCAGGAAGCGATGGTCCGATTTCAAAAATTCTTTCAGTGTTGGATAGACCATTTATCGAGGATCGACAAATGATCAAGCTGTATATCATCGCGCTAATACTAATAGGAGCGGAGCACCAATGAAGAATGTTTCGAAAACGGGGTAAAAATTTCACGTTACTGTCAATAGAAGACGCAAACGAGGTTGCGTGTGTCAGCTAGTTTTATATAAAAGAGTTCGTTCACTAAAAATAGCTTGTTAAAACCTAGAAAATACTGCTAAATGCTGCTACGCGCTGCTACGAATTACGGCATCAAAATGATATGTTTTGCCTTTAGAGGTGAATTTTCTAACACACCGTCGATAGAGCAGTAGGTTAAAGTAAAATTAAGCAACAGAACTGCCAAATCAAAGTTATTATTAGGGTAGCAAACAACAAATATTAAATATACGGCAATACTTCTGCAAACCTTCCATATCAATAAAAAATACACTAGACATCGCTTATAATAATTATAATAAATATTTCGGACATCTAACACACAACGTCATCTAGTCCCAAGCTAAGCAGAGCTTGTGTTATGGGTACTAGGCAACTGATATAAATACTTATATACTGTTTTTTTGTAAATACTCGTATATAAATATTATCCGAACTCCGGAACAAATATCAGCGCCAACGAGGCAGTCAAATTAAATATGTAAGCAGATTGGATAGTAAGACAATTGAACAAATAGGACTATTAAATATATATAACATAGATTCCTTGAACTTAGGCAGTAATCGTTGTCGCTATTGATCTAGTCAAAGAGTCACTGAGTGACTGGCTAGGCGGGGTAAATGTCACGAGCACAAAACCAATAAAGAGTAATCATATCATGTTGCATTCATGTCGGAAACAAAAGGTCTTGTCCAGGGACGCACTTTGGTTCACAAGAAATAAAAGTACAAAATCAAAAGTTATCTTTATTATTAAATTAAGTGCGTCTTTTGGGGGGAAACGTGTCAAATAAATGTATACGCTTGCTTTACATTTCAGTATTAAAAATAACAATATACAGAAAATATAATTTGTATAACATAACACAGGTTATAAATTGAAATTTAAAACCATTTTTGTTTCTATTCTAAAATTATGCTATACATAAAAGAATAAATTTTAAATTTAAAAACTATTAACACGTAAAAACCACTAATCAAGAATCTAACAGTAAACTTAACTTTTTTATTACGATACTCTTCTGAACTACTTATAATTGTCAATTCTGAAATAGTTTTTACAAATTTAGTTAGAACCTAAATGCATATCTGTTTTTTACAGGACGCTCATCGCGGTAGGAAGCAGGCAAGTGTGTGCATAAAGCAAGGTATACATTGGCGGGTGGTCGGACGAGACGCGGACACAGCTTCCGTCCCCTCGTCTGTAGTGTGTATACTTCTCGTGTGTACTATCTTAGTTTATCTGACCGTTTTGTACTGTGACTACACTTACCTAAAACAAAGGAAGGACAAAATTACGTTCTACTAATATTTATTTGTAACTAATTGTGTCCCCAAATTCCAAATGTTTGCACAACATATATATATTATTAATATATATATATATCCCACGCGGTACTTACAACACTTTGTGTGATCCACGAATTGTTGTACCGAGTCTGGATGTTCTTTGTGTCCGTTTCATGTATGTTTGTAAAGTCCCCCACGACACAGGATGTTTATTCCTAATGTGGGAGTTGTCTTTTAAGAATAGAATAGAATAGAATAGAATATTGAAGTGAAACTTCTTTAGAATCGTTGTGATTTCAAAACGGATGCAACGGAAAAAACGACAGGTAAGAGACACAAATACTAAAAGTAGCCTGTAATTAGTAAGCCAGAGCGAGAGAGCAAATGTCGGTCTCATTCTTTTGTCGATTTACTGAAGTTTCACTTCTATCGTGTGTTTTTTTCTACCTATACATATTTTTGTTGCGTAGAATCTGGAAAATAGACAGGACGATGTGTCTTAGTATAGTCTATGTCTTATTTGTTATAGGTGGCTGCAGTATGCGATCTCTCTGATACACAACATATTTCTACACTTCCTTAAAAATATATATATATAGAGTGTAAAAATATGTTTTTGTATATTATCATCAGCAGCCTTTATTTGTTCACTATTGAATATTGGCATCTCCTTAGAATGAAGGCTTTCGTTTCGTTCAGTACCTGCCGGTCAGCCATGATCGCGCACTAAGTAGCTATATAAATTATTATACAAGGTATTATCTGAGAGATCACACACTGCAGCCACCTATAACAAATATAAAATTAGACACTACGTTCCGTTTATTTGCCAGATTGTACCCAATAATACATTGTACAATCCGTCGGAAATATCTGCGCACCTGGCTGGAATACGCTTCACCTCTCGCTTTCCCACGTATCGCCCCGCCTTCGCCTATCTAGTACCGTTACCGAAATAAGCACCGACCCGGGTGTATTATTCTTGCTTTCGTAATCTCATTCTTGTTTATTGTTTCTCTGTTCAGTGAAATATTAATAAACTACCTATTTTGTAAACTACTAGCCAGGTTCACAGATATTTCCGACGGGTTGTATGTTCATTATTTTTCCTATGTCAAGGTTCCAGTTTTGTCCTCCTATAAAATATAGTATGGCTATCCTTATACGAAGTCATAGGGGATTTGCGACTAATAGCTACCTCGGCCAGTACTCAACAGATTTATAAGAACATTTTTTCAATGTTCTCAACTTTATTGTGAAGATAAAATGTCCTTTTTTCCATTTGTTGTTTTTGACATGGCGTTTCATCTTTGATGGCTTTTAGTTATTTATTTAATATCGAAGAGTCTTTGATCATATCTAAAAAGAAGTGAGGATTTATTAAATACTAGATTTTAGCCATGGTTCCGCTTTCGTCGAATAGCCGTAAAATTAACCTTTTAATGTAAGTATCTCAATCCAAATTTCAGTGTCAGACAGACAGAGTTTCTTTTACGTTTAAGTAGGGATTTTTTCATCATCATCATCATCAGCCCGTTGCAGTCCACTGCTGGACATAAGCCTCTCCCAAGGAACACTACAGAGCCCGGTCTATTGCTTTTTGCAGCCAGTCGCTGCCAGCCCTCCTACGCAAGTCGTCCCGCCATCTGGCCAGAGGGCGTCCCACACTACGTTTGCCAAGACGGCGGTCTCCATTCTAAAACACGCTTACTCCAGGATAAAAGGATTTATGATTTCTCCAGGGATTTCTAAATACATATTAATAGATTATTTAGATTTAGATTAGAGAATAGATAGAGAGAACCAAGTGCTGTGCTGTAGCTAAAGTTTATCTACTGAAGGTAGCTAATAGCACAACTAACGAAGTATAATTGTAACATTTAGAGATAAGTTTAAGCTATGTGTGTGTATGTCCCTCATTGAGCTATGCTTCGGCATGAATGGGTCGGCTCGACCGGAGTGATACCACGGCCTCACAAAAAACCAGTGTGAAATAGCGTTTGCGCTGTGTTTCACCGAGTGAGTGAGGATACCGGAGGCCCATACCCCAACCCCTCCCCCCATCCCCCAAAGGTCGGCAACGCACTTGTGACGCCTTTGGTGTTGCGGGTGTCCATGGGCGGCGGTAATCGCTTACCATCAGGTGATACGTCTGCTCGTTTGCCCACTATTCAATAAAAAAAAAAAAAAAAAAACAAAAAAATGTAGGCTCGAAATGTTTAAGAGGAACTCTTATGTAAATGCCATAAAAGTTTATAATAAACTAGCTGACCCACGCAACCTCGTTTGCGTATTATGTTGCTCGTGGCGTGAAAATTTTCCCCTGTTTCTGAAACATTCTTCATAGGTGCTCCGCTCCTATTAGTA
The DNA here is from genome assembly GCA_916048165.1 of Spilarctia lutea. Classification (NCBI taxonomy): domain Eukaryota; kingdom Metazoa; phylum Arthropoda; class Insecta; order Lepidoptera; family Erebidae; genus Spilarctia; species Spilarctia lutea. Next base: position 9,808,349 of record OU696488.1, read on the forward strand.
CTAGCGTGATGATATATAGCCTATAGCCTTCCTTGATAAATGGACTATCCAACACCGAAAGAATTTTTCAAATCGGACCAGTGATTCCTGAGATTAGCCGGAACAAACAAACAGACAGACATACAGAAGAGCTTCCTCCAAACAAATTTAGTTCAAAATTAACATAGTGGTTGAAAGATAAATGTTTTTACAATTTACACGAATATGTGTCGTATCGCGAGTACAGGAAGTAATTACTGGTTTATATTTAAATTTTATTTTTTTGCATATTTTTTTTTTCATTGACCTAGACATCTATGAACATTCTGTGCTTGTTGTTAGCTAGACATTTTTGATGATTTATTTATTTGACTGTACTTTTAATTTTTAACAGACATTGATATTTTTGACAATGCATGTGAGTTCAGTTCATTCGTATAGCCTGATGGTAATCGATTACCGCCGCCCAAAAGATTGCCAAAAATCTAAAAAAAAAATATTTTATTTTTTAATTTATTTAAATATTTCATCATCATCATCATATCAGTCGCAAGAAGTCCACTGCTGAACGTAGGCCTCCCCTATTGACCTCCACATTGACCAGTCGGTAGCGGCCTGCATCCAACGAGTCCCTGCGATATTAACCAGGTCGTCCGTCCACCTCGCGGGAGGTCTTCTTACGCTGCGTTTGCGAAGTCAAAATATTTGCATACCATGAATATGCTGGTAGAATGTATATGGGCCATGTATAAATTTAAGACCGTACTGTGTACACCTACATTCTGACAAATAAAGGATTATTATCATAATAGGTTGCTAGTAAAAAGTGTTGTCAAAGACTCATAGAGAATAGGGTTTTGATTTTTTATGTTATCTAATAAACAAAACGCACCTATAACAAAAACTATCGAAAAGGACGATTCAGAATAAGCACCCCACTGCTTACAATCGGATCGTTTTGATAGTTCCATTAAAAACAGATGTTCGGCAGCCATTAATCGCTATATTAATCTATACAACATTTATTTTGGTGTATAAAAATTATAATGACTCTTTTTCTTTCATTCCTATTAATTCGTACACTTTTTATACAATAAATCCTAAAAAACAAACCAGAAACATGTAAAACAGGACAATCTATAGTCACAATAACAAAATTATCAGTAGACGGAAACTCTTGACAAATTCCCCATTAAGAATAAATCTTGTGTCTTCACCAACATAGATGTAACGGACACAAAGAACACCCAGTCTCAGGACCATAATTTGTGGATCACGCAAATTGTTGTCCATGTAGGACTTGGACCCACAGCACTTGGCGAAGTAGAAAGCGTGGTGGCAATCTCTTAAACTACTAGGCTAAACTAAACACAGCGCAAGCCCTATTTCATACCGGTTTTTTGTGTGACATCACTCCGGTCGAGCCGGCCCATTCATGCCGAAGCATGGCCCTCCCTCGGTGAATACGTGCTATACGTGTAGTCAAGCTCTTCAGAAGTATATTATGAATGCTAACTCTATAATAGCCTAAGGCAGTCAGTATTTCGTCGGAATCAATAACGATCTTTAACGGTTCACTGCTGGACATAAACCTCTCTTTAGAAAAGACTTGAGGTTTTGACCTAATATACCTTGTTCGCCAAACGAGTTGGTTTAGGGGTTATTTCAAGTTTTCCTTCGGTTTTTTTTCCCTTCTCTTAAATAAGTAGGGGTTATGACAATGTATTCTTAACACGTCACTTCATATACAGCAGAATATATTTACTTTTTACGTGTATGTAAGTATATTGATAACAATTCAAATCATCGATATTTCAGGTCTTACTTAGACTCTAAATTTATAGACTAATACACAATAGCAATCTGTTTAGTAGAATATTTTGCAAAATAAATAAAATCTATCTATTACAAGCCTGCCAATCAACGACCGTCCGTTACCAAGGATCGAGCTTTAAGAAAAGAAAGGCCTAACAAACTCTCCACCCTTTTTCAGGGTAAACGTCTGTCCGCTCGTCTGTCACCAAGCTGTATCTCATGAACCGTGATAGTTAGACGGTTGAAATTTTCAGAGATCATATATTTCTGTTGCCGCTGTAACAAAAAATACAAAAAAAACAAAATAAAAAAAATATTTAAGGCAGCTCTCACACAACAAACGTGGTTTTTTTGGCACGTTATTGTTAGTTAGTTAGATACCTAATAGTACGGAAACAGACTCTCACTTGACCGGTTTCATTTAAAAAATACCAGATAGATAAAGTGCAATAATTAAATCCTCCACAACGTTGTTTTAATATAAATATGTCATGCTGACACTGAAATAATAACAATTTTGTGAAATAACAAAACTTATTAGCCAAATTTTAGTTAATTACTTCCCGATATAGGGGGAAATCACGCCAATGCATGTTCATGTTCGGTAACAATGCGGGGTAATAATAAGTGGAATGTCGCAGGTTATTAGCACACGTGTGGCCCGGACAAAATGGCGACCCTTAAATACCAGGGACTATTAGCTCACCGACAAATATACCTATAGACAATTTTACTCGCTGACAAGCTTAATTATGTATTATGTAATAATTATTTTGCGGAAATGGGACCACAGACAAGTGGTATTTTTAAAAGGTTAATATATTTTTCACTGTCGAGTAATAAACAGAAATCTGTGTGATCTTAGATACATAGGTGTTTGTAAAGAGCAAGTAATAATAGCGTGCTTCAGTTAATGTGCACTGCTCTTAATAGTAAGACTTTTTTAATTTTAAATCTTGTAAAACGAAATACTAAAATTGCATTGCACGTTAATATTTCACAAAAAATCTGTTTCACCATTAAAAATATCTGCGGCTAAAGTAATAATAATAATAATAATAATAATCTCTTTATTGTACACCAGATTACTTAAAGAGGTAACATAAAACTAGAAGGTACAATTGGCGGCCTTATCGCCCAGAGGCAATCTCTTCCAGGCAACCATGGGATGGAAAGAAAGACATGGAAAGTATAGGGTAGTCCCTGGTGTATAAAATTGGTTGGAAAAATAAGTATATACATACATATTATATAAGGTAACAGTAAGAACTAGTGTGGATGATTAAATAATAATAATAAATATATAAATAAATAGAGATATTATTAAATAGCCATAATATTAATTAGTATATACTCCACATCTACTCAAGTGGAATTTATGACCCATTTAAGAACGAGGTCGGTTATAGGTCGTTGAAGTCTCCCAGGTAGTATGCTTTCACCCGTCTCTTAAAAGAAGCTAATGTCTGTGCACGCCTTATCGTTACTGGTAAGGCGTTCCACAACCGAACTGCCTGGACAGTGAAGGAGTGGTCGAGGAATTTTGTACTATGTCCAGGCATTGTCAGTTTCAAGTTCTCCGACGATCTCAACAATCTAGGGTGTGTGTCATGCAGAAAGGTGAACCTTGATTTAAGGTAAAGTGGAGTATGAGTATTGAATAGGATGTTATAAAGAAGAGAAAGAATATGAGCATTCCGGCGAAGGCGGATAGGTAACCATTTAAGCTGTGTGCGATAATCGGAGACATGATCATATTTGCGTAATCCAAATATAAATCTTATACAGAGATTTTGGAGTCTTTCAAGCTTATTCAATTGGTCTTCATTGAGATCTAGATAACTGGCATCAGCATAATCGAGGATAGGGAAAAGAAGGGATTGTGTAAGAGCAATCTTGGTAGGTAAAGGTAGGAAATTGCGTAATCTGCGCAAAGACCCTGCAGCAGCAAACATTTTGCGACTCAGCTCTTGTATCTGAGGACCCCAGGATAAGGTACTATCAATGTAAATCCCTAAGTTCTTCACCTTATCACTGTACGGTATCAGTGAGCCATTGCAAGTGATTCGAGGCAGTCCCGTCCAATCAATTTTGGAGATCATTCGCGAGCTCCCAATAACTATCACCTGAGTCTTGGATGGATTTATTTTCAGGCCGTGGGTGGTGCTCCACTTACATATTTTGTCCAGATCAACATTAGTGGTGTTAATAGCATTAGTCATATCGTTCAGTGTTGCCCTAGTATGAATTTGGAGATCATCTGCGTATAGGTGGTAGGAAGAAGATAGATCATTTGTGATGGTGTTTATAAAAACAGAAAAAAGTAGGGGAGAGAGCACGCCGCCTTGCGGTACACCGACTGTAGTATTACACCAAGAAGAAACGGTGTTTTCAATACTAATGCGCTGCCGGCGACCACACAGGTATTTGTGAAACCAGTCAATAGCGGTTGGAGATATGTTGAGAGAGCGCAGTATACACAGCAAAACATCGAAGTCAACGGTGTTGAACGCGTTGCTAAAGTCTAGGAGTGTTAGAACGGTTAGCTCACCATTCTCCATAGCAGATCTTATGTCCTCTGTGATCTTTACAAGAGTAGTAGTGGTGCTGTGACTGGGTCGAAAGCCAGACTGGAAGGGATTCAGTAGTAGGTTTGTGGATAGAAAATTCGAGAGTTGATTATGGATGAGACGTTCAAGGACCTTGGAGAGAAAAGGGAGAATAGAGATAGGACGTTAATCGGAAAAGCATCCGGGATTTTTCTTTTTAGGAATGGGAATAATTTCTGCATCCTTCCAGGATTTCGGGAATACACTATAGGAGATTGAATAATTGAGGATATGGCAGATTACAGGAAGAATTTCATTAAGGATTGGGAGGATCATATTGCAATTAAAGTAAATAAATTACTTAGACTGAATCTATCTTTAGGCAGTGATACTTTTATTTACAATATTAAGTACAATAGAAAATTAAAATAACATCAAACAAGTGAATTTAATGTCTACCTACGTAATACATTTATATGTAAACAATACGTCAATTCATTGTAATATGGCTCTTTTTAAAACTGATTTATAATCAAATTGTACCTAGGTATGTAAAATAAAAAGCCTTTAATCATCAGAAACAGTTTTCCATATTTCTCGCATAATAATTTGGACAACTAGGTATCATTTAAATGAACGACATCATCTAGTATATGTCTATCCAGTAATTTTATTCAGGCTGCAAGATTTGATATCAAAAAGAATGTCTTTCGGCGTCCGTCGTCCGGAAGGAATTCCTCCGACACGTATAAAAATTATTTATCAAAAACAAACACCTAATTCCCTTTTATAAAAAAACAGATAGCGCTGTCTCTAGGTAAATTATAAGAAAATCTATTCAATGCATATAATCTAAAAAAGTGTGAAATTTGTTCAGGCTTTCTAAAAGTTAAAGTAATGGTTACAAAAAAATAATTTAGATTATGAATTTTTGTTACTTGTTCTAAAATACCTTTTACCATACAATGTAGAGCTAAGTCCAAAAAAGTAAGGGAGATTCGACATGATTAGTATTATTACAGCATAAGGCAGTGCATACGCGAGTGACAGTGCGACACGGCACGCGCGTGCGCAGATTTATCAGCGTCGTAATTAAAAGGCGGCGCATTATCGTATGAATGTAGCGGGTGCGTGGCGCGCGCCGCAGCTGTCGTATCGCAAGTAGTACGACTATATGTTTTTGATACTTGATAGGTGTTTTAGGAGAAAGTAGTTATTTTTAAATAAATTGACAAGATGTAATTATATTTGCAATGTTCTATAAAATCATGATGAGACACATCTTTGCACTCGCTGTCCCGTGAGATCGAAATAAGGGACGAGAATGTATTATAGAAAGCCGAGAAAGACGTGCTCTTTTATTTAAATGAATAAATAAATAAATAAATAAAATTTTGCATTGTGGCATATTACTTTTTATGTGTCATATCATACGCCATTTAACTGTTAATCTGCCTTTTATGCGTTCCTAAAGTTCAAAATTGATAGATTCTCGAAATTTATTATAACGAAACACTGCAAAGTACTCCACATTAACTGTAAAATAATTTACTTATGGGGTCATTCCAAATAAAAATATCTATTTTACAGCAAGAAGCAAGAACAACAAACAATCAACAAAGTTTGTCATTCTTGCAAAACACTTGTTTTATGCCCGGTTCCTATATTTAACGAATCGTCATCGTGTAAAAAATTTCTACAACCGACTACGAGTCGATGCTGTTCCTCAATTTATTTTTTATAGGAACGATTTTAGCTTACGCCCCGTATAATATACTACTATTCGTACCTAGAACGGATCGTTTTTCAAATATAGGAACTGGGCATAAAACAAACGTACCTACAAGTATCAAAACTATCACAGGTTACCAAAATCGCGTGACGTATCGTGATTGTCTAAACGCCGACAGATGTGTGCCGGAATGTAATTGTTTGTTCGTAACTTTACAAGCGGTCTACATTTTATATCATTCGGCCACCACCCTAATGCACAAGGATTCATTCACCTCGTCAGATGTTCAATGGGGTGAACTAAGGGTCGGAAGTGCTGGTTTTTTGCGAAGAAATACTGATTTTAAATCGTAACTTTTGATACGGTGTGTAACGGTTGTCATTGTATTCGGTTTGTTTGCATTTGTTAGGTACTTTCAAATTTCATCATTTATTGATTGAATCTGTAATTATTTTTTGGAATAGTTTTTTCCGCCTGCTGATTCCACTTTTAAAATATGAGATTAAGGAATAATTCATACGAACCGTATTCAAATTCATGAAAAACGTCAGTAATTTTACTTTTAGTTTTAACCTTACTAAGATACAACAAAGCATCAAGAATACTAGATAATTTCTAAATTTGAGTAAAATACTGATAATTTTCATTACAATGTTGCCACAAGAAATTTATCAATGTAATCGATGGTAATCGCTTACCATCAAGTGATACGTCTGCTCGTTTGCCCACTATTCAATAAAAAAAAAATAATAATAATAATAATAAATCTCTTTATTGTACACCAGCTTATATGATTACATAGTAAACTTAGAACTATATATGAAGTATGTACAAGTGGCGGCCTTATCGCTCCTTTTGACATAAATTTACTATGAAAATTCCTTGTTATGAATTATTCTACTACACTCTATATATGAATACAAATTAAATTAAAGTATTTACTAATTCACTTTTTATAAATCTTCACTGCACACCACTATAGTATACATTTTGTACAAACAGATTAACATCTTTGTTTGTATTACGACTTAATTTTTTGGTGGCGCTTATAATTTTTAGAAAAATCTTTAAAAATAACAGAAATAGAAGCAGATAATTTTCTAAAAATCTAGCACTCTTAGCATTTTAAGTTAAATTAACGTGTTAGTTTTCGAAGCCGTTTTTATTTGGGTCCAGTATTTTCTTTCAAAGTGTGACGTCAGTAGCCGTATGTGGTATATGGCACAAGGTGGTTAGTCAGCTGTGTGTCTAATTATGTTAATGGAATAATTCCAAATGCTTCCACCTACCCCGGACTGTAAATATTCGTCCGAATTATGTATCCGTAATTGATCTAAATGTTACATTACACGCGCCGATATGATAATTAACAAACTTATTATGATGTTTATATAGAGATGTACATCATTCATAATTAAATATTACTTTTTACCTTTAATTCAATGTAGTGACATCAATAGTGAAGGTAACAACACTACTATGGTGTGAAACAGCGCTTGCGCTGTGTTTCACCGAGTGAGTGAGGATACCGGAGGTCCATACGCCAATCCTTCCCCCCATTCCCTTTCCCCATCCCCCAAAGGTCGGCAACGCACTTGTGACGCTTTTGGTGTTGCGGGTGTCCATGGGTGGCGGTAATCGCTTATCATCAGGTGATGCGTCTGCTCGTTTGCCCCTTATTCAATAAAAAGAAAATAAAAAAACTATAGTTCACAAAACGTTATAAAACCTGTATGTGCCATTTAGAATATTTATCTATAAAATACCATTAAACGAGCAATTCTTGTATATCTATATTGATATATAAAGCTGAAGAGTTTGTCCGATTTGAAAAAATGCAGTGTTAGATACCCTATGCTATATAATAATATCATCACGCTAAGACCAATAGGAAAGAAACACCAATGAACTATGTTACGAAAACCGGGGAAAATTATTACGCTACGGGCAATAGGAGGCGTAAACAAGGTTGCATGGGTCAGGTACTTATTTAAACTGAATCTCGGAAACGGCTCCAACGATTTTCATAAAATTTTGCATGAAGAGTGGTTCGGGGGCGATAAATCGATCAAGCTGGAATTAATTTTTAGAAAATTTAACAAAAAAAATACTGAGCACAAATTGTTGATCCAGGTATTATTAATAAATATAATAATATATCGTTTGGTAACAATTATTTTGGTACAAAAATTGTAGTTATTTTGACAGGTTATCGTGTGTCGTAATGTGAAAAAATGGTCTCCAATGTTGTGAATGAAACCATATAGTTCCATAACATTGCATTGAGATATTCTAGATGTGCCACAAAATATATACGTAAATAATAAGTATTAGCATTATACACAAAAGCACTGTAGAGGAAATAGAAAGTAGCTTGTAACAGTTTGGCTATCAAATATTATTTTAAATAGTTCAAAGAATATAACAATAGTAAAGTGTGAAATATGTACTGATAGTAATATATAATAGTAACATGATACGCAATTTTAATTTTGACTACATTGCATATTCAAGTGTATAATATGTATAGTGCGTGTTCATAGCAGTTCGGTTCATAAGAACGAATTATAGAAGAACGATCACCAATAGGCTTGACGTCAGAAGACGGGCAGCCTCGTAAGGGTCGATCAGCTGGTGATCTTCTAGTATACTTGACACATCGCTGGGCACAGGCGGTTAAGACTAAAGGGGTAGTCTTGGCAGTTAGTTTGGACATTGCGAAGGCCTTCGATCGGGTCTGGCACAAAGCGCTTCTTTCGAAGCTCTCTTCCTATGAACATCTCGAGAAATCAATTCTTCACACGAGACGCCTCTTGCTTTTTAGCAGCTAGAAGCATAAAGGTCGTAGTCGACGGTGAATACTCTGACTCCATATATGTGAATGCTGGTGTCCCCGCAAGGCTGTGTGCTATAGCCTAGTTTGTTTCTCCTTCATATCAATGACATGCTGCCAATTAGCGGCATTCATTGTTATGCGTATGACACCACGGACGTTGCTCTTTACACCGGCTGCGCTAATATTTTTCAGTAAAACGTCATTGAGAGTCGAAACAAACTTTGAGGTAGACTTAATTTAGTCCAATTCAACCCCACAAAGACACAAATTTACGCGTTCACTGCTGAAAAAACTGCCGTGGATCATATATCCTCGGTTTGAACACTGTGCGCAACTTTGCGGTTTTCCAGAAACATGATGGATAGCATGAGCAGAATCCAAGAGTAGTGGTAACCATAGTATTCGCGAATGCAGACAATGCAACAATGCAGCAAGGAATGACCAACACTATGGCTACCTATTGAGAAGCTTCTGCATCATCATGGGCATCTGGTCTCGCACTCACCGACGAAACACAACGCAACAACATCATTAACCTCTAGTTAATGATGATGGTGTTGCTTATAACCATCTTCATCAAATTATTAAAATTTCATCAAATCCTAATAACCAATAAAATTTTTAGTTCTAATAAAAAAGTTTGGATGACTTGCACCATCCAGTTTTTTCCTATTCCTATAGCGACATTCCCAAGCAAGTGTCGACACATTGAGTCACCCCTCAAGAAGCAGGTCAAGGCGGTGCAACCTGTTGCACCCTCACGCTATTAACACAAATTAGGGGAGCACGCGCCTCCTTGCAAGTGATTTATGAGCTCTTGAATGTCTTGATAATGTATACGGTGTTTAAATTTTAGGCACTTGTCAAAAGGGTAGTTTCTTTAATTTTATTGTTTGTGGGGTAGATAAGGTTAATATAACTTGTAATATTACTGTCTAAGATAGTCTGTATCTTGAAAAGTATGTGTTTAAGAATACCTAATGGATATGATAATATGAAGAAATGTTTTCGGAATCTAGAAAGTTAAAGTGAAAATAGTTTTTTAGATTTTCGAATCGATTGCTCCGTTTATATAATCATCAACAACCGCCTCTTTAGTAGTCCACTAACTGAACTTAAGTCTCTTCTTAGAAACCCCTTTTTGAACTAAAAAAGCTCCCGTTTTGGGATACTAGAATAGAATAGAATAGAATAATCTTTATTGTACATTAAATAAATGGTTTACATAAAATAATACATCAAATGACTGACCATGTACAAATGGCGGCCTTATTGCTAAAAAGCAATTTCTTCCAGGCAACCTTGGGATAGAAAAAAGCACTGAAAGAAAAGAAAACAAACGAATTCATGGGCAGTTTGGTGCGAGAATAAATATAATGCAAAAGAATTTAAGTGAATTACATAAAAATAATTTACACAAGACATATTAATTATTATATATACTAATATAAATAAATACATATACCCAAATACAATATCTACAATTTTATTAAAAAGAATATAATAAATAAATAAAAAATTTAAATAAATAAATAGTTAAAATATTCTTCAGACAATAAATTATAACGACAGATAATGATCATTGACCATTTTTTTAAAAATAGGCAACGATTTGGCACGTCTAATAGATATTGGCAACGCATTCCATAGTCGGACAGCCTGCACAGTGAACGACTTATCGTAGAAACTAGTATTATGAGTTGGTACTGCCAGTTCCAGAGATTCAGATGACCTCAGGGATCTCGAATGTGTGTCACTGAGGAAAACAAAGCGTTCCTTTAAGTAAGGTGGAGTAAACGGATGAAATAGAACACCATAAAGTATGGAAAGAATATGAGCATTCCGTCGAAGGCGAATTGGGAGCCACTTAAGCTGATTGCGATATTCAGAAACATGATCATATTTGCGTAGTCCAAATATAAATCTGATACAGAAATTTTGAAGGCGCTCAAGTTTATTGAGTTGCTCCTCTGTGATGTCGAGATAACTGACATCAGCATAGTCGAGTATAGGAAGAAGGAGGGATTGTGCAAGTGCAATTTTAGTAGTTGTTGGAAGAAAATTGCGTAGTCTTCGTAAGGACCCCGCCGATGCAAACAATTTTCGACTGACCTCTCGCAATTGAGGGACCCAAGTTAAAGTGTTATCAATATAGATTCCTAGATTTTTGACTGAGGTACTTACTGGTAATGGGGTACCGTTAAACGTAATGCTAGGTAGTTGGGTCCAGTCTATGTTCGTTACCATTCTGGCACTGCCCACAACAATAAGTTGTGTCTTAGTTGGGTTAACCACAACTCCATACTGCTCACTCCAATCACATACTTGTTCCAGATCTCGGCTAATGGTCGCAAAGGCTTCAGACAATCTATGTAATGGTGCTTGTGTATATATTTGAAAATCATCTGCATAAAGGTGGTAGGAGGAGGCTAATGACTTAGAGATAGAATTGATAAATACGGTGAAAAGTAAAGGAGATAAAACGCCACCCTGCGGAACCCCAGCAGTCGTGTTACACCAAGAAGATAAAGATTCCTCCAAGCGCACACGTTGCCTTCGTCCAAACAGGTAACTTTGAAACCAATCAATTACAGTCGGAGATATGTTGATAGAGCGCAGTATGCCCAGCAGTAAATGGAAATCTACACCGTTAAAAGCATTGCTAAAGTCCAGTAAAGAAAGAACTGTAAGATTTCCACTCTCCATACCCAGCCCGATGTCATCCGTAACGTTGATCAACGCACTTACTGTACTATGACCTGCTCGAAAACCTGATTGGAAAGGATTCAGGAGTTGGTTTCTATTAAGGAATGAGTTTAATTGAGTATGCACAAGACGTTCCAGGACTTTCGAAAGGAAAGGCAATATGGAAATGGGACGGTATTCGGAGAAGGATTTAGGATTGTTCTTTTTGGGTAGTGGGATGATAAGAGCTTCTTTCCAAATCTCCGGAAAAGTACTGGAATGAAGGGAATAATTTAAAATATGACAAAGTGCAGGTAACAATTCATCAAGAATGGGTTGGATCATGTTACGGCTTATACAATCACTTCCAACAGCGTTAGAAGATATGGACATAATACATCTCTCAACATCACAAGCAGTCAATTGATTAAAACAGAACGGTGGATAGTGAGGAGCTGGAAGCGTAGAAAGATATTGTAAGGTATTTGCCTTACTGGTCTGATTAAATTTGGACGAAGAAGAGAAATGTTGATTTAGCAACTCGATATCTATTTGTTTGGAATTTAAATATGAATGTGACTTGCCAACTCCTAATGTTTTAAGAAATTTCCAAATTTTAGCTGGGTCTCCGTTCTCGACCGAATTATGAACATGTTGGCGTTGTGCTTTCCTACAAGCCTTACTGCAGAGATTTCGGATTTCAATATATTTTTCTCGGTTGCTAGGTGTTGGCCTAGATTTAAACTTGCTTTTGGCAACAGCTTTTTTGGATATTAAACTTTTTATATCATCTGTTAGCCATAGAGCGGGTAGATGTTTAAGCCTTACATCGCGAACCGGTGCATGTACGTCATATAAACTATTTAGTTTGACGTTAAAAAAGTTGATTTTATTATCAATTGAGTCCATGTCAGACATCAAACCCCAATCGATTCTGGCGGCATCCCGACGGAGTGCATCAAGGTTCATGTCCCTAAAATTGCGTTGCTTAAGGATTTTGACTTTAGGTTTAGGGGAGCGAAGTTTATAGGACAGGAATATCAGGTCATGGTAAGAGAATTCATCAGCTGAGCTTTGTCCATGCTTAGCGACTGAATTTAGGGAGGAGACAAGTATAAGGTCTAGAAGAGACGGAGTAGAATTAGGAAAGTGGTGGGTTGCATTTAAAGGGAGAAAAGACATATTACATGATTCGACTGTACTGAAAAAAGAGGATGAGCGGAGATCATTTTTTAAGAGGCATGTGTTAAAATCTCCCATGATAATACAATGACCGTACACGGGCGTTACAGTTTCCAATAATTTTTCGAATGATGGCACAAAATTTATTCGAGAAGAGGGACAGTAGTAAACACCAAGCAAAATCTTATTATGACACAATTCTATTTCCAGGAATAAATGTTCACCTGCGTTTGGTGGTGGTGGTTGTGGTGACAAATTTATAATTTTAAAAGGAATACTTTTACGGAGGTATATGGCTACACCTCCCCCACCACCCTTCACACGGTCATTCCTTATCAAATGGAAGTCAGGAAGAGAGTAGGTCGTAGAAGGGAGACATGGCTTCAGCCATGACTCTGAAACAAGAATAGCATGGACACTCTTACAATCAAAGTTAGTCAGCATCTCTGGGAAATGGGCCGGAATACTCTGCGCATTTATGTGGACTACATTAAAATTCCTGATTACATCCGAAAACTGGGCCTTTATTGTGTCAGATAGTGAAGGTACACTTAAGAAGCTGCCGTTATGACTACTGGCTGATTGAAAACTGTCATCATCGTCACTGCTGCTGCCTGAATTAACCATTAAAAAATGTTAAAGCTATCAAAATATAATATATAAATAAAAATATATATGTAAATCTAACTAAAAATATGAAAATGATAAGTGTGATCACTTTAGTCTTTCGCTTCTTACTTTTGTCCACCCGCCAGTTGTGTTACTAAAATAACAATTTAATTATATTCACAAAACAGAAACATATCAAAACTTTGCAAAGAATACAGATAAAAAAAAGAGAAACAAAGAAAGCCAAACAAACACGATACACAAAGACGAAACAAAAGATGATGTGATGATAAATAGTGTTTATCACTATGCATCATCGAATAGAATACTAAAATTTTTGGTGTTAAATTTACACATCACATCAAAATTATAAAAGCAACGAGAATATCAGTTGATAATATCTGCGTGTTGCGTGTTGCGTGAACGCATCGACTGCTGTCTGTCAGTGTTATGTCAATTGTCAAATTACGATTTACGAAATCAACAAATATTTGTTTACAGTAATAAATTTTTGAAAGATTATTGAAAATAGGATAAAGAAGGTATAGAAATATAGGGTAAAGAGAAAAGTATGAATACTAACTACATTATGAAACAAAATCATAGTACCTGAACATGATTCAACAATCTGTGCGAACACAACGCAGAACCTATTTTTTGTTTGCAGTTCGTCTGGACCTTGCAGCTCTTTCGACCGGAGCTGTCTTCCGCGTAAAATCGAGACGATTGAGTTCACCAAATGAGTCTATCCGATGCCGTGTCCCATTGGGGTCGAGCACATAGATGTGACCTTCTCGAGTCCAACATTTCGAGACACCAAACCGCTCTCGTGCTGCCATGAAGACTTCGTGTCTATTCCTAGTTATGAATTCGGACAGAGTGATACCAGATCCTTTTAGTTTGGTTTTTTCGAACCACAACTTGTCCCGAACAGATACAAGTTGGAGCTTGACCAATATTGGCCTAGGTTTTTTAGCACCTACGTGTCCTCCCATCCTGTGGCACCGCCGTATGTCCGTCTTCGAGAAACTCTCCAACCCAAGATGGTCTGTCACAACACCCACAATCAACTGCGCTGGGTCTTCATCCTTTTCCTCCGACACTCCATGCAATAACAGCATCTTCCGACGTGTGCGCATCTCCATGGTGTCCACTTGATGAGCCAAAAGTTCAATCTGACACCGAAAGCTAGAAATGGTGCTCATTACAAAGGTTTTGAAACCCTCAAAATCCGATGCAAGCGTCGACAAGGTTGGTGTGCTAGTGCTTTTAGCATTCTTCTGCAGCTCCATCTCGAAGGCAGCCATACGTTCCTCAATACCAGACATAATTGTCACAAATGAGTCCTTCATGGTGTTCATTCTCAATGCAAAAGGCGTTTGCTTAGTGTATCTTGTAAAATAGGTGAACTTGAGAGGAGATAACACTTTACTGGTAGGTGCTTTAACTTCTCATTAGAACTATTATAAAAATAGTGTTCATAAACAGTTAATTATATTATTAAATTAGATTAAAATGCAGACACTTTTACTTACTAAACCACAAGTCAATATTTTAGTAACTAATTTACGATATTGTGTTGATATATTGAATGAGAACATAAATAACAATCAATCTAACAGAAGTCGACAGATGTACAATAAACAACAAAAATCATTTAATTCAAAGAGATGGAGGCTATTGTGTCGCGAATAACACTATGTCCTTTAAAAGAACAGCAAAGTAATTTAACATTGAAGTGTAGTAAAATTCGCCATATCGCATATTTGAATAACAAAAAACTATAATGGGTGGTGGAGAGCCCGCATTTCATTCGGTCCGTTGCCCACAGATAAGTATAGTGGTAGTGTCTGAACAATACGTGATAGCACTCCTTCTATGGTTCATTCATTCTGCGGTATGTGACATTATATGCTCTACTTAATAATAACAGTTTGATTAGGTTGAAATTTCTTTGGTAATTTTCAAGTTAGAAATGGCAGTCAGAAAGTTAAATTTTACTCGATTCTGGTTCAATTCCTGACCTCGAAAATGGGTAACAAATATTGTTGACAGGTCAGTTTCAGTTCCACGCATAAAATCGTAAAATTTGTAATGGCTGCTGGCTTATTAACAGTGTCCTTCTGTACAGTCAGCATCATAATTTGTGCTCTCAAGGTGCTCAAAATTCGTCAAAATATCTTAACTGTCAGTTGTCCTGGTGATGCTCAAATTAATCTATATGCATGCCGTTACATTTCAAACTTTTCATACATTCAACAAGTAGAGCATATTTTGAAGCATATTACCGGTTGAAGTACACCTGCCCGTATCACGGCGCACGCGCACGCGTTACACGGACCTCGGGTGCAGCTGCTCAAACATGAGCAGGCGACCTTTTTACTGAAGCTTATATATCAAACTTAACCGGTTCGTTTTGATTCACCTTTTGTTTACACATGTATAAATCGGGGTATTATTATAATATGCATTGTTATGCAAGGTTAGTAGTTGATCAAGAAATCACTATAAGAATACAATACATACCGTATTGTGGAAGTAACCTTTTCAAAGTAATAAATACAAAAATCCTAAATTTCTTTTTTCCTCTTTTACTGTCCCCGTCACGTGGGACTTTACAAACATACATGAAACGGACACAATAAACACCCAGACTCCGAAGAGCAATTTGTGGATCACACAAAGTTTTATCCCAGGTGAAGATCGAACCCACATCACTCAGCGCAGTAGAAAGCGGTGTGGCAGCCGCTTAAACCACTAGGCCAGTCGAATAGTCAAATGATAGTAGACGAAAATCAGAATCACTTCATGTATTCTACCCAAATCAATGTGATAATTTCAATTTATTTGCGCACAGTAAAGTATTGTGCAAAACAAAAAGCAGTAGGTACCACGCTTCGTCTGATAAAATTGTAGAATAAGTTAAGTCACCAATTAGGTCTTAGGTATGTGTCTATACTCAGATATTATTATTATAATATAATCAGCAATACATTTATAAGGTATGCTTAAGATTCTTTTGTAGAAGGACCTTTCTGAAAAGTTCATTAGAAAGATGTTTAGATGATAGAGATTATTCAAATCTTTTACCTTTCCATGTTGTTATGCTCCATTGATGTAGTTAGGTTGACGCAGCACACCCTTAACATCATATATCCACCCTTAACATCACATCTATAACATTAAAATTGTTCTGTATGTGACAAGTTCGTCTTTTGTGTAAGATACGATTTAAATAAATAAATCAATCAATATTTTCGGACATATCGGACACAACGCCATCTAGTCCCAAACTAAGCATAGCTTGTATTATGGGTCCTAATAAGTAGTACAAATACACATATCCTTTTTTTACATACATATTATACATAGGAAACATCTAAACTCCGCGACAAATATTTGCAGCTCATACAAACATTTGATCCGACCCAAGAATCGAACCCAAGACCTCATGCACAGCAGTCGCGTACGCTACCACTGCGCCAACGAGACAGGCTAATATAATACGTACATTGAGTATTAAACTAAGCCAAAGCTAAGCCGTTATTCGCGATACAAAAATAAAAAAAATTAGATTCACAAAAAATCTTCGCGTACAACAGAGCAGACATAAAGGTGTTCTGCTCTCCCCTTTTGAAAGAAACCGTTCATCGAAAAATACAATGAAATAATCCGGTGCTTGGTACAAAGGTCGATGTACGGTCAGAAATAACATTTTCTTTTCTTTTTTTTTTTCTTTTTCAAATCAAATTAGGTCAATTTATTGCGAGCATGGGATCACATTATGTTTGAGTCTAGTTTAAACGCTATATTCTGCTTAACCGCAATATTTATTAATTTTATTAAAACAAATGGATAAAAATGTTAATAGAATTTTACTTAGTGTACAGAATCTTTCTATTTATTGTTGATAATTTTAAGAAATCTATAGAGAGGAAAAATGTATAATAACATACTCAGACATATATGTCATATAAGAAAAATGCACAGTGTATTACATATACTAAGATTTTACAAAAACCATTAATAGACTTTTAAAGGATGAATACTATGAAATCTACATACATAGTCTACCCCTTTTTGTGTTTAATTAACAAATTGTATATTAAGAATTCGATATATCTTTAAAAATATATTATCAAAAGTAAAAGCAGTATATTTACGTACTTTTTCTGCAGACCATAGCAAGGTGCATATCATACAGCGCACGCGCACGTGTCAGGCACGCGTCGCACGCGCCTCGCTCCCAACTCCACGGTTCTGCACTGTCATGGCGGACGTTCACGCAGCTTTTTTATTATTTTTCCTTTAAATCGACTATGAGTTCGTAAATTACTTCACTATTATGTCGAATTATTGGCGAGGGGACGGAAGAAAGCGCCCATTCATGTTTACATGAAATATTTTTATGACCATAACAGACAGGATTTTTGTTAATGGGCCTTATTTTTATGGAAATCCCTTAACATAGTGTGGGACAAAAAGTTATTTGTCTTTTTACCCGACTATGGCGAATTTAAAAGGAAAGGTAATACTTTTAGCAGTCTACTTATCTATCTACTATATATTGTTAGGTTTTTTTTATGGAATTGTAGGCAAACGCCCGTCGTCCATGGACACCCGCAACACCAGAGACATCAGAAGTACATTGCCGGATTTGGGGACGGGCAGAGAGGGAGGGGTTGGGGTATGGGGCTCCGGTATCCTCACTCACTCGGTGAAACAGCGCAAGCGCTATTCTTAACCGATTTTCTGTGTGGCCGTGGTATTACTCCGTTCGAGACGGTTCATTCATGCTGAAACGTTGCTCTCCTACGGAATACATAGGCTATTAATAAATTTTATCTGAAGTTTTTTCAGAGTCGGTTTATAGTTTTAATTTTTTTTTGGTTATACTCAAGGTTTATACTGAATATAATTTCAAAAAGAAAAAGTTATTTGATTTCTAAAAAAGGAACTACTAACAGGAAACATCTAATGGTCACTAAGGCACTGTCAAGTACCAAATAGGATTAAAGACGAAAATTGTACTTTAATAATGTTTGACAGCCTCTTTATAGAAAAAAACCTCAACTTAATCGTCACCAAACTCAACTTAATTAATTTTAGTTATAATTAATTTAATAATATGCAATTTAAACTTTTTATAAAATCATTGAACTGTGTAATATTCTCAAACTAATTACGATAAAAATATCAACGCAATTTCAACATCAATTTTCGGTAAAACTGCACGCGGCAATCAATTGTTCTACCCCTAAATATTTTTATAGCTTTTACTTTCCTCTCGTAACGGTAAGTTCCCTTACCCTGTATATAAGTACGCATAGGTGTGTGGGTGTTGTGTATGTCAGTAACAATCAGTGGATTAAATCCTGAACACACCTGCAGGATGGCACGGCACGGGTCGACCTGGGGTGCGTTACCCCGACAACCATCTATTCGATAAACAACTTTTTGAACGTAACGAACAAAGGGGTTAATTTTTAACTCTGTTTATTGGACTTGTAGGAGTTCAGGATAAACATTTTAATTACTCAAGTAGAGAGACAGTAACTAATATTCGTTGAGATGCTCTTCAGTTTTAATAAACAATGTTTGGAGATTATTCCACTTTGAACGTGTATTTTAAAGTATACTGGGGTTTAAAAGTATTAAACGTATAACAGACTTCCAAATGAAGCAGGTAACTAAGAATTTCATAGTGTGTTCTTGAAAACTTGTACCTTCATACGCATACTCCGAATTTAATAAGTGGTGGTATGAGACCTCCTCACATACGACCTCTTAGAACTGAAAAACTTTTGTACTATATGTACGTTTGCAATTTATACATTTTCTTTAGCATATAATATAAAACATTAGAAAGGTAATCAAGACTACTGGATTTTGATAATAGGTATTATTCATTCATCATTAATATATAGAACTAACTTTGCACTAGTATTTGTGTTTCTTAACTTACATAATACCGAAGTGTTTTATGTCTATGGCTACTGCTATCTACTGATGAGATATATGAAATTGATCCTCATTCAATATCAATGTACGCTATGTACGGCACTCAATTTCGTTAGCAAACAATGCGTTCCATCATTTCACCGTTATTTTATTACAGTGAAGTAATGTTTGGTTCATATGTTTGCTCTCACACGCATGCCACCCCAGCTTTTATCCCGTCACACAATAGTTTGGACAACAATAGTGCTGCGCGCGCATCTGTCGCTTTCCCACTTTTGATTGGTCGCCATGGGCAGCGTGTGCGCACCCTACGTCCTGATTTCTAAAGTACTATCCGGATCAATACTGAGTTTTGATAACGTATACATAACTTTATCGCAATGTTCTATGATAATAATTCGGGCTATCCCATAATGGCCAACCAGTTTGCTGTATTTAAATGTTCGGTCTGTCAGTAAGTCATAATACAAAAAACCGAAATGGAATGGACAATGTACATTACTTTTACGGAATATTGTATTTTAGAAGCGTTAAATATTCGATATATTTTACTATACGATTAAACATAAAGTAATCTATACTAATAATAAAGCTGAAGAGTTTGTTTGTTTGAACGCGCTAATCTCGGGAACCGATGGTCTGATTAGAAAAATTATTTCAATGTTGGATAGTCCATTTATCGAGAAAGGCTATAGACTATATATCATCACGCTAATACGAGTAGGCGATGAGCACCAATGAAGAATGTTTCAAAAACGGGGGTAATTTTCACACTACGGGCAATATAAGACGCAAACGAGGTTGCGTGGGTGAGCTAGTGATAAATATAATTGATATAGAAAAAAACTTTTCAATTCTTTCAAAAACTAGTTTTTGTGATGCGTACACATTTTTGTTATTGATGTCGTTTTTAATTTTTTTTTAATTTATACATAATATATATATAACAAAATCCTTGATATTAAATACGTAGGAATATATGTCACTTCCCTCTCAATAGATACTCGTATATGTATTAACTTTAACTTTTCAGTTTCCAATAGAGGGCACCAATTTCGCTAACATTTAATTTAACTCATACCTAAGTTTACTCTATGGCCCTGTAGTGTGACCGACCTGCTTAATAAAAATAACATCATATTTAAATAATTTTGCAACCGAGCAGTTTTTACTAAATTCACCTTTGAAAGTGGTCTCATGAATGAAATACCTACTTCAGCTTCACAACTCCTCGAATGAGGTGTAAACAAAGCCCACGTGGGAACAAACCAGGCGTGTTACTAGCCATCGGAAGGATGTGAACACGTTGAGGCAACACTCCACACCACACCGATCTAATTGTTTCCCTTTTTTTCTATTTAATAGGGATGTAATGACATTGTGGTGGGAACATGTTATAACTTGTTGAACATTACTCTAGGTGTAGTGGTTATGAGTGTTTTACTCTTTTATATTAGGAGTGGATCTACACTAAAGGTTGACCATTTAGTAAAATTCGAACAGTTCTCAGTGTAGCTGTTGATCTGAATATCGACGCTGGAAAGCATAAACGCTGTAACTTTTGAAATATCGGCAATACATTTTTGACACCGTTAGAACTAAAAAAAAACAGTGGAGTAAACCTACTCTCGTCGCTTTAGGAAGAAAAAAAATTGTGCACAGCGTAAATATTTTTTGTTTTTTAATAATCTCATACTTTATATTGCTGTAATCCACCGTAAAACTAGTGTTCCTTTTGATCGATCGTAATCTTAAGTATAAGCAAGGTTGCTTGGTTTATGCGGTATAACATTTTTAGATAGACTCAGGTAACAACGTTTTTGCGGTATGTAAATAATGTACACTCTGAAGGTTACATTTGCGTGGTATGTGATAAGAGAAGATAACTCATTTAAATCATTTTTGGTTAATAACTTAAACTTATTTCATTTCACTTATTTATATTTAAGGAAATTACAGTAGAGTGATGAAGATAAATTTAATATCATGATTTTGTAATCAAAAAGAGAGTTCGTAATGAAAATATTGGTTGTTAACTTTTTAAAAGACTTTAATTTCAACTTCTACCATGTTATAACATTTTATTGACATTTGAGTATAGTCTTTTCCATTGGTCGCAGCATATTCTTTGGTTAAAATTAAAAATTGCCTCTGCTTACTACATTTTAAAGTAGACAGTATGTTAATTACGACGTTTATGCTTTCCCAAAAATGAATCTTGTATACTTTGTTTAATATGGTACAGCGTTTACAAGATCTCCAAAAAAAGTTCTATTTTGCTGTAACCCATATTAAATCTTGTCCAGGGAACTTAAGACGATAAGAAGACGACGAAGAATAGGTGTAACCTTAGCAAAAACTACACAACATTGCTAAAACTTCATGCTTGTAGGTGTAGCCGTTCATGAGTTATGTATTTATTTCTAAACTTTCAAAAGTTATTTGGCTCTAATGTAAAGTTCATACTTTCAGGGTTACAGCGTTTACGCTTTACAGCGTGGATATCTTATGATCTGAAATTTAATTGACATAAGGAAAAATAAAATAAATATGTGCAAAGTTAAGTCACGTATTTATGTGAACCAGATTTCATGTAGTATCAATATTATAATCAGAAAATATTAGGAATTTTGTAAGATTTTTTATAATGCATAACCTCAAAAACTCCGAAATCAATTTAAAGAAAGCAGAACAGTTGCTTATAAGACACAACTTATTATTATTTGATTCGGTGGCGTAGTGGTAGCGTATGCGATTGCTAAGCTTGAGGTCTCGGACTCGATTCCCGGGTCGAACCAAATGTTTGTATGATCTGCAAATATTTGTTTCGGAGTTTGGGTGTTTTCTATGTATAATATGTATATATTTACAAAAGAAAGTATATAAGTATTTATATCAGTTGTCTAGTAACCCATAACACAAGCTCAGCTTAGCTTGGGACTAGATGGCGTTGTGTGTTAGATGTCCGAAATATTTATTTATTTATTTATTTAATGTAAGTCAAGACATTTTTTTAAATTTTAACAGTAATTGTCGTACAAGAACGTTGTTCGAACGTTACTCAGTATTACGTAAAACAACTATATTTTTATACTTAGGTTATTAATTAATCTAAGCCTTGATATTATCATTTTATAACAATACTTTGTGTTTCTTGTTTGAAGTATCGACAAGTACTAACAAACTCGTCAAAACTACAAAAGTGACAACACTAGTAACTATTATACGTAGACCCGTATGCGATCAAATAGTTTCATTATGAAGGTTGATTATGTACACGTAAATTATTACTTACATTATTCTAATTGAACCTTTCATTCAGAGATAACAAAATGTCTAGGCTAATTGTTACCTAAGACTTAAGACTTTACATCTGTTTTACCTTGCAAAGTAAAGTGTAATTATAGAAATTCATCTCTGTATACTAAAAGTGTCATTTTTCACATTAACTGTATTGATTCCCGGAATCCCTATAGGAAAGGATAAAGTGACATATATTCTGTAGTTTACACATGAAGTCGCATTATATGTAAAAATTGGATAAGAGTTATTGGTTTCACCAATGCAACAGAAATGACAACCAACAAATAATTAATACACAAATATTTCAGACATCTAATACATAACGCCATTTGTCCCAAGCTAAGCAGAGCTACCCATAAGCTCCATAAGCTAAACAATTGATATCAATACATAAATATACTTTTTTTTTGTAAATACATACATATTGTACATAGAAAACACCCAACCTCCGAATCAAATATTTGCAGATCATACAAACAATTGGTCCGGACCCGGAAACCGAACTCGAGACCTCAAGCACAGCTGTCTCATACACTGCCACTGCGCCACCGAGGCAGACATATTATACATATTATACCGCATAGACGTAGTAACTATGGTTATACTTTAGATTACGATCGATCAAAGGGTATAAGTATCTTCACTCAAAAAAAACTATAGTTTTACGGTGGATGACAGCAACATAAAGTCTAAGATTTAGTTAGTTAGCAGTTAAGTTACCTAAATAGTTCTCGAAAATTATACCAACCATAAACTTTAAGAGGTTGAGATCTGAAAAGAAAAATATGACCAGCTACTTAGCCAAGTGGTAAGTCTTTCAAGTTGATTCCCTTTCTACAATTGCTAGCGCCTCTATTCTGTTATATTATTGGCTAATAGTTTCTTCTTACCAGGTGACTTAGCGTTCAGATGATGTCATTTTGTTTTTATATATATATTTTACATTTTCCATACATTTTTTTTCACATTCCCACATACCGTGGGAGAGCCGCGCTTCGACATGAATGGGCCGGCTCGACCGGAGTGATACCACGGCCTCACAGAAAAACCGGTGTGAAACAGCGCTTTAGCTGTGTTTCACCGAGTGAGTGTGGATACCGGAGGCCCATCCGCCAACCCTTCCCTCCATCCCCCTTCCTATCCCTCAAAGGTCGGCAACGCACTTGTGACGCCTCTGGTGTTGCGGGTGTTCATGGGCCCCGGTAATCGCTTACCATCAGGTGATTCGTCTGCTCGTTTGCCCACTATTCAATCAAAAAAAAACATTTGTTGCTTTTCTAATGACGTTTATATTTGTAGAATGTTTATGTGTGTAGTACAGTAAACAGTAGTCTTGTAAAAATGAACACACCTATTTTATTCTAGTGAGCCTAACACTCAGTACGGTAGTGTCCAAAGTATGGCATTTTTTTCTGTAATGTACCAGTTTGCTTTAATTACACGATTAATCCACGGTTTCCTCTATCCGCTGAGAGGGTGTTGATAACCAATTGGCGTGACGCCTTTTCTGAGCTTTCCCACAGCTCTCGTTAATTGAACAGTTGTTTTTGATAGTTCCCATACTATTCTTTCTCACTGTTTTGATGGGCATGTCATCACCTTCATCACATACAAATTGGTTTTGTATCCAAACAATAACGAATAATTTATAACTTTGAGAACACATTTTAATGAGATATTGTTTTTACTCTTTAATATAAAAAAATATTATCCCTACATAGATTTTGTCTCGGAGATTCAGGCTTCTATGAAAGTTAAAAGAAAAACTTAAATATAATAAATGAATATATTGTGCCACGTGGGACTTTACATACATACATGTAATGGACACGAAGAACACTCAAATTAAGAACAATGATTTGTAGATCACACAAAGTTTTGTCCCATTGTGGAACCGAACCCATAACCCACAGTGAACAAGAAGCGGCGAGGTATCAAGGGCTATTAAGAGTTAAGGTACATATAAAATGAATACTCTTTCGAAAATGACTTGCAGAGAAACCAGCGCCAAGTCGGTAACGAATCCTCAACAGGTATAAAAAATGTTGCAAGTACATTATAATGTCATTGACACAATAAGTGGACTTATTCAATTACAGGTCCAGCCGGCGGTAAACGACACCGGTAGTGTAGCTGCGCCCGCGCATCGCTTCCGGCACGTGCGTGAGTACGGCTTCCCAGTTCCGTCCACTTCACCCTACCACGACGAAACCATTCGGGAACATAGCTCTTATTGTTCTTAAATTAAGGTTCTTGAAACTACCAATAATTTTAATAGGGAAGATGCAATATTTTTATTTTTGCTTTCTTTTGAATAAATTTCATGTACACCACAAGGATAATAAAAAATTAAAATATTATAATTTATTGTAAAAAATTGATCTTTTTATCTGAACAAAACCGACAGCATTGTCGATATAAGTTTCTTTTTTTTCACATTTTAATATACATCCTGTGCCGCGGGGGACTTTCCAAATATTCATGTAACGGAAACAAAGAATACCCAGACTCAGAAAAACATTTTGTTGATCACACAAAGTGATGTCCCTCGTGGGATTTGAACCCACGGCACTTGGCGCAGTAGCAAGCGATGCAGTGACCGCTTATACCGATAGGCCAACCGTGTAGTCATTTCCTTGTTCATCTGAAATAATTGCTGTGTGTAGAGTATCTATACTAATAATAAAGCTGAAGAGTTTGTTTGAACGCGCTAATCTCAGGAACCGCTAGTCCGATTTGAAAAATTCTTTCGGTGTTGGATAGTCCATTAATCGAGGAAGGCTATAGGCTATATATAATCACGCTACTACTAATAGGGGCGGAGCACCAATGTAGAATGTTTCAAAAACGGGGAATTTTTTTTACGCTACGGACAATATAAGACGCAAACGAGGTTGCGTGGGTCAGCTAGTGCTGAATAAAAGACTTAGTCTCAGTGTAATTCATACATACCGTAATAGTTTGGTCCCTTTGCACTTTCAACAAAAAAACTTATCAACACTAAGTTTCGGTAGATTTCTGGAGTATGATTTAATAACCAAACTTATATTTTAATTAGAAAAACGTAATTTGTTAATTCAATAAAATAATGTTTACGCTTACGATTATAACCTTAAATTATTGTCATAACAAGAGTGATGTCAATAGACGCTGATTGATGTATTAAAACACGTTCCGTTTTAAGTACTTTTAATTCGTTATTATTATAGAAAATTAATATAAAGTAAAATATAAACGTTGCACTGGCCTTTCTTGTTAATGCTTTTCTTACATTTTGGTTACAAAATATTGATAAATATTATATTTGAATCTTCCCTATTGAATTTATAGAGGCAAAAGCTGTTAGAAAATAAACTTTAATGTACTAAAAATAAAGGTTATAGTTTTTTTTAATAATTTGGTAGAATATCCTAATGAGGTTTGTGCGCAGGCGCTAAGCCGGACATTCAAAGGATAATGTATTATCTAGTACTTTGAAAAGGTAGGTAAGTCCAATGACGTGTCGCTAGGGTCTGTATTAATAGTCATATCAAACATAATTGTTATTATTTGATTAAAAAACGATGTAAAGTTGAAAAAAAGCTATAAAACTGTTGTTAATTAAAATATTCTAGCTAAACCCCGCGGTGCTATCCGCGGTACGACAATAACCGCGGGCAAATTATAGCCTACGTGTTATCCTGATGTATATACTATATTATTATAAAATTTCATCAAAATCCATTCAGTAGTTTTTGCGTGAAAGATCAACAAACATACTCATTTATATACTCACAAACTTTCGCGCTTATAATGTTAGTAGGAAATTATGTGTTATTTTTTCAGACACTTAGTCCTTTGTAAGGCCTTTGGGTGGCCTGTTTGAGAGGATATGTAGGGCATATCCTCTCAAACAGGCCACTCAAAGACCGACAACGCACTTATAACTCTTGGAGTTGTCCATGGGCTTTGATAGTCACTTAACATCACGTGAAACTACTGCTCATTAATAAAAATTTTTATAGGGAGTATACCTGTAAACTGCAAAATAAGTGTAATTTTATTTGCAGCTTAACTAAAAGTAGTTAGTAAACAAAATGACTGACTGACCAGCAAATCTTTGTTTTGCCACAAAAATAAAAAAATAGGATTGGGTCACCCTTATCATTTACGGGTATGAAAAATAAACTTTGGCGATCTCAGACCTACCCGATATTCACACAAAATTTTATAAAAATCGGTCCAGCAGTTTCGGAGAAGTTTGATAACAGACACCGCGACACGAGAATTTTATATATTAGATTATGACATGTAAAGATAAATTGTTCTGATATAAAATTTAATGGAAAATAAATATTAAAACCTTCACTAACTGTTTATCTATTGCTGTTGCTTTTTTTTCGTACGAGAAAAATAATACAATACTTTTCTCGAAATGTTTTCACGAGGAATAAAAGACACTCAAAGGAAAGGGTTTGTGGGGGAACGAGTGTCATGTCCCTCCAACACAAAGGGAGGATCCTCCGACCAGACGAGGTGATCATGCCTGGTGGGCCACTGCCCAACAGTTGATGTTGGGATGTATAAATATGATAATCGGCGCGAGAATTTCTACTGCGCGATTCAGGATTGGTAGTTTCTTCGTGTTGTACGTTGCTCCGTAGTTCAGTGTATCTGCGGTAGGTGGCGCTATAGTATGTCGCTGTTGCGCTGTATGTGGAAGTCGCCACAGGTTGTATATTCGTAGTTTTGTTGTATATGGAATAGATATGAAAACTGTTGAAGCGCTTCCTGGTATTTTTGAATACCATGGACTGCTTTCAACATCTATTCCGACCCACAATACCGGGAACTTCATGAAACGAAATTTTGTGTTTTTCATTTTCATCAAAATTAAATTCATCTACTAGAAGTAGAAACTTTAAATCTAAAATCTAGACATACACGTCGCATTAATTGAAATAAAAAAAATCAAAACATGTATTTTACAAAACTTCATTAGTTTCCACGAAATAACATTTGCCCCTTGCATTAAAAGTTGAGGCTTGCGCCGCTCTGTGGGTGGCAAGGCACATTCAAAACATCGCAACAATTGCACTGATTATACAACACAGCTACTGTACCGTATTAATTGAATACTCCAGCTCCATGATTCAATTACATTCAATTATTTCCTCTCAACCCTGGGCGGCTCGATGGGCGGGGCGACAAAGTTGGGCGGGTGGCTGGGCGGGCGCCTCACAGAACCGCCCAACCAAAAAGGTCTTTGCATCTCCTTTCATAGAACATTGTTAGGATGTGTTTATACATTTCATTATTCAGTTAAAAACGTCTGCTATACTTTTAGATGAAAATGTAATATTTTTTTAAGCATTTGGTTTTTTACTTTTTTTTTGTCTGAAAAGAATACACTCTTTTTACTACCACAAATAAATTATTAAAGAGATATTAAACTGAACGGTTGGCCTAGCGGGGTAAGCAGTCGTCTTGCCGCTCTCTACCGTGCCAAGTGTTGTGAGTTCAAATCCCACATGGAACAACACATTGTGTGATCCACAAATTGTTGTATGTTTGTAAAGTCCCTCGGATGTATATTCCTAATGCAGGAGTTGTCTTTAAACCAAACAAAAAATATAATAAAAAAAAATAGATAGAATATATGAAACAAATAGTTTTTTATAAATTAGGTTATAGTCCAACAGAGTTTAAAAATAACATTCTATTACATTCATTCAATTCTAATGAGTTCTTATCTATTAGGAATTGAAATGGTTACTTAACAAACATGTAACAAAATGCTAAAATTACCTTGAATACTGTCAAGTTCATGGCAAAAGCGATTCAATACCAAAGAAACTCGAATCAACGATTCACAATACTGCTTTGTTAAGTTATAACAACAAAGTACAATTTGTAACTAGTATTGAATTATAAACACGTAAATTATCAAAACATAATTTACCGACAAAAAAAATAGGAATTTTATACTGAACGAATCTCAAAAAATAAGAAATAAATGCATATTATTATAACTAGTTTATCTTCTACTAAAACTAGACAGGGTTTTCTAAAGCTAGACAACAAATTTTTTATTCATATTTTGCACCATTTAACGTAGGTATAGGATTTCCACACAAGGACAAAAGTAAACGAGTTTAGACTTATCATTTACACAAAAATATTAAAACAATGATAATAACAAGAGGAATGATATTCAGTAGCTAGCTATATACATAGTTATTTCATCACCTGATGCAGAGAGACGATGAAAGCAAAGTACCTACACGTCTATTTCAAAGAAAAGGATGAGAGTTTTACCTTTGTTTGCTACTCAAAAGAGGAAATGGTGATGTTTAAAGGAAACAATGAAGCTTCATACTCTAGCTAATATTTAAAGAAATTAAGGGCTTTAAAGCTCTGCATTGACGTTCAAAAATATATCACTTCACTTCAGCCTATAGCCGTCTACAGTTAAACGAGGCTTGTACCAAAAAAGACCTAACATCACGGTCTTGGACGCTG